>JABYQF010000011.1:0-1302190 GCA_022606195.1 Trametes polyzona | reverse complement strand
TGAATATGGGCTCGAGCTTGTCGGGTGGCCGGAGGACATCCCTTTTATGGACCTGAGCGACCCCGAGATGAGACGGTGCGGCCGCATCCCGAGCTGTTCGCTCTTTGGGAGACGGGCGAGCTCCGGTTTGTCCGTGTACCGCTGGGGAGGGAGGTGCGAGAGCGGCAGAATCCTCTGGATGTCGCCCCAAACAGGGACAACCGGGGACTGCCTATCAACCTTGGCAGGAGCGACATCAAGAAGCACCGGGAGCGGAGGAAGGTGGACGCGGAGCGGTTCCCGCCGCGGTACGTTCGGAACGGTCCCAAGTCAGATGAGTGGGTGACAGATGCGGCCGAGGCGCGGGCGGAGCGCGCTGTGTGCTACGAGCATGGCGAGCACCCTAGCAACCGTACCGAGGAGGTTTCCGGTGCCGGTAGTGCTCGCTCTTGTTAGTGCCTGTAGAACCACCCTGTATCGCTTCGCGGTGGTGTGCACCGGTCGTCATCAGGCGTTGTGTGGCATTCAGGCCAAAATGGGAGCACCGGCTGACCTCTTGCGTATCGCGCGAGGCAAGCGAGGGACAGGACTTGCACTGTGTCCTGCGAACGGGTGCACTGTCTGTGGCAGCTCCTAGAAGCAGAGGGCGCCCAAACGCGGCTCGGACAATGCGGCTGTGCTGCTGTGCACACCAAAACAATCTGTATTACGCAGTGACAAACGGCTATGTACACGTTGTAGCTGGGCCCTGCCAAGCTGGACTGCCCAATCACACTCCCTACTACGCTCCCTACCACCCTCCCTGGCATCCCTACCACCCTCCCTAGCATCCCTACCACCCTGCCATACCTACCTGCTATCGGCGGCGAAATCGCACACGCACACGCATCTCCCGCGAGCACCTCCATCAGTGGCCAGCTCCGGCAGACGTTCCTCGACTCACCTTTGATCGACGCGTTACGCAGCCACGCCGACTGCGGCACGTACGCGCACACTCCAGGGACGACCCATTCCTCCTGGGGCACCACGACGCCCGCGAAAGACGCGATCGTGTCCGGCGGTGTGCGCGGGCAGACCATCTGGCCAGACAAGAGGTCCGCCTCGCCGAGGAGCGCCAGGAGGAGCAACGACTTGCCGCTGCCCAGCTTGCCGCAGATGAGCGAGAGCTCGCCGACGGGGAAGTCGAGCGTCAGGTCGACGAGCACGAACTTGTGCCGGGGCGTGGGCGCCGTGGAGGGCGCGACGCTGCCCGCGCGCGTGCGGTCCTGCGGCCAGGTGATCGTCGCCGACTGGAGCGCGATCTGCCGCGGCTGGCTGCTCAGCGGCGGTACGGGGGCGACCTCGGCGCCGTGCAGGTACTTTTCGATGCGGCGGAGGGAAACCGCGGTTTGGAGCATGTTGATCAGCGTTTCTGGGAGCGCGTTGAGTGCGAACTTCATCTCGTTGAACACTGGTCAGGTGTCAGCGATGTATACCAATCAGTATGAGCACGACACCTACCGCTGATCTGTAAGGTTAGACGTCAGTCTCGTTGCAAAGAGGAGGAACAGGAGAACAAGCACTCACCGAAGTAAAGGCCACCGACGGAGTAAGCACCTGCTTGCGGACGACCGTGTAGTGCCAGAACGACACCAGAGTCACCAGGATGGGAGACCCATTCCTGTAAAGACCGAGTCAGACCGGATACGCACAGCCCAGCGCGAGCGAGCATACCAGATGGCGTTCCAGAGCACTTCAATGATATAGTTGAGGCGCTGGTACTTCAGCTCACGCTCGCGGACTTTCAGTACGCGAGCCTCGAAGCTGCGCTCCCAGGCCATGAACTGCGCCAGATATCAGCCAAACGCGCACCCGCAGTCTGCGCCCACCTCACCTTCAGCATGCGGATCCCACCCAAGATCTCGTTCATGAGCGCGACACGCTCGTCCCGCGCCTTCATCAGGTTCTCCTGCGCGCCCACGACGACCTTCCCCGCAAAGTGGTTCATCGGCAGGAACAGGCACGTCACCGCCAGCCCGAAGAAGCACGACACCCCGAGCAGGCTGTACAGGAACAGCGTCCCGATGACGATCTCGATCGGCGCGTCGACGATGGTGAACAGGTGCCAGGCGAACTCGGAGATGCGGTCGACGTCGGTCGTCATGAGCGTCATGATCTGCGCCTTGCTCGAAAAGTCGTCCTCGTCGTCCTTTTTCTCGCTCTTCTTGTCCGCCTCGGGCGTCGCCTCCGCCGCTGGCGGTGCAGCCCCGTTGGCGGGTGCAGCGGGCGCGTCGGCGCCGGGCGCCGTGCCGGTGGACGACGCGACGTCTTTCCGCACGAGCGTCTTTGCGAACAGGATCGAGTTGAGCTGCAGGCGCAGCCGCACTTGCATCGTCGTCGTCGAGAGGGACCACATCTGCCCGGTCACTGTGCGTCCCGTCAGTACACGCGCAGAACAGTCCAAGCGGTCAGCACTCACAAATCTGCGTGGTGGCGTGGCTCGCAAACAGGGCAACACAGAAGAGGAAACCCCAGCCCCGGAACTCGCGCGCGTTGTCGATTTCCAGGTACTGCACCACGCGCTTCAGGAAATACGCGGGCACGTAGAATAGCACCGCGGATATAGCAGCGAGCACGATCACGGCCGTCATCGCCGGCGCGTTCACGCGCAGGAGACGGTACGCGAGCTCGATGCCGGACCCGGGGCGCGGACGCCACGAGCCAATCTTGAGCTTCCACCTGCGTATCGCGGCGCGCATCCTCGCAAACGTCGCCGTCGCGCGCATGTCTGCGGTCACGATCGGCAAGTCGCCGATCTCGAGGCTCTCGGACGTGTATCCGAGCATGACGACCTTTGTGGTGTACGAGAACAGCAGGTAGTCCAGCACCGACACGCCTGGGAAAGAGAGTGAGCGCGAAGTAGGATAAATCAACGAGACGATAATCACTCGGCATGCCGCAAACGTTGTCTTCGTAGTTGGACGTCACTTGCATGAGCGTCTTGTCCGAGTAGATCTTCGACGACGGGAAATGGAGCGGAGGACCGCGGGGCGTGGTGACGATGATCGCCATGCAAATAGCGTAGAGCGCGTACACGGTGTACCACAGCGCCAGAGGAGTGACAGACGACTGGAAGACCGAAACGACAGGCAGTGGTTGGGACGGCAGGAGCGCAGTGATCGTGAGCAGCACGGTGGCGAAGAACGTCAGCGCGGACAAGTGGATGATCGAGCTCGAGTGCTGCGAGTATGTCTGGTTGATGGCACGGGCGGCGAGGACGAGCGTGTAGAGCGCGAAGGCGACGTGCAGCGAGTAGACCGCAATGTTGGTACGGTCATCCTCTGCTATAGACCACCCAAGGGATACCGCTTGGATGGCAAGGATGATGGCCAGTATGGCCGTCACCGCCAGCTTCCTCAGGCGCATCTAAATTGAACGGTTAGAATACGCATTCTCGTGGATAGCGTGTGCAAGGAGATACAACAGAGACAAGAGTAGCCTGTATGGTCTGGTTATATCGGCTCGGGTATAACCTTCGTCGAGCGTTCGTTACACGACCAATCCCAGATGAGATGTACGGGGGCACAGTTGGCATCCCTCACGACGCCGTCCATGGCCGCGGGACTGCCCGTTGAGCATATGGGCGCCGCCGGATTCGCACCTTCTGCACACCGCGAGGACATGAGGGCATTCCCTGAATTGCGCAACGAGCGGATAGTATGGGCGGTGTCCCCTTAATACGAGCGAGATCCTCGCAACATCCTCCTGCTGAACAATACGCGAGCTCTGCAGCCACCAGTACTCCTACGATCCGCACTCGGGCCCGCGGTTCCGTACCCGCACGAGGTGGCCGAGTGTGATACTCTGCCCACCGCGGCGGGGCAAGGCGTGGAAGGCTTCGATCCCTGCTACTGTTCTGGCGTGGAGGCAGAACGGACTGGCCACGTACCTTTGACCAGAAACGCTCTTCGTCGATCGGCATGCCGTCTATAAAGTCCTCCGGGGTGGTGACATCGAACGGGTCGCGCGCGAGACCCTCCTCGCCGTCTACGAACGTCGGCAGGGCATTTTTCTTCTCGTCCTGACGCGAGAGCGCGAACACTCCCAAGCTGGTCGTGAGCGCGACGGCGAGCGCGATAGCGACGTGCAGCTGGTACTCCGGCATGGCGGAGAGTCTCACAGAGGACAGAGAGAAGCGAGGATAGGAACCCCCTTCAACGACCACGCGCGCAGATATGGCCTGTAGAGACCGCTCGGAGCCGCACAGGGAGTCAGAGCGAGTGATGGTCGACGGGAGAGTCCTGGTCAGCGCCTGCGGTGTCCTCTCCCGGTATCTTCGGAGCTCGGCACGGTGTATTCGCTGATAGAGAACGGATCCATATGGCACAGAGCTGGGGGCTGGCCAATCCCAGGGGGGCCAATCGAGATGCACTCGGCCAGCCAATCAGCAATCAGGCCTCAGGGCGCCTTTGGGCACCCCACACTCGCACTCGCACTCACTCTCTGCCCGCCTCCGTCTGCGCGCGCTCCGCTGTTGCTAACGCTATGGCGACTGCGTTCGAGATCGACGATCGCCCGCTGGACTCATGGCGTCATGACTGCAATGCTCTTGACAGTAGCGCGCTCTCGTCTACGTCCGTGGCCTATGTCCCTGTGGGCCGCTCTCCAGTCCAACTCAACGCTCCAACGTCCTCGCCGCTAGCTCTTTGACGCTCTCTCGCCCGCTCGCCCGCGCCCTTCCACTCCAAGGACGACGCTTTGTTCTGGGTTCTCTCTCTACGAGCTCTGCTGTGTTCTGCCCTCACAGTGTCCTCGGCACCCTCTCTCGACGCTGTGCCCCGCGCCCTCAACCTCTCGCTTTCTGCAAACGACCGTTCTCTTTGAATCATTGACGCACCCGCTGCTGCTGCTTGTCCTCGTTCCGCCGCCCTCCTTTGCCCGGCACATAGACAATTACGCTTATTGCTCGTTTGGTTCGCTCACGCAGTTCCGTGCCCTCACCTAGCCGCTACCGCTTGCTGCTCTATCGCACTCCATCCGCGTAAACGGCCGTTCTCGACTACACATGTTCACTCGCAGCCGCCATGACCTCTCCCCGCTTTGTAGCACCGCTGCCGAGGCGGCATGCACACCTACCGACGGCTTCCACCCCCACTTGCCTACCGCCCACCGCACGCTCGTCGGCGACCCGCAACTGCTCATGTCAGATCGCCCTCTTGTACCGTACCCAGGTCGGACAGACAGTCACACTGCAGGGGCCAGTGTGCGAGCCGCACGGTCAGACTCCCCTGGTACTCTGCTCTGCCGGCCGCCTTTGCCCGCCCTGCTCCCGGCTGTGCCATCCCTGACTCCGTCGAACGGCAGCACCACCTTACCTCGTCGCCGCCACCTGCAACAGACGATATCAGAGCGCGCTAACTGGACCCCGTGGCGAGACTGTACGTACCTAGCGCCGCGCTGTGGTGCTGCCCCGTCCCTGCCTTTCCTCAGGTGAGTACGCAATTCTGGATCGAAGCAGAGCATGCGAGCGCACGTACCCTTCGTTCCGCTCGCACGGCCACGCAGCAGAGGCGCGGAGGCATCTAGGGGGAGCACCAGATGCGCTGGGTAAGAGAGGCGCACCCTCCTCGGGGAGCCGGGAGGCACCCCGCAGCGGCCAGGGATCGAATTCGCAGAGAGGGGCGCGGGAGGATGCCCCGTTCGCCCTCCCATCTTATATCGTTAGAGCACGCCCAGGGCGCTACTCGATGTCCGCCCCCGGAACGCATCTTAGATACTACGATTTGCCACGGCCCCAATCCAGCCTGTGAATGGTGCGACGCTCGCGAGCGCAGAGCGCAGGGTTGCGGGTGCGTGTGTTGCTGTATCGCCGTGTGGTACCGTGGAACGCCCTTTGGCGAGATCTCGCCGCCGATGCCGTTGCGTCACTAGGTACGACCACCGTTGTGGGTCCCCTGGCCTTGGCTCCGGGCGCGTGCGAACACGAGCGTCGCGTACAGCCATGTGCTGGATTGACGCGAGCTGCCGAACGTGGCTTGGCTCGCCCTCCGGAACGCGCGGTGTGGCTCGGTCAACGGTGTGCGTCGGACCGTTTATGTCGTTCCAAGTGAGACGTTAACCGTGCCCTTCGCGCAGAAACCCGTGCGGCACCGTCGGCGACTCGGTGCTGCCGTCTCCATTGGCGTGCGCAGACACCGCGGCAGTGGCCCTTGTCGCCCCTAGGACCCCCGTCAACCGTGTCCCAAAGCGTGGGCGGGCGTCCTCCTGCCGGTACGCCTCTGCCGGCTGCTGGCGCGCGCGCACACACACACACATACCGAACGTCTGTCTGGCCCCTCTCCCCTTCGTCGCCGTCTATACCCCGGACGCGCCCGTCCGACTCGTATAGGAGAGCTCCCCGCCGGAGTGTCGGCGGACGACGGGCGGGCACGGCACCTGCACCACGCCACGCCAGGTGCGTCTCGTGCATTCCTGCGCCTGCCCCGAGGCCGCCCTCGCGATCCGCGATCCGCGTTGGCACGGGCCGACCTGCGTTTCAGATGGCGCGTCGCAGGCCGTGCGTGGGGCGGTCTCGTCTCGCGCTCGCAGCCGCCCTCGCCTGCCGCCGAGGTCGAGGCCGACGGGCACGCCGCCGCGGACGTGCTATCGGTCGCTTGGTCTGACTCGTTGTGTCTGCGACGCACGGACTGCGCTCTGCGCATCGAGCCTCCTTTGCGGCCCACGGGGGAAAGCGGGAGCAGGATTGACACATACGCCGGATCGTGACCCGTACCCCAACACGTCGACGTTCCTCGATACCGCATTGGCGGAGCCGGACGAGGAAGCGCAAGGTCAGGCGGGTACGTCTTCCTGCGACGAAACGCCACTACGGGTGTGTCGGCGGGTTCGGGCCACAGGCTCGGCTTCATCCGCCGCGCAAGGGTAGACGTATTTCGTCCGTAGGATGCGGCGGTGACTTGGCGCATCATGGACGTGAAATCGCGCCGGTGCCCGTGTGCACGGCCGATGGCACCCTGTCTACGCCGCGGGGACTCTGCCGTGCGTACGTCGCCCCGTCGTATCGTGCTGTAACGTACTCGCCTGGGCCAGGTCTCGGCGATATATCCACTCACGTGGCGACTAGCCAAGACGTCGTCGCATAGCGGGTAGTCGTGCACGGCCTCGTCCCCGCGCGCTCGCCAAGAGGAGGCGTGGACACCGGTCGTCTTTCGCTCGTTCACAGAGGATGTGGCTGCGACGCCGTACGGACCGCACCGACCGCCGTGCACGCAAAGCCGCAGAGCTGCCTTCGTTCGTGCGCCCAAGGGCTGGCACCGCTACGTTCACGCCGCGGTCGCGTCGTGTCGACGATCGTCCTCGTCAGATTCGCCCCATCCATCTCGCCCCGGTTCGCACGCAGCGAGTCTCGGTACAATTCCGCGACCCGTTGGACGTTCGCACCCGTCGGCGGCCGTTAGTAGCTGCGACCGCCGTCCGTCTGCGGTCGCACCCGCCGCCGCTCTCGACCGTGTTTGTGCGGGCGCGGTCCCTGTTCCTTCCCAGAACGGAGGTACCGCGGTACGGCGGCGAGCGACAGGATCGGAAGCAGCGCGTGCATCCATCTGTGCGCCCGCGCTCGCAGTGGTCGACCTCCAGCGGCGCTCGTCCTTTGCTGTATTAGCCAGGAGCACACTGGGCGGGCACCGGGCGGAATCTCGGTAGGGCGAGAAACACGGTGTTGTTGTACGTTTTGTTACCGAATACCATCCCACTTGTCGAGGCCGACGTCCGGCGGTGTGGGGTGCGGACGTGGAATGCACATCTATGACGGAGCGCAGGCGTGGTGTGCAGCGCGTACGAGCGAGGGAGACGTACGCTCTGTGCTCATGGCCGCGACTGCGTTGGTCGAGAGACTGACCCCTGCAGACTCACCGTCGTCGTGCCGCTTCGCGACAGGACGGGGCCGATGGAAGTGTGAATACACTACAAAGGCGCACATCGGAAAGAGCGCGAGAGCCGGCCGCGCTCGCCGCTCCGTCGTACGGCCTCAAGGGGGACCAGTAAGGACCGGTCCTCGACGCTTACCGAATTCGTAGCAGATATGAACGTCTTCGCCGGCAACATAGGTGCGCTGCTCATACATCCCTTTCGTAGATCATTGCACAGACAATGTGCCATGTTCTTCCGACACCGTCCCCACAGGCAAGCACCGAGGCTCCGCGTCCAAAGGTGCGCGTACCTGTATCGGCAGGTCGTAGACATAGCCCGACTCGGCGGCAAACCTGGCACCGGTGCGCCCACGTAAAATACATCACCGCGCTAGCGACAGCGGCATGCGGTTACTGGCCTTGCATAGCGCGAGCCCGGCATATTGTGCACGATTTCGGCGCGACAACCAGCCGGGACTCGTCTCGAGACGACTGCTGTAATGCATACCCTGCGTACCACGAGGTGCAAGGGACGTCACTAGATCCATCCGGAAGACATCGCGTACCGGGAACACCCCTCGCCGGTGTGGTGCCGAATAGTGAACGTCGCAATCACTGCCTCTGTCTGAGTAGTACAGGCCGTGCGGGCCTCGCGCTACGCTTATGGCGCTTTCTGCGGCCCGAGGAACTGCATGCTCTCCATCTACAGGACGAGTACTGTCGGGTATCTGGCATCACCCGCCCGACTGCGACTCTACTACAGATGCTTGCTGTTACTGCCGCTACAACTGCACCGTGCAGTCTCCGCTGATGAGCAGTCTTGACCACCGCCTGGTCAGTGACAGAACACGAGGGCGAGTCCGTCGGCCGGCGCAGGGGAGGAGGGAGAGATGAGTAGAAGGTGACCGTAGCCGCCTAGGTAAAATATGTGTGGAGCGAAATATATCGGGTGTGACCACAACGAGGTCGGGAAGAGCGGCGCGAGCGACGCCGGGAGCGACAGAGACGACGACGAGGACCTGAAAGCGAGATCACGAAGGTGAGCGAGGCGTAGCGGGGGGGCCGACCCGGGGCGCGAAGTCAGGCGGTGGCTCTGGAGGGTAACGCGAAGCTGGATTGCTTGAGCGCGACGTACAGGACTATGTGATTACTACCGGTAGCTAAACTTCCGGATGAAAAATGCACAAAAACTGCTCAATGCGAGCGTCGCAATCGTGAAAACGACGGGCATACGGTAGAGGGCGGCGGGATTTCGAACCAGGCGAGAGGTGGGGGCGCGGTCGCGTGGTGCGCGAGGTGCGGGACTGCCTGAAGCGTTGTATTCGCGCGCCCAGAGCGGGCGACGCCCGAGCCGGCTGGCGGCGCGGCGGAGCAGCGAAGGGGTCAGCAAATGAGCTGTGAGCAACGATGTGAACATAACATAGGAGATTGTGCGTAGGAAGACGAAAGGAAACACTGACAGAGCCCGTACCTCCCAAGAAGGCCGGCACGACACGACGTGCGTGTGCGCTGTACCCGCTCAGCGGCGCAGGCTCCCCATCACCGCTCTGTGCCTGGATACCACCAGGTACTCAATGCTCACTGGCCTGCCTGAGGGGCATGTACGTAGAATGTCCCCGGTGCACGCCGGGCCCGGATTTGACAAATAAGTCAATGTAAATCACTCATATGCTCCTCCGCCTCCTGGCCGTTAGGCGGCGTGCATGCGTTCTAATTAGCGGGTATGCTAGCTCTGAAACGACATCACAGACTGCGGTATTTGTTGTAATGTCAGACGGTCGCTCGGCTACCCTGCCAAGCGTCTTTGAGCGCTTTCCCGCAGTCTGAAACGGTGGAAAGGAACACAAAATGCAGTGAAGCAGTCCATACCGTTCTGTGCCCATTGGCAATCGCTAATATCCGAGAACGATGAGTGGTGCACATTTACCCGTGGTCTATGGCATGGCAATAACACCTTCAGAAGGCAAGCCTGCTTGTGTCGCCAAGTTTGATGAAAACTGGTGTCCCCACTCTACACACAGGGCCCGCGATCCATGCCCTCACGGTACACTGCTTGTCTCCATCAGTTCGGCACAGGGCCTGACATGAAAGGTGGCACAGTGATGGAGTGCACAGATACGGCGAAGCGGTATATGCAATAGTCAGTGTGTTCTGTACGTACTGATGACCTGATTTCTCACCATGGCGACTGCACCCGCAACACCCACTATGGCTCGGCATGGGTAGCTCCGAAATTACTCGGCGGCTTCTGTGGTGATATGCGTACACAGCCAGTCAGCACTACTTGCCCCAGATTTCCCATCTCCAACCTCACCCTGGAGGCTCTGACACAGCCTGCAGGCAGACACCCTGTGTGCCGCCATGGGTGAGACGGGAAGCCACTCTCTGCTCACTATATTACATGGCCTGCATGCACAGAGGGTCAGCAGCTCTCTGCGGCCACACCACATTGACCAATAGGTATGTTTCCTTCCAGTTCAAGCACACCAAGGACGTATAGCGTGGACTCACTGGACGGTCAGCACCGGCACTCGCCATCACTTGGCTTCGGCTCCCCATCACCATTGTCCGGCTATGGCCAAGACCAGAAGCAAGTATACACGTGGTGGGACTGCCCTCCGCGGTCGCCTCCGCGCATTGATGAGACAGATTCTAGGTATGTGCCTGCACGGGTTTCAGTGCACTGGTGCTGTGTGCTGACCACCGGGTGGCCCATGTTTTAGTGGCCTTGTCTGGCGACGAGCACGCGTGCATGCACTGGGCGGTGCGGAGCTACTTCCGCAAGATCTACGTCGAATATGGGCTCGAGCTTGTCGGGTGGCCGGAGGACATCCCTTTTACGGACCTGAGCGACCCCGAGATGAGACGGTGCGGCCGCATCCCGAGGCTGTTCGCTCTTTGGGAGACGGCGAGCTCCGGTTTGTCCGTGTACCGCTGGGGAGGGAGGCGCGAGAGCGGCAGAATCCTCTGGATGTCGCCCCAAACAGGGACAACCGGGGACTGCCTATCAACCTTGGCAGGAGCGACATCAAGAAGCACCGGGAGCGGAGGAAGGTGGACGCGGAGCGGTTCCCGCCGCGGTACGTTCGGAACGGCCCCAAGTCAGATGAGTGGGTGACAGAGGCGGCCGAGGCGCGGGCGGAGCGCGCTGCGTGCTACGAGCATGGCGAGCACCCTAGTGACCGTACCGAGGAGTTTTCCGGGTCCAGTAGCGCACGCTCTTGTTAGTGCCTGTAGAACAACCTTGTATTGTGGTGTGCCCGGTCGTCGTCAGGCTTGTGTGGCATTCGAGGCCGAAACGGGAGCACCGGCTGACCTCTTGCGTATCGCGGAGGCAAGGAGGGACAGGACTTGCACCGTGTCCTCACGAGCGGGTGCACTGTCTGGCGTCCTAGAAGCAGAGGGCGCCCAAACGCGGCTCGGACATGCGGCTGTGCTGCTGTGCACACCATAAACAATCTGTATTACGCAGTGACAAACGGCTATGTACATGCTGGGCCCTGCCAAGCTGGACTGCCCAATCACACTCCCTACTACGCTCCCTACCACCTCCCTACCTACACCCTTCCCTAGCATCCCTACCACCCTCCCTGCATCCCTACCACCCTGCCATACCTACCTGCTATCGGCGGCGAAATCGCACACGCACACGCATCTCCCGCGAGCACCTCCGTCAGTGGCCAGCTCCGGCAGACGTTCCTCGACTCACCTTTGATCGACGCGTTACGCAGCCACGCCGACTGCGGCACGTACGCGCACACTCCAGGGACGACCCATTCCTCCTGGGGCACCACGACGCCCGCGAAAGACGCGATCGTGTCCGGCGGTGTGCGCGGGCAGACCATCTGGCCAGACAAGAGGTCCGCCTCGCCGAGGAGCGCCAGGAGGAGCAGCGACTTGCCGCTGCCCAGCTTGCCGCAGATGAGCGAGAGCTCGCCGACGGGGAAGTCGAGCGTCAGGTCGACGAGCACGAACTTGTGCCGGGGCGTGGGCGCCGCGGAGGGCGCGACGCTGCCCGCGCGCGTGCGGTCCTGCGGCCAGGTGATCGTCGCCGACTGGAGCGCGATCTGCCGCGGCTGGCTGCTCAGCGGCGGTACGGGGGCGACCTCGGCGCCGTGCAGGTACTTTTCGATGCGGCGGAGGGAGACCGCGGTTTGGAGCATGTTGATCAGCGTCTCCGGGAGCGCGTTGAGCGCGAACTTCATCTCGTTGAACACTGGTCAGGTGTCAGCGATCAAATTCTATGGCACGATACCACCGCTGATCTGTGAGGTTAGACGTCAGTCCCGTGGCAAAAAGGAAGAATAGGGAACAAGCACTCACCGAAGTAAAGGCCACCGACGGAGTGAGCACCTGCTTGCGGACGACCGTGTAGTGCCAGAACGACACCAGAGTAACCAGGATGGGGACCCATTCCTGTAAGACCGAGTCAGACCGGATACGCACAGCCCAGCGCGAGCGAGCATACCAGATGGCGTTCCAGAGCACTTCAATGATATAGTTGAGGCGCTGGTACTTGAGCTCACGCTCGCGGACTTTCAGTACGCGAGCCTCGAAGCTGCGCTCCCAGGCCATAACTGCGCCAGATATCAGCCAAACGCGCACCGCAGTCCGCGCCCACCTCACCTTCAGCATGCGGATCCCACCCAAGATCTCGTTCATGAGCGCAACACGCTCGTCCCGCGCCTTCATCAGGTTCTCCTGCGCGCCCACGACGACCTTCCCCGCAAAGTGGTTCATCGGCAGGAACAGGCACGTCACCGCCAGCCCGAAGAAGCACGACACCCCGAGCAGGCTGTACAGGAACAGCGTCCCGATGACGATCTCGATCGGCGCGTCGACGATGGTGAACAGGTGCCAGGCGAACTCGGAGATGCGGTCGACGTCGGTCGTCATGAGCGTCATGATCTGCGCCTTGCTCGAAAAGTCGTCCTCGTCGTCCTTTTTCTCGCCCTTCTTGTCCGCCTCGGGCGTCGCCTCCGCCGCTGGCGGTGCAGCCCCGTTGGCGGGTGCAGCGGGCGCGTCGGCGCCGGGCGCCGTGCCGGTGGACGACGCGACGTCTTTCCGCACGAGCGTCTTTGCGAACAGGATCGAGTTGAGCTGCAGGCGCAGCCGCACTTGCATCGTCGTCGTCGAGAGGGACCACATCTGCCGGTCACTGTGCGTCCCGTCAGTACACGCGCAGAACAGTCTAAGCGGACAGCACTCACAAATCTGCGTGGTGGCGTGGCTGGCAAACAGGGCGACGCAGAAGAGGAAACCCCAGCCCCGGAACTCGCGCGCGTTGTCGATCTCCAGGTACTGCACCACGCGCTTCAGGAAATACGCGGGCACGTAGAACAGCACCGCGGATATAGCAGCGAGCACGATCACGGCCGTCATCGCCGGCGCGTTCACGCGCAGGAGACGGTACGCGAGCTCGATGCCGGACCCGGGGCGCGGACGCCACGAGCCAATCTTGAGCTTCCACCTGCGTATCGCGGCGCGCATCTTCGCAAACGTCGCGGTCGCGCGCATGTCCGCGGTCACGATCGGCAGGTCGCCGATCTCGAGGCTCTCGGACGTGTATCCGAGCATGACGACCTTTGTGGTGTACGAGAAGAGCAGGTAGTCCAGCACCGACACGCCTGGGAAGGAGAGTGAGCGCAAAGTAGGATAAATCAACGAGACGATAATCACTCGGCATGCCGCAAACGTTGTCTTCGTAGTTGGACGTCACTTGCATGAGCGTCTTGTCCGAGTAGATCTTCGACGACGGGAAGTGGAGCGGAGGACCGCGGGGTGTAGTCACGATGATCGCCATGCAGATAGCGTAGAGCGCGTACACGGTGTACCACAGCGCCAGAGGAGTGACAGACGACTGGAAGACCGAAACGACAGGCAGAGGTTCGGACGGCAGGAGAGCAGTGATCGTGAGCAGCACGGTGGCAAAGAATGTCAGCGCGGACAAGTGGATGATGGAGCTCGAGTGCTGTGAGTATGTCTGGTTGATGGCACGTGCGGCGAGGACGAGCGTGTAGAGCGCGAAGGCGACGTGCAGCGAATAGACCGCAATGTTGGTACGGTCATCCTCTGCTATAGACCACCCAAGGGATACCGCTTGAATGGCAAGGATGATGGCCAGTATGGCCGTCACCGCCAGCTTTCTCAGGCGCATCTAGATTGAACGGTTAGAATACACATTCTCGTCGATAGCGTGTCAATCCCAGATGAGATGTACGGGGGCACAGTTGGCATCCCTCACGACGCCGTGCATGGCCGCGGGACTGCCCGTTGAGCATATGGGCGCCGCCGGATCCGCACCTTTGCACACCGCGAGGACATGAGGGCATTCCCTGAATTGCGCAACGAGCGGATAGTATGGCGGTGTCCCCTTGATACGAGCGAGATCCTACGAACTCCTGCTGAACAGTGGCATGTCCTGGTCACCGACGCTGCTCTCATGCTAGGAGCTCCTGCAGACCATGAGCGGCCAGACCTGAGACCTGTCCCATCGTCCCAGCCTGCCCAACATGCGAACTGCCCAGTACTCTACGATCCTCACTCGGGCCCGCGGTTCCGTACCCGCACGAGGTGGCCGAGTGTGATCTCTGGCCACCGCGACGGGGCAAGGCATGGAAGGCTTCGATCCCTGCTACTATTCTGGTGCAAAGGCAGAACGGACTGGTCACGTACCTTTGACCAGAAACGCTCCTCGTCGATCGGCATGCCGTCTATAAAGTCCTCCGGGGTGGTGACATCGAACGGGTCGCGCGCGAGCCCTCCTCGCCGTCTACGAACGTCGGCAGGGCATTTTTCTTCTCGTCCTGACGCGAGAGCGCGAACACCCCAAGCTGGTCGTGAGCGCGACGGCGAGCGCGATAGCGACGTGCAGCTGGTACTCCGGCATGGCGGAGAGTCTCACAGAGGACAGAGAGAAGCGAGGATAGGAACCCCCTTCAACGACCACGCGCGCAGATATGGCCTGTAGAGACCGCTCGGAGCCGCACAGGGAGTCAGAGCGAGTGATGGTCGACGGGAGAGTTTGGTCTGTTCAGCGCTCGCCGGTGTCCTCTCCCGGTATCTTCGGAGCTCGGCACGGTGTATTCGCTGATAGAGAACGGATCCATATGGCACAGAGCGGACGCCCACGAAAGCTGGGGGCCAGCCAATCCCAGGGGGGCCAATCGAGATGCACTCGGCCAGCCAATCAGCAATCAGGCCTCAGGGCGCCCTTGGGCACCCCACACTCGCACTCGCACTCACTCTCTGCCCGCCTCCGTCTGCGCGCGCTCCGCTGTTGCTAACGCTATGGCGACTGCGTTCGAGATCGACGATCGCCCGCTGGACTCATGGCGTCATGACTGCAATGCTCTTGACAGTAGCGCGCTCTCGTCTACGTCCGTGGCCCATGTCTCTGTAGGCCGCTCTCTCCAGTCCAACTCAACGCTCGACGCTGGCTCTTTGACGCTCTCTCGCCCGCTCGCCCGCGCCCTTCCACTCTCCAAGGACGACGCTTTGTTCTGGTTCTCTCTCTACGAGCTCTGCTGTGTTCTGCCCTCACAGTGTCCTCGGCACCCTCTCTCGACGCTGTGCCACGCGCCCTCAACCGCTCGCTTTCTGCAAATGACTGTTCTCTCTGAATCATCGACGCACCCGCTGCCGCTGCTGCCTGTCCTTGTCCTGCCGCCCTCCCTTGCCCGGCCGATGCACAACTATGCTTATTGCTCGTTTGGTCTACTCGTGCAGTACCGTGCCCTCACCTAGCCGCTACCGCTTGCTGCTCCATCGCACTCAATACGCGTGAACAGCCGTTCTCGAGTACACATGTCCACTCGCAGCCGCCATGACCTCTCCCCGCTTGGTAGCACCGCTGCCGAGGTGGCACTCACACCTACCGACGGCTGCGACCCCCACTTGCCTACCGCCCGCCGCACGCTCGTCGTCGACCCGCAACTGCTCATGTCAGACCGCTCTCGTGTATCGTAGCCAGGTCGGACAGACAGGCACACTGCAGGGGCCAGTGCGCGAGCCGCACGGTCAGACTCTCTTGGTACTCGCTGCTCTGCCGCCCGCTTTTGCCCGCGCTGCTCTCGGCTGTGCCGCCCCTGACTCCGTCGAACGGCAACACCACCTTACCTCGTCGCCGCCGCCTGCAACAGACGATATCAGAGCGCGGTAACTGGGCCCCGTGGCGAGACTGTACGTACCTAGCGCCGCGCTGTGGTGCTGCCCCGTCCCTGCCTTTCCTCAGGTGAGTACGCATTTCTGGATCGAAGCAGAGCATGCGAGCGCACGTACCGTTTCTTCCGCATGCACAGCCACGCAGCAGAGGCACGGAGGCATCTAGGGGGAGCACCAGATGCGCTGGGTAAGAGAGGCGCACCCTCCTCGGGGAGCCGGGAGGCACCCCGCAGCGGCCAGGGATCGAATTCGCAGAGAGGGGCGCGGGAGGATGCCCCGTTCGCCCTCCCATCTTATATCGTTAGAGCACGCCCAGGGCGCTACTCGATGTCCGCCCCCGGAATGCATCTTAGATACTACGATTTGCCACGGCCCCAATCCAGCCTGTGAATGGTGCGACGCTCGCGAGCGCAGAGCGCAGGGTTGCGGGTGCGTGTGTTGCTGTATCGCCGTGTGGTACCGTGGAACGCCCTTTGGCGAGATCTCGCCGCCGATGCCGTTGCGTTACTAGGTACGACCACCGTTGTGGGTCCCCTGGCCTTGGCCCGGGCGCGTGCGAACACGAGCGTCGTGTACAGCCATGTGCTGGATTGACGCGAGCCGCCGAACGTGGCTTGGCTCGCCCTCCGGAACGCGCGGTGTGGCTCGGTCAACGGTGTGCGTCGGACCGTTTATGTCGTTCCAAGTGAGACGTTAACCGTGCCCTTCGCGCAGAAACCCGTGCGGCACCGTCGGCGACTCGGTGCTGCCGTCTCCATTGGCGTGCGCAGACACCACGGCAGTGGCCCTTGTCGCCCCTAGGACCCCCGTCAACCGTGTCCCAAAGCGTGGGCGGGCGTCCTCCCTGCCGGTACGCCCCTGCCGGCTGCTGGCGCGCGCCACACACACACACACACATACCGAACGTCTGTCTGGCCCCTCTCCCCTTCGTCGCCGTCTATACCCCGGACGCGCCCGTCCGACTCGTATAGGAGAGACCGGGCACGCACGCTCCCGCAGAGTGTCGGCGGACGACGGGCGGGCACGGCACCTGCACCACGCCACGCCAGGTGCGTCTCGTGCATTCCTGCGCCTGCCCCGAGGCCGCCCTCGCGATCCGCGATCCGCGTTGGCACGGGCCGACCTGCGTTTCAGATGGCGCGTCGCAGGCCGTGCGTGGGGCGGTCTCGTCTCGCGCTCGCAGCCGCCCTCGCCTGCCGCCGAGGTCGAGGCCGACGGGCACCACATACGCCGGATCGTGACCCGTACCCCAACACGTCGACGTTCCTCGATACCGCATTGGCGGAGCCGGACGAGGAAGCGCAAGGGTCAGGCGGGTACGTCTTCCTGCGACGAAACGCCACTACGGGTGTGTCGGCGGGTTCGGGCCACAGGCTCGGCTTCATCCGCCGCGCAAGGGTAGACGTATTTCGTCCGTAGGATGCGGCGGTGACTTGGCGCATCATGGACGTGAAATCGCGCCGGTGCCCGTGTGCACGGCCGATGGCACCCTGTCTACGCCGCGGGGACTCTGCCGTGCGTACGTCGCCCCGTCGTATCGTGCTGTAACGTACTCGCCTGGGCCAGGTCTCGGCGATATATCCACTCACGTGGCGACTAGCCAAGACGTCGTCGCATAGCGGGTAGTCGTGCACGGCCTCGTCCCCGCGCGCTCGCCAAGAGGAGGCGTGGACACCGGTCGTCTTTCGCTCGTTCACAGAGGATGTGGCTGCGACGCCGTACGGACCGCACCGACCGCCGTGCACGCAAAGCCGCAGAGCTGCCTTCGTTCGTGCGCCCAAGGGCTGGCACCGCTACGTTCACGCCGCGGTCGCGTCGTGTCGACGATCGTCCTCGTCAGATTCGCCCCATCCATCTCGTCCCGGTTCGCACGCAGCGAGTCTCGGTACAATTCCGCGACCCGTTGGACGTTCGCACCCGTCGGCGGCCGTTAGTAGCTGCGACCGCCGTCCGTCTGCGGTCGCACCCGCCGCCGCTCTCGACCGTGTTTGTGCGGGCGCGGTCCCTGTTCCTTCCCAGAACGGAGGTACCGCGGTACGGCGGCGAGCGACAGGATCGGAAGCAGCGCGTGCATCCGTCTGTGCGCCCGCGCTCGCAGTGGTCGACCTCCAGCGGCGCTCGTCCTTTCCTGCATGAGCCAGGAGGACATTGGGCGGGCACCGGGCGGAATCTCGGTAGGGCGAGAAACACGGTGTTGTTGTACGTTTTGTTACCGAATACCATCCCACTTGTCGAGGCCGACGTCCGGCGGTGTGGGGTGCGGACGTGGAATGCACATCTATGACGGAGCGCAGGCGTGGTGTGCAGCGCGTACGAGCGAGGGAGACGTACGCTCTGTGCTCATGGCCGCGACTGCGTTGGTCGAGAGACTGACCCCTGCAGACTCACCGTCGCCGTGCCGCTTCGCGACAGGACGGGGCCGATGGAAGTGTGAATACACTACAAAGGCGCACATCGGAAAGAGCGCGAGAGCCGGCCGCGCTCGCCTCTCCATCGTACGGCCTCAAGGGGGACCAGTAAGGACCGGTCCTCGATGCTTACCGATATTCGTAGACAGATATGAACGTCTTCACCGGTAACATAGGTGCGCTGCTCATACATCCCTTTCGTAGATCATTGCACAGACAATGTGCCATGTTCTTCCGACACCGTCCCCACAGGCAAGCACCGAGGCTCCGCATCCAAAGCACGCGCACCCTGTATCGGCAGGTCGTAGACATAGCCCGACTCGGCGGCAAACCTGGCACCGGTGCGCCCACGTAAAATACATCACATTTGCTGTCCTCGCGCTAGCGACAGCGGCATGCGGTTACTGGCCTTGCATAGCGCGAGCCCGGCATATTGTGCACGATTTCGGCGCGACAACCAGCCGGGACTCGTCTCGAGACGACTGCTGTAATGCATACCCTGCGTACCACGAGGTGCAAGGGACGTCACTAGATCCATCCGGAAGACATCGTGTACCGGGAACACCCCTCGCCGGTGTGGTGCCGAATAGTGAACGTCGCAATCACTGCCTCTGTCTGAGTAGTACAGGCCGTGCGGGCCTCGCCCTACGCTTATGGCGCTTTCTGCGGCCCGAGGAACTGCATGCTCTCCATCTACAGGACGAGTACTGTCGGGTATCTGGCATCACCCGCCCGACTGCGACTCTACTACAGATGCTTGCTGTTACTGCCGCTACAACTGCACCGTGCAGTCTCCGCTGATGAGCAGTCTTGACCACCGCCTGGTCAGTGACAGAACACGAGGGCGAGTCCGTCGGCCGGCGCAGGGGAGGAGGGAGAGATGAGTAGAAGGTGACCGTAGCCGCCTAGGTAAAGTATGTGTGGAGCGAAATATATCGGGTGTGACCACAACGAGGTCGGGAAGAGCGGCGCGAGCGACGCCGGGAGCGACAGAGACGACGACGAGGACCTGAAAGCGAGATCACGAAGGTGAGCGAGGCGTAGCGGGGGGGCCGACCCGGGGCGCGAAGTCAGGCGGTGGCTCTGGAGGGTAACGCGAAGCTGGATGCTTGAGCGCGACGTACAGGACTATGTGATTACTACCGGTAGCTAAACTTCCGGATGAAAAATGCACAAAAACTGCTCAATGCGAGCGTCGCAATCGTGAAAACGACGGGCATACGGTAGAGGGCGGCGGGATTTCGAACCAGGCGAGAGGTGGGGGCGCGGTCGCGTGGTGCGCGAGGTGCGGGACTGCCTGAAGCGTTGTATTCGCGCGCCCAGAGCGGGCGACGCCCGAGCCGGCTGGCGGCGCGGCGGAGCAGCGAAGGGGTCAGCAAATGAGCTGTGAGCAACGATGTGAACATAACATAGGAGATTGTGCGTAGGAAGACGAAAGGAAACACTGACAGAGCCCGTACCTCCCAAGAAGGCCGGCACGACACGACGTGCATGTGCGCTGTACCCGCTCAGCGGCGCAGGCTCCCCATCACCGCTCTGTGCCTGGATACCACCAGGTACTCAACGCTCACTGGCCTGCCTGAGGGGGCATGTATGTAGAATGTCCCCGGTGCACGCCGGGCCCGGATTTGACAAATAAGTCAATGTAAATCGCTCATATGCTCCTCCGCCTCCTGGCCGTTAGGCGGCGTGCATGCGTTCTAATTAGCGGGTATGCTAGCTCTGAAACGACATCACAGACTGCGGTATTTGTTGTAATGTCAGACGGTCGCTCGGCTACCCTGCCAAGCGTCTTTGAGCGCTTTCCCGCAGTCTGAAACGGTGGAAAGGAACACAAAATGCAGTTGAAGCAGTCCATACCGTTCTGTGCCCATTGGCAATCGCTAATATCCGAGAACGATGAGTGGTGCACATTTACCCGTGGTCTATGGCATGGCAATAACACCTTCAGAAGGCAAGCCTGCTTGTGTCGCCAAGTTTGATGAAAACTGGTGTCCCCACTCTACACACAGGGCCCACGATCCATGCCCTCACGGTACACTGCTTGTCTCCATGAGTTCAGCACAGGGCCTGACATGAAAGGTGGACACAGTGATGGAGTGCACAGATACGGCGAAGCGGTATATGCAATAGTCAGTGTGTTCTGTACGTACTGATGACCTGATTTCTCACCATGGCGACTGCACCCGCAACACCCACTATGGCTCGGCATGGGTAGCTCCGAAATTACTCGGTGGCTTCTGTGGTGATATGCGTACACAGCCAGTCAGCACTACATGCCCCAGATTTCCCATCTCCAACCTCACCCTGGAGGCTCTGACACAGCCTGCAGGCAGACACCCTGTGTGCCGCCATGGGTGAGACGGGAAGCCACTCTCTGCTCACTATATTACATGGCCTGCATGCACAGAGGGTCAGCAGCTCTCTGCGGCCACACCACATTGACCAATAGGTATGTTTCCTTCCAGTTCAAGCACACCAAGGACGTATAGCGTGGACTCACTGGACGGTCAGCACCGGCACTCGCCATCACTTGGCTTCGGCTCCCCATCACCATTGTCCGGCTATGGCCAAGACCAGAAGCAAGTATACACGTGGTGGGACTGCCCTCCGCGGTCGCCTCCGCGCATTGATGAGACAGATTCTAGGTATGTGCCTGCACGGGTTTCAGTGCACTGGTGCTGTGTGCTGACCACCGGGTGGCCCATGTTTTAGTGGCCTTGTCTGGCGACGAGCACGCGTGCATGCACTGGGCGGTGCGAAGCTACTTCCGCAAGATCTACGTCGAATATGGGCTCGAGCTTGTCGGGTGGCCAGAGGACGTCCCTTTCACGGACCTGAGCGACCCCGAGATGAGACGGTGCGGCCGCATCCCGAGGCTGTTCGCTCTCTGGGAGACGGGCGAGCTCCGTTTTGTCCATGTACCGCTGGGGAGGGAGGCGCGAGAGCGGCAGAATCCTCTGGATGTCGCCCCAAACAGGGACAACCGGGGACTGCCTATCAACCTTGGCAGGAGCGACATCAAGAAGCACCGGGAGCGGAGGAAGGTGGACGCGGAGCGGTTCCCGCCGCGGTACGTTCGGAACGGCCCCAAGTCAGATGAGTGGGTGACAGAGGCGGCCGAGGCGCGGGCGGAGCGCGCTGCGTGCTACGAGCATGGCGAGCACCCTAGTGACCGTACCGAGGAGTTTTCCGGGTCCAGTAGCGCACGCTCTTGTTAGTGCCTGTAGAACAACCTTGTATCGCTTTCGCGCGTGGTGTGCGCCGGTCGTCGTCAGGCGTTGTGTGGCATTCGAGGCCGAAACGGGAGCACCGGCTGACCTCTTGCGTATCGCGTGAGGCAAGCGAGGGACAGGACTTGCACCGTGTCCTCACGAGCGGGTGCACTGTCCATGGCGACTCCTAGAAGCAGAGGGGCGCCCAAACGCGGCTCGGACGATGCGGCTGTGCTGCTGTGCACACCATAAACAATCTGTATTACGCAGTGACAAACGGGTATGTACATGCTGGGCCCTGCCAAGCTGGACTGCCCAATCACACTCCCTACTACGCTCCCTACCACAGCCTCTAGCATCCCTACCACCCTCCCTAGCATCCCTACCACCCTCCCTAGCATCCCTACCACCCTCCCTAGCATCCCTACCACCCTCCCTAGCATCCCTACCACCCTCCCTAGCATCCCTACCACCCTCCCTAGCATCCCTACCACCCTCCCTAGCATCCCTACCACCCTGCCATACCTACCTGCTATCGGCGGCGAAATCGCACACGCACACGCATCTCCCGCGAGCACCTCCGTCAGTGGCCAGCTCCGGCAGACGTTCCTCGACTCACCTTTGATCGACGCGTTACGCAGCCACGCCGACTGCGGCACGTACGCGCACACTCCAGGGACGACCCATTCCTCCTGGGGCACCACGACGCCCGCGAAAGACGCGATCGTGTCCGGCGGTGTGCGCGGGCAGACCATCTGGCCAGACAAGAGGTCCGCCTCGCCGAGGAGCGCCAGGAGGAGCAGCGACTTGCCGCTGCCCAGCTTGCCGCAGATGAGCGAGAGCTCGCCGACGGGGAAGTCGAGCGTCAGGTCGACGAGCACGAACTTGTGCCGGGGCGTGGGCGCCGCGGAGGGCGCGACGCTGCCCGCGCGCGTGCGGTCCTGCGGCCAGGTGATCGTCGCCGACTGGAGCGCGATCTGCCGCGGCTGGCTGCTCAGCGGCGGTACGGGGGCGACCTCGGCGCCGTGCAGGTACTTTTCGATGCGGCGGAGGGAGACCGCGGTTTGGAGCATGTTGATCAGCGTTTCCGGGAGCGCGTTGAGCGCGAACTTCATCTCGTTGAACACTGGTCAGGTGTCAGCGATGTATGTCAATCAGTACGGGCACGATACCCACCGCTGATCTGTGAGTTAGACGTCAGTCCTATGGCAAAAAGGAACAATAGGGCAACAAGCACTCACCGAAGTAAAGGCCACCGACGGAGTAAGCACCTGCTTGCGGACGACCGTGTA
This sequence comes from Trametes polyzona, assembly GCA_022606195.1. Classification (NCBI taxonomy): domain Eukaryota; kingdom Fungi; phylum Basidiomycota; class Agaricomycetes; order Polyporales; family Polyporaceae; genus Trametes; species Trametes polyzona. The sequence goes on along the minus strand of JABYQF010000011.1, from coordinate 1,279,247 downwards.
GTGCCAGAACGACACCAGAGTCACCAGGATGGGAGACCCATTCCTATAAGGACCGAATCAGACCGGATAAACACAGCCCAGCGCGAGCGAGCATACCAGATGGCGTTCCAGAGCACTTCAATGATATAGTTGAGGCGCTGGTACTTGAGCTCACGCTCGCGGACTTTCAGTACGCGAGCCTCGAAGCTGCGCTCCCAGGCCATAAACTGCGCCAGATATTAGCCAAACGCGCACCCGCAGTCTGCGCCCACCTCACCTTCAGCATGCGGATCCCACCCAAGATCTCGTTCATGAGCGCGACACGCTCGTCCCGCGCTTTCATCAGGTTCTCCTGCGCGCCCACGACGACCTTCCCCGCAAAGTGGTTCATCGGCAGGAACAGGCACGTCACCGCCAGCCCGAAGAAGCACGACACCCCGAGCAGGCTGTACAGGAACAGCGTCCCGATGACGATCTCGATCGGCGCGTCGACGATGGTGAACAGGTGCCAGGCGAACTCGGAGATGCGGTCGACGTCGGTCGTCATGAGCGTCATGATCTGCGCCTTGCTCGAAAAGTCGTCCTCGTCGTCCTTTTTCTCGCCCTTCTTGTCCGCCTCGGGCGTCGCCTCCGCCGCTGGCGGTGCAGCCCCGTTGGTGGGTGCAGCGGGCGCGTCGGCGCCGGGCGCCGTGCCGGTGGACGACGCGACGTCTTTCCGCACGAGCGTCTTTGCGAACAGGATCGAGTTGAGCTGCAGCCGCAGGCGCACTTGCATCGTCGTCGTAGAGAGGGACCACATCTGCCCGGTCACTGTGCGTCCCGTCAGTACACGCGCAGAACAGTCCAAGCGGTCATCACTCACAAATCTGCGTGGTGGCGTGGCTGGCAAAGAGGGCGACGCAGAAGAGGAAACCCCAGCCTCGGAACTCGCGCGCGTTGTCGATTTCCAAGTACTGCACCACGCGCTTCAGGAAATACGCGGGCACATAGAACAGCACCGCGGATATAGCAGCGAGCACGATCACGGCCGTCATCGCCGGCGCGTTCACGCGCAGGAGACGGTACGCGAGCTCGATGCCGGACCCGGGGCGCGGACGCCACGAGCCAATCTTGAGCTTCCACCTGCGTATCGCGGCGCGCATCTTTGCAAACGTCGCCGTCGCGCGCATGTCTGCGGTCACGATCGGCAGGTCGCCAATCTCGAGGCTCTCGGACGTGTATCCGAGCATGACGACCTTCGTCGTATACGAGAATAGCAGATAGTCCAGCACCGACACGCCTGGGAAGGAGAGTGAGCGTGGAGTAGGATAAATCAACGAGACGATAATCACTCGGCATGCCGCAAACGTTGTCTTCGTAGTTGGACGTCACTTGCATGAGCGTCTTGTCCGAGTAGATCTTCGACGACGGGAAATGGAGCGGAGGACCGCGGGGCGTGGTCACGATGATCGCCATGCAAATAGCGTAGAGCGCGTACACGGTGTACCACAGCGCCAGAGGAGTGACAGACGACTGGAAGACCGAAACGACAGGCAGAGGTTCGGACGGCAGGAGAGCAGTGATCGTGAGCAGCACGGTGGCAAAGAATGTCAGCGCGGACAAGTGAATGATCGAGCTCGAGTGCTGCGAGTACGTCTGGTTGATGGCACGAGCGGCGAGGACGAGTGTGTAGAGAGCGAAGGCGACGTGCAGCGAGTAGACCGCAATGTTGGTACGGTCATCCTCTGCTATAGACCACCCGAGGGATACCGCCTGAATGGCCAGTATGATGGCTAGTATGGCCGTCACCGCCAGCTTCCTCAGGCGCATCTAGCGAGAATACTATCAGAATATGCATTCTAGCTAAGACAGACATGCGTAGAGTTTGGTGGTTCGACGAAACTCGCCCTCTCCATATTCACCCGCCTACTGTCAAATGTGTATTTTAGGGATGCCACGTACCTTTGACCAGAACCGCTCCTCGTCGATCGGCATGCCGTCTATAAAGTCCTCCGGGGTGGTGACATCGAACGGGTCGCGCGCGAGGCCCTCCTCGCCCTCTACGAACGTCGGTAGGGCATTTTTCGTCTCGTCCGGACGCGATAGCGCAAACACGCCCAAGCTGGTCGTGAGCGCGACGGCGAGCGCGATAGCGACGTGCAGCTGGTACTCCGGCATGGCGGGCAGTCTCAGAGCAGACAGAGACAGAGAGAAGCGAGAAGTCGCGGATAGCAAACCACCGTTCCGGTCGACGACCACGCGCGCAGATATGGCCCGTAGAGACCGCTCGGAGCCGCACAGGGAGTCAGAGCGAGTGATGGTCGACGGGAGAGTTTTGGTCTGGTCAGCGCCTGCGGTGTGCTCCCCCGGTATCTTCGGAGCTCGGCACGGTGTATTCGCTGATAAAGAATGGATCCATATGGCAGACAGCGCTGTCGCGCTGTCGCCCACGAAAGTTACTACCCTGGGTTCACCTTGTTGTCAACAGTATTCCTGTATAGCATGTACTTGCGTTCTTGCGGGACTAAAGACGGAGAAGAGTCGACCGCGGTCCATCGCGTTATGCTGAATTCGGGAGCGAGCTAGAGTCCCGCAGAGTCATCAAGTCGTCGTTAGCTCCGACGTCTCACATGCACATCAATTCCCGAGGAGGTCGCGATCTCTCTGGGCCTGTGACCTTGAATGCATCACTTGATGCTGAGATGGCGTATACCTGTAGAGTCACCACAAGCACGAATGCACAAGGTCGCGCTTCTCCTGTTGCCACCTGGCGTACAGTCTATAGTCGCACAAGTACACTTCGTTGAGCTGCGGGTTGCGTCACCATTTGATTGCATTTGATCGGTCGATCGTAAGTCAGAGAAAGCAGGTGATTGGTTACCTGGGGTCCAGCCAATCCCAGCCCAGAAAGGGAGCTTCGGCCAATGGAGATGTTCCATTCAACCAGCCAATCAGCTCTTCCTGTACGGGTGGGCCGAGACCGCGGCCGAGACTGGGCCGTCCGCCATATGACGGGTCCCCCACACTCGCACTCACTCCTTGCCCTCCTCCGTCTGTTCAGTCACTGCGCTCGTCAATGCTGTTGCTGCTATGCTTCATACCCTCCAACATACTGTATCATCGCCTGTTGGACGATCTCTCCACTTTGACAGTAACGCACTCTCCTCTATCCCCGTGGTCTGCTCCACAGCTCCTGCGGTACACCTTCGACTGGGAAGCTGGTTGATTCGCCTCCAAAACGTTTACACATTGCCCATATTCACCCACCAAAGGCGACCAGCTTCGCGGACTTAAATTCCAGTGCGTGGCCCCATTTGTTCAGGTGAACGGCGAGGTGCGGGCATTGCGCCAATGGGAGCCGTTTGAGGCAACGACCCACACTGGAACCTACTTCGGGATCAGCCACATACCCCATCAGTCGTGAACTACGGCTTCACAAGATGCTACGTACTGTGTATCCCAGTCGGCAATCATCCATCTCAAAACATATTCTTGGTACGTCCAGAGTATATACAGAACACGAGGTTAGACAGGGCTCGTCGGGGGCCGAACCGGGCCTCCCCCAGGCATTGGTGATCAGGTCTAAGCTGTAAACCATAGGCGGCGACGGGCTACTTTGAAGCGCCTTATGACGATCTTCCGGGCAAGTGCCACGCTCGTCGTGAATGCAGAACTCCGCTGTTGCCTGGGCGGATTCCACAGATGCTTGTCATATGCGGGACATTCCTCTTCTATGATCGTCAGCCCGTGCCTCGGTGGTAGGGATGGCGATCTCGAGACGGAAGTAAACCTCGTCGTTTTTCGTTGATTCGCACACCGTTTGTGAGAAGCATAAGTCATTCCTATCTGCGCTTTGGCTCGCTTTCCAGTTTGCTTGTATCCTCTCTGATAGCCCATAGATCTGTATGGATTGTGGTCTGGGTGGTTATACGACTAATCTGCGGCGCAGGCAGTCGTATACTCACCCCGGTATCACAGATCGCGGCCAACTCAAAGTTAGACTGGTGGCCGAGACTGGAAACTGGTCTGCGGTAGGGCTTTTGTTCAGCTTGTCTTGATTGTCCGGAACGTCATGGCGGTCGACATCTGGCGATTCCAAAGCGTATCCGGCGCCTTCAAGACCACATGGCCCACGAAGCGCTCGCATTCCGCATGAGGAGGCTTGTCCGCCCACCACTCACTTCGCTCCTCGCCATTTTTCTCCTCCAAACATTGGTCGTCTCCCTTCGCGATGTCCTATTACCCTATACTCCCTATCCCATCTTGGGAAGACCCACAATTGTCCAGCACCCCCGGTGTAGTTGCATTAAGACCCATCACGGAACCTTTCTACCTTGTTCCCCACTCCACTCTTTGCGGTACGTCTTGGGATCCTCAGCTATCGGTCGTTCCGCGTGCGCATCCTGAATCTCTTTGAAGGGTTGTTGCGCGACAGAGTACCTACAGCGCTGCCGCCGCATGCCGCTAGTTCCCAATCCCAATCCCTGCCCGAATCTGCGGCGTTGGTGCACTATTCAGATGACGCATTCGCGACTGCGAATGCGTCATCTTCTGAGTTCTCGTCCCAGCCTGTCTCCGAAGCCCTCATGCCGATCTATTCCGCCGTGCACTCCGCCACTGTGGGTGCATATGGCGGTCCCCAACCTTCGTCTGCCATTTCTGTCCCGAGCTACCCCTACGCTCTTCCTGACACGATGGCTCCCTACACTTCTCCTCTGTTCCCAGTGGGCCCCCCCTCTATGCATCTCGCGGAACCGTCACCTTTTTCACCTTTGACACTCCCGATGCCATCCACTCATACCACCGACGCCAGCTTGTCCTCCTCCCGTTTCTCAGACGCCCCCGGGGCTGCCCTCGCCCCAGATACCCCGGAGCGCCCGCGCCGCCTCGAGGCGCCCGCCGGTCACTTACCCAGCATACGGGCACCTGCCGTAAGTCGTGCCTCCCACCCCTCTGCTCTCCACAGCCGCGTCCCCCGAGGTCCGAGGCTGACCGCACGTCGTCTCCCGCACACAGTGCGCGCACTGCCACCGGTCCCGGAAGAAGTGCCGCGGCGGCCGGCCGTGCTCGCGCTGCGTCGAATGCGAGCTGCCCTGCGTCGAGCGCGAGCGGCCGCCGCGGAGGACGCGCGAGGCCGTGCAGGCGCAGCCGATACCGATCGTGGGCCGGGCCGGGCGTGGTGCCGCGTCGCACGGTGAGCAGCGAGTCGGGCTTGCAGCGCGTCGTAGGCCGGACGATGACCGTTCTTTTTGTGTGGCGGGCGTTGCATAGAACGTGATGCAGGTTTGACTGCCCGGTGGCTGGAACACGACGTCGGCGGAGGTTCTCAGAGCTTCGTCGGGCCCTCGAGCGTCCGGTCTACACCTGCGGAGGCCGCCACGGCAGATCCCACCAGCTGGCTTGCGTCGATGCCTGGTCCTGCCTTATAGCCGCTTGTGAATCGTCCACGTATACCTCCGGTCTGGGACTGCTACCTGTATGTGCGATCCGCTTGCTCCTACGTGCCGCTATGTCGCTATGCTTTTCCTGTTTCGTTTCGTATGGACTACGTGGGGTTCCGAGTGGGGTGCCTCGTGCGAATGGGTCTCATCTATTGCCAAGCTGTGTTGTCGTTGTACTGATATCGCTCGTTGACTCGGGGGACTCGCTGCTCAACGCTGTCGGAGGTCTGCTTATATATTTCGCTGTCCCACTACGTTTTCCCATTTCAAGGTCGGGCGAGACGTCAGCGTGCCCTGCTCAATATTCAATTCTCAACCACTCGGTGCGCTCAGTGCAACCTCGTCGCAGCCGGGGATCAAAGCGCGTCACGGTCATACAACGGGGTACGTCTCTCATACTCGTTCCCGACTTTCCGTGTGTCTCATACAGCGAGTCGCGCGTTACACAGCGCGCGTGCATATGAGAAGATATCGTGGGGGTCCACAGGCGTGAAGGTGACGCCTAGCTGCAAATACGAGTCACAGCATATCCGGCGAAGATACATCCAGACGTTCACAGATCACGAGGAGGCTACCGTAGACCCACCGCGACGTCGATCGGATGAGCCCGCCCCCAGGAGAAATGGCGCAATCCCGCACCCGGATTTCGACATGTCGCAGCATTGACAGACTGTACCGTGGCATTACACTTCATACCACGATGAGATCGGCTGATGTGAGTCGAAGGCCGCGGTGTTGCATGTTGCATATCAAGGTTCTGCCGACCGTTCGTTCCTGGTGGCTCGGTGCGCGGATGTGTACTAGTACATACGGCCGTGTTGGGGCGTGTTGTGGTTTGGGGGTGGGTTTGCGTTGTGGTCGTATCCCGCCGTGTTGCCCGGGCGAGGGATGTCCGGGGTCGACTCTGAGGAGAACGTTTGGCTCTAGGGTGCCCTCTGGGTTTTGTATGTACATATTTACGTCGGAGATGACTAACCGTTTTGCGGTGCGAAGACTTTCACTCCCTCCTCTTCCGCACCGCCAGCTAATAGCCGCTTGCGATAGGAACGTATTGATATGTGCTCGTCTGCCGAGATGGTCGGCGAGCATGTGCCGTAATTGCATGTCCAAAACCCCGGATAATACGTGAGTTTGTATCAAGTAAGTCCCCGCATTAGCCACAATTATTCTCACGGAGCAATCGCACCATTTCCATAAGACCCACAAGCTACGATTACAAGATAGGAATCGCCGCCCAATCCCAAGATACAGAAGCCTTTCGATGTGTACAGTTTTCCTATTTCCTCCAAGTTCCACAAATGAGATCATTTCATCCACATTTCTCGTCGTCGCTCGAAACGTGTTCCTATGTTCGCAGTTAAAGGACGGTCCGTGAGAAGTCCTCAGTCTCATGCATGACCTACTCACTTGTTACACAGCTCGGAGGAGACTCCAAGCTCCTGTGATTGCCGACAATCAGCGCGAATCGATGCACGAGCCAGAGACAAGACTCACCCAAACCCGAGGCGCGCCTAGGCGGTCGAGACGATGATGGACTTGGTGCCCGGGGTGTAGCAGAACCCATTGTCGAGGCGCGTGCCGCACGACGACAGCTGGTTGCAGCTGCCCGAGCAGCCGCCCTTGTCGCAGAAGCCGACGTTGTGCGTCGCGGAGAGGCAGTTCGTGCCCGGCGCGGCGAGGCACGTCGCGCCGCCGTTGTACACCGTGCACGGGCCGCCGCACACGTTCTGGGTGCGCTTGCTGCAGTAGGTGACGATCGTGTTCTGCGCGGCGCGCGGCACGAGCGGGTTGATCGGCTCGCCGACGAAGGTGAGCTCGGCGTCGGTCGTCGCGAGCCAGTGCATCATCTGGTCGTGGCTGACGAGGTAGGAGTCGTCGGCGGCGGTCTGGGGAGTGAGCAGCGGTCAGAATGCGCGTCGTCGGGGAGGAGAAGAAGGCGCGGGGCGGGGCTTACGGGGACAGCGACGGCCGAAGCGATGAAGGCAGCGACGGCGGCGAGCTTGAGAGTGAACTGCATGGCTGGTTGGGTAGCTTGGTAGTTGAGACTGGTGTGTGCTCGACTGCTGTTCCTGCTTCGTGCTGACCTGCTTTTATACGTATTCGCTCTATGCATAGGAAAGGCGAACTGCCAGACCAGCGTTCCGGACGATGTCCGTCCTTCAGTCAAGTGTCTTCTCCTGTGTCTCGAGTCGACGAGGGCTCGAAGAGACCGCCGCCCCTGGAATCATTCGGAATTCGAGAGCCAAGTACGACGAGTGGGACCGTGAACCACCTCATGACCCGTGCCGGATGTGTGCAGTTGGCAGCCAAGCTAGCCTTGTGGTTGCGCATAATAATCGAACTGTCAAAGAACACAACCGTCCATCTCGCGGCTGCAGGGGGACGTAAAGCCATAAACATTGCATCCGTGTCTAGGCTGATGACCTCGACCACGAGGGTGCTGTGAAGGGCGGTGAAGACAGAACACATCTACACATCAATGACTGGAACAAGCAGCTGATCCTGGAGCGCTCACCAAAAGCGAATGGCGCCCACCGTCGACGGTCGCAGGCTGCGAGGTACAGCGCCACAACCTGATCCACGCCAGGGGAGTGTATGCACGTTGGTGCCTGCGGGCCGCCGGCACAGCACCATGCTTTTGTTCCCACTTCCTATAGATGGTCAAACCGACGGCGTTTCTCCGCGTCGAGACCTGGCCAGTGCCGATTATGCGAAACCCTCATCACGGAGTGCCGTAAGATCGGACGTGCGTCGGATCGTCGAGACTGCGATGCAGCACCTGCAAAGGTTAACCTAGAGCGGTGATCGGCTGCACAATTGGCAGTATTCGTCTTCGACGGGGGTAACTCGCCGGGCACGAGACCACGATACTAGGTTCTATAGGCTCTGGACAGAGCCACTGCCAGGGTCCCCTAAAAACCGGCATCCGTAACACGAGAAGCATCAAGGGAGTCATTGGGAGGAACGGTGCCGCTCGGCGCGGAAGTAGCCAGAACGCATACGATATGGCAAGGATACCGGTGCAATACTACTGGTATGGTGTTTTACAACCCTGGTAATGCTCGTGGCCTAATGGGCTCATCGTCAGATATGAATTCGGCCCGTAAGACGAAGCAAGTACTCGCCGGGTATGTAAGAGCCGAGATCGGAAGTCCGAACCTGCTAGCGTGTAACAAGTACTGTCAGCGACATGGTAGTAAAGCACGGATAATCACCCACCGCACTATATCATACCAGGGGTACGACGATAGAGTTGGTTCCCGGCGTGAAGCAGAACCCATCGTCGAGGATGACGGCGCAAGTTGCGAGCGAGGCGCAGGAGCCCGAGCATCCGGCCTGGTTGCAGAAGATTGAAGCACTGCCACGCGCGAGGAACGAGCGCGCGACAGCGCACCGTCTGCGTGCGCCAGAGGGGCGGGCGCTAAAGCCTCGTGCTTCTCTCTCGCCCGCCACTCTCACGTCTAGCATCGCTTGACACCTTCGAGTCTGGATCCCGCTGTAGTGCAAAAACAAAACCACTTGAGATCTCGTTAACAAAGCCATGGCGGAAAACTCAGTAGAACGTGAGGAAGACGATCAGCAGGAGTTCCAGAACAGGACTCCCCGTAACTCCCCAGAGCGACAAGACGACCAGGAGCGGCAGGAGGACGAAGGGAGGCAGGAACTTAGGAGGAGCGAAGGATTCGAGGAGGAAGAAGAGGTCAGAGGTCGAAGGCGGGTGAGAGAAAACAGTCGTCACAGCTCCAGATCCTCCGCCGTTGGACCCCCGGACTTTGCAGGATGGGCATTCAAGTTCGCCAGAGAGGGGATCATCGAGAAAGGAAGAGCGACGAACCACGAGGACGCAGCAGGCTACCTGTACGCCATGTGGTTGAAAGAGAAGCAGACACGGGAGGGAGGCAATCGGGAGAGGCGTCCCGATCACAGAGACACACCAAGGCCCCGGGAGCGTCAGCCATCGCGGGACGAATCACTCTCTCCTACCGACGGTCGGTCAGGAGGGGAGAAGGAGAAGACCAAAGGGAAGACTCTTCCGAAGATCCCTCGAGGTGTTCCCCCACCGCAGGAATTCCTACGCCCCATCCTCCCTTACGCTCGCACTCGGCTCAGGGACTTGAAGCACGTCGGACTCTTCTACTTCACAGAGGAGGGTCTAAGGATGGCCGTCGGAGACTCGTGGACGTCGGGTGAGGACCTGGTAACATTATCACAGAACGACGCCGCCATCACGCTATCCACAGCACCAAAAGTACCCAAGAACGCGAAGCAAGACGAGAATCTGTCATGGGACCAGGTATCGAAAGCAAAAGCCATTTTCCTCCTGCATGCGAAGGCGGAGGGGTGGCCGGACGAGCACCTCCAGATCATGGCCTTGTTTTTCCTCGCGCTAGACAACCATCCGGTGCGCAGCGAGCCCTTGGGGAACGAAGTCGCGGTTAGATATCAAGCCCAGTACCGTCGTCAATGGCATATCGCGATGGACCAGGGCAAACCTTTCGACCTGTCGATCATAGACGAACAAGCGTTGAAGTCTATCAGGGCAGAGCTCCTACAGGAGCAATCCATCAAGGCGCAGGAGCAAATCGCCAGGGCCATGCAGGCGGTACGTAGTGTCCTCAGTTTGACGAATAAGCGATCACAGTTGCTCACGTTTTGTTTGAAATCTGGGGTTGGTTTCCTGCGAACACCGTATGTTCAATCCGCATTTCCCGCGTGTTCATCCGCGTTCCATGCGTCCTCGCGTTCCATGCGTCCTCGCGCCTCTCGCGCCTTCGCGTTCCCCGCGTCCGCGCGTTTTTCCTTCGCGTCCCCCGCGTCCCCCGCGTCCCCTGCATCCCCCGCGTCCCCTGCGTCCCCCGCGTCCCCGTGTCCTCGCGTCCCCACATCCCCACATTCCCCGCGTCCCCGCGTTTCCACGTTACCGTCGTTTCCCGTGTCTCGCGCCTCGGGATCCTCTTCCTTTTTCGTCGACATGCACCCGACTGCTCGCCTTGTGTCCTTTCCATTCGCGCAACGACCTTCGCTCGCGCCCGCGCGCGGTTCACGATCCATCGCCGCCGGTTTTGTTTCATGTGTCTGCTCACGCAGCTGGAGGTGGAGTACGTCGCTTCGCGCACGCCGAAAAAGCGTCGAGTAGCAAGCCCAGAGCCTCCCACCCCATCGAAGCGCCACAGGCAGGGCAGGGACAGCGAAGAGGAGGCTGCTGACAACCCGGAGGACGGCAATCGGCGGTCTTTTCGCAAGGGCGCAGAGACACCCGCCCTCGTCATCTGCGCCATCTGTCTGGGCAGGCATTCGATTGCGAGCGTCGCGCGCTGTCAACGAGACAGGCTATGGAACGGGGAGCGAGCGCGCGCGGAACGGGTCGACGGCAGACGCATCCGCCTCATCAACGGCGGCCCTCTTTGCATCAGCTGGCAACGCCCGAGCGGGTGTTCCGACAGCTCTCATCCCCAACGACATCTCTGCTCGGGTTGCGGAAGAGAGGGCCATGGTGCCAGCAGCTGTACTCTCGCACAGGAGAGGTAAACCGCTTACCCCGCTTAATGCCCCCGAGTGGAAAGCGCTTCTGGAGCACGCCGGCCTCAACGCCCACTACCCCCAGATTGTCGGTTATATACGTTCAGGTTTCAACACTGGCATCACCCCTATATCCATTACTTTCATTCCCCCTAATTCCCCATCCCTCAGCTCTCCACCTGGCGAATTCGAGCGCATCGTCGCGAACGAGTTTCGCGCAGGGCGCTACATCGGTCCTTTCGGCAGGTCGGAGCTCGAGGACCTTCTGGGTCCTTTCCAGACCTCTCCTCTGTCTCTGGTACCCAAGCCCCACAAGCCCAACGCGTACCGTTTGGTACAGAACTTCTCTTTTCCTTACACCCCCTCCGGCGACAGTTGCTCCGTCAACTACAACATTGACTCTTCCGATTACCCTTGCACGTGGGGAACTTTCCATGCATTCTCGCTCCTGTGTTCCCGTCTTCCCCCTGGTTCTGAAGGAGCCGTCCGAGATGTCGCGGAAGCATACCGCACCATTCCGCTCGAGCCGTCGCAGTGGCCAGGGACAGTGGTGCGCTTGGGAGAAGACTCGTTCGCGGTTGACACTAACGCGGCATTCGGGGTGGGATCACACGCGGGAGCATATGGACTCATGGCCGACGCAGCGGCCGACATCATGCGCTCAGTCGGAATCGGACCAATGGCTAAGTGGGTGGACGACAATGTCTTCCTGCGCATCCGTAGAGAACACTTACTCGCGTACAACAGAGACCGAGGCAGATGGCGGGCCCAAGTCCAGAGACACGGCGGCGTTCGGCAGGCCGGCGGACGGCTTTGGTTTGGAGGCGACACACTGCCGGACGGCCGGATCGACGAGTTTGTGGAAGACATGGCCTTCCCCATCCAAGACCTATCTGCTCAATCTCCTCGCTCAGAGCACGACAAGCTTTTTACTTACAATCTGGGCGACGTCGACAGGATCACCTCTAGGCTGGGCATCCCTTGGCAGCTGGAGAAGGACCACGCCTTCGCGCCCGAATTCCCATTCACCGGCTTCGTGTGGAACCTCAGCGGCGAGCGGACGGTGGCCATCCCGAGAGCGAAGGCGGACAAATACGTTCGGGCGATCGACGAATGGGCGGAGACGCGAACGCACCGCCTGCGCGAAGTTCAGCGGCTCCACGGGAAACTGTGGCACGCCTCACAAGTCCTACTGCGAGGACGAGCGTTTCTCGTCAACCTGGAAGCCATGCTCGGAATTTTTCACGATCGTCCTTTCCTTCCGAGAACACCTCCCACTGGAACCGCCCTCGACTTGGCATGGTGGCGAGAAGCCCTGCTACGCCCCCGCATCGAGCGCACCATCCCGGGTGTTAGGCCCGTATGGGATCCTGACGCCTTCTCTGACGCCAGCTCAGGTGTGGGGATTGCGGTGGTCGTCAGGGGGCGGTGGAGAGCTTGGCGACTCATCCCAGGATGGAAGGACGAGGGACGCGACATCGGATGGGCTGAGGCCGTCGGCTTCGAGTTCCTCGCGGAATCCATCACGCTACTCGCCTCAAACCACCCCGACGTCCGGGTCTACGGGGACAACCGAGGCGTGGTGGAAGGTTGGTGGCGTGGCCGCAGCCGCAATCGGCCAACCAACGACGTTTTCAAGCGCGTCGCCGCAAGACTCGAGGAGCGCGGACTACGAATCCACACTCGCTACGTCCAAAGCGCGCTCAACCCCGCAGACGACCCATCGCGAGGGCGTTACCCTAGCAGGGCCCTCCTTCTACCTCCGGTTCCCATTCATTCCTCCCTCCAGCGTTTCGTCGTTAACTTTGACGATCCCCAGTCAGAGCGCGAGATCGCGGCTAGATCGCGACACGCGGAAGAAGTCGCTCCCAAGCCCCGACCATCGACAGAGGAGCTCGCGCGGCGCAACTACCACAATGACCAATTTGAATCGTTCGAGCTCGATCGGAAAACGCGCTACGATACAGTCACGTAAGCAGCGTTTCAACGCCCCCCTTCCAGAACGTGTTCGCGGTGCACAGAGAGGACCACCAGCCTACCGGGAGGGACTCGCACCGCGCCCGTCCGCTCTACGCCCGCACTGTCTAGCGAGCGAGCGCCTCGTAACATGGGTACTGCTGCGGACCGCGGCCAACCAGGAAGCGCTAGGAAGGCCGCGCGCGGTAAGCGAAGACGATCTCGAGAGGATCAAAGCGGTAACCTCAAGAGCCTGGATGGACTCAACGTTGCAAACCTACGGAACTGGCCTTCTCACTTATCACGTCTTCTGCGACATGAAAGGTGTCTCGGAGGAGGACCGCGCACCAGCGTCCGAGGACCTCGTGTTGTCCTTCGTGGCGGCTCTAGCGGGCTCGTACAGCGCATCAGCAATAGAGAACTACCTAGCGGGTCTAAGGGCATGGCATGTCGTACACGGCATTGACGGGATCGCAGAATCTCCCAGAATCAAGGCGGCCATCTCAGGGGCGGCCCAGCTCGCCCCGGAATCGTCGAGAAGGAGCAAGCGGGAACCAATCACGACGGAGACGCTCGAGCGGATCAAAGGCGCGCTCGACATCAACAAGGCTCTCGACGCCGCCGTATGGGCTTGCGCTTGCGTGGCATTCTTTTCGCTCGCCCGTTTAGGAGAACTCACAGTGAAAAACCAGAAGGCTTTTCAAGCGACCGCGAACCCGACGAGGAACTCCATTCGCGAGGAGGAACACCGAGATGGCAGCCGAGTAACAGTCATACACATCCCACGAACGAAGGCGTCGCCGGGGGGAGAAGACATCTCCTTCGCTCGATCGGAGAACCGCGTGGACGCACACGAGGCCCTCCAGAATCACCTACGGGTAAACGAACTCAGACCGTCATCCCATCTCTTCGCGTACAGGAAGCAGCCTTCAAACGCCGTGGTACCGTTGACGAAGGCGGCCATGTTGAAGCGACTCAAATCGGCGGCGGCGAACGTCGGCATCGGCGACCTATCAGGACACAGCTTCCGCATCGGCGGCACGCTGGAGTATCTGTTAAGGGGAGTATCCTTCGAGGCGGTGAAGGCGATCGGCCGATGGAAGAGCGACGCATTCACTCTCTATCTGAGGAAGCACGCGCAGGTTCTCGCCCCATACTTGCAGGACGACGTCGAGCTCATAAAGCGATTGTCGAAGACCGCCATCCAACTTCCCCCGGTGCGTTGAGGCGACCATCAGGTAAGCCATCAGTTGTCTAGAATCTGGGCGATCGCGCAAGCGCGTTCTGCGCCACCTGTACGGGGTCTAGAGTTTGGGATCTCGGCTCACACGCTCCATGCCCAGATTCTGTTGGCGAAGTTGCGCGCTCCGTCGTGCCGGACCGCTCGGCCGTGCGCGCGTGCGGCCGGGGCTGTCGCCCGGAAACTGTTTGTTTGTCTGTTGCCTCAACATGTATTGGCCTTCGTATGCAGCTTGTACAATGATCATCGTCATTCGTTTGCTAGCTGATAAGTCCCGACTCGAACAGCACGCAGAGGACGTTGTGCGTCGCTTTGAGACAATTCGTGCCCGGCACAGCGAGGCATGTGGGACCACCGCTGTAGACACCACATGACCCTCCGCACTTGTTCTGGATGCGCGAGGTGCAGAACGTGACCGTGATTGTGTCGTGTGCGGGGCGAACTGTGAGCGGATTGGTAAACCCTGCGGCAAAGGACGGAGTCTCCCAGTCGGTGTACGTGGGGTCCAGCCCATGGAATAGCCGCCTACAGTCATTGTTGACGCTGTACGAAGCCTACAAAGAGCATTGGTTCGTAACCGTAGAGGAAGTCCACAAGGTGACGAGACTTACGACGGTATCTATAGAGATTGTCGGCGCCATCTTGTAGAACTCCGCGTCAGAATTCTGACGCTCAACTGGACATAGAAGTTGGCGGAACTAACAGAGGTTGGAACGGCAATAACATGATGAAACAAGGCAGAACTAGTGATAAGATTGCGAACGAGCCGCATGAATGGTGCTTGCTTGGCTGCTCTTCATGAACGTCTCAGTTGTATTCTCTTTTCAGACATAACATACAGAAACTCACATTGTGGAAACTCGGAGCGCCGAATGCCGTGACCTCCCTCGTCCGTTAGCAGAGTGACCTTGTGCAATTCGACACCGATACTTAGATTGAGGAGAGTAACCTTCCCACCGTCACTCAAGATGGCATGGAAGAGTACTGTCCGGGCCATCCTATGGCGCTTGAGGGGCGCATGCGTCATGGAGGGAAGAAGGGTACTTCAGACGCGCGAACCAGCTCCGTTGGAACATGCGACGTCGACAGATAAACAGGCAAAGCCTTCGACTTGATCAACTTACGAGTAGCATAAGTTCGCTCTTCAAATCTGGCGGAGCACCTTGTACACGGTTGATCCTGGGGCGCGATTTCTTGGAGTTCTCCGGTCGACGACGTGCATGAGGGCTTCTTGATCCCCGCCGATGTAAACCTGACCCGAAGTCAGCCAGCGATGAAGCCTGTATCCGCCTTCTGCCCTGAAAAGCCGCCCGAGTCGTTCGGATGGCACGCCAACGCATCGTGACAGCACTGGTTGGACCGCTCAACGATTGCTTGAAACCGGGTGTACAATCTCTGACTTCCTGTTCCTGAAGCCCGATATAAAGGGACCTCTCGGAATTCGGACCTGCGTCTGCCAAGCCACGAGTCCTCCACGCTCTCACTTCATCCGTGACCGCCGACTGACATCGGAATAACCATGCGTGGGGCGTCTGTATTGAACATGATCAGTGAACCACGGCGTCGGGAATACGGATAGCGCATTCGACCTGATGTCTCAAGAGAGCCTAGGCAGTAATGACGACGATCGAGTTCGTCCCCGGGGTGAAGCAGAACCCGTCGTCGAGAAGCTGGATGCATGACGTGAGCTCGGTGCAGTCGCCCGAGCACCCGCTCTGACTGCAGAACCCGACATTCTTCGTCGCCTTGAGGCAGTTCGTGTCCGGCGCGGCGAGGCACGTCGCGCCGCCGTTGTACACCGTGCACGGGCCGCCGCACACGTTCTGGGCACGGTTGCTGCAGAACGTGATCATCGTCTTCTGCGCGGCGCCCACGGCGAGCGGGTTGAGCGGTTCGCCGATGAAGGTGAGCTCGGTGTCGGTGGTGGCGATCCAGTGCATCATTTGCGCCTCGCTGACGATGTTGGAGGCCTACTTGTGGTGTCAAATGATCATGTTGGCATGAGGAGCAGCGTGAATGGGGCTCACAGTGTTGTTCAATGCGGCATCAGCTAGAGCAGCCTGCTAGACGTCCGTTCGTGATCAGCAAGATGAATATCGCTGGAGGAAGATGTAGGAGTATACTACTCACCGAGGTGAGACTAGCAATGGCAGAGACGACAAGAGCCGCGATGAACGAGAACGGAGCGTTGAATTGCATCCTGTAGTATCGGAGTAGTGAGATTGGTGGGTGCTCGTCTGCTCTGCCTGTGCTGTGCCGACGCACCTTTATATGCGTATCGCTCGACGATGACCGACTAATGGAAATAGGCGAACACACATCGGCGAGTCCGTAGATGCCCGCCCTGGCTTCGTGGTATCTAAAGACCACCGAGTAACGTCTCCATCCATGCGGTGACCTGAGATAACACCTGAATGATAGGGCAAGTTGAACTACCTCAAGGTTGGCTGAACCCATACATGCAGCATGCTATTACGGACGACAGTCATGCAGCCGATAGGCACGGTTTTACTGCCAGGGCGAACGACGGGTCGTCCCAAGAGACCGTCCTGTGTTCAGATAAACCATCACATTCTCACCGTCGTGTGTTGTGGGAAGGGGCATGTACACGCGGAGTACTTTGGTCGCCGCGAGATGCAAGTTGTTCCTATGAAGAGACCGGCCTGTGTCTTCACCACCCTGCACCAGGGACGGATGAATCGCAGAACAGGCACTTGTTCCTTTATTGACCAGACCCTATGTTGGTCGACCGTTAGCAGCCGATCCACTTTCAACCCAATCACTTACGTCTTTCTATCCGCAGCTCGTCAGGTACACTCGCATTTCGCGTTCAGACACCCGGCATTTGTTGTCGAGGTGGGGTCCTTGAGTCTGGTAAGCAGCTCACTCCCCTGGGGTGAATAGAGCCGCTACTTCCGCTCAGGAGTTGCGGAATTCATCGGTCTTCACGGCCTACTTCACTTGTGGTTCCCGAGTCCAATCAGGAATGCACATTTCCAGGGCTGAGGAGGCGTGTACGTCCTGTGTGCTAGTTTTGGAGGACCCGGATACCAGTATACGTCAGTGCGAGAACGAGGATCAGCAACG
The DNA here is from genome assembly GCA_022606195.1 of Trametes polyzona. Lineage (NCBI taxonomy): Eukaryota > Fungi > Basidiomycota > Agaricomycetes > Polyporales > Polyporaceae > Trametes > Trametes polyzona. The sequence continues at coordinate 1,262,045 of JABYQF010000011.1, read as the reverse complement.
TGCCTGCCGTTGCCTTGTGCCCAAACCGTTAGACACAAAAACTGACCCCCCTCTCCTCAATGTATATCGCTGTATGCGGTCGGTACCGGTCAGCAGGAGTTGGATTTTCAGGGGGTACATACAATCTGAGAACTCGGCCCCAGACCAGTGATGCGAAGTCCTATGGGTGTCGCGGTATGAATGCTGCTCCTCTCCGAGCCACTCGCTAACCACCAGTCAGTTCATCAGATGAGTGCACTTGTGGCAACGGTCGATAGGAGTATTGTGCGGGGATGTCGCACATATGACCCATGGGTAGGTGAGGCAATGACTACTATCAGTGCACCGGTAATGCAATCGCAACAGTAGTGCAACTTCTCGTATTACTGGCTCAGCTGCCGCCGTAAGATTCCCGGGGATTTTTTGTGGAATAGCGCCTTGTATGACCAAGTGGAGTGCCAAGTTTCATGTGGATCCGTGCAGGACTGCTCGAGATAGTTGAGTAAGAGACGTCTCTGGGACACTCCTTCCTGAACTGATGGGGCTCGGCTCATTTTCCCTCAACACGTACCGTGCTGATACTTTGCACAAACATCATACCTTGCCGCCCCATACTACATCTGTGTTCCCGAGGCAATCCAAGACGAGCTACGTGAATGGGGAGAGAAACACATATGTACGCCTCGAGAGCGTGACATTCCGCCACCGCTTACCTTCGGAGTTCCAAATTGGGCTCTTTCCGGAGTGCGTCTGGCCGCGCGCAGACGCTACGCTGCCGGGCGGAGCGTGAATCTACCATTTTAGCGCTGGTGATCATTGTGTGACACGGGCGCCTAGAGCGGTTGCATCACTGTTGCGATCGCTATTCACGACTTGCTGAGGCTGTTTCGCGATGTTCCACTTCAAAAAAAATCAGAGTGGTGCCCAAGACGTACTGGAAGGCGTTGCAAAAATTAAGAAGTGATGGGGTGTAGTGAGAGCAGAGGAATCGAGCTCAAAATCAAAAAGTTGCATTACCGGTGCACTGATAGTAGCTACAGCCTACTTGAGAGCGCTAGCGCTCGGAGCAAGATGATGGGCAAAACGCGCGTGTCACAGATGCATCACGCGTGACGGCACGCGTCTCACCTCGTTTCACGCGTCGCGAGCGGCGAGTCGCGTCTTGGCTGTCGACCACCACCCACAGTCCGCTCCGAAGCCCTCGTATTACCCCGCCATACTTTCCCTCTAATATGGAGCCGACGACACCAGACCTTATGCTGGCCTTCTACCGCCGTCTATATCCGTTCAAGTCTATCTTCACATGGCTAAACCACGAACACGCACCTACGAAACTCTTCACTCATCGCGAGTTTGCCTTCACCCTCCAAGGAGATGTATATCTCCGTTACAACTCTTTTGCAAGCGCCGAGGAGCTTAAGAAACAAGTTTGCACACTTAACCCTACCCGGTTTGAGATTGGGCCCGTCTACAGCGCTAGGGTAAGTTCTCGTCCCTCCAACGCTGCTCTTAGTGGCTTGCTTGTTGCTTGGGCTTTTCGGCGCACTTTGCCGCCAATGGTATGCCTAATTCTCGCGTGCTTATTTACTTCTTCTAGCCTAGAGACAAGAAGACTGTCCGCCCCGCCGCCTTCTCTCCACAACTTCGTGAGCTCGTGTTCGATATCGATATGACCGACTACGATTCCATCCGAACGTGCTGCTCTGGCGCGGACATTTGCCGCCGCTGTTGGGGATTCATCGCCGCTGCCGTTCGAGTGCTCGACCGCGCACTTCGCGACCAGTTCGGCTACCGCCATCTCCTCTGGGTGTATTCTGGCCGTCGTGGTATCCACTTGTGGATCAGCGATCGTGAGGCGCTCGAGCTCACCGATGAGCAGCGTCGCGCGCTCGTCGGTTGGCTGACGGTCATTCAGGGAGGAAAGGAGATGCACAAGAAAGTGAACGTGAGGTCTGCGACGAAGCCACTTCCACCGTCCCTAGCGTACGCCAGGCTCTTCCATGAGTCCTTCTCTATTCATGCTGACCAGGACTCCTACGTAGATCCGCCTACAAAATGCTTGAGCCGGTATTTCACGACCTCGTATTGGAAGACCAGAACTGTTTCGCGTCAGAAGAGGGCTGGGACGCGCTTCTCCACCTCATTCCGGACCAAAACATCGTCAACGAGCTCCGCGAGCGGTGGTCTGAACACCCGGGCCGCTCCTCTGAGAAGAAATGGCAAGACCTCGAGGACGAGTTCGCGGAGAAGCGCCCCAAGGGCCCCCGCAGCGTAAGTACCATCCACAACGTTGAGACGCATGCCTTCCGCTCACGAATCCCCGTGCGCAGATGGTCCTAACCTCGGCAAAAGAGGACATCATCCTCCAGTACACGTACCCGCGCCTCGACGCCGAGGTCTCGAAGCACCGGAACCACTTGCTCAAGGCGCCGTTCTGCGTGCACCCGAAGACGGGCAGGGTCTGTGTCCCCGTCGACCCCCGCACGATCGATCGCTTCGACCCTGCGGCCGTCCCGACTGTCGCGCAGCTCCTGAGCGAACTCGACCGCGCTCCCGTGGCAGGCGCAGGAGGGGAGAACGGCGCTGCTGCTGGAGGAGGCGAGCAGCAGCAGCCGCAGCAACACCATGCGGACTGGGAGAAGACTTCGTTGAAGCCGTATGTGGACATGTTGGATAAACATGTCCAGGGGCTGTTGGAGGAGACGCGGAAGGTGAAGCAGAAGACGGGTGAGTGCCAGTCCGATTCCTGTGACACGAACGAGTGAGCTCACTGCTGGCGTGGTGCAGATCTATCATGGTGAACGTGTCGGCGCTCTTGTACTCGTCGTGGCTAGCGGGTCTATGTATATCCCGGATACATGTGTATGTATTTCTATCGCAAAGCGTCGTGGACCTCGGGTCCCTTGCAAGGCGAGCTTGCCCTGTTGAGGATGGAGACGCTCAGTCTTCCAGCTCCAGCTCATCAAACGCATGGCCTCGCTATACAGTGCATCAGGCAACCCTGAAATTTGGTTCTGATAATAGCGCCGCCCGAGGGGAGTTGCCCCCGTCCTGCAGTGCATTGTGGACTTGTTCCAGTACTGCCTCTCCGTGGTCGTTTCGCAGACGAGCTTCTTCCCATCGTTTCTATTCCGATACTTGTGAGCGGCGGGGGTGGCGGCGTACCTCAGTATGTCGAACACAATCGTGGGAGGCCTTTAGTCTCCGAATCCCCTAGTGACGTTCACATGAGCAGACTACGGGAACCATGAAGGAAGCTTATGTAGCTCTTCACTCGGAATCTGCGTTACCCACCATACGGAACGCGCCCTGCAGGAGATGAGTGCGGCTCGTGCGTACTACGTAGAAGGACGAATGGCTATACCCAGTCGCATCTCAGAGGACGAGAAAATCCCTGGTAACTCGAAGCTTGGGCGCAGGAATGAGACGCGCAACTATGTCGCAGTACGCATCCCATGATTTTGGTAACTCCATTATCACGCGCTTCAGACTGTTGCAGGGAGAATAGACTAGTGTAAGATAAATAAAGTACAAGATAAAATACAACAATGATAACCGGAGCCCGAGAATCTACTTGGCACCCGCGCTCGAGAACTGGTGCAGGAAGTCAGGCTTGTATCGAGCAATACAGCCACTAAGAGGACGTACTTTTGTTACCGACTTGGTGCCTTCTGAGATAGCGTGCTTGGCGAGCTCGCCAGGGAGGATGAGACGAACGGCCGTCTGGATCTCGCGTGACGAGATTGTGGACTTCTTGGAGTAGGACGCGAGCTCTGTAGCAAGTCAATGAGTTGAATTGAGGAACTCAGTAGACAAGGACATATGCTTACTGGAAGCCTCGGTCGCGATGCGCTCGAAGATGTCGTTCACGAACGAGTTTAGGATGGCCATAGCCTTGTTGGAGATACCAGTGTCAGGGTGCACCTGCTTAAGCACTGAAGTCGCGTATGAGCGACATGATTCGAATTATTCTGACTGAGGACGTACCCTTGTAGATGTAGGAGGAGTAAGTCTCCTTGCGACCCTTCCTGCGCTTCTTCTTGTCGCCGTCAGCAGCTGCGCCAGAAGCCTTCGCGGTCTTCTTGGCGGCCTTCGCGCCGCCCTCAGAGGTGGTCTTTGCGGGCGCCTTGGAGGCGGTAGAAGCGGGAGCCTTGCCGGCAGTGGAGGCGGGCTTAGGGGCCATTGCTGCTGTGTATGTGGTGGGCGGGAGAGGTGGTGTGGAAGCGCAAAAGGGTGGGAGTGGCGAGGAGAGTTGGATGAGGCTCGACAAGTCCGGGTGTGCTATTTATACAGACGCGTTGTCTCTGTTTGGCGCGACGCGTCGACGCGTTGAACCTTATTTTGTTGAACGCCATCAACACCCTCACGTGATGTGGTTTGGCGCCCGCGGCGTCGCGCGCCACAGTGCCCGCGCTTGTATAAAGGCTCTTGCCTCTGACCACCATGGCTCCTCATAACCGTCTTTACATCCGCCCGCCGCAGTCGCCCGCCAACTCCCACCCACCTCTCTCCTCTCCACCACCAATTTAACAACAACAACAATGTCTGGCAAGGGCAGCGGCAAGTCTAAGTCTGGCAAGGCCTCCGCGGATGCGGGCAAGTCCCAGTCGCGCTCGGCGAAGGCGGGTCTCCAGTTCCCCGTCGGCCGTGTCCACCGTCTCCTCAAGAAGGGCAACTACGCACAACGTGTTGGTGCCGGTGCACCAGGTGCGTCTTTCAAGATCTTCGTCTCATTCGCCGTTACTGACTACTCTCCTACAGTCTACCTTGCCGCAGTACTCGAGTACCTCGCTGCTGAGATCCTCGAGCTGGCGGGCAACGCTGCGCGCGACAACAAGAAGCAGCGTATTGTGCCCCGTCACTTGCAACTCGCCATCCGGAACGATGAGGAGTAAGTTCCAGTTGTTCAACGGCGTCTGCACTTGGCTTAACCTTCGCCTCTCACAGGTTGAACAAGCTCCTTGGCGACGTCGTCATCTCCCAAGGAGGTGTTGTACCATTCATCAACCCCGAGCTCTTGCCCAGCAAGACGCAAAAGGGCAAGAAGGACAGCCAGGAGGTTTAGGGTTCCGTGTTGTATTCATCACCTGTTGTATTATTTATGTACTATTTTTCCTATTCCCGTCTAATTCGATCACCCTACGACATCATCCCGGAGTGTGCACAGTGTCCAATCTCGAAGTGAGCCACATCGTTCATCCAAACTGCTCTCACTAGATATACTGCCAAAGAGTGACAAGTACTTGCACGATGTTCCGCGACTCCCCCGACTTGAATGTTTCAGCGCTGTGCCTCGCCATGTCCAGGGTCCTGAGGCCCCAGGACACAGGCTGCACAGCTACCTCGCGCACCGGCAATACCAGTACACCGACTTGCTTCCGTCCCGGCGGCGTTCCCTCTCAAGAGAGAGCCTAGCACTGCGCGCCACCGCCACCGCCAAGTGGCTAGCCCTACGTTCGACCTCTAACAACATCTCTAGCCGCCGCCACATGTCTGTGCCTGCATGTTCTTGGTCGAGCCATGGAAGAAGGGCCCCGACGCGTCAGCCTTTCAACGGGGAGAACGGTTCGATGTAGCCCCGGCCATCCGGTGAAGGCGACTATCGTGGGCTAGTCCTAGGGTCGATGCCACCTGGGACTGTGTGCGGTGACCGTGGCGAAGACGGCGGGGAAGTCCCCGCTGCCGTGCCCCGTGGGTTGCACTGCGTATTTTGAAGATATCAGATGCGCAGTACCCTCCAGCTGCGCCGGCAGTCTGCAATTCGATTGCGACAGTCGATGCCAGTGAGGAACAGAGAGGACTCTGTCGAAGAAATGGTTCACTCAAGTTGATGTATTGTTGTGGGATAGACGGGTTACAACTGGTTGTAGGCTTTGGAGAAGCAGAAGACTTATGTAGCAGCAGTAACATCGCTTAGCTTATAAATAGTAAATATGACTGTTTTTAGCGTGTACCGACTTTTAATTGGGATCATGATTCGTTTGACGCTTCAGGCTTCCTCTCGTTCTCCCCCTCCGCTCCCTCCCCTTCCTCTCACCCGTCCTATCCCTCATGGCGACCCTCACACGACCCCGTATCTCTTTGCAAGCACAGGATGACGACCAGCGCCGTTTGCTCAGCCTGGACATTCCTACTCCGTTCCCCACACTCCCAACACGAACGGAGCAGACTGCGAGTACGGCGGGAACACCGCTGCGTGCGTCAGGAAGTGACACGCATTTGGATCCACGCCAAGCAGTTGACTCGGACGACGGAAAGAACACGGACAACACGGGGAAACGGGAGGATGCAGCGGGGGAACGGGAGGTGCCCGTGGACGCCGAGGGCACCGACTCGGTCAGTCGATCCCCTCATAAAACGAGACCGTCGCTGAACATCTCCTCGCAGGATGAGCTCGTCCCTTCGATAGTCAACGTGCAACGGTCCTGCCTCACGACCCTCAACGACCTCCTCTCAACCTCCACCAACTGGCGTCCCATCATCCCCGACCGCCGACATTCCATGCCCTCTCCGCGATCCCCCCAAGCCCTGTCCGCACTACCATCACTATTCTCGAACGCCGCAGCATCTTCCTCATCTGCTACCGCCGCCACAACCCCACTCCAGACACTCGTCCTCAATCTACGCGCACAGGAATCAGAGAGCATGACAGAGTGCCTCACGTCTGACCTCACGGACGAGACGTCGCTCATCCGCGAGCTCGATACGCGTATCGGCCGTCTCGCCAGCACACAGCTATCATCCCGCGACGGCGCGCTCGCCCGTTCCCTCGTCTCGCTCGTAGCGCAGTTCCATAGGCTCGCGGAGCTGCACCCGAAGCCCCCACGGCCAAAGCCGTCCTCGGGGCCCCGGACGGCGTCCTGGAGCCCGTCCCCAGCGGACGCCGCGCCGTCCTCCGCCGCTGGAAACCCGCTTGTGACGCTCCAGAGACAGCTCAGCGACCTCCAGCTTGAGCGTGAGGCACGCGGAACGGAGCAGGCGTACTCGGCCTACCCTCCGGTACAAGCGGTCGAGACCGCGCTCCTGTGGACACGCGTCGACCAGGAGTTTGAGCGGATTCTCGAGTTGTGTTCGGAGCAGGACGCAGATGCGGACGTCGACCTCGATCATCTCCCCCCGGAATATGAGGAAGGGGAATACGACGGCCCATTCGGGTCGGACACCGAGCTGCCCGTGTACGAGGCAGGGGAGGGTTACGAGCGCTTTGCAGCCGAGAAGGCGAAGAGCGACCTCGCCCGGACGCGCTCGCGTGAGCAGCCGTCCGCGACCGGCGGGGTGAGCGAGAAAATGCGCATGGACCTCGAGGCTGTCGCGCTCGCCATCGATCGGCTGTACCTCGTCGCGCCGCAGCTGCACGATCAGCGCGTCGAGCTCAAGAAGAGCAAGCGCGAGCAGATGGAGCGTGCGAGAATGGCGGGACCCGCGAGCGAGGTGTGTGATCGCGAGCGGGAGAAGGAGAAGGAGAAGAGCAAGGTTCGATCGGGGAAGGAGCGGGCGCAGGACGTTGGCGAGCTCGAGAAAATGGTTGAGCTCATAGGGAGAGCGTCCGAACGCAAGCTGCTCGACCAGTCCGTGGTGTTGGACGGCGGCATGAAGGCACGGCTGGAGCAGGCGCGGCAGCGCGATCAGGAGAAGGTCGGTTTTTCTTTTCCAGTCGTTCGTCTAGCATACTCACAAGAGTCGTAGCGCGAGGCGTTCGTCACACGTCTGGTGCGACATTCCGATGCTGGTCGACTGCACTCGCAAGATGCTGTCCTCCCTAAGACCAAGACCAGGGACCCCGAGGCGATGCTCTCCCTGCCGGAGTTCATTCGCGAGGGTGTGCCAGAGGGCGTCCAGCTCAAGATGCAGATGGAGGACCCGAAGGCGCTGCTCAGCCTCCCCGAATTCGTGCGTGAGCCTGTCCCCGAACATCTCAGCCAGCCCTCCCCGCGGCCGCCTCCGCTCTCGCGGAAGAAATCGTTCAAGGGTATGCGCAGCAGGAGCATGTCTGCGCCGCCCCTTGCATGGTTGCTACCCTCGTCACCGCGATCTTCGTCTCCGGGTACTCCTCCCGAAGGGAAGGAGGTCAAGGAGTCCAAGCGATCGCGGCTGAGTAGGTCGAAGAGGCCCGGCTCTTCCAGCGGCATCACCACACCTCACTGGCAAGGTTTGTACCGTATTACACCCACATCCTGCCTATGATGCTGATGACTTGTTCACTAGCCGCCGGGCTTGACGTACATTACGTCGCTGAGTATCACGAGACTCTTCAGCACATCCTGGTATTCCTGAACGTTCAAGGGATGACCCCGGGAGCGAACCTGGAGGCAGAGGTCGTCCCTTCTTCCGAGTCATCCTTCGAGGAACGCAGTCGGCTGCTCCTCAAGTGCGGCGCCTCGACTTCCCCGCTTCTCTCGCTCCCCGCACCCGTGTCACCCGGCGTCAAGGACGTCAAAGTCATGGGCCAGTTCCACGAAATCAAACTCCCCGTCTCCGCATCGCCGCCTTCTCCCACCGACGGCGCCCCGGCGCTGCTAGACGCCACGCAGCTCACGTCTGCGTCCCCGACGAGCTTCGTGTGCGCGTCGTGCTCGCTGCCGATTGTGCAGGGCGCGCGCGTGCACGAGTACCGCGACCTGCCGTCGGAGCACTGGGCGGAGCTCGTGGACGCGTGGATGTGCCATTCCGACCAGCGCCTGCACGACCACGTCCAGAAGCACTCTCGCGAGGGCTTCTGGCCGCGGGAGGGCCAGGCGCTCGTCGGCGGGAGCTACGTCTTGTTCGAGGAGTCCGCGATTGTGCAAAGCAACCTCTGGCCGACGTCGGAGGAGGATCACAAGGTGAGTGTCAGTCACGGAGTAGGATAGATCATACTATGCTACTGCGTTTTGCCGCGTTTAATATGCGGAGACCGGACGAAGAGAAGGCCGTCGCTGGGCATTCCCACCAGTGGCCGTCCGTCCTCGTCTGTCGGCACCTTCGCCGCGGCGCCCTCGGAGCCCTCGCAGGTTCTGGGGTGTCGCCCGGTGAGGTGCTGACTTGCGGGGGTGGGCGGCAGGAGTATCCCTCCTTTGGCTGATACCATACGTCCAAGAGAAAGCGGGCGCGCGCGAGCCGTCCCGTCGCTTGCTAAACAACTCTCGTGTTGCTAAGAACACTGTCGCGGGAGCTACCTGCGAGGGCACATTCTTCTGTTTTTTTAGGTGAATCTGGCTACGACGAATGGCTGACGCTGTGCTATAGCCCGATGACGGATGGCGGCGAACGCGCTGTATCTGTGGTGCTATCGTGGGCCGCTGCCAGGAGCGGCCCTCGTCACCAGACGTCCCACCCTCTATGGTGTACCGCTTCGCCAAGTACGCCGTGCGTCCCCAGAGCACGAACTCCGAGTAAGTCAAAGTCCGCTGAGGATCGCGGCGAATTGCATAATATGGCTAACGTCATCCCAGACCGTCAAGGCTCCCTGTGTCGGCGTTCATTGCAGAGGATATGAACGAGTTCGTCCACGCGCACGCGACGTATCGGTTCGTCATCTTCGACGAGGAAGAGGAGCGTCCCCGCATTCTCGTAAGTCGTCCGAGCCAACAGTCCATGAGAGAAATCGTGCTGACGACCTCCCCAGGTGTGGCTGTTCAAGCCGAGCATGCGCCTCTCGTACACCGTGCCCACGCAGTATGTCCTGCCCAAGAGCGGGTCCATTCGTGCGGCGAAGGTGCTTTACAAGATTCTTGATACAGCTGCGGCATATTCGGATCTCCCATCGTGCGTACCCTGGTTACTCCTACGTCTTGTATCTTTCCCTCACAGCGACTTTTTCAGTCTACTGAAGCGATACCCCGGCTTCCCGCAAGCCGAACACTTGTATTACCCTCGGGGAATCTGCCGGCGCATCGGGGCCTCACTCAAGGAGAGCAACTCCGCGTACCCCGAGAACATGCGCACCATGACCGGGTTGGACGTCGGTTGGCTCCAGCGTGCCTGATGTGACCCCCGACTCCGTCGTCCGATACCGTACTCTCATTCACCCCTCCGTCAGCTCGCTTTCGTCCTCGTCCACACACTGACTCACGCCTGTCCGCATCTATTCACATCTTCCCCATCTCTTGCCGTATATCTGTCATCCTAGATTCGTCGGTGCGCGAGCGCGGCCGCTAGCTAGTCCCAGTCCCCAGTCCTTTTCGTTGTTGTATTGTCTACCTCTCTGGCTCACGGACTGTGACTGTACATGTTTTGTCTTGTTTCCGGCTCCCTCGCATCCCCCTCGCATGTTGGCTATTTACACCAGTCGGCCCTGTAGACAGGTCATATGGGCTCAGTCAAGTCTGTTCACGTTGTCGTCGCACGTACATACATATGATAGAGCGCGGTGCTGGCGCCCACGGAAAGACGTCGTAAACGGCGTTGCCCGGTACCGTTGTGAATGACTTGTGTAAGGTATGGTTAGAGTATGTCGGTGATACCGGCATATGAGAAGAAGTGTGGTATCTCAAACTCGGCGTTGACCGAATATTCATGACATTCGTGGCGCCGCGCGCACCTGAGCGCCTCGTACTTCGACTGATGACCACGAACACCTCCATATCACTAGGACTTTGCTCCCTCGTCAGTGCTGAACGGGTACGGACGGCTCAAAGATAGCTAGGCCAGGTGACATACGACTATCCGACCCGAACCGTACTATCTCCGGCCGCAAACTTAGATTCCGGCGGAGTCGGCTTCGACGAAGTACTAACCACTCATTTGCAGAAATTGAGCTAGCCACCAAGACCTTCTCATGGCTTGATGCACGTTTTTGTAGATGACTGCAGTGATGAGGATCAATGATGTGGTCTTATTCTCCTCGGATCGACCAACACATGGCGAACACGCATATGCACTTGAAGGCCGGTTGGCTTTCCTTTCAGAAGGCTCAAGCTCCGGCAGCAGGTACTTGACCCCACGGTAAGCGGCCTTCCCCGGCAGGAAGAACGGGTCGTAGAAGTCGTCGGCGAAGCTGGCAATGTAATCTCACCGCTGTCAGCAGATGCGCCTGGTGCGGGCTCGTTCCCATGCGTTACGTCGCGGACTTTCATACGACAACTTTGACCCCCAAGCGCCGCCTCCAGGCAACATTGTATATCAACCGCGCATATCCTGCGCTCTGGACCCGCCTCACTATCGAGCGGTAGTCAGGCTTATCTCCTCTTGTGAACTACGTGGATCACAACTATGTCTAGTACTCTCGCCTCAGCACTTCTTCTAGGCGGCGTGATCTGGTGTCTATGGAAGCTGTCAAGGTCATTATTCACGAAGAGCACTTTGGACAACCTACCGGGGCCAGCCAGCCAGTCGTTCTTGTACGGTACGCAGTTTCTGAGCCTCATGGCCCTGGCACCCGTCTCAGGAACGTCGTTCAGGTAACCTCAAGCAGATATATGACAAACAAGGCTGGGAGTTCCATCGCAGTCTTGGAGCCCTCTATGGTCCCGCGGCGAAACTCCATGGCAAATTCGGGGCATGTCATGCGTAAACATCACTCTCTCCGCCTCTGCTGATTGTAATACCATTCCTACAGCAAAAGATCCTCTACGTATTCGACCCGACCGCCATGCACCATATTGCGGTCAAGGAGCAGTACATCTACGACGAGACAAGCTGGTTTCTCAGGTTTGTATCCTTCGCTCAAAGATACCGACGGCTAGCTCAGAATGAGGCTGTAGCATGAACACTCATACTGTGGGCCCTGGGTTGGTGTCGACTACTGGTGTGCACGGATAGTTCGCGTTTGGTCAGGTCAATTTGAATGACCCGCTTTTCTTCCAGGCGAGCAGCACCGCCGGCAACGGAAGATCCTCAATCCCGCGTTCAACGTCAAGCACATGAGAGACATGACCTCCATCTTTTACGAAGTAGCAGGCCGGGTACGTATCCTGTCCGTCCTGATCGTGGATACGTACCCGTACAATATCTGAGACTCACCAATCCCAGCTTCGCCGGGCTGTAGGGAACCACCTGTCCGGCCGTCCCGGAGAAGTCGACGTCACCAAATGGATGGGACGCACGGCGCTCGAGCTCATCGGGCAAGCTGGCCTCGGTCACTCGTTCGATCCGTTGCTAGAGGAGCGGTCCGATACTCTCGGAGAGGCTTTGAAGAGCTTCATGTAAGACTTCGCATCGCTCACTGTTGCGGCGGTACACTGACAGACATGCCTGATTAGACCGTCCCTATATGCGCTCTCCAGCTACTTGCAATTTCTTCCCATCATCGAGGGGGTCCTACCGCGGTCCATTCGTAATTTCGCCGCTGCCCATCTTCCGTCGAAACGCTTCCAAAGGCTTCGAAGGATTGTCTTGACGATGGAGGAGCAGGCGCGGGAGATTTACACCGAGAAGAAGGCTGCGTTGCAGGGCGGGGACGACTCGGTCAAGCATCAGCTTACTGAAGGCAAGGACATCATGAGCCTGATGCGTGAGTGTGGTACCCGTGGCGACAGCCGTTGTCTTACTGACCGGATGTCGGCCGCGGTACAGTGAAGGCGAACATGGCGGCGAACGAGCACGACCGCCTTCCCGACAACGAACTTCTGGCTCAAATCGCGTAAGTGTACCCTCATGTAGTTTTTGAGGTGCAACTGACGATTATTTATCTCCCTTCAAGAACGCTGACCCTCGCAGCGGTGGACACAACCTCGAACGCGTTGTCAATGATTCTCCATCTTCTCGCACAGCACCAGGACGTCCAGAACAGGCTTCAGGAGGAGATTCTGGCGGCTGCTGACAGTGGTGACATTGGTTACGACAAGCTGATGTCACTACCCTACCTCGACGCGATTTGTCGGGAGACCCTCCGAGTGTAGGTACCGTTTCACTGACAGAAGTCTGTGAACGTGCGCTTATACCACATTACAGTTACCCCATGGCTCCCTTCCGGTTCCGAGAGTACGTGCCACTGAAAGAAGAATCGGTCCATGCCCGCACTCACCGGACGACCTCATGGCAGGACCCGCGAAGACATCGTATTGCCGCTCTCTGAACCTGTTCGGGGTCGAGACGGCACCCTGATCTCCTCGATCCCGCTCCCGAAGAACACGTCGATCCTGGTCGGCGTCATCTCCGCGAACACGGACAAGTCCATCTGGGGCCCGGACGGGCACGAGTGGAAACCGGAGCGGTGGCTCTCGCCTTTGCCCGAATCCGTGACTGAGTCCAAGATCCCTGGCGTCTACTCGAATCTGTACGTCCAAGCTAGCTTGAGCTGTGCTGTGCGTATCGGCAGGCTAACGCCGCTATTCGCTGCGCAGGATGACATTCTGGGGCGGCGGAAGGGCATGCATGTAAGTGTCTATGCTGTAACAGCATACCAGACTAAGACTGGTGTCCTCTTCCTATCGCAGCGGCTTCAAGTTTTCTGAACTCGAAATGAGTGCGTAGGCGCACCCGAACTATGTTTCGCCCCGCTTGATATGACTTTGCTAATCACGTTTACTTCCGATAGAGGTCGTCCTGACCACGCTTCTCCCGGCATTCAAGTTTGAACTGACGGAGAAACCAATCCGGTGGAACCTCGCTGGCATCATCTACCCTTCGGTTGAGGCTGGCGGCAAGCCCTCCATGCCGTTGCGCATGACCCCTCTCACTGCCTGACTCGGTTTACGTGACAGCGGCTGCTCCATAGTTATGCCCCCTACAGGTGTTCACGCTTCATAGTTAGGGTCCAGACCTCCCGCTGCCTCAGGATCGAGCATGGTTGTACGGACAGACAACGGGATTGAGGGCGTCCGAAATATAGTACCATTGCTCCCCTATACCCAAGCACGCGATATTCTTCCAAGTTATCTTGATGAGTGAATCGACCAGAAGCTCTTGAGGAGAGCTGCAACCGTCGTAGCACGCTCCAGCTCAAACTTCGCCCTTGGCTTCCTACATAGCTCTGGAATGCATGCTCCTCATAGCCGCCCCTAATATTCTTTCATCTTGTTCGGGATGCTGGAAACTCGCTCGGTGTGGGAAGGCATACCCGCACGCCGACGTCTGGGAGATCCTAGGGAAGAACAAGACGAGTCATGGTAGTGATGATGATATCGTCGAATCCAAACAATACGAGCTTTCATGAGCGCTGTAGCACGATGAGATTTGGAGGCAGCGCCCTACTAGATTCAGCCTCGTCGAGGATAAGCCCCATCTAGCGTATGAACTGCAGTGAAAGCTCTTCGAGAGTCGGATTGAGCGCCAGCATGTGCAACAGGTCTGCAGAAGAGGGTCCGGGGCGGTCGTCAAGCATATACCTAGATGGCGACAGGACACGGAGCAAGCACCACCAGCGCGAGAGAGGAGGGAGCATAGAGTCACGAGCGATGAGTATCTGGAGACTAGGAAGAGATACCCTGCCACGCGTGAGGCCTTCACTTCTCTTATTGGGTAAAGAGGCAAATGGCACCACTTCTAGTTGTTGAGGGGTGAGCATACCAGTAGCGAACAACGGAGATAGAATCCCTAGCTGTCCATCCGATACATCCACATATGCACACAGCGAGCGCAGGCGCCTCGCGTGCGGCAAGACGAGTGTGAGAGCGTCCGGGTCCGCAGCAGCTGGAGCTAAGACATGCAAGTCGAGCAGACAGTCGCGTGAGCGTTCGAGACAGAGGGATATCCATGCCCGGTTTCGGGTAGTAGCGATGTGTCGCCAGAAGGTGGACGTGTCGACAATGAGTAATCTCCAGCAGTGGCAGACGAGCATCAGATGCACGATCCCTCGGATAGGATTGGCTTGTGCAGTCGTTGAGCCGCCTTCGCAGTGAATAGCCAGAAGGCTGAATATAGTGACGAGAATCTCTGGGGGAAGAGCGGATATAGGTGTGAGGGAGGTATCCGGGATGAACTCGAAGTTACCGCTTGGGGGAGAGGTATGATCAGGCAACAGACGTGGCCGCTGAGATACTCGCACCCTGAATGTCAGCCCCGGTTGACCCGCTAGCCGCAGCATGGGCGGGGTAGGCGGTCGAGGGGGGTTCTCCCACATTCTGTCCGCAAAGCGCAATAGCGCTATTCGTCTGCGGCAGCATCCGATGTTGGGGATCATGATGACTCGAGTCTTGCACTGTTGAGGGCGGTTTCGACCGTCTCGACGAGGTTAGCATCAACACGCCTGACTAAAAGCATCGAACTCACTGCACGGTAAATCGACGGTATTTTAGGAGATTGCGTGAACTGATAGAAGTCTTCGGTGTACAGCTGCATGGGGTCTGGAGTCGCGTTGGATGACCCGTAGGAGCGATCATGCCAGCAGAGGCTGTGCAAGCACAGTCAAGCGCCCATCCCAGATCTCGATTGTACCAAGCATCCTCCCGTGGTGCCCAATCGGGTAGGTTGTTGTCCATTTGTGAGCGAGTGACCAGCCTGAGGTATCAGTACTCGCGCTTTCAAGCTTACATCGCACAGTACACGCATCCTGCAGAATTTTTGGTGTAGTAGCCGAGTTATTAACTCGAAAGGCCTGATTTTATACAGCACTTTACTACTTTTTGTCAAGAAACGCTAGCTACGCTGACGCTCAATTTTCCGACGCGCTACCAACCACCAACCCCGTCCGCGGCACTCCTTCTTCTACGACTCCTCCCCAAGGCTCTGCATGTCTTTCCCACGGGTGCGCTGTTGTAGGGGCGCCTTCGAGGAGTGGTCATCTTCGTCCTCTATCGGCAAACCCATTGTTTCCCCTCTCGTAAGGCTGCCCACGCAGCATGGCGAGGTTCAGCTAGAGCGGGTAGGGGAGTGTATAGGGCGTCCATCGCGCTTGATTTGTAATACCTCCCAGGCTGACGTCGGCGCCCGAACGCACAACCCGCGCGCCGCTGCACTCGCGTTGATGGCGAGTTCGCAGGTCCATACGAGGCCCCCCTTCCCGTTGCGCTGGTGCGGTTTGGATGCCGTTTGGTGTACGACGTTGACACGGCCGTGCCCAAAGGAGTACCAGATCGCTTGACCAGCGCGTAGCTTCGGACTTCGGCTGACGAGGAAATGTGGCCTCTGTCGCATGTCGAGGTGGGCCTGTCGCATGGTTTTTGATACTGTCCCTCGCCCAGAGCTGTGGGGCCCTTCTTAGTGGCGAGGCTCAGCCGCGTCTCCCTCGCGCGCGTGCGTCGAGTCGTGTCCGCGAGCGTCATCTGTGCATGCCTGCGTTGCGGAGGTGTGGCGTCGGGTCCTCGCGGGTGCTTGGTGGCTACCTCCATGGCACTACGGGGCGCACAGGATCTCGTCAGTACGGGCATGTTCGTCGAGATTCGCGCTGGAGCGAGGTGGAAGATGGGGGCGTACCTAACATGACGCGGGCGAGCATGGGCCTGAGTCTCGACACCGTCTTGGCGGTAGACACCCCGGTGCAGGGTCGACGAGGGCGGTGAGCATCGAGTAGAGTAGGGTTATGTGGCGGGAACGAGAGCCGGGCGGTGAGCGCGGCCAGTCCATGAGTGCAGTGCGTGTAGATGTAGGAGTTTCGCCAGTCGAGGTGGAACTTTAGTGGGGGAAGCTGAGGTGTTGTAGTCCTCATCCCCGTCCTCCGAGGGCGTATATATGCGTCTGGGACAATGGCCAGGTCCGCAGCCACGATCGCCACCACGATCGACGTCTGGACAATACGTCGCGGGACTTGGTTCCGTGCTCCGAGGCTCCGAGAGAGCGGCCACCCGCCACATGCGTCTGGCAAGCTCCAGCCAAGCGTTCTGCGGGGCTTTCACGGTATTGTTAAATCTGTTAAGACGAATGCTCCAAGGGTACTGTCGACAATGGGCCCTGCGTGGCAGTGAGCGCGTATTGTCCAGGGAGGATCGGACGCGTCGGTTGGCGCCTGCGGCTTGGACAACCGATGAGGAAAGCGATCGAGGTCGCCGCCTTTGATCCTGCACAATGCGCTTGCGTGCGGCTTAAAATCCAAATCCGCCTGGTCAACTACGTGCATCTGTGGCCAGCTATTGTCAGAATATGCTTGGAACATCTCACATGGTACACACCTGGTTACAATTGCTTTGTGTGGCGTGTAGACAGGTACTCGGGTAAATGGCTTGTTGAGCTGTCGCCGGTAAGAGATGTTTGGATGTCGAATGTAACATTCCGCAACATTCTAAACCTTTCAGCAGACCAAGCATGTTGGAAGACTTGGCAAGGCGAAGGAGCACACTTGCGTGAACCCTGCCGGTTGAATCAAGACACGGGCAAGAATGATCGGGGAATCCGCTCGATTGATACCGTAGACAGAGGACATGAGACGAGAATGAGACTAGGAATCGTACAATACACGGTCAGGCCCGATACTCGCACCGATGCGCAGACACAGACAAAAGAGATACAACAACGTCCGTCCCTCCCACAACAACACCCACCCCACGCGAGGGTATGGGTGGTGTACAACCACACATGGTGTGGCTACGCCGATCTGAATGCGAGGGCGCTTACTTGGCACCCGCACTCGAGAACTGCGGTAAACGCGCATTGGTAAGAGGATAATGTGCCATGGAGATAAGGGGCATACCTTCGTGACTGACTTGGTGCCCTCCGAGATGGCGTGCTTCGCGAGCTCACCAGGGAGGATCAGCCGCACAGCGGTCTGGATCTCGCGCGACGAGATCGTCGACTTCTTCGAGTACGACGCGAGCTCTACACAGGCCTCCATCAATAGACTGTCTATAACGACCCAACAAGGACACGTACTCGATGCCTCGGTCGCGATACGCTCGAAGATATCGTTCACGAACGAGTTGAGAATGGCCATCGCCTTGTTCGAGATACCCGTGTCAGGGTGTACCTGCTTGAGCACTGAATACAAGCACGCCAGTCAGATAGCTGTGCCAACCAAGTTGGACTTCGGAAGTAACCTACCCTTGTAGATGTAGGAAGAGTAAGTCTCCTTGCGACCCTTTCGGCGCTTCTTCTTGTCGCCGTCACCGCCAGCGCCGCCCGACGCCTTCGCGGTCTTCTTCGCGGCCTTCGCGCCACCCTCAGAGGTAGTCTTTGCAGGGGCCTTCGACGCGGTCGAAGCAGGGGCCTTTCCGGCAGTGGATGCGGGCTTGGGAGCCATTGCAGTTACAAGTGTCTGGTTGGTTGTGGGAGAAGTCTGAGAGTTGGCGGACGCGAATCGAGTTCACACGCGCGTTCAAGAGTAGAACAAGGTGGTCGAGATGGTTCTGAGGCGCGTAGAAGGGGGCGGGGGCGGGTACGGGGTGGTGGTTGCAGCTGAAGCTCAGAAACACTGCTCGCGCGCCGAAGCGTGTCGCTTATAAAGGGGCGCCACGAGTGTGTGGCGCTGTTTGCGCGACGCGTGTCACGTGCATTTGGCGGGCGCGTTTGTTGAATGCCG
Source organism: Trametes polyzona (assembly GCA_022606195.1). NCBI lineage: Eukaryota > Fungi > Basidiomycota > Agaricomycetes > Polyporales > Polyporaceae > Trametes > Trametes polyzona. The sequence goes on along the minus strand of JABYQF010000011.1, from coordinate 1,243,759 downwards.
ATCAACAAAGGTCGCGCCGCGGTCCCGTGCGCGGCGCGCCTCGCTTTGTCGCGCGCAAACAACGCGTCGGCCGTATAAAGCTGGACGCCTGGCGCCTGGTGGGAGTTCCCTTGCTTCGCGTCCAAGCTCCATCCTCCATCCCTACCTCCCGTGCCCTTCGCCCTTTGCTACCCTGGCCTGTTTGGTGGGTTTATAAGCATCTTAGACGGTATTGTGAGTGCTGGTCATTGTTTCGCCTTCATGCATAACCGGGCGGAGTATTTATACCCTTCTCTTGTTTCAGACCATCCTCGCACTCTTCACAACCTACCACCACCACCCACCTCACCCAACCTCACTCGAACATCGACATGTCTGGCAAGGGCAGCGGCAAGTCCAAGTCTGGCAAGGCGTCCGGCGACGCTGGCAAGTCCCTCTCCCGCTCGGCGAAGGCGGGTCTCCAGTTCCCCGTCGGTCGTGTGCACCGTCTCTTGAAGAAGGGCAACTACGCCCAGCGTGTCGGCGCTGGCGCACCAGGTGGGCCCATTCGTTCATCCTGACTCCCAACCAACGGTCTCATGGGATGCGCAGTCTACCTCGCGGCCGTACTCGAGTACCTCGCCGCCGAGATTCTGGAGCTCGCGGGCAATGCGGCGCGGGACAACAAGAAGCAGCGTATCGTGCCCCGGCACCTGCAGCTCGCAATCCGGAACGACGAAGAGTGCGTCACCGCGAATCCTTCTCTCCCTTAGCCGACCGGTCTGACCGTCGCTTCGCGGCTTCCTCCCATTCACTGTGTCGCACACGCACAGGCTGAACAAGCTTCTCGGCGACGTCGTGATCTCGCAGGGCGGTGTGGTGCCGTTCATTAACCCCGAGGTGAGAGCGGCCGCGAGTGCTCTAGTCCCCGAGCGTGCACTGACGGGTGCGTTTCTGCATTGCAGCTGCTGCCGAGCAAGACGCAGAAGGGGCGGAAGAGCGACGCTTCGCAGGAGGTCTAAGCCTGTGGCTCATCCGTGGCTGGCTTGGCTTATCCTTCCGTTCTCTCTTGCGGTTTCACTGTGTATTAGTAGCGCATTGTACGGCTATATGCTAGTGTATGTTAATTGATGGGTGGCGGCGTGCGTATAACGTGAAGTCGGACGAATGCACTGCGCACTCGCGGCGGCAGAAGAGGACGATGAGCAAGATATGACGTCAAGCAATATTAGAGGGTACTGATGGCCAAAACGGGGTTCTGTCATGCTGCAAGACGACCAAACGCTGCGCACATCGGCTGGAAGAGCCTCGAGGACGGACTAGCACGACGTTGCGAGGCGAGGGCGGTGGTGTCGTCGACGAGGGTGTCGGGCGGGGAAGGCGGGGGCGGGGGCGGGAGGGCGACGGCGGGGAGTGGAGAGCGTTTAGGGTTGTGAAGGAAAGCAAGGTGACGTCAGAGCACGTGTGGATAAAAGATGAGGTGGAGCGGGAGCACTCGAACAGACGCCCGGGGTCCATTCCGTATGCGGACATGCGCACTCGCTCGTTTTCGCCTTGATCTCCTCGCCCATTATAGGCCTCCTCGGGGCCTGCACACGCTCGACTGCACGCACACGGTCACCAGCTTTGACGACGCCCGACACTGCCCGGGGCGGACGCGCATACACTCACAGACGACGACAACGAGACACGGGCGGACGAGGCGCCGAGAGGCACGACGATCGAGCGAATACACGGCACGGCCCTGGCGGACTCAGCTGAGTTCATCGAGCGAGACCAGCTGCACAGCGCGGACTTTGCGCACGGCCTGGCTGCGACGCTGCGAGATAGCGACGTGCTCGTATCGAGACCGAAATGGGAGGCCCTCCGGCGATGGCACACTCGGTGCGTCCCTTCTTCCTCCACACCTCCCCGGCTCTGCGCGTGCAGCCCCGCCAGACGACGTCGCAACTGACTCTCATTCTGCCTCGATTCGATCCCCGCGCATGCCACCATCGCCCACAATCATTCTTCCACCTCGTAGCTTCCAGACTCCACCGCGCTCGCCCTCCCGCCACATCCCTCCTCCCACCAACCACTCGCGCAGCCCTCCGCGATCCCGCCTCTCCCCCATTCGCACTCACAGTCGCACTCGCATTCTCCCAGCCTAAACCATACCCCCTCCCCCGCACACGCCGCGACACATCCTCGCTCCTCTCCTCACACGACTGCGCTCCCTTCTTCCTCCACTTCACCCGGCGACAACAACGCTGGCAGCGGCCAAAGTAATCCTCAATCCGCCCAGAGCGGGAACCCATCCCCTTCTCCAGCGCGCCCGTCGGCAGCAGGCTCGGGCCCTACAAACGACGACATTGAGGCCGTCATCCAGATGGCCATGGCCTCCTCAAATTCACCCCGCACGACGAACCCCCCGCGGGATACGCGCACGCAGCTCTTTGTCGGGAATGTACGTCCTCTTTCCAAGTTATTCTTCTCCCGTCCATATTTCTTTCTCGCCGCGACCGCTGCTTGCATATCCTCTGCGTGATTGCGTGTGCGTTTCCGTCGCCCTCCCGACCCAGCAGTGAGGCAGGCCGCCAGCGAGGCGACACCCCGCTTGATTGTGCACTCAGCCCTTGCCGCGTCGCCTTTGTCCCGCCTGTCGCTTCGAAGCGTCGTGGTTGCAACGGTCAAAGTGGAGTCGGCCAGAAGCGAGCCGAGCCACAGCGAGACGCGCGCGCAAACAGTGCACAGGGAAGCCCGCTCGCTCCTCCGCGCGGTCTAGCGTCGGCGACCTGCTGCGCGCGTGTCCAGGAGGGTGAACGCACGATAGTGCGGTCGTGCGTATGGTCAGAGTTCGTTCACTTGGCACGCTATTCTCGTCCCGCAGTGGCGATATCTTGGATCTGCGAGAGTTCAGTGCCTGTCCTCTCGATGGCGGCGCTTCGCGAGTTCGCGACCTTCTGTCTCCCCTCGTTGAGCATGCCTGGACTGAACAACTTGCTCGATGCGATCGTGCCAACTTTCTCGCGAAGATGCATCGCGGTGGCGGTGTTGCTGCTATTGCGAATCTGAGCGGAATCGCGATCACGCGGCGGGGATGCGCAGGTTGTGTACGCAGTCCCTGTGCATCCCTCAACCCATCTCGCTGCTTTTGCCGATGACTTTCAGGACCTTCCGCCCTCTGCTAGGAGAGCGCTTGCTGACTGCACATCCCGCAGCTCCCCTACCGCGTGCGCTGGCAAGACCTGAAAGACCTGTTCCGGCGCGCAGGTACCGTCCTCCGCGCGGACGTCTCGCTCGGGCCCGATAACCGCTCACGCGGGTACGGCACCGTCCTCCTTGCGACTGCGGAGGACGCCGGGCGTGCGGTCGACATGTTCAACGGGTACACCTGGCAGACACGCACGCTCGAGGTCCGCCCGGACCGCATGGGCGAGGAGCTCAATATGCCCCCACCCCCGCCGCCCGTCTCGACCGCACCATTTGGGATGGGCGTTGGTGTGGGCGGACTGGGCGTGGGCACGAACCTAGGCGTGTTTGGAACGCCGCTGTTGGGGAGCTTGTCTCCCGTCCCCGGGGCAAGCGCAAGCGCGCCTGTTTCGGCTGTATCTGCAATAGGCGGATCGGGCCTCGCGTCCCCTGCACCAAGCACGTTGGCCAGGTTCGCTGGCTTGTCGGGCTTCGGAGACGATGATGGTGCCGGATCCGGGTCAAGACCGGGCACGACTGGCGGCCAGGCGAGTCGGAACCTGTTCGTCGGGAACGTGAGTATTTCCCGCTCACTGGTGCATCCCGCTGAGAATGATGTCTGACGATATCGCGTTGTTGTGTGGGTGTATAGTTGCCGTTCCATATACAGTGGCAGGACTTGAAGGACCTCTTCCGCCAGGCAGGCGCTGTGCAGCGTGCGGATGTAGCGCTTGGCGCGGATGGCCGCTCGAGAGGCTTTGGGACGGTCAGTTTCTCCAACGAGGCAGATGCAGAGCGGGCTGTGCGGATGTTCAACGGGTGAGTTTGCCGTTCGTGCTGTGGTGTCATTTTCTTCGGCCCTCGAGGGTGAGCAGGGTGGCACAGTTCAGGTCTTGCTCTTTGGTAGGCCGATGCGGTGGGAATAATTTTGAAGGAGGGTAAAGGGCGAGGTGTGAGGGTCCCCTTTGTCCGGTATTTGAAGCGAGGGCTCGCGCTCGCGGGATATTATGGATCCGCAAGGCCGACGACGTCATCCGGTCTCGACCGGTCGGCGGACGGAGAGGTCAGGCCAAGGGACGGTGGTTTACACCGTTGTGATGTCCGATGGTAAAGCGGGCCTTGACTTCTACCACGAACATCCTAGCCCGTATTTGTATGACTAGCACATTCAGCTGGTGCTGCGGTCACCGCGTCCATGGACCCCGCTACCACTTCAGGGCACGTCGGATAATCCCCATTCCTTCCCCAACCCCGCCCAGGGACCCACAACCAGAATGCCGCGGGTCATCTCCGCACATTGGGCCTGGCAACGTTTAACAAAACAGCCGCTGACTCTTTCACCCCTCATTTCAGGTACGAGTACAACGGCCGGCCGCTTAAGGTACACTTCGACAAGTTCGCAGCACCCTCGAGCTCATCCGCACCCCTCGTCGGGCCCGGCGCGCTCTCTACTCCACACTCTCCCGCGACATTCGCGTTCGCGCCTTCACCGTTTGGCTCTGGGTCGCCGTACGGGCAGCCTCAGTACCAGCAACCCGCGCTTTCCCGCACGTCTTCGCTTGCGCAGCAGCTACTTCAGCAGCAGCTCGAGCATGGACGAGGTGCGACGCCCGCATCGTCTTCGCTCTTGGGTTCAAGGCGGCAGAGCGGGAACGCTTTCGGCTTGGGCGCTGGAACTGGAGCTGGGGCGTCGAGCGGGCTGGGGATGTATGGTGATGGTCAGGACGTCGACGGGCTATCACAGCAGCTGGCGCAGAAGCTCGCCCTTGCCTCGTCATCAGCGGTTCCGAACTCTCCTACTGCCCTATCACAGGCTTCTCAGCAACAGCAGCAGCAGCAGTATGGAAGGCAGAACTCGCAGGCGGCTCCAAGCCACATCCCAATCCCGCCTGCGATACAGTCGCCGTACACCTTCGACTTCTTGCACTCGGGGCCGACAACGCCGTATGACGTGTATGATCTTGGCACGTACCAGCGGATGAACATGGGCATGGGCATGGACCAGTCGTTCTTCCAGCAGCAGTACCAGCAGCAACAGCAGCAACAGCCACAGCAGGAGTCGCAACAGCAGTCGGGGTCTGTGCTCGCCTCGTTCGGTGGTACCGCTGGAGCTGGGACTGTAACAGACGTGTCTTCCCCAACGTCTTTGACTCAGCAGGGGCGGGATAGCACACAATCGCCGAACGCGGCAACGTCTATCCCTTCCTCGACTTCGATATCGGCGTCGACTACGTCTCCGTCCTCACTTGCTACAGCTACGGCAGCAGGTCAAGCGCAGACAAGTCCTCCTACACAGCCGGCGCAAGCCACATCGCCCACGTCCTCCCGATCGCTTGCGACACCTCAGCAGCAGCACCAGACCCCGCACAGTCTACACCACCACCCCGCGCATCCCGGCCCGATTGCCCTCCCGCCCCCACCGCCGGTGACAGCGTTCCCAGTCCCGCCCCCGCATACCCTCTCTCCCCAGTACGCATCACCGCACATGCACGCGCACCAAGGGCACGCGATGAGCCCGATGCACCACCCGCTCATGGGGATGTCTATGCCGATGATGACCCCCCACGGGCTCCCGCCAATCACGCCGAGCATGCCCTCCTTCACGTTCCTCCCCCAACCCTCGCCAGGCGTCCCTGCGTCCCCTGGCGAACACGCTGCTGCCGCGGCGCATGCGGCGGCTGCTCACCAGGCAGCGGCGGCGCAGCAGGCCGCGATGCATGGGCATATGCAGCATGTCATGACGCCGTTTGCGCCGTTCTCGCCTGGGGTGACGATGTCTCCTGGGGCGTTCTGGGGTCGTCCGGGGACGGGCGCGAACCCGTTCATTAACCCCGCGGTGGGCGCGCCTGTCCGGCCTGGGCATGCATACTACAGCGCGTATCCTCAGCAGCAGCAGGCCCAGTACCAACAGCAGCAGCAGCAGCAACAATCGCAACAAGATCAGCAAGGCGACGGGCAGCAGCAGCAGCAACAGCAGCAGAACGGCGAGCAGGAAGGTCGCCCGCCGGACGGGTACTTTCCGCCCGTCGCGGTCTCGATGGCGATGGCGCAGGGCGGTGGCGCGCAGACCGTGCGCGACGAGCCCGCGGGGTACTTCCCGTGGGTCCCCCCTCCCCAAGCCTCTTCCGGCTCCGGCTCCGGTTCCGGGGCCGGCGGAGAGCACGCGCACGGCCAACGCGAGCTGCGCACGAGCGGGCTCGCGAACGAGATCCTCCGGGACGACTCCTCCGCCTCCGCCTCCGGGTCGGGCGCGTCGTCGGGCGCGCAGGGCCTGAAGGAGAGCCCGAGCGCGAGCGACGGGACGGTCACCACCGCGGGCACGGGCACGACTGCGGGCACGGACACGTCGCGCGGGACGTCGTGGTACGCGGACTCGGAGGGCGCCGTGGACGATGCGGACGGGCCCTCGAGGGTGAACGGGAACGGGAACGGATATGGATATGGGCAGGCCAAACCTCGCGCAAACTCGGCGCAGACGGTCAGCTCTGCGGCGGGCACGGAGCGCGGGGGGCTGCACCGTGCGGACTCGGATCCGGTGCGGAAGGCGCTCGCTGAGCAGACCGGCGCGTCGTGAGAAGGTGGAGCACGGGCGGAAGAAGAACGGTTCGTGGATCATGGAGGACGGAAGATGAAGATCAAAAGGTCGAAAAGGAGGTTTCCATCCCGCGCAGGTTCAAGGGGCAAGTTGGTGGTCGGTCGCGCAGCACGCACAGTCTACTCCGCTCGCTTTCGGCATTCGTTGGTCGCATGAAGCACTTGGCTATACTCCTCAGCAGCTCGCATGTTGTCGTCGTCATCGCCGTCGTCGTTGATTGGTTTAGGTCCGGGAGTTCGAGATGTAGAAGCGCATGGGCACGGGTCGGGATGGTCGGTTGTTTGTTCAAGGCACATTCGCTCGCAGCACGGCACGGAGCAAGACTACTATCGGTACTATCTTATTCATTCCCCCTAGGTGTCGTATATACCGCCGTCTCGGTGTTGTTGTTCTTTTTGTCTTAATTCCTATAGTCTCTTTGATCTTGGGTGGGCCGTCGGATAGTCCGCCGCTGGTCAGATGCGAGTTGCGCCAACCGAGGTAGTTGCCACCATGGGCACACTGCACCCCCCGGCGCATTGACATGTCAGAATCTTGGAGTCTGACGTATCAGCAGTGGCTATGAGGAGAGAAATCAATCCACATCTCGCCCAACAGGTTTGCCTAGATGCAGGTTTTGCATGTCGAAGGCGAATTCGTCAGGCCACAGCCACACCGAGGCACGGTAGAGAAGCTAGGCTGGGCGTCTACCTGGCTTGCGGACCACCAACTTTGCGGACCACGATTCACAACATGGTATGCATGGATGTTCGACGACCTGCCGGTGCATGCAGGGCGAGCCCATCACTGTGTGCACTATTGCATGGCTACATCGCCTGCAGGAACCGGCCAAAGTGGCCGTCTTGTCCCAAGGCCTGGCGTCCAAGTTGCAGTACTTCAACGGTACCCAGGGTCGAGTGGACCATTATCCCCTATCGTGCGTGGGCAAGGCTTCCTCCATTTACCTTTATTTTCCAGTGGTGTCCAAACTTCACGTTGGCATGTGACTTGCCGAAGAGGACAAGCGATAGCTACGAATACGTGGCTAGTATAATCACGTCGATGAGCCGCGGTTGTAATCGCTTGCCCGGGCTCCGGAGCATGCAACCAAGTACTGGGATGTATTGTCCAGAACACAGAACCAAGCCACGGGATGCATTGTCCAGCGGGTGATCGAGAAGGCGATCGTGGCCACAGCCCTGCCCATTGTCCCAGACGTATATATAGGCCATTAGGTGACGAGGATGAGGACTCCAACACCCCAGCCTCCCTCACTCCTCTTCCACCTCGACTAGCAAACTCCTACACCGACGCGCACCGCACACACATGGACTGGCCGCGCCCACCATTGCTCGGCTCTCATTCCCGCCACATAACCCTACTCTACTCGATGCTCACTGGCATCGTCACCGATCCGTCACTGGGGCGCCTGCCGCCAGGACGGCGTCGAGGCTCAGGCTCACGGTCATTCGCGCTGTACTAGGTATGTATCCTCCTCCGCAGAGAGCGGCGATCACGACGCTGACCGAAACCCTCCCGCAGCCCCGCGAAAGTGCTCGCGACGCGCTAGGGTGGTAGCGCCGTACACTGCGCTCGACCACCGCACGGGTAACACAGGCGTTGGCAGGCGGATATGGGAAACCTGGCACGTGCTCGCCCCGCTCAAGGACTCAGGAGCGAGGGGCACCGGAACACAGCCTGAACTTATCCCGCACAATGCCTTCATCGCCCTGCCATCAGCGCACTGAACGACGTTTGGCGGGATAGGACGAACAAGACACGTCGTTGAAGGCGCTCCCTTGAAGTGGTCGTAGACCCTGACGTACCGACGATACCCACACGCCGACCTGCCGAGTAGCCGGCGGACGTGTCGGCGTCCGGACGCGACCTCGACATGGGCAGAGCTGCCCCGGGGGCTCTGCACTCAGCTGCAGGCACCGGCCCAGGCACTCTTTGACTCGAGGGGGCCGCCGCGGACGAGCGCGCAAAATTGACACCACCTCAGTCCAGTCTTTCCACGTTGCCCCTGAGAGATACCGCGCCTGTGACGGGTGTTGGATATGCCCATGGAGGACGAAGAAGAATCGCTCCTCGGTGCCAGTGATTCTCGCATCAAAAGCGCGCGCCTTGTGAAGACGCGGAAAAGTCTCGGGAAGAGGCTGCTGTGGCCTGTTCTGCCTTGTAGTGGTGCCGAAGAAGACGAAGAGACGGACTCGATCGCCAATGGAGTCGATGGCAAGCAGGCCATCAGAGGGGGCTACTAATGCCGCAGTGTAGCGTTCTTGGTAACACATAATAGTGCTCAATAAAATGAACGCACTTGGCTTTCAATAATTTGAGCGATGTCGTCCTTCCGAGCCTTAGTGTTGGCGGTTGGTTGCGCGAGCTCAAGCTCACTCGCGCTCGATTGAGCCAAACAATTGGTACGATCGAGATCTGAGACGCGCGCTCCCAGTCGACCGTGTTTGCACAGCCTCCGCTGGTATGTATGCCGATCGCTCCTCACAAGTCTACCACCACGACTCAACACCACATCTCGCCTACGTCTATTTCAGTGAGTTCGATGACCGCAGTTAGCCTGAGGTGCCGCGGTGGTAATTGTTTCGAATCCGTCCTCAACAGTGCACTCCAGTCATCATGATACCTCGACAAGCCCTCCACAGATCGGATGCTACCGCAGACGAACAGCACTATCGCGCCTCGCGGACAGAATGTGGGAGAACCCTCCTCGACCGCCTACTCCGCCCATGCTGCGGCCAGCGGGTCAACTGGGGCTGACATTCAGGGTGCGAGTATCTCGGCGGCCAGGCTTGTTGCCGCATCATACCTCTCCCCCATGTGGTAGCGTCGCTTTCACGCCGAATACCTCCCTCACACCTATATCCGCTTTTCCTCCGGAGATACTCGCTGATATATTCAGCCTCCTTGCTATCCACTGCGAAGGTGGCTCAACGACTGCACAAGCCAATCCTCTCCGAGGGATCGGGCATCTGATGCTCGTCTGCCGCCGCTGGAGATCACTCATTGTCGACACGTCCACCTTCTGGCGACACATCGCTACTACACGAAACAGGGGATGGATATCTCTCTGTCTCGAACGCTCGCGCGACTGTCTGCTCGACTTGCATGTCTTAGCTCCAGCTGCTGCGGACCCGGACGCTCTCGCACTCGTCTTGCCGCACGCGAGGCGCGTGCGCTCGTTGTGTGCACATGTGGACGTATCCGACGGACAGCTAGGGATTCTAACTCCGTTGTTCGCTGCCGGTATGCCCGCCCTTGAACAACTAGAACTGGTGCCACTGGCCTCTCCACCCAACAAGAGAAACGAAGGCCTCACACGTGGCAGAGTATCTCTTCCTCGTCTCCAGATACTCATTGCTCGTGACTCCGCGCTTCCCCCTCTCTCGCGCTGGTGGCGCTCGCTTCGTGTTCTGTCGCTGTCAAGATACACATTCGACGACCGCTCCGGGCCCTCTTCTGCGGACTTGTTGCACATGCTGGCCCTCAATCCGACTCTCGAAGAGCTCTCCTTGCAGTACATACGCTCGATGGGGTATATTTTCGACGAGGCCGACTCCAGCAGGGTGCTGCCTTCAAGCCTCATTGTGCTACGGCGCCTGCGAAAGCTCGTATTGCTCGGATTTAACGATATCATCTTGACCATCGTTGCCCATCTAGTATTTCCCCACGATATCCCGGACGTCGACGTGCGTGTATGTTTCCCGGCGCCGGATGCAACCGCCGAGAATGTCTCGAATCTCTTGCTTCCTTGCTTTCGCCCCGTCCTGGAGCGTATGAGGAGCGTTACCTTCGTTGGCAGTTGCGAAACTCAACCACAGATATACTCTCCCCACGTCCCGTCTAGTCAATGCGCTACAACACAGTCGTCTGTCGACGGCCGCTTATCATTCTTGTTCGATGCCGCTAGGGACCCAAACGCGAGTCTCGAGCCGCGCCTACAAGGGATCGCACAGGCGCTCTCGACCGTGGCTGTCCGCAGCCTCACTCTCAATGTTTCGATATCGCGTATCAGGCCGGACGCAGGGTGGGTTCCCGACGAGGCCGTCGCCCTCGAATTCTGGGGCCACGTCTTGGACGCGTTCACATCCCTCGAGCGACTGCTCATCCTCGTCTACCCCGTCACAGATCACTTCCGCATTGACCTGCTGAAACTCATTGATGCTCTGCGCCCGATTTCCCACCGCTCTAGCTCTTTGGCAAGCGTAGACGAGCCGGGGTCTCTGGAGCTTCCTCGATGCCCACTCCTTTCTCATCTCGCCGTCCACGGTCGTTTCGGTGTTACCGCCGCCGACGCTTTGGAGGTCCTAGATGCCCTCTCTACTTGTGTCAAAGCGAGAGTGTGCGCGGCGGCTCCTCTCGTTGACTTGGAAATTCACTTTTGGTTTCACGACCACAAAAGGGAGCCTCTGGAGGAGAGGCATTGCACGGTGCTACAGGGGTTGCGAGAACTCATCGGTGGTTCGGGGACGTTCGTGTGCAAGTTTGGATATAGTCCGGGCTGTCGGCGTTGCCACCGATAACATACTATAGTACCGTACTTCGGAACACTAGAGCAGTGCAACATTGTTATATATGTACTGAGTCCTGCGGCTCGAGACGCACTCGGCGACGAGAACACTTAGTCGGGGAGCATGCTGACTACTGGTAGTACTCTCTGGTTACAGATGTGCAACGTGGTATAGGCGATCCTGAGGCGCGTAGTGAGGCGCACTGGACACACCAGGTCGTAACAACCGTATTTATGGGTATGTCCAAGGCCGCCCAATGCGGAGATAGTCTTTCGAGGCGCTCAAGAGCAGCTGGAGTCGGGCGTCTGCTTGCCCTTTGCTCTTGCCTTCGTACTATGACATGCATGCCTGACGGTCAGTCGATTCATGCAGGACACGCTTCAGAAATTTATACACAACCACATCGCCTCCAGAGCGCAGCCGACGCCGCCACTTTGAGCTGCCAAATCACCGCAAAATAGCCTAGCCCTAGACTCGGATCCATTCACCATCATACAAAAGTGAGCACCTACCGAGTTCACTGCTGTTCGGTACGGTCACAACTCTGCGGCGTCAGCAGCCACGGACATGTGGTACGATCCGGATGATGATCGACGGGCGTACCTGTTGACTAGGCACCACAAAGAGGACCTCCTCCGCAACTGGCATCCTGCCTACAGAAATCAAAGGCTCACAGCGATGACGCGACTAGAGAATCAGATCTGGAAATACCCTCCTGTGCCACCCCCTGCTCCTCAGGTATCACCAAGGTCGCTATCGCGCATTGCCGTACGAACGCATACTAAATCCTCTTCCTCGCGACTGTACCCCGTCCCCTCGTCCGAGCCGGTAGAACCCACACAACAGCATGAAGAAAATTATGGCTGGCCTTCTTCCAGGGCCGTGGGCTTGCATACCCTGCCTGAGGGTTTGCTAGTCGATATGTTCAGTTACGTGGTAGCGCTCGACCCCTTATCTCCCCCTCCTCATCCATCCGCATTGGACTGTCCCCGCGGAATTGCCACCCTCATGCTCGTCTGTCGGGAATGGAGAAGCCTCGTTGTGAACTCTCCCACACTATGGAGGTGCATCTCCGCATCTCGAGACATTTCCTGGCTCTCACTTCGCCTCTCGCGCTCCCGTGAGTGCCCCCTGGATGTTCACTTCTTCAGTCCTGGAGGAATGGATCCTCGTGCCGCTGCTCTGATTCTAGGCCACGCAAAGCGCATACGATCGCTCACCGTACGTCCTTCTGCGTGCCCGGAACACCAAGTGGCAATGCTTGCTCCCTTCTTCGAACGGAGCTTGCCCGCTCTGGAGGCACTCGAGCTCCCGCCGCTTCGAGGATTCAACAGCGGGGTGGAGACCAACGATCTCTGGTCGACAACTACGTACGGCCTTCCGCGGATTGTCGCTCCTCGTTTGCGTTCGCTGGTCTTGGAGTGTATGACCTTTACGAACCCGCAGGCGTTCCGATGGCGCGCTCTACGCGTACTGAAGCTGACCGATACCGAACTGTTCCGAAACACTGCGCCGGCTTCCGCCCTGGCCGAGCTCATACGCGCTGTTGCCCAAAACCCGTCGCTCGAAGAACTCGTCGTGCATCTCTACCATCAAAATCCTCTACTGAATGATGCTTCAGCACCTGGAGTCGGGGTAGATCTCCCGGTGGGGGCACCTGTGCTCTATCTCAGCCGCCTCCGCACGCTCTCGATACACGGCAGTCACTCAGTTGTGTCGGCGATCACTGAGAATATACGGCTTCCAGATGCTATCGCCGACGTTGACGTTCGCGTGATCCGCGCTTCGTCCGCAGATTCCGCAATCGACGACTCCGAAAACCTCCAATTCCTTCTCCCGACGTTCCAAACCCTCCTAAAGCAAATGGTGGATGTCTGCCTTGTTACCGGCAGTTGTTCTCAAGCACGGCTTGTAAGCTCTCCCAAAGATCCCGGGCATCGTCAAATGAAGCCCTGTTTCTCCCTCGAAGGACCCTCCCTCGGCCGCGAGGCCCCTTTCTGGGACGACCATTGGGAAGCGGCCGGGAACGTGAAGGCTGGCCTCCTCGCACTCTCACACGTCCTCTCTTCCGTGTCGTCCGTCCGGAGCCTCACGCTGAAGACGTCCATTGCACGAGTCCGTCCGCGTTGGGTGGGCCTCGTTACCCCCGAAGAGGTTGAAGCCGAGTCTGCGAGCGCGGCGGCGTTCTGGCCAAAGCTGTTTGACGACTTCTCGTCCCTCGAGGAGCTGTCTATCATCGTACTACCGGTTTACGAGGGCGTACGGCAGCTCGCGGTGGACATCTTGTACCTCCTGGCCGCGCTCCGACCCGGGCCCGATGCATCTACTTCGCACGCCATGAACGCGAACGGACCTCTGGAACTCCCGCGCTGCCCATCCCTCACACGTCTCAGCATACACGGACACTTCGGCAGGGACGAAAAGGAGTCACTCGAAGTTCTACAGGCTCTGGCCGAGTGTGTCGAGGCGCGTGCCCTTGCCGGCGCTCGCCTGAAATCGGTCGACCTGCACTACTGGCATTGGGAAGGGGACAACGCACTGAGACTGCCGGGAGGGGAACATCGGTCGGTGTTGGCACGGGTGAGAGCGAGTGTGGGCTTCCTGGAGTGTAAGTTTGGTATCAGCGCATGTTGTGTGGGGTGCCGTCAATAAACACAAGCCGAAAACCATCCACGTTGATTCCGGTGATGTGCTGCGTAATCATACTGAGGGCGATCACGCGAAGAATGGTTCATGGCTGGCTTGGTGGTGTACCAAGCCGTCAGAGCATCGTAGGATCCAAACGGCCCCGCACCTTACGGAACCAATGGATGAGATACCACCCAACGCAATGCGTAGAGACTTACCGAGGTGAGTGAGCTGCTGCCCGTAGCGTTGACCGTGAGATGCGGGCCACGCACCGCACGTCCAGGTGGAGGCCAGTGCCACCGCTCGGCGTGCTGACTGTGACAGAAAGACTTACGCGATAGGTTGGCTTCCCTTGGTTCTTGAGGACATAAAACGCCCCTCGAGAGTATATCCACGAAGTGCGTCTCTCGTTGGTCCTACACGTTACGCAGACGGTCCAGGTCTTGGTTTGATGCCGTGCGCGGTCGCGGTCACGTGCACGCGCTATCGCTGGGTTCGAGCGCCTCCCGGGGCTGCCCGCACCCTGCCTCCGCCGCCGGCCTTGCTCGTTTTGTTGTTGCATCTCCCTTCTCTGGGTTCTTTCAATTCTTATGGGCGACATAGTACTGCTCTATGGGCTCAAAGGCGTTATACCGATATCGTGGAACGCGGTCCACCGAAGTTTCCCCAATGCCGTCTTGCTTGCTAAGCCCCCTCTCTCTTCCTTCCAACGCGCCTGCAGCGCATCATTTCTACCTCCAGAAAGGCGTGTTTCTCTCACTCCCTATTCTTAATTGTCACTACACATTTGCTATGCTAGTCGATGCACGGCACCCGGCGACCCTCGCCTTCATATACAACTCTCTCCATAGTCGGGACTACTATCACTGGCCACCGAACTCTATATGAATGACTCACAGACTGAGACGCTGCAGATGATAGTTATATACCGCAACAATGTGCGAAACGACTGCATCATTACGCTAGACCGCACTTGCCCGGACACTGCTGCCAGCATGGGCGACCCGCTCTAGTACCGAGGTCGGCCCGATCAACGCTCCTCATTGCGAATATCGATTATAGGAATCGCAGTACAGACCAACCGGGACGCGCACAAGGCTTGACGGGGGGATGAACAAGTCCGGCAGTGTCGCGCGGCAATCATGTCCACAACAAGGTCCTGGCGTTTACATATACGCCAGGGCTTCCCTTCTGAGGAGGCCTCGTTGAGCTCTAATGCAACATTTGTCCAGTACTCACCTCCATATTGCATATGGTAAGTCAATTATAGCAGGCTCGGTCACTTCGGCTTCTAACGCGCCCACCTTGACTTGAGCCTCTGACCAGTGCACAGCGGCGCCCGCACACGCCTACAACACGTGGCAGTCGACGGGCGGCGTCGTCAGTTCAGGCTTGCCTTGGCCCTCCAAAACCCCAAAAGCCCAATGTTTACTGCCAGCTTTTTTTAGGTACGGGGACATCGCGATTCCGACTACGACCCGGGCCTCAGGGTCGCGACAGTACTAGTACCGTGCTGACCGGGCATGCACGACTGCCGCATTTTGGACTCCGAAGATCCTCCCACGACCGCCGCTCTGAAGTCCTGTATCGAAGGGAAAAGGCAGGTCTGCAGTGCCTCGGCTCCATTCTAGTCTGACAAGGCGCCCGCACAGAGTACTCGAGGCAAGATACTGTATGGGCCGCCCGAGGTGATGGTAGCTCCAAGGAGCCAAAACCAGCTTCGGCGCGTGCCCCGGGCGGCCTTTTGGACATAACGCCTCGAGTCGAAATTTGAGCAACACAGACGGCATACAGCGTCGAACCTACAGCGCGGCCAACCCTACCGGCGCGACCCATCTTCGACCACAGTATCCGCGCAACACTAGGCTGATATGGGACAAATGCCGGTATCGTGGGTGCTCCACCCGCTAGTTCATTGGCGGAACTCAGCAAGGCAGACACGATTCGGCAACAGGATCCACACGTCATACATACTGTACCGGGTGTTTCACTCACCCGGACCAGCATGTATAGACATCCGCGCCCAACAACTGGGATGCATTCGAGCGGTGCGAATACGCCTCTGTCGAGTGTGCGTCCCCTCTTGAATACGGTATTCCATTTGCAGGGACCAGTAGCAGCGATCACAGAGGTAGAAGGTGTGTGCACGGCATCTCTTCTCACATTCGATTTCGCAGTGGCGTCGAGCGACTCGAGCGTCGGACAGGCTTCCGGTCCGCTGCCCAGGTGCGCCTCCGAGAGTCCGTATCGACCCACAGCAACTCCAGTACCGCTGCTCCAGTGCATATGTGTGTGTCATTGCCGGACAACTTGAGTGAACTCTGGGGATACCGCGAGGCTGGCACGCTCGCTGATTTGCACCATCTCTCCCTGTAGATTCAGACCCGTCCCAGAATGACATCGCGGCAGACGCCGCTAGGTCTCCTGCCATTCTGTTTCCGCGTCGCCCGACTTGTCGCGCCCTATGTCGGGCGACAAATTCAGTGGCTCACGGTGCTCTTCCGTTCCTCGAGGACGTCCGGAACGAGATGGTCACCTTCCGGATCTGCCACCTCCCAGGGATCCACACTGCGCCCACAACCACCTTCCTATAGTGAGTTTCGTTAAACTGTGGCCTCTAGCGTGGCTTCTTACAGAAAACGCGACACCCCTACAGCAGCTGCCATATGCGAAAGGCAAGCAACCTGATTCGTACGCACTGCCCGTTAATGGGGGCACACCCGCCCAAGGGGGCTACCACTTATAAGCGGCCTTGGGGTTCCGTTGTCTGGTCAGCACCCAACCCAGCTCATCGGACATCCCGACTTACACTGATACATACGCCTATTCCGCATTCCTTCAACGGTACGTCTTCAGTATTCACCCTATCCTCCTGAAAGCACTCTAATTGTCTTGTCGCTTAGATGGCTGTCACTGGCGCACCCGGTTCATCATCTACTCCTCAGTGGCCGGACTCCACTGTCGACAGCGCAGCGGTAACACCTGTCGACCAGAACAGAAGTATTCATTCCATTACAGCGACTACCGTACGCGTCAGCGCCGGTCAAAGCCCCGACCGTTGGATTCTCTTCCTCAAGCTTCGTAACTTCCCATACGAACGAGTCCAGGACGTCCTGCGGCAGCCCGAGCAACGCACTTTGATCGTCGTGCTCGAGATGATGCCCTTCTCGGAAAGCCGCGGCACGATCGGCGTGCTGCAGCTGAGGAGCTCCACGCGGGAAGGGGAGGTCGCCGGCCGTGGCGCGAACTTCCCCGAGCTCACCTTCAACGTACGGGGTGAGCTCACCGTCCGGGCATTCATGCGTAACATCCAGCATTATCGGTTGGACCACTTCCAGCCCGTGGGGAACGCAGAGAACTGCTTTGTGTGGGTCCAGGCGGTCCTGGCCCGCCTGCAAGGGGACGGGTGGATCCGACCCCCGCATGGCTACCAATCCTGTCACGATGCCCTCGACGCCATAGTCAGGCACTGGTGGCATCTGACAAACAGTGTCAGATTTCCCTTGCCAGAGCGCTTTACCGGAAACCTGCCCAATTCGTACCGGCAACCTAGTCGATCGGTAAGTCTCCTCTTCATTGTCAGTTGCAAAATGTCGGCTGACATTTACTGCCACGCGACCACATAGTGAGTCGCCTATGTCGGCTTTCACCTCGACGTTGGTGTGCAAGCCGTGCATCAGATCTGATATACGACGGAGCACAGTCCCTCCAACTTATCCTTCTCCTTTTCCCTTGTTCCTTCTGCCAGCGTCCCTGACCTCACCTCCCTTGTGACGGCGATATAGTAGATACGACGGTTCGGTCGATGTAATTGCTCTTGCGCACGCCCCGGTTCTAATCATGTGTCTCAGCTCCGCTCTATTGTCGTGTGCCCGTACTTCCTAGTCCCGTATTGTCCCAGTCTCTGATATCATTCTATTCACCAAACTCGCCTTGCGATGCTTCCAACATGTCAGGCCGCTGACCACCCGCTCAGTGTGGTGCTTTGGCCATGGTATACACCTGCCGTAAGACTGGGAGGGACATAAGCGTTCGTCTTCGACCCTGACTGGCGCTCGGTAGGCCAGTCATGGACATATTGCAGAGACGGCCTGTCATCAGTCGCTGCGGAGGGATGCAAAGGAACTCAAGACAACGATTGGTCACCGCTATACAGAAGGCGTAGAAGCGCTTGGCAGTGGCTCGACGCGAACAAGTGACTGGAACGCGGCACGGTACTCAACAACAGCGAAGTAATACGCTAAGAGTTCGAGAGCCGAATGCCTGCTGGATGAGAAAATAGCGCGGTAACAAAACGATGGTGTGCATTTGGACGAGAGGCCGACGAGAGAACGGGACACATCTAAACTAGAATATTGAGTACTATGAAGGGACCTCAGAAATGACATGATGCCTCACCTAACACGTCGTCAGTCCTTAGACCCCTCGGATTGAGGAGACTCTAGGGACATCCCGAACGGATCGAAGCACTTCGCGGCATCTTCTTGGAGAGCGGAGAGGCGCTCCGGGACGGAGAGTGATGGTAGTCGAACCTCTTTATCACGAGGCTCTGCACGCGGCGCCACCCACGGTACGAGCGAAGGTTTCGCGGCAGCCCAGGCAGCCTCCAGGGAGATCACTACTTCTTCCCCGACCAGGCCCGGTTTCTCGCAGGAAAGCGCCCTCAACGGCCGGAGGAGCAGAGTCAGGCCCCACAGGAGCTCGTTGCATAGCGTGTCGTCCTTCGCGAGAGCGTCCTCCGTTGGCAGGAAGCGAGGGAGAGCACCGAGAGCGACCTTGACGCGCGAATAGTGCTCCTCAATGCGGACCTCCTGCAGGGGCGGTATCGTGATCTTTCCAGTAATGAGACAGAGGGCGCAGTGTGCGACGATAGCGAAGGCAGACATGTAGACCTGAGGTACGTCCGCCGAACACCAGGAAGTAGTATCGCGCCAAACATGCTTCCCGATCCATTGCTCGGCGGCGGATAACACTGGAGATTACGAATAAGTAAGTGGGATTGGTGAGAAAGCGTTTGGATGCAGCGCAATCCGCCAGAGAAAGACGCACCACGACAGACGGTCGAATAACTGCAACACACGGAAGACTCCACATGCACAGCGGAGCCGAGGAAGCGCAGCGCGGGATATACGTTCTCTGCGGACTGGGCTTCCATCGCGACCAGGAACATCGTCTGTAGAACTCTGTCCTGGTGGGGCGCACACTGGTCGGAGCCGCTAGACTCCGCGAAGGTGTAGAAGCGCAACAGCGCCTGTACGTCGTCTTCCCAAGTGCTCGGGCGTTGCTTACGATCGATGGCAAGCATTTGCCGTATGGCGTAAAGAACGACGCGCGCAAGCGAGTCCGGGGCGTCTCGTTTGAGGAGATCGGCGCGAGCACTGGTCGCGATATCGGACTTCATACCGAGGGACCAGAGGCAGCGTACGAGGGGTGCCCCAGGCTCCGCGCAGAGGGCTATGCGCATGCTGTCCAGACAAGCAGGATCGAGTGTAGCATCGCATGCTCGAATGGCGGTCGCGACATTGAGAGACAGCGATGCCGAAGTGTGGGTCAGGTGCACACGCTCCTGCGTCTCCCAAGACCGGTAGCGAAGCGAACGAGAGAGGAGGCCGCACCACGTCTGCAAAATGGACCAGAATCGCCGGACGACTAGCCTCTTGCTGGAGGTGAAACGTCCACAGAGGTTTGCGCCTCGCCGTAACAGGCTTATTGCTCCATTGCGGAAGGGTCGAACGCCGGTGTAGACAAGGTAGGCTTGCGGCGACCGGTAGGAGCAGTGCCACTCCCAGGAAGGAAGGATAGTGACCACGAGCAAGAAGACGAAGAGCGCGCCAGCGAACAACGATGTGACTGCGGCCACAGTCCGTTGAAGGGTACTCAGAAGCAGGATGAGGCCGACCAGGAACAGGATCAGGGCAATTTGCAGGAGAAGGGGAATCGCCGTGATGATCGTAGACACGTGCCATTTCTTCAGGCTGTCCAGACGATGTTGTCGGAGCTGAGCGCCCTCTCGCGAGGTTCCTGGTATACTGGATGTGATCTCGTAGAGCCACTGCTTGACAAGAAGTGCGAGAGATGCAGAAGCCAGGCTGAAGACGAGACTTGAAAACCAGAGTGTGTTGACGGAGATGATAGAGTGCGGTGGAAGGATGGACGCACGGCCGGCGGCGGCGGATACGTCGCCTCGCCGCGAAAGGCCTGCAGTGGAGGGATCCAACTGCTGAGTCAATTGTCTGAGCGCGATCACGGCCTCGGTCATCGGGTCTGGACGGAGAAGCCTGTACGATTCGACGTTGAAGGCGGTGAGAACCGCAGAGAAAAGGCCAGCCTGTTCGCAGGGATACTCAGACGTCACGCAATGATTTATGTATCTGAATGGGTGAGACCCACATAAACGAGAAGAGTATCCATCTCCGACTTCCACCTCTCGGTGAGGTCCTCGAAGTGTTCCCTTACTGCTTTGTCCAGCTTTGTCTGTGCCTTGAACCGCCGCTTCTCGCTATATTCTCGGCGCAGCTCCCCAAAAATTTCCTGATGCGCATACATCTTGTCAATGACATCACGGTCGACTGAAGAAGGGCCGGTGCATACCTCTGGCTCAAGGAGTTTCCATTCCTCCACGTCCGCAATAGCCCCACGACTTCGTGGCGTGTCTTGCTATTGTCAGTCAGTGTAGGTCAGAGTGCCGTCGTTGGAATTTAAGGTAGGGACTGGTGTGCTCTGGGGCTACACTTACCGTGGACGCCGCACGATGCTCAATTGCGGACCCGTTACCAGTCGGCATATCAAAGGGATGCTTGCCATATTCAGTGAAAGCGCATTAGCTGAAATAGAAGACAGAGTACTTACCAAGGGATGAGGGCGTACACAAGGGAAGTCGAGGTCCTAGCGCACTTCGATGGGCGTAGTCGAGTTGAGGGAGCCGGGCTGGGGCACACCCTTATATACAGTTCTGACAACCGGAACCCAACCACCGCCCAGTGTCGCGAGCAGCGAGGCTTATGTGGAAGGGAAGAGCCCACGATCGCATTCTGCGGCATTCGTCACAGAACGCCGGATCAGGCGACAGTCGCCCTCCAGCGCCGTGCCACACTTCTTCTGGCGTCTTGCGACCACCAACTGTCCAACGTGGTTCATACGGTCCCCTGCAAATGACAGTATGACCAATATTCATCTTTCGTACAGTCGCTAGAAATCCGACTGAACCGCGTCAAGTGAATCATGCGGAGAGCGTGGCGGCCGAGGCGTGTAATGCGCCTCGCTCACTCCAGTCCAGGATACCTATCTTGTGAGCTTTCCACGTGCAGACAGAGGATGGAGGCGTACACACGAACGCGCCTTTGTTCTTCCTTTACTGCTTCCTTTTCATCTGCCGTTCCACAGGCAGAGCACTGGGACGCCCAGAACCGCAGGCAGTGGGCATCTGATCCGAATAGGTGCAGCGTTACGCCATCAAGTGCAAGTGCACCGTCGCGCGCGCCACAACCTGCCAGTAAGGCGTCAGAGAACGATGCCAGTGGCATGGCTGAATAAGCGCATCAAAACTGGAGACGAAAGTTCCTCACCATCGTACCACCCTTGTCTAGATTCTTCGGGCTCGCCATCCTGTCAGGGTGGGGCACATATGCATTGGTGTATGACATGTGGTAGAGACCTGCGCAGAGATATGGCAATTAGCACGCCGCGGCGCGGCTGTGTCCTTCTGACGTTCTCGACGATGAGTGTGAGCGCTTCTAGCCGACATGCCGGATGATCCTTGCACAGCACTACTTCTGGTACGGGCTCAGTTCTAGCTTCTCAAGAGGGCTGTCCAGATGATTGGAAGGCGATAGTGAATACAACACAGGATAGAACCGCAAACACATGTGAAGGTCCTCGTAAACCTACTACTCATGCGGTATGCGTGCTCTCTGGGTGGCCAAACTCCGCCTCGTAATAGAGGTCATGGTCCACCACGACCGATCCGGCTGTGCACAACCCCAAAGAGATGGTCAGCACAGCATGCTTCGTCGATGAGCGAAGTGGAGCTACCTCCTCCCTCGTCCACGTCGATCGTCGGACGCAGCATGCTCAGCGCAGTAGGGATGTCGGACGGGAGATCGACGTCGTGGAAGAGCGCGTACAGGTCGACGTCGCACGCTATGGCAATCGTCGCTGCCGAATGCTACCGGTGACGTCAGTACGGGCTGGAACGAACGGTATGCTCTACGCTCACATCGAGGATGTAGTCCAACAGGAAGTTGACCGGGTCATACGCCTGCGGACCATATGCAACACTTGTCAGCATAGCTTCAGGAGAGCACTTCATCGAGTCGTCTCACCGCGGTGGAACCGGTTACTCCTTTAGAGCCGGAAGAGGCCCGGGAACGGTTTCTGTTGGAAGAAGGGTGCATATCTTTCCCGGCTGCCGCTTCAGCGTGCTTCAGGCGCGAGATGCGCCGCCGTTTCGCCTTGTGATAATGTATGAACACCGTCTGGTTCAATGGCATCTGTGCCGCGTCCGCATCCTCCGTCGCCGCCGTTGTTGGGACGGTGCCCCCTCCATGCTGCCGAGAAGGGCCATGGATGAACTCCTTTCGCACAGAGAGCTCCTGATCAAGCGTGTACCCCACGTCGAGAGACGCGACGGCGTAGAGGTGCGCGTTGAAACGAGCGCCAAAGCTGCGCGAGCGGCCCTCGTGAGCGCCGCACGCCCAGCGGGACGTCTTGCGTGTGCCGTGCACGAAGTATATCTCGTTGTCACCGAAACGGAGATCCATGCCCTGTTCGTCGTTCGCGAACTCGAGCCAGTGGTCGAAGTTTTGGCGCATGTACTGCAAGATCTGCGGCTTCGATGTGAGGATGGCATAGTCCACGGGAGTCTGCAGTACAAGGAGTGCGCTGGTATGCTCCTTGCGGGTGTACCGCAGCCCGGTCCCGAGAGAACAGACATATCGGAAGATACTACAGCATAGTGCTCGTGAATCGCCATTCTAGCATCAAGCGAAACGGCAAAGCTCACCCGGGCAGATTTGCATTTCTGTCAATGGAAGGCTTCGGGATAGTGCGGGTAGCCTCACTGGTGAGCACCGGGGATTCGATCGGCCACACCTCCTGCATGCTAGGAGGCGGAACGAATTGCTCGAAGTGCAAGGGCACGCCGTACTTCTGATGCGAATCGTCCGCAGACCGTGTGGTGTGAAACAGGGGCAAGAACCTGCCCGCATCGAGGAAGCCAACGACGCCGACCTCGACCTCGCGGACCGTACCGTCCTCGACATTGTACTCGGGTTCCGGGTCCCAGATCGGATAGCCGTGTCGCAGCTTGAAGAGCTCCTTGCTGTAGATCTCGTGGATCGCGCGAGGCGTGTGCATGCTGGAGTGCAATTGTAACAGATCGTGAGTATGAGACTGAAGACTGGTACTCGATCGTCGGAGGGCAACCCGGATTGGGGGAGAGTCCCCGGTCTCTGGGGCAGGGGACGGCAAGAGTTGCATATAGGCGCTGAATGCCCTGATAAGTGGTGCGAAAGTACGATGCTGGAATTTCACACGAAGAATACCATTCAGTGGAGCACGGCCCAGCCTGCCCAGGTGATTGTCGGGTATGTTTCAACGCGCCAACTAGGGACGGCGAGTCCCAGGTTGGGTGGCGTTACTTCAGGAGTCTTGTGCCATGGCGAGTTGGCAACGCGACGGATGTTACGCGTAGGCTGAGGAACATCTGAGCCCCCTGACAAAGATACCTAGATGACGGATGGTGTCGTCGTATATCTCCAAAGGAAGAGATCGGCACGTACGAATGGCCCGCCGTGGTCGCCCATGGCTTCCCGGCCGCGGTATCGGTCGGATCCCGGAGCTCGTGGCTCACGGAAATCCTCCTCCACTTCGCGGAGAGTGAAGCATGTTTTGGATTGTGTCGCAGAACATTGTGAAGGATGTTGTATCATTTGGCGTTGAACGCTGAACTCCGGCATCAGATGTCAATGGTGGGCGGAGAGAACGCAGGTCGCACGCTTAGCGCCCACTACGTACATGTCTCCCACGGGCGCTAAGGCCGGAAGGGCTCCGACGCGCACAGGCGATGTACAGTACATCCCAGCTTTTGTTACAGTCTGTACATATTTCCCTTCAGTGATACGAGTGACGACACCTTACTCATCCCCATCCAGTTCTTCATAATGGCGGAAAATCCCCATGCTGAACTTCTGCCTTTTTCCGCTCGCGATGTACTCCTTGATGCCCTTCTCTCCCTGGA
Organism: Trametes polyzona; assembly: GCA_022606195.1. Classification (NCBI taxonomy): domain Eukaryota; kingdom Fungi; phylum Basidiomycota; class Agaricomycetes; order Polyporales; family Polyporaceae; genus Trametes; species Trametes polyzona. The sequence goes on along the minus strand of JABYQF010000011.1, from coordinate 1,219,662 downwards.
CGCGCTCGTGGAGCTTGAAAACGTGATCGTACTTCCCGCTCTCCTTCAGCTTCTTCAGCCGCCTCGGGAACTGGAACAGCAGCCCGTCGATCACGTGGAACAACATCAAATCCGCCGTCGTCGTCCGCGAGCCGACGAGGTACGTCCGGTCATGCGCGCCCTTCGCGTCCTTCGTAGCCGGGTTCGTCGCGAGCACGCTCTCAAAGTACTCGAGGAAGCGCGGAATGCGCGTCTCGCGGAACACCTTCGCGCTCCGGGCCGCCTCCGCCTTCTGATCCTCGTAGTAGAGCGAGGTCGCGATCGGGTGGTGCACGTTGTGTGTCTCGTCCTGCAAGTCGAGCGCAGTCATCGTGAGCTGGTTTACGACCGAACGCTCTTCTTCCGCTCTCTCGAGCTCCTCGTCGCTGAGGGCGCGGAACGCCTCACGCGCTTCGACCCCGTGGGTGTTCAGCTTGTTGCCGAGCTCACCCGCGAGTCCGCAGCGGGGAGCGATGTGGTTGAGGATGTTCGCGGTCTGCGAGAGTACGCGCCCAGAAGGGAGCTGGAGCGCAGGCGGCGCAAAGTGCGGTGGCGTGCCGACTTTGGCGGTGGATGAGAGGGTGCCCATGAGGTCCGAGGAGCGTTCCGTATACGGGATGCCTGCATACTCCAGAGCGAGACGGACGTACTCCCCCCGTCCGGGGATGCCTGGCCACTACGTATTCTCATGTGAGTATCACGAATTTGACATGACGCCGACAGTACACAACGTACGATGCACTCACATAGTGGAGGATGTACTCTTCGGTACGCTGCTTCTTCGTTGCACTCATCGTATGTGCGAGTTCAATCGAGTGCAACGGTGTATATGAGGTCTTCGCCACAACGCAGCGCGCGGTAATGGTAGTGGTGGTAAGACGGGCGAAGATAGGCATACGGTTCTCAGACGGACGCCGTTCTTATAGCGGTCGGACGTAGCACATGACGTCACATTCGCAAGGCATGAGACTTGCCGTCGGCGGCAGCGCTGTGCACGGCGTTCGCTCAGGCATCAACACGGCGCATTACGATCCTATAAGTATGAGTGTAGTAACCACACATTCGAGTTCTGCTACGGGCAGAGGCCCTGCCTCTGCCATTACGCGAATCGACTTGTCATGTGAGAGAGAACGCAGACCTCCCTGCCCGGAGCCAGTTGCTCTACCGAGACGATGTCGAAGACCGCCGCTACGGGCCCGACCACCCGCACCCTGCGACCACCACCGTACCGGCGGTGTGTGTTCAGCTTCGGTGGATATACCAAGGAGAGGGATGCCCGATGTGTGAGCGAGCGTACCTAACACCACTCACGGATCCAAGGGGTCCCGATCATCCATTGAAGTTGAAGTATCCGAGGTCCTGAGTGAGCCGTAAGAGATGCGCACATACAATATCGCGCAGCCTCGGACATGCTCACCTCATCAAAGACAGAGGTGACCTGAATCTTCTGTTCACTCTGAACATCCCCTACACGCTGGCCTTTCACCCGCCGGCGCGTCAAGGCAGGAAGATGACCGTTCTGACGCAGAACACGTTCCACCGTCTGTCGCGTCTTCGCAATGCTCTTCTTGAGTGCTGCTGATGGATCTGGAAGGCGTGGAAGCGTGTCCTGAAGTAGTTTGTAGGTAGAAGACAACTCGCGCTTGGCCCCTTGCAGCCGCCATTCGGTCTCCTTCAGGTGCTGCTCGTTTGTGCTGAGCCGCGGTTCGGTTTTCTCCAGCACGGTCCTCGCTAACTGCAGTGAAACGTTCGTCGGCTGCTGCTGAACGCACGTCGTCGACGGGTCCGCGCCCGTATAAGCCTCCCCCAGGCGTCGTTCATCCTCCTTCAACCGAGTCTCGTTCGCCTCCAAGAACCGCTTTCGTTGCTCAAGGTCCTCCACTTCCTCCTCCAAGTTACGCTTCTTCCTCAATAGGTCGCGCCTTGCCTCCGATATACGCTCCGGAAGCCAGTACCACGGTTCCAGCAACGACAGCTGCTCGTGGATCAGTAGTGCGGTGTCGCAAGAGATGGTCTCGGGTTGGAGGTGTCCGTCCAGCTCCTGGCACAAACGTGTCGCAAGTGAGAAGAGGCCCCTCACTTCCGGCGCACCTGTGGATAGCAGAGTCTCCTCCTCTACGACATGGAGGAGGCAGTGTGGTATGACAGAGAACGTCTGTATCATCATCGAGAGTGAAAACTCGTAGGGGCGCTTCTGAAGCCATGTGTGTATGCTTGTGAGAGCTGATAGACGGAGGTTGTACAGACCTGAGGACGGTTATAATCCAATGAAAGAGAATTTACTCACTGTTTTGCAGTATCTCGAAAGTGAACTTTGCCCGATGTTCTATGTGGACTGCCTGGGCGACGAATGTCCAAGCGTTGGAGGCGTGCTTCTCACTCATGGTCTGCGTGGCGACCTTGAGCATGACTTGCAGTGTCGTTACGCCGGGATTCCATTGGCTGTCTTCTTGCCGCACGATCGATGCCAATTGCAACAACGACTCGGTCCTCTCCTGGAGGAGAGCGTCCTCCCCAGCTTCGGCCGCGACGGTTCCACGAGCCAGGGGTGCCGTGCCGTATAGCTGGTCGAGCGCCGCCAGAGTGAGACGGTATAGCGTATCGGGAGAAGACTTCGTAAAGAGCTGTACTAGGTGCCCACTCCCAGCGTTGTCCATCAACCCAAGCTGCTTTAGGGAGTAGATCAGGGGGAGATCCGGTTCCGAAGACAACGCGATCAGCATGTGTTTCAAACTGAAGCCGTCCAAGGAGGCGCTGCAGGCGAGAACGGCGATTGAAACGTCTAGGGAGGGTGACCGTTGCACTTTCCAGTGCTCTTCTGTCTTCCATCGTTCGTAACGCGGTACCAGGAATTCGCCGAAAGGGGGTTTGGTAAGTTGGTGCGTGTTGGCGGAACCCTCGATGGTCTTTTTGGACCGTTCCGATCGCGAGAGTTCGTAGAGACCGCGACGCCACAGGTAGTAAAGACTGCCTATACCGCTCCGGAAGGGCCACAGTATGTAGTAGATCACGAATGTTTGAGGAGAGCGATAAGGACAATTTGAGACAAAGATAGGGAGAGTCGATGAGATTCCCAGAACGAGGATGAGACACCCGGCCATGACGGTCGTGACCGCGGCCACGGTTTCCTGGAGAGTCCATAGTAGGACCACGAGGCCGGCAAGGAAGAGGACGAGAGCGATCTGCAGGAGCATGGGGACGATCTGAACAACGTCGGGGATACGCCATGTGCGAAGGCTATTGTAGCGATGCTGTCTCAGTCTGGCGTCCTCGTGCGATGTCCCGTTGAGCCCAGACGCCATCTCGAGGATGCATTGCTTCACCGTGAGAGCCAGAGATGCAGAAGCAATGCTAAGGACCAAGCTCGAAAACCACAGTATGTTGAGGATCACGATGGAGGGTTGGATGACGGGGGGCGAGTTCCCGGTGTTGTCGTCAAGCTGAAGTACGCGTTGCGTAGCATTGACGAACGGATGGCTGATCAGAAAGCTGAGGCTGTTGACCTGCTGGGAAAACTGTTTGAAAGCCATCGCAGCGTCATTTGAGGGATCGGGACGAAGGAGCTTGTATGACTCTATGTTGAAGGCTGTCAGGACGACAGCGAATACGCCTGCCTGTGTGAAAACGGTGTATCAGCAATCTGTATGATGCATGGTGTGGGAACCAATGCGTGTTTAGACTGACATAGACTAGGAATGTGTCCATTTCCTTCTGCCATCTTTTCACAACGGCTGAGATATGTTTCCGACTTGCCTCGTCTAGGCTAGCTTGCGCTTGAATCTTCTCCGATGCGCTATACTGTACGACAGTTGTCTGTTCGATCGTGATTTATATAATCATAAGTAGAGCAAAATGGTGGGTGGTAGGGAAACGACGACCGTGACGGATATACCTACCTGGACTTTACTGCCACCAACCAAGTCCATCGGCGACGTGTTGGCCTGCGCGTGAAACCCACAAACGTAAGACAACCGCCTGCCAAAACGGTACCAAATGTCATATGGAGCAACGTACTATAGGTGATATAACATTTGCATCTGTGCCGCTCACAAGGTCTTGCCTCAGGGCTGGGGTAGGCCTTGCCTCTGTACGCACTGCAGAAACGACCGTCGGGCCTGGGACTGCGTCCATTGCGTTTGGGAGGGTCTCGAGTGACTAGTGGTCGATGGGGTTGACCAGGATCAGCCAGATATGAATGGACACTTTGAGAGCTGAGCGGTGATTGCGAATAAAACGGGTCTGGGTCGGGTACGGGTACGATAGGGGAATCTGGGAGGGTACCCACCGATTCCACCTGGTTTTATAGGTTCAGTGGAAGCCTCGACGCCGGAGTAGGCTCGGCAGGAGCATCCACCGATTACGCAACACAACCGCGAGGCCTCCTCGCCTAGGTGCACTGGATCTCATGATGCAGAGCAGTACATCGAATACACGAGCTATATGCCAGACTACTACAAGTTAATCTTAACGCAAGGTCGGAAGCAGTGCAAGTAGGACATACCTACAATTACAATTGAATTTTGCTGCTGCTGCGCAAAATGGTTATACAAGTTTCAAGAGATCGCTCATCACGCCCATCGCGGTCACGGCCGCGCCTGCACCTGCGCCTTGTACAACCAGTGGACGAGCGCCATAGCGTTCGGTATAGAACATGACGATGTTGTCCGAGCCGCCCAACGCAGTCGCGAACGGATGAGTGACGGGGTACCTGCCAACTACCGTGAGGATAGGGAAGGTGGACGGGCGTCAGATATATTAACGCACTTCTCGAGGTCAGCCTTGATGACGCCTGCCTGGACGTCAACGACGCCCGCGAATCGGAGGACCTTGCTCTCCTGGGCTGCGTCCGCCCGCATTTGGTCGAAAAGGGCGTCGAATTCAGGCAAACGTTTGATGAATTCATCGCCCGAGTCAATTCCTTGAAGCTCCGAGGGCACGAGAGACTTGGTGCTGACGGACTGGTACCCGTTAGGCAGCGCAGAACGCAGCGAAGGAATGAATCGGGAGAGGATGGTGAGTTTGCGCGCGACATCCGCGCCGTTCAGGTCGTCGGCGGGGTGAGGTTCCTGCGTTGCCCGTCAATTCATCCGACCCACCAGACGACACCGGCGCGCAAGAAACGTACCGTGTACCCCTTCTCCCGGGCCACGCTGACCACCGAAGAGAAGCTCGGTCCACCTTCTTTCCCGGTGGAGAACTCATTGAAGATGTAACTCATAGTGCCGGAAAACACGCCCTCGATTTTGAGCACCTAACACGCCGTTGCGTCTCAGGACCATCCTCAAAGAGCAAACCAGATCCTTGCCCTTACCTTATCGCCAGTCGCAACGAGGTCCTTGAGAGTGGAAATGACAGGCAGGCCGGCCCCGACCGTGGCCTCGTTGAGAAACCGTGCGCCGCTCTCCAAGCTCGCCGCCAGAATTTGTTCATAAAGGGAGAGCTCCGAAGAGAACGCCTTCTTGTTCGGGGTGATCACGTTGACGCCAAACTTGAGGAACTGCGGATAGAGGGCCGCGACGTCGTTCGAAGACGTGTTGTCCACCAACACGACCTCCTGTCCTGGCTTGACCAGCGCGGAGAGCTCCCGGAGAAGGGCCTGCAGGTCGGGCTTCCGTCCCGAGCTCGCGAGTTCATCCTTCCAGTTGGAAGCGGATACGGAAAGACCATCAGGGTTGAAGAGCGTCCATTTCGATGAAGAAAGCGAGACGAGACGGAAGGGGCTCGGAGCGGGGAACGCGAGCAGCTGCCTGATGAACTCGCCGCCGACGAGACCGACGCCGACTACGGCGATCCGGAAAGTTTTCGCAGTTGATGCAATGTTCAGAACAGAGGCCATGGTGGTTTAGAGAAGCCAAGCAGAGGATATGTGGGATTGGTCATGCCGAGCTCACGATGGCGTCGACGGCGTCGGTCGAGTCACGGCCACAAAAGGTTATCTATCCCCAATCAGTGCTTCCATCCTCTAAGTAAGCCCACATCGTCTCCCGTATTTCTGCGAACTTATTCATCGAGAAGAACAGAAGTAGGACGGCGTAGGGCAGAAGCGGCTTGCGCGAGTATACGAGACTGTCATGAGACAACAACCGTGGCCTCGTCGGCGAAAGCAGGCACGACCGGCGGCTAAATCGCGAGAAAGCGACGATGTACACAACCCGCTCATTCAGTCAATTCACAGGCAGGCCATGAGTACAGATCGTTTCTACTATTGAGTACAGATACATGCAGACATGAGGTGTGTGTAGAGTCGTGAAGGAGGAGAAAACGTCATAGCACGTAAAGCGTGGATAGATGTAGTACAAGGGTAGGGGTGTTCTAACAGATCCGTCATCAAAATGCGACATACTTTTGGCACATACCAACAAAGACCAGCTGTAAGGAGCTACCGCTCCGGATGAATCAAGAACGTTAAGGGGAAGGGAGAAAATGCTCCAGGCTAGCTGGGCGGTGCAACAGGAGGGGGGGCGATCGCAGGCGTTCCGGGCGTGTCCTGAGTTGGCGCGGCAGGTCCGGGTTGGGGTGTCTCTGAAGTCTCAGCGTTAGGCTGGCCTGTTGGGCTGTCCGTACGGTAGTCGGCCTCGTAGGGCGCAGGGGATATTGTCCGGGGTGTGTTCGCAGGTGTGGTTGGCGAACGGCTCGGTGCGGAAGAGCTCTCGATCGATCCAGTGATGTGTGAGGGAGTCGTCCATATCCTGACGCCGCCATCGTGGCTGCCGGTAGCGAACATGAAGGTGTCCCAGGCGTGGTTCCAAGCGATGCACGTCAAGTCACCGCCCACAGTCTGTGCGCGGATGTGGTGCAGCAGGGTTCCGGATTCACGATCCCATATATGGATATCGCCAGCTGCGGCAACATCAGTGCCCTGAGGCGCATGGCGCACGACCATTCCGGAACGACGTACCCTTTCCAGCGCAGAGTACCAGTTGATCGTTCTTGCCACCGAAGTAACTAGGCCCAGCGAAGTCGACAGTAACCTTGGGCATGTACGTGTGTCTGAGGGATAACCGCACGGAGTCCTTGACGGGATCGAGTTTCCAAAGTTGGGGAGGCGCCTACACAGAAGTCAGGACGACGGGCAAGCACCACACCACAAGGTGGACGCGAACCTTGTTCTCATAGCTGACCAGTGCGACCTGATCATTCCTGGCCAACGTGATATCACGTACTTCATGCAGCACCGGGACCCGGCTTCACACACGTTTGGTTAGTTTATTGATCACGCCGTATGTGTCCTCACTCACTTCTCGATCTCCTGCTTGACCATATTGTACGCTGGGCAAAGGATCAGCACCGCTCGCACTCATTTACCTGGAACCATGTCCTACCTATGATCTGCTTCTCCGCCCTGCACTTGCTCGGGTGGAAGCCGTCCGCGGAGGCTGTCAGTGTACCGACGCATACCATGCGCACGCCGTCCTGCGTTACAGCCACATCGTGTAGAATCATCCTGTCCAGGTGATACGTAGCCAGCACAGATCCGTTCAGGTCCTGGGTATGATCCGAGATGAATTGCAGCCCCGGCCAGCACGTCTATAATCGGAGTACGCACCAGCTTGGTGACGTCACTGCCCTCAACGGATAGGAAAGCTGATGTCGGGATTGAGCACTCGCACCGACGTATCAAGCCCGGGAGGTTGAACACTCACCTTCGCCGCCCGGAAGCCATGTAATAGACTGGACGTTCCTACGGCGATCGATCGTCCTGCGGCACACACCATCCTGTACACAGCAGTGAGTACGCACTAGCCACGACTTCCTGTGAATGCAGAATGACAGACCTCTGTCCAAACCTTCACACCTCGCCCGAGCTTTGTGAGTAGCAGATGGCCGCTGGGTGACCAAGCGACTTGTCCAACAAAGCCTTGTGGGTGCGCCAGGATACGGTGGGACGTGAACGTTTCCTGTATGGGGGTCGATAGGCTGATCACATCGCCTCGCACGGTCCTACTTACGCCGACTTTGAAGATCACCGACGTCCTGTCCCAACTAATCCACGCACTCGCCCTTCAGCATCGCCATTCCATCGTCAGAATGGATACATTCGCCCACCTTGACGTGGCCAAGAACTTGCCATTGGGCGAAAACTGGAGATGCCGGACGAGCGCGACGTGCGCCTCAAACGACTGCGTCGGATGCAAGCTCTTCAGCTTCGGCACGAGCGTGCCCACCCGCGAGTTCTTCAGCACGCCCACCGGCTCCAAGTCGTACCCGTTCCCGTCCGACGACATCGTCCGCTGCCGGCGCGGATTGCGCCCGCCCACGGGAAACGCCGTCGACGCCGCGCGCATCTTGATCACCGCCCTCACCGCGTTCGCGAACCGGCCACGCCCGGGACCAGGGAGGGGCCCGATGTTGTCGCTCATCACACTCGCCGTGCCGTCCTCCTCATTCGCGCCCGCGACCGACGCTGCCGTGTTCGTACGTTGTTCCGCGATGGGGAAGAGCGGGGCCGTGTCGGAGCCCCCACGCCGCATAACGGGCGAGAGCGGCTCGGGGCTCATGCATGCGGGGAGCGGGGAGACAGGGGTAACGCCGCGCTCGGTGTCGCCGAGCTTCTCGTCCGAGTCCGAGTTGAGGCGCGAGATGGTCCGCGCGCTTATCTCGGAGACCGCGTCGCTCAGTCTGCGGAAGTGATGCCGCGTCCAGCGGGAGCACGTCCAGGCCCAAGCGCGGGGCTCGTAGATGAGCCAGCGCACGCCTCGTGTCGACTTGACCTTCACCTTCGTCTCGGAGAGGACGTCTGCGAGCCACTTTGTGCCGTTGTGTCTAGAAAACGCCCAGCGCTCTGAAGCGAACCAGGCGGAGACAGCGGTGAGGCCGACGATACTGCATGCTGAGAAGACCGTGGTGAGCGTGCAGGTGACCTGGTGCTGGTTTGAGGAATAGGCGAATAGGACCAAACCGATAGAGAAGCAGGCGACGGATAACACCAGGAACGCCAATGGCGATCTCTTGATCCAAATGAGCACCCACCATGGCACTCGGTGGCCAGGAGAACGACTAGAGGGCGAGGTCATTCCCCATAGACGATCATTTCGGAAGTTTTGTAGCACTTACTACATCGCCTGCTTCCACGTCACTCCGAGCAAACTGTTAACGGCAGCTCCAATACTGAACACCAGCGAGGTGAACCAGAAGGAGTTGACCGCATTCGCCAGAGTCGAGTCAGTCATGTCGAATGAGAACTGCATAGTGGTGGCTGTGACGGCGGAGAAGAACGTCGCCACCGTACTCAGGTTCAACAAGTTCTGGCTCGCGTGCTTCTGCGCGAAGCGGATCGTCGGTACACCTATTGCGGGTACGCCCGACTCACGTTAGCCGATGATCCAACGCGATGATCCGAACACAGGAAAAACAAACCAATCTCGATGAATACCGAGAGCGACGAGGTGATACTGTCGATATGTTCGCCCATCTCGGCACTCAGGTCGTGCAGATAGCGTTGCACAGCTGGATACTTGAATTGGCCTGCATTGTGGTCAGTTGCTCATCGCTGTCGCACGCCGAAGCACGTCCCTACCTTCGTATGCTTTCAAACACGAAGCCCAGTACTGCGATTATGGGCGTCAACGACCGAACCTTATCCTCCCTGTGCCGCACATACCTTTAGGTCACCCTCAAGAGCCATGATAGCTGCATTCACGGCCTCATCTGTGAATTCCGGGAACTCGTTTAAGCAGTCCAAGAACGTCGTAACGTCCTGCGCGAACATCTGCAGCTGCTCCGGAAAGTCCTCCGGCTCCAGCTTCTCCATCACGATGGGATTATGTACGTGCGGAGGGGCGCGATGACGCTTGCCCTTGCGGAACTGCGCGATGTTCCCGCTAGAGATTGACTCTCGCGACTGCCGCGAAACCTTGCGCGGGAATAAGTCTGCGGCGTTCTCGCGGAAGAGGTATAAGATCTGCGCGAGCCGCCCGCGGAGGTGGTATGATGAAGACAGGATACCAACGGAGGACCCAAGTTGACGTGCGGCGTTCGCAAAGTTCCGCAGCTATTGGCGTGGATCAGGGCACAAGCCGGGTTGGCTTTGGAAAAAGCACTGACCTCCTTGTCAAGATTCATGACCCGTCTGCTTCCACGTCAGTCGGTAACAGCGCTGGAGAGTGACCATGCGTTACCTCTGGAATTTGTTGAATGCCTCAGCACCTACTTTCTGCAGGTGCTCATCGACAGTAGCTGTTTGCAGGGAGGAGTTACACCACCATCTGCGATGTAGTTGAGTGAGATGTACTTACGAACGTCACGGTCATCTTCGAAGCTTGGCTGTTGGGCTGGAACTACACGTTCACGTCAGCCATGCACGACCTAACAAGAGAGTGCAGTCAAAGAATGCCATCTGAAAGTGTGCGGACGGGACCAGACAAGGGGTCGGGATCCGCCCATGCGCCCACCCCGACTACGGTACCACGCCATCGAACCCGTCAGATGTCTGGACCCAAACATTGCAAGTGGTCCTTGGGTCAGGATTCGACCTCAGGAGGTTTGACGTGGGGAGGGGACCCGAGACAAAGGAACATACGGTCGAGGATTGAACTTGCTCGTCTCGATACGTGATGGACCCCCGTGTCCATCGTTGTCACCGCCGACAATCCGGGTTCTGAAGGGTCACGGAAAGCTGAATGACCTAAGCGACGCTTGCATGACTACAACAATAGGAAGCCACTTCATGAGCTCGGGCGGGCGGGCGGGGACACCGAGACCAGCCAGTCAGTTACGTTGAACGCGCGAATGCGTAGCGTCGGCAGGCTGGCCGTACCCCAATACCTCCTTTATTGGGTCAACATGCGCAAGACCAGCAGAGCCACCACTCATCGGGAGCTATGGTCGGGGTTATCCCTGCTCGCCCAAATGCTGAAGAGCCATGCACTTGGCCAGGCACGGACAATGAACGCCCTTGACAGGCTGGCGTCTTCGAGGTGGGCTTAGAAGCATGGAGTGATCACTCACGATGGCCATCCAGTTCCTCGTCCTTGCTTAGCTCAGCCAATGCATCCAACAAGCTGAGCAGTGTTTGCTTGCGCTTGTGGCCTCGACCGCTCTGCTGTTCGGCCGTAGGACCGGCCGGGGCGGTGAGGTCGTTTGGGTTCGCCGCGCCATCTGTAGCTCCAGGTCCTGCCAAGCACGAAGGGGGAAGCGTGAGCGCAGGAATGGTTGGCGTGAGAGGCGTATGCTGACGCACCTCTGCCCATATCTTGAGATTGATTATGCCACGCCCGTGCTGGGATCGTCAAATACTTGAGAGAATAGATGGCTCCATTTAGATGGATGGTGGTGGGTGGTGAGGAGAGAAAGCACTGACCAGTCGTGCAGTCGTCTAGGTTCGTGAGGAGGTATCCAGCTCAGCCACACACGGAGGAGTGGGGGACGAGCGGGGAAAGACGCTTCAGCGTTTGCGTCCACTCTCGTTCCGTTAGCGCTGATGGTTGATACGCCTATGAGCTCCCGCCTCGTGGCGCGCGAATCGGTTCAGAGTGCCGGGTTGGCCTGCCCGCAGAGAGCCGCAAAGACAACGGTGCGTCCCCCACATATGGTCTGCTATGTGAGTGGTGACATTTGTTTATACACGGCGACATGATGGTGGTCGAGAGCAAGCTGGAGGACGGGTGCGAGTCCAAGCCCAAGGCGAAGACATTCTTGCGCACCAAATATAGGGATGCGCAATTATAGACGATCGGGATCGAGATCCAGCAGCCGCGCCAAAGGGGTTAGGGTTGGTCCTCCCCAAAACAGGAGTTATCCCGAGGTTATCCCACCGAAACTGGCGCGGAAACTCCACGTTCGCCGTACCCGAGGCGCGAGTCCAGCACAAACGCCGCGACGTCCTCCCCATCCCCCATGTCCTCCCCGTCGCTGTCCGATGTCGCCAGCAACGACGGTTCTATTCTGCGGCGCTCTCTTGACGGCGAGCGCATCCTTGGCTCGCCCCCACCGTTGAACGGCCTCAAACCTGACTCCTCGCCGAACGGAGATGCGCCCCAGGACTCGGATGATTTGGACCCGGTACAGCGGCTAGAGCGCGAGCTTCAGCGGACGCGGGAGGAGAAGGACACGCTCGCAACGCAGTATCGCAATCTGCTCGCGAAGCTCACCACTATGCGCACGACCCTCGGGAACAAGCTAAAGCAGGATGCCGTACGTCAACACTTACCCTTCCACCGGCTGTATGCGTCTTAACCGGCCATGCATAGGAAGAACTCGACCGTCAGGAGCAACTCGTGCAACAGCTCACTGTACAGAATGAAGACCTCGCCGCTACGGTGGAGACGTTGAAAGCAGAGCTCATCGCGTCCAATGAGGAGGCCGAGCGGGCGTCCAAGGAGCTCGAAGCCATGCGGAGCCGCGCGCTGCAAGATAGCGCGCAAGAATCCTACCTGCGTGAACGGGAGCTGCGGGAGCTGCAAGCCGAACTCGAGCAATGTCGAATAGAGCGCGATGAGTGGGAGCAGAAAGCGTTACAGGAACATATCGCCGCGGATGAGGCGCGAACCACGGCCGACGCCCTACGACGCGACCTGGAGGCAGAGCGGGAGGCAAGGCAGAGGGCGGAAGGGGGTCTAGAGGTGGAGCGAGAGAAATCTACTAATCTTCAGTCGGTCCTGGAAGACTTTCAAGCTGGTGCGTCCTTCATTGACCTCCACCGCCTCCCGTAGCTCACGGTGCTGGTGCTGTAGCGAAAGACCATGACCTGAAGCAAGCAGTTCAGGACTACGAGTCCCGACTCTTGGAAGTCACACAGTCTTTGGCGGAGTATAAGAGCCGCGCGCTGAACGCCGAACTACAACTTGAAGAGTCCTCGACTAACAACACGAGAGTGCAGGAGCTTGAGAAGGAGGTGAAGGAGAAGAGCATTCTGATCGGCAAGCTCAGACACGAGGGTAAGCCTGTACGATGAGCGCTTGGAACTCCTAGCCTCACCGTACAACATAGCGGTGATCATGAACGAGCATCTAATGGAGGCTCTGCGCCGCCTTCGCCGTTCCTCCACCGACACGAACGTTGACCGACGGCTGGTCACGAATGTGCTCCTTTCTTTCCTCACCACTCCCCGCGCGGACTCGAAGCGGTTCGAGATGCTCTCCTTGCTGGCCACCATTCTGTCGTGGAACGATGACGAGCGCGAGAAAGCCGGCCTGCAGCGGAACAACACAGCCCACAGCTCGTCCACCTCGTCTCTCCCCTCGTTGTTCGGGCGGTCGTCTGCACCATCGCCAGCAAGTAAGCCGACGGAGCTCGACAAGACCGACGAGACCGAGGTCAGCGTTCCTTCCTACCACACCGTCCCCGGCATAACTAACCGTTGTCTCGCAGTCTTTTTCCCGCCTATGGGTGGAGTTCCTGCTCACCCAGGCAGCGGCAGGCGAAGGCTCGCCGCCCCCTCCGAAGTCCCCGCGCTCGCCCTCCGCGCGGCCGAATGGGTCCCTACCCAGCACGCCCACGCACGCTTCTACGCGGCTTTCGCCCATCGGCCTGGGGGGTTCGAAGCGTCTGCCATCGTTCACGTCTGCCGCGATGGCGAGCACGCCCGACCTCCAGCTCTCGAGTCCACCCAGGAAGGGCAAGGAGCGCGCAGCGTCCTAAGCGCATCTCTAGCCGGACACGGGCCTTGGGTACACGGTCGCAAGAGGGACCGGGTTGGGACGGACTTGCAGCGTTTCGGGATATTTATTCGGTGGGGATGGAATACGTTTTCCTTGCCGCCGTGTGCGCATGCACGGTCGGCGGTCGTACATCTTGTCGCTATCAGCATCTGTATTATAGCTCATTCATTCTCACAACGTCCTACTTCCTTCTCAGGCGCGCGCCGGCAGTAGGCCTCGACTATCGGACATCATCCACTGCCACTGTGGCACAGGCATTTTTGACTTGTGCTGCGCTCACCGTGGCACATCCTTGTGACGTTGTATGGGCGTATGTGGGTTTTGTACAATGTCATGGTTCGAAGCTAATCATTCCCTGCTCCCTTTCATCTAGTATTCTCTACCTATCCAGAGTGACCATCATGGCTACTGAACAGCTGGGGCTGGACTGAGATTCTCAGGCGGTGCTTCAAGTTCTCAAACGACTTCGTCTTAGGAGAGATGACCTGCGTCGGCTCTCCCAGTCTTCATGACCTACCGTTTCCCACAAACGTTCGTAACCTACTGCGCCATTTGGCCCATTCAGAGCTTCGTCAGGATCTGGCCCTACCTGTGGCAGCTTGCTCGCCGACATGCAATCTCCGAACGGTAGCAGCGTCCGGAGGCCGCCCAGGAGACGGTGTGTTCACGCCGCAGGTTTAGTCGTACCCGCTTACATTGTCCACATGCGAGGGTCCGCGCGGACCTCGGGCTTGCATGGAGCTCTACTGTATGTGAGGTCCACGCCCCTTCTCGCCGTGCGAATCCCTCTGTTACCATGGCAGAGCCTGAAACATCGCACGCTGTGTTACATGGCTACAACATGGTATCGTGGCAGCATCTATCCCCTTGCCTGGCCCGCCCTTGCAAGCACAAACACGGCGGAGGCATCAAGCGACGCGGCGGGCTCGTAACGACAATCCCCTGTCAGTGAAAGGAACGGTGATCACTTACACGGCACCGAAGAGTGCCCTGGTCATCTCCTCCAGGCCACCGACGACGAGGGACGGGACAGGGTTATGATCGCCGAGGTAGAAGTCGACGTGGCACTCGACGCCCCCAGGTCGACGGACGTGCACGGTGGGGTACACAGGGGGCTGCGGATGCCTGTTCTTGTTGAAGAACAGAGGCACTTCCTTCAGGCGCTTCATGACGGCGATGAGCACGCGCCCGACGCCGCCGCTCACGACGACCACATTCTCCGCGGCGAGCCCGGCGCCTGAGGCTGAGGACGATGATCCGGGGGCTTGGAGACCCTCGCACCATTTGAGCATCTCGGGGAAGAAGCCCGCCGGTATGGCGTTGTACAGCGGGATCTCGCGGGGGTAGAAGTGGACGAGGTCGAGGAGGCGTCGGGAGAATGCGGAGCGGAGCACGGCGAGGGTACTGAAAGAGAAGGGTACGAGGACGACGATGGCGCTCCCATGGCAGGCGAGCTCCTCGCAAGCTGCCTCAACGTCGTCGAACATAGGGGGACGCAGGATGGCGGAGAGTGTGCCATTGAGGAATCTGGGACGCAGGGGTTGTGGTATGCGAAGAGTACCGGCGAGGCTGTTGAGGGCGGTACGGGCACTCGCTGGGACTGACGTTGCGCGGCCCGAGGAAATCTGCTCCCTGATTGCCAGAGCCTCGAATTCAATGTACAGTCTGGTGGCTTCATTGGCGTCTATGGGAGGGTAGGCGTACACCAACCACTGCTCGAGGGCACGTCGAACAGCACCTTCTCGGTCCTATCACAAGCCTGAGCACATCCCAACCGCGGTCACAGACAACGCCACCCACCAGAATAACCCCAAACAAGTCGAGCACTACGACCGCGGGCAGACTCGGTAGGGGTGCTGTCCCATATCTGAGCGGGATATACGGAAAGGCGAAAGGGAGGTCGTGTTCAAGGAACCACCCGGGGTCGCCGGCGTGACTTTTGCCAGATGCGAGATCCGATGTCGCGTTGCTGGCGCACTCATCGGAGTCGGAATCGAAACTCTCAAGAGGTACTGCAGCAAGGAATGTGACCTGCTGGAGGCAGTCCTTGAATGTCGCGTCCTTGCGCAACAGTGATCGAACGCGCGCATGTGTCGGTGCCAGAATTTGAGCACTGGAGTACGTTTGATCTGCATCATTGGCGTGGTTTTGCGTATCCTACCCACAGGAGATGCTTCAGTATGAATGCGTGATCGCTGTGTTGTGGTTATATGGAAGCAACGCACTGCTCGAACGTCCCGTACCCATGCGATCGTCTGCTCTGACCGCTCCCAATCATAATCTTTACAAACTCTGTACATTTATTAGCACGCGGCGCAGTGGTGAGGCGAGCTGGTAACGTTACGCGCACTGAGCATAGAGGGAGATCTCGCGATAAATGGTCGCGGGTCCGTCGCAAAGGGGCAGTACACCTTCGTAGAAAAAGTCGAAGGCATATGCGCGAGGGTTGTTGAGCCGACCGAAGATTTCTGTGGGCTTTGGAAAACCACTGAATAAGGACCATTGAGTAGTGTCGGAATCGGTGCGGGCTTGGTACCGTGGCAGTAGCCTCGCCAGTTGTGCTTTCTTCTCTCTTTCCCAATAATCCTGAAGCAGGCCGCTATTAGTCTTGGCGATTGCCTTGAACCTCTGCAGGCTGTCGGCGGTGAGTGTATGGAGGACAGTATGGATGGGTTGTCTGTCAACCCATAGGGGACGGAGTATCGGCGCGGTGTGCAGATAGAGAGGCTCGTGCAGCTTGGGTGAATAGCACTCTATTGGTGGTTCGATGAAGAGCTGGGGATCGTCATGCCCATCGTCGGTTGACAGTTCCCCCGAGTCACAAGCGATCTTTGGGCGGAGGGTGAGAGAGGGGTTTGGAATAGGGATAGGCGATGGTTGCGAAGATACAGCGCACAGTACCGGGGGCGAGTATCGACTCCAATCCCTGATCGTGAGGTCTGCCTCGTCCTTCAGGTCAAAGCGGAGGGCCCAAAAACTGAAGGTTTCGATATCAGCAGCGGTTTGTTGGCCAGACGGCGAAAGCCAGCGGGCAGTTCTGGTAGGGTTGAATTTGGCGACAACGAAAGCATGTAACATGTCAAGTATGCGGAGGGTAGGCTGCAGCAATCGTGCCCGCACGCCAGATAGGTAGGGGATCGGGATGCGAGCCTGTGGTTCGTCCACGCGCGCGGGCGGGACACGGTATTCATTGCCGGATGCGGGCGTTTGCGCAGATCCGCCCTTGAGCTTGCAACGGTCCCGCTCACCGCCGCTCGACAGAGACAACTGCGAGGCAATATAGTGTGCAAACTAGCTGTGGCGTGGAGGTTGATGCAGTTTGCGAAGGGTACAGTAACTGGCCACCCTCTCCGGACTCTTCGGCCCGCGAGAAACAAGGCCAAACTTCGACGAGGGGTCCTCGCGATGATTGATGCCTTCGTCGGCAGTCCATTCTCGCACCGACCTCGCACCTCCTGCAGAGGCCTCGGATATCAGACCTCAGACTGCTGAGCGTGCACTGCGGCTCGCCCATTTACTCTCTCTGCCCAAGTCGACGTCAGGATCTTCCGCCTTGGACCTCAGTGCTGAGACGCCGGTTGATCATCTCGACAACCGCAGGTGGTCGCTTTCCCTGACGTACGGTTGAGTGCCGGTCGTTTACCAGCTTGGACTTGCCGACTCGAATACTTCGCACTGCGACCTCTTCTGTGACTCCATTGGGACGCATCGCTGGCGCCTTGTGGCCTATTGGTAGCGATATTCCTTGCTTCTCCGACAAGATCTCGTAGTGCGACCGTGCTCGTTCTTCGTCATAGGATGGCATTCGTTTGTCCTCGGCCCATACAATGTGTCCCTTCTTTCCGAGTGTGCGGCATATACCAAGTAACGCATTGTATAGGGGAGGGCGCGGGAGGTGCTCTGATAACCATCAAGCGTTCGAGTATCCAAATGACTTACCGTGGTTCCCGCAGGTGCTGTCATGGGAGGATTCAATATGAACACAGGATGCGCGGTAGCTATGAAATTGGAAACACGCTCTAACGCAGATAACATTATCATTCCTGTGCTCAAGTACGAGGAAGCCGTCTACAAGTTAATTCCAGCCGGATCCGTAGGGTTTCCACGGATCCATTATGCGGGGCGCGCCGCAAATCACTACGTCCTGGTCATGGACAAGCTCGGCCCTACACTTGCCGGGTTGCGCCGGCTGTGCAGAGGAAACTTCACATTACACACGATCTGCATGCTTGCCGACCAAATGGTGCGTTAGCAATCAACTCTATATCCCGTTCTTAGCGTGATGATACTCTTTCCGCAATAGCTCGAGAGGATATGGTTCCTGCATTCGAGGGGCGTTGTGCACTGCGATATCAAACCACACAACTTCGCAATGGGTCTCTCGGGAAACGCTTCCAGGATCGTTCATATGTTCGACCTTGCATTCGCGAGGACCTACATCCGCCTTGAAGACGGAGAACACATCCCTTTCGCAAACAATGGGCGCCACGCGCTCGGGACAGTTCGTTACGCGAGCATTGCGGCTCATAAAGCTCACTGTAAGCATCCGCATTCGTCTCGCATGGGCTCACGTAGTGACCGGGCCTATCATTGCGATTTTCAGCCGTCTCGCGGCGCGACGACCTCGAATCGCTCCTCTACGTCCTACTCGAGTTATACCACGGCACTCTACCATGGAAGGCCCTTCCCGCGCCCTCGAGCGAGAAGGCGGGCCTCATACTCGAAATGAAGGAAGACATGTCGCCGTCCGGCGTCCTGCCGCAACTGCTCGCACGCTCGCCGCCCGAGTTCGCGGCATATCATGCGCATCTCGCGAGTCTGGAGTATGACCAGGAACCGGACTACACCCTGCTCGGGAGGCTATTCCGACGCCGCATGCGCAAGGAAGGATGGGCCCCCGATGGGCCGTACGACTGGGAGGACCCCTCAAGGCTCGAACAGGGCACGCTCCTCCCAGAGGAGTACGTCCTGTCTTTGCGATTCGTCGAGGAGAAGGAATGGAACCCACACGTGATGTAGCTACTCACCTTGGGTACTTCGAGCACGGTTCCCTCCGGGACCAGAGTTCGTCAGCACTCAGCGCTTGTATGCATGCATCGTTCAAAAGGTCATCAACGAGGTATCAAGCGTCCCGCTCCTGTCCCTGCTCCTGCATCTGTGCAGCTATGAACTCCCACGGATAGCTTGTGATCCGGCATAGCTAGTAGCGGCCCGGGTGGGTTGTCAGTGTGTTACTCAGGCTAACATAGTACGAGATTCCGTCGCGCTCAGTCCTGAGTCGACCGAAGCGGGAGGGTTCAAATCTCACGAACGGGCGTAGCGCGCCGCGTGTGCATACACTATCGGCGATCGTATATCCTGTATGTAGCTATCAGCACCTGTATCTGGCTTATTCATGCTCACATCGTCGTATTATCTTCTCAGCCTCGGGCACGCACCGGCGGCGGGCCTCGACTCGGACTCGGACACCGACCACTGGCAGAAGCTTTCGTGACTCGTGCTGCGATCACGGCGTGCCACTGTAGGGCACATTCGCACGGGGCTGCATGGTTGTTGGGGGATTGTGCATAACGTAACGATTGGGAGCTCGTCTCTTCTTTCTCTCATCCATCTAGCGTTCTCCCATCGCTATGCAACGGCTAGAGCTGGATCCAGCAAGCCTCTCTAACCGATATCATCTCAGGGGAGACAGCGGTCAGTTCACTCCATTGACCCGCCCGTATATAGGACGAGGTACCCGTCTTCAGCAGCACGGACTGACGCATTTGTCGAATCGCACAGGTCGGCTGCCAGTCGACGCCTCATTTCCCGCATGTCCGTTCTGTGCGTTCAGGCTGGCGAAGGATTGTACTAGTGCCCTGGCTCGCCTCGTGGCTCGGACCTGGCGACCAGAACTATGCCCCCACGATACCGCGGCATTGGAGCCTCCGGTGCAGATAGACGAATTCTCGGACAACTCGGGACCACTACGGTACCCAATCGCCGCGCTACTACCGTCCAAGGAATGCCCGAATAAAGTCCCCGGGGAACCGTACGGGTTCAACTCTCTCCCTCCCTCGCTCTCGAGCACGATACTCAAACTTGTGGTCCTGGAGGAGAGTGCGGCGTACAGGGGGTGGTGCCCCCCGACGACCATCCTCCCCCTCATGCGCGTCTCCCGACACTGGCGTGCCCTCGCTGTCTCCACCGCCTCTTTCTGGCGCTACATCGATACGAGCCGACCCATGCCTTGGGTTTCTCTCTGCCTCGAGCGCTCTCGCAGCTGCCCGCTCGACGTCTTCGTCGCGTTCCCCAAGCGCGGGCACTCCGCCGCGCTCGACCTCGTGCTCCCGCACGCGCACCGCTTCCGCTCCTTCGCCGCACACATCCCTTGGGGATACCAGGGCAAGGGCTGCTACTGGAAGCGCCTCGGCCCGTTCTTCGAGCTCGGGATGCCCGAGCTCGAGAGGCTGGAGATCGTCCCCATCATGACCGACATGGAAGGGAACACGCCCGTGCGCGAGCGGGTGGCGGACTTCGGTCCAGGTTTGTGCAGGGCGAGGATGCCGCGCCTGCGCTGGTTGTCCGCCGGGATGGTCGCGCTGCCCGCCCCTGCGGACTTCTGGCGGACGCTGAGGGTGTTCCACCTTAGGCGCGGGTACTTCGCTCCGGACGGGACCCCGCGGCCGTGGGACGACCTGGCGAAGATCCTGGTGCAAAATACTGGATTAGAGGAGCTCCATGTACGGCTGTTCGATGACGACGGGTCCGGCGAGTCTGGTGGCCTCTCGGTCGGTAGCATACTCCTCTCTCGCCTGAGGAGCTACTCATTCCTGGGGGCTGGTTCCACGATGGGCGAGATTCGCTCTCGGATCATGACGCCAGATGGAGGAGGCCGGTGGTGCTGGGAACATCCTGAATACCTCTCGAAGACGCACTTATAGCCCGGTTCGGCATGACTATGGGCCAGGGCGTCGTTGAGGGGATGGTTGGCCAGCTAGGCGGGCAGTGTTCATGCTAGTTGCTACTGCAGTAGAGTGTATTTGATGTACTTATTTTGGTCGTCACCGTAGTGCTTCTTGTATCGTAATGGTTTCTCTCTCGAGGAGTAGGGGCAATGCCTTTGGCCCATTGATTTACGTATGTGGTCAGGACGAGCAGAGTGCGCCTTCCCTAGAGTTCTATCTGTGTCCGATGCCCGGTCTGTTTCCTGACCTCAATGCTACGATATCTGCTTTGCGCATCACCCAATAGCAAATCGCGGGGCATCTCTAGCACATACGCTTGGGCGGGAACGGCGACAGTTAGATATATAAGGAGATCCAAGAACTATAGTGGGTACGAAGTCGTTCCGGCCAAACGTGCAACTTCTGGTACATATACGGGAAGCCGGGGTAAAGGAGATCAAACGGAGAATGGGGTGCACCCGCGAGGAAAGGGAGACGAAGATGTAGGGGAGACGGCTATGTGTGGGCGAGAAGTGGTTCTTACCGTATCCCAGGCACCAGGGTGCGTGCGCGTAGTGCCTTGCGGGCAGGCGAGGGGTGGACGCGGACTCGGAACAAACTGCTTGCTCTGCAACAGCTGTATCCGGCTTAGTATCCGTTGATCCACATTGCTAACATGACTCACTATTAGCGATCGGCACAGATTTGCCCCCCAAAGCCGAGGGGCTTGAAAAGCGAGTCCACGTTGGCGGTGAGGGACTCCAGCCGCGCGGTTATTCCTGTCCCTGGCTCCATGGATGGACGGCGCTCATGTTTCAGTGCAACGCAGGCGGTGTCCCAGGCGCCCTCGAGCGCGGCGACGACCTCGATGAGGATTGGCGACGGCGTGTCGACGGTGTGCCGCGCTGTGTCCTGTGCATGCGGCTTGTCCATGGCGCGAGACAGCCGGGCGAGAGGCGTGAGGAGGAGCTTCATCCCGAAGGAGAACTGGTCACACAACGCGTAGCTATCCAAGAGCGCCTGCGTCGGAGGAAGGAAGCTCGGAAGCGCCTTGAGCGCAGCCCGTGCGCGGTCGCAGAGCGCGGAGAAGTGGTCCTGCTGGGGTTCGGGCACGCTCGTCTTTTGCTCAACGACGCGGAGCATGCAGTGAACGACGATGTTGAATGCCGTCATGTTGATCTGCGGAAGCGTGCCGGAATGCGCCTTCTCGTCTGGCTTCGACTCCTGAGCGTCTTGCGTCATCTTCGCCTGTTCTCTTTCAATCCATTGTTCAGCGGCAGAGAGGACTGTGCGAAAAATGGCTGTCAGTGAGTATTGAGGACGATACGGAGTAACGGCAAGGACTGACTGTGAGATATTGTTGAGTACTGGCATGGCACCGGTGAATCCGCATCCACTGCGTCGGCAAGGTGGCGCAGAGCGGCCAAGCGGCCGTCTGCATCTGACGTCTGTATGGAGATCAGAAAGGCTGTCCTGAGAGCGAGGCTATCGCGTTGGAGCGGGCTGCCCTCCGACGCCTTCAGGTAGGTGTTGAACAATGCCTTGATCTTAGCCTCCCAATTGAAGCCGAGGTCTGCGCGCCCCTCCTGCTCGACGGTGAGAAGTTGGCGCAATGCGTGCAGGATGAGACGTGCGACAGTGTCGCGAGCGTTTCGCTTCAGCAACGACACTGGGAGATCTGTTGAACCATCACCAATTCCAACCTCGAGCACGTTGAGGTATTGTACCAAGGGCAGGCCAGGCTCTCCCGATAAAACGACACGGACGTGGTCTAGGTATTGAGGCTCCAGCGTTGTAGTGTACGCGGTGACAGCAGTTTCGATGTTGAGCGCGTGTGACTGATCACGGAGGATGCGGCGTTCCTGGGCTTGCCATGTGCGATACGGGGTCGTACGTGACAGAAGGCCACAGCATCGTTGGAGCATGGCCCACCCGGCGTCGACTAACCTCTTCTCTCGTCTGCGATGTGTCGAACAGAAGCGTATACAGCGTTGCAGCATGTCAGTCATGTTGTTCCGGAGAAGCCGTATGACGGTGAAGACCATGAGGGCTTGAGGGGCCCGATAGCAGCAGTCCCATCGGTACGCGGGCAGAATTGTCACCACGGTGAGAAAGAGGAACAGTGCACCGGCGAAGGCAGAAGCGACCGAAGCGACGACCGGATGTAGGTTCCAGAGGAGGATGAGGAGGCCGATGATGAAGACGATGAGCGCGAGCTGGAGTAGCACGGGAACCGCCGTGGTGATCGCGCGGACCCTCCATTTCTTGAGAGCGTCCATCCGATACTGGAGGAGTTGCGTCGATGCACGGGACCTGCCCGAGGTGCCGACGTTGCTTTCGTATAGCCACTGCTTCACAATGAGGGCAATCGAGGCCGAACCCAGACTGAGGATGAGACTAGAGAACCACAGACAGTTGACCGACACCACGAAAAGGGGAGGATTGAAAGGTTCTGGTTCATCTAGCGTGGGTCGGGAGTCGAAGGCAGGGTGGCGGATACGCGGATCAGCTCTTACTGATAATTCCTTCGAGGTGAGGACAGCGGACTCGGCCCCATCAGGCTGCAGAAGCCGATAGGATTCGACGTTGAACGCTGTGAGCACCGCAGAGAATAGACCCGCCTTGATGGACATTAGTAGCAGCGGAAGTGGGACGCTAGTCACGGGACCGACGTACATAAACAAGCAGGGTGTCGAGCTCTGACTTCCACTGCTCCATATAGCCATCGTGGAACATCCTCACGACTTCATCGAGCTCTGCTTGGGACTCCAACCGTTCATTGTCGTCAAATTCGCTCTCGAGCTCAGCCGCGACAGCCTGGTGATCGTCAGCGGCTTGTTAGTACGATGCACTCCAAGATAATCTATAATTGTGATACGAACCTTGGGCTGGAGAACAACCCATTCGGCGTCGTCTTGAACAGATGCTTGAGGGATTTGAGACTTACTCTGTAGGCCGCGTATAACATTTGCCACTGGCCGAAGGACAAACGGACTGGTAGGCCTACCTGCGGCTCAAGTTTAGTCTTGCCATCAAGTACTTCGAAAGGAGTCTTGAGTATAGCCCCAGAAGGCTGAGCATGCCCAACAATGTCCATGGCTAGCGGCAGAAACGATTTGGGGAGTTGTTCGCGGGCGTAGGTGCGGAGCTTGGGGAAAACGGGAGCATGGAAAGGGGTGTTCAACTGCGAGCGCAGACCGCGTTTTGAAGTCTCTGTCAACCAGACATGCGCAACTACATGCGGGACACTCATGGTTCTCGGTAGCGCGCATGCCATATCGCCCTGAGAGGGAAGGGAGGTACGTTCATCTCCGCTGACCAGCGGCCACCACGAGCAGCTGGAGATCGGAGAGCTCAGAGTGACTGGCTGCGTACGGAGTCGGCAAGAGACCGAACGGTGACCAGCACGGAGACGGATCCTTGTCCACGTCACGCCATAGCAGCGCATGATGTGCATGATGGTCTCGTGTTTGGCAAAGATGTGGACCGACCAACGAGTTCAGCCGTAGGTACAAAACTCTACATAGCGATGATCGAGATTCATGCGCGACGAGTCGAAGTAGAACGATTTCTACATGCAGTAGGGGTGACAACCTGCCTTCTTGACGAACCGCGAAGACAGCACGTAGTAATCCTCCGGGAGAAGCGTGCCCTGCTCGAGCCCTGACGCGTCCCCCAGTCGTATGGCCCGTCATACGTCCACCCCTCCTTGCGCATCCGCTCCCAGAACAGCCTGCTGTGCAGCGTGTAGTCCAGCTCCTGCCCATGCTTCAAATATACGGTGTGCGCATGGGGCGCCCTGGATTCGTATGCAGAACGCGAAAGTAGCTGTGGCAGGACTGCGATGGATGACAAGTCCTCCTTCAAATCGCACCTCGAGGGCGCGGCAAGGGCCTTCTTCGGCAGAACATACAAGAGCAACTCGAGGTTCTCGCGCCGCGAGTTCGCTACGGAGGGCCTGCAGTGAAGCACTTTGTCAACAAGGAAGGGAGCAGCGATTGGTGAACATGAGGGCGTACAATGAGCTTTGTGCACGGCGGCGCTTGCGTATCGAACAGCCCCAGTGCATGTCGGCAACTGCATGCAAACGGGATGTAACTAAAGAGTCCTTGCTGTTCTCTGACGTTCTTCCGCTCTGTGTAGTGCTCACTAGAGGTTATCTCTCGAAGCAGCGAATTTGCCAGCATTGACGGACCACGGTAGTATAGTAGAATGAGTTAGAATGAGTGAGCGCTTCGAATGGGCGCCTACACTAGCGCCCACGCCCGGGGCTCACGGCGTCTCGCGGACTGGTTAGAGTTGGTTTAACTTGCAGCTTGCTCCCGCCTCTCACGCACTCGGGGCAGGCCACGTCGAAGGCGAACGTTGCGCTCGCTCACCGCCAGGTCACTACTGCAATAGACTCACGGCAGACATTGATGCACTGCAGATATTTGAACTTTTTGCCGAGTTCCCTCTGACGGCCGAGTTCCCTACCTGCAATACCCCACACGTGGGGCAGTGCAGGCTCCTACCCACCGCACACTGAGAGTTGAAGGGGGGCGATTTCAGGTAGGAGGGTGAGGGGCTAAGTCCTGTAGCGTAGTTGATGCTGTATCCGAGAACCATGCACGTGCTACATCCTAACCGACATTACCCCCCGACAACTCTCAGCGGCGGCTGGCCAGAAACAAAGGTAAATACACGGAGCCCGGAAAGAAGACGCCCAAAGCGGTCCCCATTTGGCAGGCTCTCCGCCGAGGCGCTAATGCATTATCCAGATATTCCGCACGCGAGCACGCTCGCTACCGTCAGCTTCGCGCTCTCAGGCAAGTACGAGCGCGCGCGCACGATGTCCATGCTGCCGTCGCGCGCGTCCCCTGCCAGAGACCTGTCCGACGTTCCGGAAATCAGGCGTAGTACTGAGGAACACTTCGGCCGGTGGCATTGCCTCTGACAACGCGAGACTGCGCTGGCTATCCTTCAGGGTCAACGAGACATTGCCCGTATCTCGAGCACAGGCTCCACAAAGGCTTTGACGTTCTGGACACCGCAGGGCGTTCAGATAGTCATCACACCCTTGAGAAATCATTGGTGTTCAGAACAAGACCCAGTTGCACGCCGTTGCCAGTGGTATCCCGGCAATCATCAAAACCAAACAGGGTCTGAATGAGAGCCCATCGCTCCGGAGCTGCGCAGCACATCCCCACAATCATGTCCTCAATGTGGAAGTCGCGAATCTGGTTCGTGTGTCTTCTCGGCGATATGCCACCGTTCTCTCGCAAGGACAGACTGTGAGCTACATCTCCGCAGTGTATACGAGCGGTTTGAAGGATCCACAGACAGAAATTTATTTGAATTGCCTCATTGTAATACAGGCTAGCCGCTATGCTAGTAGTGTGCCGAACAAGATTGATGAGAACGGGATGGAAAGGGTCTTGGTATTGTTGTAGTAGAAACGAGCGCCGAGAGTGGCATGTACATGTCGAGGTGCTGTAAATACTCAAGGGTAGCTTCAGGACGCGCGCGCGATATGGGTCCATGGCGGCGGGAAGGATGATGGACGCACGCGACGGCAGCATGGACATCGTGCGCGCGCGCTCGTACTTGCCTGAGAGCGCGAAGCTGACGGTAGCGAGCGTGCTCGCGTGCGGAATATCTGGATAATGCATTAGCGCCTCGGCGGAGAGCCTGCCAAATGGGGACCGCTTTGGGCGTCTTCTTTCCGGGCTCCGTGTATTTACCTTTGTTTCTGGCCAGCCGCCGCTGAGAGTTGTCGGGGGGTAATGTCGGTTAGGATGTAGCACGTGCATGGTTCTCGGATACAGCATCAACTACGCTACAGGACTTAGCCCCTCACCCTCCTACCTGAAATCGCCCCCCTTCAACTCTCAGTGTGCGGTGGGTAGGAGCCTGGGGGCAGTGGATATATAGGCTCGTCTTTGAACAACTGCCTGTGGAGCGATTTCCGTGGTGCATAATCAAGCACAACACAACGCAGACGTTGTAATTGCGTCGCCGAAGCCCGTCATTTTTAGTGCCAAAGCATCCGCTCTGCACCTCATGACACATTCTTTCGTTTGCGCAGAATTCGACCCTGGCGAAAGCGCTTGCTGGCTTTCTCCGTCTGGCCAACGTACCGCTGCCAACATCAGAACCTGCTGTTTTTGGGCCCTCCGCTTCGACTTGAACGACATTGCCGACCACACGATCAGGGATTGGAGTCGATACTCGCCCCCGGTACTATGTGCTGTCTCCTCGCAACCGTCGCCCATCCCTCTCCCAAACGCCTCTCTCACTCTGGGTCCAAAGATCGATCTCAACTCTGGGGAATTATCAACTGACGATGGGTCTGACGAAGCGCAGCTCATCGTCGAACCTCCAATCGAGTGCAACCCGTCTAAGCTGCATCAGCCTCTATATTTGCACACGGTCCCGATACTCCGTCTCGCGTGGAACCGTCGGAGACCTATACAGACCGTCCTCCACACGCTTAGCGCCGACAGCTTGGAACGGTTCAGAGAGATAGCGAAGCATAATCACGGCCTGCTCCGAGACGTCTGGGCGAGAGGGAAGAAAGCGCATCTGGCAAGGCTGCTGCCACACCGCGCTCGCAGCGATTCCGACTCCACTGAATGGTCCCTGCTGAGCGGCCTGCCGGAGCG
Source organism: Trametes polyzona (assembly GCA_022606195.1). NCBI lineage: Eukaryota > Fungi > Basidiomycota > Agaricomycetes > Polyporales > Polyporaceae > Trametes > Trametes polyzona. Next base: position 1,192,476 of record JABYQF010000011.1, on the reverse strand, counting down.
CGAGGCCATCACAGGACGGCTTGCCAACCCTCGCGCCTACGCATTCGACTTTTTCTACGAAGGTAGGTTGCCTCTTTGCGACGGCCCCGCGTGGATATATCGCGAGATTTACGTGTATAATCAGTGCGTATAGTGCCACTGCGGGCTTGTGAGACCGCTGATAGTCGAACAGGGTATGCAAAGACTACAGTTGGGAACAATCGGAGCAGACCATAGCGTGGGTGCGGGACGTCCGAGCGGTACTTTGTTCACATCCAAGCGCACGGCGGTGATACTGACACACCATCCGTCTGCAGAATATAGAAAGCCGTGCCGACGAAGGACGCGTGGCGTACTCAGGAGCTCAGATCTACGCACCAACCCACGGCTGCGTTCAGACACTGTTGAAGAAGAATGCTAACTTCAGGGATCGCCTCAGTCGGGTCGCCTTCCTCAGCAATGTACCCCTCGAGAGTTTCGACTCCGACTCCGATGAGGACGACTCCTATACTGATGAAGACGACTCCTATGCCGACGAGGACGACTCCTATGCCGATGAGGACGACTCCGATCCGGATGAGGACGACTCCAATCCGGATGAGGATGCCCCATCTGACACAGACCGCGGCAGCGGCTCGGGATGGTTCCTCGAACACGACCTCCCTTTTGCCTTCCCGTATATCCCGCTGCGATATAAAACGGCTCCGCTCCCGAATCCACCCTCCGTTGTGGTGCTCGACATGTTCGGGGTCGTCCTGGTAAGCGTTGTCGTCCTATAAGCGTAGCCAGCATGGGCTCACGATTGCTCGCTTGCAGGACCGAGAAGGCGCCATTCGTCGTGCCCTGGAGCAGTGGCTTGTGTACGCCTACCCCCCTCTAGATGCGGACGAAGCAAGGAGACTGTACATCGAATTCGAGGCTCTAGCAATCCGGGAGCAAATCTCCTCGGGCCGTGCGACCTCGCTCCCAGCGAGCGCCCACACCGCACTCAGCAGCCTCGCAGACGCCCTCCGCATCCCACCGCCCCTCCGCCGCGCATTCCTCGCCGACACGCTCTCCGCGATCTTACATCCTCCCATGTTCGACGACGTCGAGGCAGCGTGCGAGGCGCTCGCGAAACACGGAGTCGCCATCGTCGCCCTCGTGCCCTTCTCCTTCGCCACGCTCGCCATGCTCCGCCGCGCACTCCCCCGCCGCGTCCTCGACCTCGTCCGCTTCTACCCCCGCGCGGTCCCGCTGTACGAAGCGATCCCGGAGAGCTTCTTCTCCGAGCTGCTCGCGTGGTGCACAACCCCTCGCGGTTCCGACCAGGGGTCTTCTGCCAGTGCGCTCCCGGCCAGGTGCACTGCGGCGAACCTTGACACGGTGGTGGTGAGCGGCGGCGTCGGCCGCGTGTTCGTATCTCTCATGAAGGCCTTCGAGGATTTTGGTTTTTCTTGGGGTCGGGACCCGCGTCCGCAGCCCCCTGTGTACCCCACCGTGCACGTCCGCCGGCCCGGCGGCGTCGAGTGCAACGTCGACTTTTACATCGGCGAGCACAATCCTGTCCCGTCCCTTGTTGTCGGCAGCTTGGAGGAGATGACTGCTGCATTGTTTGCGGCTGCGTAGCTGATTGTGGTTGCTGGTCACGACAGCGCTGCACACTTGAGCGCTGATGTTGCTGTATACCCCGTCCGCCGTCATGAGTATATACATGTACTCATCGTATAATAATGGTTCCCATGCCCCCCTGGCCTGTCTTCCCCCTATTGAACGTCAACGTCAGAGCGACTAGGAACACACGTACTTCAGCCTGTACATTGCCAACCCATCGCTCAATATAGACCTGAGCTCGTCGTCAAAGGGCGTGATATATATGAAGGAAAAAAATGAAGGAGCCATGGACGATTACATGTACACGTACAGAGAGACCTCCGCGGCCGTGACTGATGCTAATGATGACGATGACCTACCTACCTGCCTACCAACCGACCATATCGGCTGTGAATACCATACCATACCACCGCACCGCACCGCACCCTACCACCGCCGCCCGCCCCGCCTTCATAAACGGGACTCAGGACGGGCGGCACCATATTTTCCATACCCATACCCATACCCATACTCATCCCACCAAGTCCCCAGTCAAGTCCAGACCGGACCGAGCGACTTCACTGCGCCTTGCCGTTCATGACCTGGCCGACGACGGTGCCGACCCAGCGCTCGAACCGGTCCTGGTCCATCACGCCCTTCGCGTCGAAGAACTCGGTGTACGGCCGCTCCTCGCTCGCCCGACCCTTGCCGAGGAGCGTCTTCCCGCCGGCCGCCGAGCGCACGTACGCGAGCCCGAGCGCGTAGGCGGGCGGTGAGGTCGGCGTGGAGGGCGTCGTGCGGGAGGTGATGGTTATCCGCTCGGTGACGATCTGTGAGTTAGTTTGTGTGAGCATGTGGGTATGAGATGGCTGTGCACGTGGAAGGGAAGCGAAGAAGAAGGGGTGGTTCGCGAAGGGGGACTCACGCGCTTGTCGAACGTCTTGCGCTTGCCGACGAAGACGATGTCGCCCTCGACAAAGTACGCATAGAGCGTTTGTAGGACGGTCAGGACTACGTATCTATAAATACCCAAGTATTATCAGCATGTATGCTTAGATATTATATAAGGAAGTAGACATACACAATGACGCCGACCCATACTGCGGGCTTGCTTTGCTCGAAGGGTACTCGCCAGCCATAGAGGCCTGTCGCCCCCGCGACGAGCACCGAAAGCCAGCCTAACGCGAGACGGACATCTGTATGCGTGTGGATTTGTTTGAAGAGGTCAGGTCGAGACAGGAACTGTATGAAGGAGTTAGTTCATCGTACTGAACGACAGGAAGGCGTCATGTAGTAAAATGCGAGAACCGAGCCAAACTGCTCCCGCTGATGCCCCGTGCTAGATATAGAGCACATCATGTTGGGTTGTGGACACGGTGTTACCCATGAGAGCGACAAGGGGAGCACGAATGCGGAGCGATCAGGCACCCAAGTCTTATACGGCGTAGCTTGTCGCCGCCGAGGTTGACAACATATGACGCACGCCGCTCAAGCAGTGCAAACAGCAACGTTACACTGACGGGGCCGTAGTGCGCGACAGAGGATCCAGGTTCGCACGCGACCTCATCCGTTAACGCTCGCGACATGGACAGGGGCTGTCGCCTCGCGATTGTCGAAGCAGCGGAGAGAAAGAAGATAGAAAGGAGATACGCACGCGTTTGAGGGCATCGTCGCATGCATGCTTCATGTCTGTCGCGCTCGCATTGTTGACCTTAACCTCCTCGCGGCCTTCGCCGGGAACGGGCGCCAAGAGCGCGTCGACGTCGACGACGGACGTCGTGTCGTCTTTGGGCGGTACAGGGGGTGCGACGTCGCCATTCTGTGCCGGTGCTGGTGAGGATGCTTTCCGCGATCGCGGGGCCATGGTGCTTGAGCGTGGGATTGTGGATATATGCGCAGAAATAATCGCGAGTGGTCCTGGAGAGCCGTCTTCGTGGCGGTTGTTGACTACGCGTCAGAAGAGTGTTGTGAGTGTGTGTTGCGCGCGGGGTATCACGGCGAGTCCGAGAGGGGGTAACGGAGGGGTAACAGGCGGAGGACGACGAGGACGGGGGAGAGGACGAGAGCGACAGCGACAGGAGCGCGGACACGGTGCACGCCCCGATCCGGACAGACGCGTCTGCCGTCCAACGTGGCAGCATTAGCCGGGGGCTATTGTCCCTTGGTTCGCCTCTCCGCATTGTCCGTCAGATCGTCTCTGCACTCGAACCGAACCGGTGCGGCGGCCACGCTGTCAAAACCGCTGACAAGCGCGCAAGGCCGGGCGGGCGGCCCGCGACGCCGGGCAATAATGCGGGCAGAGATCGTCCCACCCTGTCCTCGGCTGCGTCCAGCGCAACGACGGTTATAAGCCCGCTTGCTCGTCGCCCCCGGCTTGCTCACCAACGGCGCACACCCCCGGCATGGCAGCATCGAAGAAGACGACCAAGTCCGCGGGTGCGGCGACGAGCCCTGGAAGCTCGCTCGTCAAGTGGGTCTACCGCGCCGTCATCGCGTTCGTCGTTTACCTCTCGTGCAGCCTCCTTGACCGTATCAAGGTGCGTCCACGCCTCTCTACGCCGCAGTCTTTACAGCCAACTCAGACTGCGCGTATAGGACCGGTGGTATGTCTTCACGCCCGAGTCTCTGCACGAGCTCGCCCAGGCCGCCGTCCGCGCGCACCCCGATGACATCGACTCCATCATCCCCTACATCGTCTCCAACCTAACCTCACACTATTCCCCGCGCGCCATCGCGCTGAACACGGACTCGTCTGAATGGGTCTTCAACAACGCCGGTGGCGCCATGGGCGCGATGTACATCATCCACGCGAGCATCACCGAGTACCTCATCATCTTCGGTACGCCGCTCGGCACGGAGGGTCACTCGGGTGTCCACACTGCGGACGATTACTTCAACATCCTCGTCGGCGAGCAATGGGCATTCCATCCGCCAAGTCTGAAGAGGGAAGTCTACAAGCCGGGAGACGTACACCACCTGCCCCGTGGTGACGTCAAGCAGTACAAGATGCACGAGGGTTGCTTCGCGCTCGAGTACGCCAGAGGTACGCTCCGTTCACTCCTTGCTATCCCCGGTCGTTGAACATGACATTGACACGTCTGCGAACACAGGCTGGATCCCGCCCATGCTGCCCTTCGGTCTCGCGGACATGCTCACGTCCACGCTCGACTACATGTCCTTCTACCACACCGCGCGCATCACTGGCCGCGAGATGCTCCGCAACCTGCTCATCGGCAAGATCTGATCGCGCGCGTTCCGGGACGTCGCGAAAAGTATGATGTACAGTACGCATGTAATCGCGCCGCTTTGCTTTGCCGCTTTTCTTGGGATACAGCGCTTTCTTGGAGACGCCTGATGCCTGGCACGAAGGTCGATCCGGATGTTGTGACTGCTCCAGATACGGTCTGACCTGGTGCTGTGTACATTGGTAAACTGGGTGCACAGAGAAAGTGGCATTTAAGGTGGGTATACACGAGGCTTGTATCAGCTTCCGCCGACAGTGCAGCACTGGGCTACACTACCCGCGACCACATAATCCACAATCCGTCCCTAGAGGCTCCTACTCCATGATTTTGGGTAGACATGTACATCGTGCACCACATCGCAGCCATTGTTCTTTCGATTGCACACATCCCTCGAGACTCGAGATGCGACTGCAAGCCCCGAATGCCACATGTTGGACCAAGGACGTTAGAGGAACACCGCGCCAAGTACATGCGGTATTTTCCGAGTCCTTAGCGCCCACTGTACGGTGAAGAGCGCCTGTTGTTCGACTGCTCCGCCTTTTCCATAACATCCATCTAAATGCCTCCCAATGGGCGAATGCAACAGTTTGCGTTGGAATGGCGTCGTACTCAACATGTTGAGTTTTATCCCTGCAGAGCAATGCACCGCTGCCTGCGACACAGCCCGATCGGAGGTGAGTAGTGCTTGGGGCCGCGCGTACGGCCAGATGCCGTACAAAGGCCCACGAGCTGGCATATTTCCGGGGCCCTTCCTAGTGCAACTTCAAGGTCAGTATGCTCCCAGCGGGAAATACATGCCATTTACCGCTTTCACTCCATCGGTGATTCTCGACCAGCCCAGATAGGACAGCATGCCGTCCTCCGGCTACGCCTGAAGCCATCCTTGCGACCCGGTCGGGTCTCCAATCAAGAGTATGTATGACCAGTATCCCGATGGCGACGACCAGGACCACTAGCCCTGTAGAGGGGCCAGACTCGCTCACTTACTACGCGGCGGTTTGGTCGGCACCGCGGAGGGTGTAAAGTAACGGTAGGCAGTCTAGATTGCTTGTGGTCCCTGGATCAACGGGTTGACGATAACGTCGCAGATCGTGCCGTTCGACCGTGTAGCTGGGCTCATACCGGGTCGTAAGTGTCAGCAGTCGCGTCCCACTCCGTACCCTTGTCGTCCATGAGGGAGGGATACGCACTGGTCAGCGACAGTCCTGGTGAATAGGGAAAAGGGTGTACGCACGTGCAGCGCGGGAGAGAGGCGAGGCTATGCAGGATGTCGGTGACACACCATGGCAGACAAATACTGCCCAAACGACAGGGTGCTCTGGAAGGTAAGGAAGGTTATCGGCGAGGCTCAGCGGACGGCAACGCCGCTCGTACGATATTTCATGTGCCGGGGTTGGCCGGCGGGGATGTCCACTGTGGTGTCCAATGGGTGCGGCTGTGGGCACATCCTCCTGGGTCCACGTTCTCTCCGCCCCTTCTCCGTGGAGGCTTGGCACAAAAGCAAACACGATTACGGACGGGTGGGATTGGACTCCCGGTGCCGGCGGTAACGATGTCCAATGAGATTAATCCGAAGACACATCGTCAGATCGTCCCACTTGATTTACACAGCGGCCGGTGCTGTGTTCCCAAAACGGTGAAATATCATAGTTGGTGTCGGTCGCCTCCGACCGCCCACCCCTCTGCTCACTCGAAGAACTCGCACAGCATGGCGGCGAAGAACGGCGCATCGACGAGGGACGTGGGCGCATCTACAGGCTCGCTGGTCAAATGGCTCTACCGCGCCGGGATCGCGGCCATCCTATACCTTGTTTACCGCTTCCTCGACCGTATCAAGGTGCGTATCATTCCTCCCCATGCAGCTTTCAAGGTCAACTTACCCAACGCCAAAAGGACCGCTGGTACGTGTTCACGCCCGAGTCCCTGCACGAGCTCGCCCAAGCGGCGGTCCGCGCCCACCCGGGCGACATCGACGCCATGATCCCCTACATCGTCGCCAACCTCACCGCGCACTACTCGCCGCGCACCGTCGCGCTCAACGCCGACTCCTCCGAGTGGACGTTCAACAACGCCGGCGGCGCGATGGGCGCGATGTACATCATCCACGCGAGCATCACCGAGTACCTCATCGTCTTCGGCACCCCGCTCGGGACGGAGGGCCACGCGGGCGTGCACACCGTCGACAACTACTTCAACATCCTCGTCGGGGAGGAGTGGGCGTTCCACCCGCCGAGCCTCCAGAGGGAGGTGTACAAGCCCGGCGAGGTGCACCACCTCCCACGTGGCGCGGTGAAGCAGTACAAGATCCACGAGTACTGTTTCGCGCTCGAGTACTCGAGAGGTGCGTCCCTCGTTCCCTCTGAAGGGCCGGGCTTGTGTAGGCTGACTGTTCGTTTGACATAGGCTGGATCCCGCCCATGCTTCCGTTCGGCTTTGCGGACATGCTCACCTCCACGCTCGACTACGGGACCTTCTTCCGTACAGCCCGCATCACCGCGCGCGAGATGCTCCGCAATCTGCTCGTCGGTAAAATATGAACGCACGTACAGTTATAATCGTAGAGTGCGGCACGAGCTCAATCGTCCCGCTACCGCGGCCGCTTTCATCCGTGCTTCAGCGGCTAGCGGTTGGTGCGCATTCACTTCGTGTGTGCGAGTATCCTCGCGCCTCCCCACAAACAAGCGTATAGAGCAACATTGTCTCGGAAGTTGGAACGAGTGCTTCGGGTGCTGAGGATACACGATGAGACGCATTGAACATTCCGATGCGCCGAATTCCACACATCTCTGACCGCGTACAGTCATGATCGCGGCTAAAACGTTGTTCGCAACAGGCGACTCCATTGGGGGGTATATAGTGGATCCACCAGCTACGCAGCATGACATATTCACAGCATGAGATAGCGTGGACAGGAAAGCATTTGAACACAGAGGAAAAGAGGGCCTGGGATTTCATCTAGGCACGTCGACGGCCCAGCGAGTACTCCTGCGCCGCGTAGGGTATGCGTGGAGCAACCACTCGGATACCCGGTTGGCGAGCCCTCCAGAGGCGTTCAGGACCCTGATCCCGAGTCTGGATTCTCGAACAGCGCACGGATGAGGTTCGCCAGGCCGGGGACCATGACCGTCGGAGTCGGCGAATTCCTGCCCTTCCCGACGTAGAACCGGACCATGCCCTCGATGCCGTCCGGCCTCCGGAGGAGCGCCGTCGGGTGCGGCTTCGCGAACATGCCCGTCGCGGCGACGAGCAGGCGGCCCACCCCGGCGCTCACCACCAGCACGTCCGCCGCCGTCAGTGCGGCGGCGTCTGTTCGTAAACCCGGGAGCCCCTTGCACCACTCGACCAGGGGAGTGAAGAATGTGACGGGCACGGGCGTGTGCACTGGGATCTCGACTGGATAGAAGTGGATGCGCTTGAGCAGGTGGTTTGGAATGGCGCGACGGAGTACGGCGAGCGTGGAGGCGGAGGAAGGCACGAGCGCAACGATGGCGCTGCCGCGCTTCAAGAGCTCCAAACAGGCCGCCTCGACGTCGTCAAATATGGGAGGGCGGAGGATCGCGGAGAGCACGTTCCGTATGAACCTCGGACGCATGGGGACCGGGATTCGGATCCTGTCCGCGAAGCTGGTGAGAGCGGTGTGCGCGCCCGCTGGGAGCGATGTCGCACGGCCAGACCCGATCTGCTCCCGAATAGCCAGGGCTTCATATTCAATATACTGGTCTGCTGCATCGTATGGGTCGAGAGGCGGATTCGTGAAGACGAGCCAGGGCTCGATAGCGCGGCGAATGGCCCCTTCTCTGTCCTGCAGCGCATATGAGCATACGCCGGTACGGGAGAGGATGCGCCGCTCACCAAGATTACTCCGAACATGTCGAGCACAACGACCGAGGGGCACTTAGGTAGGGGTACAGTCGTGAACCACGAAGAGATGACGGGGGAGGCGAAGGGGAGACGGAAGAATTCCAAGTACCCTTCTTGACCGCTGTTGTCTGCGTCATCGCTGTCGCTGTCGCCAACTATGTGGTAGGGCGTACTTCCGAGCGAGGCAACAGCTTCGAACCGAGCTTTGAAGTCAATATCGTTCTGTAAGAGAGCCTGAGCATATGCATGCGTAGGAGTGGCAGCCCCGCTGGGCCTTGGTCCGTGAGGCTGAACTTCCGGGGTCTTCGGATGCGCATCGTATGTATGACCCTTTACGCGATCATGCCACTGGGTGAAACGAATCAGCTATTATATGTATCCTTGCATGTGATCAAGGTGGCGATATACCCGTCGAAGCACCCTCAACCATTTGATGACCTGTTCCACAGTGGACCAGCGAAATTCCTTGCATAGCCTGTTCGCCGGTCTATCAGTACGTGCTATACCCCTCGTCAACGCTGATTGCGACACATACTGGGCGTAGAGCAACATTTCATCGTATATGTGAGCAGGGCCGTCGCAAAGCACCACATTGCGGTCGTAGACGAATTCGAAGCAGTACGCGTGGGGATTGTTGCGCTCGCCAAAAATCTCCGTGGGGTCAAGGTGGCCGCTCAGCAACGACCACTGGGAATGGTCGTCATCGGCGCAAGCACGATGCGGCAAGAGATTAGCCAGTCGCGCTTTCTTTTGTCTCACCCACAGATCGTCGAGCAGTTCATCGTTTCTCTCTACGGCCCTGTGGAATATGTTGAAGCTATCAGCATCGAGTTCATGGACCACGGTTTTGATAGGTAGGCGTCGGCCGCCAAGGACGCGGAACGTCGGAGTTGTGTGCAAGTAGAGGGGCTGATGCAATGTGTCTGACTCGCAATCCATAGGAGGATCCACGTTGAGCTGAACGTCACCGCATTCCGTTTCGTAAGAGATCTCTCCAGTATCAAGGGAAAGCTTGGGTCCAAGGGTGTAAGAGGCGTTCTGGATGGGTATAGGTGATGGCAATGAAGAAACAGCGCACAGCCCGTCAGGCGCGTCCGTTTCGTCAGAACCCGGCAAGTTGAAACGCATGGCCCAGAAATAACCCGTGGGGATACGCGCAGCCGCCAAAACGGCAGAGCGCGTCAGCCAGAGAGACGCAGTTGCCATCGGGTCGAACTCGGCAACCACAAGCGTATGGGTGGGCACGATGGATGGGAGTGGAGGATCCGGGAGCTCGACCATGGTGCACGTTGAGAGGTCGAGCGAGGGTGGAGGTCTGCACAGGCTCCAACCAGCCGCCGCTTCGAGGTGAGGGAGAACAGATTCAAGTAGAGTAGATCTAGACAGTGTCAAATGCAACGTACTTCACGAGCGCCTGCCACACAATACCTCACGTGCACACAACTCTCAACCTTATTCTCCCTCACCTCTCAGCGGCGGCTGGTGTCAAACACAGGTAAACATCGGGGGCTCGGGGAGGAAGCGCTCAGAAGTCTCTCCATAAGGTAAGGTCCTCCGCGGGCGCTCCGATTTAAGCATTAATCGTGTTTGCCACCGTTTGCGCTGTCGATCCCCCATCTTGCTGATCGGCTGGATAGATCTGTACTACCCATTACCTACTCCCCAGTTACTCCTATGCCTCAACGAGTCCCTTTGCTCCGCGATTGTCTGAGCTATCTACAAGCTCGGGGTGTAACACTCTCGGAGCTCATTGCTTTCGTTGTCACCCAGAACAAATATGGAGATACAAACGACATGTTGTTTCAAGACGTGGTGAATAATACTATGGTGATACTCTCTGCTCTATCGGCGAATATGAAGACCGCGCCCGCGACATTCCACTGGTGCCATGAACAGATGTGTATCCGGTATGCCCGATCCGTCTCTGAACTTAGCCGGAACGTGCACGCATGGCACTTCGGGGCGATGCATACCGACCCCGAGCAAATCCGGGAGTTCCAACTTGACGTGATGGCGAACGAGCTTCAGAGATCCGCACCGCAGGTCTGGGGGTTGCTGGTCGCTCCGCTGGGGGGCTGGGCACAGGGTGTAGAGCAGGAGAGTACCAATTCACGGACTAGTCGGAATACCCCCTTCCGGGATGATCCCGAGGACGACGAGTACTGGGGCGAGGACGATGATCTGGTCGCCGAGATTGCCGAGGAACAAGGGCGCGGGTCAGGTCCTCAACTCACCAAAAGGCAGAAGCGCCGTAATCTTTTGACTCGTGTGGTGAGATCCACTTTCCCGTATGCCTTTAGGGATGACAAGGGTTAACACCGCTCATACGATAACAGAGGGTTGTAGTGATAATAAACATCCTGATGCAGACCCAGGACCAGCGCTGCAACGCGCTTCAGAGCGTAATCGGCATATTCCTCCACTCCTGCGGCGCTCCGGAGAAGCTCATCAAGCTTCTCTCCCGGATGGGTATCTCCGTCGCGCAGACTACCATCCATCGCGCCATCAAATCACTTCAGGACTACAGCATTGATGATGTCCAACTGCTCGGCCGCACCCTTCTCGTCTCGTACGCGTTCGACAACCTCGATTTCGAAGTACCTTCTGGAATACCGACTATAGACAAGCCTGCCGACGGGCTTGTTCACATCACAACGGGTACCCTCATGCGGCTGGAGCACGGCGTGAGACTCGAGGACTTGCGCTGTGCTGCACTACTACGGGAACGCTCCGAGTTCAATCCCCTCGCTAGTGACCCTCGACCCTTTGATCCCAAGGCCACGATGACCAAATTGCTAACACTTCATCCAGAGCCCGAAGTCCCGGGGGGAGGTATCAGCTGCCGTGGTCGCTTCCGCGCGTGGGTTCTGATGCACACTCTGCTGAAGCATGGCCCGCTTTCATTGGCTCACTTGCTGGACAAGCTCTCAGATCCAGAGGCCATCAAGACAATTCCCACATGTAAGCTACATCAGCAGCCTATCCGAGCAATGGACATCAGCTTGTCGACCATCACGGGGAATCTTGATGCGATTGAGGGGCTCTACAAGCAGGCAGGAGTAGGCGACCCGTCCGTGTCGCAATTCCTCGTAGATCTGAAGGACTTCGTCACACTGTTCCAGGGCGATCTCGGCACTTTCGAAAAGGTCATGTCTGCCCTGCGCCGCCGGAAACAGGAGCGTACACCGTATAACCGCTTGGACTCTGTGGTCTTTGTCCTCGGTCTGTTCCACTTAAAGATGGCTGCTGCGGACGCGATCTGGCGCATGCTAGTCACTCCAGACGGCGCGCGGGTGGACAATACTAGTTTCTTCAAAATTCTGAGCCAACTCCGTCCGAATGACTCGTCGCGTTTGATTTCGAATGCGAAGTTCCGTGACCGGCACGACTTGATCAATCATATTACGACTCTGCTCATCCTAGACGCATGGAAGGTCGAGGTCAAGCGGCGTTGGGGGCATGAGACACTGGAGGCATGGGCTGGGACAAAGCCGACACTCGCCGAAATTCAAGAGGTCGTGGAGACGATTGTGCGCGAGTACATCGAGGGAGACGGTGTGGATATCTACAAAATGCAGACGATGCCCACGGCTGAGCGGGACAAGGTCAAAGAGAACACGGCGCGCTCTATGAATTACACGCTATTCTACTACGAGTTGTCGCACGCCATGAACTGGGGCGATATCGGGCGCGTGGAGAACATCTTCCCACCGTGGATTCAAATATTCCGCGCGGTCGGCAAACACAAGTACACCAACTACATGCTGCGCTTTATGCACTCGCTGTACTTCGTTTATCCGGAGGGTTTACGGTACGTTCACAGTGGTGTCAAGTAGTTACTGGTATTTACGGTAAATTATAGACAAGCGATACGGTACAACATACTCGTCAATCCTACGGGGAAGCCGACCGCGTTTCGTGCCGTTGACTGGGTGGTTGAACTACTCAACCTGTACACTAAAGTAAGAGGTCGCAGCGTAAGCTAATATACCAAAAATGAATTATATGTAGGTCATCTACGGAGGCGAAGGCTCAAACTTCACCAAGGACCGTGTCATCGCCGAGTCAATACTAGTCCTACTCTACCGCAGTAGTCATGCCAATATAGAGCGGAACTTCCAACTACCGGGACTCACTTACAAGCACGCTGAGAAGGATATGCGTGCGACCTTTTCGAAGATCCTCGACGAGTACTTCAAAAAGTACAGCCCGAACAAGCGGACACGCGGGCGCGGTGCGAACTACTCCATCCCCAACCAGGTCGTACGCGGAGGGGAGCTCTTGCGCACGGAGTGGGCGGCATGGCACAGAGGGGAGACAGGCAGCGATGGCGATGGCGACGGTGGCACCCAGGGAGCTATGGATGATGAGGGGGAGGAGGCGCAGCTGACGGCAGAGGATATGAGTGTGGAGGGCATGATATGAAGCGCAGACATACTGACCAGATGGACCTACACTGGTGAGCATGGCGGCGGGATTGTACACCGTTCATCGGTATGTGGGGGCCTGGAATGCAGTCGTCCAGAAGTCGTTGTAGCTGGTGGGGTGCGCAGGCGAGAGAGCCGCTGCGGCGCTTTCAGGGCGTGCAGGTAGGAGAGCTGTGACGGCGCTGGCAGGGTGTGTGGGCGAGAGAGCGGCAGCGGCGCTGGTGGGTGGACGGGGATCAGATGCAGGGAGGGGCCTGGGCAGTGGACGTGGCGCAGACGCGGGCGGAGACCTGTCGGGACCATTGTGGGGTGAGGTGTTCACAGTTGGGGCCGTGTGCGTGGTGTTCGATCCACCTGCGCCCTGTGGGGCTGTTTGCCCATACTTGGGGCAGGCCTTGCTACGCCCTTAGGTGTAATACAAAACATCAGCGGAGGAAACCGTACGCAGGCATGCATATGCACTCGTATGGCCGCTCTGACTGCATGCACCGCATCGCCGGGGCGCATTCGAGCGAGAGGTGTCAGTGGCCGATGTAGGTGTGGATGTGTCGGGGCGAGCAACACCCTGCCCACGCTGCGGTGTTGCAGCGAGCGGCGACGGCAGCGGCGGGTAGTGTCTGTGCATATGTGAGCGGTGTTTACAGTCAGCGACAGAGGGACATACCGATTGATCAGCTCCAAAACGCGCTGGCCAAGCTCCCATGACAGATCCCACTTCGTCTCCTTGTAGAGGTCCTCTGGCGAGCTGAGCTTCCGTGCGCGAGCGCAGTCGGCGATGCGGCTGAGCGTGACGTCGCCCATAACCATCCCAGTCCCCAGGTTGTTGAAGTTCGCGCGGCCGTATATGCTGATCATCTCAGCGCACCGGAAGTCGTGGAGGGCAGCCCGGAAATCGATATCTGTGCTGCTCATCACGTACTTCGTGTCGATATGGGAGGCCCGCGGGGCAGTAGTACGGGGGACGGGCGCAGAGTCAGAGGGGAGGAAGCTAAACGCGGGGTGGTTGGGGGAGCAGAGCGAACAGCACACGGCTGACGGGAGGATCTGGCACCGGGTACATCCGCCTGCAGCACCCGGCAAACACCTGTGATTATCTGGCACTTAAATTAGGTAATGTGTGTGAGTAAAGCATTACTGCATCCGAGCATATAACTCACCGACTCAATCGTTCTCGTAGAATGCCATGATAGGCACACGGTAGCACCTAAAGGCGCGTGTGCCTGCATTGACGAGATTGTCAAGCTCAGGAGTGAGGGTGTCCGTGTCGGCTTTCTTCATCCTCGATACACGGCCCGAGTTTGTGGGCGACGCCGCAGCCTGGAAGAGCTTGTATTCAACCCGCAATCGCTCGTACGTGGAAGGGGCGGCGGGGGCCGAGACAGCCGCCACATCACTTGATGGGCCACCGGCTTCCACACCGGTTTCGTCCATCCGCGGCCGATTTGTTGGCCGCTCGCTTCTTGCCGGGTCCTGCGTGTGTCGCTTCCTCTGCTCTGCGACAACCGCCTTCTGCTTGTCTGCCTCCAACCGCTTCTCTGCCCGCTTCTCCGCACGCTTTGCCGCTGCCGCCTTCTCTTCATCGAAGTACTTACCCTCCACCAGAATGACCGCAACCGCCTCGGTGCCCGGACCCCGCGCTGCCCGCCCTATCCGCTGCACCAAGGTGTCCATGTTGCAGGAAAGCCGCCATTGGACAACGATCTTGACGTCTCGGATATCAACGCCCTAAGCACAGGTTGGGTGTGAGCGTCACAGAGATACTGATGGAATGTTCTCACCATCCCGAATGAGTCAGTACAATATAATCCCCAAATGAGACCGGTCTTGAATTCCTCCGTGGAATCCTCCCGCAGGGGCGCCGAGGTGTCGGAGTGAAAACAAAGGACTTTGAATTTGTACTCAGGTGGGAGCCGTTTCCGGAGGACATCGGCTGCCTGTATTGACTCATCAATATTATCAAGAAATACCAAGAACTTCGGGAGCGGATCGCCTGGCTTCCAATCGGCCGGGATCAGGAAGTCCAGGTCCTTGTAGCTGCTGACAGGATGTTGCATACGCCTAACCATCAGGTACACATTTGGCCGATCATTGGAGCGGCGATACATATCGAGCCACGCGCGCTGAACATTGAGTTTATTCAACACGCTATCAAGGACGGGGTCGGGCATGGTGGCTGACGGCATGACGAAGGGTGCCGAGATGAGGTTCCGCAGGTGTCCCGCGTCGGCGTAGTCCTTCCGGAACTCCGCCCAGTGGTGAACACAGTGTGCCTCATCCCACACGATGGAGAGTAGGCGCGAGGTAAATGCCCTGTTCTTCCACAGTTTCCAGAAGCCACCCTTTGGCATGAAAGCCAGCTCCGGGTTCACAACGACGACACGGAAGGCACATTTGCCTATCTTCTACATATCTGCATTCAAGACATTGCGGAGCGGCGGAGCGAGGAGGTGTGCGCACCTCGAAGTTTTGCGTAGAGGCAGTCTTCGCACATATGGCAATTGCGCGAATACCGTGTTCCGCCAGTTGCTTGGTATTCTGACTTCCTAGGATGTTGAGAGGCGTGATGATCACCTGTATACCTTCGGACCGGAATAGCAGGGGCATCCAGAACGTCAGCGTCTTGCCGGAACCGGTGCCCGAGATGCAAACAATGTCGCGATTGCCACGTAGGACCGCCCGCGCGATCTCGCACTGCCATAGGCATGGTCGCCGTTTGAAGACTCGGAAGGTCTTCTCCCGTACCTCTTCCACACTAGGCAGGGCGGCCGCACCAGAAGGCCCTACTGCCATCGGCCTTCTAACCGCCACAGCGCGGACATAGGGCGGGTGTTCGAGAAGTTGATGGGGATCGGCGCTCGCCCCAATAGTCAGGCATACCCCTCAGAAGCGATGTGTATTCCCACACATTAAACGTTAATCTGGGCCGCCCGCGGAGGACCTTACCTTATGGAGAGACTTCTGAGCGCTTCCTCCCCGAGCCCCCGATGTTTACCTGTGTTTGACACCAGCCGCCGCTGAGAGGTGAGGGAGAATAAGGTTGAGAGTTGTGTGCACGTGAGGTATTGTACATGTAAGCGCTCGTCCTCTCTATGTATGATGCCTCCTGCTAGACTCTTTCTCCCTCACCTCGAAGCGGCGGCTGGTTGGAGCCTGAGGTCTGCAATGCGAATTGATGCGATCAAGGGAGGCTAAAAGCGAGAGGAACTCCGGGTAAGACGATCCAGATACTGCGACTCAGCTGGAGGTAGGTAGAGATGAGTAGCCTCGGTTCCAGACGTGCTACAGGTACTCTCCCCCTCGCACGTTCAGCGCTCATTCAAGTTGGTCGAGGGAAGCGTGTCGGGCGCTCTTCATGTTTTGAAAGTTCTCACGGGGTGCCGCCGCTTGGATTCATGTCGAGCATATCGCCCGGGACCTTCTGCCCAGATGAAGCATTTGGTGAAAGACTGGAACTTGTGCTGGTAGTAGCATTCTATGCCCACGTTGGGCCGCCGCTCGGAAGCATCGGGAACGACCAGGGACGGAGGAAGTGGGAGATTCTCCAGCAAGCTCTCTACAGTCAGCTGCGCCGCATTCTGTTGTTACCTCGCGGTCAAGGCTTGCTGGCCGCTTGCTGTCGGAACCAGACGATCGCTCGCACTGATGGAATGAAGGCATGTAGTAGGGGGATCGCACACCTCATCGCACGGATCGCGGCCTGCTGGGCGCGGAGCCTTGGGTTTCTTCCGCGGGAAGCTGTACCCCGCGGGGTTCATGTTCATGTTGAAGATGAGAGGACGGAGTCGTTGCCAGGGAGGGGCAGAATTCTTTTCTATGCGCATGGGCGCTGAACGCATACAGTAAGTGATATCGTGAACTGCCGTGCGGGGGCGGTGTGAAACATGTATGGCACCGCGATAGGAAGTTCAGAATCCGCCTGGCGTACTACTATTGTTAAACAATCGAGAGAGAAGGCGGAGAAGCCCGAGTGCATGACAATACAGGAAGCGCTGCGTGTGCGCTTACTCCGCCGATCTGGAGTCCAGAGCTTGCAGCGAAATGGCTGCCCTGGGCATGCTGACTGCTTCCCGGAATCGGCGAATGGCATGGCTAAGCATGAGTGAAGTATTTCGGCGATCTTTATCAACATTACAAAGTCACCTAGCCAATCATTGAACAATGTACTGCTCAGGGATGTACGGTATCACCGTACTACCGCAGGTATAGCAATAGTCTCCCCTGGCAGACGTCCATTGAGCAAGCTTCAAGCACAAAGGTAACGCACGCGGGCCGGGGTCGCCGGACTAGGAGCGCTTAGCGTTGTCGGATTCTGGAGCGCCCATGCACGCCAGCTCCTCGTCGTTGTCGTTCGTCGTTCAACATACGATTCTTGAAGCTACAAGAGCCTAATCTCTCCCATATAGTTGTGTTCAGAGCGGCGTAACGACATGACATTGGATCTCAGCAAATATCCAGATCCCGACCCGGAATACATTCGCTCTTATTCCGTCTGTGGCATATACCAAATAGTCCAATCAGTGGGTGGAGGACATGGAGGTGCACTGCTTGTCCTTTGAGACTGATGACGATGGCTGAAAATACAAGCAGGTCTCGTCATGTGGGGTTTCAACATCAACACCGGAGTCCAGGTAGTTGTCAAGAACGAAGCTCGCTGGAATTACGATCAATTCTGGACGCCACTGCTCGAGTATGAAGCAATGGTATACGGACTCATTCCGAACGGGACCAGAGGCTTCCCGCGGATCCATTACGCCGGTCGCGATGCAAATGAATATGTCATCGTTATGGACCGGTTGGGTCCTAGTCTGGGAGATTTGCGTCGCATCTGCAGGGGACGTTTCACCCTCCGCACTATATGCATGCTCGCTGATCAGATGGTGCGTTTTGCTTGTCTCTCATCCAATGTGGATTTCTCTGCTGATGATTCCGAACGCATCTCTCGGTGGCAGATCGAGAGGCTTCGGTATCTGCATTCCAGGGGCGTCATCCAATGCGACATAAAACCACATAACTTCGCGGTTGGGTACTGGCAGCACGACACCAAAATCGTATACATGTTCGACTTCGGGTTTTCAAGGACATATCTCCTCCCCGGAAACGGCGAACACATCCCGTTCCAGGACTCAGGGCGCCACACGATCGGGACCGTTCGGTACGCGAGCGTCGCAGCGCACAAGGGACATTGTGGGTTCTGTTCGAAGTCTCAACTCCATGTGGCTGAATACCGTCACTTCCCAGCCGTATCTCGTCGCGACGACATCGAGTCGCTCCTCTACGTCCTGCTGGAGTTCTACCACGGCACCCTGCCCTGGAAGTCGCTCCCCGCGCCGTCGTCCAAAAAGCTCGACTATATCCTCGAGATGAAGGAAGACCCGTCGCCCACCGGCGTCCTCCCCCAACTCCTCGCGCGCTCTCCACCCGAATTCGCGGCCTACCACGCGCACGTTACGAGCCTCGCGTACGGACAGGAGCCGGACTACGCGCTGCTGAGCAGGCTGTTCCGGCAACGCATGCGCAAGGAGGGGTGGTCGTACGATTCGCCGTACGACTGGGTCGACTCGTCCGGGCTGGAGCAGGGCACGCTCTTGCACGAGGAGTATGTCGCGTCGATGAGCTTCGTGGAGGACAAGGATTTCAACCCCCATTTCATATAGAGGCTCGCTATATGCGCGGCGCTCTCGCGGAGCATCGTGTTTGTATAGCCATGCGTCCTTCAGGAATAGATCAGACTGCTTGCTGCGGAAGGTACACATGTGCGGGCCACTTTAGCAATTATGACATTCCAAAGCCGAAACGTAGCACGAGGTACGTCGACAGCAGTACGAAGATACAGTAGCTCCACGACCTTGGGTGTGCAACCAGGGCGGTACCGAGGCGTGTTCGTGCCGTCATCCTTCAGCCGCGCTCAATAAGCACATGAGCGAGCTCCGCCAATCCGTCGACCACGACAGACGGAGTAGGGGACTTGTGCCCCGGGCCGACGTAGAACCTGACGTTGCACTCGATACCGTTCGGCCTCCGGACATGCGCCGTGGGGTATACGTCCTTGGGCCCAGAATCATAGTACCCCATCGCGGGCGCGATCACGCGTCCAACGCCGCCGCTGGCGATCACGACGTCGGCCGTGGTGAGCGCGCGGCCGGGTGCGATGGCCCTGTCAGGGAGTTGCTCGCACCACGCGAGCAGGTCGGGGAAGAACGTCCTCGGGATAGGCGTGTGCATAGGGATGGCCACGGGGTATACGTCGATGAGTCGTAGCACACGCCGGGGGATGATGGTGCGGAGGGTGTCGAGGGTGCTGGGCGAATGGGGGGCGAGAGCGACGACAGCGATCCCGCCACTGACAAGCTCCTGACAAGCTGTCTCCACGTCTTCAAATATCGCAGGATGCAATATCCCGGAGAGCACGTTGTCGAGGAATGTCGTGCGCAACGGTGCTGGTATGTAAAGGGAGTCGGCCAGGCTGCTGAGGGCCGTTCGTGCGCTCGCGGGGAATGAGGTCGCGCGTCCTGACGCGATTTGTTCCCGGAATGCGAGGGCTTCGAATTCGATATAAAGTCTCGTTGCTTCATCAGGGACCAGGGGGGGCTTAGCAAATACCAGCCACGGCCGAAGGGCGTCACATATGGCACGTTCTCTGTCCTGGAGGAAAAGTGAGTATATACCAATCAAAAACGACAACATAGCTCACCAAGATGACCCCAAACATATCGAGAACGACGACAGAAGGTCGGGTGGGGCTGAGAGGGACCGGGACAAACATGTACGGGAGAAGAGGGAATGCAAAGGACAGCGGGAATATCTTGTAATACTCTGATGATCTGCCGCTAGGTGTGGCGGTTGAGAAACCTGCAACAGTTCCCGACTCGCCGGGGCATTCCCGCGGCAAACGTTCGTTTTCCGCGAGGGTGTCGAAGGCCTTCCCGAAATCCTCGTCTTGCTGTAGTAGGGCCTGAAAACGCACATGCGTAGGAACACGAGCCCCAAGCTCGAGCCCGATCGCTTTGGGCGCTTTGGGTTGTGTTGGCTTACGTCTGTTGACGCGCTGAGAAGGGAACGTCCGTGAGCACCACAATCACTGCACAACATAGAAATAAGAGGTGCACCGCTCGAATCCTTCGCACCCACGAGATCACTAGCTCCGCACTTGGCCAACTGTAGTCTTTGCATACCCTATTCATCCCTCCTCAGTAAAGATCAAACGCGAGAGTACGGAGGATGGAGGCGTACTGAGCGTAGAGGTAGATTTCGTCGTATATGGTTATGGGATCGTCGCAGAAGGGCACGTCACCTTCATAGGTGAATACAAAGTCGTAACCATGGGGGTTATGCAGTGTATGTGGGAAGTCGGTCGGGTCTGCGGTGCCACTAAACAGCGACCACCGGGTCGGGTCGGAATCGGTGCGAGCGTGATGTGGCAGCAGTTCTGCCAACTGTGCTTTCCTCTGGCTTATCCAAACGTGACGGAGAAGCTCTGCGTTTCTGTCTGCGATGGATCTGAATCGGTCGAAACTGTCAGCGTCGAGTACATGGATTCTCGCTTGAACAGGTTGTCGGCCTAGGGTGGAGAGCGCAGGGACGGTGTGCAGATAGACTATTTGGTGCAATTTGGATGACAGGCAGTAGATCGGCGGTTTGACGGTTATTTGGACGTCATAAGAGCAGTCGACGTCGGAGGATAGCTCTCCAGTGTCGAGAGCATGCTTGGGACCCACGATAAGAGATGCGTCTTCGAGAGGTATCACCGATGGTTGGGACGAGATAGCGCATAATAAGCCGGGTGAGTACGCCTGCGGGTTCTTGACGTCTGGCAAGACGTCAGTAAAGTCAAACCGTACAGCCCAAAACGGTGAGCATGGGATCTTCGAAGCGGCCAGTCGACCTGAAGGCGAAAGCCATCGGGAGGCCGTTTGACCGGGGTTGAATCGGGCAACGACCAACATAGCTGGCGAGAGCCCTTTCAACGCGCGGATCAGCAGTCGTCTAGGTGCTCCAGTACGGCAACGGGTGAGAGACGGCGAAAATCTCCAAGTCGCGACTCGCAGGCGTAATGTGCGGCCAGATGCAAACAGTGGTGGTAGAAGGTGGAACACTGCAAGTGAGCCTGGCGCTCGTCACGTGCGAGACTGCCAGGCCCTGCGTCTGAACGCTCGCAGTCAGACCTCCTCGTGCACTCGTTGTACTCATTTCTTGCCCATGGTCATCGGCTTGCATGCCCGATAGAGTATAGCATTCTTCATAGCGACACTCCCACTTGGGATATGCAGGGCAATGTGAAACAGGATGACGACGAGGACTATCACCACGAGATCGACAAGGTGTACATATCCTCCTTCTCTGTTTGTGGCATATACCAGGCGACGCATAGTGTTGGCAGTGGACAGGGAGGTGCGGCAGCCCGTCTTCGAATCCTATCATGTGCTTACTGACCGCATCTCAGGTCGCGTCTTGCGCGCATTCAACATCAATACTGGTTGCGAGGTAGCGATCAAGAGAATGCCCCGCTGGAACGACGACGAAATCCTCATTCCGACTTTAGCATATGAAGCCACTGTCTATAAGCTCATACCAAACGGAACGACCGGGTTTCCGAGGATCCATTACGCTGGTCGCGACGCCAATGACTACGTCATAGTCATGGATAGGCTGGGTCCCAGCCTCGCGGCATTGCGTCGTTTCTGCAGAGGGAGGTTCGCGCTCCGAACCATCTGCATGCTCGCCCACCAAATGGTATGTCCTACCCCACTTTTGCGCCGTCTGTGTCACGAATCTGTCTTGTCCGTTAGTTGGAGCGGATCGAGTTCTTGCATACGCGCGGCATCGTTCACTGCGATATCAAACCGCAGAATTTCGCAATGGGCTTTTTGGGCGACGCCACCAAGACTGTGCACATTTTCGACCTCGGATTTGCGAAGACGTACCTCCTTCCCCGTAGTGGCGAACATATCGCGTTTCAAGACTGGGGCCGCCACGCTATCGGGACCATCCGATATGCAAGCATCGCCGCGCACAAAGATCATCGTACGTTTGTTCCCTACTCGCGCTGCAAGTCTCTCTCGCTACGCTATTCACCGATTGGGCTGACCCTGTCTAAACTTGAAGCTGTATCGCGGCGTGACGACATAGAGTCCCTCTTCTATGTTCTACTCGAGTTCTATCACGGCACGGTACCGTGGAAGTCATTCCCGGCGCCCTCATCCGAGAAGCAGGACCTCATCCTTGAGATGAAGGAAGACCTTTCTCCTACTGGCGTCCTGCCGCAGCTCCTCGCCAGGTCCCCGCCCGAATTTGCGGCGTTCCACGCTCACGTCGTGAGCCTCGAGTATGGAGACGAACCGGACTACGCATTGCTCACCCGGCTGTTCCAGCAGCGTATGCGCAAAGAGGGATGGTCATATGACGGAGAGTACGACTGGATCGACCCGTCTGGGCTTGAGCAGGGAACGCTCGTACCAGAAGAGTACGTTCCGTCGATGCGGTTTGTGGAGGAGAAAGTGTGGAACCCGTACTACATGTAGCTCTGTCTTGCGGTCAGGACCAGCCGGGAGAATGTATGGCTCACCTCTCTGGCTATAGACTCGTCCGTCGCGCCTGTAGTCTAATCTAACATCGAGATGGATAGCGACATACCATTGGATAGTGAGTGGGATTCGGACTATTACCGCGAGATTGACCACGTGTATATTTCATCTTTCTCCGTGTGCGGCATATACCGGGCGACACATAGCATCGGTGGCAGCGGACGCGAAGGTGCAACACCTTGTCTTTCGACATTACCCACATGCGCTGACTGATCATACTCTAGGGTGTATACTGCGCGCATTTAGTATCAATGCTAGCTGCGAGGTAGCGATTAAGATAGTGCCCCGCTGGAACGAAGACCAAATCCTCATACCGGCTCTGACATATGAAGCCACGGTCTACAAGCTCACCCCAAACGGAACAGCGGGCTTTCCGCGGACCCACTACGCTGGCCGCGACGCCAATGACTAGTACTACGTTATAGTCATGGATAGACTGGGACCCAGTCTAGGGGCCATGCGCCGTATTTGTAGGGGTCGCTTCACGTTACGAACAATCTGCTTGCTTGCGAACCAAATAGCGCGTCCTCCATGCGGCAGCCCTACTCCCTTGTTACTGTATACTTTGTTCAAATTGACTTTTAGGTCAGCTGAAAAGGGTCGAATCCCTGCATTCGCGCGGAATTGTACACTGCGATAGCAAGCCGCACATTCACGCCATGAGCTTTTCGAACAACGCTACCAAGATCGTGCACATGTTCGACCTCGGGTTGACAAGATCGTATCTCCTCCCCAAGAGCGGCGAACACATCCCGTTTCAAGACTTGGGCCGCCACGCGATTGGGACCATCCGCTACGCGAGCGTCGCGGCGCATATGGGACATTGTACGTCCGATCCTTACTCCGTGCACTGCCCAATCTGGCGCCACTCCGCTACAGCCAGTCTCGCTGACCGCGTCTACCCGTGCAGCCGTGTCGCGCCGCGACGACGTCGAGTTCACCTTTTACGTTCTGCTCGAGTTCTACCACGGCACCCTCCCATGGGTGGGGCTCTCAGCGCCGTCGTCCGAGAAGCCAGACCTCATAGTAGAGATGAAGGAAGACCTCGCCCTCACCACTGCCCTCCCGCAGCTCCTCGTCTGCTCTCCGCCCGAGTTTGCCCCCTTCCACGCGCACGTTGTGGGTCTCGAGTACGGACAGGAGCCGGACTACACGCTGCTCCGCAGACTTTTCCAGGAGCGGATGCGGAAGGAGGGGTGGGCGTACGATTGGGTATTCGACTAGGAAGATGCGTCCGGGCTTGAGCAGGGGACGCTCCTCCGCGAGGAGTATGTACGTCCCGTCGATGCGCTTCATCAAGGAGCAGGAGTGGAACCCGTTTTACATGTAGCCCTGTGTTTACGGAGGCACTTATTGCCCGCAATACCCTGTCGTCTCACCGATATGGTAGATTTCATATGCTGACTCCGTTTACGAGCACACATTACTGCCCTTCCAGTCATCATGGAGTTCTCAATTGCTCGATACAGCGCGCACACCCTCGCTCCTCACCAGAAGTCGGCCGAGTAGATTGCACGATGGCTTTCTTCAACGACGTATTGAACCGCCGGAAACGGGACGGAAAGAGAACAGGGACTCAACGAGCCAGGGTTACGGGAACCGTCACCTTAGGCTCGCCCATATCGGTGACATTCGCAACTCGATACAAATCGCGAAAAAGTGCACAATGTGCCCCGACATGAACGATCTGCAGTCGCGGTACAACACCCTAGATCGCAGATCTACCTGCGCACCGCTGTTGTCGCACCACGCACACGCATGTACCGTACAGAGTGAAGGGCCTGGTCTATTCGCAGAGGGCGACTGGCTACACGAACGCAAGGTCCGACGACTCGGAGAGCGCCGCGCATTCGGTGGGCCTCTACATGAAATGTGGGTTCAGAATCTTGTCATCCACAAACCGCATCGACGCGACGTACTCGTCGGGCAAGAGCGTGCCCTGCTCGAGCCCGGACGAGTCGACCCAGTCGCACGGCGCGTCGTACGACCACCCCTCCTCGCGCATGCGTTGCCGGAACAAACTGCTCAGCAGCGCGTAGTCCGGCTCCTGTCCGTACGCGAGGCTCGTAACGTGCGCGTGGTAGGCCGCGAACTCGGCTGGAGAGCGCGCGAGGAGCTGTTGGAGGATGCCGGCAGGGGACGGGTCTTCCTTCATTTCCAGGATATAGTCGAGCTTCTTGGACGATGGTGCAGGGAGGGACTTCCAGGGGAGGGTGCCGTGGTAGAACTCGAGTAGGACGTAGAGGAGCGATTCGATGTCGTCTCGACGAGATACGGCTGCGAGGAAGCGGGGTTGTCACACTCATCCAGAAGAGATAAGGAGGACTACTAGAATACGTACAATGACCCTTGTGCGCTGCGACACTCGCGTACCGAACGGTCCCGATCGCGTGGCGCCCCGACTCTTGGAACGGGATGTGTTCGCCATTCTCCGGGAGAAGATACGTCCTTGAGAATGCGAGATCAAACATGTATACGATGTTGGTGTCGTCGTCCCAGTACCCTAGGGCGAAGTTATGCGGTTTGATGTCGCAGTGAATGACGCCCCTCGAGTGCAGGTACCGCAACCTCTCAATCTACCGGAGATAAAGTCTGGTTCAGATTCTGGGGGGCATGCCAGTGACAGAACATACCATCTGGTCGGCGAGCATACAGATTGTGTACATGGTGAAGCGCCCTCTACAGATACGACGCAAAGCCCCCAGGCTAGGGCCTAACCGGTCCATGACGATAACGTAGTCGTTCGCGTCTCGACCAGCGTAATGGATCCGCGGGAAGCCTCTCGTTCCATTCGGGATGAGTCCGTATATCATTGCCTCGTACTCGAGCAGTGGCGCCCAGTATTGATCGTAATTCCAACGACGTTCGGCCTTGACAGCTACTTGAACGCCGGTGTTGATATTGAACCCCCACATCACAAGGCCTGTTGCGTCGTCAGCTATCACGAGTATTCTGAAATGACCAGCAGTGCACCTCCATGTCCTCCGCCCACTGATTGCACTATCTGGTATATGCCGCAGACGGAATAAGAACGGATGTATTCCGTGTCGGGTTCTGGATAGTTGCTAAAATCAAACACCATATCGATGTACCGTTTTTGGGACTGGTAGACGGGAACGAGGGGATCCTGTAGCTTCAAGGATGCAGTGCACGTTGTAGTACGGCACTCTATTGAGGCGCTTCGAGTAAACCAAGTAACGACAAATATGGCTAAGCGCTTGATATTGAATATGAATCCCAGCGAGTATACTGTATATACAGTAAATCACTCAGTGGTCGGCCCCCTGCCTCGCACCTTGCACCTCGATTCCTGCGCTCGCTTGCTCACAATCTGTGCTGTCTGGACTTTTATCGACTACATCAACTCTCCAACGGTGAAGTCAAAGAAGCATCAAGGCGTGTCCCGTGCCGTCCGCCGCTTTACGGTCATGGAATTGCGGTGGTTCAGCCAACAGGCTCTGCAATGGTAGAAGGAGGCTCGGCGTAAGCTCAGTCTAGCCTTCTCTGGTGAGTGACCGCCTTCTGTGTACGTTCGACCCCACTATCGACGGCGTGGATATGTACAGCCTCCATGCACCGTCTCCCCATGCACGCCCGGTTCGTCAAGGACGCCCTGTCTGCAATCCTCCACCCTCCCATCTTCGACGACGTCGAGGCGGCGTGTTCGATGATCCGCGAGCACGGAAGCGTCCTCATTGCCCTCGTACCGTTCTCCTCGAGCACGCTCGCCGTGCTCCGACGCGCGCTCCCCGGAACGCCTCCTCGACCACATCCACTTCTACCCTGTCGACATCCCGGTGCACACGCCTGTGCCCACCACGATCTTCACCACGCTGCTCGAGTGGTGCAATGGGCTCCCCGGGCTGCGCGTACCCGCAGACGACGGCGACTCGGGCTCCTCCTCTCCATCGGCTCCAAGAATCGCCGCGGCAGACGTGCTAATCGTGAGCGCGAGCTTGGGCCGCGTGATGGTCCCTGCGACGGGCACGTTCGTGCAGCCGCATCCGACGGCGCAGCTCGAGCGGCCGCACAGCATTGAGGGCATGGTCGAATTCTACGTTGGCGAGGGCAGGAATTCGCCGAACGCGACGGTCACGGTGGGCGGTCTGGCCGAGCTCGTCCGGGTGCTGTTCGACGGCTCGGACTTGGACTGGGGCTCGGAGTCCGTTTCGGGCTCGACTTGCGAGTCGAACTCGGACGCATGAGCGTCGATGTTGTGGTGCCGACGCACTGCGTGCCTGTCCCGGATAATGTGCGGCGTGCGCTGCGGTCTGCATCGTGCCCCTATGGTACTACTTATGCTCCAGGTGCCATGGCGTCGCAGTCTAATAGTCTCTTCCGATCGCTTTCGACGTTCGTTCTGTTCCTGATGCTATCCAACGACGCTTTCCTCAATGCCATATCCTGTCCTGTCAGCTGTGCCTTGGACGAATATATTGTCTTTTAGGTTGTGCGCGTGCAATGCGAACCTCTCGAGGGACGCGCGGTCGCCCCGGTAGCGGTCGCGCGTGACCGGAGCATATTACCCTTTGCTCGCGGACCCAGCGCTGCGAAGGCTGTGGATACACAACCTATGCCTGCTTCAAGAATCGCAGAAGGAGGCTTCAATCGGTGCTGTGCTACGAAACACGATCTATCAAAAGCATAGGATACACGGAGAGCAAAGACTTTGCAAACAGAGCGGAAACGGCTTGGGACTCTGCGGTGGGACGTCAACGACCCAGAGAGTACTCTCCCGCGTAGGAGCGAGCACGACAGGAATAGCCTGAAGCGACAGCTTGGATGCAGGTCGGCGAGTCGTCCAGAGATGTTCAAGACTCTGATCCCGAATCGGAATCCATGAACAGCTCACGAATGAGATCCGACAAGCCAGAGACGATGACCGTCGGAGTCGGCGAATTCCTGCCCTTCCCGACGTAGAACCGGACCATGCCCTCGATGCTGTCCGGCCTACGCAGGAGCGCCGTCGGGTGCGGCTCTGCGAACATGCCCGTCGCGGCGACGAGCAGGCGGCCCACCCCGGCGCTCACCACCAGCACGTCCGCCGCGGTTAGGGTGGCGGCGTCCGTCTGCAGTCCAGGGAGTCCCTTACACCACTCGACCAGGGGAGTGAAGAACGTGACGGGCACGGGCGTGTGCACTGGGACCTCGACTGGATAGAAGTGGATGCACTTGAGCAGGTGGTTTGGAAGGGCACGACGGAGTACGGCGAAGGTGGAGGCGGAGGAGGGCACGAGTGCGACAATGGCGCTGCCGCGCTTCAAGAGTTCCAAACAGGCCGCCTCGACGTCGTCAAATATGGGAGGGCGGAGGATTGCGGAGAGCACATTCCGTATGAACCTCGGACGCATGGGGACCGGGATTCGGATTCTGTCCGCGAAGCTGGTGAGAGCCGTGTGCGCGCCCGCTGGGAGCGATGTCGCGCGGCCAGACCCGATCTGCTCCCGGATAGCCAGGGCTTCATATTCAATATACTGGTCTGCTGCATCGTACGGGTCGAGAGGCGGATTCGTGAAGACGAGCCAGGGCTCGATAGCGCGGCGAATGGTCCCTTCTCTGTCCTGCAGCGCGTATGAGCGTGTGCCGGTAAGGGAGATATGGCGCCGCTCACCAAAATCACCCCAAACATGTCGAGCACGACGACCAACGGGCACTTAGGTAGCGGTACTGTCGTGAACCATGTAGAGATGACCGGGCAGGCGAAGGGGAGATGGACGAATTCCAAGTACTCCTCTTGATCGCTGTCGTCCGCGTCATCGCTGTCGCTGTCGGTGATGATGTTGTAGGGCCTACTCCCGAGGGATGCAACAGATTCGAACCGATTGTGGAAGTTTCTATCGTTCTGTAGCAGAGCCTGAGCATACGCATGCGTAGGAGTAGGAGCACCATTGGGATCTGGTCCATGTGGTTGGGCTTCCGGGGTCATCACATACACATCGCGAGTATCGCCCTTGATACAATCGTGCAACTAGGTGAAATCGGTTAGCTAAGTCACATCTACTTGGGTTGACAATAATACCTGTCGAAGCGCCTCCACCCAATCGATGACTTGTTCAGCATGGGACCATCGATATTCTTTGCACAGTCTGTTCACGAGTCGGTCAATACATGCTATGCACCCGCTATCACGAGACCCGAGACACACTGGGCATAGAGCAGCATCTCATCGTATATATGAGCGGGGCCGTCGCGAATCATCAGATCACGGTCATAGGCGAACTTGAAGCAGTACGCATGAGGATTGTTCAGCTCGCCGAAGACCTCCGTTGGGTCAGGGGGGCCGCTTAGCAACGACCACTGGGTATAGTCGTCATCGGCGCAAGCATGGTGTGGCAGAAGATCAGCCAGTCGCGCTTTCTTCTGTCTCACCCAAGCATCGTCTAGCAGTTCATCGTTGCTTTCTACGGCCCTGTTAAATATGTCGAAGCTGTCAGCATCCAATTCATGGAGCACGGCTTGGATGGGGCGGCGTGAACCCCCAAAGACGCGGAACGTCGGAACTGTGTGCAGGTAAAGAGACTGGTGCAATGTGTCCGATAAGCATTCCATCGGAGGGTTCACGTTTAGCTGGACGTCGCCGCGCCCCGTTTCGTTGGAAAGCTCCCCAGTATCAATGGCGACTTTCGGTCCAAGAGTGTAGGAGGCGTCGGGGATCGGTATAGGCGATGGCAGTGAAGAACGAGCGCAGAGCGCGCCGGGTGCATTCGTTTTGTCGGAGTTCGGTGTATGGAACCGTATGGCCCAGAGAGGGGCCGTCGGAATACGCGTAGCGGCCTTGACAGCGGAGCGGGACAGCCAGAGGGATGCGGTCTTCACGGGGTCGAACTCGGCAAGAACAAGGGCATGTGTGGTCATAACCGTTCGGCGAGGAGGACTCGAGATCTCGGCCATGGTGTGCCAGTGTAGTGAATGAACTCAGTCGTCGTGGTACAAGACCGAAGCTCGCGCGTCGCGAAATCGCGACGCGCCCGATCACGTGGTGCGCGACGCGCGCTCTAGCGCCCGAGCGGTCGCTACCGCGGTTGATTGTCGAGCGAGAGACCGTCTGTAACTGTACGTCTCTGAGAAAGCTGAGGACTCCGATCCCGAGTACACATTACTGCCATTCCGGTCATGTGGAGGCTGTTCACCCAATCATATGCACACACGCCTCGCTCCTGCGCGGAAGCCGGCCGGGTAGACTGCACGGCGGGTCGAGTGGAATATGTGTTGACCCTCGGGTTTGAACGGGGTGGGGAGATTACGAGACTCGACGAGGTCAGGAACCGACGCGCTGGGGGCCACAACTCGTCTACATCAGTGGCATATGCCATTGACACAGCGCGCATAGTGCACATTGTCCCCCGACATGCACGCCCGCCCCGGGAACAATCCCAAGACGCAGTTCCCAAGACGCAGTTCCACACCCTAGATCGCAAATCTGTCTACGCGCCATACAGAGTGAAGAGCCTGGTCTATTTGCAGAGGGCGACCGGCTACACGAACGCAAGGTCCGGCGACTCGGAGAGCGCCGCGCATTCGGTGGGCCTCTACATGAAATGTGGGTTCAGAATCTTGTCCTCCACGAACCGCATCGACACGACGTACTCGCCGGGCATGAGCGTGCCCTGCTCAAGCCCGGACGAGTCGACCCAGTCGCATGGCGCGTCGTACGACCACCCCTCCTTGCGCATGCGTTGCCGGAACAAATTGCTCAGCAGCGCGTAGTCCGGCTCCTGTCCGTACGCGATGTTGAACTACAGTGCTGACTAATAGCAATGTAGTAAGCAACTACTGACACGAGGCTACCGGTCACTTAGAGAAAGTTCCGGATACTGTGGCTACATATTATATAGTATTACATCATAGCCCATGTACAGTAGTATATAAGACTGCTCTGTAGGAGCAGTTCAACAAGTCACTCTTAACCATCGACCACTACGTGTGCCTCTATCCAAAGCTCTACAGGTAAGTGAGTGGAGGGGCTTTCCACTGCGTAACAAGCCCTGCTCAACAGGTTATGAGCCCTGGTTGATGCTCGGATCTGCGCCCATGCTGGCTGCAATCCTGATGCTCCCAGCTCAGCTGGTTGAAGCCTAAGTCTATGCCTGACAAGGCCTGACTTATGAGTGCCCAGCATACCTGGACGTCGCCCTAAAGGGGCTTGATGTCGCGGGCCCTAGTGTGCGCCATGCCGGTTGCACCTAGCCTGCTAGAGCGCAGGGAGTGTTCAGCATTGCTGCCCTTGGCGCCGTAACAGCTGCCTTGTTGCGCGCATGGACAAATGCTGACATTCTGTTTCTACAGAACTCCCTTCATTGACCATGTCCAACTCGCTCACTCAGCTCGTTCCTCTCCTCGACGGATCGAACTACCCTCATTGGGCTGAGCTCATGCAGGCCTACCTCCAGCAGCAGGAAGTCTGGATCATCGTCAATCCACCTGCAGGCGTTGCCGCTCCTACTCTTGCACAGGACGGCAGCAACCATAATGAAGTCCTAGGCTGGGCCCAGATGGAGGCCAAGGCCAAGGGTTCAATACGCTTGCGCCTAAATGCTGAGGTAACCAGGCTCGTCTCCGATGTGACAACAGCCAAAGGCCTGTGGGAGGCTCTCAAGGAGCTCTATGGGACTACATCTGCGATGGGCGCCTTTAGCTTCTACAAAGCCGCCAACAACATCCAGATCCCCTTGAACGAGCATCCTGGCCCTGCGATCGTGAAGATCCAGATCAGCTCGCCAATGCCGGCGCTGACGTTCCTATGAACCTGCGCGCCCTGATTATCCTAGGTGCCGCTCCGCCGCGCTACAACACTGCCGTTCAGCTCTGCCTGAACAATCACGAGATCAAGAACCTCTCAACTGGTCACGCTCGTGAAGCTCTCGTGGCGGCATGGGAGTCAGCGGCAACCCGGAAGCCTGGAAAGGCTGGCGAGGCCAAGAAGCTCAGCGCTATCAAGCACAAGGGCAAGGACCCTGCCTTCAAGTAGCAGTAGCAGCAGCAGCAGTGCTACAATAGCGACGGCAGCTCGCAGCAGCAGCAGAGAGGCAAGGGCAAGGCCAGGTGAGGAAAGCGTAAGGGTCAGAAGCCTTCGGGCAATGACCACGCTCACCTTGCGTCCGCCGCGACCATCTCTGACGGTCCTACATCGACTGTCAACCCGCGCGCACTTTTGCGCAAGCCGGTCCATGTCAACGGCCCAGAGGGGGAGAGCCAGTACCCCACTCTGAAGCGTGCTTTCAACCTTGCGCGTGACATTGACGTTACACCTAGTATGGAGCGCATCCGCACTCTTGAAAGCATCGTCAAGGTCCTCGACAAGGAAGAAGGTACGAGCCGGATCGTTGAAGTCAACTCTGACTCGGACGGCGCGGACAGTCACTCATTGAAGCGTACTCGCCTCTCTCTGGCTGAGCGCATCGACTGGACTGAAAGGGATGATGACGCGGAGTCTGCCGTCTCCCTCGGCCTCGAGGACGAAGACGTGGACATGGAGATAGCTGAAGCGGCTGGTCTCTATGAGCAGTACAATGATCAAGTTTGGTCAGTACTCTTGCTTATGCCCCACAGTCAACACGCTGATGCGCGTTCCATAGCGGCGACATGAAACGGCGTGGTAGGATCTGCGGTAGTAGTTAGTACGCGATCCAATGTCTGTAAATCTCCGAATATATGCAGTCATCTTCGCTCATATTCAGAGTGTACTCGCTGCAAGGGCAAAGCTAAGGCTGACCAGAACGGTCCACCTATATGGATGCTTGATTCCGGAGTGTCACTCCACTTTACGTTTGACATGAACGATTACGTCAAATATGAATCGCTCCAGGAAGACATCGTCGTCAGTACTGCAAATGGCCTTGCATTTGCAAACGGTTCTGGGACTGTCGTCCTGAACTGCCCTATCACCCCTGGGGGACATAGCATGGTGCGCATTGCACCAGTCTACTACATCCCAGACCTGAACTCTCGTTTGCTTTCTCTGGGAGAATTCCTCCAAGAAGGTCTGAGCGTGAGCGGTACTGCTGATGAAATCAGCATCTACCAGGCGTCGGGTGAACCATTTCTTGTCTTCCATCCTCGACAGCCAGGTGACACGATCTTTTGTGTCAGATCGCTTCCTTCAATGGATGCGATGCTTATATTTCCTACGGTCTGTAAGCTAGACTACCAGACTGTCGTGGATACGACGGAGACCCTGTATTTTTCCGCTATTTTTCTCTATTTTTCCTCATTTTCTACGGACAGTTTACGATACACGAGCAGGCTGAGGCATGTAGACGGTCATGTGACCCTCACCTGCAGGTAGAGCAATACCGGCGCACAGACTGCCCTTTCGTTTGTACATGTTATGGCTCCATCAAAGTAGTATATAACCGACCCTGTAGCGACCCTAGCTGTTACGCACCGTGCTCCAACTCGAAGTCCGAACCTCCGGACTTCAACTCCGGGTCCGTACTCCGGACTATCACCCCGGACTCCTACTCCGTACTCCACCCTTCGTACTCCGGACTCAACTCCGGACCATCAGATGTCTCAGATCACGCCATAGCCTCATGTTCGTTCTTAACAATAGGGCTATTGTCTTCTCTCTTTCCTCTCCTATTCCGTACTTCCTTATTGTTATAGAAGACAATAAGACCGTAGCTATTTATACCGCCCTGGGAATGTACTAGCTACTCAGTTCGGATATCTTGTAACTTGTAACTTGTAACCTCTAACTCATAACTATTCCCCTTTCCCGAACTCCTTGTCTGACCTCCGACCTCCGACCTCCGACCTCCGACCTCCGACCTCTGATTTCCGACCTCAGCCCTTGGGTCTCCGCTCCTGTTCCGTCTCTGTTCCTCCCCATCCTCCTTTCGGAAGATCTAGTCCGAACTCCGTCCCCTAACTCTGTCCGTCCCAAATTGAGGACACTTCGTCGTGAACCCGTGCGTTGCCAATAGCTTCGCAGAAGTCCTCCCCCGTGCGTACTCCGAACCCCGGACTTCCTCCTCCACCTCCGCTCCGTTCCCGGACTTCCGTATTCCGCTCCCTAGCCCGGAACTCCGGAGTTCCGTAGTCCGCACAGTCCTAACACTAGCCCCCATCTTGACCTCTTGGTCTTTGGGCTAGGTAAGCCTTTGATTGTACCTTTTGATTAGCGCGAATGTTAACCTTGGTCTTTGGGCTAGATTCGTCGTGAGAACCTAAGTCCGGCACGCGTTGACCTCTGGTCCGCGGCCCCAAGCAAGATCCCTTCTCTCTTCTTTGCGGTAGTCGTAGTCAGTAGCACGTCACCGGTCGCGTCGAGCCTGGCTCCGCGACACAGACCATGCATCGTCGCCTCGGTCATCCTTCTAAGGATGTTCTGAAGCGTGCTAGGGAACATACCGCAGATTTCCCAACCATTGAGTTTCCCTCTGAGGAACCTCTCTGCCGTGGATGTGCAGAAGGAAAGATGCCGTTAAGGTCATTCCCGCCATCCATTCGACGGGCTTCTCGACCGTTTGAAGTCGTTCATTCGGACTTGAAGTCATTCCCCGTTGACTCCTACCACAAGTACAAGTATGTGATCATGTTCCTTGATGATCATACTTCGTATGCTTGGGCTGTGTGTCTGCGCTCCAAGGATGCTGCGCTCACAGCGACTAAACACTTCTTAGCCAACATCGAGAATCAATCTTCTTAGCCAACATCGAGAATCAATTCAAGACGAAGGTACAGAAGTGGATGTTAGACGGTGGGAGAATATAAGTCCAAAGCATTCAATAATTTGCTTAAGGACAAAGGCATTGAGATTCTCCAGAGCGTGCCGCACCAGCCACAACAGAACGGTCGTGCTGAACGACTTATGCGGACACTCTCAGACAAGGCTGAGGCCATGCGTCTCGACACCTGTCTTCCTCAATCATAGTGGGAATTTGTGATTGAGCATGCTGTTCATGTGTACAACCGCACGCCTCTACGCCGTTTGAAATGGCAAACCCCCTATGAGGCATTGAACGGCGAAGCTTCATCCATAAAACATCTACGCGTTTTTGGGTGTGGTGCTTACGTGCACTTGCCACCAGCCGTAAGGGCAAACAAGCTCTCACCTAAGTCAGAACTTATGGTCTACATTGGGGTTGCGCCTGGTGGACACGGCTTTAGGTTCATGCGGTCACCCAACAACGTGATATTCACGTTGGCTCATGTGTTGTTCGACGAGAATATGTTCCCTAAATGCCCTTCAAACCAGCGACGACGCACCTCTCGGTTGCATGACGCGCCAGAGGATCACCCATCAGACCAGGAATCATCCATTCCTTTGGGCCCTGATGATGACGACGACGATGAACCTCGTCATCCTCCCCAGCACCTTCCTGAAAGGAGACAGGAGCAGGAGCATGACGATGCACCTGAGACGCCACCTTGTGCACGCACTCCTAGTCTGCCGCCCCATGTGCCGGTGATGCCGCCTACGCCTAAGAAACAGCGGCCTACACGTGAGTGGAAAGTGCCAACTCGCTCAGGCAATGTGTACGGAGAGTCACAGCATCCTGTACAACAAGTCAAAGAGATAGAGAAGCAGGGGGAGTGGAAAAAGATTGTCGGCGAACAGTCGGGTCGCTCCCGACGTAGCGGACAGTCTCGGTCAAAACAGATTCCCGGCAATAGTTCTGCACCACCCGCTCCAAGCGATGTACCTGCTCCATCCGCCTCGGGTGAAGTGTCTGGCAGCGCACCTGATCATAACTCAGGGAACTCTTCTGACGAAGTCGAAGAGGCACTGCGCGCCGACGATGAGCTGGCCCTGGCAAAACTATGCCGGGAAGGGGGAGTAGCACTCATCAACTACCTGCTCATGAAAGTGGTTCCACCAGTTGATGAGAATCTGCCCGACACGTCCAACGTTAGAGAATGGACTTACCGTGACATCACTTGCCTACCACTGGCTGAGCAAAAGGAATGGAAGGCCGCATGCCAGGAGGAGTTAGAGGCACTCCAACGGCGAAAGGTCTTTGAACTGGTCGACCGCCCTAAGGGGCGTCAGGTCATATAGAACCGATGGGTATTCGACGTCAAATCTGACGGTCGAAAGAAAGCCAGGCTTGTTGCCAAAGGTTTTTCCAAGGTCGAAGGCGTAGACTACGACCAGATCTTCTCACCAGTTGTTCGCTTCGAGACTGTGCGTCTCATACCCGCACTCTCAGCCCTCGAAAACTGGTATATCACCGGACTTGATGTCCGCAACGCTTACCTCTACGGCAAGCTAAACGAGGAGATCTATATGGAACAACCTGAAGGCTTCGTAACCAAAGGCAAAGAGCGCAAAGTCCTACGGCTACTGCGCGCTCTATACAGACTGAAGCAAGCAGGTCTTGCATGGTGGCGCACCCTGAACCAGTCTATGAAGGAGCTAGGCTTCACATGCTTAGTCTCCGACACCGGTATCTTCATCTACAAGGGGAAGAACGGTGAACTAGTTGTTGTCGTAGTATACGTCGATGTCACCCTTTTCTGTGGACCGAACAAGGCACTCGTCGAAAAGATGAAGGCCAAGTTCATGGAGAAGTGGGAGTGCAGAGACCTTGGCAAAGTCAAGCAATCTTTGCGCATGTGCATCCAGCGTAATGGCCGCACGATTTATATTGATCAGTGCGCTTACCTGGAGAAAGTGCTTCAGCGATGCGGTATGCAGAACGCGAAGCCTGCGCTGACTCCACTGCCTGCTGGGTATTACCCCAAGCCTAACAAGCAGACAGCGGATCCTACTCTTCGTTCCAGGTTCCAGACCGTCATTGGGTTCCTGCTATACATCATGCTCGGTACCCGACCTGACATCGCTTTTGCTGTCACCAAACTGTCCCAGTACTCTGCGAATCCTTCGCACGAGCACCTCACCAAGGTGCTGTATATTTGCCGCTACCTCCTTGGGACCAGATCTTACTCCCTGGTCTATGATGGTGCATCGGGACTCGGCATAAGCGCATGTACAGACTCAGATTGGGCATCTGACCCAGTCACTCGACGGTCGCAGACAGGATATTTCCTGAAGTTAGCTGGAGGCATATTCAGCTGGACATCTCGCGCACAGAAGACTATTGCACACTCGTCCACTGATGCTGAATACATGGCAATCAGCGATTGCTTTCGCCAAGTAGTCTGGATCCGCAACCTATTGGGTGAGATCGGCTACAAGCTTGGGCCTATCCCTATCGCAGGGGACAGTCAAGGATCACTCTTTATGAGCTCAAATCCTGTGACTGAAAGTCGGTCTAAGCACATCGACATTCGCTACCATGCTATTCGAGAGTACATCGAGAATAAGCAGGTCGAAGTGTTCTTCGTCGATGGCTCAGACAATCCAGCTGACCTCTTCACTAAGAACCTGGGACACGTCAAGTTCACAAAGTTTAGGGGGCAACTCAGCCTTGAGTTTTACGACTCGGCCT
This sequence comes from Trametes polyzona, assembly GCA_022606195.1. NCBI lineage: Eukaryota > Fungi > Basidiomycota > Agaricomycetes > Polyporales > Polyporaceae > Trametes > Trametes polyzona. The sequence goes on along the minus strand of JABYQF010000011.1, from coordinate 1,155,415 downwards.
GACTTAGCTGCATCAGCACTCGAATGCTTGCGCACACTACCGTGGTGCTTAGCGAGGGGGAGTGTTGAACTACAGTGCTGACTAATAGCAATGTAGTAAGCGACTACTGACACGAGGCTACCGGTCACTTAGAGAAAGTTCCGGATACTGTGGCTACATACTATATAGTATTACATCATAGCCCATGTACAGTAGTATATAAGACTGCTCTGTAGGAGCAGTTCAACAAGTCGCTCTTAATCATCGACCACTACGTGTGCCTCTATCCAAAGCTCTACAGGTAAGTGAGTGGAGGGGCTTTCCACTGCGTAACAAGCCCTGCTCAACATGCGAGACTCGTAACGTGCACGTGGTAGGCCGCGAACTCGGGTGGAGAGCACGCAAGGAGCTGTTGGAGGAGCTTCCTAAGTACACAGTTGGACGGTCTTGTCAGTAGGGTATTCGAATGGAATGTATTCCAGTTGGCCTTCCAGCCATTCGGGTCATGTGTGTTGGGGGAAAGTGAACCGCCGGGGATCCTTAGCGAGATGAGTCTAGTTGCTTCCCTCCGAAGTTTGCTGTCGGCGTGTCCATCGGTCCGGTCGTCCGGTCCTGGTATCCGCGTGCAAGGCTGTGAGTCGGACCACCCCTCAGCGAGCTACTACGTTGGACTCGCTGCATCGCGCGTGTTCGACCCCCCAACAGTGAGCTGTATGTGCGAAGAGTATAAATACAATTATTTGGTTCAGTGTCCGTATTTCTTTTTGAGGTCCTTCATGGAACGGTCTACCAGTTGCATCCTGGATTTGTCAAAGGAATGAGAAATGAAAAGTGGTAGGATCTCCTCAATCTTCCGCCAGTACTCCAGGAACACCCTCGACTTCCACCCTCCCTGCGTGGCTACGACATCTGGATGAGTTCCACGAAGAAGCAGTTCGGTGGCTCCCCCAATACAGAAACAGTGTCCCTGTAGCTCGTTTAGCCCGTTTGTCGCCCAGATCTCGTTGCAGCGCAATAGGAACCATGTACGCATCATTGGTGCCCAGCCTGAAGAACTCTGAACCTATCAGGGAAGGCTGTGAGCCGCACAAAAGGGAAGTCTTCAGTCAGTGAGCGAACGACTATATTGCATAGTACAGTACCTGTGAGCCGCACAAAAGGGAAGCTACAAGTACTGGTAAGTAAACCATCGTAAGGCATATGTAGTAGGCATAGGACTGTCACGACCGTGCCAAACCCCGAACACCCGAACACCCGAATGGCCGATACTCCCGTACCCCCGATCTCGCGTACCCCCGTATGTACCCCCGGACTCGTATTTCATATGTCTCAGATTGCACCATAGCGCCAAGACTTGTTACTTACAATAAGCGCTATTGTTTCGCACCACCGGACTTCGGTCCTAACCCCCGAACTTCCCTTTCGGTACTTCGTTATTGTTTCGACTACACAATAAGCTCTCGTCTATTTATACCGACTGGAATGTACTAGCTACTCAGTTCGGATATCTCGTTAACACGAATATTCTGCTCAACCCCCGAACCTCCGAACCCCCGATCCGTCCTCCAACTCTCTGAACCCCCGAAACATCCGATCCTCCGGCCTTGCTTGACTCATACCTCGCTCTCGACTTCTCACCGCTTCTCCCCCCGACACTCGTGCGACAGTTCGGTCCTTCACGGCCCATACCGAACTCCCGAATCGGTCCTTCTGTAAATAGAGGACAGCTGCCGAGGTTGCCCAGTGCGTTACTAATAGTTTCGCCGAAGTCCTCCTTCCGGTGCTTCGGGACTTAGTCTTACCCCCGGAATTCCCGAGCACGGTCCTAACAGTATATCCGAACTCATCCCGGGAACCTCGCCATGTCTCACAATCCGGCGCCCGATGATACGACCTTTTCAGGGTTCTCTGCACGCCGCGATCGGGTTCAACCCCCGAACCCCTCCACTCCTATTCGATTCTCGGTTCCTTTGGACCCGCGGTACACGCAGACTCGATCGCCGGACCCCATCTCTCGTGAGACAACTCCTGGCCCGTTCAACCCGGGCCTACCCTCGGACCCTCAGACAGCGGCGCCGGGACCTCAGTCCGTAACGCCCCCCGCCGGAATCCACTCTCCACACAACCCCTTCGCCAATCCTCGGAGTACCCCCGAACCACCGAACGCTCCCGGGCCCCGACCAGCCCCCGATTCCACCGATAAGCTCGCGGATGCTATCGCTCTCCTGTCGCAAACCCTCTCGCACTCCGGTCAGGGGAATGGCGGTTCTTCGGAACGAAGCAACGTCCGAGAACCCGACCAATTCGACGGGACCGATCCCACGAAGCTTCGGCTCTTCTTCGCTCAGCTGGAGCTGGTCTTCAAGGCCCGGCCGCGCACTTTCAACACCGAGGAAAAGAAGGTCACCTATGCCATCTCGTACCTTAAAAGTACGGCCCTTCAGTATTTCGAGCCGTACCTCTTGGAAGGAGCCTCCGACAATCCCCCGATTTTCATGTCGAACTACGAGGTCTTCCAGGAGGAGCTCCGAGTCAACTTCGGACCTTTCGACGCCTCCGGAGCAGCCGAAAACGAGCTCATGAGCCTCCGGATGGGCGAGAACCAACGTATCGCGAAGTACATCACGAAGTTCACGCAACTCGCGACGCAGGTTCGGTGGGGCAACGCGCCGCTCCGCTATCGGTTCTACGACGGTCTGCCGAACCGTCTCAAGGACCGAATCTCCGAAGTCGGGAAGCCGACTACTCTGCACGCGCTCCGGGACCTAGCGCAGTCTATCGACAACCGCTACTGGGAGCGAAAGGCCGAACAGAGCCGCGAGAGCGGTTCCTCCAAGTCCGGAGGCAAGTCATCGTCCTCGGACCACAAGGCCTCGTCTTCCAAGTCCTCACACGCGCACACCCCGACGCCCGCTACGACGAAGCCCGCGACCTCTTCGGGTCCTCGAACCCCCGCTAAGTCCCCGGCCAAGCCCTACAGCGACAAGCTAGGGAAGGACGGTAAGCTTACCCCCGAAGAGCGACAACGCCGCTTCACCAACAACCTCTGTCTCTTCTGCGGAGGAGCCGGACACACCGCGAACGCATGCCCCAAGAAGACGTCTTCCGCCGCGAAGGCCCGCGCTGCAAAGGCTGCAACCCCCACGGTCGCGCCTGTAGCCCCGGCCAAGGCCGAGACGGTTCCTGAGGTGCCGAAAAACTAGTCCGCGGTCCTCCAACCTCCGTACTTGTCGAGGACCGCGTTGACTCCTCCCGTACGGAGAAGACCATCCGGCTCAACGCGTCCGCTCTTTCCGATCCCTTGTCTCTGCATCTCGACCTCTTTTCTGACTCTATCCCGACCCCTTTCCGGGCCTTGGTGGACTCCGGCTCTTCGCACTGCTTTTTAGATTCGGGCTTTGCGGAGGCTCACGGGGTTCCGACAAGGTCCATACCCCCGCTTCGGCTCCAGCTCTTCGACGGCACGTCCAATGCGTATATCACTCGTACTGCCGTCCTTCCGATACATTTTCCCTCCGGGGAGGTCCTCGATATAGAATTCTATGTCACTCCGCTCGACAAGTCGGTATCCGCCGTTCTGGGATACAGCTGGCTCTCCGCCTACAATCCGTTGATTGACTGGAAGACGCGCAGCATCAAGTTCCGAACCGTACCACCGACAAGTCCCGTATCTGACCCCAGGCCTGCTCCCATCGTGGAGAATTCCCGTACACCCCCCGAACCGACCTCCTCGGCCTCCGGCCCCCGCGTTTCACTCATCAACGCGGCGGCGTTCGCCCGCGCCTGCAAGCTTCCTGGCTCCGAAAGCTTCACGCTGAATCTCTCGAACCCGGAATCCGCGCACATTCGGGGTTCAAGCACCGAACCCGCTCCGGACCTTACGGGCATACCCCCGGAGTACCACGAATTCGCGGACGTCTTCAGCAAGAAGCAGGCCGACGAACTCCCGGAGCACCGGCCCTACGACCTCAAGATCACTCTCGAGGACGGCGCGGTGCCTCCACTCGGACCCATCTACTCGCTCTCTAAGACCGAGCTCGACACCCTTCGGGAGTACATCGACGAGAACCTCCGTTCGGGGTTTATTCGTCCATCCAACTCCCCCTGCGGTGCCCCCGTCCTGTTCGTCAAGAAAAAGGACGGCTCCCTCCGACTCTGCGTGGACTATCGGGGCTTGAATAAGATCACCCGAAAGGACCGCTATCCCCTTCCGCTCGTCTCGGACCTCCTGGACACCCCGCGGAAGGCCCGAATCTACACCAAGATCGACCTCCGCCACGCGTACAACCTGGTCCGGATCGCCCCCGGAGACGAGTGGAAAACAGCGTTTCGGACACGCTACGGCTCTTTCGAATGGCTCGTAATGCCGTTCGGCCTTTCCAACGCGCCGGCCGCCTTCCAACGCTTCGTCAATGAGGTTTTCGCCGACCTCTTAGACGTGTGCGTAGTCGTCTACCTGGACGACATTCTCATCTACTCCGATAACCCCGAAGAGCACCGGGAGCACGTCAAGGAGGTCCTTCGACGGTTGCGCAAGAACCGGCTGTTCGCACGTGCGGACAAGTGCGAGTTCCACGTCGAGTCCGTCGAGTACCTCGGCTACATCCTCTCTCTTTCGGGGCTTACGATGGCGGAATCCAAGGTCAAGGCGATCCTCGAATGGCCGGAGCCCCGAAAAGTTCGCGACGTACAATCCTTCCTCGGGTTCGCGAACTTTTATCGGCGGTTCATTCACAACTATTCCGAGATCGTACTACCGCTCACCCGCCTCACCCGGAAATCGGTCCCTTGGAACTTCGACGACAAGTGCCGAAACGCGTTCAACGCGCTCAAGAAGGCGTTTACCACCGCTCCGGTCCTTCGGCACTGGGAACCTGGTCGGCAGTTGACCGTTGAGACCGACGCCTCCGACTACGCCATCGCCGGTATCCTCTCCATTACCACCGAAGACGACGAACTACACCCGATCGCGTTCCACTCCCGAACTCTCACCGGCGCCGAGCTCAATTACGACACGCACGACAAGGAGCTGCTCGCGATCTTCGAGTGCTTCAAGTGCTGGCGGCACTACCTCGAAGGGGCCGAAACCCCGATCGACGTCGTCACCGACCACAAGAACCTGGAGTACTTCGCGACTACGAAACTCCTCACGCGCCGTCAAGCTCGGTGGTCCGAATTCCTCTCCCAGTTCAACCTCATCATCCGATTCCGCCCCGGGAAACTGGGCGCGAAGCCCGACGCACTCACGCGCCGTTGGGACGTCTACCCAAAAGAGGGGGGCAGTGACTACTCCGTCGTCAACCCGCACAACTATCGACCGGTGTTCACGCAGGAACAGCTCGCGACCTCCCTCCGCGCTACGGTACTTCGGGATCCGGTACTACGCGCCTCTTTCCTTCTAGACACCGAGCAACTCCGCACGGACATCAAGTCTGCCTTGTCCCGAACCCCCGACCCCGAGCTTGCCGCTGCCCTTGAGCTCTCATCCACCGGTAACCCCCGATGGTCCCGAGACGAGGACGGCTTCCTCCTCTTCAATGGCCGAATCTATGTACCGAATGTCGACGATCTCCGACTTCGGGTTCTTCGGTCCTATCACGACCACCCTACCGCCGGACACTGGGGGCAGAACAAGACTCAAGCCCTGATCCTTCGGGATTTTGCATGGCCGGGTCTTCGGCTCTTCGTTCGGGACTACGTCAAATCCTGTACCACCTGCGCTCGATCCAAGGCCCCGCGACACCTCCCTTACGGGACCTTGAAGCAGCTTCCGATCCCCGAACGTCCCTGGAACTCCATCTCCATGGACCTCATCGAGCAACTCCCGAACTCCGACGGATACACCGCAATCTTGGTCATCGTGGATCGGCTCTCCAAGCAGGGAATCTTCATCCCCACCCACGACACTCTAACCGCCGCGGAGCTTGCGGACCTTTTCGTGCTCCACGTCTTCTCAAAGCACGGAGTCCCTTCCCACGTAACCTCCGATCGGGGTTCTGAGTTCGTGTCTCACTTCTTTCGGTCCCTCGGCAAAGCCCTTGACATGCGCCTACACTTCACTTCGGGGTACCACCCCGAGGGCGACGGGCAGACCGAGCGGGTCAACCAGACTCTCGAACAGTACCTCCGGATCTACACCAACTACCAGCAAGACAACTGGTCCCGTCTTCTCCCTCTTGCCGAGTTCGCCTACAACAATGCCCCGAACGCAACCACCGGAATCTCGCCCTTCTTCGCCAACAAGGGCTACAACCCTGCAATCACCGTACACCCGGAGCGGGACTTGACCTCCGCCCGCGCTCGGGACTTCGCGGTCGACCTCGACGAACTCCATTCGGCACTACGCGAGCAGATCGCCGACGCCCAACGACGGTACCAAGTCCAAGCAGACAAGCACCGACTCCCAGCACCCGACTACAAGATCGGCGACTATGCCTACGTAAGGGCCGACAACATCCGAACCACCCGTCCGTCCAAGAAACTCGCTGAGAAGTTCCTCGGCCCCTACGAGATCATCGCTCAACCGGGATCTCATTCCTTCACCCTCCGACTCCCCGACTCTATGCGCGCCATACACCCCGTTTTCCATGTCTCCCAGCTTGAGCCCGTAACACCGAACACTATCCCCGGACGTGTCCAACCCCCGCCAGACCCCGTAGAAATCGACGGTGAGCCCGAGTACGAGATCGCCGAAATCCTCGACTCGAAGATCGACCGCCGTCGACGACACTGCCAACTACTCTACCTGGTCAAATGGGCGGGCTACGAAGGCACCGACGAAGAGAGCTCGTGGGTCCTCGCTACCGAACTTGAGCACGCGCAGGAGCTTGTCTCGGACTTTCATACTGCGTACCCCCGAAAGCCCGGACCTCTTCGGGACTTGGCCTAACCCCCGATTTCGGTACTTGAATTCTCAGGTATTTTCCAGCCACACTTTTCTATTAGCCAGCCGTATAGTAAGAACAAGAAATCGGGGCACGAAGGCCCGTACTACCGAACCACCGAAGACCGGAAAACACCGTCTAAGCGGTGTTTCCCTCCTGCTCTTCGCCCTGCTCCTCGCCCTGCTCCTCGACCTCTTCTCCCTGCTCGGCCTCCTCCATCTCGCCCTCATCCCCCGACCTATCCTCCGGTCCTTCCTCGGACCCACTCCCCGGCTCTTCCTTGTCCTCGTACCCCCGCGTCTCCTCCATCCGCTCGAGCACCCGCTCGATGGCGGACTCGACCCCCACGGCCACCGCGGCCTCAAGGCTCGCGGCCTCATCCTTGACCGCCTTCCGCACCTCCTTCCGCAGCACCGCGACCTCGCGGTTGAAGAGGTCGTTGTGGACCTCGATCTCCTCCTCGAGCCGCTGCTCGAGGTGCCGCACCACCCCCCGGAGCCGCTGCGACTCAACAAGGAGCCGGTACATCAGCTCCCGATTCGTCATCGGGAGCGAGACCGGGTCCTGCGCCCAAGTCCCGGCCTCATCGTCGAGCACCGGGACCTCGTCGTCGTCGTGCCCCTCCGGGGCCTCCGGGAGTTCCACCGGGGAGAACCCCCGGGGAACCCGCCCCGAACCCCCGGCCTGCGACCGCGCCGGCGGGTTCACCACCGACCACCGGGTCTCTCCCGGCTTCTGCGCCGACCCCTCCGCCCGGGCCTTGCCCTTCCCCTTGTCCTTCGGGGCCTCCGCGGCCTTCGCGGTCTTCGGGGCTTGCGGGGCTTGCGCCCGAGGGACCGGCGTCGCCTCCGGGGTCTCGACCGCCTCGGCCTCCGACTCAACGACCTCCGTGGACTTGAAAGTCCGCGCCTTCTTGGCTGGCGGCGGGCCATCCTTCGTCGGCCGGAGCTTGTTGTCGTGGCGCCGTTGGAGGTCTCTCGGGAGGCCCTTCGTGCCCTGGCACATGCCACCCTTCGCCCGCTTGCAGTTGATGCAAGTGGACACGCGGGCCCCGCCGGCGAACCAGCAGTCCTCCTCGCGCTCGCGGCAGCGCTCGCAGGGAGTCCTGAAAATCGATCAGTTCGGTGATTCGGCATTTCGGTCTTTTGGTACTTACGACGCGTGGTGCACCGGCACCTCGTCGATCTCGCGCTTGCGCTTCTTCTCCGCCGACTTGGGGCTCGGCGCCGTGGTCGTCGTGGTCGCCGCCCTTGGTGCCGGAGTCGTTGGCGGCCGGGTTGTCGTCATCCGAGGCGATTTCGTCGGCATCGTCGAACTCCCTGCCAATCTCGTCAGACACCCGACCACGCGCGAACCGCCGACTGCCGCCGAAGACGGCTTCGCACCTTGTTTTTTCGGGCCCTCGGCCCTTGCCCCCGCCGAACCCTTCGCAACCGCCGGCCTCCGCACCTCAGCCGTCTCCACTCCCGACCCTTGCGCTCCCTCCGTCGGTCCTTCCGTCGGCCCCTGCTTCGGTCCCTCCTCCAACGCCCGCAACTGCGCCCTCAGCGCCTCGATCTTCTTCTGCTTGTCCTGGGGCGTCTGGGACATGGTGTCGGCGAAAGAGTTGGCTGGTGAGGATGGTGATAGCAGGCAGAGGCGAGGAGTCCCGAGACCAACCCCCGGCGAGTTATATGTCTTTCCCCCGACTTCTGAACCCATCATCCGATCTGATCTCCGTCAATCAATTCACTCAATTTTCCTCCTCCGTATTTAGTTTAGCCCACGGCCCTCATGGGTTCGGGCCCTAGAGGGGGGGCACTGTCACGACCGTGCCAAACCCCGAACACCCGAACACCCGAATGGCCGATACTCCCGTACCCCCGATCTCGCGTACCCCCGTATGTACCCCCGGACTCGTATTTCATATGTCTCAGATTGCACCATAGCGCCAAGACTTGTTACTTACAATAAGCGCTATTGTTTCGCACCACCGGACTTCGGTCCTAACCCCCGAACTTCCCTTTCGGTACTTCGTTATTGTTTCGACTACACAATAAGCTCTCGTCTATTTATACCGACTGGAATGTACTAGCTACTCAGTTCGGATATCTCGTTAACACGAATATTCTGCTCAACCCCCGAACCTCCGAACCCCCGATCCGTCCTCCAACTCTCTGAACCCCCGAAACATCCGATCCTCCGGCCTTGCTTGACTCATACCTCGCTCTCGACTTCTCACCGCTTCTCCCCCCGACACTCGTGCGACAGTTCGGTCCTTCACGGCCCATACCGAACTCCCGAATCGGTCCTTCTGTAAATAGAGGACAGCTGCCGAGGTTGCCCAGTGCGTTACTAATAGTTTCGCCGAAGTCCTCCTTCCGGTGCTTCGGGACTTAGTCTTACCCCCGGAATTCCCGAGCACGGTCCTAACAAGGACTTACTCTTCAGTCAGTGAGCGAACGACTGAAGAGCAAAAGCAGAGAATGTCCTCCTTATATACAAGTGGAGGACTGCGATGAATAAGCAGAGAGGAATGAAGCATGTGATACTGAGAGGAGCGATTGGTAAGAAACATAGAGGAATAACTCAGCATAGGTCATGCGCTGACTCAGGATCGTGTCTAGAATGGACCCGGAGCAGCGTAGAACGCAAGAGAATATACCGGAACCTTCTGCAGGGATGGCAGAATGATAATGTACAGTAGAACAAAAGAAAGTTCATAAATGGTAAGTAGGAACATCCATGCTGACATATCGTAGATGCACAGCCACTACACACTGCCACTCCCAGTCCGGCACAGCCGTAGGTCCGGAAGTTCAATAAGAGTGTCCATGGCCACTGTCACATGAGAACGCGGGTCTTCGTGGAGGAGTTGTAGTGTCTCATGATTGAAGGAGGAAGAGTTGAGAGAGTTGTAGAGCCGGATGTGTTTGTCCCGGTCCGGGAGGTTCGCTGCACGATGCTCAAGGTAGACTATAACCCGGAAGCCAACAGCAATCGTCCGACAGAAGATGATGACCTGTCAGTCCTCGTCCAGAACCCAGTTGAGCTCTGCAAATGTCATCGAGCGTGCACCAGAGACGACCGTCTGGAAGATGATGCTGATATCGGGACGGATATTCGAACAGCGGATGAGGTGGTATCTACCATCTACGAGGCCTAGGAACTTGCATACCGCAAGCTGCGGCTTTCCAGCTCGAAGGGTGGTGGTGAGAGCAAAGGTTACAGTTCGATCGGCGAGGCAAGCACGAGCATAGCCAATCTGTTTGAACACTGGGCGAAAGGACGGATTACCCCAGGTATCCATAAGATGTGCCTCATCCACAGCCATGGCGACTACATGGGCCTGAAAACTGTCATCCTTCACAAGGCCCACGTATCCTTTCGACTTCAACTGCTCGGGAGATGTCGTGGATATGACGGAGACCCTGTATTTTTCCGCTATTTTTCCCTAATTTTCCTCATTTTCTACGGACAGTTTACGATACACGAGCAGGCTGAGGCATATAGATGGTCATGTGACTCTCACCTGCAGGTAGAGCAATACTGGTGCACAGACCCCCCTTTCATTTGTACATGTTGTGGCTCCATCAAAGTAGTATATAACCGACCCTGTAGCGACCCTGGCCTGCATCTTGACCTCTTGGTCTTTGGGCTAGGTAAGCCTTTTAATTGTACCTTTGATTAGCGCGAATGTTAACTTGGTCTTTGGGCTAGTTTCGTCATGAGAACCTAAGTCCGGCGCACGTCAACCACGGGTCCGCTGCCCCAAGCAAGATCCTTTCTCCTTTCTCCAGCAGTAGTCGTAGTCAGTAGCACGTTATCGGTCACGTCGAGCCTAGCTCCGCGACACGTCGAATATATCCTACTGGATCCATAATATGTCGAGTAATTCACATCCATTCAAGTTCGCGTCTGCCGACGGGAACCAGCTATGCCACAGATTTGCCAAAGACAAGCTCGGCTTTGACCCCCATGACTATGTCATCGAAGGGGTATGCCACACTCTGGATGGCGAAGACCTTCTGGCGATCACTCCTACTGGGTCTGGAAAGACAAGCTTCATGATTGTCTATCTTATCATCATGTGCACTCTGCTCAAGAGGCCGAGAGACTGTCCTGGGACCATACACTACCCCAAGAACCCTGTGATGATTGTAGTATGCCCTACAAAATCACTAGAGTACAATATGGTACACAATCCTCTTGCAAACGTACTGAATTATGCTTATTGACTCTACAGGAGCCTAAATTCATGAAAGCCGGCCTTTCCGCGCTCATAATCAACTCGGATACGGTCGACATTGCGAGACAATCGAGACCAAGTGTCAACCTCTGGGAAGCAGCCGCTATTCCCTCCGTGCGCGTCATAATCCTCTCTCCTGTCGCGGAGCTAGGCTCGACATGACCGGTAATGTGCTACTGACTACGACTACCGAAGGGAAAGGAAAAGGGGATCTTGCTTGGGGCTGCGGACCGGAGGTCAACGCACGCCGGACTTAGGTTCTCATGACGAAACTAGCCCAAAGACCAAGTTAACATTCGTGCTAATCAAAGGTACAATTAAAAGGCTTACCTAGCCCAAAGACCAAGAGGTCAAGATGCGGGCCAGGGTCGCTACAGGGTCGGTTATATACTACTTTGATGGAGCCACAACATGTACAAATGAAAGGGGGGTCTGTGCACCAGTATTGCTCTACCTGCAGGTGAGAGTCACATGACCATCTATATGCCTCAGCCTGCTCGTGTATCGTAAACTGTCCGTAGAAAATGAGGAAAATTAGGGAAAAATAGCGGAAAAATACAGGGTCTCCGTTGTATCCACGACATGACGCTAGAATTAGGATCTAGGACATAGATAGAGTACAACACCGAGGAGACGAGCCGCAAGATAAAAGAGCACTGCTGAGGCGCATCACGCTCTGCATCTCAGCCACAGATCCAGTTGTGAGTTGGAGATCAATTTGTACTACGGCCATCAGTCGGCATCAACAATTGGCGACCTCCCCTCAGACCCCCAGGGTTTGGCTTGGATAAATCCGAGATGATCCATGCATCTGTGGGAAAAGACATCTGCGGATGCCTGCATCCGTGTACATCCGTTCCCACAACCCCAGAGTGACATGACATAAAGCATCTCAGTCAGCAGCCACAGTCACGGTTGCGAGTCGTGACTGGAGCACAGTGTCAAGTGGGCAAGTGAAGTACAGAGTTACACTATAGCCAGGATAATGCGCGTAATGACTCAGTTGACTTTCTTGTATTCATTTGTAGCTACTTCATACGTATTTTTCAATAATGGACCGGATGGACATGGTTTATAGCTTGCCATTGGACCGCGAGTCGATTGAATGCAGCGTGCGCCGCATGGTATGCTATTTTGCTTGTGCCGAGGTCGCGACTCCGGCACAAAGAGGCTGGCAGCCATCTCTGGTGGTTTATGGCAAGCACAACATATATGCGAGTTTTTGTGAAAACTGCTCTTGCAAGCATGCGCTGCGCGCACACACCGCCAGCTACTGACACTCTATGCAGCCACGAAAACTGGAAGGTAAAATCTGAGCCTAATACCATCACACGGTATTGTAGAGCTAAATACTACGTCTGGCACCTGTAATGGAGAGTTCAGGCCATGGTAATCCTGCCAATGCATCGATTGGTGAGAGTTAAGAAGTCACCGGTACTCGAGTGCAGTGTGCGCGATGCCGTCGCAACCAGAGCGCGCGTATGGAACGCCCGTTACCCCTGCGTGACCGTTTGTGACCTCACAGAGCGTGGGATATCTGTGAGTGCAAACGGATGGCTTTTCGTGGGAACGGATTGCTGGGAAACGGATATCATCCGCGGATAACAATTGATGGCACTATCCAAGCCACACCCTGCCTGAGACCCCCACATTACGCTGCAGACTAACCCAATCCGGTGTGTTTGGCTGGACCGCCCAACTCCCCGTTGAGCGGTCCAAACCGATCCGTTGTTGGGCGGTCCAAACCAACGTTTTTCATCGGCGGTTATCCCATGCGAGCCTGTTCCCACTCTCGAGGGACGCGCGGTCGCCCGGTCGTAGTCGCGCGTGACCGGAGCGTACTACCCTCTGCGCGCGGACCCAGCGCTGCGAAGGCTGTGGATACGCACCCTATGCCTGCATCAAAAATCGCAGGATTCACCAGCTACGAAACACGATCTATTCAAAGCATAGGATACACGGAGAGCAAAGCTTTTGCAAACAGAGCGGAAACATGGGGGCGTCGATGACCGAGAGAGTCCTCTCCCGCGTAGGAGCGAGCTCGACGGGATATGCCTCGAGCGAGAGCTGGGAGGCAGGTCGGCGAGTGGTCCAGAGATGCTCAAGACTGCGATCCCGAATCGGGATCCTTGAACAGCTCACGGAGGAGATCCGCCAAGCCGGAGACGATGACCGTCGGAGTCGGCGAATTCCTGCCCTTCCCGACGTAGAACCGGACCATGCCCTCGATGCCGTCCGGCCTCCGCACGAGCGCCGTCGGGTGCGGTTCCGCGAACATGCCCGTCGCAGCGACGAGCAGGCGGCCCAGCCCGGCGCTGACAACCAGCACGTCCGCCGCGGTTAGGGTGGCGGCGTCCGTCTGCAGTCCAGGGAGTCCCTTGCACCACTCGACCAGGGGAGTGAAGAACGTGACGGGCACGGGCGTGTGCACTGGGATCTCGACTGGATAGAAGTGGATGCGCTTGAGGAGGTGGTTTGGAATGGCTCGACGGAGTACGGTGAGCGTGGAGGCGGAGGAAGGCACGAGCGCGACGATGGCGCTGCCGCGCTTCAAGAGTTCCAAGCATGCCGCCTCGACGTCGTCGAATATGGGAGGGCGGAGGATCGCGGAGAGCACGTTCCGTATGAACCTCGGACGCATGGGGACCGGGATTCGGATTCTGTCCGCGAAGCTGGTGAGAGCCGTGTGCGCGCCTGCTGGGAGCGATGTCGCACGGCCAGACCCGATCTGCTCCCGGATAGCCAGGGCTTCATATTCGATATACTGGTCTGCTGCATCGTATGGGTCGAGAGGCGGATTCGTGAAGACGAGCCAGGGCTCGATAGCACGGCGAATGGCCCCTTCTCTGTCCTGCGTCGCATGAGCATATGCCGGTACGGAAGGCGTAGCGCCGCTCACCAAGATCACCCCGAACTATGAGCGCAACTAGTCGGCAGCGGCTGTAGGTAGCGCGAGCGATCCCTCAGTACGGTGTGCTCGGGTGAGAGCAAGACTGTATATAATACCTGTAGGTAGCGCGAGCGATCTACATACAGGGTTAGTACTACTGTGAGAAGGAACGTGAGTGAAATAAGCGGACTCACCCCTCAGTACGGTGTGCTCGGGTGAGAGCAAGACTGAGGGGCGTCGTCTGCGAGAGAGCGAGTATATGTGAGCGCGCGCGGCGGGAACGAGCGAGCGGAAGCTGTGCAAAAAGTACGGGAATGGAAAGCGGGCTACGGAACGTCGCCCGGCTAAACGACAAGGAGCGACGGGAATAAATGATAATCGATGATAAATGCGGGATCTTATCGTACGGCGCGGGTTGCCCAACGTCTGCGTCGGGATTGGTGCTCCAACACACCCCCTCAATCCTAGAGCAGACCAAGAGCGGCGGCGAAGTGCTTGACTTTTGGGGACGGAAGCGCCTTCGTGAGGACGTCGGCGACCATGTCGTCTGTCGGGCAATACACAAGACGAAGTTTCTTGTCTTCAATGACCCAGCGGATGAAGTGGAACCGAATGTCGATGTGCTTGGTGCGAGCGTGGTATTGGTTGTCGCGGGCGAGCGCGATGGCGGACTGGTTGTCCGAGTAAAGCGTGAGCGGGTCGACAAATGGTGCGAAAACCTGGCCTATGAGTGACCGAAGCCACAGCGCTTCCTTTGCTGCGTGGGTGACGGCGACGTACTCGGACTCCGTGGTGGAAAGGGAGATGAGCTCCTGGCGCTTGGAGCTCCAGGAAACAGCGCCGCCGTCGATGAGGAACGCGTAGCCCGAGATGGCCTTGCGGTCTTCATGCATAGAGCCGTCCGCGTCCGAGTAACCGACAAGGTCGAGTGTGGTGGCGCCGTAGGTGAGCTTCAAGTGCTTGGTGCCATTCAGGTAGCGGAAGACTCGGCGCACGGCTTCCCAATGTGCACGGCCCGGGTTGTCAGAGAAGCGCGAGAGGATGGATATGGCGTACGTGATGTCTGGACGTGTGCCCAGGGATGCGTACATCAGCGAACCGACAGCCTTGCGATATGGGACATCCCGCATCGCACCAATCTCCGCAGGCGTAGAGGGGCTTTGGGCGACCGAGAGCGCGGCATGAGGGTCCATTGGCGTGGAGACTGGCTTTGCATCCTCAAGTCCAAAGCGCCGAACGATAGACTCGATGTACGCCGTCTGCGAGAGTGAGAGGCGGCGGTTTGGACGGTCACGTTTGACGGCAAATCCGAGGATCCAATGGACTTCGCCCTCGTCCGAGATGTCAAAGGCCTCACGAAGCTTGGTCTTCACTTCAGCAATGAGGGCGACAGTGGCGGCCACGATGGTGAGGTCATCGACATGTACAACAATGACGATGATGTTGTCTCCATCGGCCCGATAGAAAACGGCCTGGTCGACGTCGGACTGGGACATGCGTAGCTTGTCGCGAAGGACGCGGAGAAGCTTCTTGTGCCAGTGGCGAGCGCTTTGACGGAGACCGTAGAGAGGGCGAAGGAGGCGCAGTGCAAGTGTCTTGTCGCTCGTCATGTTCGAGCCAGGTGGTACGGCCATGTATATGACTTCGCCATCTTCGAATTCACCGTTTAGGTACGCGCTTTTGACGTCGACCTGATGGACTTCGAAGTCGTGGCGTGCGGCGAAGGCGAGGGCGATACGGATGGAGGCAGTCTTGGCGACAGGCGCATATGTGTCGAAGAAATCGACGCCGGGGACCTGGGAGAAACCGCGAGCGACGAGGCGAGCCCGGTAGCGATAGACATTGCCAGAGGCGTCTTTCTTTGCATGGAACACCCACCGACAGCTGACGACGTTGGCATTTGGTGGGGGCCTCTCGAGACGCCACGTCTTGTGTGCTTCAAGTGCGCGGAGTTCTTCTTCCATCGCCTCCTCCCAGCGCGGCCATTCCGGGCGGTGCTTCGCCTCAGCCAGTGAGCGAGGATCGAGGCCTTCTGCCTCAGCCATCTGGGCGGCCATGGCGACAGCCCCGATCTCCTCCAAGAGGTCTTCTACTGCACGTTCCTCTTCCGCCTCGCGGTGCTCAGCCACAGTCGGAAGAGGCGCAGCAGGTGGCGCGGCCTGAACGCGCAGGCGAGACGAGCGGCGTGGCTCGGGTTGGGCCTCTGCTGCCGGTGGGGCAGCTGGCGGAGGGGCAGCAGGCACAGGCGCAGGTGGTGGAGGCAGGATTTCGACCTTCGGCGCATCGTCGTTGAGGAGCAGCTTGGACGGCGTTGCGAGCTTGTTCTGCTCCTCTGCAGCAGGCTTTTCAGCCTGTTCGTCCACCCCCTCAAGGTCAGCATCGTCGTCGAGCTGGTAGAGAGGGAGTCCAGCGTCTGTGAAGCGGATGCTTCGCTCCACAGTGACCGTACGGCGGTCCGGCCAATATACACGCACCCCCTGGCTCTGGGCATCGAAACCGACCCAACGGCCGCATCTTGCGCGTTCACCGAGCTTGCCGTCGCTCGTACTGTGAACCCAGACCTTGGATCCCCAGACAGGGACACCCCGCAGGTCCGGCAGGGAGCCAGTAGCGGCCTCGAACGGTGTGCGACCGCCGAGGGCTTTTGTCGAGGTACGGTTCTTCAACCAGGTGGCGTGTAGCACGGCTTCGCCCCAAAGCGAACGGGGTAGTCCTGAGGCAATGAGCATGGCACGGACCTTCTCCATGAGGGTACGGTTAAGGCGCTCCGAGACTCCGGCTTCCTCGGAGGTGTCATGGACAGAGAGCTTGTATTGAACACCACGCGAGTCGAGGTGGGCCTTGAAGTCGTCGCTGAGGTACTCCCCGCCACGGTCGGTGTTCAAGTACTTGACACGGACGCCGTAGTGGCTCTCAAGCCACGCCTCGAACGCTTTGAAGAGGTCGAAGACGTCGCTCTTCTGGCGCATGAGGTACAGCACGGTGAAGCGGGTTTTGTCGTCCGTGAACGTGACGTAGTACTTGCGACCGCCGAGCGTAGCGACACGGGCCGGCCCCCAGACGTCCGAGTGGACCTCCTCGCCGATTTCAGTCGCACGCTTGCCTTGGCGCTCCGAGGGAACGGGCCTACGCGTCGACTTCGCGCGAACACACGCTTCGCAGGGTGGGAGATCGCCAGTGGTCTTCACCAACTTGATGCCAGTGATGAAACCCTTCGAGACGAGTTCGCGGATGGCGCGGATGGCGATGTGTCCGAAGCGGCAGTGTGCCTCGTGCTCCGTGAGTTCCTCCAAAGCGCCAGACACTGCGTTCGCTGAGTTATACTCCTGCGCGAGTGCAGCGCCAGCCACGGCCTGCGATGAGTTAGACTCGCGCTTGCGTGCGACCGCATACAGCCCCTTCCGCTTGGGAATCCGGCCGACCGTCCTCCCCTTGGTGTCCGAGATGACGCACTCGCCACCAGCAAACGTCACTGCGAATCCAGCGTCGTCAATGCGTCCGATAGAGACTAGGTTGAAGCCTAAGTCTGGCGTGTACAGGACGTTGGTAAGCTTGATGCCGGTAGGCGACGAGGGCGCATTTGGCACGGGGATGAACATTTCACCGACACCTTTGGCGTGAAACTGTTGCTGGTTGGCTGCGTTCAGGGGCTTGTCCGGTGTAGCAGTGAAGGAGGCGAAGTCCTGGCGGTATGGCGACATGTGGTGTGTCGCACCCGAGTCATAGAGGTCGAGTGCATGGCCAGCGGAGGCAGCGGTAGCGGCGAGTGGGACATGCACGGCAGCAGCGAGTGGGGCAGATAGGTCCTGAAGCCAGTCAACAACGCCTTTCAGGCGTTCACAGGGTTTGGGGCGAGCAGCGAGCGACAACGGCGATGTGTTGTCGTCCTGAGAGGCTTCAGTGAGGTCCGAGTATGCCGAGACGGACTGTGAGTCGTCGTCGCCGTTGGAACCAAAGGCAGGGATGTCGGCGAGTGCGGAGATGGTATGGGGGGAGAGCGCAGACCACGCGCCGGCGTAGTCATCCCCATCTGAGAGCTCCTCGATACGAGCGGATGCGGTGGCGATGTTGGCAGCTCCTGCGGCCGGCTTCTGACCGTTTGCATTGCTCCTTGGATTGCCTTTGCCCTTCGAGGTGTCGTTCTTCGGGCTCGGGCAATCCGCCTCCTTGTGGCCTTTCCCCCCGCAATTCCAGCAGACGCCGACGGGTTTCTGCGGGCCTTTGCCACGGCCCTTCCACTTCGGTTTCTCCGACGATACAGCGCTCGCGGCGACGCCCGAGTCCCTCGAGCGGCCGGAGCGGGCTTTCTTCTCGTTGCGGCGACGTTCCCACTCCTCAACCACGAGCTCGATCATGAGATCTGGCTCGATGGCCGGAGCATCGGCACCTAGACCGGCCTGCGCAGACGGTGTGGCCGTGGTAGCAGGTGAGAGGCACGCCTGCAGCTTCATCTGCGCTGAGAGCTGAGAGATGAAGGCGGAGAGGGAATCGGGGAGGGAATTGATGATTGCTGAGGCGTATTCGTTCGCTGAGATCGCGACGTCATACGTGAGGAGGTTCTCGTACGCCATTTGGAGACGGTCAAGTTCGGAGCGAAGGTCTTGTCCCGGCTCGTACCGCATGTTGAGGAAGTCACGGCGGAGGTTTGAGCGGGCGAGGAGCGACTTGCTCGAGTATTCGGCCACGATTGCAGCCCACACCTTGGCGACGGTGCCCTTGCGCTTGTGCTTAGCGTAGGTAGCAGGGGCGACTTTGAGCGTGAGGAGGTAGAGCGCGAGGTTCTCCTTCTTGTCCCAGTTAGCGATGGCGGCAGCTTCGTCCGGGGTAGGCGCATTCGGATCGGCGGGGACAGGGCGGGTACTCGTACCGTCGAAGTGATCCCATGCTTCCTTCTGCTTTACAGCTATAGTGAACTGCTGCTCGAAGAGCAGCCAGTTCGTCCCTTTTGAATCGAGCTTCTCTACTCCGGCGATGAAGTCCGAAAGCGACGGCGATGATGTCGTGGACATGGCGAGAGGAGCGAGCAAGCAAGCGATGGAAGCGAGCAAGGAGCGAGGTGCTGGGCGAGCTATGCGTGATGTGAGTCTTGCTAGGTACGGCCTTCACGCAGGGCTCATAACCTATGAGCGCAACTAGTCGGCAGCGGCTGTAGGTAGCGCGAGCGATCCCTCAGTACGGTGTGCTCGGGTGAGAGCAAGACTGTATATAATACCTGTAGGTAGCGCGAGCGATCTACATACAGGGTTAGTACTACTGTGAGAAGGAACGTGAGTGAAATAAGCGGACTCACCCCTCAGTACGGTGTGCTCGGGTGAGAGCAAGACTGAGGGGCGTCGTCCGCGAGAGAGCGAGTATATGTGAGCGCGCGCGGCGGGAACGAGCGAGCGGAAGCTGTGCAAAAAGTACGGGAATGGAAAGCGGGCTACGGAACGTCGCCCGGCTAAACGACAAGGAGCGACGGGAATAAATGATAATCGATGATAAATGCGGGATCTTATCGTACGGCGCGGGTTGCCCAACGTCTGCGTCGGGATTGGTGCTCCAACACGAACATGTCGAGCACAACGACCGAGGGGCACTTAGGTAGGGGTACGGTCGTGAACCATGTAGAGACGGCGGGTGAGGCGAAGGGGAGATGTTCGAATTCCAAGTATCCTTCTTGATCGCTGTCCTTATCGCTAACGTCGCTATCGGTCTTGGCATAAGGCATGTTCCCGAGCCTGGCAATAGTTTTGAACCGATCTGTGAAGTCTCTGTCGTGCTGTAACAGGGCCTGAGCATACGCATGCGTAGGAGTGGGGGCACCGCTAGGCTCCGGCCCATGGGGCTGGGCTTCTGGGACCATCGGATGCGCATCGCGAGTATGGTCCTCGATATCTTCGTGCCACTGAGTCAAACTGGTCAGTCATGATATATCCTCTTGATTTGATGATAATACCTGTCGAAGCACATCCCCCCAATTGAGTACTCGTTCAGCATGGGACCATCGATAGTCCTTGCACAGCCTGTTCAAGAGTATGTTAGTGATGCTATGCATCCACTGTCACGGATCTGATACACACTGGGCGTAGAGCAGCATCTCATCGTAGATATGAGCGGGGCCGTCGCGAATCATCAGATCACGGTCATAGGCGAACGTGAAGCAGTACGCATGAGGATTGTTCAGCTCGCCGAAGACCTCCGTTGGGTCAGGGGGACCGCTTAGCAACGACCACTGGGTATAGTCGTCATCGGCGCAAGCATGGTGTGGCAGAAGATCAGCCAGTCGCGCTTTCTTCTGTCTCACCCAAACGTCGTCTAGCAGTTCATCGTTGCTTTCTACGGCCCTGTTAAATATGTCGAAGCTGTCAGCATCCAATTCATGGAGCACGGCTTGGATGGGGCGGCGTGAACCCCCAAAGACGCGGAACGTCGGAGCTGTGTGCAGGTAGAGGGGCTGATGCAATGTGTCCGATAAGCATTCCATCGGAGGGTTCACGTTGAGCTGGACGTCGCCGCGCCCCGTTTCGTTCGAGATCTCCCCAGTATCGATGGCGATTTTCGGTCCAACAGTATAGGAGGCGTCGGGGATTGGTATAGGTGATGGCAGTGAAGAAAGAGCGCAGAGCGCGCCGGGTGCATTCGTTGCGTCAGAGTTAGGTGTATGGAATCGTATGGCCCAGAGAGGGGCTGTCGGAATATCCGCAGCGGCCATGACAGCAAAGCGGGAAAGCCAGAGGGATGCGGTCTTCACGGGATCGAACTCGGCAAGAACAAGAGCATGTGTGGCCATGACCGTTGAGGGAAGATCCACTGGTGCCGTGTTAAACGGGAACGTATCCAGTCGTGGATACACGTGCGTATACGGTGTAGCACACGTAGCCAGAGCTGCACCCTACGTAGCCAGGGTGTAGAACGCGAGGATATGACGATGTAGCCTGGGCCTTCAAGCTTCAGGCCCGGGATATTCCAGTTACAGTAGTCCGGCTGGATCTACGCGAAATCGCACGCGTAGACGCGGCTGTGGCTACTCCGCGCCGCACTTCATGATGTACGACACCCTGCTCGCCGGCTCAACGTGCGATCCCCAAAGCTACAGGAGCCCCCTCATTCCCGTCTACTAGTCCCAGAAGCGGCACAGCGACATGGTGTTTGATCTCAGTCAATATCCAGATCCCGACCCGGATTATATCCGTTCTTATTCCGTCTGCGGCATATACCAAATAGTTCAGTCAGTAGGCGGAGGGCGTGGAGGTGCACTACTTGACTTTGGTGACAAATATCAATGGCTGACGACGCAACAGGCCTTGTGATGTGGGGTTTCAATATCAACACTGGAGTCGAAGTAGCTGTCAAGAATGAACGTCGCTGGAACTACGATCAATTCTGGAGACCACTACTCCAGTACGAGGCAATGATTTACGAACTCATTCCCAACGGAACTAGAGGCTTCCCGCGGATCCATTACGCTGGTCGAGACGCGAACGACTACGTTATCGTCATGGACCGGTTAGGCCCTAGCCTGGGGGCTTTGCGTCGCATCTGTAGAGGGCGCTTTACCCTACGCACAATCTGTATGCTCGCCGACCAGATGGTATGTTCTGTCACTGGCGTGCCCTCCACGACTCTGAACCCGATTTGATCCGTGATAGATCGAGAGGCTACGGTACTTGCACTCTCGAGGCGTAGTCCATTGCGACATCAAACCACATAACTTCGCCCTAGGTTGTTGGGAAGACGAGACCAACATCGTGTACATGTTTGATCTCGCATTCTCAAGAGCATATCTCCTCCCCGAGAATGGCGAGCACATCCCGTTCCAAGATTCGGGACGCCACGCGATCGGGACCGTTCGATACGCGAGTGTCGCAGCGCACAAGGGTCATTGTACGTATTCTAGTAGTCCTCCTTACCTCTTCTGGATGAGTCCAACAACACCGTTCCCTCGCAGCGGTATCTCGTCGCGACGATATCGAATCGCTTCTTTACGTCCTACTCGAGTTCTACCACGGCACCCTCCCCTGGAAGTCGCTCCCCGCGCCGTCGTCCAAGAAGCTCGACTATATCCTCGAGATGAAGGAAGACCCGTCGCCCACCGGTGTGCTCCCCCAACTCCTCGCGCGCTCACCACCCGAGTTCGCGGCCTACCACGCGCACGTTACGAATCTCGCGTACGGACAGGAGCCGGACTACGCGCTGTTGAGCAGCTTGTTCCGGCAACGCATGCGCAAGGAGGGGTGGTCATACGACGCGCCATGCGACTGGGTCGACTCGTCCGGGCTTGAGCAGGGCACGCTCATGCCCGGTGAGTACGTCGTGTCGATGCGGTTCGTGGAGGACAAGATTCTGAACCCACATTTCATGTAGAGGCCCACCGATTGCGCGGCGCTCTCCGAGTCGCCGGACCTTGCGTTCGTGTAGCCAGTCGCCCTCTGCAAATAGACCAGGCTCTTCACTCTGTACGGTACATATGTGTGCATGGTGCGACAACAGCAGCACGTAGACAGATTTGCGATCTAGGGTGTGAAACTGTGTCTTGGGATCTGCGTCTTGGGATTGTTCCCGGGGCGGGCGTGCATGTCGGGGAACAATGTGCACTTTGCGCACTGTGTCAATGGCATATGCCACTGATGTAGACGAGTTGTGGCCCCCAGCGCGTCGGTTCCTGACCTCGTCGAGTCTCGTAATCTCCCCACCCCGTCCAAACCCGAGGGTCAACACATATTCCACTCAACCCGCCGTGCAGTCTACCCGGCTGGCTTCCGCGCAGGAGCGAGGGGTGTGTGCGTCTGATTGAGTAAACAGCCTCTACATGACCGGAATGGCAGTAATGTGTACTCGGGATCGGAGTCCTCAGCTTTCTCAGAGACGTACAGTTACAGACGGTCTCTCGCTCGACAATCAACCGCGAGCGGCGGTAGCGACCGCTCGGGCGCTAGAGCGCGCGGGCACGCACCACGTGATCGCGCGCGTCGCGATTTCGCGACGTGCGAGCCTCGGTCTTGTACCACGACGACCGAGTTCATTCACTACACTGGCACACCATGGCCGAGATCTCGAGTCCTCCCAGCTCAATGGTTATGACCACACATGCTCTTGTTCTTGCCGAGTTTGACCCCGTGAAGACGGCATCCCTCTGGCTGTCCCGCTCCGCTGTCAAGGCCGCTACGCGTATTCCGACAGCCCCTCTCTGGGCCATACGGTTCCATAGACCGAACTCCGACAAAACGAATGCACCCGGCGCGCTCTGCGCTCTTTCTTCACTGCCATCGCCCATACCGATCCCCGACGCCTCCTACACTCTTGGACCAAAAGTCGCCATCGATACTGGGGAGATCTCGAACGAAACGGGGCGCGGCGACGTCCAGCTAAACGTGAACCCTCCGATGGAATGCTTATCGGACACATTGCATCAGCCCCTCTACCTGCACACAGCTCCGACGTTCCGCGTCTTTGGGGGTTCACGCCGCCCCATCGAAACCGTGCCCCATGAACTTGATACTGACAGCTTTGACCTATTCATGAAGACCGTAGAAAGCAACGAAGACCTGCTGGACGATGCTTGGGTGAGACAAAAGAAAGCGCGACTGGCTGATCTCTTGCCACATCATGCTTGCGCTGATGACGACTATACCCGGTGGTCGTTGCAAAGTGGCCGTCTTGACCCCACGGAAATCTTTGGGGAGCGGAACAATCCTCACGCGTACTGCTTCACGTTCGCCTATGACCGCAAATTGATGACCGCCGACGGTCCTGCTCACATATACGATGAAATGCTGCTCTACGCCCAGTGTGTATCGGATCCGTGGCAGTAGGTGGGTAGGATGTGCTGACATGTTCGCGAACAGATTGTGCAAGGAATATAGATGGTCCCATGCTGAACGAGTCATCGATTGGGTGGAGTTGCTTCGACAGGTATCATTGCCTACTCAAGAGAGTGTGACATAACTAACCGGTTTCCCGCAGTGGCACGATCGCCTCAAGCGCTATACTGGCGATGCACGTTACATGGCCCCGGAAGTCCAGCCTCATGGGCCAGATCCTAGTGGCGCTCCCACTCCTACCCATGCGTATGCTCAGGTCCTGTTACAGAACGATCATGACTTCAAAGATCGGTTCGAAGCTGCCACCAGGCTCGGAAAAAATACGCACTACACCAGGTCCGACAGCGACAGCGAGGACGCGGACGACAGCGATCAAGAAGAGTACTTGGAATTCGTCCATCTCCCTTTCGCCTGCCCGGTCATCTCTACATGGTTCACGACAGTACCCCTACCTAAGTGCCCCTCGGTCGTTGTGCTCGACATGTTCGGAGTAATCCTGGTGAGTGGTGCTATATCTCCCATACCGGCATATGCTCATACGCGCTGCAGAATAAAGAAGGCGCCATTCGCCGTGCTATCGAGCCGTGGCTCGTCTTCACGAATCCGCCTCTCGACCCATACGATGCAGCAGACCAGTATATTGAATATGAAGCCCTGGCTATTCGGGAGCAGATCGGGTCTGGCCGTGCGACATCGCTCCCAGCGGGCGCACACACGGCTCTCACCAGCTTCGCGGACAGAATCCGAATCCCGGTCCCCATGCGTCCGAGGTTCATACGGAACGTGCTCTCCGCGATCCTCCACCCTCCCATATTTGACGACGTCGAGGCGGCCTGTTTGGAACTCTTGAAGCGCGGCAGCGCCATTGTCGCGCTCGTGCCCTCCTCCGCCACCACCTTCGCCGTACTCCGTCGCGCCATTCCAAACCACCTCCTCAAGCGCATCCACTTCTATCCAGTCGAGATCCCAGTGCATACGCCCGTGCCCGTCACGTTCTTCACTCCCCTGGTCGAGTGGTGTAAGGGGCTGCCGGGTTTACGGACAGACACCGCCACATTGACCGCGGCGGACGTGCTGGTGGTGAGCGCCGGGGTGGGCCGCCTGCTCGTTGCTGCGACGGGCATGTTCGCGGAGCCGCACCCGACGGCGCTCGTGCGGAGGCCGGACGGCATCGAGGGCATGGTCCAGTTCTACGTCGGGAAGGGCAGGAATTCGCCGACTCCGACGGTCATCGTCTCCGGCTTGGCGGATCTCATTCGTGAGCTGTTCAAGGATCCCGATTCGGGATCGCAGTCTTGAGCATCTCTGGACGACTCGCCGACCTGCCTCCCAGCTCTCGCTTGAGGCATATCTTGTCGTGCTCGCTCTTACGCGGCAGAGTACTTTCTGGGGTCGTTGACGTCCCAACGGAGAGTCCCAAGCTGTTTCCGCTCTGTTTGCAAAGTCTTTGCTGTCCATGTGTTTTACGCTTTGAATAGATCGTGTTTCGTAGCTGGTGCACACACGACCGATTGAAGCCTCCTGCAATCTTTGATGCGGGCATAGGTTGCGTATCCACAGCCTTCGCAGTGCTGGGTCCGCGAACAGGTAGTATGCTCCGGTCACGCGCGACCACTACTAGCGCGACCGTGCGTGCCTCGAGAATGGAAACAGGTTTGCATTGCACGCGCACGACTTAAAGACAATACATTCATCCGAGGCACAGCCGACAGGACAGGATAATGGCATCTAGGAAAGCGTCGTTGGATAGCATGAGGAGCAAAGCGAACATCTAAAGCAATCGGGAGAGACTATTAGACTGCGAGGCCACGGCATCTGGAGCATCAGTAGCGCCATAGGGGCACGATGCAGACCACAGCGCACGCCGCACATTATCTGGGAATGGCACGCAGTGCGTGGGCACCACAACATCGACGCTCATGCGTCCGAGTTCGACTCGCAAGTCGAGCCCGAGCCGGACTCCGAGCCCAAGTCCAAGTCCGAGCCGTCGAACAGCACCCGGACGAGCTCGTCCAGACCGCCCACCGTGACCGTCGCGTTCGGCGAGTTCCTGCCCTCGCCGACGTAGAATTCGACCATGCCCTCGATGCTGTGCGGCCGCTCGAGGTGCGCCGTCGGATGCGGCTGCACGAACGTGCCCGTCGCGGGGCCTATCACGCGGCCCACGCTGGCGCTGACGACAAGCACGTCCGCCGCGGCGACTCTTGGAGCCGGTGGGGAGGCGGAGCCCGAGTCGCTGCTGGCTGCGGGGACACGCAGCCCCGGGAGCCCATTGCACCACTCGAGCAGCGGGGTGAAGAACGTGGTGGGCACGGGCGTGTGCACTGGGATGTCGACAGGGTAGAAGTGGATGTGGTCGAGGAGGCGTTTCGGCAGCGCGCGTCGGAGCACGGCGAGCGTGCTCGGGGAGAATGGCACGAGGGCAACGATGACACATTCGTGCTCGCGAAGCGTCAAACACGCCGCCTCCACGTCGTCGAAGATGGGAGGGTGGAGGATTGCATACAGCGCGTCCTTGACGAATCGGGCGTGCATTGGGATCGGAATGAGAAGCATGTCGGCGAGGGCGATGAGGGCTGTATGTGCCGCCGCCGCAAGTGAAGTTGCACGGCCGGAAGCGACCTGCTCCCGGATAGCCAGGGCTTCAAATTCAAGATAGTGATCTGCTGCGTCGTCGGAATCGAGGGAAGGGCTGGTGAAGACTAGCCATGGCTTGATGGCGCGGCGTATGGCGCCTTCTCTGTCCTGCAGACATATGAGTACACCGATATTGATGGTGATGGCTCCGCTCACCAGGATAACCCCGAACATGTCCAGCACGACAATAGTCGGGCGGTTGGGTAGAGGCACCGTTGTGAAGCACCTCGAAACAACAGGGCACGCGAAGGGGAGCGTGACGAACTCCAAGTACCTCACATCGCTGTCGGCGCTCGTGTGGTCACTATCACTTTCATAATCGCTGTCCTCTTCCTCGTTGTAGGGCGTCTTCCCAAGCTCTGTGGCAGCAATGAACCGATTTCTGAACTCGGTATCTCGCCGCAGCAAGGCCTGCACGTGTGCATGGGTAGGTGTGCGGGCCCCGCTAGGGTCGGGCCCATGCGGCTGTGGTTCTGGCGCCGGCGCCGGTACACTGTATGGATGTTCAACGATGCCGTGATGCCACTGTGCGAAGGGCAAGGTGTCAGCTGCGTCATGCTTCACCGCCTGCATGCGGCCAGGACGTGTACATACCGCCCGGAGTGCCTCCAGCCACGAGATAGCCTTCTCAGCCATGGGCCATCTGTAATCTTTGCATAACCTGTTGAACTGTCAGCAAACGTTGCAATCATCAGTGGAGCTCGTATACGTACTGGGCATAGAGCATCAACTCGTCATATATGGAAGCTCGACTGTCACAAGGGACCGCGTCGCGGTCGTAGATGAACTCGAAGGAGTACGCACGCGGATTGTTCATCTCGCCAAAAATCTCGGTAGGATCGAGAGGACCGCTAAGCAGCGACCATCCGGTAGTAGCGTTCGAACCGGTACCGGTATGGGCGTGATGAGGCAAGAGCTCTCCGAGCCGCGCTTTCTTGTTGTTGACCCATACGCTATATAGGCGTTGGCTGTTTTCGTCAGCGGCTTCCTTGAATCGGCTGTAACTATCAGATTCGAGCGCATAAAGCACAGAACTGATAGGTAACTGGGTTCCCCCCAACACGCGAATCGTCGGGACAGTATGCAGGTAGAGAGGCTGAGACAAGGCAGTCGACGTGCAGTGAATAGGAGCTTTGGCTTTGAGCTGACTCGTATCTTCGCATGTTGTACCGGTATATAGGTCCCCGGTATCGAGGGCAAGCTTGGGCCCGAGGGTAAAAGAGGCGTTGGGGAGCGGTATAGCAGATGGTTCAGAAGAGACAACACATAGGCGATCGGGTTGATGTGTTACACCACCGGCGTCTGTGTCGTTGTTGTAGCTGAACCGTATGGCCCAGAAAGGATGGGTTCGAATATACGTCGCCGCGAGTGTAGCAGTTGGGGAAAGCCAGAGAGACGCGGTTGCCGCCGGATGGAACTTGGCAATCACGAGCGAATGTTCAGGCATGGATGTTCGACACAAGCACTGGGACACATTGGACAGCTAGAACGCGGCGTGGTCAATATGTCTCGAGACGAAAGTGACTGTAAGAAAGAGAGACACCGCGAGGTTGGGAGTTGTGAACAGCCGGCAACCACAGCGGAGTCTCAAATATAGCCATTATAGGCTTTTAGCCTTTCAAATTTAGTTACATTGTTCTGTAGTTTGTCAACAATATATACCATCGTGACTGGTTGGCATACACTGCCAGACAGGGGACCGTGGATTTCCAGGGATTCGACAGTCCCGGTGGAATTCCGTCGATTTTACCGGTGGAAAACCAGGGTTCAGCAAAACCTGTGGGATGCCAGGGTCAGGAATGTGGGATACCACGGAATCGCGGACATCTCGTTCTGCCGCCCATACTGAGTCACATGACCCTCCCAATTAAGGCATCGGCCGCTGAGGGAATGACAAGTCACAGTATCGACGACGGCTGCACTCTGCACGATCTCAACGTTCAACCACTACGTTGAGTGAACCAACGTTGACCAGCTCTCACTGTACGCAACTTTCACATCCCTCCGAGCCCACGCGCTGACCCCGCATAGGCTTCACTCATTGACTTTTGTATCAGATGCCCGTCCTCGGCCACCCCGAGTCCTCGAGATGGCGACGCCGGCGGTCAAGCCTATCTCGCAGAGACTCTGCTGGTCATCGCCATCCCCGCCGACATAGAACATCACGATGCAGAACCCCAGGTGCACCAAAACAGCATGCCAACATCTAGTATGTAACATTACAATGCCCTTCCGAGTTTGGTCGACTGTCACCGGGAGACGACCATAACGCTGACGTGGAGATTGGCGACCTCTGCGACGTTTCGCAGACTTCATATATAGCACTGTAATACGTTCATAGCCCTGTAATACGTTCGATATGCTACCATAAAGAATACGATGTCTTTGTACTACTCTATTGCCTGTATATGCTCGAAAAAATCACCCAGTGCGCTGCGTGGAGGATGTCGGGCCAGCGTCCTGCATGCGCCATATACCCATTATGGACATATGCTTATGTCATGGTCGCATTGCGGTCATCAGGAAAACCTCCCCGGGCTAATGATAACTCAATACAGCAAATTAGCGTTCATGACCGATATTTTTCAGGAGGACCTAGCAGATAATGCTCATCAGCACTCATCATAACCACTTGAGCCATGATATAGATCTTGTTAAGCACATATGGAAGCTCATGGGTAATCGTGATAAGTACGGCGCGTGTACGCTTCACGGCCGCTATGGCCGACTTGCTCAAGCGCCTTAAGTAGGCAAAAGGCTGTGAGAATGAAGTACTGTGCTCAACCCGGCGTAGGTACACATTAGAAGAATGTCATATACATATGTAGGTCACTAAACGAGTTTACATAAAATCTATCACACTCATCAAGCACAGTACTACTCGTCCATTCACGCGGAACCATCACCCCTCCCGGTATGATCGGGAACAAATGGCAGCTCCGGCGGATATGACGTACCTCAACGACGCTTGCAAGGCATGCACCGATAGCGCCATCTCGTCGTCGTGTCACCGAGTATAGGCCATGCTTGTGGTCAGGGCGTGTGAACGGAGTGAACCGCTCAATGTATGCGAGGTGCCCGGGTGCAAGGATCCCGGGGAAGAGGGTCTCATTTGCTGAGGGCGGGAGCTTGAAGACGAGGCGTAGGCGCGCAACTTCGTAGCCTACGAACGTTTATCATCAGTAGTCTTGATCTCAGAAGTCGGACAAAAAGAAAAAGGATCATACCTTGGATGCCTGAGTGACCACCGGTCCCGGTGTTCACCAAGATGGTGTCGAAGCGTCCAGGAACCATCCGACCTTGGCTATCCTTCCGCCGTGGTCGCGCATGAGCTGCATCATGGAACCCTTCCATGATCCCGAGGGATTGGGCATCGTCGAGGACGAATTTCAGCTTATGGAAGGCCTGTACCTTGTTGAAAGGTAGGAAGACGTTGAGGGACTCGGCTTCTACCTCAGGCGTGTTGAGCATAGGGTCTGAGTACTGCGCGATGAACCGAGCGAGGGCGTCGCGGAGGAACAGGGCACCATAGTATTGAGCGGCATCGTCGAATGATAGCGCCTTGATACTTGGCCACTTTGTTATCTTGATAGTCGACCATGCCGGCCCAGTCACTGACCCTTCCAAAGGAAGAGAGGGGCGCGAGGCAGGTGTCGCGGCGGCGGCATTCTTGAGGGGAGTCGCAGTAAGTCGATGCCATGGCGGCGACAAGGACAGAGATAGGTAAAGGAGACATACCTCAATGGCCGCCCCCATCCATGGCCCGCGCTGCTTGGCCGGTTGTGCCGCGGGTACATCGGACATTCGATGCGGGTGATGGGCGGCACGCTCAAGACACCACTGGACGTAGGCATGATGGCGCAGCACCTTCTCGCGCCGCTCGAGCCACGTTGTCATCTGCGGAAGTTCATCCCTGCAGTTTGTGGCACGATAGGCGTCCTTCGCGAAGTCGATGTGGAGGCGTTCGGTGTACTGAGTGTCATAGTTGTCGGTGGTGCCGAAAAGCCTTATCGACTGAATATAGTGCTCGAGGGCGTGGAGCTTTGGCAGGCGGAAGTGTTGTCGTATGCCGAGATCGACGAAGATTGACTTGTTCGCATGGAATCGTTCTAGCGCATCTTGGAGAAGACCGAGAGTGTCAGACGTGTGAGCGGGGTATTGAGCAAGGTATAGGAAATCGAGCAACGAGCGAACAGTGCGAACAAGCCGCGCGGGTGAATAGCCACCTTGGAGAGGCAATCCGACGACTAGTCCAAGCAAAATCCGACAGATGTCGGCGTGTTCCTTCCCGGTGACCTTTTGTAGTGTGGTGATACCTTTCAGAAAGAGCCGTACCTGATGGTTCGGTGGTAGGCGACGGCAGCGTGCATCAAGCTCTTCAGGCCCATATGCGTGCTTCAACCATGAGATCAGATGTTTCATGACGCCCTGGTACAGCTGATGGAGAAGGTCCGGGGTAATGGAGACGAAGATGTCAACAAGAGGAAGGTCCTTCCAGAAGGGCTCCACTACAGGCTTGATTCCGGCGTCCCGACAAGCACGGGAGAATGCAAGCGCGCCGTTGTCGAACTCGTCGAGGGCATCCAGCACCCTGTTAAGGTCCCGGAAAGGGTGGGCGAAATCTGCATTATCGCCGATTTGGTCGCGTGGGATAGTGCACTTCGGACATGTACCGTTCTTGCAGCACGAGACGAGAAGCTGCTCTGGATAATCGCCGATGTACATAGCGAATATCGGATGTCCTCGGCGTGTCACGCCATCGCTGCTCGTCAGCGCCATCCCAGCAAGGCCAGTATCCTTCAGTGGAGCAAGAACGACACGCATGCAGGCGTGGTACAGGTTGGAGAGGGTGCGGCAACGGGCTTCTTTGTTGGGAATATGCTTGAGGTTCGTCGCTGGGAGGTAGGCAAGCAGGATCTGTCCACGCCGAGAGGGTTTGCGGCGCACGTCTTTCGGGAGGTTGCCAATCGTCATATAGACAGGATAGGCTGTCTTCGAACCGAAGGACGTCAGCTGGGTTTTGTCTGACGAGACAATGACAGGGACGATGGTGGCTCCGGGCATACGTTCGTCGAGCTCCTGCTGAACAGTGCGGTCAGTCTCTGAATAGTAACGTTATACAAATTGTGCAAGCTCAACTGTGTTCCCCACCACCATTTTCCTGTATGCATATCGAAGTACACACGCTTGCTGTGTTGGGCGTCCACGTAGTGCTTCTCCGGGGCAAAGACAAGGAGGCCGGCGAACTCAGGATCACCGTATAGCGCACGGATGCACTGAAGGACGTCGCGGTAGTAGATTTCGACCGCTTCTCCTGCGACGATGATCTCACGGCGGATAAAGCGAGGTCGGCTGGAGGTGAGTTGTTCGTCGACGATGTTGTTCAGCTCACGCGAGTTCTTGTATGATAGACCCAGAAGCTGAACGAGCTGCCCAAAGAGTGATCAGCCAAATATACGGGGATATAGTGCAAGGTTGACGGACGTTCTCGATCTCCAGCAACTCCGACACAGCAGTGGAGCCGGGACCACGCATTTTCGCCCACCGCGTGACTTCCCAGTCGATGCGTGAGGTGAACGGCGCGTACGGGTTGGCGTTGGCTGCATCAATGTGCGCTTGATAGCTCTCGTACGCGGAGCGTTCTCGAGCTTGTGTGACCGGCGCACCAGCTTGAACGCATGGATAAGTCTTGATGTGCGTTTGGCCTGGAAGCTGATCATTGACCCGTGAGCGTGTAGCCCTAGCCTCGGGGCATGCAGGGCGAGATGCATCATCAGTGTCATCCATTCGATTACTGGGCCCCTGAGCGTTGTTCTCCTGCATCCGAGAGGCACTGGGCGGTGGATGTGGTGGTGGTTCCCAGGCGTTTTCGGCCGCAAAGTTACGAGCATCGTCCTCGATATCGTCCTCCTCCTCCCGGATTGCCTCCTCCCGTGTCTCGCCATCAAGGCCCTCGTCTCCACTGTGGGTTATATTTGTGTCAGTAAACTCGTCAAAGTCGTCAAAGTCGTCCGCGCTGTATGCTCCAAAGAAGTCGCCTTCGAAAGGCACCTCTGTTGCCGTGTCTCCTGAATCCGACGCCTCGTAGTCCATTAGAGAGTCCGTGCCCTCGGCTTCTGAGCCTTCAGATGACAGAGAAGGATCATCAGGGCCATCGGCGCCGGTGCTGGTAGGGTGTGAGATCTCAGCCTCACGTATGGCGATGCACGGAGGGTTGGTGGTTTGAAGTAGATGAGATTTGTAGCCAGTGAATGAGAATACATCGCCGCAGCCCGGGCATGACTTGAGAGCACGAGAAGACATGTCGAGCCGTCAAGAGTGTATACTGGGGGTCTTTGGATCACAGAATACGGTCGATCATAGAATATGGTGGAACACAAGTGAGATGCGATCTGGCGGAGCGGAGCCTCTATCGGACTGGACCGTTGGAACCAGGACTTGAACACGCGTGGCTGTAACCAAGCACCCTCACCCATTTTCCCCCCTTCCCACTTAAACTTCCATCTGCGGCTCGACTGCGGCACTTCTCTGAATTCTCAGCATACCCCAACACGCAACAAATTCATCGAAACTAACTACACACCTCTAGTCCTCAGGGGGTCCTCATACGTCCTCGTCCTCCTACATGGGTCGGCGGAAACGCATCACCCTCTCGGATTCAGACCTTTTGTCTGACACGGCCGGTGACGAAACAGTTGATATACAGCACGCTGAGCCCGCGCATGAGCTTGCACACTCAGGTAGAGGTCGGTATGCGAATGGGAACTTGGTATATGCATTCAACGCTGACCACGTCTATCCGACAGCATCCCGCAAGTCGAAGGAAGAAGCAAGCAAGAGTAAGTCCTCCATGAATCACGAGCCATTCCATAAAGCAGGGGTGGCTTACTCACACTGAATTAGAGTGGGAGTCGCTCGTCCCTGGGCATTCTCGCAAGAAGAAGCGGGTTGGGGACTTCGAAGTGCAGCCGGGAACTGATGGCGGGGAGAACAGCCCATCCAAGGCCAATACCCGTGAGAGTCAAGCTCATGCCATAGCAGAGGATAGCGGACGTACTCAATTGCTATAGGCTCCATAAGCAGCGCAGTCAAGGATGGCAGAAGCACGGATCGGCTGAAACCGAAACCTCGTCCCCGTGTGAAGCGCATCAATGCGAACTCGGAGTCGTCGGAGGATGAGGGTGTTCAACCAAATGTAAGTATTGTACTCAGAGTGCAACGGAGTGCAACGTTTTATTGATTCCTTTACGTGCGAACAAGGCCAGCCCCAAGTCTCAGCAGGACGATAGTGGTAGTAGCAATGGTCGCCGGGGCGGTGCTAGTCCAGGCGATGCCGTACCACCTAGTTCCGCAGGCTCAGTCAACGAGAAGGTTCACAACAAGCTCAGGACCTATCCGTATGCGAAGATGAGGGATCAGACACGAGCTCGTCCAGCGAGTCGTCTAGCGATGTTGAGAAGACGGATAACAAGGATAAGGGCCTCATCGCCATGGAGGGGGATCCAGAGGCGCTTGAGAAGATGTTCGCATCTGAGGTGAGTGGTTCCGGCGTCTACACTCTCACGATCTACGCTAATGAAGCTTTTTTGTGCTATCCTATCTTGCCTTATAGGCGGCACATATGGCCCACAATAGCTGCATAGACGATCAACACATTCGCCCAGCCCGTTCGAGGTCCCGATCAACTGCTCGGGCCTTACCCTCACACGTCTCGCAGAGAGGTAGTTCTCACGCACCACCATCCATAACTCCCTCTCCCTCTCAGTCTGAGGGTGAAGAGCCGACGCGCAAGCAACAACGCACATTCTCGAAGGGACACAAGAAGCGGTCTCTTGTGGGCGATCAGGGCAGCCTTAGAAGCTCTTGTACGTCTCCACGTTCTCAGCTTCCTGATGCACTAACCATGAGTCCCTCCAGCCGTACATAAGGAGGCGGCCATAGACGACAACTACGTCCAATTGTCTGGGAAGCAAGGTCAATTGTCTGGGAAGCTGAAGACCCTCCATAGGCAAAGTAGATCCGCACGCGATGATGAGGTAGGTACTGATTGGTCTCTACTACTACGCCGTCGCTCACAGATATTGTATCATCACCAGATACCCAAGTTCAAGGAGATACGTGCCCGCGGCCGCAAAGGCTCTGGTGCGCGTGAACACAACACTTCGCGCAACTTCAACGGAAGGCACAATGCAGCCTCAGACTCCCTCGTTCTTGAGGTATGCCATCCAATAGAACGAGTCGCCCTGACGTGAACATTGTATTGACGTGGTATCTAGGGTTCAGCCAATAATATCCAGGACATCGATGACGACGACGACGACGACGACGATGACGAGGGGGACGAAGATGAGTCATCTTCTGGATCTGAGACGGACTCCGACGATTCAGGGATAGAGCTCGTCCTTCCGAGGCATGGGAAGCTGAAGCTGCGCGACCAGCACCGACGCGTGCGTCGTGTCATCCAGCGCGCGATCAACAACGTGCAGGCCGAGCTCGTCTTGAAGAATGCCTTCCCCGACGGACTTCAAAAGCATGTGAGCTTGGTCCGACGGTCGCTCCTCAAGGCAGCCACGGACTTGGGATACGCAGAGATTGTCAAGAGATTGAAGAAGCAAGATCAATATGCTGCTGAACTGTCGAGGATCGTACGTTCAACTCACTAAGCAAGATGCACCGAGCGACTACTCATGTGTTAACAGCCCGCCCAACGTATCCCGACGTTCCGCGGAGCGGTTCGCAAGTTGGTCGAAGGGCAACCTGGTACCAGTTTTGGTCTCACCTTCGGACAGAAGGCGAAGGGCGAGTGGCTTCAAAAGGCGTTCCGGTACATCTACCCGTTCGATTACGAGGTATATGCTCCCTCGGCGGTCTGCGGTTACAAAATACTGACTGACACCCTAATAGAAAGACGCCGTCCAATCCGGCAAACCATATAGCCCTGTGGTCTTCGTTGAAACCATGCGCGCGGCATTCTTCAAGCGTCCGAAAAGCATTGGCTTCAGAATCATCCCGTCACTGGTCTCGTCGCTTCCTGACAAGCCCGGTGAGAAGGAGATACCAGCGTCGATGCTGGCTTTGGTGGCCACCGCGGTAAGCACGGGTTGTGTGACGTGCTTTACATGCTAATGCATCTACCTCAGCTCTATGCCGCGATCGAGGATTGCAAGTGTGGACACCACCAGCCACGCGACTTCTCTACAAACGACTACTGGGGTGTCTACAAGGATCACATGACGATTCTCAATAACATACGCACGCAGGGACCGGTTCAATATCATGTATTGATGCATGGGCTATACCGCCAGCTCACGTAAGTGGGACAGTCCACCAGAAGATATGCACTAACCTACACAGTTTCTTCAGCGGTGTCATGGACGCCCTTGGTCGTGGAGGCAACGAACCAACCGCTTTGCTCGACGTCGACGCTATGGCACGGGAATAAACGGCAGCGTTCCAATCGCCGCTGCCACAACGCCTTCTGAAGCCGACGATCAACACGCATGCATACCGCCTGTAAATGTCCCGGTCCTTCGCTCTCGTCGCTTTTCATACGGCTTGCTCACCATTCAGCTTCGTCTCCATCATGTTGACCCCTCCCCCGGGGCTCGCCTGCCCGCCCCGCACCCTCGACCTACTCCGCATCTACGCTTTTCGTATATATATCGACGTTACTCGTTCGTACGCCACTCTCTGCTTTGTCCATTGTTAGTCTGCTAGTCCCCTGTTCGCCCATCGCCCCGCTCGCTCTCCCTTCCCCTGCTTATCACTCTCCCTCGCCCACATGGCTTCTAGACCGTTTCTAATTCACGGTTCATTCACTTTCGTTTCCCAAAGATTCCGTCCTCCATACACGCCTATGAGTCCGCTTCTGTGTCTTCTTGATTTACCTGCTTCGCTCCGGGATACATTATAATACATGCGTCTAATCCGATGGTATCATAAGTGTGCTGTGTGATCTGGGTATTGTACCAGTGTAACAAAGAGCGCTCTTCACCGCTCTCTACCGCTACAGCAGTTCTATTCTGTACTAATATTTAGGGAACCTGTTGGATAAGTGCTCAAGTATCCCGTGCGATAAATTAGTACTTAGGAGAGCTCCTTTTTGCTCCGTAGTTCTCATCTGCCCGGGGAGGTTTTCCTGATGGTATTCCACAGGTTTTGTTGAGCCCTGGGATTCCACAGGTTATCTCCTGGGATTCCACAGTTTCTGGATCCCTGGAAATCCACGGTTCCCTGTCTGGCAGTGTACAACCGTAGCCGTTCTATCTACACCTCGGGACGGATGGGCTTCGACGTCAGCAATTGCCCCGAGCCCGACACGGAGTACATCCGTTCGTATTCCGTATGCGGTATCTACCAGGTAGTCCAATCGGTAGGGGAAGGACATGGAGGTGCATCGCCGTTCGACTCTCGAGCGTATGTCAATGCGTGGCTGACATGCAGTTCTTGAGGGCCTGTGATGCGAGGATTCAACATAAACACCGGGTACGAAGTGGCTATCAAATCCGAGCGTCGCTTCAACTACGATAACGTCTGGATCCCTCTTCTGAAGTACGAGGCAATGATATACGCACTCATTCCCAACGGCACGAGGGGCTTCCCTCGAATCCATTATGCGGGACGTGACGCGAACGACTATGTCATTGTCATGGACCGATTGGGTGCCAGTCTAGGTGCACTGCGTCGTATTTGCAGGGGACGTTTCACCCTGCGCACAATCTGCATGCTTGCTGACCAGATGGTACGTGTCTTCGCACGTATTTCCATTTGGGGATTCTCTTGATTGACGCACTGCATCCTGTTCGCCTGCGGCAGATCGAGAGAATCCGGTACTTGCACTCGAGGGGCGTCGTTCAATGCGACATAAAGCCCCATAATTTCGCGGTCGGATGCAGGGGACACAACGCAAAGACCGTGTATCTGTTCGATTTCGCGTTCTCGAAGATGTACGTTCTCCCTGAAAGCGGCGAACACATCCCTTTCCAGGATTCGGGACGCCACGCGATCGGGACTGTTCGGTACGCCAGCGTCGCGGCGCACAAGAGGCACTGTACGTCCAGCCCCGGCTTTCGTGCGCGGTGATTGCATGGCGCTGATACACTCCACCTTCCAGCTGTATCACGTCGTGACGACATTGAGTCGCTCCTCTACGTCCTACTGGAGTTCTACCACGGCACGCTCCCCTGGAAGTCCCTCCCCGCACCGTCGTCCAAGAAGCTCGACTATATCCTCGAGATGAAGGAAGACTCGTTGCCCACAGGTGTCCTCCCCCAACTCCTCGCGCGCTCTCCACCCGAGTTCGCGGCCTACCACGCGCACGTTACGAGTCTCGCGTACGGACAGGAGCCGGACTACGCGCTGCTCAGCCGGCTGTTCCAACAGCGCATGCGCAAGGAGGGGTGGTCGTACGACGCCCACTTCGATTGGGTGGATCCGTCCGGGCTGGAACAGGGCACCCTTATGCCCGGCGAGTATGTCCCATCGATGCGGTTTGTGGAGGAAAAGGATTGGAACCCGAACTTCATGTGACACTCTCTTGCGTACAGATGCAGTCGGCGGAGGGCGAAACTCGCTCTTGCGTCCTTCGCTGTACTTCATGATAATATCGTTATGGAAGAGCCTTTTTCTGGATGATTAACACCTGTTCTAATGTGCCGACCTTCGAAGTGCGACTGTTTGAATGCGCGATCGCCGGCGCTCGTGTTCACGACTGCTTACCGCGTGGGCGCCTATGAATCGTACCTTGAACATCGACCACCCACAGCTCAACCTTCCATTACTCACTCGCAGCGCGCGTGCGGATATAGGTACAGTTTTTGCCATCCTAGGGCTGTTTTGATGGTCATTCTCACTGGAGCACATCTACTACAGTACTGGCACATTCGTCTAGTGCCGCCCACTGGCATTGGCATTCACGTAGCAGCCAGTGAGCGTTGGCCTACTGTGCCAACAGTGCATCTCGGTTGAGGAAGCACTGCGTACGCAGACGACTGTATTGTAGTACGTCTTGAACAAGGCTAACGTGCAGAATATGCAGCAACGACCAGCCTCCCAAGGCCCTGAAGCTTGATCTGCTGGCAATCCTTGCACAACCTGATGGCCTGGGAGAAACCGAACCCCCATGCGTATCGGTTCGAGTTCTCGTACGACGGTACGCTTCCTCTATGCGACGGTACCGCTTCCAAATAAAGGAAATCTTTCTATATCATCAGTATGTCGTGCTTTTCATCCCACGTACCCTACGTCGCTGATCGACAAATGATAGGGTATGCAAGGACTTCAGATGGCCAAATGCGGAGAATGTGATCGAATGGGCACGGGGCGTTCGAGCGGTATGTTGACGTATTGAAGGCCTCCAGTGGCGTAGCTGATGGGCTTGCACCCTCTCTCGATAGGTCATTGTCCGTTTTACAACCCTTTCAGCAGCGACAACGCCTGGAGTTCATGGTCTCGAACCACAATTCAGAGCCCGTGCGCCTACGCACGTGTGCGTGCGACGTTCATCAGAGCATCATTCGAAGTTCAAAGGCCGGTTTCGATACGCAACAGAGCAAGGGGCTATCGAATATGTTCGCATCCGCTACGGAAGTGATTTCTCGGGCACTGCATCCAAGACTCAAGCTAGTATTCGTTCGACCCGCGTGATGATTCATCAGCTACCGGTCGCTTTCCCGCTCCTTCCGTCGCGTTTTACGACAGCACCTCTACCGACGCGATCTTCTATTGTCGTTCTCGATATGTTTGGGGTCATCCTGCTTCCGTCGCTTCCGTCAACACCGGCTCACGCGCACCGCAGGATAGAGAAGGCGCCATACGACACGCACTACAGCAATGGTTGGCGTTCACCAAGCCCAGTCTGAATTCATGTGAAGCGACGAAGACATACATCGAACTAAAAGCTCTGACTATCAGGGAGAAACTAACCACCATCAAGCAAAATTATACGAGCTATAACGCAACGTCAATCCCATCATGCGCTCGAGCGACCCTCAGCAAACTTACCGACGTTCTCCTCATTCCGCAACCGCTCCGTCCCCTCTTCCTCAACGAAACGCTGTCCGTACTTCTTCATCCTCCCGTTTTCGACGACGGAGAGCCGGCGTGCGAAGAGCTTGTCCGGCACGGGAGCACCATCGTGGCTCTCGTGCCCTACTCCCTCGACACCCTCACCGCGCCCTAACGTTCGCACTCACCGCGCCTGCTCGAGTTCATCCACTTCTACCCTCATCTTCTCAAATGGTGCCGCCAGCTGCCAGTACTCGGACCCTCAGGCTTGCTTCCCGATCCTGCGCAGCTCGCCGCAGGGGACGTGCTCGTCGTGAGCGGAGGTGTGGGTCGCGTTCTCGCACCTGCAATGGGGCATGCGCGCCGGGCTCATGCTGACGCCCACCCGACGGCGTTAGTCCAGCGGCCAGGCGGCATTGAATGCATGGTGAACTTTGTCGTTGGGAAGAGCAGGAGGTCGCCGACGCCGATGGTCGTCGTCAGCGGCTTGGCGGAACTCGTCCGAGTGCTGCTCACGGCGTCGAACCGCTGCGCGGTGCCAGCCTGAGTCCATACCGATCAGGGCGAAGTGGCGGACGCTCGGGACGTTCGTCTATAGGCGGACTATGATGATCTCGAATCGCTGTTCCCTTGTCCGACGCGAGCCTCTCGAGAACTCCTTGGAGGTCATAGACAATGAGCGGTGTGTTCTGTCACGACGCAATGTAATGCAACATCCGACATTGCATGTGTCGAGTGCATGTTATAGTAGCGTGAATGTTTGCACGAGCTCCGATTGAGAAGACCCGTCTGGGCTCGAGGCGGGGACGCTCCTTCTTGAGGAGTATGTCTTGTCCTCCCGGTTCGTGGAGGAAAAGGAGTGGGACCCGCACTACATGTAGGTATATGCGGTAGCAGTGTACCCGCGTGGTTACATTTCGCATGCGGCATAACTTGCGACACATAACATCAGCGTTCACCCGAGTCTCGCTCATGCGTTGCGCCGGCCTCTTGCGTCAATTCTCTGGACGGGGGCTCTCAGGCTGACGCTGAGCGCACGGTACCAGCCTTCACCGTCCCCGTCGTACTAGTACATCAGGAACAATTCCCCTGGCCAATTAGCGCTCACAGGTGCTTTTACGACTTACGAACACTTATAGATCAATCATGAGCACTCATAAATTACTCATGAGCACTCATGTTATATCGAGTCTAAAACTCAGAAAACACGGCAGTTTAGCATTCGAAATCATGCTAACAAGCACTGTAAGGGTGAAGGAACCATGAAGTAATTCTTTAAGACGTCCAGGACCCAGCGCGATGCTTGGGCGCTTAGCACGACCTGACAGGCGCCACGTCTCGGCTGCCTTCGGAGTCTCGGAGATGCGGGCGCCTATGGACGGGATATGGCCACGTCACCGCCCACCTCAACTCTTCCTCCAACCACCACTTGCTCGATTCCGATGTCGTCTCCTCCTATGCACCACCTTCGCTCCCTCAGCTTCAGTCGCTAGGTTGCTTGACATTGGTGGCCCACTTTCGCGGAGGATCGTGCACACCACGGTGATAGCCCCCGGGAATTTCGTTATCTCGCGCACGCCCTCACGCACCCTGGCGCCTGCACCGGTATGCTCGCTCTTATTCGTCCTCAGTTGCTCTCGCTCACTGTCGTCCTCACTCTTGCTCGGTCATCCCTGAACACCTTCGCCCTCGTTCTATCCTCAGGCGAGCCCCCTCACCCTCGCCCGTTCCTGTTCGTTTCCATCCGCGCTTTCCCTGTTTACCCTCCGCCTGCCCCGTCTGCCAGTTCTCTCGTTTGCCCTTTCGGTCGCCGTTTGTTTTTGCCCTCGGTCGCCTCCATTTGCTATTGTTCGTCCTCGCTCACACTTACTTGCTCTCGTTTACCCCAAATGGCCCTTGCTCGTGCTCTCCCCTTCCTCAAGCTCCATACCTGCATAGCAAGATCTAGATTCCAGTGATACTTCAAGGACGTGCATCTTTAGTGTGTATACTATCTTGTACAGTAGTCCGGTCAATGTATTTGTTATACACCGTTATATCGTCATTAGTGTGATCCCAGACATATGGCTGATTCCAAATGGTATACGGGTGCTCATGTACGAGTAATTAGTGCTCGTGAGTGCTCATGAGCACTCAAAAAGTAGGGTAACCACTCTCATTAGCGCTACAGTACTAATTTGCTTAGGAGCACTCGTGAGCGATCATGAGCGCTCATTCGCCAGGGGGATTTTTCCAGATGTACTCTCCACAGCACATGACGTGGCCCATCTTCCGCTCGAGGATCTCCCGCAACACCTTAACCACAACAGCTTACAGCTTACAAACAACTAAGGCGGTCGTATGTGCCAATACGGGAGCAGCCAGGATGTACTTGATGCAAAAGAAGGATATCGTTGTGCAACGATTGTCTCTTCTCTTCTAATCCTGGCATCGATACGCCGGCACCGCCGCGTCGTGAAGGACACGATCTTCGCAGGGCTCATCCAGTGGTGCCAGCAAACATACCGGGGGCCGCACCACACTCCGGACGACGTCACTGTCATGAGTATTGAGATCACGGTCAGATTGGCGTATGATTGGCGATGTGTGCGGGATACGGGTACTACTTTCGTGACCGCTACATGTCGTCGCACGTCCACCCTTCCTCGCACATACGTCCCCGGAACAGCCTGCTAAGCAGCCAGTCATCAGGGTCCTGCCCGTACTCGAGTCCCACAACGTGCGCGTGGTACCCGCCGCGAGGTCGGGCAGAGAGCGCGCGAGGAGCGGTGGGAGGACAGCGGCGGGCGACAGATCTTCCTTCATTTCGAGGATGTCCTGCTTCTCGGACCGAGGGGCGGGGAGGGATTCTCAGGGGAGTGTGCCGTAGGACAGTACATCTCCAGCAGGGCGTATAGAAGCGATTCGACATCGTCGCGGCGCGAAACCACTATGCAGGATGATCATCGGTCTCGAATGCGGGGCAGTTGACGGACAGTGAAACGGCAGACGAGGTATCGAACGTACAGCGGTACTTGTGCGCCGCGACGTTTGCGTACCGAACCGCCCCGATCGCGTGGCGTCCCCCATCTTGAAAGGTGATGTGTTCGCCGTTGGCTGCGTTGATGTATGTCCGCGCGAGTCCGAGGTCGAGTATATGCACGGTTTTGGCTGTGCTGCCCGAGAGGCCCATTGCGAAGTTGTGAGGTTTGATGTCGCAGTTCACGAGGCCTCTGGAGTGAATATAACATATTCTTTCAAGCTAGCACTGAAGGGTCCATGAAGAACGCTCACAGACATAGTGGCCTCACGAGACGTACCATTTGATCAGCAAGGATCCATATCATACGGATAGTGAACTTTCCTCTGCAAAAGCGACCCAAAGACCCGAGATCGGGCCCGAGCCTATCCATGATTGCGACATAGTCGTTCGCATCGCGACCCGCGTAGTGGATCTTGGGAAACCCTATCGTCCCGTTCGGTATGAGCGCGTACATCGCCGCCTCGAGCCACAACTGCGGAAGGCAAGATTCGTCCACGTTGGTGCGAGGCTCTGCCTTGAGGGCTACCTCGCATCCGGTGTTGATAGTAAAACCGCGCATGATGAATCCTGCGTAGGCGCGCCGGTCACTCTCTGCTCAACCCACTACATGGTTATAGACGCGGCGCACCTCCCTGCCCTTCGCCTATGCTATTCGTGATCTGGTATATGCCGCATACGGAATAGGATTCGATGTGCTCATTGTCGCGGTCGCCGGAGTCCACACTCCAGAGTTCCCAAGTATCCCCCATACGGCAGTGGACACGCTGTGCGAGATCAATTCGCGGGTTGTGACCATGCAATGTCACGTACACCTGTGTGGGGAGGCGCAATGGAATGGATGCCGTGTGTTGCTGCCAGCTGTAACAAATCTACCTGGTGTTTTTGAGCGATCGACGGACTGCACACCTGGACCAACGGAGATACACGCACCGAGGCCCGCCACGCGAGCCGGTCACTGCCAAGCGACGGGA
The DNA here is from genome assembly GCA_022606195.1 of Trametes polyzona. Taxonomy (NCBI): domain Eukaryota; kingdom Fungi; phylum Basidiomycota; class Agaricomycetes; order Polyporales; family Polyporaceae; genus Trametes; species Trametes polyzona. The sequence goes on along the minus strand of JABYQF010000011.1, from coordinate 1,111,996 downwards.
ACACTGACAATGGTGACTTGGTAGTATACCGGTACCGCCGGCGTTGGCTAAACGAACAATGGGCGTAAGTAGCTTTAGCCGCTCTCCAAAATAGGCGCCCTTGCGCCACCGCCTAGTACGGGCCCGCGGTCGCCGAGACACGCCGGGCGCGATCGTGGACCTAGAAGGCACCATAGAACGCTTTAGCCCGGGCCTTTCGTGTGGTATAGGGTACGGGGGGAAAGTCCTTCCTTTTGAACACCTGTTATTTAACAGAGTTAATAACAAGTTAATAACTGTTAAAAAGAAACAGGTCTCCTGAGCCCTGTTCGAAAGTGTGCAAAAGTGGTAGGCCTCAATGCTTCATCTTTGATGAGACCCGAAAGGATGGCCGCCCCGTACTGCAGTGGTAGCGAGATATTGCAGAGTATTCCCTCACACAGACCCCCACAAACTGCCTAGCCTCCCCACTGCCCCCGTATCTTGTGGAGATCGACCGCGTGGGCGCTAGAGCGCGGCGCGCACCACGTGATCGCGCGCGAGCCTTATATCACCTCGTCTTCTACCTTCATTACACCTAAAACCAAGCTGCGACAACTTCCCTGCGACCACCTTGAGTAAAAAGAGTCCTACACCAAGCCCGACGGATTGAGCAGGATTGCTTCTGGCAGAAGTCGTGCCTGCTCCTCCTCTAAGGCCAAATATGGAGACGGTCATTCTGGCGAGGACATAAATGATGATTCGATGTGTGCCGTCGGACAACCCTCCGGCTCCAGATGTTATTAACTCACGTTAGAAAGGCTTTTTAACGTTTTTAACATGTTATTAACTAATTTGTTAAGAAGTGTTAAGAAGTGTTAAAAACACGTGTTAGAAAGGGGTCTCCGGGGCTGTGTGTTAATAACTGTTAGTTAAAAAGCGAATGATTTTCCCCCCGTACCCTAGTGTGGTAGCCGGTGGCTTGTTGTGGGTCCCTGGTGGACCCACTGGGGTGTGGCTAGTATCACAGAACGAGTGCTGCCTCTATCTTGCGCGTAGCAGGGGATACAAACGTCCTCTGACCGGGCACGAACAGTCTTGCAAGAGAGCGGTCGACCGCACTCCTCCCCGCGGCACGAGAAACACCAGGCTAACTTGAACTGAGTCGCATCACGCTCAAGCACACGTATTATAATAACAACATCCTAGCATTCATATTCGGGAGTACTACGCGTTCATCATACATGCACATGCAAGCCTATCGGAACGGAGCAAAGTCTTCTGTCGGAACATACGTATCCACATATCGTATCGTACGGTGCGCATATCAATCAACCAACAACCATCGCGAACAACGGAACACAGCGTTCGAGGGTCCGCACCCATCACCCCACCCACCACTGCGCATTGCGGAACACATACCGGGGAAACCCCGCCGCCCACCCACGTCGACCGTCCGCCGCCACGTCATCCTCCGCCTCCTCCGCGACGCCTTCCATCTTGCCACGTATCCTCTGCCGGCCGCCTCGAGAGTACCTGTCCGCATATCGTGACCATGTGTGCCCATGTCGTGGACGAGACGAGAGTAAGAGAGAAATCGGGGCATGGGTGGAAGAACGTTGGTGTGCATAGGGGAGAAGGGGGGACGGATGTACACGGCCGCGGCCAGAGCGACGACAGAATTGAGAGCGGATGCGAGTATGCGATGCGGTGAAGGGCTGTTGGTACATTGCGGGTACGATGGTGGACGGCGATGTTGCGGGACTGTACAGAAGGGCGTGCAGAGCGGTAAAAGACACGCCAGCGACCGGAGCGCGGATGGAAGGACGAGAGACCGGGCGACAGATAGCTAGACTAAGCACAAAGCGACGGACGGAAGATACGCGAACAGAGGAATTCGAGGACGGCGGGAAGCGGATAGTGGCCGGGGCCCCAAGCTGAAGAGTCGATGTGGACCAGAGCAGTGGGCGGAGGGGACAGATCGTAGCCGGCAAAGAGAAGTAACTTGAACACATTTCACATTTCTATGTTGTCGATATATGAGACAAATGGACAGATCAGGCAACGAGCGTCGGGGAGGGAGAGTGTGGAGAGCCTGGTGGGGGGAGGAGACGCAGGCCAGAAGTAACGGAGCACTGGGGCCGTCGACGTATGTACAGGGGGCACCACCGCACGGAACGGGCGACGATGCTGTCGACAGCAGCCAGAGGTGGCAGGGATATCAAGGGGTTGGGAGGGTTGGGTATGCGCTGCGAGTATAGACACATGCGAAGCTGCAAAGGCGGTCAGCAGGTGCTCTCGAAGCGAACGGCAACGGAACTTACGAGCAAAGCCAACAACGTACACCGACCCCTGAGTCCGCTATGCCACAGCGTTGGAAGGGGGAAGGGGAAACAAAGATGGGAGAGGGGGTCGGGAAGGAACAGGGTGTAGACAATATAGGAGCAAATATTATAGTAAGCGGCTGGCCACCGACGCGGAGTCGACGACCAGCCGCAGACGTAGATACTAGTGCACAAGGGATGAATGCGAACGGGGGTGGCGATGATGACGGGAACGTGATATTGATACACTGTGCGGCAACACGCCAAGGGATAGAAGGACGCATACGAATCGTGCGGATGTGAAAGAAGAGGAAGAAGAACGTGAGGTCATGAAGAGGATTGGGAAGAAGGGTGCAAACTGACAAATCTCTAACGCCGAGAATGTGAAAAAGGGGCGCCAGGCTACAGTACGATACCGGGAAAAGAGATAAACACAACCAATAAGAATGTCCCAAAACCCAAAAGGACACGGGGAACGACCAGCCAAGAAGGGAGAAGATATACTAGCCCCTGGGCGAACCCACTGAAATCGTCCCACCGGCGACCCAGGGGGGAGATATAAATACGCGGGAGCGGCCCTCCAGCCGACCATAGAGCCTTGGCCAGGTTTTCTTGATGTATGCGATTTTGCTGGTGGGCTGGTCTATATCGCCTGTTGTACAACGTCGGCGGGTACGCCTATGAATGTCGGCGGCCGTCCGAGTAGAGCAGATTGGCGGAGGAGGGAAGAGGGGAAATGCGATGCAGGGGAGATGCGAAAGCATGCACTTGACGTGGTAATGACACAGTTGCGTTCAGGAAGTCGACGGGTCGAGACGAGATAGAATATACACGGGAAGGATTGGATGGGCGGCCCTCTCTGCCTGTGACGAAGCCTCAGGCGAAGGGGATCTTATGCCACCGACGATGGGGTATGAATGCCAGCGTCGATAGCTGACCCAGCGATGTTGGGTATCTAGACGATGAGAGAGCGCGGGTGTCCTAGACGATATAGCCGGTAGACGGGGATGCCGGGGGTGGGGAAGTCGAGTGTAAAGCCCAGAGGTACCAGAGCCCAGAGGTTGCCAAGCAGCCGATGAGAGGATAAAGCGAAGACGACGTCGAAGTAATAATGATATGGGAAATAATGTGACGACCAGCGCGCTGTCTCGCCGCCGATGGAGCTGCACTAGCTGAACCGCGGCGAGGATGATGTGGAGGGTAGCGTGGCGGTAGAGTGACATTAGGTGGTCGACGCAGGCTTCAACATGGCGTGGGTTTATCGTAATCAGCAACGGGTAGGCGGCGTCTAGGGACCCTGATTAATCCGGGCTGGTAGGACCGTGAGTTTGTTTGCACGACTGTAAGATGAATGAAGCCTGCACTGACCTTTACTGTTCGAGTTCTATGTGCTATAATACACTTACACCGCGAACGAGGGCGCGGGGAGGTCATCGGGACTGGGGGAGTTTTGGAAGACCGAACCGGCGAAGTAGCCAGCAACAGGTGCGGACGACGAAGTGTTGCGCTCCGCGGCAGCGGGGGAGCTTCCACCGAAGGGATCGGTTTGGCAGCGCTGCCGGGGGATGGACACCGGAGTGCGGCGGTGAGCGGGGAGCGTGTCGAAAAGATCGGACGTGGAGGACGAGGGCGATTCCTCATCGGTGGACATGGCAAAAACACCCTCGCTAGGAACGCGGCGGTGGTTGCGACGACGCTGAGCGGGAGTGGGCGTCGAGCAGGGGGTCTGGCCAACGAACGGGAAACCGAAGGTCGAGGCAAGAGGGGCGCTGCGCGGTGCATCCTCCAAACGGAACGCATCTTGTTGCCACGTCCCCTTGGCGGGTACAGTTGCCACTTCACGGATGGGAGTGGTTGGAGGGGTGACATCGCTGTCATCGCCGAAGTCCGATGAGTCGTCGCAGATGGGGAACGAGTGGATGCGGGACATCGTCAAGTCGGTGCTCGCGCGTCGGGCCGGCGGACGGGTGCTGGACGCAAACGCGGGCTGCAGAGGGATGTTCTCGCCGTTACGAGGAGCCCTGGCAGGCTTCTCCTTGCGACGGGAAAGCAGCTTCGGCGTTGGGGAGTCCAACACCTGTGCGCTGACCTGGCGGCGGCGAGCCAACTTGCCCGACGGCTGCGAAGCTAGCTTCGGCGGGGTGGCCATCGCCTTCCGGGGCTGAAGGGGAGCACTGTCGTCGGTGAAAGGATCGGTCAACGAGGTCTTAGCATCGGGCTTCACTCGAGGGACCTCGGCTCGAGGAGCAGAAGACGCCTGAGGGGGCGTGGGTATCCTAGCGGGGGTCGGGGAAGGTTGGTGGGCATGTCGCCGCGCGGCGGCATCGGAGGGAGATACAGAAGTGCCCCTGAGTCGCATGGACGAACTTGACGGTGAGTCGACGGGCGCTAAACAGCAAACGCAAGCGGGGGGACTGACCTGCGGCGGGCATCCTTGCTCTGCTTGTTCTGCTTACGTCCCCGAGTGGACTTGTCTCCAGCGGGCGAAGACTGGTCCACCTTGGAGGGGGGAATCGTAGAGGCCTTGGACGCCTCAACAGCAGCAGCCTGAGCGTGCGTAGGCTGAGGGGACCGCTGCGGCCTGGCCTTGGGAGAAGCACGGGAAGCCCGAGGCTGGGCCTGTACATGTTGAGGCCGGGGGCAAGACTGTGTGGGTTTGGCGATATTGAGGACGCCAGGAGTGTGCGAGGGCCGTACTACGACAGGCGCAGATGGGTGTCGAGAGTGAGTGGGACGCAACGCTGGCGGGGTGAACATTGTTGGGGGCTTCTGTACAGCGATCATTGTGTTAGTCGAGGGGCGTAGGGGGGAGAATGGGGGCCGGAACGGCGGCGAGAGGCGCGGCGACGAGGGGGACGGGAGGCAGGATGGAAAACGAGGCGGCGAGAGAAGGGGAGGTTCGTATAGGCGGTGCACGGGCAGCGGGCAGTCTTTTCACTCGTCTCCATTGGGATAAGCTTTGAACTCCGCTGGCGGCCAGTGAGCCACTTGTCACTTCGGTCCATCTCGGAGATCCACCATCACACAATTACCCGCCGGCCGCGGTCAGCCCCCGCGTTGTACACTGTTTGGCCACCGTAACGTTCTTCCTTGTAACGCCTGCGCCCATATCTGGCCATACCGCATCTGCCACCCTTGCTCGCAGCACCACGGAAACCCATACGGCCACAGCGGCATTCATAGATGCATATCCGTCTCTTCTGTAGCCACAGCACATTTGCCACACTTTGGGGAGGTGTTGTTGGAGGCAGTGGACACCGCAGGGTGAAAATTGCACGAACCCACGTCAGCGTTACAGCCGGTAACGCCGGAATCGGAAGAAACCGCAGAAAGTCTCACCGGAATGGCTGACTAAGCCGCGGCTACCGGGTCCCAGCGCTTGGCTGAGGGCGGTGGGGGAGCGTCCGAGAGCCACGAGGCCCGTGCGTAGTTTGTCCCCCTTCCATCGAGAAGCCGTGGTTGGACGTGGCGACTCCGCGATTCTGATGGGAGCGTGGGAGCCTGGCCCGTGCGCCGGCCAGACTCCAGGTCCCAGCACAAACACACAGCCTCTGCATGGAGTCAGCACGAGGCCTCCCCGCAAATGCAGCGATATGGCAGGTACTGACGTCCTATTGTTTAGTTACTACGCCCCTCGGCAGTATCAAACAGAAGGCTACTTCACAACACGAAGAATTCAGCTCGCCTCCCGATACACTCCCAAGCTCTCTCGACCAGGCACCGGCTCGCGACGGGCGAGTCGAGCCAGCTCAGCTCAGCTCTCGAGCTCGTGTAGGACGCCCCAGATCCGGCCTACGCCCGTCGCCCACGAGCCGATACAATTGAGTCCTCCGATGCGTGCGTCCCGAGTTCGCCGCTGCCCCACGCTGATAGCGTTCGCGAACCCGCGTCCGCCTGACACCCCGTGGGCGTGTCCGCCGGCTCATGGGCACCCTGCTATGTAGCTCCCCGCACCCTGCCACGCACAGGGGTGGGCGAGCGCGCGCGCGACGCAATGCAAATGCAATGCGGAACCTTGCGCGACGGGACGGGAGGCGTCGGCGCACGCTCCTCGCCATATCGCGCTAGCGCGGGGGCTGGATGGAGCGGCTTGGTGCCTCCCGCTGTCCATGGGACCTGTGCCCCCACCCCTGGCCCGAGTCCCGAAGACCTGAACCCGACTTCCGGTCTCCAAAAGCTCGATAGTGCGTCGCCCGGCGCCCCTATCGACACGGTGCAGTCTGTGCTATCTCAGAGTGGTCTGGATATCTGGCCTCGCCCTGGGCCTGCACGATAGCGTGTCCCGTGTCGGGCTGTGCCACCTACTTTCGTCGAGCTTGCCTATCGCCCGGACGCCGAACGTCACGCACGCAAATCGCATGTCCTTGGTTTCAAAGGACGTCATGCACAGCATGGGGTGGGTGATATCGCGCATGCGTTTGCGAACCGCCACCCGGGTGGCAGGAGATGTGTACAGACAACACAGCCAGATATCGTATATGTACGAGTACGAGTATGGATCCCGATGGCGAGTACGATATGCGTATCAAACCACAACGCCCACAACGCCTAATAAATCCGGGCGCATCCGCCCGAAGCCTGAAGCTTGGTACTACTTCGCACTCGTCTTCCTGTGGTGGCACTCACCAGCTATGCCTAAACGCGAGCCGCTCATCACCGCAGAGGGACAACGCATGCCCCCGTGAGCCCGCGCCGCATCCCACGCAATCTATCACAACGGCTGAGAGCACGAGCGGCGGGCGCCAGGACCGGGTCATCTGCCCTTGCCCCGTCTTCTCCTTCCTGTCTTCCTGGCTTCTTCGGCGCAATGGTGCGCTGCGCACCGCGCACGCCCATTGTGTCGTGGCAGCTCGCTATACATATCTATTCGCTTCGCATTTGTGTTTGCGTGGCGCGCGCGAGCAGTAGGGGCGAGCTTCCCCGCCGCTCAACGTTCTGCGCTCGACTTTGCTCCCGCCCGGACGGACGTGATGCTGCGCCGCGCGAAGGTCGAGATCAGATACCGCTCGACGGAAAGTCTGCTGTACTGCCTTGGTGACCGCATCTTTGTTCGTAGGCTTCTAGGACGTCTTTCTCCCGCCCAAGCCTGAAGCTTAGCGACGGTCTTGTGACTAGTACTGAACGAGCGGGCCAACGGCAGATACAGCCTTGGGCGCACTGAGCTTGATGCACTGTTCAGAACGAACGTTTGAACCTAGATGTTAGCATTCTGACGACGAAGATGAGAGCAAGAGCCCGAGTACCGGCGATCGTGCGGCGATATTGCCACCAGTCTTCGCAAGGTTCACCAAACTGTACATGGACGACGCCCCCTATGTTGCGTGGCGTCGTGCGAGCGGCTCGGAGCCCACAGTCCTCATCCCCGGCGAGCACTTCGAACACGATCGCGCGACGGCGCCTTGATTGCCGCTGTCCCCGGCGTTGTTCATGAGCCCTCGAGAACGCACCGCGCATCGCAACGCAAGGGCAGGGCCAGGGGCCGTGAAGGGATCTGCGAGTGCGCTTCGAGGGACGGTGACGTCCCACACCTCGACCGCTCTGTGCGCGACTGTTACCGGGTGAGGGTTGTGAGAGGGAGCAGACCATTAGGCGCCATCGAGGCCAGGGACCGCTCGTCGCCTGGCGGGCGCCGTGGCACGTCGCGACGTGCGATGTCCTCCCCGTTGCGCCGTTGCGGTCGTATATAGTTGGGCATACTGTATACGTATACGTCGTGTCGGACGACGACTGACAGAATCATCCGCTCGCAACTACTCTGGCATCACCGCCGGGCTACCTGCGACACAAGAACACGTCAGCCTGGCCTAAGGTGAGTGCCCGAGAATTGGATACGCTTACTTTCGACTGCTCTCGGGATCTTCGCCAGAAGCGCGGGCAAGTCAGCCACAGAGGCTACGATCGGGAAGCCTCCGGGCGCATTACAGCGCCTCGATCGCCCACGCACACGGCTCTGAATCCCACTCGACGCGGAGGGGGAGCATACCCTAACATAGCCCTCGCAATGCGGATCGAGCTCCAGCTGGGTCGGCCGAAGGAGTCGAATTTCACGCACTCGGGAATACGTGCGTACCCATGGCCCAGTGACCATTAGAGCCTCCGCAGGCTGGGTGCTTCGACATCTTCCTATGCATGAGCCGTATTGAGTTCGCCGTTCCCTTCCGTCGTTGGAGCCGCTTCGAGCCTCCCACCGTTCATTCTTCGGAGGTCCGCCTGGTAGCAGAAGCGGGGGCATACCGTGCAAGTGCACCTCCGGACGTCTTCCCGTTCTTCGCACTCTCGTGCCCGTTGGCTGTTGTCTGACCGTGTATGGTCCATCGTGCGTGATGGTGGGTTGAAGACCATGCCTTCGCCAGGAAATCGTCTGAGACACGGAGCATGAGGAATACACGTTATATGCATATGATGGTCGATGCTCGCCAGGTCATCAGGAGACTTTGATGTTCAAGGCCAGAGGTGAGCGCACGACTGATGGCACCAGGGATCAAGCCGTGGGAACTTCTCTCTCGCTGCACCGAATTATATGAAAACACGCAGGCATCGTAGAACGCCTGAAATCCAGAAGCCTAGTGAAGATTCTAAGAGAAATTGAGGATAATGAAGGTGCAAGACACCGCTGCCGATTTTCGGGGTCCCGGGGCCAGCACATCTCTGTTCAAGGCAGGTCAGGGACGATAAGCGGAGTGGATCTCATAGTGGAGGAACGAGATGACGTAGTGTGGCGGGGCGCTACCGGGTCACCCGTCACGCCGAGGGTCGGCAGCCACCGGACGGCGGAAAGACACCGGCGGGCTCGCCGCCAGACTCGCGCCCAGTCGCTTACTGGAGCACTTTCGGTTTGGGCTCCGCCAAGACCAAAGGCGCTCAGCAAACTCCCCGATTTGGCAGGTGCTCCGCCAGACCGGAAGCGAAAACTACCCGAGTGGCTCGGGCATTCCCGCCAGAAGTTAGAACCGTCGGAACGGCAGATTCCCTAACATACGCGCTGCAGAATAGCGCCTGCAGCAACTTAGGGTCCAACATTCAACCTTGCTGCAGCAACGAGGTTACGGTTCACGACACAACGAATGCGCAGCTTTGCTAGTGACGTGTGTAGTTTAGAAGTATTACAAGACAGTGAGGAATGAGAAAACAAAGACAGTAGTGTACCTAACAACATATGCGGAAGAAGATACATGCAGCGAAGCCGCTCCCACAAACCGTTGGCCTCGAACGACCGCGGTGGGTCCATCCGACGACTTCGACCATCGCCTTGCAAGCGAGCAAAGGTCTGCGAAGCGCCTACATAGCGAGGAGCGCAGGCGGCAAGCAAAGCGCGCGGATTACATTCCTAGGTTCGACAACAGTCCAGTCCATATGGCTCGTGCCATACGCGCTCGGCCGCCCCGCCGCCGTCTCCTCCGCCGTCTGACAACGGCCCGCCCTACGCAGAGAGAAGCATTTTCCTCGGGTCCTCGAGGTAGTCCCGGACCTTGACTGTGAACCCAGTATGGTCAGCCGCCAGCTCATCGGCGCATTATAAATGCGGATGACATACCGAGGAAGGTGACTGCTTCCCGCCCGTCGAGGAGGCGGTGGTCGTAGGTAAGTGCGACAACCATGATCGGGCGGATGACGATCTGGCCGTTGACCACAACAGGGCGATCCTTGATCGCGTGCATGCCTTGAGGAGACAACATTGTCAGCTACAACGTCCACCTGAGGCGATCGAGGAGACTCCACGCTGCCAGCTGCACAGAGGATCGCGGCAGGCGCGGATATCGATCGTGAACCGGTAGCGGAACACGGCTCCGATGGGAATGGACAAAGGGCGAATAGGGGGAGGACTTACCGAGAACGGCGGACTGCGGGAGGTTGATGATGGGCGTGCCGTACAACGACCCGAAGACACCGCCGTTGGAGCTACGACATGGTAAGCACACGAAACATTAAGGCAAAATGAAACATGCGTACATGGTGAAGGTGCCGCCAGCCATGTCCTCCAGGGTGAGCTTACCATCACGCGCCTATGCGAGGTCAGATAAACACGGTGCCACAGAGCGTCGCAACACGCGTACCTTCTTGCCAAGCGCCGCGATCTCCTTCTCAATCTCCACGAAGTTCATCGTCTCTGCGTTACGAACGACGGGGGTGACGAGGCCCTTAGGGGTCGCAACGGCGACGCTGAGGTCGACGTAGTCGCGGTAGACGATCTCGTCGCCCTCGATCGACGCGTTCGCAGCCGGGATCTCCTTGAGGGCCAGGCAACACGCCTTCGCGAAGGCGCTCATGTAGCCCAACTTCACGTCGTGCTCCTTCAGCACCTCGTCCTTGTACTTCTTGCGCATCTCCATCACGCTCGACATGTCGATTTCGTTGAACGTCGTCAGCGACGCAGCCGCGTTCTGGGACTCCTTCAGGCGCTCCGCGATGCGCAGACGCATCCGGCTCATCTTCACGCGCGTCTCGTTCCTGCTACCAGGCACGCGGGGCGTGGGTGCGGGCTGCTCCTTCGACTCCTTCGGCGCGGGCGCGGGCTTCGACGTCTCCTTCACCTCCTTCTTCGCGGTGCCTTCCTGCACGCCGGCGGGGTCGGGTTTCCGGATCTGCTCGGGCGAAGGTGAGGGGGGCGGAGGCGTGCTCTTGTCGACCTGCTGGTCTTTGGGCTCAGAGGGGTCCTTCGTCTCCTTCGCTCCCTCAGAGGGTTTCTGCTCCTTCGGCGCGGCCTCGTCGACAGCTCCAGGTTCAAAGCGGAAGAGATCTTGGCCGACGGCAACGGTGTCCTCTTCATTCGCGAGGAGCTCGGTGATGCGACCAGCTGCTGGTGCGTTCACGGAGACGTCAATCTGTCAGGTCACGATACGCCATCAGCGTGATTGCTGGCGAGTGCGACCCATACAACGCGCGCACCTTATCGGTCTCAATGGTCGCAACCTCCTCATCAGCCTGAACGGTGTCTCCCGGCTGCTTCAACCATGACTTGAGGGTACCCTCGGAGATGGACTCGGCCATTTGAGGAACCTTTACCGTCTCGGCTGCCAGACGAAATTGACGTCACTCCACTACATCGCGGCACACATGCAGAGAGAGAATAACAAACCTTTCAGGAGGTTCGTAGAGTGGAACTTCGCGCGCTGCGTATATGCGCTGGCGACCTTCCTGTACCATAGTCATGCTTCGGTGAGCGAAGATGGCATACAAGTGAGGACTATGGTGCGCACCAGCCTTTGGACATCGTCGCGGCGTCGGCGCGGCTTGCCGCGAGAGCACGCCCGCGCGCAATGAAGATAAGCCGTCTTGACAGCATATTAGGAGGTTATAGGGTGAGACGAGGGGTGTGTGCGACGTTGAGGCCGACGACGGAGGTGGGTGTTGGAGGGAAACTTGCAGGACGGCCAGCGTCGACGCGACGCAGACATCATCGCCTAGACGCCCATCACCGAACAAATCCGACGCGCTCAGCTCGTCCTCTCGCGGCGACCGCCATTCGCCAGACCAATGCCGGCCCCGCAATTACTGGCTCGGCGGCCTAGCTGTGTGATGCTTCGGTCATGTTCTGGTCCACTTTCTGCAATAACATCGTCCTCGGCACTGCCTGTGGTGAACTGAGTCGACCGTTACCTCCGACGTTCCGCCTGTTGTCCGCCTGTCGGGTTGATTCGTGAGGGTATTCCGCATCCTCGGTCGTGGACGGATATCGTGGCAGGGCTCGTGGTGAGAGGTCGAAACCAAAGGTGAGTAGGTGAAAGAGCTTCGTCGACACTATGCCCGCCTTGCCGAGCAATTAGTCAATATATCGTGCTGACTCGTCATTGTAGGCGGCTTTCGCCTATGTAGCGATGCGCTGCGGAGGCGCGGACTTGGCAATATATACGGTCGCCCTGAGCTGTACCAGAGGGAACCAAGGTCTCGTACACCGCCTTCGCGCCGGGAACCCACCATCACTCTGTCCAGGACCCCCGAGTGTTATAGGAACGAGCTACATGTTCATTCCTGCTGTTTGTGGTGATCAACATAAACCAGGAGTGGTAGGTGCGGTCCCTATTGAAGGACATTGGCAATCAACTGATTTCCTTGCTCTCTGTCCACAGAGAATCCCCGGCTCTGGGCATGGCATACGTGGTCTACGACACCACTGGAATGCACCGTGCATCTGCGACTACTTGGCCTGAGAGCTCCTATCTTGCTTGATACTGTGTCGGGTCGCATCTAGACTGAGTCAATAACGCGAGCCCCTCCTCAGTTTCGACTACTTGGTTTCCTCGTGTTCGCCTTCAGGTCCACAGACAGCGAATGCATCCTGACTCGTATGCTTAAAATCTAGGACAAAGTAACAACTATCATCCTCAGGTTACCGACATGCTGGAAGGCGCAACATCGAGACAGCCTATAATCACCGGGCTCACTCTTTCGGCATAGTTCACAGGTCTATGTATGTATGCACCCACGAGGTGAAGAGGTATTTCGCGCGGCCTGCAACTCGCAAGCCTCAGCACTTGCTGTGCTACTCGTTGTACTACACCAATCCAAGGTGCCATAAGACCGAGTCTACGTTCGAAACAATCGCGTCGTTTGTGTGCGCCAGGAGCCCGGAGCAGGTGGGCGCTTCTGCATAACCTCGGTTGCTACCCGTTCGGGTTGGACTGCCGTGGACTCGTGGGCCACGATGTCCAAGGACCTCATCATCTACAATATACGTGCATCAAGTGTACTGCAACAAGTAAGCTAAAGTATCTCTACATTGTCGCTTCCGTTTATGAGGACTCACACGTTCATGAAGATGTTGCTCATGATCAGGTGGTGAACGAGCGCCAATGCCGGCGACCAAAAACCTAATCTCTTACCTGCGAACGAAGGGCGATCCAACATTCTGCACCATAATAAACTGCTGGCTCGTCTTTTCTGAAGCGCAGAGTCGGTCAAGTTGACCCGTACCACGACCCTCGAAAAAGGCCAAGCCCTGTAAATGATCGACAACGCACGTGTATGGACCGACTCAACCCCACACCCTCGCTCGACACTGGGGCGCGTTCCCGTCTGCCTCCGAGGGCCACCCACGTTTCAAGCCCGTGTCCGTATGTGTTGTCGCCGTCGCTTATTACGTTCCCAACGACGCTCACGTTTCGCCGCTATCCGCCACCGGACGTCCCACAACATCGAACGTGTACTTTGAGGACGCCCACGCGCGCGCTCGACGGCGTGTTCAGCTCGCTTCTGGGCGTGGAGGGTGCTGAACGAGATGTCTTATCGCCTGCATCCTTTTTCAAGACTCCGACGCATGCACCTCGCTTGAGCAGAGCGCGGGCAGGGTGGTTGCGCCTTGTACGTCTATGGAACGGTCGGCTGAAGAACCTGTGAGCGACAGCGCGATCGTTTCGCCGACGCGGTGTTGGCACTTATATCGATGGATGGGTAGGACATGGAGCCCGCGAGTCTCCTCTCCCCTACCGACCCTCTCCTCTCCCTAATTCACACCTAGGCGAGTATGCTTGCCGTCCCCGCCCAGGTGTATGTGTCTCTGCAGCAGCATAGCCTGCTCTATGGTCTCGCGTGCGCCCTCTTAGTGGCGGCAGTACTGTTCCGCCAGCAGCTATGGGTGTATTGGAAGTTCTTCTACGCCTGCTTTCTTAAGCCCGTCGAGCACGGCAATGCGGCAGACGTCAAGGCGCTCAGCGGGCAGCAGCGGGCCCTCGAAGGCTTCTACCGGACGCAAGCGGAGGTATACGATGCAACGCGCAGCATACTCCTCTGCGGCAGGGAAGACATGCTGCAGCTCGCCGCTGCTCAACTGAAGCATCGCATGGGAGCACGGACGTCCCAGCCGATATGGGTTGACGTACGTGCCTTCGACTCTTCCACGAGCACAGGCTTATATTCTATCATAGGTCGGAGGGGGAACCGGTTACAATATCGAGAAGATGAACGACTTCCTCCCCATAAACGAGTTCTTCTCCGCGGTCTACCTCGTCGACCTCAGCCCTTCGCTGTGCGAGGTCGCCCGTCAACGCTTCTCGCGTTTGGGGTGGAAGAATGTACATGTCGTCTGCGAGGACGCACGAACGTTCGTCCTGGACAAGTCTTGCGAGGTTTTGGAGACCGCCGAAGTCGGAGACTTCGTTGGCAAACATCGGGTGAAGGCGGACTTCATCACCATGTCATACTCTCTGAGCATGATCCCCGAGTAGGTGCCCTGCTCTTTGTGCTGCGAAAACCTAAGCTCATTGTCTCGTAGCTTCTACTCTGTGATCGACTCGATCGCGGACCTTCTCGCACCACATGGCCTCATCTCCTGTGTCGACTTCTACGTTCAGTCCGCCGCAAGTTACTCCCTGCGTAACTTCACCGGCGGCCATCTCTCCCGACACGTCAACGCCTTCTCTCGTTTCTTCTGGCGCACGTGGTTCCGCCTCGATCGTGTACACCTCGACGAGGGGCGGCGAGACTACCTGGAGCACCGCTTTGGCACCATCCTCAACGCGAACGAGCGCAACTACGCCCTCGGTGGCATCCCGTACTACATCTGGCTCGGGTGCCAGCGCTCGGCGACAAGTGCGAGTGCCGCGCAACGCATCGACGCACTGGCCACGGAGAGCCCCTACCTTTCGCCTGTCCACTACACCACTCAACGAACCGAAGCAGCGAATGCCGCAGCAGTGGCAACACGTACTCAGCTACGCTCTAAGGGCTTCGAGGCAGCGATCTTGAACCTCGCTGCGAACGTTCCCCTTCCAGCGACGTTCTACCAGAACCGGCGCTGGCGGCTGTACTACGACGAGACACTCCCCAAGCACGCCCAGTTCGGAGGCAACTACATCTACGCATTTGCATGGGAGGACCCGGCCGAAGACCAGCGTCTGCTTGGCATCGGGCCTGACGATGTGGTCTTTGCGATCACTTCCGCGGGGGACAACGTGCTCGCATACGCCCTCCAGCGCCCGAAGAGCATCCACGCCGTAGACCTCAACCCGTCTCAGAACCACCTCCTCGAGCTCAAGCTCGCCGCATTCGCCGCACTCCCATACGAGGACGTCTGGCGGCTGTTCGGCGAGGGCCGTCACCCGAACTTCCGGGCACTCCTCCTTGAGAAGCTCTCTCCCCACCTCTCGTCACGTGCATTCCAGTTCTGGCTCGACAACGCGGGTACCTTCACCTCTCGCGGCGGGCTGTACGAGACGGGCGGTACGCGACTCGCCGTCAAGCTCTGCAAGTGGCTCTTCCGTGCGCTCGGTCTGCGTAGCGCCGTGCGTGAGCTGTGCGATGCGCCCACGCTCCGCGCGCAGAGGGCTATCTGGCGTACCCGTCTCCGTCCGGTCGTCCTCAACCGTTGGTTGAGTAACCTCGTGGTGGCGAACGAGCAGTTCCTCTGGCGCGCGCTTGGGGTTCCGCCGAACCAGCGCGATATGATTTACGAGGACGCAAGGGCTGCTAGCGGAGCGGAGCGTGGGGGCTCGTTCGCGCCGAAGGACGCCATGTGGCGGTATGTGGTGGACACGCTGGATCCGGTTGTGGAGAACACGCTGCTGAGGGATAGCAACTACTTCTACCGGCTGTGCTTAATGGGGCGATATTCAGAGGAGTGAGTGTGGATTGTGCTCCTGCGAGAGCAGCACTGACGATAGCTTTGCAGGTGTCACCCGGCTTACCTGTCGAAGGAGGCACACGCAACGCTTTCGAAACCAGATGCCTTTGACGGGCTGCGAGTGCACACGGACGAATTCGTGGAGGTCCTCGCGCGCATTCGTCCCGAAAGCGTCACCGTATCTGTGGTACGCACGCAAGCCTCTGTCGGTTCATGATGTATATGCTGAGGCCTTTGTAGATTATGGACCATATGGACTGGTTCGATCCAGAAGGCACACAAGCGACTGAGGTACGTCATGTTCTCTGCGAACACTGCCGACAGTATCTCACAAGCGACGCACAGGAGATCCGCGCCCTGAACAAAGCCATGAAGCTTGGCGGCCGCGTTCTCCTGCGGAGCGCAGGGCTGAAGCCGTGGTACATCGCCGCGTTCTCGGCGCAAGGCTTCCAATGCAACCGCGTGGCGGCACGGACATCTGGGAAGTGCATCGACCGGTCAGTTCCACATCGTCGCGCGGGATCATGCCGGGAAGCTGACGCCGTTGGGTAGGGTCAACATGTATGCTTCCACTTGGATCTGCACCAAGGTCGGGCCCGACCCAACTGCTCCCAAGGAGGATTCGCTGGTTTGTAATTTGGCGCATCAAGGTAACGCTGCGGGTAGCTCCGATAGTGAGGTGGTAGAAGCACTAGAGCTGTGAAATATCGGGCATACATTGCCGAACGAGCTGAGGGTTGAATAGAATCTTTCTCTAACTTGGGTAGTGTAGAGAATTCCTGTACGAAGCCGGACACGTGTATCTGTTACCGAGTTATTTGCTGCCCACCTGAGGTTTATCCATCAGAGCGAGACGGTACCGCACCCCAGTCATGTTCCACCTGTACATTGCTTGAAGGTAGGGGCGGTCGGCATGAGTTGGTGGTTGAGAACTCAGACAGCCTCCCTGATCATGGCGTTACACGGTTAGCCCCCCGCACTAGCCTCGTTCGTGCCATACAAAGCTGCCAGACGCACATCAAGCGATGGCTTAGACACCGTCCCCACTTAATACGGTATATAGCAATTCACGCGAGGGTGAGTTGGGCGCGCTTCCGACTTCGTTTGCGTACAGATGCAATATTGTTACCTTGTCCTCCACAACCCTCATCAATGGGACATACTCGCCGGGCATGACAGTTTTTTGATCGATAGGCCCTCCGAAAATCAATATCTCACAGCTGATTCAAGCGGCGATGCCTGGGGACGCCTCGGGAATGCGCGTCTGGAGCCCGCGTACCTCTAGTCAGTGCTCGCTATCTGTCGAAATGCCTCATGCGAAGGATCTCCGAGACTTCCGGGAATGAAAAGGTAATGTGTGATCTCTTGTCAGGGGGCCTGTCGATTAGATGACAGATGGAACGTGCCCTGATCCTGCCCCGACGGACCAGCCCAATCGTCATGGTCGTCGTACGACCACCGCCCTCCTTGCGCATTCTCTGGCTGGCCGAGCAGCGCGTAGTCTGGCTTCGGTGCCGTCTCCCTTCGAATGTTCAAGCCCTCACCGGCTCGCGTTTCACCAGTCCGACCTTCAAGGGCAACTCGGGATGTTCGCCCTTCGGGTCAGCCGACGGGTACTGGACGCCAGCCATGTTCCACCAGATGCGCTTCTCCGTGAGCTCGAAGGTGAAGTTGGAGATGAGCTCCGCGAGGACGACCTCTGCGATTCTCCGTTAGCAAACCGTCGTCCCCTGGTCGGGGCTGCGGAGGCGACGACTCACTCATCTCAAGCTGCGAGAACTTGAAACCGCTAAGGGGGATCGCATGTGGTTTAGATCATCGTCGATGCGGGGTGGAGTGGTGACTTACATGCACGCGCGACCTCCGCCCCAGAACGTCATCCTACGCGCATATACATGACCCATCAGCGCTTTGTGCGAACCACACACACACCACGACGCCATCAACACTCACAGATTCGCATACACCCCCGGGATCTTCGCGTCCAGTACGGCATCCGGGAGGGGCCGAAGCCACCGCTCCGGCTTCCACTCGTACGCGTCCGGGCCCCAGAGCGCCGGGTTCGTGTTCGAGGCGTTGATGCCGACGAACACGGACGTGTCCTTCGGGACGAGGATCTCGTGCATCATCCGCCCGTCCAGCCCGCGCACGGGCTCGGAGAGCTGCAGCACGACGTCCTGGCGCGCTCTAATACGGCGAGAGGATAAATAACGCTTAGATTGGTTAGGTAACTGGGCTCCGGGACGTACTCGCGGAACCGGAAGGGAGCGGGGACGTGACTATATGCATGTTGAGCGTCAGTGCGGGCTCGGTCGAAGAGTGCGAGCAGCACCTAGACGCACCATCTCAAAGTCTCACGACAGACGGCGTCGAGGTACGGCAGAGAGACGAGGTCGTCGTATGAGATGTCGCCGCCGCCGCAGCTCTCCTTCGCCTCGAGGATTTCCCGTCGGAGTCGGTCCTGTGCGTCCTTGTTCTGCGCGATCCGCCATAACGTGAACGAGAGCGCGTTCGAGGTGGTGTCCATTGCCGCAAACGTCAGAGTCCTATGCATCAGCTCGTAATGAGCATCTCTGCCGTCATGATAAGTCTGAGAGAGGATATACGCACGACATTTGACCGATCAACTCGTCCTCCGGCATCTTATCCTCCTCAGACGCGACCATATTCTCCCGCACTGTCCACACATCCCCGTCAGCTCCTCGTCCCCTCCTCACACACATACCCCAATGCACAGCAGACGTGGCACGTACGCAATATGCTCATCAGGTCCCGCCCCTCCCCGACCTGCTGCTTGAGCGCCTCGTCGCCCGCGAGCAGCGCGCGCTTCTTCGCCTCGAAGATCTCGACGGAGCGCGTGTGCATCGTGTCCACGATCCGGAGGACGCGGCGCAGCGCCGGGGACGGGATGCGCTCCGCGACGGCGCGCCGCCAGCGCGCGGGCACGAGCGCCTCGAAGACGGGGACGTATTGCTGCATGCCCCCCGCCTGCGACAGTGCTGGCCTAAGGGGCGAGACCGCAGGGTGAGTATCATTGGCATTTAGGGTGAGAGGAGACGGGGTTGAGGGGTGTGAGGAAGAGGAGAGGGTGGGGACGTACATGAGGTCCTTGATCGCGGCGCCGTACGCGTCGGACGCGTCCTCGACGAGCGGGTCGAACGAGTATCCCAGTCCGGCCTGGCCCATGAGCTCGAGCGCGGTGCGGCCCATCCACCCGACCATGTCCACCTCCGCGAATCCTGTCTCTTTACCATGAGCGCGGACGCGGGACTCGATGGCGGAGCGGAGCTGGAGTGCAACACCCCGAGGTCAGCGTGCACTCAATAGGCCGGGTAGGGGGTTTGGGGTACCTTGTGCACGATGTCGTAGAAGATTGGCGTCATGTGCCGCATGTGGTTGATCGAGAAGACGGGGTTAAGTTGCTTCCGTTGTTTCCTGTGGTGGTCGCCTGTGCACCATAGATCAGTCACTATACCCAATCCTCAGCCGGCGCATATAGCCAACCAGCGTACCGAGCGTAGCGAGGAGTCCGAGCCCGAACAAGTTGTATGTGGTCCTACGATGCGTACACACTCATGAGCCGCATAGCGCCGCACCCTGAAGAAGTTCAACCCGTACCTAGTGAACCAGGTGCTCTCCTGGAAGATATCCTGGTCCTTGATGGCGATCTGGTGCATGGCCTTCGGGTCGAAGGTGTACAACACCTTACTCTGGACCATTCACCGAGTCAGCACTAGAGTTCAGAATACCAAGGTCCGTAGAGACGTACTCCGAACTTGCCGTGCAATCGCACGACAGAGCCATAGAGCTCTCCGAGGCTGCGGTGGAACTTGAAGCCTCGCCGGCTGTATAGCTGTTGAAGGTTACCTGTGGGACCAGTCAGTATTGAATAGGGAGATGAAATAGGCGAAGTATGGCACACCGTATATGAATGAGGGAGATGCCGGGCCTGGGAGGTTGTCGAGATCGCTTTTGACTACGAGCCTGCGACCGATCCTCCACACGATCCATACTATACCCAAAGCAAGGACGGCCTGTACGACAGGAGATACCATCGTGCTCTGTTCTCTCGGCTATAGACGAGGTTGGCGGGACGTTTACAAGTGTTCTTCGGTCCGCACTATATCGCGTTGGTGAGAAACCAGCGAAGAACTAGCGAGCACAATACCCCCCACACACCGCCTCCAAAGATACTTATACCCCGCCGCGAAGACACATAAGCACCCGCGTTCGCATGTTCCCCGTCGAACGCCCTGTGTCAGCGGCCATGACAGCGCTGCGTGCGCCCCGGGCTCGGATAGGCCGCCTCGCACCCGTCCGAGGCGCAAGAAGCCGCATCATGGGAACCGTGCCCTCCACTCACCTGCGCACGCGCACGCGTGCCGCGAGCGAAGCTGCCTAGATTGTTCTGCGGGGAAGCCGTGCCCGTCCGAGCCCTTCGAGGTCGCGGGTCGCGTATGACCTGCGAGCGTGGGAGGCCGAGGCTGAGGTGAGGGTGGATGTCCTGTGTGAGGATGATTTGTGTGCGATGGCGGGGGTGTTGTGTCGATCGGAGTAGATCGTCGGATGGGACCAGCCGATGGGATGTAGGGGACGGACGCTGTTAGAAGGAGTATTGGCCCGGTCTGGTGTCTTCTGTACCTAGAGGGACTGCGAGCGTCGAAGTGACGACGCGCCGCGGAGTGCACAGAATGCTGCCTCCTTCAAGGAAGCTCGTAGCCGGGGTTCCCGGACGGCGTTCAGATGCAGGTGTACTGCCAACTGAGCTTCGGTATTGGCATGCTAAATGACTCTGGACAGGCAATCTCTTCATTTCCGGGAACGTTATCGCCCGAACTACCCACTGGTCACCGAAGAAGGTGGAGTCGGACGCGCTTCTGCTGGTAGATTAGATCACCGCATACGGGGAGCGTTGATCTCCATCCAGCTGGCCGCTCCATCATGCGACGCAGCTGACAATGTTCGACCGACGGATACGGACGGCATGTGTTCGTAGGAGCTCGCTTACCGACGATGCCTACTCAGAGGAGTAAGCATTTATACAATTGTGCAGTAATTCCAGAAACGAAGTGCTGCGCTGTCCGACGTTTGGCCCGGGTGGCGTTTGAAGAAGCTGGTATCGGAACAGTGTCCTAGTATATCAACGCACCACGAACAATCTCAAGCCGTGGTTGGCCGCCACCGATGCAGCACGCGCCATTCACGGCCGGACGTCTTGTACACGATACCTCTATCACATCGCGTTTCACTGGTCGACCTCTCGATCGTCAGCTGTACACATGCATAGGCCACGTACAAAAGCGCACCTACACAACCCACGTCTCATGACTTGGTTCTAAACACTGAGTCATTCCCTCATAGCGTCGTTCTCTAGCCGCTTTCATTGCATTGCTCACCACAGTCCGCAGTTGATATTGGCCTTCGCAGGGCAACTGCCCCTTCACCACGCCGACAGCGTAAGTCGGAGCCTGGAGAACGCAGATAGTGAGCCATACCGCCCTTCTTATGCCTAGAGACATGGGATAAGCGTCACGTCCAGACATTGCAAGACCGAAACTGGCAGCGCAAAGGTTGTCAAGCCGGAAGTCGGCAACTTGTTTAGCGCCCATCCCGCGCGTCTACGCTATGACGTCATCTCGCGTCGCGAGCCAACTCACTCGCCACATGCTCGCCACATGCATATCGCGCTTCCCCCCGATAGAGACCAAGGTCATGATGAGACGTAGTCGGAGAACGTCGTTTTTCTCAATCGTATGTTGTTCTTATGTTGTTCCGTACTTCATAGGTCCGACCAGCCGGGCGTATAGACGTAGTACGTCTATACGCCCGTCTAGGGAGAACCTCCGGAGTTCCCGTCCGTCTGTTGCCAAACGTCTAACCCCACGAGCCTCGTAATACACCATTGGGCATTGGAGCTCATGAAGGGACTCGAGGGCTATCCAGGCCGACGTCGGAGACCCCGACGATACCATCTCCACGGGATGGCGACAGTCGCCGCGCAGTGCTCGTGTCGCCAGCATATGATTGCGCCAAGCTGGGGAGTCCTTGGAGGAGGAGTCGCGTATCGAGAGCGCGTAAGTACGACCCACTGAGCACCATGACGTCACTGCCCTCCTTATAAGCCCCTCCTCCTGTCCGTTCGCACAACTGCATCGCTGCATTCCCACTTCCGTCGTCGTGTTCCCACCTCTTTGCTCGCGAACTGCCGACAAAATCACTTTTACACCGTCGTATTCGTACCACATCATCCGTCATCATGAGCGTTAACAGCAGGGCCCCCGGTCGTACTCTCGTGCGTATACGCTTGCTTCACGCGTCGCTATGCACGGACTCACGCGTTCTGTTCATTACAGGCCATTGCAACCGTTGTAGGCACGGTCGCCACCCTTGGATACATGTATGTTGCGGGCGCGCAGACCAAGAAGGAGGAAGGCCCCGCGTCGATCTACAGTGAGTTCCCAATTACCTAGAGTACGCTTCAAGTCCGACTAATGCGTGTACCCATATATAGACGAGTCGAAGGGCCTGCAAAACACCACGAGTGACTCGCGTCTGGGATCGTCCGGCGTGAGGGAGACGGTGCAGGGCGACCGGAAGCCGTGAAGAAACCCACCAAAGCGGGGCCCCTTTGCAGAAGCGCTGAATCTATACTCGCCGTCGTCGAATCAATGTTTGTATTATAGTACGCTTACCTTGTATCATATGTGGAGGACACTGGTCTCGGCACACATATTTTTTTCTTCTTCACCACGTCCGTGTTTTAGCATCTGCACCAACTCCTGAAGCCGGTGTGAGTATCATCGCGACTTTCGCGACTCGCCGGGCTTGCGCCTCAGGACGGCGGATGAGTGTTCGGGTACAGATGATTGGCTGGAGGACCATGACGTCACGCGTTCAGTGGGCGCCCCGGGGTATAAACGAGCGCTAAACCCGTGTCGTACTGTATTCTTACTCGTGCTGTGTTGCCAGTACACAGAATCTCGGGCCTGTGTTCTGGCTAGCTAGGAAAGACGTGGCGTGCTAGGGATAGATTGAACTATATACGCACGCTTGATTGGCTTCTGGACTGCGTCAATCGTTCTATGCGTTCATCATTGTAATCTGTCGTGTGCGCAGTGGCCTGCAGCACGGTACAGAACAAAGTGTATGTCTGCACATGCCCATCCACGTACGTTTCCCTTCGTTGACGCGATGTACATAGGTTTCTTGGGGGTGTACCACTCATACGCAAGGCAAGGCCGTGGAAGCGCGCCGCTCCATCACTCGATCAATCGCGACAATGGGAACCTGCGAAAGCATCGCTGCGGCCACAGTACCTTGTCTACTGCCTTGAAGCTGCAGACTCTCAGGTTTAGCACCGAAACGTGCCGCTGAATTCCGTCCTCTACAACCCGTCAACTGTGGATCGGTATTCTGGCACTATGACCTCATGGGAACATACCCTCTTCGGTCTCTCGATAAGCGAGCTTCTCCAACACATGGCGTCCGTTTGCGTCGGTCGCGCAACTTATCCGCACCACTGCATGACGGGACGGGACGTCTTCCCTCATTATATCACCTCCGTCTAGACCGCACCCCATCTGCGGGCGAGGGCGTACAAGCTGGTACCTTCGGCGAGTCGGCGACAATAGAAGAGTTCAGGCGACAATGCTTCCTACATATGAATGGATGGGACGTCCTGTGTAGAGCCGTTTCCTTTCCGAATTCGACCATCTGGAAGCTCACTGTAGCTAAACACTACACATGGTTTTGTCGCTCTCTGATTCGTCAGGTGAGTATATACGTACAGTAGTGCCCCGTCTCTCTAATGCTCTTCGTCCCTCTCGGATCCGACAGTGAGTGAAAACACCGGTCCGAACAGCGATGCTCACTTGCATATCTTCACCAGTGACCGCATCGCGTCGGACGGTCCCACGCAGGGATCCGCTCTGATCGACGTGGCCCCCTTCCTCCCGCACCTCATGCACGTACCTACGTGCACTGCGTCGACTCTCGCCTCGGCCTCTCATACCCACACCCGCCGTATGCCTGGTGTATCGCGAGGGCGAAGGGGCTCGACTGGCCCTCAGGCATCTGGCGCAGCTCCGCCCCCTGCGAGCGGCACACGGGGACGCTTCGGCTTCGTGCTCTTCGGGCAGAGATGTCTCCTATCTGCGTCCGCGGCGAATGCTGCTATGTCATGTCGATGACAGAAAGTGTCGTTCGGAGAACACCGACGAAGCTGAACAGGAGGCGAGTGCATCTGCACCAGGGGAGCTATAAGAATCCGTTGGGTAGCACCAGTGCCGACTCGTATTCATACAACTACGCCGCTGACCAGCTTCACCTCCGACTCGTTTGGCACCCTCACAGGTGAGCGTTGAGATCGATGGAGGCGGTCGGGGTGATCTATAGACTCCATGCCGAACTCGATGAACAGATAGCGATGGTGTCCCCGACCATTCAAGCATTTCTCGCGCTTGGGGCGACATGGATCCTGTGGAAAATCATACGTAGGTTGGTAATCACGAGCGACCTCGACAACCTCCCCGGCCCCCCCTCCCCCTCTTTCCTGTACGGTGGGTCGTCACACCGCGCCCTACCCTGCTCCATCCTATCCACTAATCGACCCTACAGGTAACCTCAAACAGCTGTATGATCGGCAGGGTTTCCAGTTCCACCAGAGCCTCGGAGAGCGCTACGGCCCCGTCGTACGCTTGCATGGCAAGTTTGGGGTGCGTACGACACCTCGCAGGTTCTGTGCCCCATCTCAGTGCGCTGACCCGGATTTGTGTGCAGAGTAACATACTGTATACGTTCGACCCGCAGGCGATGCACCACATCGTCATGAAAGACCAAGACATATTCCAGGAGAGCGCCTGGTTTACCAGGTACGTTCACGCCGTTTGTTCAGGACCTTGTGGCTGCTGATGTATGACCCACTAGGACGTCGTACTACTTGTTTGGCCCTGGGCTCTTTGCTACACTGGGTAAGCTGACCAGTCGGACTGCGCGCACTTGAAATTTTTTTGGTCCTACTGTGTTTGTTTGAGGCGACCACCATCGGAAGCAGCGCAAACAGCTCAACCCCGTGTTTTCGGTCACCCATCTACGCCAGATGACGCCTATCTTCCACGAGATCGTGCACAAGGCGCGTCCCCTCTCCGTCCTATAACAACATGCACGATACTGACTAGCATTGTACCCCTCAACGCAGCTGCGATCCGCCATCGAGTCCCGCGTTCGCGCTGGCAGCAATAGCACGGATTTCGCGGAGGTAGACATGGTCGGATGGATGGGCCGCACCGCGCTCGAGCTCATGGGCCAGGCCGGACTGGGGTACTCGTTCGACCCGCTCGTCGAGGACGCGTCGGACGCGTACGGCGTCGCGCTCAAGGACCTCATGTATGTCTCTACCCCTCCCTCTTTCTTCCATATATCCTCGTTGACAATTGGTCTCCTCTAGGCCGGCATTTGCGCAAGCCGGCGGTATGCAGCAGTACATCCCGCTCTTCGAGGCGATCGTGCCCCCGCGCTGGCGGCGGGCCGTCGCGGAGCTCATCCCCTCGCCTGCGCTGCGGCGGTTGATGAGGATCTCGGACACGCTCCATACGCGCTCCGTCGAGATCTTCGAGGCGAAGAAGCGGGCGTTGTTGGCGGGAGACGAGGCGCCCAAGGAGCAGGTGGGCGAGGGAAGGGACTTGATGAGTATCTTGCGTACGTATCTTTCAAAATTTCTATTGTTGGACGCGCATGGGACATGGTGCTGACTATACGCACTTGCACTTGTTGTGATTAGTGCGGGAGAACATGATCGCCGCCGAGGAGGACAAGATGCCTGAGGACGAGCTGATCGGGCAAATGTCGTGCGTATCTCCCTCACTCCAACCACCACCTTTTCCATGCATGCTCAATTTGGACAGAACTCTGACTTTCGCGGCCATGGACACAACCTCCAACGCGCTCTCGCTGACCTTGTGGAGGCTCGCGCAGAACAAGGACGCGCAGGAACGGCTTCGGCAGGAACTCTCGGAGGCCAAGGACAATTGTGGAATCGACGACATCCCGTACGACGACCTCGTCTCCCTGCCGTACTTGGACGCCGTATGTCGGGAGACCCTGCGGCTGTACATACCCCTACCTTGACTAGACGCTACTTTGACTGACAGACACACCTCTAGCCACGTCCCCGCACCCTTCCGGTTCCGCGAGTACGTGCTTGATCCTTGTCTGTACCACCATGACTACTGATGCTGCTATTGAATTGCTCTAGAGCGCGCCAGGACGTTGTGCTGCCGCTCTCCCAACCCGTCAAGGGCCGAGACGGGCGGCTGATGCACGAGATCCTCGTCCCGAAGAACACGTCCGTCTTCGTCGGCATCCAAGCGTCGAACACGAACCAGGCACTCTGGGGCCCGGACGCGTACGAGTGGAAGCCCGAACGGTGGCTCGGGCCGCTGCCGGATGCAGTGCTGGGAGCGAAGATCCCGGGGGTGTACGCAAATCTGTGAGTACGCTTCCCGGACGGGTGAGTTGGAGCGCACGCAGGACTGATGCGATTCGTTGCGCTAGGATGACGTTCTGGGGCGGAGGACGCGCCTGCATGTGAGTGTGAACCTCGCGATGTCTTGTAAACCCCGTCGTTCTGATTGTACTGGTACACAGTGGCTTCAAGTTCTCGCAGCTCGAGATGAGTGAGTTGCCTTCCCCGTAACCCCCCATCCCCCGAGTGTAGCCGCTCATCGACCTTTGCAGAGGCTGTCCTCGCCGAGCTCATTTCGACGTTCACCTTCGACCTCACCGAGAAGAAGATCTGGTGGAACATGTCGGCGGTGCAATACCCGTCCGCTGACCCGCAGGGAGAGCACCCGAACCTTCCAGTGAAGGTTGGCTTCGTGGATCGTCAAGCGGCCGTCGCTTGAAGCTTAAGAAGTGGTACCTACGAGCGTTGTGGGAGAATATTATCAATTGTCACGCATTCAGTACTTGCGAGGTGTTTTAGTCTTTTCCTAGTCTGTCTTGAGTGATTACTCCGAGTCTCTGACAGAGCGTCTCCACCTCAGGTTTGTGTTCTCACCGCTCTAAATAAGTCAGTGCACCCGACCAGATGAAATTTCCGGTTGCGATCAGGATGGCAGGGGCTGTCTTATCATGGCACTTCGCCACTGCCAAAAAGATACTGACTAGGACGTGCCAGGGAGCAATACCTTTCCCGCACAAGCAGTGTCGGCTTGTTGAGTCTTCCTTTGTATCTCCCTATGTCAAAAGTACGAATGTTTGAGCTTGGGAGTTGGTCCCCCGCGGGGGGTACTGGCATCAATGGCAACCCTTAGCGTCATACAACATCGCTGGTCCCACTCGGCCTGACTTTCTCACCCTCGCATTTACGCTTAGGAGGCTGGTGGACAAATTACATGTCAAGACGTGTGAACTATGAAAGCCTGCGAAGTCGCTGGTGTCCAGCTACTGCGATAATTCAACAACGGATATCCCTACCCTTCAG
Organism: Trametes polyzona; assembly: GCA_022606195.1. Taxonomy (NCBI): domain Eukaryota; kingdom Fungi; phylum Basidiomycota; class Agaricomycetes; order Polyporales; family Polyporaceae; genus Trametes; species Trametes polyzona. The sequence goes on along the minus strand of JABYQF010000011.1, from coordinate 1,084,677 downwards.
CGAGCCATGACGAAGGGTGCATATACATGTACATATGTGGCACGATGAGCCCCACAGGCCACGGCGTCCCATTGCCGACAGCGAGGCGGTTATGTTGTATGCTTCTGCATCGCATTTCGATGCATTTCAGAGTCAATTGTACAGTACTGAACGCCGCCACACTCGTCCCATCACATCAACAATCTCCAGGGGCGCCTCGCACCTGCGGTCTCGGTCTCTAGTCCTTACCCGAGTTTTGATTCAGCGACATCAGCCCAGAGACACTGCTTACCCCTAGGCGGTATGTTTCCCCCATAAGAGTCGTGGCACCATGAACCTGTGTGACTCTCTTTCCGACGCCCCGGTTTCTATCCTGCCGTATGTGGCCCTTCGCACACGACCCTGCGACTGCAATGCTCTCCCTGGAGGAGGCGGGCTCTGAGAGCCATTCCTCTGCGCCGGGTTTAGACAGCCGTGCATACGACTACATTATCATCGGGGGTACGCAGGCACTTTGCAGGTTCTCGGGGGCGTCACTAACCTCATACACCGTTGATCAGGTGGAACTGCTGGCTCGTGCCTTGCAGCAAGACTGAGCGAGGACCCAGACGTGACCGTCCTCGTCCTCGAGCGTGGGGGCTTCGCGAATGGCTGGGCAGACAAGGTCCCCCTGATATCGAGCAACCCGTATCGGGATGGTGCTCCGGTCGGACGTTGGTGGTCCCAACCTGTAGAGGAAGCCGGGGGTCGCCCGATGGAGGTGATGTGCGGAGAAGCCCTCGGGGGGACTTCTGCGATCAATTGCATGTTCTACACGCGAGGTGAGCGATTTCCCTCCATGGTGACCAAGTGCAGCAGAACAGACTGACGGGGCTGTGCAGGTCCTGCTGGTGATTACAACCACTGGAAGGAGTTAGGGAATGAAGGGTGGGGCTACGAAGACCTTGAGCGATACTTTGTCAAGTCGGAGAGTACCCGCAGCCATCCCGCCTCGCATTTCCGGGGAAAGGAAGGTGAGGTTGCATCTCAGCTGGCCTAAAGCGACCGTTCATCATGGTGTGTCGGTCGAAGGACCATGGCAGAACCGCGCGTTCACGGACACCATCTGGAAACACACCCCTCAGTACGTGAGATGTAAGACCCAATTATTGGACCACACTTACCATTTTGCACATCGTCGTAGCGTCATACGCGCTCTTGAGAACGCAGGGATACCATATGCCCAAGACCTCAGCGACCCATCTATCCCCGCAGCCGCCTACGTACGGCACGACATCAGCCAGGATACAAAAATGCACCGGCATACACCATTCAACGCCTTCTTGTCACCAAAGGTGTTGCACGAGCGAAGAGACCGGTTAAAGATCTGTTCACATGCTCTCGTCACTCGCCTAGAGCTGAAGACTGATTCCACTGGATACATGCACGCCGCGGGCGTGCATTTCGAAGCCGTGGACTCCCGGAAAGCAGGGAGGAGCTTCTTCGCGCGAGCGCGCAGGGAAGTCATTCTGTGCGCGGGCGCGTTGGGGTCGCCGCAGATCCTGCAGTTGAGGTATGGCGTGTGCATTTCGATGGTAGTCGGTGCTGAACACATGTATGCACATCAGTGGCATTGGACCGAAGGCCCTTCTAGAGGAGAAAGGTGTACCCGTCGTCCGAGATATGCCAGGTGTTGGGAGTTACCTGGTAAGTGGCTCTGCTGAGGGCCGATTCGCATTGATGTTCAGGGTACACACCCCCGCCTCCCGTAGCAAGACCACGTCGCGGTACCGCTCACGTTCGAAGTGCCCATGAACGACTCCCTCCATGCACTAGAAGCGCGCCCTATGAAAGCCGTCAAAGAACTCGCAACGTACCTGCTCAACGGCCGCGGTCTCTTCTCGTATCCCTTCCAACCAGTCACCGCATACGTGTCATCGCGCCTCCTAGACGATAAGTCCCGTATCTCCGTCCCGCCGGGGACCGAGGGCGCAGAGGCGCTAGACACGCACGTGTTCGCAAACTGCCCCGACCTCGAGATCATGCCCGCCGCGAACAACTGCACGGACCACGACATCCCCAACGTCGGCCTCTTCACGCTCATGGTCGGGCTCATACACCCCAAGTCGCACGGCACGGTACGGCTCGCGACGCGCAACCCCCGCGCGCGGCCGGACGTCGACCTCGGGTTCTTCAGCGACCCGGCGGACTTCGCGCCGCTCCGCAAGGGCATACGCCTCGCCATGCGCCTCGCGGACGATATACGCCAGCAGGGGTACCCGCTGAAGAACCTCATCGTCCCCGATGCAGGAGCGGACGACGCGTCTTTGGATAGCTTCGCGCGGAAGAACGTGCGGACGTGTTACCATTATACTTCGACGTGTCGTATGGGCGCCGAGGACGACTCGGAGCGGCCGGGCGTCGTCGATGCGGAGTTGCGGGTGCACGGTGTCCGGGGCCTGCGGGTGTGCGACGCGTCCGTCTTCCCGGAGATCGTCGGCGCGCATACGATGGCGCCGGTTGTCGCCGTTGCGGAGAAGTGCGCGGACATGGTCAAACGGTCACACCTGCAGGATGGTCGCAAGGCGTGACATGCCGGTAAGGGGTTTCAAGGGGGATACCGTGTGCATGTCACGGTCGTCTACAATGGACTGTTAGAATACATACATAATGTTGCAGCCCGTCCGTGGTAAATCGGGGTCGCGTGTGCGTTGTTGCAGCGTGCGTAGCTCTATTTCAATCCCAGGGATCGGTAGGACGAACGAAAACGTAACATCGGCTTTGGCAACATCTGCGAAAAGAGAGACATCAACGGCCGCGCGTTCACTCACACGCGGTCCGGCACACGTACCAAGTCCTATACATACAAACACACGAGCAAACCTAGCTCGGACCACCCGCCCTCGCCATCTTCTTGTCATGCCCGCGCTTCCTGTTATGGTTCGCGCGACTCGCCTTATTCTTGTCCTTCCACGCGCGGTCGGAAGATTCGCCGCCACCGCCGCCGCCGCCACCACCACGCCCTCGACCGCCACGACCGCGCCCCCGGCCACGGCCGCGCTGGCCTTGGCTGCCACTTGCGCCGCCGCGCGAGCTCGAGCCGGCCTGGCCGCCGTCTGGGGGTGGGGCGAGGGGCTTGTTGCCTGAGAACTCGTGCTTCGCGAGCATTCGCTCTTTCTTCTTGGGCTGTATGCATATGTCGTCAGCACGTGGTACAATATAAGAACTTAGGCTGGGTGGACATACGTCTCGTTCGAGCATGATTTTCCACCCTTCGATCTGCTCGTCGGTCATCCCTGTAGGAATCGGTGTTCAGTACGACTTGCCTGCGAATCAATGCGGTTATTGGCGGAGAACATGCCTGTCTGGGCCTTTAGGTCTGCGCGCGCCTTGCTCCGCCGCGTTTGTCCATCACGGTCGAATAGCTTCGGGTCGCGGATGTACGCCAGCTCGAGCACCGTCTCCGGGCTCCGCGGGGTCTGCAGTGCCCGTACCGTCAGCACTCTGAACCCCAGTAATAGGTTCGGGACTCTACTAACATCTGCACCCTCGCCAGCGCCCTCAGCCTCATCCGCGTCCGCATCCTCTTCCTCGTCCGTAGCATCGCCGTCGCGTACCTTGACGACGTCCGCGTCCTCGAGCTCGTCTTCGAACGCGATGTCCCGGCCTTTGCCCTTCCCCCCACCACTCGCGCCCAGCTCCTCTTCGTCCTCTTCGTCGTCCGAGATCTCTTCCGCGCGGCGGAGGATGTCCGCCTTCATCTGCTCGATGAACGAGCGGTCCTGCAGGACCGTCTCGGCGTTCTCGCTGTATGCGCTCGTCAGTATAGCAGGAATGCAGGACGGCAGCGACTCAATGTGGGGAGCACGTACGCGTTCTTGCCGATCTTGACCTTACTGAGGTCCATCGCCTCGTCGTCGAACACGTTCCGCCTCTCCTTCGTGAACGCGAACTCTTCCTCCGCCCTCTTCACCTCCTTCACCTGCGCTCCTGCGCTCTCCCTAGCCAGAGCCGCGTCCACGTCCGCTCTGGACGGAGCGGTACCCTCGAGGAGCGCTCCGATCAGACGTTCCGCGTCCCCTCTATACGGGTAGTCGCTATGGGAAAGCAGGTAGCGGATGTACGCGGGGTCCTGGTCCGGGAAGAGGTCCAGCACCTGCGCGAGCGCAATGTCGAGCTTCTCATCAGGCACGTCCGCGCGCGCAGACCCCGACCCGAGTCTCTGTCCCCCACTGCCGCCGAGGTCCTTGCCTTTGCCCTTTTCCTCGGCCGCGGCCGCGGCGGTCTTACTTGCCGGTCCGCGCCCGAGGTTATCGATACCAGGCGGCGCACCGGAAGAGCGAATGATGAGCTTGAGCGGGCCCGCGCGCTCGCCGGCCGCCGCGCCGTCTTCCATCGCGCGAAGCGTCGACTCGAGCAGGTCCGCGCGCGCGTCTTCAGTCCGGCGCAACACGTCCGCGAGCGTCTCGGAGAACGCGTAGGCGTGCTGGTAGTCCGCCAGGAGGGGACGATTCAGGAACGGGGTGGGCGGGACGCCGTCGGCCGAGGGTCCGCTGGGGCTGTTGCTGGGCACGTCGAGCAGCCCGAAGACGACTTCGAAGGCGGGCTCGGCGTGCGCGGCGAGCGCTGCGCCTGCGTGGGAGACGGATGCGACGTCGTTCAGGAGGGTGCGGACGAGGAGGTGGAATATGTCGAGGAGCTCCGCCTTGGTCTCGAGGAAGAGACGCTCCCATTCGTCCAACTCGCGGGTCGGACCACCTCCGCTGATCAGAGCGGACAGGGCCCGGACGCCGCCGTACGTTTGGGCAACCGCAGAGAGACCGCCGTCGTACGCGCTCGCCAATGCGCGCATGAACGCAGTGTTCCGAGCAAAGATTCGTGCGGCTTCCGGGGGTGCGGGCCGGAGGAAACAGAGGAGGATGTGTGCGGTCTTTCGGAGGCCATACAGTCCTTGGGTAGGCGCGGACAGCAGGGTGGTGAACGCAGGGACTGCACTCTTCTGCGTCTGTTCGATCAGTGCGGATGCTTTGGGCGACTGGATGTATGCTGCGGAGAACAACGCGCGGATACGCGTGGGCGAGACTCGCTCGTAGGCCACACCAAGGTCAACGAGTGTCTGCAAATCCAAGGCCCCGATCCGCGCGAGCCGTTCCCCGAGTACGAAAACCGCGTGACGGATCTTGCGCTCCGTCTGGCTCATCCGCGGAGGTTGTGCCTCTGCCCCCCACACGAGCGATTGGAGCGACTGTTGCGCGGCATCCTTGGCATAGGAAGCGACAAACGTTAGGGTCGCAGGGGTGGATAGCTGAGAGTCAGGAAAGGTCAAGAGCTGGGAAAGCGCGCTTGAGATGGTTTGGAGGATGCCGGCTGATTGAGAGGGCGGGAGCAAGGCCCGCGCACGGGCAGAAGGAAACGGTGGGAGAGGCGCAAGAGTCACCGCCATTGTACTCAGATTGTCAAGCAAGTGCTAGGATGCGCGCGGGGTTGAGGAGTAGGGATTCGGGGTTATGCACGTACGAAGCCCGTGTGTTGGCGGACGGCGAGAAGCAGTTCAAACTTCAAAACGGTTCGCTGTAGTCTAGGCCAAGAGAACAGCAGGTTTGGTGTTTTATGTCCAGTAGTCTAAGCACTTTTCGCACGAGAGACAGGTGCAGGGGATGGAGTCCAGAAAGTACGCACGATGTACGAGGGTGCAGCGAGCGAATGGTAGCTCGGGCGCTTAGATTACTGTATGTCAATCCGAAGATCCGATATAAACGGAGACACCTGGCTCACCTCAGCCTCCGATGTAGCTGCAGCCTAAGTATCTCAATCTTCTACTACTCCGTAAGCCTCCTGAAGTGCGCCGAGTAGTGCACGTTCATGGTTTCCGTCTTTGGCATGTCTTCACTTGCGCACAATCAGGCCGGAAGAACTCCATATAGCTTCTCAACGACGGGCTATGAACACGGGCAGACGGACTGCATCCTAGAAGAATCGGAGTTCCTGTACTTGTGGAAGTGAAACTCCCCAGGCAAGCGATGCTCGGTCTTGGACCGAATTTTGCCACCTCTTTCCTACAAGCTACCAGTCATCTGACAGTTGGCGCTGCCGCTGCCGTAGCAGACTTCCGGGACGCCCGAGACATAAAGTTCAGAGATAGAAGCAGCAGCCATGATCAGACTGTACGTATACGCAGACTGCCATCGACGTAGAAACCGGCGACCACGGACTCGGGCGTCCACCCTTCCTGTCAACCCACCGTCTAGACTCTGCATACAATCCGCCCAATGTCATCAGGAGGAGGCCAGAACGAACTAGTCTGGTTCATCACCGGTACGTACCTCTCGGTTGCACCAACCATTTCCAAGAGGATACTCAGATATCTATACAATTTAGGCACATCCAGTGGCTTCGGTCGACATCTCGTTCACATCGCCCTGAGCCGTGGTGACTGCGTGATCGCGACCGCTCGCACACTAGCCAAGATCCAAGACTTCCCGTCGTCCGACAAGCTGCGCACGATGCAGCTGGACGTCACGGAGGGGTTTGCGAGCATCAAGGCCAAGATCGATGAAGCGGTCGCCTACTTTGGGCGCATCGATGTCCTCGTCAACAACGCCGGACTGGGATACAAGGCCATTCTGGAGGAAGGCGGGTATGTGCTGCGACGAGTCACTGTCCCGCCATCCAGTATGCTGAAGCCCGTAACTCGACAGGTCGGACCTACTGCGGAAGCAATTTGACACGAATTTCTTTGGTATGGTAGACGTCACCAACGCAACGTTGCCGCACATGCGGACCCGCAAGAGCGGCACGGTCGTTCTCATCGGAAGCCGCGCAAGCTGGGCACCCGAGGTTCCCGTAGGTTCATTCCCTTTCAGCTCTGCACGAGAGGATTTCTTACAATGACGTACTGGTCGAAAACAGGGAGGAGGTATATCCCTCTACGTCCGCAAATGGAAGCGAACAGAAGGCACTGATAGCAACCGTCCCCATAGGTCTGTACGTCAGCTCCAAAGCAGCAGTCCGCGGTACGTTACCTCAATCTCCTCGTCCGCATTGCCCAACCAACGACCCCTGCTCTCCTCACTCCTCATCAACACCACCATGCGTGCCCTACCAACCGCACAGTCTACGGCGAGACGCTCAACACAGAGCTGACGCCACTCGGCCTGCGCACGCTCATCGTCGAGCCCGGCGGGTTCGTCACGAACAACTTCAGCGTGCCCTGGCACGAGGCGTCCCCGATCGCGGACTACGACGGGCTGCGCGCCGCGGCGAAGCGCGGGATCGCCGCCGCCGAGGCCGCGTTCCGCGGCGACCCCGCGAAGGCCATGGCCCTCCTCGCGGACGTCGTGCGCGGGGAGGGCGCGGCGCGGGGCAGGCCGTGGCCGCTGTACTTGCCGGTGGGCGAGCTTGCGGACGCGGCGATCCGCAAGAAGGCGACGCGGATGCTCGCGGTGCTGGATGAGTGGAAGGACGTTGTGTGTGATTTGAACTTTGACGAGAGGAACGGGTGAGTTCTGTGATTTGGGGCTTGTGCTTGGGCGCTGATGTGGGCCGGGAGGCAGTTGAACTCGGCTGTGGACAACAAAGTCCATGACGCAGGCGACGAGACAGCCGACCCGCGTACGGACGTTTCGTGCGGGTGCAGGAATGGCTGCTCGTGCTGTACGATAACGTAGATGAATGGAAGCCCAGATGGTGATGTCCACGTTCTGCCATTGTAATCATATATCAGCTACTTCACCGTCAAACCGGACACACGGAGATAATCTTCCAGCTCAGACCTTGTAACCCATGAACTACAAAACCTGCCTTTTTCGGGTTCGTAGTGTGGGCCCCGGGTTGCGCCTCATGTTTCGTGCGAGGCCGGTGTTTCACCTTGTACTCCGAGCCGGTATAATGACCAACGGCGCGCTCCATTCCGCTGCCCGCAAAGACAGGGAAACTGCCGTCACAGTGACACAAGTTGTAGTCGAGAAAATCAATGCCACCGGGGCATCCCTCGATGCACCAGGCGGCCTCACCCTCGGGTACACGTTCATAGGATCGAGATACACTCACCATAGTACGCGAACATGCCGTGATGCATTATGCATACGCGATGGCACTTGGCACTCGCGCTCACAGTCTCACACTAGCACTGGCCGCCAGACCGCGCGCCAGGGGGTCCATATGACCAATTGCTCGCTAGCCTCGAGCTCCTTACGCGGCCCGGGCCAAACAAATTCCAGTCGCGGTGCCAGTCCCAGTTCCAGTTCCCGACGGGCGGATCCAGCGAGTTGAACCACGGAGTCCGCGGACGTTCGAGCGAGGACAAGTCACAAACATCCAGATCCCAGATGACCAGGGTCCCGGAAGGGAGGCCCCAGAGCGGACTAGCGGCCGATCGGGGTCCAATACAGACGTCGTGTGTGCCGGTGCACACTCACGTTCCAGGCATGCCGCATAATGGGCATATGGACGGCCGAGGCCCCTGGCCCTGACCCTAATAGTCGCCTTGTTATCAGAATGACGTCTATAGAAGTGGTAGGTCGAGTCAAATACAGGTGTCCACGCGTCATCCGAGCGGAATACAGGTTGAGTCGGGAAGAAGATGAAGATGGTGATACAATCGGCGTAGGCCGAGCGGGTGAGAAGGATTAATGCCATGTCAGTGTTCCGAGTCTATGCAGTGCGGCGTGCGCGACACGCAGAGATCCCCATCGCGCTTCGCCTCGCCTCGCGTCATCTCGGAGTGTGAACTTGGTGGAATTCGTCATGGAGCGGAATGGCGGGTCGGTCTGTCGGTCGGTCAGTCGGTCGATGCCGGTGTCTGTCATTCAAGGGCGACGGGGCTATCAACTAGAAGACTCGGCGAGCAGCGTCACTTTGAGTGGCAGCTCCGGCTTCTGGCCGTTCACGCCGACGGTGGGGAAGCGGATGCCGGAGATGTTCCACGCGATGGGCTTGTCTGAGAGCTCGAAGGAAAAGTTGGACAGGAGGAGCGCGAGGACGACCTCTGTGCGGGTATCACACACGCGTCAGCCCGAGGCTCGGCAGTCGACGTGAAGCGCAGAGGGCCAGTGAAGGAACGTACTCATCTCGAGTTGGGAAAACTTGAAACCGCTAGTGTGAATGATCAGCATTTTGGAAACGTTGCGAGGCTTTACTGGACCCAAAGACTTACATGCATGCTCTCCCGCCGCCGATGAACGTCATCCTGCGCAGAGATACCGGCACGGTCAGCGAACGGCCGAGTAAACAATGTGAAGGGTTCCGGCCGCAACGTGTAGAGGCCAACAGCTTTGCAAATCCAGCACCTACAAATTCGAGTACACGCCTGGGATGTGCGCCTCGGTGACGGCCTCGGGCTGAGGTGCAAGCCAGCGCTCGGGACGCCACTCCCAGGCGTCGGGCCCCCACGTCTTCTTGTTCATGTTCGAGCCCATGATGCCGACGTGCACGACCGTGTCCTTGGGCACTGCGATCTCCCTCATCAGCGTGCCGTCCACGCCACGGATCGGCTCCGACAGCGGGAGGACCATGTCGCGCTGCGCCCTGCACGGGTGGCGAGAGGGAGGCGAGGGGGGCGAAGGCGACCGAGTTGACGAATTCGATCGCCACGGGTCAGGCCACGGGGACGAGGGGGTAGGCACGAGGTAGAGCAAAGAAGGGAAGGGGGAGGGGGAGATTAGCATACGTCCACGGGATGCGAGGCGGCGGGGAAGCGCGCTCGGGCGCATGCGGGGACGGGACTCACTCTCGGAAAATGAACGTCGCGGGCGGGTACCTGCACAAGCGCGCGGAGATGAGCCATCGTCAGCCTAATCCATGGAAAACGCTATCGCCATCGCTTGTGCCGCCCCCGTCGGGGAAGCGCATCGCGTAGAAAGAGAGGAGCAGAATAGGGCGCGGGGCGGGGGCGGGGGCGGAAGAATGACAGGCAGACATCTCGACAGACAAGGGGGAGAAGAAACGGATTGGCACACGCACAGGCGAAGCGTCTCTCGGCAAACCGCATCGAGGAAGGGAAGCGCGACGAGCTCGTCGTACGGGAGGTCGCGGCCGTCGGGGCTCGCGTCGCGGAGTTCGGCACGGACACGCGCTTGGACGTCCGGGCGCTGGGCGAGGAGGTGGAGGATCTGCGAAAGAGCATTTGATGTCGTGTCCATTGCCGCGAAGGTCATCGTCCTGGCGAGGCGAAGACAGGATCCGTCAGCGTGGGTACGATCGGGGGAGGGCGAGGCGTGCGTGCCAAGCGGGAGGAAGGCGACGGAGATGAACGAGAAGGGCACGGAGGTGGCGGAAAGGGGGAGCGGGTACATTCGTGCACAATGAGAGAAGCCCACGTACACCATCTGCCCAATGAGTTCTTCCTCCGAGAGCCTGTCTTCCGCAGACGCCTGCGTGTTCGCTTTCACTGCTCGGGGCAAAGTGAAGCGTCAGCTGAGCCGATCCCTGCGTAATGTGCGAATCACGCCGCACGCGATCGAGCAGGCGAAAGATAGAAGGCGAACGAGATACGCACGCAAGATGCTCATGAGGTCCTTGCCTTCCCCGACCTGCTGGAGGAACGTTTCGTCACCCTTGTCGAGGCGCGCCTTCTTCTCGCGATAGATCTCGGTCGCACGCCGATGCATGGTGTCCACGACGGACTGTAGCCTGTGCAGGCGGGTCATGGGAATCCACTGCATCACCCTCCTACGGAACGACGGCGTTCCAATGTGCACCAGATAGGGCAGCGTCCAGCGGAAGACGGAGAGGTCGTACAACGCCGGCCTGCGCGTATACGTCACGTCAGTATGCGTCTATGGCCGCTCCGTCAGGGAAGGCGGAGAGAGAATTGCCCACGGAAGTGAGCGCAGCTGGACACTGACACATAGGCTTTGATCGCGTCCGCATACACGTCGGGGGTGACGTCTTCCTCGAGTGGATCGAACGAGTACCCGAGGCCGGCCTGGCCGATGAGCTCGAGCGCAGTGCGACCCATCCAATTGAGCATGTCGATCTCTGCTGGTGCGGCGCGCACGCGCTCCTCGACCGCCGCGCGGAGCTGGAGGGAAGCATGCGGGGGAAGCGGACAGTAAGCGGCGAAGTCCATTATGGGACGGGGCCGGACACTCGGACTACGGACCTTGTGACCGACGTCGTAGAATATCGGCATCATATGCCGCATGTGGTTTATTGAGAAGATGGGGTTCAACATTCGACGTTGCTTGCGATGGTGGTCTCCTGCGCAAAATGTCGGAAATCAATGCCGACGGTGTGGGAGAGTGTGGCGGCCGTACCGAGCGTAGACAATAAGCCAGGGCCCAGCGTCAGGAGGTTGCTCCTGCAATCATATCAGACGAGGTACGCGGAGAGAAGAAAGACGCCACCGAGGGAAATCTTACTTGATGAACCAGTCGGGCTGTTCGTATGAGTACTGGTCTTTCACGACAATACTGTGCATGGCCCGCGGGTCGAATACGTAGAGGATCTTGCGCTGCCGAGTTGCACAGAAGATGATTAACGCCGACGTTCGTCTCACGGTGCGTTAACTCGGAGGCGACTTACACCGTACGCGCCGTGGAGCTTAACGACAGGGCCGTAGTTGTCGATCAGGTCGTGATAGAAGGCCATACCCTGTCTGTTGAACATCTGCGGCAGATTGCCTAGAGGAGAGGTAACAGATGAGATACGAGTACAACGGACATCAACAGGCACCCGAGAGGAAGTGGCGCAGGAGAAGATGGGGGCGAGACGCTGCTCACCGGTCATCCATGACGGCGAAGGCGGGCCTGGGATGTTGTCAAGTGGGCTCTTGACAAACACCTGTCGGAAGTATCTCCAAAGTGAGTATGTCACAGCACATATGAGTGCGCTCTGGACGAGCGTAGCGAGCATCTCTCCGGACGCGTCTGGGAGCATTGACAGTGAGGGAGCGAAGGAGGAGAGATTGAGTCGCGTCGCGGAGAAGGTTGCTGTTAAATGAACGCTTTCCGGGGGTGGCGCGAGCTGTGTTAAAGGGAAAACGTGATATGTCCTCGGAGATGAGATGTGGTCAAGAGACAAGGATGATGGGTCAAACACTCTGCATCTGCCGCCGGCGAGTGCGGGCGTGGCGGGTGAGGTGATCAGCGGCGTCCCCGTTGGGGTTGGTCATCCGTGCGGCGTCACTCGTGTCCTTGCGAATGATCCTTTAAGCGTGGCATTCCCGGATAGAGGCAGGAGAGCCCTCCACCTCCGAGTCCGCTCAGCGCGCTCCGGGCAGGATGCGGCAAGAGCGCTGTCTCGCGCAGCCTGGACGGAGAAACGTGGGACGCTGCGTCGTCAGGCATCGCGCTGGGCGCGTCCCCGCGGGCTTACGGGGGACTGAGAACGCGCAGGGGCAGGAACGGACAGCGCTTCGCGGCCCGGGAGGGCAGCCATAGCACCCCGGCTGATTCCAGTGTATTTCTTCGTTCCTGCTGCCCGGACCACCGAGGCGGTAAGCCGACCGACGAATCATGCTTGCTCCGTCGGTCGGCCTGCGCGGGTGATGCGCTCTCCCACCCACTGGGTCCGGGCGAAACCTTCTGTGAATGGGGAACGATCCTTTCGCGAGATCCTAAATCGCGAATACTGGCTATGCTGGGGTCTAATTGGTTCCCTCGAGAGGCATTTCAAAGCACTTGTGGGAACTCGGGTAGCCTCGGGTGGTTGTGCAACATTGTCGCGGGCCGCGGAGGGCGTGAAGGGCCCGGAACGAAGGAGGATTACGAATTGACGGGATACTCTTCCTTCCAGTACGCGGAAGCATCTTCAGACTCTCTCTCGGCATCCTGTGAGAGGCGGAGAGGGCCTGAATGCAGGAGCGCCAATGAACGGACTGGTAGTCGGCGGGGAATCTTCCAGCGCGAGAGCGGGATGTCGGACCATCAGAAGGACCTGGTAGAACTCCTGGGGACGTGGGATACGTCCAGAATATCCCGCGAAGGAAGGGCCGAGTGGGGATGCGAGGGCAGAGGCTAGATGCGAGGCGAGACGTGGTCCGAGGACTTTCGGGTTCGCTAGCGGACGGCGCACCGCGGACTTCTCGCCGTGGACAGCCCCCCCGCCCGTACGAGACAGTATACTGATGCGACAAGCGGATCCAGCGCGCGCCAGACCAGAACATGTTGAAAGGAGTAAGGAAAGAGCGTCCCCCAGAGCATCGAAGTTCCAATGTTTACGCATTGCACGTATGGTAACTTTCAAGTTGGAAGTACTTCGTGGTACTTTGGTGCGAGACATCCGTTTAGCGCCCGCGGCAAACGTACCTGAACATATGGGCGCTTAGCGTGAAGCAAGCGTTTCCGTGAGCCACTTACTACACTAGTGTGCGGAGATGTCAATTTTCACGCAAGGTGGCAGAGAAGCTCCATGAGTTCATGCAAGGATTGACTAGGAAACTCACTTGATGGCGGTGCTCGCACTCTGACGAACTCTGCACTCTTCCTGCTCGATTCTCCCGCACCCGCGATGCCCTCTCAATCCCCGCACGCCCCCGCAGGCAACAGCAATCCCCGCACCGGTCGGTCAGCGGTTCCAGTGCACATGAATGAACGTGTGTGCTGACTCAACGGGGCCCGTGTGCACCAGCGGGACGGACACAGGCAATTGAGAGCGACACCTGCACCCAGGCCGCTCCTACGCGACCACCTCCGCCCTCTTGCCGATCCGCGCCGTAGGACTACCACACCACCCCCCACAAATGGTCAAATAGTCCGGCATGTGAGCCGGCGGGCCCACGCTGGCGTTGCGCTCGCACCCGCAAAGGCGACCGGGGCGCCCCATCGGAGCCGGAACGCGGCCCATCGCGGAGCTCGCGCTTGCTTGCGACACGAGCACCCGCACGGCGTAGCGCCATTGCACGACCACTAGCACCGTGGCGTGCGCGCCGCTGCGAGTCCGCCACGTACGTATTCCACTAGCACGGACGTCTGTGCAGAGGTAAGTGGCGGCCCTCCATCTGTCGCGATAACCTTATTCTGACGGTGAAGTCGGCTCTCGTTGACAGTTCCCATAGGACAGGCCCTCGCCGCCCAGCCCGTGCGCCCGTTTCGTTGCTAGGGCCTTCCGCCGTCGGAGAGACTTGGGCATGGGCGGATGAGACGACGGGGACCTCTCCGTCCTATTCTCGACTCTGGGAAGGCCCCCTGCGCACAGGGGGCATGAATCTCTGCGGTCGGTGCGAGCGATAGCGTTCATCTACGTGCCATATGGCGGAGTGTAGAAGGCCCCTGTCTCGGCAGGCCTCGCAGGCAAGGCCAGCCCCCGTCGACACCCGCTCGAACATGGCGAATGTCCGAGGGGACCCTCTAATTCCTCATCCATACGCACAGACATAGCTGGACCCGCCTAGACATCGCGCGAGTGAATAGGATTGCGCAAACCTTCTGCTGCCGGGTTCGGTACGAGCGAGCACCTTCTCGCGAGTCGCACCTTTCCGCCTCGATCTTCCCCGCCGCTCCACAGCACGAGGCTCGTAATTTGGACCCCAGGTTGCAGTGAGCACTCACGACCCCTTTCTGTTGGCGATCCAGACAATCCGCGATGCGCAATCTGCGCCCGTGGTATGGTCCTGCTCGGCCCGGAAAAGACGGTGCCGACGTACTCTCCCCTGCGAACTTCATGTCTTCGGACGTGCGGCAGTTCGGCTCCTTGTCCTGAGACAAAACGCTTGCCGGATCGCCACAAACCGATCGATCCCATGGTCGTGAGTCAAAGACCATAGATTTACTATATTGTTAGTCAAGCGCCCTGTCGGCTGGATAATTCACGTCATATTGCATTCATTGTACACGCAGCAATTGCAGGCGGGCCCGAACGACCTCCGAGTTCCATTACATACTGGTTCTGGGATTGTACAATGCGCTCTGGTCGAGTCCATATCAACCTCATGTCTTCGTCGGTTTCGTCGTCTGACAGCTGCAGTCGGAGATCCACAGGGTTCACTCAGTGCTCAATCCGTACTGAAGCACAGTTGTGATGATCCACTCTCAGTTATTGCGCGTTATGTCTGATACAACAGCCCCTTCAGGGGAACGACAGAATATACTCCTTCATCGCCGCCTCCCAGCTACACTCCGGCAGACCGTTCGTTTCTTCCAACCCGTTTGCTCCGCAAGCATCTCCGAGAAGGGTATGGCATTGCGCCATGATGTTTCTGAGCTCGTCCTGGACGTCATCGTCGCGCTTGAGAAAGAGAGGCACCAGCATCTTATCGGAGGGAGCCTTCGCAAGAGCCTTGGGACGAGTGCTAGGGACCGAGTTGCGCCCAGATCCAGACGTAGCGCCAGAGTGAGAGCCAGTACCAGCACCTGAGACGTGTCCAGAGCCTTTGTTATGGTCCCCAACGTTGACGGCGTTCGACAGAACACGAGCGAAGAGCCTGCTGTAGCTTCGGCGGCGCGAGTCAGGGCCCGAAGACGCGGCGGCGTTCATGACGGCTTGCTCGACCTGCTTGTATGCGTCCGAGCCAGGAGAGCAGAGAGCCTGGAGTTGATGGAAGGTCGAGTTGTATGCGATGTACCTGAGCTTCGGGTAGAAGTGCACGAGCGAGCCAGGGGTGCCGCAGACGATGGGACAGTCCGGGTTGGGGCAGCCGTCGGGTTCGACGCCTTGATCATCCAGACATTTACCGTGAAAGTAGCTGGGGAAGATGGCCGTCTCCATGCCTTGGTATGCTTCCTTTTTGTATGCGGAGAGGATGGGCTGGAGGTACGTAAGGGTGGTCTGGGTATCGGGATGTCCGGGCATCATGCCGGATATCTGGCGTGCCTGCGAAATTTGCGACAGTTAGTGGGAGGACAGTGAGAACCAAACCGAACATACTAAGCTAGCCATGACCTCGTGCACGGGTGCAGTGTAGTTGCTGACGAATGCATTCGTGATACCGACAATGCAATCGCCTTCGCACGCGTAGACGGTGGCCGGCACCGCCAAGAAGAGAGCCACAAGGGAAGTGAAGCGCATGACTGAAAGAGGATGCAAAAGATAGTCGGAATAGCAATGAGCGGACCGTCAAGGCGCGCGGGCGTGTGAAAGAGACGGCGGAGACGGTGGTAGTGGAGGTGGTGGTACGAAGACAAGAGACGGTTTGTTCGAGCGAGCACCGAAAACGAACCACAACCAAACATAGGTCAACAGCCAGATATTAATTAATTCCCCACTAGACGCCAGTGGACCCACAGTTTCGACACAACGCTGACGGGAAACATCGAGGCATAGCCGAGGGCCGGAGCCGCGAGCTTGCATGCGTTATGGGTCCTTGGTAGCTCCGCGGTCAGCCTCGAGGCATGGGTCCGTCCCGCACGCGGCATGGCGGGGTTGCACCTAATGTTTGCTCGATGGCGTTCCTCCGGGCTGAGAGGATCCGGGGAGACCTGGTACCCAGGTCCTAGCAATTGACACGTACAGCCTTTCCATAGAGGACCGGCATGTCCAGGGGCAGGTAAGTAGTGGGTAGGCCCGGCAGGACGGCGCAGAACAGGAAGTGGGAAATACTCCGCTTCCGGCCGCCAACACCCACACATCGTGTCAGACACTTGCTGCGCCTATCATGCCTCAGTGCAAGAGCGATAGCTGAGCGAATCACTAGACCGTTGAGCCCAAGTAAATTGAGAGGCCCAGCCTCTCCCGTCGGATCCGTTATCAGTGGGCAAGATTCCCACGCGCGTGATATCTGTCTAGGACGGGATGCAGCCGTTTATCGACAGATGAGTGCGAGACGAAACACGAGCAAGACCGTCTATAGTAATGGACGTACCCAGATTAATAGAATGCAGTTCAGGCTACCGTGACACACTAACATTTCAGTGGGTAGTGTGATGGGATGGTGTATGCTACAAGTGTGACTGTTCTCATATTACAATGAGTGTCGTACAATGCGCGCCGAGGAAAGCGAGGAAAGTTTCAGTCATAGTCATAACCTAAGTAGGGCAGAATCAACCAATGAGTTCATGTCAATCGTCATGTAGATCGCGTACCTCCGCCACCCTCGTCGCCTCCACCACCACCAAGGTCGTCGAGATCATCACCTTCGCCGTTGTCGAAGTAATTCTCTGCGTAGTCGTTGTCATATTCCTCGTCGACATCATAATCTTCTTCTGCCGCTTGGGAGCCGACGTCTGAACGCTCGTCGCCAGACTTTTCCTGACAAGGTGAGAAGACAAAAAGACGATGAGTTTAAGGCACGATGATCGCAAGTGGACGTGTATACCTGCTCCTCCGCATCGTCCACCATTTCGTCCAGATTGACACGCTTTCCCGTGCCCTTTTTCCGAGCTGCACGCCGGGATCCGACTATTCAGCGCAGGTGCGAATGAGTAGAAGGGGGTGTATGCATACAAGTTTTCTTCTTCTTTGGGTTGAAGTAGTCCTCGAACACTTCCTGAGGGAAGAACGGTTGGTGCAGATCTTTCCGTTTCAAGGTAGGTTGAGATGCCGGTGATGGTCGATACTTGTCCGAGTATCGCGGCAGTTCTATATTGCGAGAACTGAGACCATATCCGGTCACACGCGTGTATTCCACGCACCTGTAGACTTGGTCTGTTCTACAATGTAATAGGCTGAATTGCGAAGTCGGGTCGAGAAGCCAATCTGCAGTTCTGCTATCCGCTTCTCTTCTTCACTGTACTCGGTCAAGAGAGGTAGGGGTTCTAATGGCTGTGTCACAGCTCAACGCCGCGATGATATACGTTATATGAGCGTACATACAGGATATAGGGCGCTCTCTTCTCTGGAGAGAGACTGAATGTCGGCGAAGGTAAGTCCCATCGGAGGGAGGTTACTCGCCCCGAAGCCACCCTTTCCCCCGAAGCCACCGCGTCCACCGCCTCTGCCGCCGCCTCGCCCGCCTCGCGACATGACTTGCGCGTCCTGAGAGGATGAGAAAGGAAGACCGAAGAGGAAGGAGACGATCGGACGCAATTGACGGAGTGCAGAATACGGCAGTGCCACAAAGTTGGGGGCGAGGCCGTGGTTCCAGCTCCGATTGACTACCCGAGGTGGAGTTGCCCTAAGCGGATGAATGACTTTCAAGCGCCGCCCAGAGGTAGTCGTGGCGCTCGCGCCTCGCGTCTGTTCAACTTTCCCCTTGCCTCCTGCCACCATCACCGACGCCCTCCCCTGCCACGTCTGCCGTGCTGCCTGCCCCTGTTTCGACGAGATCGATACTTGTTGACTTTTGACCAGCTTCTGCGAACATGGACAAGTCTTTGGATGAGGTCCGCCGCGTCTTCGTCATACGCCACCCGCGCGACGCCACTCACGAAGGCGACTCAGATTATCGCCTCCCGCCCCAAGGGCATCCGCAAGTCGAACCCTCGCAGGAACACGGGCAAGGCTCAGGTGCTTGGAACCTCCAACACCGCACCGGCAACGCGTGCGAGGGCGGTCCCAGCGTCCAACGGCGCGAAGATCGTGCCAGCAGCGACGGCTCAACAGCCTGCGGACAAGATCATCGTGTCCAACCTCCCCCCTGATGTGAACGAGCTGCAAGTCAAGGTGTGTGATCCATGGAAGCGCTGGATTGAGACGGTCCTGACCATTGTCTCAGGAGCTCTTCCACACGACTGTGGGCCCCCTAAAGGATGTAACCCTCCACTACGACAGTCAGGGTCGGTCCAAGGGCGTGGCAGCCGTTCACTTCCAACGACGGGGCGATGGAACCAAGGCTTACCAGCAGTACAACAACCGCTTGATTGACGGAAGTTAGTATCGCCTTCTTGCACTCCTCTCGACCCCCTCCCCCCTTCGCGTCCACATACGCTTCTTTCGCTCGCTCCGCTTCAGCATCCTCTCGCCTCTAGTCGTCAGGGGAAGGTCGCGTATCTGTTGCGGTGGAGCTTTGATAGCGTGCAAAGCGGCACGGACGATGCTTGCGCTGGCAGTCGCCATGCTTTCTCCTCCACGACAAGTTTTTGCATGGATGAAGACTCGACGATGCGATAAGGCAATGCTACTCGATGCGGCGGTGATGGAGCGAGCGGCAAACCCATCTTTTCGTTCTTGTGTCTCGTGCGCTGAACAGCCAACTGATCAACAACGTGCTTCTTCCCCGTCTCTTGCTCCCGCTCGCCGATTCTTCGACGATTTTCCGCCCTGCACAGAACGCCCCATGAAGATCGAAATCATCATCGACCCTTCAAAGCCTGCCCCAGCGGCGTCCCTGGCAGCTCGCGTTGCTCCCGCTCCTGCCCCCGTTGCCGAAACCACCACGCCTAGGTAGGCAAGAATACTGTCTTTCCGGCTATCCCGTACCAATACTCGTTTCAGGACCGGCGGCCGTCCCAAGCGTGGTCGCGGTGGCGGACGCCGTCCGCGCAACGAGCGGCCCCAGAAATCAGTGGCCGATCTCGACGCTGAGATGGACGTAAGTCACTTCGTGTGCTACTTGACAGAGCAGTCATCCTTATTGCCATCTGCAGGACTACTCCGCCAACAACGCCCCTGCCGCGCCCGCGGCGGCATAGATGTAATGTTGCTCGTTTGTGATCGCTCTTCTCTCGTCTCGCCGCACTGAATGTCCCGCTCGATACTCTCCTGCGGACTTCTCTATGCGCGCCTCCTCGCTGTGTACTGTATATTACCCTAAATGCCCCATGCGTATGTCTCGCTCGCTAGTCCACAGATGGTCCCCACTCAACCATTCTGCATCGCCGTTGTTGTCTTATCTGGCCTCGAATGCAATTGATGTTGCTCCGGTCTCTGTGCGATGAAGTACCGAGTGACTTGTCCTGCGCGCATCACGCGCACGTTGAGATGCTATTGTTCAACAATTGGCCCAGTGTCTGGTCTGGTCGCGTTCAACCGTCCACGAGCCACGTCGTTGTGCTGCGATGGAACGCGATGAATAAGCTGTCTTCTGCCACTTCGTGAGCGTCGTAAAGCCGAGATTCTACTACCTTGCAGTGAGTGCTGAAACATTGGAAATTCAGGTCCTGCACCGAGAACACAGATGTGTCTGTACCGCCGTCCAGCGTACTCGGCTCGAGATCATATGCAGACACGATAGAGATAGATGTCTACCTCCCCGCCGTCGCCACTCTCAGATCGCGACTCGACCCCTCTCGGCGCCTAGCTATGTATTGGAGTCGCCTCCTTGTTGAAGAGCTCGCATCCTTCAATAGGCACTTGAGCGATCCCAGAGCATATGTCTGGGCACTTCTATCCGCACACCGCTACGGAAGACTTCCCGGTCATATATCCCTTGGCGCGACATTCGCATCGCCTACGGGAGCTACGCTTCATAGGCAGCAAGAAGAGCATCCAAACGTTACGCGCCAAGTTCCCATCCCGCTTGGACATGTCCGAGGGGTTTTACACGGAAGACACGGAGCGGAGGAGGCCCCTCCCAATATCGCTCCCGATCCCGTTTTCGCGGACTCGACGCGGAGCCAGGGCGGACACCACAACTTCGCAATCTGGAGTTCCGTGGGATCCCGTTCTAGCTGAGCAACGGCGTGTGTTCATACACAATCCTTACATTTCCGTCCCTCAGAGTTGAGGGTCCAGTAAGAGAGACACTCAGTGTTGCTTACCTGCTGGCGCCTGCCCCCACCACCGCCCTGGATGGCAGCTGCAAGGGAAAGTATCAACATACAGAGGGTTCTATAATGCACTGCGACTCCTTGTTCCTGTCGGTGGGTAGCCTACGATGGAAGTCCAGCCGTTCTCTATTGTCTCAATAGTGACAGTACACTTACGCAGCTCACTGAGCGCAAGCCATAGGGCAGATATGTTCAGTCAATTTCCGTTCCGCTGATTAGTTTCCTCTAACCTAGAGGCGGCGTTAATCCAGCACATAGCACATGAGCATCGAGTTTCACCTACGTGTCGATACTCGGCTTGCTCACTAAGCAGGGGAAGAGCTTGCCTTCCACGACACGAAGCGCCTCCTCGGTCATCCCATAGTACACGTTCAAGAAACTCAAGCCATGGCCCACCGGCTCCTCAGGCAACCCCGCGACGTCCTCCGCGCGATATACGATCCGAGTGAGCCTGAGCCTCTCCAGCCGGGGGCAACTGCGCGCAACGGCGAGGAGGCCGAGCACGCCGACGCTGCAGCTCGGGAAGTCCGGGCCCAGGCAGAGCTCGTACACGGACAAGTCCGTCAGCGCGGGCCACGCGGCGGAGAGAGCGGCGACGTCGTCGTCGCGCACGAGGAACGGCACGAAGGTGCTGTACCCGATTTCGACCCGCTCCAGCCCGCGGAGGGCGAAGAGCGGTGCGAGCACGGAGGCGAGCGCGTGCCGCGGCTCGACGTCGTGTGCGGGCGGGAAGTCGACGTAGATGTTTAACTGCCGGAGCCCGGGGAAGGCGTGCGCCCAGGTGGTGCAGCTCTCGCGGAGGAGGTCCTCCGACTCGTAGGTGTAGTTGTCGAGGTCGAGCTCTCTGAGGGAGGCGGAGGCGAAGGTCTGGGCGGCGGCGCTACAGCGCTTGAGGCGTAGGGTTTGGAAGTTGCGAAAGGAAGTCGACGGGTCTGTGAGTCCCCGACCGGGCGTTCCAGAAAGGGCAGGCAGAATAAGGCTCTCTAGTTTTGGCATATCTGCGAGGGCGTGGGCGTGGGCCAGGTCGACGGACTCGGAGCGAGAGCCAATGGTGACCTCGATCAAGTTGCGCAGAGGTTCAAGGTGCGGCACGATGCTGGAAGGAGATAGGTCCCCAAGTTCGAAAGAAACATCTGTGAGCCTGGGGTTCCGGTGGCAGAACTCCTGCACGAGAAGCTCGAGGCATGCCGCCCACTGTTCCTTGTTTTCCGCGTTAGGATGGCTGGCAGTGGTCTTGTCGCAACTGATCGTGATCATCTCCGTCGTAGGAGATAGAAGGCACAGCATGGCCGTTGGGTCTGAGAGCTCGACGACGAAGCGTAGCGAGAAGAGGTGAGGGAAGATGCACTGACGTTCGGAGAACCGGCGCAGACATGCCCAAACGGAGGGTGCAATCCTTTCACGGCCTGCGCTGGGAGCGATCCATATTCCGAGGAAACGGACGTGGGTCGTGTACCAGAGCATACGTGCCCATTCGTCGTCGGAGACCTCGTCGGGAGCATGCTTGGAAGACACGTAGTTAGCGACGGTCGGGGTTGGTGCAACCGAAACGGGTATGCTCACGTATTCCTCGTATACGGGGAAGTCGAGATCATTTGAAGTGCCCCCTATCTTGCGAAACGACGGGAGAAGATTGAGAATAGGATATAAGCTGTTGAGGGATCTCCACAGGACGTGTGTAGCGGCCACATTGAAGCTCTTGCAGACCGTTGCCGCACGGACCAACGCTTGTAGTCGCTCGCCCTCCGAAGTGCGGAAGTCGGCGTTGAATGCCCGGGAGTATATCGAGGAGTCGAACCACTCAAATACTTCGTCCAGGATGTCTGTCATGAAAAAGGATGGGTGAGCCTCCATGGGGGTCACTCGGGATCGAGGGTAGGGGCCAAATGGCAAGGAGACGGGATGAGTTATCGATCGTGCAAGCTCTTGTGGGAGTAGGGTGAGTTCGGCGCTACGTTCGCATTTCCATACGAAGCTCGGTCAAGCTCACCGGAACAAAGCGACAACGGCGACGGGATTGCAGAGGCTCTACGTTCAGAAAACCGTCCCCTTTAAGTTACGCTGCGCAATAGCCTCGTGGACCTTTCTCATGCAATCCGATAGGTTCAGGAAGGAATTTGATGCGCTGATATCAGTACCTCCCGATGGCAAGGCCACGTAGCGAGACATCCTGTACAGTAGGACAAATGTTATGAAATTGCCTGAGTTGGCCGCTCCGATCGTGCGAGGCAACGTGGAGAGCATCCACTACAACCCGTTACTCAATTCCCGTATTGATACAAGATACAAATGCTGCCTATGGACCAGGGCATGAGCGGTCGAGGGATACCGGAGATGACGAAACGCACCGCTACGCGTATTCCAACAGCAGATTCTCCTTTGGCACTCGTGGATCATGAACTCTGCAGCGCATCTCGAATGCGATATTCCCAATACCTACAAACGTGTCAGCATACCAATGAAGCAAGACTGCCGGGCACTCACTTCTTGCGCATGACATCTCGCTCGTTCGCCAGTGTCTTCCAGATCTATGCAAAGAGTCAGTACGTGATGGTACCATGATGTGAGTGTCAGCGTACCTCGACCGCCTTCGCAATCGACTCGCCACCACGCTTCTCGTATGCATCCGCCAGGAATTCCAGGGCGGCGACACAAGGTAGTTCTGCCTCTGCCGAGGGTAACGGGTTGTCGAGATCGACGATATCCTCGCCCGAGGCTGGTTGTTCTGAGACTGCGTATGGCTCTACAAAGGCTACCAATTCCTCGAACGGCGTGTTCGTGAACTCGAGCACACCACGGAGGTAGTTCCATGCAGAGGGATTGTTGGGCGCGAGCGCAATCTTCTCCTTCGTGAATGACAGCTCCCGCCTCCGCACTTGTTCCCGATCCTCATCCCCTAGGCGGATCCCGCTCGCGAACACGACGAAGAACCGGTGGTGCCACGCAGAGTTGTTGCGCACGTCCGCTTCGAGGAGGGCCTCTGCGTACGCACGCTCGCGCGCCCAAAGGCGGGCTTCGTTGTTGAAGTGGGCGAGAATCCACTGGCGATAGGACCAGGTGTGGTAGTTCTTTGTGTCCACCTCAAGTACGTCGCGCAGGAACTCGAGCTCAAGCACCGCGACGTCGACCGAGTTGATTGCGGTGAGGAGCAGCCGGCGGTGGTGCCACACCTGGTACGTCTTCAGGAACTGCTTCGCAACGTCGTCCATCAGCCGCAGCTCCTCCTCGAGGTCGGACTTGAGCGCAATCAAGGTCTTGTACCGATGTTGCCTGAACGTCCGGTCGCGTGAGGTTGGTTCCGCGAACATGGTCGGTGGGGGTACTCCTGAATGTGATAGAGGGTACTCACCAGGCAGTATAATGTGCTGGGTTCATCCAGATAATCTTCTCCGTCAGCTTGAGCACCCTCGGGCTCATCTCCCCCGTCTTCACGACTGCGCGGAAGTAATCCGTCGCATCCTTGTCTGCGGGTGTGGTCAATCGCTGGTGGTGAGTGTACTTGATGCGTAGTACAGACACTCCACACTGTAGAAGATAGGCGCGATGGGGTTCACATTCTCGTATTGGCGGATCGGGACAACGTCTGCCCACTCGGGGTCGTCAGCGAGTAGTTCAGACATGATGGGGGAAGGAAACAAGCAAATGGGCGATTGTATGAAGTACTGACCGGCTACACGGGCGTCTCGATCCCCCTATCTCAGACCCTATAGTAATCTTGATGAGTTCAGTTATAGCTGTACTAATTGCCTTCAAGCACATCAACCCTAGCTCTCTAATCATTCTGGTAGAACTCTAGCAGCCCCTATATTTCTCAATATTGAGGGTCTTGTTACTACACTATCGTACAAACAGTCTTCTTTCCTCCGTACGTACTAGGTGCTACAACACTGCAATGAGATGCCCATTGAGTACATACGTTCACTGCCGTGGTCTCCCAGTCTGCATTGCATGTACAGACAGTGTCAGAGTACCCTCATCCGCAGCGGCCAATCAGGCTTGCTTGTCGCGATCGGTCAGAGGAACATACTACATACACAAGGTGGGAGAAAACAGGGCGTTAACACCCAACGGATCGCTGTAAGCGCGTTTGGCAGATGAACTCACCAAAACGTCGAACAGCGGTTTCTGTGAGACGTTTCCGTCCGCATCCTTATCAACCTTGTGTGATGATTCCCTCAGTACCTCGCTTCACCTCGGACATCGGCGGACAAAGCTCACTTGTAGGATCTGCTGGACGTCAGTCCCGACAGGGATGAACATGCGTCCAGGGCGGGCGAGCTGTTCGACCAGATCCGCGGGCAGGGTGGGCGCGGCAGCACCGACGTGGATAGCATCATAAGGGCCATCTTCCGGGAGACCTGAACAGGTTCAGTCCCAAGGCACACCTGTCAGAGTGCTGCAGCCGGGTACCTTTGCGCCCGTCTCCCGCAATCATCTTGATCTTGCCGTCGTCAAGCGCGGGTCCCAACCCGTCCTTGCGCATGTTCTCAACGGACCATTTCACGAGCTCGGGAACATGTTCTATGCCGACAACTTTGCTCTCTTTACTTCGCGGGTCTTCGGGATCCTGGAGAAGCTGCCAGAGGACGGCCGAGAGGTAGCCCGAGCCCGACCCGACGTCTAGAACGCGGGATCCGGGTTGAAGGAAGGGCAGGAGGTTCTCCGCTGCGTGCGCATGCTATGGAGAGTCGTCACGGTCAGTTGCGGTCCCAAAGTCTCTCGTTGCACACTTACCATGTGAGGGGCGGATATGGTCGCTCCATAACCAATTGGCCTCAAACCAGGTCGGTGAGATAGGTTTTACGCCAACTGAGCTTGTACGCCGGCTTACTGAGGAGAGTCCTCGTAGGCGGTGTTCACATATCGCACGTAGTTCGCGCGATCGACCCTTGTCATAGCCTACAAATCCACTCGGATCCAAGTCCGGATACTCAGGATTGAAGGTTGGCATACCGCAGTGACCCGTTCGGAATGAATGATCTCGGCCTTCGCCATGTTGGCTATGAGCTCTGCGTTCGTAGCACCTGTGCACCTCCAAGCCATGCTGCGTCTCAAAGACGGAAATATACGTCTCCAGAACGTGTTTGTCGCCGTGGTCAGTTGTGAAAGTGCAAAAGAGGATGTGTGCCTGTTATTATATCCTGGACTTTGAGGAGACGTTCGTGGTGCGGAGGCAAGTGACTGGAGATCTGGCGTCATAGCTCAATCATAGCGCCAAAGCCAGTAAGTATAGGTACATAAGTATGGTGTCTACTGCGCGCATGTTCACCAGCCACAGTGCCATCGCGACCTCGACAGTCTGCCTAACTCCCTCTTTGATTTGTTCACGGAAGGCGTACAGAATCATATCTTTTGGCCCCTGCCCGCTGAGCGGAACACGTAAATCTGAAGCAAGCCGATATGCCGGTAGACGTGCCACAGCCTCCGCCCGACGTCTCCTTGTTCCTCAAGGCCATGAGGTCCGTCTACGGGCCGTTTGACAGCCTCACGCCCGCGCAAGCCGCGACATGGACGCCCCCGCCCATGGCGGAGGGTCACCGGGGCCGGTATCTCTGGACCGACGCCTTCGGGGTGCTCAACTTCCTCACGCTCGGCGCGCTCATCTCCGAGCCGGGGCCCTACGCCGCCCTAGCTGCGCGCCTCGTCTCCGCCGTACACGACACGCTCGGACGCACCCGCGACGGCACCCGCCGGCTTCCCGGGGCGTCCGACGAGCACCCGCTCGCGGGGGGATTGCGGATCGGGAAGGAGGACGAGGAGGACGACCCGGGCGGGGACGGCGACGGGCAGTACCACCACTACCTCACCCTCTGGATGTTCGCGCTCAACCGGCTCGCGTGCGCAACGGGCGATCGGCATTACAATGACCTCGCGATCGAGCTGGCGCGTGCGATCCACCCGCGCTTCGTCCGCGACCGCGACTCGGCGCGCCCGCGGATGTATTGGAAGATGAGCGTCGACCTGAGCCGGCCGCTCGTCCGCTCGGAAGGAAACCTGGACCCGATCGACGGATACGTCGTCTTCAGCCTCTTGCAAGAGGCCCATGGAGACGGCGAGGTGCTTGCGCAGGAGATCAACGAGTACAAGCGCATCCTCGAAACAAAGTGGCGGGGGTACGCGTCCGACGACCCGCTCGACCTGGGGATGACGCTCTGGACCGCGCACTGGTTTGTCGGTAAGGAGCCGTGGGCGACGGAGCTATCGAGGCGCGCGGCGACCTGCCTCCGTGAGTGGAGCATGTCTCAAGCGTGCAAGGATGATGTACATTGCTCACCGAGTACGTCTGCGTTGCGTTGTACCCCCAGGCGCCCTGTGCGAGGAGGACGGGTACTTTGACGTACCCACGCGATACAGGCTCGCGTTCCGCGAGTTTGGCACCTGCTTGGGAGTCCGGTGCCTGGTAGCAAACACCGGTGCAGACGCCGGGGAGAAGGAGAAGGCGTACTGGGAAGCACTCACCGCAAGGGTCCTGGACGCTTGGCGCCCAACCGTCGACCGCGAGCCGCCCTCGGTTCCTGAGAAGCTGCAGCCCATCACGATGGTCATGTACGCCGCAGCGATGTTCCCGGGAGGTGAGCATCGTACCTTTCCATGCGGACGGTTTCGGCCGCGAGTGACGCCGCACCAGCCTTCCAGCGTGGCTTCTTCAGACAGGGCACCTAGAAGCGCCACTGCCACCGCGTTTGCCGCTGTCGTCGAACAGTTGGGGGCGCGGGCGAAGCAGAGTTGCGTTGATCCTACAGTGGCAAACAATGCACGTATGTTTCTTATTAATCGGTAGGGCTTCTAGTGCAGGAATCGAGCATCACGTACGACGGAGCCAGATCTGCAGCCACACGGATCTGGCCAACGATCTTGGTGCCGGTAGTGCCCTGCGGCAAGGACACGCCGTCCCTGTTCGAAGTTGATCGTGTTCGTCCCTTTCGGGCACGTCAATGAACCTTTGCGGGGGCTGCGGAACAAGCGAAAGCGTGAGCGTTCAGTTGGCCGGCGCCGCGCCGGTGAGCGTGAAACGTCATCGCCGCAGGCCAAACACGACTGAGACGACGTAGCATCTTAGCACGGCCGCCGCGACATGCACTAGCTGCGATCGGCTCCTTCTGTTTACCCTGTGGCATAGATGGTAGCGGTGAGCACCCGCAACGCCGCACATGCAGTGCAGAGCTGCGGCAGGCCGTAGGTTGCTGTCTAGAGCGTGCGCTATCACTCCGTTGCATCTTTGTGTTAGCGGCCTAGCCTGAGAGACGGTCTCTTGACTGCGTATGTCGTGCCCGATATACGGCGTTGGACGACCTCGCCAAGGTGATATCGACGTGTTCGTGTATGCAAAGCACGGTACATTGCCGAGAGCATCATGCTTGTTGAGATGTGTTGAAGGCACCGCCGCATAGCATGACATGCCCTCATGGGGGAGAGGAAGCAGGCACCAGCGGGTTGACTTGACACGACCACACTCCCTTCCGAGCGGTTTTTGTTGAGCCTATGAAGCAGGGAAAATCAGAAACGCCAGGCTTAGTTATCTAATGAGGCGTGAGTTCGGAGGCGTGCGCTGGGCGATGCGATGCGCCAACGATATGGTTGGCCCGAGAACCCGTGCGGTTCGGGATAGCATCCTGATGTTGGGTGCCTGTCTGATCAGTGACATTGGGATCCTGAAGGTCGCAGGACGTGCTTACACAACGCATAAGTTCCGTGAGTTTGTGAGACGCTGGAACACAAACCCTAGGGTTTCTTCATAGTTTTCGAGCGAACTAGTATTGCAGGGGAGTTTCTCCCTGTACAAATAGCGAACATATTCTGTTTTCCCTGTGATATATTACGTCCCGCGCTGTGGCCTCTCGCATGTGAACGTGCAGTTGATCCAGACTGGATAGCGCATGCGAAAGCTGTTCGACTTCAGTGGAACTACACACTCTCCACGTATGTACTCAGCCATGCTGTCAGGCAACGGGGCAGATGCTGTTGCTCACCTGGGCGCTACTTCACGAGCAGAGCAGAGAAAGCCACTCAGTTTCATTGCCTCGCACGATTCAACGCATAGCTACGTGCCAAGATTGACGCGTACCTGAACTCAAGATCGATGATAGCCTGCCCTAGCATGAAATCTCCCGCCTGAGCAGAAAGCGGTGACCCGGCAGACGTTACTTGCGTGTTTGCACGGCCATCCCAAGATTTGCGGAGGATAGGACTGGATATAGCGAGGCGTGGCAGAGCAATAGTTGCCCGCATAGCCGTACGAGACGATGGAGGCTCCAGCTGGCTCCTCCGATCTTGAACGGACTTAGGCCGCATCAACGCACGCGAGGGAGCTGGGGCTGTGACAAAGCAAGGCTAGATCTTTTGCAAGACACAGGATCGCGCCACGCTCACTTTGCTACACGCTATCGACGCACCTACGGCGTTGCAAGTTGCGATTTCCAAGGAAGATGGAACGTCGTTGAGTCATCGTCGGGCGGGGCGAGGCCAGCACTTGGGCGTGAGGCAGTACATTCATATCCGGCTCAAAGATGACGAACACCGGATACTTCTGTGGTCGAAATCATGGCTTCTGGGTGAAGAAGCTTGCCGGTAGGGCAATCATCATCATACTATCGTCGAGTTGTAAAGCCGCAAGTCACTGGGGGACAGGAAATGACTTGGGTCCCGGTGCTCCGAGCAGTGGGCGGAGGCAAGGTGTGTTAGCGCCCATGGTACAATCCCATTCGGAACAAAGGGCATGTCGGCGCTTAAGCGCTTACACCTCAACCGCTGCCACCACCTACGGTTGCCACGATAGCCCGGAGGTCCGTATAACGAGAATGTGTTGCAAATGACCTCGAGGGATTAGACAATATCGGGCTGCCACCGACGGCCACGAGGCTTTGTAGACAGGCACCATCCTCGGACTGAACACGCAGACGCCCTCGAGCGTGGAATCTCCAGAGATCCCGGGACATTGCGTACGAAGGCGAGTCGTTCTCGGCATGGACTCCGGCACTTCTGACCGAGTATGTGTTTGGAGCAGATCGATCAGCCAGTGGGCGGCGGGGCTGCGGGCGGGCGCGGGGACGCCCGTGCTCGCCCGAGGCGGTCAGTTGCGCCGCTCAATCCAAGCGTCTGTCAACCAGTCATGCGAAAGTCCGGGCTGCATTGCCATCGTCCGTCATCGCCTCCTCCCATCTGTTCCAATGCCGCACCCGCCAAGGTCTATAAAGACGATGACTCGGGCAGCTTCTCCCTTCACCATCATCTGCACAGTTGCTTCGGACCCGGGCCAGTTCTCCTCCCTCTTCTTCTATACTAGAGGACTTTAATATCTGTTCCGCATATCCTGGTATCCTATTGACGGCCTCGCTACCTGGTCGCATTTAATCTTCGCACATTTCATCTTCGTCCTGCACATCTTTCAACCCCCTTCTCTTCCCGCTCTCCCAATGGCTGCCCTGAAGACCCACCTTAGCGCGCTCGCCGAGCACGCGCGTGCACACCCCACGCTGCCCATTCTCAAGCTACCGGTGTACGATAGCAGAGACGAGCTGAGGGCTTGGAGGCCGGTCTCGTACAGCGAATTCCAGTCCGACGTGGAGCACTTCGCGACGCACTTGGCCCACAAGCTCCAGGCAGGGGGGATCCTGCCACGATCCGTAGTCGGTCTCTGGTAAGTGCCCTGTATTCCGCGCTTCTCGTTCCCCCCTAACTGAATGCGCGGCATAGGTCAAACGGGATGTCCTACGTCGACGTGCTCTACATTTACGCGATTGCTCGCGCCGGGTACATTCCCCAGCTGTTCTCGCTCCGGCTGCCCAACCCGGATGTCATCTATGAGCTACTTGAGCGTGCCAACGCCAAGGCTATCATCTACGAGCCTTCGCTCGCTGATGTCCTGTCCAACTGCCCGTACCCTGCGTACAGCGCCGAGGACCTCCGCGACGTCGCCGTCGGTGACGCGGTTCTGCCACCGTTGTTCACGCCATCGCCTGAGGACGTTGCCATGATCTTCCACACATCTGGCTCCACGTCTGGACGGCCCAAACTGCTCCCGTGCAACTACAAGTGGCTCGACAACATGATCTCCAAGTCCGCCACCGTTAGCAGGCCATTGCGGAAGACAGGCCAGGATGTCACTGTCGCCATGTGAGTATTCAGCATACATACTCTTGATCCGGACGTGTAGCTGACGTGCCCTGATTAGGGGAAGCATGTGTCACATCGGCCAGACGTTCATGTTTCTCGCGTCCTTCCAAAACGGCGCGTGCACGATCCAGCCGCGGGCCGTCACCTTCTCCACCGACGAGCTCGTGCACATGATCACGCAGGGTGGACTCAACCGCTTGAACCAGTTCCCGGCGTTCTTCGCTGTGCACGCCCGCGCGGCGCGCCAGAACCCGAAGCTACTCGCTCTCCTTCGTGGACTCGACGAGATCTTGTACTCTGGCCAGCAGATGCCGCGTGAGGACGAGGAGTGGGCGTACGCGAACGACCTCCAGATCCGCAACCTCTTCGGAAGCACTGAGTGCGGCGCGATGCTGCTCTCTATCCGTGGGGGCGGCAAGCCGGCTCCTAGCCTCCGCCCGATTGAGGGCACGTCTTACGCCTTCATCCCGATCGAGGACGGCACGGAAAACGAAGGAGGAGAGACCCAGTACACGAACGCGAACGCGCGGCTGCTCGAGCTGGTCATCCTCGCCGACTCGGGCGACTGCCCGCACGTGTCCATGCGCGGCCCGGACGGCCACTACCACACCGGGGACCTGTTCGTCGAGGTCGCGCCTGGCGAGTACGTGAACCGCGGCCGGGGCGACGACTGGATCAAGAGCGAGAACTGCCTCCGGTGCGACACGCGCGCGATCGAGGACAATGCGCGGCAGTCGTGCGCGGACCTCATCGCGGAGTGTATCGTCGTCGGGAACGGCCGCCCCAGCCCGGCGATATTCGTCGAGCCCGCGCAGGGCCTCCAGATGGACGACGCCCGGCTGCGGCGCGAGATCATCCGCCGGACACGCGCGTTCCACGCGCGCAGGTACCTCCACGAGCGCATCACGTCCGCGAAGATGGTCGTCGTTGTCCCGCGCGGAACCCTCCCGCGTACGGCGACTAAGGGCAATGTCCGGCGGCGCGCGGTCGAGGATATGTTCAAAGCCGAGCTGGACGCGATGTTCGCAAGCGCGTGAGCATGTGCCAAAATGGGCGCGGGAACGGTGCCGGCGGTCGTATTCAGTCACTCGCTCCTCACCCCCCTATCACTTTCTTTTCACCCACACTTGCTCCGGAGCAGACGCTACAGAGCACCCTAACCTATTTCCTTCAGCATTACTATCTTATCTTCTGTCAATATTGTTCTTGTCTCGTTCTCGGACAATTGGTTCCGTACCACCACTGTAGCATACTACTACGTCCATACCGTACATATCTGTCTTAATACCCAGGGAATGACATGTTCCTCGTCGCTTTATACGAACCTATCGAGTGCTTTCCTGGACGATAAGGAGATTCGACTGCCAAAAAGCTGGTGCGCCGAACTACAGGACTTTCCTGATCGAGTTGAGATGGCCTCGGCGCTACTTGCTGTGCCTCCGGAGTTTGGCTCTCTCCGCGATCGGTACAACGTTGTACCTCGTTGTACTCAACACCACCACGCGCCCACACCGATCAGCTTGCACAGTTGGATCACGGCGCACGCGATGGCAAAGAAAGCATCGGGATCAAACGACAAGAAGCCCGCTGAGAAGAAAGGGGGCAAAGGCAATGCAGGGAAGGCGGAGGAGTCCGGCGAGAAGAAGGTAAGCGTCGCCGCAGTGGTGCGCGATGCGGTGTTGCGACGTTCAACTTGTGGCATAATACTAAATTTGTGTGCCTCGCTCATCGCCTTGTCCCTTTTCCGCTGAACGGTGACGGTACACTGTCTTGTTGAACATCGGTTGAGCAGGTGTGTGCAATCCGTGTTTCGTCACTGTAGGAACCCGCCACGCTAACTGCGGCTCGCTCCTCACGTCGTCCTGGCACAATCTCACGAAACTGCGGCGATGATTGGCAGGGAAAGGGCGGTGGACTGAAGCCGGCGACCTCGGTCAACGTCCGCCACATCCTGTGCGAAAAACAGTCAAAGGCATTGGAAGCGCTACAGAAAATTCAGGTATGATGATGTGCCGGTGCATACTCGATTACTTGCATCTGCTGCGTCGACCCGTGCTGTGACCTCCATCAACTCATATGTCTGTGTAGGAGGGACAGCGGTTTGACAAGGTCGCACAGGAGTACTCCGAAGACAAGGCCAAAGGTATGTCGAAAGGAGCTCATTCCTCGTCCGAATACTGATGCGAATTGCGGTTTGTTTCCCCTCATCAGCTGGCGGCAGCCTAGGCTGGCAGGTCAGAGGGTCCATGGTGGTACGGAACCCCATCACCCCCCGCTCGTGGCTCGTCTCGTTGTGTGGCTGACAGATCCCGCCGATCCAGGGTGCGTTCCAGGACGCCGCGTTCGCCCTGCAACCATCGACGGTAGACAAGCCCATCCTATCACCCCTCGTCAAGACCCAGTTCGGGTATCACATCATCATGGTCGAGGGGCGCAAGTGAGCCTCTGGCTCGTCTTCCATCTGCTTTCGCCACCGTTCCGTGCATGTATTGTTTTCCCCTTCCGCGAAACTCCTTGCTGTATGATATCTGCATTTCTACGGAGTTTCCAGGGCACGGAGGTCGAAGCAGGTCACGCTGCGAGGGGATATCTCGGGTGGTGCGACGTCGTACCACACATCCATCCGCTCTATTGACGGGGCCAATGGCCCGTAGCAACCTGTCTCGCTGCGCCGGCCATCCCGACATGTCGATATCTGTGCTTAGACTCGGACGTGCGTCCCGGAATGTGGGGTCAGCCTTCTCTCCGGCTCCCTCATCCGCTTGAGCCAGTCGCTGTCAAGATAGCCCTCGTGGTCGAGCCCGAAGCCCTCAACCGTTGTACACTGTACATTATCATGGTACGCTGAGGCGGTGGTACATAAATGTCATGTTGGTATACATAACTACGAGCACAATGGTTGGATGTCCACTCGCCACAGACGAAGCGTGAGGCTAATTCTCAGAGTCGCTCCTACTACTGCGACTGACCCAACTCGCCGGTCTGTCAATAGTCAGAATCGGAATCGGAGTCAGAACTTGCATCGACGACGCTGCTACCACCGCTCCCACTTGTCGATCCCGCCGAATGCGTGTCTGAAGCCATCCTGCCGCGGCCTCCGCTCAATACAACATCCGCTACGACCTTCTTCAAGCTGCGGAGAAAGTCTTTATCGTACTTCCCACCCATGCACTTGAAGAAGACGATCCTCTGGAGCGGAAGTCCGGAATGGTGGCGGGACGTAGCCATATCCAAGATACCCTCGAGAGAACCGAACGATACGAACGTAATCTGCCGGAGAAGTCGACAGTAGCGGGGGGAGGCGGGAAGCTCCTCACTGTCAGGCGAAGGACTGGCGACGAGCTCCGTGAGGGAGGCGAGGAACGCGTTGCTCGACGATTGCGTGCCTAGCATGAGCTCCTGTAGGTTTGGAAAGCAGGTAAGGACCAGCGGCCAGCAGTCGACTAGTCCCCAGCCGATGGTGAGAGTCTCCACGCGGCCGAAGAGCCGGCTTGAGTGGTCAGAGGAGAGCGCGAGGGATAGGATATCCGTGGCGAGTAACCCGTTGCCTGCAGATTGTATCAGGCAGAAGGACGGGTCACCCATTCGTTCGGGACTGATCCACCATTTCATGGTGCTTTCAGACGTTGTCTGGCGACCGTCTCGATCCTCGTCATGACCGGCTAGGAGTAGGTTTCCTCCCAGGAGAGGGGTAGTGTCAGGGGGGAAATGAATCGTCAACGCGCGCAGTAAGTCATCTACACCCTCGTAGTCACAGCCCTTGCAACTGACTCTCAGAACCACCGTGGAAGGAAAGACGACACGATTCAGCAAGAACGCGACGCGGAGCGTGTCTCCTTCGAGGTGCGCTTCTCTGAGGGACTGAAATAGGATTGGGGATAGATCTTCGTGGGCACCAACATCTGATGAGGTCCCTGGTCCGGGTAGAGGGAAGACGTCTTCCAGGTGCATGATCTCCAGGCGGGGCGCGACGGCCTGGAGAGCAAAGAGAAGCTCCTCGACAGTGCCATAGTGCTCGTCGATTTTCCCGTAAAGCCTGATTGAGGTAAGGAAGGGGGAAAGCAACACGCCGTCGCTCCATCGGAACGAGAGCCCCCGTAGCTCCAAATGGCGGAGTCGTGGCGTCGAGGCTGACTCCGCGACGATGGGTACAACCTCGTGCCGAAGACCCTCGGAACTGTAGTCTCCGTCGCTCCCCTGCAGATCGGCTTGGAGTACGAGCCTCTCGAGGATGTCCAAACGGGCTGTAAACTTGGAACACAAAGTCTGGATGCTCTTCTTATGCCCTGTGATGCGCAGTTCCTGGAGGCGATCGGAATGTAGGATCAGTCCGTTCAAAGCCCTTGAGTACTCCACGTGAGTGTTCTGGTCGATATGCCCTACCGCGTAGAGAGGGACACCCTTGGATCGCGCGAGGAGCTTAGTGAAGGGTGCACTCCTCGTAAGCGGGAGCTTGTTCCAATATCTAGGCGTGGCTAGGGTCGTTGCGTAGAACAGTCGGCAGACGAAAGGGAGACTACTCCAAGATGAGCGTCGGTAGAAGTGAAACCGGGAGTACAGGGCACCAAAAGAGAGGTAGTCGTCTTGCGCTACGCATACGAATATTTCCGACAGGAGTTCGGGGAGTAGTCTTCCAACTGGTGTAAGGGCGTTGAGCTGCGATCGGAGGTCGGCAATCGCGCGGAGGTACACGGCGATATCGTCCTGAATCTCGAGACGAGCACGGATGACCTCGCTGCGAGTCCCCCAAGTTCCAAGATCATCGGCAATCTCGATGGACCTATGATGAGGATCCCAAGAGTTCAGTACCGGTGACCCCTACAATGACAACATATACGTCACTGCGGGCTGACACTTACATGCTTTTCGCGCTGTTGTTTCGCCGATGCGAAATGCAACTTACAAGGGAGGCGTGGATCGATAGTAGAATCGCCTCACTAGCAGTTGTGAACCTAGTGCAGTCGAGCAGCGTCCATTAGTATGAACCTCAGCTCCTGGAGATGACATACCACCGTAGCTCCGTGTGCAAGTACTATAGTCTGGTGTCAAGAGGCAGTTGCCTGGGGGCTCGGAGGAGGGGAGACTCGATAGCACGCCGATAGTGCGCGCGATAAGTGCTGGTGAAGGTCACTTGGAGTGCATGGCGATGCCAACAGTAGATGTGGATGACAGACGTCTTAGTACACGGGCAGGTATGGCTCTAACTGACGGATCTCATCGTGACGTGCGGCAGATGTCAGCGGCCTGAATATATATACGGAAAGCCCAGGACTCTCCCCCTACAGGTCAGCAGGCCATGGCCAGAACTACCGGTCGTACCGTACCTCCACCGAGCCTACAACTTCTTTCAACCGCTCGACGACATCAACATCTGCATCCAAACAATCGACAAACGCAAGCTTCTCCAGCGGAAGGGAGTGGTTGCAGCGAAGAATCGCCCAGTCCAGGAGCAGCTTGAGAGGCTCGTAGTCGGCATCGCCAGAGCAAAGCCATCCACTTCGGGCTCGGAGGTCTACCAGCTTGAACGTGACGGCGGAGAGGCGAGGTAGACGCAGGGCGCATCGACCATCAGGGATAGTGAGATAACGCAAGAGGCTGCTGGGTATGAACGTCTGAACGAGGCGCTCTATTCTCGGAAAGCGCCTGAATAGCTTGTTCCACCGGTACTCCTTGAGGTCGATAGAAAGCGACTCCACGGATGTAAAGAGAGTGCCCGCATGGCGGAGTGCTTGCTGTAGGGCATCTCGCCCGTTCGTCACGACAAGGGTCAGGCGAAGAGTTCCCGAGGACGTTTCATCCTCAGACCTCTGGAGGCAGATTTCGACTTCTTCGAAACCGGTGCCGGCTAGGTCGGGAGTAAGGCAGATCGAGATGAATTTGTGCCCTGAGAGAGGTACGTCCTTGGTGAAATGAGCCGAAAGGCCGCACATGAGACCCTTGATACCAGCTTTACGATGGGCCGTTACTGTGACTGCGGCACTGGAGGGGATCGTTAATCGGCGAAACACGTAGGCGACGTTGACCGTATCATCGCTCAGGTCGAGTGTTTTAAGGACGGGAAAGTTGATCGACGCAGAACAGCTCTGTGTGGCAGTATCGATACCTGTAGCCGCCGCTGCACGTGGCAAGGTGTATTCGAGGCGCAAGTGCTCGAGGCGTGGTGATATCATCTTCAATGCGACCAGGAACTGGTCGGGAGTGCCAGGGATTGGGATGCGTTTGACGGATCGGAAGACAGAGGATCGATATACCACCGCTGGCACGAGAATGAGCGATGTGATGCCAGCAGTCGAGGAGGACAGAGCTGCAAGTTCGTTCCACCGGAAAGGCAGTTGCTTTAGCTCCAGCTTGCGCAGCTGTGGAGGCAGTCCCGCTGAGCTCGAGAAAGGTTCGAGAACGGAGGGAGCACCAGGGCCATAGGCGTCGCTACCAGGGCCGCCGCCTTCCATAGTCTCCAGCACGAGCTCCTGGATGCTGCCTAGTTGAGATGCGTGCTTCGCGAGGAAAGTCCGTATACTCTGTTGTGGACCGTTGATGAACAATTCCCGTATTCGCTTGGAGTATGCAGGGCTCATTATCCGCGAGATGTGTGTGTGGCCCGAGCGAGTGTCGATATACGCAGCAACGTAGAGAGGAGCGTTTTTGGATCGCGTGAGGAATGTGTCGGGCGTTGAGCTACGTGGTGTTGAGTAGATGAAGCTCCAAAACCGTGGTGTACCCAGAGCCGTAGAACGAAAACGGCGGCAGACAGCAGACAGCACGACCCATGGAGACATCCAGTAATACCTGTGTTCCGAGCCTAAAAACTTCAACAAACGGTCATGTGCCGCATCCGCCACATGGACGAATATGTCCGAGAGGAGTTCGGGAAGTAGTCTCGCTATCGGTGCGAGGTCGTTGAGCTGCTCGCGAAGATCGGCGACTATACGCAGATGAGCTTCGATGTCGCGCCGAAGCTCAAGCCGAGTGGCGCGGATGTTTGAATCGACCTCGGTGCCTCGAGTAGACCTTTGAGTCCCGATATTCAGATTCCTTATTCGCAAGTTCAGACTCTGCGCGGGGAAGACTCACATAGTGGCCCACGGCTGCGATGTATACGTCCCCTTCGGATCTCTCGGTGAATACCAAGTCTCGTGGTCCGGCTGTGAGGCAGCCACTGGCAGTGGTGGTGCAAGCAAGATATACATAAGCGAACCACTTCCCTGACACGTATGGTCCTCTAGGTTTGGATGACATACCTCGCGAGGACGATCTGTCCGATGCGTACTGGATGGTGGTTTGAACAAGGGGACGTCAACGCGAGGGGGAGGGGAAA
Organism: Trametes polyzona; assembly: GCA_022606195.1. Taxonomy (NCBI): domain Eukaryota; kingdom Fungi; phylum Basidiomycota; class Agaricomycetes; order Polyporales; family Polyporaceae; genus Trametes; species Trametes polyzona. The sequence goes on along the minus strand of JABYQF010000011.1, from coordinate 1,046,769 downwards.
CGGTCGTGCCACTCGCGATGCACGTATCGGCATTTACCGGTGAGTCGTCCGCGAGGCCCGCGTACGCCGCACGCCAGGGGTGCCGAGGTCATTGAACAGCATGGCCGGTACGTAGACGTACCAGAAGGAACACACCTTGATATCTGGATGTTTCGACGCGGCTGACCACGCGCACGCATTTGATGCCATTATGAGAACCAACTGGTAGTATTCGACATTACGAAATCCTGCGATACGGGAACGACTAACAACATAGTATAGACGCGATAAACAGACACACCAGCACACCAATTCAACCTAGATAGAGCAACCGGATCCCTCGCCCGATGTCGACGCTACATGAAGTCGGAATCGTTGGTCTGCCCCGCAGTCAGCCGCGTCCGATGCTCAAGATATCGTATGAGATCCTCCGTCGTCTCCAGCGTGGCCGGGAGCCCAGGCACCTGTGCGCCGTTGACCATCGGGCCTTGGCCGACGAGGGAGTGCGCACCCGACATCCACGGCTGCGGGGCGAAGTTGCTGAACTCCATCACCGGCGTGGGCCCGCCCCCTCCGTTCGCCTGGGGCGTCGACAGACGCACGAAGGCTGACGGCTCGAGCGGCGCGCTGCCAAAGGCCGATGGTCCGAGATTCGTATACGGGAAGGAAGAGAACGTAGAGGTTCCTGAGGAGGGTCTCCCATCCGGAGCGCTCGATCCTGAGGGCGCCCCGTTGCCCATCGGATTTTGCGAGGGGCCGGCGAGGGACGGAGACATGGGTAAACCGGGGGAACTCGTGGCACCCTGGAGGTGCGCACGCACAGCTTCTTCGGAGGATGAGCGAGGCTGCGTAGGCGCAGGAGTATCGGGAGGGGCGAAGCTCGCGGGAACCCCGTTGGCCAGACGAGGGGAGACTACGGCTCTGCCTCGAGCAGGTACATCCCCCGTTGATGTTGATGTCGCGGACGCTTTCCCGTTCGCCGAACCAGGGCCGGAGGGGGTGGGGGATCTCTTTGGCGCCATGGCCGCCACCTTCGCCAGCGCCATCTCACTGAGGTTCGCCTTGTAGAACGACGTCACTTGGATGGTCGTCTATGCTCCTCGTCAGACTCCGGATGTCGGATGATGCGGGTGCTCCAGGACACACCTTGTTAGGCATGGATGCGGCGATGCGCTTGAAGTCATCCCCGTGTTGGCGGAGCAGCTGCAGGAACAGGGCTGTATGAGCATACGTCAGCCATCGACGTCTCTGGTCGGCGAGGCTGAGAGGGAGAGGACTCGCCTTTGTCCTCGTCCGACCAATTCGCCCCGCTGCCGCTAGCCTTCTTACGTGCCGTGGCCTCTGTTTGGTCGATGAACTTGGTCTCAGCCGTAGTCGCGGGAGCTGCCGGAGCCTCTGCTGGCGTAGAGGTGGAGGGTGGTACTTCAGCGTCCGCCTTGCTCTTACGGCTCTTCCTCGTCCGCTTTGTTGGACGCGGGTCGTCCTCCTGCGTGTTGAAGTCAATGACATCGCCCCCGCGGGTTAGGAGCGCTATACGTACCGTTGCATCCTCTCCGTCATCCTGCCCACCCATAGCTGCTACCGCCTTTGGGGTGGGATTGACACGACGCCTGGGTCGCTTAGGGGCGGGAGTGGGTTCCGGATCGGGAGTCGGCGTACCAGCGGGGGTATTCTGCGTGGTACTCCTCCGCGAGGCGTTGGTCCGCTTCTGCTGATCGACTGTGGACGCGGTGGATGGACCCGCTTCCGACGCTGTCTCGGTGACAGGCGTAGCGGCAGAGGGCGGGGCAGTGGCCTGCCCACGGCGTCTCCGACCGGAAGAGGTCGTATTTGGTGTCGAGTCCCTCGAGAGCTCATCGTCGTGCTTGAGGATATCCGCGAGGAGCGCGTTGCCCTTCTGCTTCCCGCCTCGTCCGCGACGCGTCCGCTTTCCGACGGTGTTGTACTGCGCGACAACCTTCCGGAAGTCGATCGTCGTGTTCTTGTGCAGGTAGTAGAACGTGACACACTGCGCGGGCGTCTTGTTGGGCAGGAACTCGGCGATGATGCCGAATTGCTTCGGGTGCATTGCGTACTTCTCGAGGAAGATCGCCTTCTCCTCGTCCGTCCAGTCGTCGATGCCCGTCTCGAGCGCGTAGAACGAGTGCGGGTCTTCGACGAGGTTGTTCGTGTCGTCGAAGAGCGGGTCCACGCGGCCCTTCGTCACAGAGAGCATGTCTGGAATGACCGCGGCGTTCTTCGCGGACAGATGGTTCGCGTCCGTAAGCTCCTCATTTCCCAGGCTCGCAAGGATCTGTTCCATCTCCAAATCCGTGCGCACGGCGTCACCCATCGCGGCAGACCGCCGCGTAGTGCGACCGGCGGTGGCGGCGGCCTCCTCGAGGGCGTTCGCACGCGCGATCTCGTCGAGCTTCGCACAGTGCACCAGCCACTTCTCGTGCAGCTCCAGGTACTCCTTCCGTAGCCGTTCGACCTTCTGGGCCAGGGCTGCCTGGTGCTCGGCAAAGCGCTTCCGCAGCGAGTGCTTCGTCCCATCATACGCGCCCTGCGCTACTTGCTGGTGCTCCTTCTCGGTAACCGCTTCTACGACCGTCTCCGGCTGTGGCTGCACAGGTTCTTCGGGCTCGGCGATGTAGCGGTTGGACATGATGATTGGCTCGACCCGCTCCTCCTGCGTCTGCCGCGGGAGGTGCATCCGCATCCGCACAACCAATCGGAGGGCATCAGAAAGAGGGAGGTCCGCCATGACCTTCTCTGAGTCGTTCATGAGTTCATCGGCAGGGGGTGCAGCATCCCCCCCAGTAGCAGACGGGCGCGCCTTCTCGAGCTGCATGGTCGCATCAGGATCCTTCTCTGCAGCCTCAGTCTCCTCCCGCAGGGTCTCCTCGCTGACAGGAGGCGAAAGCTCGCCGGCCTCCTCGTGACGTCGTTCTACAGAGGGCGCTGTTCGTGGTGCCCTTGGGGTTGACGCTAGACTGTCTTGGCCATGAGAGGCGCTGTCACGCAGCGACGACTCCAGCTCGGCTCTACTGCCAGCAGTAGCGTCGCGACTTCTGGGAGATGCGTGAGGCACAAGCGGCGAGACTGCAGCATCGCGCCGCGTAGGTGCGGGGGATGTCGGCGCAGTAGATGCGTGGCCGGTAGGGTTAGCACTTGCCGAGACAATGCCCACGTTCTCTTCAGCGAAAGAGGTCTTACGAGGTGTCACGGGTCTCGGTACAGCCTGGGGAGCCAATACAGGCGAAGAGGGACCAGGAGATGGTGCAGCAGAAGAGGCAGGTGAGGACATCTCCATGTCAGACTCTTCATCACCCCGCGTGGAGGCTGTGGACGAGGGAGGGGGGCGTTTGCGAGCACCCGCTCGAGACACTTGCGGGGACGCAACAGCAGTATTGATGGATAGCGCGGGGCGGGTCTGTTCGGGCTTCTCGTTAGTCGCCGCAGGAGCAGGCGAAGCAACGGGAGGCTCCGCCTTAGCAGGGACGGTTACGGGTCCGAGTGTAGGGGAAGCGGGCGGAGACATATCCATATCGGAAGTATCCGCAGCGTCTTCTGCGTCCTCACTAGCGACCCTGGCTTCCTGAGCGCCACCTTGTTGCGCTTCCTCCTCGTGCTGCCGAAGGCCCTTGACCTTCGAGACAACATCTAAGGCAGGGAGAGTCGCTGGAGTGTGCGAACGTACTGGAGAAGCTGGGAGCGACATTTCCATGTCCGATTCTGCATCGTCCTTGCCTTGGCCTGAGGCGACTTCTGTCGAACGTTGTTCGGACTGCCGAGGCGTGCTGGACCGAACCTTGTCATCCTCAGGAGTAGACTTAGATTTCTCCGCCCCAGCTCCCTCAGGGTACCTGAGCTTTGCGTCAATAGCGAGGGTTGACGGTACGAAGGCAGGCGCCCTCTGAAGGTAGGATCGACGCCCTGAATTAAACCGATAAACCGCTTGCAGGAGGATCAATTCTATAGACTACGTACCGCTATTCGACTCGCCACCTGACTGACCCAGTAGCGCAGGCTGGTTGGCAGGGTTCGGCTTAGGCTGAGCAACCATAGCTGAAGGGTGTGACGTGGCTGCGATAGGCCTCGAGGCGGAAGGTCTCTCATCGTGAGGCGTAGAGGCAAGACTGTCAACACCCGGAGTAACCTGAGCCACGGAAGATATCTGTACCGCAGGAGACCTAGTCTGGGACCGAGCAGGAGCAGCAGCCATGGTCACAGAAGGGCCAGACTGAATCTGGAACGGAGACACCTGAGGGGTAGATCCGGCTTTCGGCGGAACCTGGAGCGAGGATTGGGAGGGTGTCGAAGAACTAGCTGCAGGAGGCTGCGCAGGCGAGCGAGAGACCAGTTTGGCAGGTGGCGGCGGGGCACGCGCAGGGCTCAGTGGTATACGTACCGGCTGAGAGGGTTGTGGTTTGGGAGGTAGAGGCTCCAAGTGAGGCAACTCGGGAGATTCCCGCTTGGGCATCGTAGTAACGGGAGCCGACCGTGCAGGTGAAGAATACTGCGCCGGACGTGGTGAAACTGGGCTGACCGACCTTTCGGCGTTATCGCGACTACGGAAACGCCTATCACCGCGATCCTGCGACACAGAGCGGGCAGTGAAGTTAGACGGAGGATTCCTGCTGCTGCCCTCCCCCCGGTCTGCGTAGAGATCGTCGTCTTCTGGGGCCCACTCTGGCTCTGGGAGGGGCGCACGGTAATTATCGGGGCGGGGAGGCACATGCGGAAAACGATTCCGAGGGGGTACCGAGGCCGATGATGACGGCGAAGAGTACGGCCGAAAACGTTCTCCAGCAGGTTGTGAAGGAGAAAATACTTCCCGTGGTCGTGGTCGGTCCACTGGTCGGTCCCTGAAATCTCTTACGGGAGGTTCTGGGAAGCGCTCCACTGGGCGCTCACGGGGTAGAGGGACGCTACATTTCGGTGTCAGCCACGAAGGCATTATGGCAAATACACGTGCGTACCTCTCGGGATAGGGAACTGGACCGCTGTGAGTTTGCTTCCAGGTGGCGGAAGGCTCAAATATACGCGTTACAGGAGGTGCTTCACGGATCGGTCTGTTCCAAGGTTGGGGTGTGTATGGTGGCTCGCGAGCAGGTTCTCGGCGATCTGGCCAAGCTACAGGTTCCGGCTCTTGCCATGTAGGCGGACGTGGCCACGCCTCGACCGGCGCGGGTCGATATCGCTCTGGAGATGGAGTACGAGGGAAGTACTCTCGGTCGGTACGCCAGTACTTTGGATTGTACTCGTCGGCGTAACCTTCGCGGAATGGAGGTGCAGGTGGCTCCTCAGGGGGACCAAATCTGTCGTAGTATGGATATACCGGAGGGGGTACTGGAGGGGCCGGTGGTATCGGGTGTTCTGGGTACGGTGCTGGTTGCTGCCGCTGCATGGGATACCATGAGGAATGAGTGGGGAAAACGCGATGGGAAGGGGGTGCTCTGACATCGTATGTTAGCGACAGGTTACCAGAGAGACGACGACCGTCGCCCATGTTCGACATGGCAGATTAGGAGGTGCGGTTTTTTTATGACGAACGAGAGGGAGGTGTGAAAAGGGCCAGCGTACAAAGCCCAAGCAAGTGGTACAGAGAGCGATTATGTCAAGCAGTAATTTTGCGCAGTAGGAGCCGATAGCAGCCGTCAGAGGGGTATCCTGTAAGCTCTAGATACGAGGACGTCGTCCGGCAGGTGGTGGTGGTTGTCGGTCGTGCTCTCCTCAACTCTTTCCGCCACAGGTCTCAATCAGATTCGATCGCCGCTCTTCAAGCACAGGAGGAACAGGCTGCGCCGAGCCGCCAGCTTCAGACTCCGATAGTATCTGTACTGCTCCGCGCGAAGCAATGTGGCTGCTCTTCCCAATCGGGCGTACGCACACTCCATGGATTCCTCCTCTTCCCCACCGGACCCGGCCAAGCTATGTTTCGAAAGTGTGCGAACTAGACGGCTTATCATTGCTTCATACTGGGCTGTTGTACTCCTTGCGATACCTCTTTGGTGGAAGACGACCAGTATTGAAAGATTGTCACTGCCAACATCGCGCGTTTATGCACAACGCAGTCGAGAGGTACTATCCTTTAATTGCGCCTGCAGCTCGCTCTAATAGTGAGGCCGCTCCTCGTAAGCTGTCGTTTCCTGTCTCAGTCAATGTAGAACTTCCTGGAGAATCCAAGGCTCAGTCACTGGAGAGAGGCCTACAAGACGCTCTGCAGTTGAGCAAGGATGCTGTGGCTGCTAGCGCGGTTGATGTTCGTCTACGTGTCGGGGATGTCAAGTAAGTCGATCGTCCCTATGGACCGTCGACCGTGTTTGAGCTGGCGCAGGGATGCCGCATACAACGTCGTGTTTGATAACACGAATAGCAAGTCCGCCGTCGAAGGGAGGGAGCTGCACCTGAGCGTACCGCCTGGTAATACCCAACGTGAGTGTGCGTATGTTCAAGAGGAAGATCCCTCGCCTCATGTGCAATATACAAGTACCCGAAACGTCCGCTCAAAAATTGGCGGACATCCTAACGAAACTCCTCGCGCCATACAGCACCTACTCTGCGTCTCAACTGCAGACCCAGCGTGTTATGAAGTACTCTCCACGATACAGGCTAGCGTTCACTTTGTTGAACGAAGATGCTACAAGTGGGCATGCTGCCTTTGCGTGGGACGTACAGGGGGCAATTCAAGGTGCGCGCGTTAGAGCCATATGCGCCTGCCGAAGCTGCATGCGATCCTTCCGTTCCCCATTCAATATCACTGCTTTCTAGGCCACCTCGGGCCTCTCCTCGAGAAGTTATCAGACTTGCACAACTTCACGATCGAGAGCCAAGTTCAATACCACGCACCCCTCGCCTTCCAGCCACGACCCGTAGACAACGACGGACATCAAGTCCATGGGCTCACACAAGAAGACCTCACAGTCTTCATCAACTCCGCCGAATGGACGTTGTGTACGTATAGCCGCTAAGTCACCCAGTCCCGGCGTCTATGCTTAACTGCCGCGATTCAGCATCAAGCGTGTCCAACGACCCTGTCATCCACTTCGTCCTGTTCATACCGTCGGCCAAGAACAGTCCACTGCATATTCTTGATCAACAAGGTGCGTACAATTTCCCATGTCTCGCATACGGCGCGCCATGCCAAACGTTGATGCGCAATAGGCTCGATTCACCCTTCAAACGCATTCCTCCTCCCACAATGGGGTGGCATCGTCCTCCTCAACCCTTCCTCCTCGACGCAGACCCCTATCCCCCGGCTGAACGCGTCTGACCTCTCTCCCGCCTTCGCCACTTTCGCACATCAACTTCTCACGCTCCTTGGCGTTCCTGGTCTACCACCCGATGTCCGTGCCGCGCGCCGGACAGGCGAGCCGTTCACCGACTGGGAGCTGGATGCACTCTTGCGGAGGCGAGCACTGGAGAATGTACAAGGCAGCACAGAAACTCTGGAGGCCATCGTCCGGCTCGTGGACCAGATCGAGAACATGCCTGTTGGGCAGGACGTCGTGGGCGACGTACAAGATGCGTTGAACGCGCTCAACGAAGTACGTGTCTGCGCAGTTTGTTGCCCTTTCACTTGTTGACCGTTTGGCGTGTCCATAACCATTAGGCCCACGAATCAGCCCGAAAATCCCCCGTCGAAACGCTGAAGCACTCCGCACGGGCGCTGACGCTCGCCTCGCGTGCGTTCTTCAACCCGGGCATGCTCGCGCTGCTCTACTTCCCCGCCGAGCACACGTACGCCGTCTACGCGCCCCTGTTCGCGTCCGTCAGCGCGCCGCTCATCGGCGCCGTCGTCCGCGAGCTAATGGCATGGAAACGCGCGCGGAAGGAGGCGCAGGCGAAGGCGCAGAGGGAGAGGGAGACGGAAGCTGCGGGCAGAGTCGGCGGAGCAAAAGCTGAGTGACAGTCATAGCAATACCATAGCTGACATGTATGTATATCTCGGGATCGCGGACCTACGTGGACCTCGAGGCTTACCGTGCGCGATACACGGCCACACACTGCCCATTGCTTATTACGGGATTTCCTGCGCGCCCGATGATATCCAAACATACAAGAGGTATTCGCATTCGCACCAGGATAGCGTGGCATCGCAGCTCCAGGCCTATCACAGCGCTTTCTCCCGCACGTCCGTCTTCTGCATCTTCGGATTCGCGTCTTCCCGCTGCACACCCTCCTTCCCTACCACACGATCAAATCGCTCAGCCACACCCCCTGTATCCAGTGACAAGCGGTAGTACTCACGATGTCCAGCTGCCGTCGCGTTATCCTCCTTCGACCCAACTATACCCGTTGCCCTTGACGGTGGGCTGAGCGTGTACACCGCTGCGGCGCCGAGCGCTGCGACGCCGCCGAACAGAAGGAGCTGTGTATATGCCTTCCTTGTCAAATCCTCATGCATATTTTAAGGCTGTGTGGGTACATACGAGGTTACCTGGGTGTTGAGGTCGGCTCATTGTGAGTGTCGTCCAAGAACAGTGGTATGATTCGCGTGTACTACCCCTACACATGAGCCTCAAGGTATATGTATCTCCCCTCAGAGCCCATGACGAGGCAGACGACGCGACGGTGGTGCAACGGGCCAAAGTAGTGGTTCCGTACGATGGGACTTGGGGATATAGGATGACCAGCCGGTGAGGTCATCGCCTCCCAGTCCCGACGAACTGGCAAGCCTTCCTCCCTGCCGTAACATGCTGTGTTGTACATGCACCATGGAATGTCCATCGTACACAAATGCGTCATGGTTACCACCTCCCCGAATTCGAAGCTGATCTCGATGGCAACATCGAAACCAACAGTCGCATCCAAAGCCGCCATTGTTCGGAGGACGAGGGCAACCACACATCGGTGAATATCATGCACTCCAAGGGAAGGATCGTCATCATTGAGGGATGGAATACACACACATGCGATTGGACGGGGGAACACATCATCACGAAGGCAGCTCAGAAAAGGACAAGACACAACACATCGTACACCACATGCTCGTTCGTCATGTATCGTCGCCCGAACACCCGCTACATGGCATACCTGCAGCAGTCACATCGTCAGTACGTAACGCCACTAGGGATGTCATGACCGAAAGAGTACGCACTTCCGTGTCCACTCCCGAGCTGTCGCCTCGTACCGGGCCCGATCGGTCTTGTACAAGTGCGCGATGTCGGGAACCAGAGGGTCGTCGGGGTTGGGGTCCGTCAGCATTGAGCAGATCGAAAGGAGCACTACGGACACAAGCCAAGACAATCAGCATCTGCGATTGCAGAGATAGGGGCTCTGGGGGCAATGGAATGCTACGCCGCACTACAGCCGTCGAAATGGAACCCGTAGTGGGGAGCGTAGTGCCGACCAAAGCAACACGAGAGCCCAAGACATCCGCGTACCTTTCGAGATCGTCAATGCTGGACTCCACTGGTCCCTCAAGATGTCGAGACAGATCGACCCGTTCGCGTTGATGTTCGGGTGGTAGATCTTCGTCGTGAAGCTGACCTTGGGAGGCTTGAAGGGGTAATCGGTCGGGAACGTGATCGAGAGGAAGAACACGCCGCCGGCGTACGGCGAGTCGCCCTATTCGATTCGATGCGATCCACCGCATTCGGAGACAGACAGCACGAAACGGGCGCAAGACGAGCGATTACACGAGAGGGCGTGTCAGTATCGCCGAGCTTCACACGCAATAGCAAAGCGCAGGAGCATTGACGTACCGGTCCCATGATCGTCGCCTGCCACTGGAACATGTTATCGCCAGTCGGGCCTGCGCTGCACGAGGAGGGCGGGTCCCGGCCGAGGTCGATCAATTCCTACAGACAGAAACAGGCAGAACGGCAGCCAAGCAGCGCAGAAGAGGCTATCCGTCAGCACGCATGCCTCCCAAGAGCGGTCGAGCGCTGCACAGCAACCACATCCGGCCGAGCAGACGCCGCAGCGGGAGGTGACTAGTGGCGCAAAACGGGTACGCACCTTGTTAATGCGCTTGAGGGCCATAACGAGAGTCTAGAGGACTAGAAGGAAGTCGTGACTATGTTCAGCACACCGTCGTGCACACGATCGAGCAGGATCGCAGAGGAGATGGTGGACGATGGGCGTGCGAGCGGTATCGATGGGCAAAAGCACGACAACCGCGGGTGCGAGCAGAGCAGCGTCGAGCGACCGTCAGCGAAAGCGTATACAGGCGTCGGGGACGAGACACTTACGGTGGGTGAGGGGAAAGACGATGGAGGAGATGGTGGATGAAGACAAGGATTGGAGAGCGTCTCGCTGCTGTTTGGCCTTTGTCACCCTGTTTGGCCTGATTGCAACAGGCGCCCGCACCGGGGCCGGCACTCTCCGGCCTCGCTCCCTATGGCAAGTCAGGGTTTTGTGCTCGAACTCGCCCGAAGACACAGGCCCCGCCCGGTTTCGTGGGTTTGTTTCCTTGACGATGTGCCTATATGATTCTGGAAACAGTTGCTAGTGTGGCACGTTTCGTGGACTGGCAAAAAAGCATGCGAGAAGAGCTGGTGTTACAACAGATATTCATTCCACATCCAACTCTACGCGCGTCGTACTCGTATCTAGGTAAGCTTCGTCATGCACCAGATATCACTCATGGGCATCGGTCGGACTACAAGTAGGCTACAGCAGCTACTACTCTACAGCCTGGTACACTTCGCCGTCAATCGCCGTGCGTGCACGGCCCGCGCGCCGCGCGGCACTACGCACAGAAAGGAGCCGTTTACTCCTCAAGGAAGAAGTAGTTGCCGGACGCTGAAGACAGAGTGAGCTGCAATGCAGGCTATGACAATCACGAATAAAGACATACCCTTCTGCTCGCGGTCCTTGACACTGTACTTCTTGTTCACGCGCGGACGGTAGTTCGTCGGGTCGCGGCGGAACGTGATCTCAAGCGACGCAAGGAACTTGTTCATACCGGTGAGAAGCGATTGCGGGCTATCGTCCCGGATATCAATCAGCAACAATCAATGAAACGACGGGATTGAGACGTACGGTGTGGCGGTGGCGGAGACAGCGGGCCTGCCCTCGAAGACAATAACCCGGTCCGCGAGGTAGGTGGCCATGATGAAATCGTGCTCGATAACGAACGCCGTCTTCTTCGCGTGGAGGATGAACCTGGACAGCACGTCAATCTTTCCGCCGCACGGCAGATGATCAAGCAAGTTCGCACCTCTTGATGACCTTGCTGGCGATGATACGCTGCTCGGAGTCCAAGAACCTGTCGCGCGTGTCAGATGTGGCCACTCGAAGACGTCCACCACGAGATAGGCGACTCACGAGCTGGGCTCGTCAATCAGGTAGACAGACACGTTGGGCTTGCCGAGCGCGAGCACAATGGCGACACGTTGAAGCTCTCCTCCGGAAAGCGTCTTCACGTCCTGGTCCATGATCGGCTCGAGGTTCATCGGCTTGAGCACGTCCGTGTTGAACTGCGGGTGCATAAACGCCGCCTTGATACGCTTGAGCAGCAGCATCCGCACGGTGCCCGGGAACGATGGCGAGATCGTCTGGGGCTTGAGCGATACCGCGAGGCTCTGCTTCTCCGCCTCCTGGTCGGGCGTGTCGCCCGCGAGGAGCTTGACGAACGTGGTCTTGCCCGTTCCATTCTCGCCAAGCATGACGATGATTTCCGAGTCCGTGAACGAGCCGCCCTCGACGGTCAGCTTGAAGCCACCGTTCGTCTTGGTCATTGATGGGTAGGAGTAGTGCCTCGTCTTGTCGACGATCAGCTCCTCCGCGGTCTCCACCATCTTGAAGGAGAGCGATTCTTCACGGAACCGCAGGTTTTCGGTAGGAATGAAACCGTCCAGGAAAATGTTGATTCCTGAGGGGGTCAAGCGCTGCTTGAGCTGTAACGGATATCTGCACATACCTTCTCGGACGGAGTAAGGCATCGTCACGACACCGTACATGGAGGGCTTGCCGTACAGACAGCAAACAAAGTCGGACAGGTAGTCCAGCACGGACAAGTCGTGCTCCACGGCAATGACATAGTTGCTCGGGGTGAGCAGGTCACGGATGACCTCCGCCGCCTTCAGACGCTGCTTGATATCGAGGTAACTTGACGGCTCGTCGAACATGTACACGTCTGCGCGCTGAATGCAGGACATCGCGATCGCGAACCGCTGGAGCTCTCCACCAGAAAGCTGGCCGACCTCACGCGTGAGGACCTCGTTCAGCTCGAGCTCGTCGCACATCTTCTGTTTGTTGTCGAGCTCAAGCTTCCCGTCGAGCATCTGCGACACGCTCATGTTCCCCTTGATCGCGCGCGGGATGTGGTCGACGTATTGGGGTTTGATCAGCGCCTTTAGATTGTCCTCTAGCACTTTCGTGAAGTAGTTCTGGAGCTCTGAGCCGCGGAAGTACTTCAGGATCTCTTGCCAATCTGGCGGGTCCTATGTGTGCGGGAGCACGCCGGTGTGAGCCTGTGAGAGACGCCCGACGGGGGTGCACGTACATCGTAACGACCGAGGTTGGGCTTCAGCTTGCCCGCAAGAATTTTGAGAGCGGTACTCTTTCCGATACCGTTCGTGCCGACGAGACCGAGGACTTGTCCTGGTCGTGGTGTTGGTAGACGGTGGAGCTTGAAGGCGTTTGCGGTATAACGGTGTGTTACCTCAGAGTCGAGGTTGGTAGGAAGGTTGATGATGGCGATGGCTTCGAATGGGCATCTGCAGCCAGGTCGTACCCAAATGCACTGCTAGAGGGGAATCGGAGGACGTACTTCTTCACGCAAATACCACAACCGATACACAGGAACTCGGAGATGAATGCGATCTTGTCGGTCGGCTTGACCTCAATACAGAGCTTGCCTGTGGGGTCCGCTCAGACTCAACGCGGTCGCAGAGACGAAGATCGTACCCATTTTCACGACAGGACATGACTACGAGATTCATCAGCCCCCGGTTATAAGACCACTTATATCTTGCGCCGCGTACCTTCTTGCATTCCTGCGCGCACCGCTTGGGCTTGCAGCGGTTGGAGTCGACAATGGCTACACGAGTGATTTTGTCGGCCATGGTCGACGGATACGGAGGTAATGAGGGGGAGACGGGGGAGGCGGTGAGCGGAGGGAGCAATGCAGCGCGCTGCAACTGCCCGAGTCCGCCTCGATCGGCACCGCGAAATTTCTGACCACGTGACTCTCTTTAATGCACACTCTGGGATTGGTTCGGGATGAACCCACTGTCAGCGGACTGCTACACTCGCCCGTCCTTTCTTGCAACGACCAGGACAATCGACAGCGCAGGCCTTCATTGCAGCAGAGGACACAGGAGATAGATTTGTTCCCCTTACACTGCGCATGCACTATACACACGTGTAGCCTCCGATAATATAGCAACTTGACGCAGTGGAAGCGTGCAGGGCTCATAACCCTGAAGTCCCTGGATCGAAACCAGGAGTTGCTAACTGTTTTGCTATCTTTACCTCGCTCAGCTGCGAGAGAACGCAGCTTAAGAAGATTACAATGCAACGAGACATCTGCCTAGGCGAGCCTTGCGTTGCACGAGCTACTCGCAGAAATATCTGATTGCTAGTGCTTATGGATATACTGTTTCTTAGGCGCACTCGAATGTGCGCCAACGGTGTCATACAGTATTTACGGCTTCGTACAAGGAGCTTTGCTAGCTGGTCTAGTATACGCACTAGCCCTTACCCACGTATATCATTTGCTAGCTCTACTTGCCCAGGTTATCCGACCACGACTCGTACTTGTCCACCTCCTCCGTCAGCGTCCTGATCTTCTCCCGGATGAGCCCGATCGAATCCTTCCCGAGCGGGAAGTGCAGGGGCGGGCTGGACAACTTTGACAACTCGATGAGTTTCGCGACGGCGCGGGACGCGTCGGCGAGCGTGAGGTCCGCGGGCGTGTCTGACTCCTTGCCGGCACCCGCGAACGCATTGCGGTATTTAGCCACCGGGAGGGAGGGGTTGGCGTAGGCGGGGTGTTGGGGAAGGAGGACCATGTTCGCGTCAACGTTGAAGACGGAGGTCTTAAATGCACCGGTCTCGATGATAGTGACCTGCATCATAGGTCAAGGGGTGAATAAGATGTCCTTTGTAGGGTGACTGAGTCTCACCTTGATGTTCCAGGCAGGGTCGAGCTCCTTGGCTAGAGCCTCGCTGAATCCCTCCAGAGCTGCAGGCCGAGTATTCTATCGTAAATAAACCATTCAGAAGCCTGAAAGGTCGTGACTCACCATGCTTAGTAGCAGAGTAGAACCCGATGGCAGGAATACCCGCGACGCCGACCATGGCGCTGTTCTGTAGGAGCAAGCCTCCCGCAGGCTTGTTCTCCTCGCGGAAGAACCGCACGGCGCGCTGAGACACATGCGCCGCGCCCCAGAAGTTGACCTCAAAGAGCGGGCGGGAGACGTCGTCCGTGAACGCCTCGATCTCGCCGACGGCGAAGTAGCCTGCGTTGTTGAACACGATGTCGACTCGACCGAAGGCGGCCTTTGCCTGCGCGAACGCGGCGTCGATGTCGGCGGGCTGCGTGACGTCGAGCTTGATGACGCGGAGGCGGTCGGTGGGGTACTTGTTAGTGAGGTCGGCGAGCGCGGAGGGCTTGCGGAGGGTCGCGACGACCTTGTCGCCGGTCTCCAGAGCTTGGATGACTGTCTCGCGGCCGAAGCCAGAAGAAGAACCGGTGACTGTGTCGTAAAGATCAGTGTCTGCTCTGAATAGACACGAGGGGGCGGCTCACTGAACCACACACGAGGAGCGGACATTTCTGTGGCAGTTGGTATGGGAGGTCTGCTGGAGTCGTTCGAATGGGTTGTGGTGGACGATTGGCGTGATCTTCTCAGCTTCGATGCTGCCCTCTTAAAGCTCGTCGACGTCGCCCGCAGCGTAGTGGGTTTGTATGCGCCTTTTCCGCGAGTACCTCCATCTGGTGCACCATCCTTCCAGCGTGGGCGCGGACAAGCAGAGATTGAGTATAGCTTGGCAAAGTCGTCAGTGGATACCTTGCGTCTGCTCGGGGACAGCGGTGGGTCTGATGCTGACAAAAAGGCAATTCAACGGCCAACGCACGGCGATACACATACAGTTCTCTGTGGCGCTGAGTCAAGCTAACATTGATGTGCGAGCACGTATCTCCGAGAATATCGGCGGGCATTACTTCTCAACGAGTGCGCATGTTAATCGCAATTGCGCTCATGCGCATGGAGGCGAGTATATGCTTGCAAAGCAACCATGACGAATGGGTCGGCGGGGATTGAAGAACAGACATCATGGCATGACATCGGGTCCTGGCCGTGAAGATCCAATCGAGCTCCTACGGGGATTGTCTGGACGGTAAGTATCCCGGTCGGCCTACGTGCGATGGCTGTGATAGCGCAGCACATGGCTGCTGCAGAAACGGCGTAACATCCACAGCTGCCAAGCCACGGCCCCGGTACGATCATACTGGCGGTTTGCAGTGATATTTGGTCTGTGTCGCCATCTGCACTTCTCATGTATACATACAAGATCTACGCAGGTGACTGATGCAATGGGTCAGCACTCCCGCCCGCTAAATGTCTTGCAGATGCGATACGTACCCCTAGGCGGCAGCGGCAGCCTCTATCCAAGCCTTATGCCGCTTCACCAGTTCCGCGACTATGTCCTCCTCGATCTCCTTCTTCGGGGTTTGCGCGGGGTCGATCTTGAGCCACGACTCCTCGTACTGGGGCTCAGTTGCTCCTGTAGAGGCAGAGTTGCGGGGGGAGACGAACACGACCTCGAACTTGCGCCGATTGAGATCGTTGCCGATAACAACCTGGTGACCGTAGCGAGCGAGAGCCTGTCGTGCTTTGGGGATGAGAAGCTGAGGGTCTGTCTCGAGCTGAAGCGGCCAAACATGAGTCTTCGGGGTGTACTTGGGCGAGCGAAGCATCAGACCTTGAAGGAGACGATGAAGCCTTCTCGTGTCCACTCAGCCACCAAAGGCTTGAGTATCTTTGGAACCTGGTCCATCTCGATATGCAAACTACCCTTCCCGGATTGAATCTTGTGTTCTGACTAAGATATTGTGTACATGCAGTGAGTATAAGCGTCATAACGGTGGTGAGGGCAGCTATTCCCGCACCATTCTCTGCCGAGGCAGGAAGAAATCGCTGACAGCCGCCGCGAGGTAATATAGGCAGCTCCGACCGAGCACCGACAGCTCTTGACTGACCGCGCGTAGAAGCCACAGATAGTCATTCACCGTCACAAAGGTGAGGGTGAGCAGCGTTCCGGCGTTCTGCACGGCCTTGTATGCCGTAAGCACTTCTAGTAGCTGTGCACGCTCCGAGGGGCGCACGACAATATGCGAAGCGGCCGTTGGGTCCGCGGACGAGGACTCGGAGGGGTCAAAATCCAAGAAATCCAGGAATGGATGCGTGGAGTGCGAGTAGTGCCGGCTGAAGGGCTGCAGACTAAACTGCCGGTGCATGAAGATCACGGCATATCCTGCCTTGAGGAAGTATTCCGCCGACGTCGCTCCTCGGGTACCTTGGGGTGTATTTCATTGATACGGACATCCACACCGATTCGACGAAAGTGACCATACCTGCACTGAAGTTGTCTAGGAACCGTACACTACGCGCCGTCAGCCTGGAGATTCGTGTTGTGCATGGACCGTAGGACGTGGCTCACACATTGAGCTCGAGAGGCACGGTAGTACCACCACTCTACCGAACGAGGGGACGCGGATCAGCGTCGATCCCGGGGATCACCAAGTGTCGTGTGTACACACCGTTACGAGAACGACCTCGCGCCCCTCCTTCGACTGCCTCTGCACGAACTCCTTGACACGCGCAACATCCTTCTCGAGTGATGCAGGTGGCGGTTGTGTTGCAAAGTACTGCTCGGCAGAGAAGGTGTGCTCTCCCCCGGACTGCGCGGATGTCGCCATTCTGGATTCGGGGTCGATCCCGTAGCCAATACGCGCTGTTTTGACTGTTTCTGTCGAGGTTCCGAGGGACTGGTACGTGCTTCAGCCTGTGCGGCGACGTCCAGACGTGCGAGTGAAGCAGAGAGCAGGATGAGGTCGAGCGTCGAGAGTGTACATGGCCGCTCGAAGACTGACTAGGACGCGCGCGTCCTCCGTCCGACTCGGCCCACGTTCTCCTTTTGACCACCATCCCGTCGGGAACAGTGCAGTGCGTCCGTCCAGCCTCTTCCATACCTACGATGTTGGACACTGGCCGCTGCAGCATGCCTATGCTATTGTATTTCTATCCCAGCGAACCATACTTGAATGAAGCCCTTGGAAATGGAAGCCTTGATCCGCCCTAGGCTTGGAGTGTTGGACCGCCATGTCCGAGTCGCATCAATATCGCACCTCACAGCTCTGTATAGCATACGTCGCACAATCATCCCCGAAAGCAAGCGTGTGACCGCTATGGACTCGTAGCAATGTATCTCAAACACCTACCCCGCAAATAGCTCATGCAGTGCGCCGCGCACGGGCCCGGGTGGTCTGCATTGAAACACAGAAGGTCGGTCTCCTGCGAATCTTGAATCCTCCCCGCTAATGCGCCCGCCGCATATAGTGAATCACCGGCTATTCAGCTATGCTGCCATGGTCAGACAAAGGTCGAATGGTCATCCTGCGGCTGCAGGATGCGACATGATTGGCCCGTGGTTCCCCAGACGTGGCGTTCAATCAACGCCAAGGCCGCATAACACTGCCGTAGGCTCACCCATGTCGATGTCCGCCCGGTCCCCATGGCCGCCTTTCGATTGCCAGCCAATCACGATGCAACCCAACCCGCCCTGAACCGGGCCAATAGCGTTCCTGTCCAATGGCAAGAGTGAATTATGCGGGTCACCCGAATCCGACTGGTACGGATAGCAACGATCGACCCCGTGAGGCCTCTCCTGGTGCCTCTCGGGCCCGCTGATACCTCCTGGTACACGCGCCCCAGGGTGGCGGATCAGCCTGAGGGTGCGTCCATCATGCGTCGGGAGTTTCTTCCCTGGACCTACTTCGCCGGAAATACTCCCGAGAACGCAGGGCTCGGACGTTAAATAGCCCCACACCATCCATCTCTCTTCCCCATTCCTTTTCCAAATTCCAACGTACCGAGGCCGGATCCTCTTCCACTTTCGCACCTTCCAGGCATTCTCTCACCCGTTCTTGCTCCTTCATCCTTCCTACGACTCCCGTTCCACCACTCTCGTTAGTTCCCTAACCAGTCATGTACTTCTCGAAGAGCTTCATCGCGGCTGCTACTGTCTTCCTCGGGCTCGCCGTGCAAGCCCACGCGCATGCCGGTGTCCAGCCCGCCCTCGGAGTGAACGGCGCGTTCGCGCGATCCAACGTGCAGCGTCCGTCGACTGCGAAGCCTTGCGGCAACGTCGATGTTGCCAAGAACATCGACAAGTCCACTGCCATCCCTGTGAACGCAGACGGCACCTTCACCGCTACCGTTACGAACTTCAATGGGTGTGTACCCTCCACTCTTCGTCGTTGTCCTACCAAGTCACTAACCGACGGCTTGCCCTCAACTTGACAGTGGTACCGACGGCTCCCGGCAGGTATCCGCAAAGGTTGACACCTCGGGTACCGGGAAGTTCGCGGCAGCAACCGTCACCCGGAACGGCGACAAGGTCAGCCTCATCTGTCTCACGGCCTCTCCAAGGGGAGGTTCCGCTGACCGTTCCACCATAGTCACCGAAGAACGTCGGCTCGCAGCAGATCGCCGTCCAGCTGCCCAAGGGCATCCAGTGCTCGGGCGGCGCGGCGAAGAACCGCTGTGTTGTGTCATTCACCACGGCTGGCGGCTTTGGCAACTGCGTCGTCGTGCAGACCGCCAATGCCCCGACAGCTGCTAAGACGCCCGCTCAGGGCAAGAAGGCCCGCGACATCGACGCTGTGGTGCGTATTCTTGACTGTTTGGAGGCACTTCGGAACCTCATCATGGTTGGTATGCTACCCAGGGCACGCGCGCTGCTCGTGCTCTTCGCGCCGCGGAGCGCGAGGAGGAGGAAGCGTTCGAGGACGTTGAGGACGTCGAAGTTGGCGAGGACGAGGACGATGAGGAAGATGAAGAGTGAACGAAGGTCGGCGCGGGGAACCCGCTGGGCAATGCCTGATACTTCCAGAGGTGCGATCGTGTATGAGTACGTACGTTGCCCGGACGCCTTCTCTCCCAATGCAGACTTGGTTTCCCGGGATTGTCATGCATGCGACGCGTCTGCTGCACTTATCTACAGTTCAGGTGGACAGCCGCATGCAAGAGCGGCCCGTGCCCTAAGAATACTCTCGGGTGGCTTACGAGGTATCGTTGCAAGAATACCCTGGGTATCCAGGATGCTGCTCCGAAACAAAGATTGACATATTACACACATTTATTTCACTGACGCATGCCGTGACTATAGGCTTCGCGACGCGCATATATTGAGGTGTGTGTGAATACGTGAATCGTTGGGGCACCATATCGAAGCATAACGCGATCCTAGATTGGTCCATGGGGCATATATAAAGGCATTTGCGGCCACTCATCCCCTCTCCGGCTCCCCAGCCCTCTTCGAAGCGATCACCAGTTGCATTCATGTCCAGCATTGGCCAGGATGAATGGCCAGGACTGCCCGACGGCGTTCGCTCGCGGACGCTGCCAGTCCGTGACCTTGACGTGCACTTCTTCGAGGCAGGCAAGCCCACGGACCCGCTCATCCTCCTCCTCCACGGCTTCCCCGAGATCGCGTACTCCTGGCGCAAAGTGATCCTGCCCCTCTCGCATGCCGGAGGCTTCGCCTCTCACGTCGTCGCTCCCGATCTGCGCGGATTTGGGCGCACGAAGCCCCTCGACCCCGCCGCGCCCGGCGCCGCGCGCCCCCTCGCGTTCGCGGACGACGTGCGGCCGTACCAAACGCTCAACCTCGTCGCGGACGCCGCCGCACTCGTCTCCGCGCTCGGGCACGACCACGCCGCCTGCCTCATCGGGCACGACGCAGGGGCGACCATCGCGGGCTTCACCGCGCTCGCCCACCCAGACCTCTTCCGCTCCGTCGTCTTCCTCAGCACGCCCTTCCCCGGCCCGCCCTCTCCCTCTCCCTCTCCCTCCCCCCGCCCCGGGCCCGAGTCCGCTTCGAGCATGAAGGGCAGCGGCGCGGCGCTGTTCCCCGCGACGCTCCTCGAGGACGCGCTGGGCAGGCTCGACCCGCCGCGCAAGCACTACATGCTCTACTACTCCACGCCCGACGCGAACGCGCACATGTCGCGCGCCGCCCCGCAGGGCCTGCACGCCTTCCTCCGCGGGTACTTCCACATCAAGAGCGCGGACTGCGCCGCGAACGACCCGCACCCGCTCGACCCGCGCGAGGGCGCCGCGGCGCTCGCGGAGCTCCCGCACTACTACGTGATGCCCCGCGACGCGACGATGGTGGACGTCGCGCGTGCGGGCGCGCCCTCCGCGGAAGAGGCGGGCGCGTGCGCGTGGCTTCCCGACGAGGAGCTCGCGGTGTACGTGCGCGAGTACATGCGCACAGGCTTCCAGGGCGGCCTGAACCGGTACAGAGCGGCGACGGACCCGGCGCTGGCGGGAGAGCTGGCGGCGCTTGCGGGGCGCACGCTCGACAGGCCCGCGATGTACATGGCGGGACGCAAGGACTGGGGTGTGTACCAGAACCCGGGCGCGGTGGACAGGATGCGGGAGGAGGCGTGCACAGGCATGGACGAAGCCGATGTGCTGTTTGTTCCGGGCGCGGGGCACTGGGTGCAGCAGGAGAACCCCGAGAAGACGGTGCAGAACATATCGCAGTTCTTGAAGCGCGTTTCACCTCCTTTCGCATTGAATTCCGCGGGCAAAGCATGACGCACATGGATGTTCAATCATTCTCCGACGACGAGTAGCGTCTCCTGTTCGTATCTGAGGAAACTGCACTCATATACCATGATGGAAAAGCTGGCCGCGTACACCCTGATGAACGGCGTTCACGTACATATATGTTGAAACAATGCATTATTCAGGACCGGGCGTTGTCGCACCGTCGCGACGAATCCAACTACGCTGTATTATGTATAGTATTCAATGGGACAGCCGCGCGCGCGCAAAAGAGCGCCGCCATCAATTCCCCCTGCCTAACCGCTCATCGTACCTCCTCAGCAGCAGCCGCTCTACCCACCCATGCTTCGGGAACGGCTTCGTCCACTGATTATGCAAGTGCACCGAGAACACCTTGCCCAGCGCGCGGTCCAAGCCCCCGCCCTCCTCGCGCCCGAGGCCCATCGTCCACAGCCCGTTCGTCGGGTCCGGCGCGAACGGGTCCGGGAGGCGGTTGTCCAGCCGGCACGAGCGCGCGTCGGAGAAGCAGAAGGGGAGGACCTTGAAGGGCGGGATGCCCCCCGCGAGCAGCCGCCGGCGCAGCTTGAGGTAGAGCAGCGCGCCCCAGTCGGTCGTGCCCCGCCGGGGGGCGTCGGAGGTGACCATGATGTGGAACGCCTCGCAGAGGTAGGGCGAGTGCTTGCGGAAGTGCATCAGCGCGCCGTTCAGCGGGATGTATTTTTTGTCTGCAACAAAATGGGCGTCGTCAGGCGTCGGTATGGGAGGGAGGGAGGGGGCGCGGGGATCGGGGGCGCACCGTAGCAGTCCCATTGGGTCACGAACTCGTGCTCAAGCAGCGGGGAGAGGTCGCGCGTGAGCAGCGAGTCCATGTCCACCCAGACGCCTCCGTACGCCCAGATGACGAGCAGCCGCACGAGGTCGCCGTCCACCCACGCCTTCGGGTCGTTGATGTTCAGCAGCGCGCTCCCCTCCAGCTCCGTCCCGCGCGCGAGGGTGCGGTAGTCGACGACCTTGAGCGTGAACGAGTCGGGGTACCGCCGCCGCCACTTCTCCAGGATGGGGTGATCCTTGAACTCGACGTTGGTCCAGAGGATGAGGCGCGTGCGGTCGAGGTCCTGCGTCGCAAAGAACGACTTGAGCATCCACTCCTGCCGGGGCCCGAACGGCGCCAGGTCCGACCTCCAGTACGTGTGGAACTGGATGCGCTCGTCTGGCGGTATCCGGCGTACGGGGCGTCCGCGATTGGGAGGCTGGATCGTGCCCGCGAAGTCGTAGCAGTCCAGTCCGAACTGCAGCGGGGTACCGGCGTGCACTTCGGTGTATCGAGGGCCGTACAGCGCGTCGGTGACGTTGTATGCTGGCGACACTTGGTGTGGTGCAAAGCAGCCCGCAAGCGGCTCGAGCGCGAGGACTTCTTTGCTCGCCCATCCGCGGTTGTAGAACGCAATCTCGATATGTGGTTCCCAGTTATAGAGTCCAACAATGAAGAAGAGGATGGTGAACGGCAGAACGACCTTGAAGAGTAGGTTGACGGCCCGTGACCGTGTCAAATGGCGCACAAAACCGTCCACTCTCCCATAGCTCCGCAACCGCGATGGTGATGGTGGGCCTCTGGTATCGTGTAATGGGATGTAGTCTGACCGGGGCATTTGGGACGGGCGTCCGCAGGCGTTATGACCAGAGTGGCAGTCGGAGAGAGAAGGAGGCGACGAGAGGATATCTAGACAAACTTCGTGGGCATACGAGGACGTCAAGAGGAGCACAGAGAGGGTGAGAGGAGGAAACGAGCGTCGAGGTCGCCGTCCATCATGAAGATGTGGAGGGGAACGCCCGACGCGACGCGCAGCGTATTCGGCGCTCAAATATGTATTGGCCTACGCGCCGCCGGGGTCGCTTCTTCTCAACTATCGACTGCGTATCAAATTCTCTTGTTCTATCTTCATGAGCGCATACCTATTTTGCGTGCCGGAGATTATCTGAATGGCCTTCGCAATCCTCGCATTGCCAGCAAAATTGCCGACCGGGGTCGATACCGCGCCCACCATGCTCACAGCCACCGGCGCGTCTCCCCGGCAACGTCCGCAGACTCTCGAAGCTGTGTCCTCGCTCAACATTCATGCATACCGTGTAGTACCTGACCAGCAGAAAACAGTCACCTTGGAGGACTCAACATGCAACGTTCAACGTGCATCTATGCGCGCCCGTTCCGCATCGTTCGTGTCTCGATACCCGCATCCAACGGTCCCACACCTTCACCACGCCGATGATGTCGAGACCTCATCGCAATCAAGCCGCAGAGGGCATGTGCCCGAAGTATACGCAAGCGAGACATCGATATTCAAAATGATGAGGGCAGTGGGAACAGCCCCTGCTATTTTGGAACAAGGAATATGCCGCACACGCTCGGTCTGACTGTCAGAAGGCTACGAATCCTTCGTCAAGATTATTGGTATTCATCACCCACCGCACTTTAGGAGAGGTGGGCTGATCATCGGGTCGGGAAAAGCGTAAAGAGTTTCATCATTCAGAAAAGACAGCAACTTACTCCTACAGTAATTGTGTGGTTCGTGCCCACTCGCGAGAGAACCTATCGCAGGGGTCCAAATCATCCTCTCATTGCTGCTTAGAGCAAATGCTACTTGAAGCTGAGCAGAACAGCCTCGGTCGCGCTCAGCCGCACTCCTGCGCCCACAGCCACCCTCTCCTCCTCAATCTCCCCCTCGGGCAAGGCGTCCGGTGTCTCGAAGCTCTGTCCCGCCCACCTCAGACCCTGCGTATCGTCTGCGAACGCGATCTTCAACCTGCGAACGCTGACAGTCTGATGTTGCTGCGACGCCCCGCCGGCGTTGAGGGAGTCGAGATCGAGCTGTACGGCGGGACGCGGCCCCGTGCTCCCCGAGAGCCAAGCGCGCAGGTTCACGAAGACGGCGCGAGCGAGCTTGCCGTTCTCGTACGAGGCGTATCCGGAGATGTCCGCGTCGTTGACGGGCAGTTCCACGATCTGCGCTGCGCCCGTGTCTCCTATGAGATTGCCGATGACGATGCCTGCGTAGTACGGCGGCTGGACGTGTGGCGGCTGAGGCGGGTTGAGCGGCGACCCGTCCGTGAAGGAGCGATTGAGGGACACCGGCTGTATCTGGGGATGTCATGTGAGATCGTCACCACCGTCCTCTACATCGACCACAACTCACGAAGTTGTATGGGTAGCCTATGCCTTCGTGGAAGAAAACCTCTTTGATGCCCAGCGTCGCGGCTTGAAGTGCATAGTCAATCGTCCACAACGCCGCCCCAGCGGTGTTGCTGAGTCCGGGCGTTCCATGGCATGCGGTACTACTGGTCTCGCTAGCGAGACAAAACGATCCTGCATGAGCTACCGCGCTGTACGCGCACATGAACGTCCAAATATACCCGAGGATGTAGTCCAGACCCCTCGCTTTGGTTGCGGCGATATCGGCCTCGAATATAGTCAGATTTCCCCGGATGGCGTTCTTGCGCATGAACTCCTCCAGCGAGACTTGCGTTCCGTTACACGACGCTTCGGTGACCGAGTAATGGTGCTGAGAAATCCTGTGCTCAAGTCCTTCGTGAGTACATCTTCGTGTCATGACCTTGCAGTACCAGACACACACAACACTCACACAGAAATGCCCTTGCCGGGCGGTGTATCCAACAGCCCGAGGTCAAAGACCTCCCGAGGCGTAAACGCAGCCACAAACGAGGCTCCTTGGAACGCCACTGGCCCATCGCGCCCACTTATCCCAGCGACCTGCGCAACAGGCCCCGCACTCTCCGCCCACTGTTCCACATACAACTCCGGAGTCCACACGCCCGACCGCAGTCCGGTAAAGTTGTAAATGTCCGGCTCGTTTCCCACCTCCAACCTCGCCAACACGACCCCCGCATCGCGCACCTCGGAGGACCGGAAGGCACGCACGACCGCGCGCGCGACGTCCGCCGCGTTCGTCGCGTTGTCCGCGCCGAGGTTCACGCCCCACACCGTGCGCGTCCCGCGCGGGAGGAAGCGCGCGAGGGCGTAGAACGCGTCGCCGACCGCGACGGACGCCGCCTCGGGATACGGCGTGCGCGCGGTCGGGGGCGGGAACGCCGCGGCGCTCAGAGCGACGGATGGGGACCACGTCGTGCGGTCCGCGGAGTCCCCGCCGACGCGGATGCTCGGCGGCTGCCCGGTCAGCGCGGCGTAGTTCTGCCAGGCGTTGTGGGTGAACTCGTTGCGGGAGTCTACGCCGGCCCATTCCGGCCAGCGGTCTGCTTCGATCGAGAAGGAGACGAGGGAGGGAGAGAGCGTCTGGGCATTGGGAGGGGGCGAGGATGGCAGAGAGACGCGGAGGGCAGAGACGACACCGCTGCTCACCAAGGTGATGATGGTGGTCAGGAAGAGAGCCGTACGGTGCGCGCGCACCATGATGCCTCGTACAAGTCAGCTGGCTGTGTCTAGATTTGTGCGCATACACCGCCTCGTGTATATATACATCCTACCAGAACGGACGTAGTGGTTAGTGCTCGGACCGAGTGTAGGCTGAACTCGTGTAACGATGCTTACTCGCTTTCGAGTGACCCACCAGAGTTGGGGGCAGCGAGTAGTGCGAGCCCTGAAGTAGCTCAATATGCAGCAACGGTCTTGACAACAACCAGCGGAGGTCCGGGGCCGTTGTGTAATGGCCATGTGTAGTCGGTCTGTGTAGCCTTCGAACCACGATGGCCTCTGGTGGGATACAGAGTCATCTCGGGCATTGGTATTGATTGAAGATAGTAGGTACTATTTGTGTTGTCTCTTCGCGGGTTCATGATTACGTTCCCATGTACATGTCAACTTGCGAGCGGATAACCTGTATGACACGTTTGAGCTGCTAGGATATCCTTCAAACATAACGGGGCTTTTCTCAAACGCTTACCCAATACATCCCATGGTGACAAGTCCACTTCTTCGAGTTGCCGGCGGGGTCGGGTGTATGACAGCAGGATGATCCTCAGCTGACGGTCCTACAATCAGCGATTTCGGACTCTAGACGGATAATCAGCAAAATACAGCGCGATAAGCAATCGACCAGTGACGCACGGCTGCATTCCCCTTCCTCTTCGCGCATCTCAAGGACTCATCAAGCTCTTCGACTTGTTGACATGCATGTTTGAGAATGCTAGCAGGCGCAATGACGTCAGGATGTTGTGTAGTCCTTCAAGTCCTTCGAGAGTACGACATGCTCGCAGCAGAACGCACCGCAGTCGCCACCGATCGCCAAATATGCAAGCTGCTTGAGGTAGAGGAACTGGACATACGGACTCGGTTCAGTCTGGTGACCGTCAGCTGCGATCCGGGTGCCTGCGAGGCACGCACACTCAGACTGCACACCACCCTTCGTGGCCGCTTCATTCGCGAGGGCGCGCGAGCTCAGAGTGCCGTTGCGTCCCCCGGAATGTATCGCAGATACTTGCCATGAGAGTTTCCATACTAGTACTGTGTGCGGAGTTTTGGATGCCACACTCCTGGGCCCGGGTGAATCGCAGACCGTGTATACGCCTGCGAGATGCGCAAGTCCAGAGCTTGACTGCTGCTCAGGAGGATATCAGATGTGTTCGGGAGCTCTGCAGACCTCGCCGATATTTCGAGCGCGTGAGTGTGGTGAGAACGAAGGTGTCTTTTGACAGTACTTACTGGCGCGACTACCTCATTCCCCCCAAGAACCAAGAACTGCGTTTGTGTGTTCGTCGTCGCAGGGATGTGTAGCATATGCCGCAGAAGCGGTGACTAGAGCAGTCTTGAGGCTAACTAAAGGAGCATCAGTAATACGGCCGGTCGTCCGTCCAGCCAAATCAGCAAGTACTTCAAGCATCGTCCATCGAAGGGTTCTCGCACGAAACGAGGTCGAATTGCATGATGATCTAGGGTAAGGTAACGTCCGTGGCCAGATACGTATATACAGTAGTACCGTACTGAGTCCTGGGCCCCGGCGTAGGGATGTGGGCGGGTAGATGCGTAGGTAATGGGCGTGATGCTGGATATGTGGATGCTATACGTACGTGCGCGTGCTGTAAATACATGGTGATCAGGATGAGGAGGACCTGTTAAGTGTATGCGTGCGTGCGTGCGTGCGTACCTACGTGTAAGTGTAAGTTAGATGTAACGAGAGAGGTCGAGATGGGGATCGAGGCCATTGAGAGCGAGCGGGATAGTGGTGTAGATATCGGAAGTGGGGTACTGTATGCGTATGCAAGATGCGGGAGAACGACATCGATGTGGGGCAAATAAATAGAGGAAGGGTTATCAAGGGGAGAAGCGCGTCGAGGCGACTCGGAAGCTTGTGGTCGATGAAGAGAAAAAAACGGCGGTGGCGGCGGCGTGGCGTAGGCGTCGTTTGTAATTCATCGATTGTCTTGACCCCCAGCCGACGCGGTAGGTGCGCGCATGGGAAATGTCCGCACGGATCGTGCTCATCAAGAAGTCATACGTATTGGAATAAGGAGATTAGTAGACACACCGAGAGGGGAGCGACAAAGCGATTTGCCTGTGCTATAACATGTACGAGCAGCAAGATGGAGCATGAGTCCGACCGTCCTGCGAGTCGCAATCTGGGCATGAAGGGCCTCGCCATGAAATAGCGAAGCGAGGCAGACCCCTGTCAAGGAGTTCAGGCGCAGCGCACCTCACGCGCGGATGGCCGTAGGCATATGGCTCAACCTCTTCCAGAACTTCCAGCCACTCCGCTTCGCCGCGTTCCTCTCGTGCGCACTTCCGTCGAAGCTACCGACCGGGCTCCGCGGTTCCCGAGGGGACGTCGATGGGGACGAAGAAGTACACTCAGACTCTTCTGAGTGAGGAGGAGTGGGCAGCTGGTGCGTCCCCGGGCTGTACGCGGAAGAACAGGGGGATCGTTGGCGCGAGAGGACACTGGAGAATGAGTGCGCCATCGACATTTGCGGATGTGAGTGCGGGCGTGCCCAGCTCGAGTCTGGTATCGGCACAGGCAGGGAGGGGCTACGGGAGCCCTTGTCGAGGGCGCGCGGGGGTTGTTGCGGAAAGTACGACGAGTCCTGCCCAGCCCGCACGCCAGTCGCATCTGGATTGAGGGAGGATGCCGACGAAGCCTCGTCTGAAGAAGGCATGATGACCAGGTCAGCGGCTGTGGCGATCCACGCGCGCCTAGAGGTCTTGGTCTTCGGCACCGCACGCGCCTTGCCATGGCTAGCCGTCCCCACACCGGTGTTCGTGCCCGAGGAGCCAGGTCGGCCTTGTGCCTCCGCATCTAGTGCGCCACTGAGGACGATGTCCGCGACCGTCCAATCACCCCAATCCACCACGCCGGGCTCACAGCCTACGGAGTCGCAGAATGTCGTCGTCTGCATCATGTAGGGCCGAGCGCGCTCCAGCGTTTCGCCTGCAACAGATGCCGCCGTCGCCTGCAGCGAGAACGAGACCAGGAACGACTCCATGCTCTGGACGAGCTTCCTCCGCGCGCTATGGGAGACATTCGCAGGCGGAGCAGGGAGGAGGTGTACCAAAAGCGCTTTCGTAGGCGGTGGGGGTGGCAAATTCGGCAAGCTCAGGGACTCGCCGCTCTGGTGAGGGGTCGGCGGCAGGTACACTGATGCCGAACTTCGGCTGAAGGCGTTGAGGAACGACTGCGGGCGCGGAAGCCGTGATGCTGAGCCGGTGGACTCTGTGCGCGTACGGCGGTGGGGCGGAGGTGCAGGGCCGTTCGATACCAGAAACGGTCGTGAAATCGTCGTGACCAGGATAGAATTCTTGAGGAGTGCCTTGTCAGAGACGTGATCCGGCAAGAAGTTGATCAAAGCATCGAACGGTCGCTGGGATGGGTCTGGAGGTGGCAAGCTCTGTGATGTTTGACGCCCTCTTGAGCCGAATCTCCCTGATGAAGACGAAAGCGGGCGAAAGAGGGAAGGCGGTCGCGGGGGTGAAGAGGACTCTGAGAGGTGGGTAGATGAGCTTCCTGGTGAGGTGGGTGTACTCTGCGAGCCGCTGAAACGCAGAACGCTCGGCGGTGCAAGCTCGCTGTGGATATCGAGCTCTTCGGACAGTTCGAGGACGCCTGCGCCGCCGTGTTTTCGCCACGTCCGAGCAATCCTCTCGGCCCATTCCAACACGTTCACGAAGCGTACTGCGCCGGCGTCTTCTAGCGCCAAAGGGGCCGAGAGATGGAGAATTCGGACTGTGGGTAGGACTATGTGCGGGATGTCGGGCGGATTATGCGTGGCGAGGATGACGAGGGACTGCGCCAGGTGCCGTGATTGAAATAGCGGCACGAGGTCTTTCAAAGTAGGAGCTGACGATGATTCAGGACGGGTTTGAATCACTGTGAATGCATGTAGAGCATACCTCCGAGCACAAAGATGACATCTCGTCGGGGATACGATGTCGCGGCGAGCAACGCGTCGACCTTGAGGAACCACGGTTCGCCCAGTGCGGCAGCGGAGGCGCCGGCGAACGGATCAAGCGGAAAGCGCGGCTTGAAGACATCGGTCTTGCGCGATCGCTGGTGCGGGCGGGGCACCGACAGCCTGCTGGAGGACGCGGTGGAGGCCATGCTGGTGGAGGAAGAGGAGGAAGAAGGAGTTAAGGTCGTGGCGGAGGGGGCAGTTTGCAGACCGGGTGTCCTCCACTCTGGCGTCATATCTGAGCCGAAACGCGGCAAGACGGCCAAGACCGTGCGGTCGGTACGGGCGCTGCAGTGGTTTGATAGGTCGATGACGACTAGCCTGGCGGGAGAAGAGAAGTGGGTGATAGCTGACAGAGCCTGCGACTGCCTGAACGACGAGGCGGTCGAAGCAGCTCAGCTGGTGCGGCTGTATGCGCAGAGCGTTGGGGGTGAAAGCAAGAGGGATTTTCGGCGAGCGCGTGCATAATGGAGGTATATGAACCTTTACGTCGATGGCGTACCTGCCCGATCGCGCCCCTCCTTCGGCACACGCCCGGCGGACTTTGAAATAAACCTCTCGTCAATCCCCCTCAAAATTCGCGCGGCGATTCTGATTAACGTCCGACGAAGCCGAGTTACGCCCGATCCCATCTGCCAAGCGCTCCGGCCTTAATGCGGTAGCGACTCGCTCCACTCCGCCATGCTCGAAAGTTCGTGCTGCCGCTCGCAGCCTGGCAGCGCAGTAAGAGGCGCTACTAGACAGCGAAAATGTGTTGACGATTGCCACAAGGGTGACACAAGATACTACCATGAGATACCTCGCTAGCCTCGGACCGCTCAACCACAATATGCAAATTACTGTGACATGGGCGGTGGTGCATTCCTACAGGTACCAACGTAACTAACACCATGCATTGCGAGCCCTGCAATGCATTTCAGCGCCGTATGACACGGCATACGACCTCTTTGTCAACCCACCGGAGCCGACCCGCTCGTGAAATCTTATGACAGGACGGCCGACCGGTACTCTGTCGGCTTCTCGGGCTTGGCTTGGACAAGGCTGGGCAGCGGCTTGGTGTGAATGTCCGTGAATACACGGGTTTTCGAAGGGTGTCAACCGTAACACAAGAGATTCCCTTAAAACCCATATACGTCATCACCCATAACCCCTTATAACCCATGGAGAATTGCCCCTCCAGGACCGACGCCCTCTTAACCCATGCCCTTCATAACCCATAGACTCTAATAACCCATAGAATTATGGGTTTCCCGACTCGGGACAGGGGGAAATCGACCCCATAACCCATACCTTTCTGGCGGCAAAAACCCATGGGCGAGGCTCACTTTGGAGATCAATTTGGGGACTTCAATGTAGTACTCGCACCTTTTCTACCTCCATTTTACGATGTCAACTTGTTTCGGCTTATATCAGGAGGGCATAGAGGTGATTGGCAGCCAATATGAACAGCTCTGGCTATTATCCGCCCACATCAGCGCCTTCAAGCGCCCTCGAGTGGGCTAGACGCCCATGAGCGCTTACTTCGCCAACCCATAACCTTATTAGGAACCTTCCCAATAGGTATGGGTTCAGAGGATGTCAACTGTATGTATAACATCACTAGTGTTATGGCGAACTCCCGAGGCAGAGGGGCGGCCTCCAAGTGTGAGACGAGGGTAACTTTGAGGCCGTTGTACTGCGACGACATAACACCAGAGACTGAACGACCCCGGACATGTCGCAAGGTCGTCTGACAAGGGGGCGTTATACTGCGCGAACATCCGGGATGCAAGTAGGACATTCGTTCTGGGAGTGTTCTTCCGGGGACTTGCACGCACGCGCAGCCATATACAAAGAACAGTAGAGCCCACTATTCATTCATTCGTTCATACATACCATCCTGCGACGAAGTAGACTAGGATACTAACCATTTCATGGCAGCACACGTCCTACTCACTGCGGAGACGCCCATGGCCCATAGTTTGTTCCCTAAAAACCCATTATAACTGCCCCTTTCCAACAGGTATGGGTTATAAGGGTTTCAACTGTAGTATATATGTTCCATGTCTTATCGGCCACTACTATGTGGGCGCAAGTGTCGACAGCAGGCCTTCCGAGTCCCACTGAAAGGTCCAAGGGCCTCAAGCGTGAAGCACATTGAATGGGCGTGCGGCCGTGCACGACTGATCTTGCAGAAAGTAGTGGCATAACCTAAGGTTCGCTGTGTTTGCTGCTGTGAATGCAAGGGAGTCTGAAAGTACTCCCGTCGATATAGTATCTAGCATATAGGCGCATAAGAGGTTTGCGACCAATTCCATGATCTTTTATGGCGAAGAGCAACAAGATGGGCAGGGGCTCGAGAAATTCGATTTTATCGCCTAGATCATGCACGTTCAACGGCTGGGTGGATCTAACAGACGAGTGCGTACCGTATGTGGACATCTGGTCGTTTGCGCACACCCCATACCCACTTGTCTTTACTCGATGTGGCATCAGGCCTCCTGTAGGACCCTCAAGGGCAGTCAACGAGGTTTCCGAGGAGGAAAGTGTGAACATACCACGGAATCTAGACAACGCGGAGTGTTCGCCCAAACTCCGACTCCGCCCAACCAATTACTCGTTCGCGAGTTAAAGGCTAGGCGATACCACCTCGGGATGTATGCACTCATCGGCTACGATCCACCTAGGCATGTTCTCGCCCCCCGGCGCAAGGCATACAGTACCAATCGCCAACAATAGCCTCTTACCCGGCTTCCTTTCCGGCGACCCCCGCCCCATGGAGGCGCAGAAACAGACGCACCGGGCCCGCCCCGCTTGCGCTGTAAGCTCTGAAGCTTCGCCCATTCACCGGCCTCGGTCACACGGCGCACGGGCGTGCACTTGCGCGACGTCCATTCCCGATTTCGCGCTCCGCAGCGCGCGATGCGGAGCACCGCGAGCGGTCGGTAGCATGCGTGCGTGTCGGGTTTACGATTCGCGAGCGAGCGGGGGACGACGCGTGACCCCCGGCGTACGACATGGAGGGGCGCGCGACGTTTGCAGCCGCGAGCGGACCGGCTTCGGACGTCGTGCGCAGTGCTCACGCGGGTCCGCAGATCTGCGCGGGGAATATCAATGGGCGTATCTTTGTGCGCAGGCAGGATAAGAATACGTACTTTGGCTGCGAGTGTGGTATTTTTGGCGGCGTGCATATATGCATCTTGAGACTGCGGTACATACGCGGTCGTACAGAGTAATAGTAGATGCCACGCTGACCGGACGGCTTGCTCAGAGATAGCGGAACGTGTGCATCTCGCGGGGACACAAGACTCGCGAAGATCCACGGTTGTTAGTGTCGATATTGTATGACCAGGATAGCGAGACCCGCTGGCTGCCTACGAGCAATTAAGTCGCTGATGCCCAGCGTGCCTGCAAGAGACCCACAGCTCTTCGGCAGGCTGCCACTCACGACATACAGTGCCGCAAGTCTCCTGGGCCGTATCAGTTATCAGCTCAGTATGATCGGGGGCTCTTTGGATGGCCCTTAGCTATTCGGCATGCTGTCACCCAGTGCCATCGTGGTGATTGAACGCAATGCCTTGGACATACATAGATGCGAGGCCTGTGGACGCCGCGCAGTCCAATGTGGCCTGCCAAGACAGTATGAGTACCGCACTTGTATTACCATCACACAGCCGAGTTGTCCCCATGGCCCATAGCCCATAGCTTGTAGGTTGAGGCGCGCGGACCACCACGTCGACATCGCGCTACCGCCGGCCGGACGTCAGCAAACGCATGTAAGAGGAGCGGGTACCGCGAAGGTGGCCATCGACGACCGACGCCCGAAGCTCCAAGGAACGATCGCCAAGAGCTACTTACCTTCTTCCGCTTTCAGGAACCACGCGCTCTTGCACGAGCTGGAGCCGAGGCCCGAACACGACTTGTGGATCCGGTTCAAGCAGGCTGACTGCCGGTAATGCTCTTGTTTTGAACTTGAAGGGCCCAAAGCCACGAATAGTGCATCGGGTCATCCTCTGCGAACCGACCATTCGGCTCGCTGTAAGGGACGCTGAGCGAACGGGCCATGGTCGTGTAATTCGGAGGCGAGACAGGGAACGTCTGTACGCTAGCTGCGGCCTCGTGCTTTGACGATTAACAGGGTCATGGTGAGTGCACATCGAGCACCTCCAATGGTTTGCTGTTAACTCATACCTTCAACATTAATAAAGCTTCAAAGGACATGCTCGCGTGCTGGCATGCACGACACTTGTACGCCGTGGCCACCTGACGCACCGATGACCCGCTGCACGCAAGCCACCTCGCTACTTGGATTTCCGACGTTGGCCACGGATCATGCCAGGCCTGCGTCATTCTCGTGGCCGAAGAGAGTCGCCGGCGGAGCGAGTGGTGGTGTCTCGGTCGAGTAGTATACCACTCACCTAACCCGCTCTCCGCCCACGGCCACTCATGCACTCCATCCGAGATCGCGCGGCCGCTCATGCGCCCGTCGAGTACGCCACAGACTACGATAGCACGGCTGCTTACGGCCCCGACGCTCCTCTTCGGCGGGCTGGCACGGTACCGATGAGACGTACGTGCGCCGTGCGGTACGGACCCCGCCGCCCCGCGCCCCGTGCGGTCGGCAGAAACGCTCGCGCACCGTCCGCGGTGGCCAGCGCACGGGGAATCGCGCAGACGGCGAGGGAGCGTCAGAGACGTCGGCACGTCCCCACCGTGCGCCATGGGCGTTCGTACGATGCTCAGCATACCAGACAAGGTGACAGCAGAGTAGGATGTAAGATGGCATAGAGTATGCACGAGGCGTGCGGGGGTACATTAGAATGGAAGCTTGGAATACGATACCGCCCGGGCAGGGCTGACGGGGCTCGGGGTCTTGCGCTTGTACGTCTGCGGGCACGGCGGTGAGTAGGCATTCTCCCCGTCCACCTCGCGTTCGACCGCAGCGAGCACGCACCGTCTTGAAGCGCTCTATGCGCTCCTTCATGTCCTTCATGAGCATGTTGCGCTTCCAGGTGCGCTTCTCGATCGTGCGCTCCCACTTGTGGCCCTTGAACATCCGCTTCCTGCCCGCGTACAGCCGGTTGCCGACGTCGGCGCCCTTGACCTCCTTCTCCTTGTACTCGCCGTCCCACTCCACCGCCGCCGTCCACCACGTCGCCTGCTGCGTGCTCTCCGGTGCTGACGTCGATGTTGACGCGCTTTGCAGCTCCTTCGGCGAGAGTTTGGGCCCTGAAGGCAGCAGATGCAGTAGACCGCTAGCACGCGCGCTCTTCACGAGCTCCGCTTGTCGTCTGAGCGAGTACTTCGGCGGTGCCCATCGTCCCGATTCTGGGTTTTTGTGGGGGAGGAAGGGGTTCAGGACCTTTGGCCGCGCATTCGGGGGTGTCGGGCCGGCCTTCAAGATGGGCGCGAGTTCGCGGATGCGGAACTGCTTCACCGCCTGCAGCGCTGCCGACATAGAGACCACAGATGGGGAGAACAGCGACGACGGTGGCGACGACGGCGACGACGAGTGAGAGAGTGTGCTGGACTTAGCAGAAAGTCGAATGAGGCGCCGGGGATTGGATGTGTTACATAAGCGACGCGTTCCCGATATGGAATGCCAGCCAGCAGCCAGCCTCACTGGAGCAGACCGCCAGCTCAACGTCCTCCGTCTCTCCTTGTCTCCTCCTTCCTCGTTCTTCCCGCTGCCTTCCGGACCTGCCTAGACCCCTTAATACCCTATTGTGCTAGCTAGTGCGTCTGCGGCGATTCTGAGCGATACACCTGGCGTTTGCTTACCAAACCAATCAACCAGGTCATCCGCCATGGAGCAACAGTCCAAGGCTCCCCAGGACATCCGTAATGTTGTCAACTTCCTGCGTAGCAGCAGCGCAGGGATGAAGATACGCGTTGGCGTGCTCAACGGGAAGCGCGTGGACTACTTCAAGGGTGAGTCCCATACCGTGCTCTCCGTTTACCCCGGACACGTAACGAACCGTCTTTCGGTCCAGGCAAGGGCGCCGTGAAGGCCCTCCTCTCGCCCGCATATGCAAAGCTCAAGAACGTACCGAAGGTGGCGGACGAACAGGAAGCGCAGCAACTCCTTCTCACCATCATCCCTTACGCCTTCTTCCTCCGAGTCGAGCGCGGCGCGCCCACCGGCTCCTCTTCTGGCTCGCCCAAACAGCTCCAGATCACGCAAATGCAAACGTTTGTACCCTCAGACTACTACGCATGGTTCTACGAGGGCTCCCAGTGGACGACGTATCTCGGCGGGGTGGCTATGGTTGCGATCATGCTCGCGGGTGTGATGTTCCCGCTCTGGCCGCCCATCATGCGCCTCGGCGTATGGTACCTCTCCATCGGCGTACTAGGCCTTATCGGTCTATTCTTCGCCCTCGCTATCGTTCGTCTCATCTTCTACATCATCACCGTCATCGTCGCCTCGCCAGGCATTTGGATATTCCCCAAGCTATTCGCGGATGTTGGATTCGTGCGTACTTTCCACCTCCATATCGGCCCAAACACTATGCTGACTGTGAAGCGCTGGATAGGTCGAGTCATTCATTCCTCTCTGGGAGTGGGACCTCCCCAAAAAGAAGGGCAAGAAGAAGCGGTCGGAGAAGACGGAGAAGGGCAAAGAGGCGAACGGCAGCGTCTCGCCCACCCCGTCCGCACGTATCGAGGAGGTCCAGGACTCGGGAAGCTCGCGGCCGGCCAGCCGCACAGCGGCGCGTGTCGAGGAGGTACCGGACGAGGACTCATGAGCGTACGCGCGCAGGCGCGGGTGACGGGGACTGTACTACGCTGTATCTATGTGCCAGGGCTAGCTATTCTTCTGTTGGGATAATTTACGGTACGTGGATGACTACGTATGAGTGTGAATGCTCAACGGCTCGACTGGCACGCCAGGAGGATGTTGTATAGGTATATATTCTGGTCAGCCCTCTATCATACTATACATTGTCATAGCTCTCAGATGAGACGCAAAGACTAAGCCCGTGCGTGAACTGAGATCTGGTTACAGCGCATACGGCCCCTTCGGCCGCCCGGCCCATGCACTACTCCAAGCTGTAAGGGACGAATGCAGCTTGGCTCGTTGATGATTCGTACTTCGCTCGCACAAGAAGAAGACGGGGGTCGGAGCTCAAGTGCAATGACGCGGAACGCTTGCGCGTGTAGTATGAGGCGCGAATTTCTACCCAGGGAATATCGGATACTTGCCTCTACCCGCACTGTTTGGCTCGGTATCAGAAGCTGCGGGACTCGAGCCCCTACCTGATGTATCGTATGTTTCAATATTCTACTGCGACACCACTACAGCGTTCACGGTGCTACAAGCAGCTTATCAGTCGGGTTCGTCAGTCAACGACCATTCCTATTGCATATATGCACTGCCTGCAGGCACTGCAGCAATAGGGCAAGCAAACGTCCGCTACGGATTGACTCCGATGACGGCACGTACTATCGGTATGCTGTCAAAGGTACCAGGCCAGATTCGCAACTCCTGTAAACGACGCATTAAGCTGCACTCGTATCCTTGAGGCCAATGAATCCTTCCCGCCATCATTGATTACTGCGTTCAGTAGCCCTTCGAACACTGTCATCAGGCTAGTCCATCCTCGCTGAACAGCTCTGTAACCGCAACGCACTAAGGATGCTGACCGCAGGGCGGAATGTCTTTGAAGAATTCGGAACCGTTGGGACGACGGCGGGCACGACAAATTCGGGGAGCTCTACCCTGCATACAGAGTGAATGACCCCACTACGCCCTCGGGGTGTCCCAGCGTCCAATGATGGTCCGAGCATTCCTCCATACCCGCGATGTTCGAAGACGTATCTGACGAGGATACGATATATAAGGCTCCGCAGCTATGTAGAACATCTCCCTCTTCTATGTTGAGGTCCACGTCTATAGGCGAAGCTTCGCCTATAGACGAGTGCAGCTTCGGGACCGTCAATCAGACGGTGCCGGCGAAGCCGGACGACCTGAACCCGAGCATGCAACGCGTCCGGCTCGATGCCGCGTCGACCGAATGGCCGCCGCGAGGATGGCATGGGATGAGCATCGAGTAGAGCAGGACTGAGATTGAGAGGTGCGCTCGCGCGAGTTCGGCCTCCCCATGTGTTGTGTCGATGTTTGCGAGCGGGGAAGGTGCGATGAGGAGGTTATGAAGATCGAGGCCTGCCTTATATACCCTTGGACATGGAAACTGCGCACTCACCACCACACAATAACTGGGTTTAGGAGTAGCCTCAAAGTCGAGACCGGAGCCCTGGTGATTTGTCTGTCATAGGAGGTGCATTGATCTCCACCATCCGGAGACACTGACTGCCAATGTTGTCCATCGTCATAGCGTGAACGGAACCTCCGATTCGTGTACCGTGGACATAGTGCAGGTATCGCCACAAGGCCTACACTTTGAACGCATCTGCCTAATACCTAATCTTACCCAATCGACGAACGGAACACGTATGTACATTCCTGCGGGGACGCCTATATTCGTGGAACGAATGGTGTCGCGGTCACTCGAGTGCAGTGTTCGTTCAGGGGAATTGATAATTCGAATCGCAGTTCCTGTCGATGCTGCCTACTTCAGTGATGTAAGCTTGCATCTTTGTGGGCATTTAAGGACTCATGGGGGTGCGGGGCGTGCGACATCGCGACGTGCCAGTATCGTACAAGGCACAAAATCGATAACATTGGTTTCTAGCAAAAAAGCATGCAACATGGGACTCGACGACCGCGACGTGAGCAAAAGGAGCGTTGTGATCCTAGAGGTGTCCATCGGATGAACGCGTCGATGGAATCTTGTTGAGAAAGGCTGATGAGACAAACAAAGAGATGGAGAAGTGGCAGAAGTAACCGAGTATTAAAAAGGGTGTAACGTAGTGGACGGATCAGACTGTGGATGCGGGGAGAAGACGAGATGCCAGTTGCAGGGTATACTGAGAGAATGGCAGGGGTATCGCAGAGAGCAGCGGGTATCAAGAAATCACCAACATAGCCTGAAGTTTAGACGACGTGAGCAGCGCGTAAGACTGGGGATGACGGCGTGGAAAACCGCTGGCCAAACGAGTAGTGCAGATGAGCCGGAGCTTCGTAACGAGGCCTACGTGTCATGCCGGTGAGATTTCGAGCCATACAAGTTGTATATGGCCGAATACTCACGTGGTAGGAGCGGAGCTTGGTCTGACACCGGTGAAAGGGACATATAGCAAAGGGGTTCCGTACGCCGAAGACAGAGAACGAGGATCAACGGCGAGAAGACCACCTTTGGCTAGCGCAGCGAGTCCAGCCTCAGATAAGCCAGTTCCAGGGTATGCAGGCGACACAGAGGTTAAAACGCCGTGGTGGCCATGTCCAGAGGGTACTACGAAGGGTGCAGCTCGAGGGTTTAGACCAGGTTTACCGTCAAGATCGTTATGACCCGTTGTCCCGCGCACGAAATCCACGCGCAGAGGGGGGTTTGAGTACGCTTGCCCATCGAGACCTCGAGCAGCATCCGAGGCTTGGGATGCTGTGGCATATTCTACGATCGCGGAGACGTGTGTACGATCGTTAGGAACGATGGGCAGAATTTCCAGTTTCTTGATGTCGCCGTAGGGTCCAAGAAGAGGGTGCAAGTCAGACAATTGTGAAAAGAGTACCGCAGGTAAATTTTTGATGAGGAGAGCGGAAGAGGGTAAAGCGAAGTCGCCTGCTGGAGGATATTCAGTAGGCGGAGTGACCACGATGGGCATCTGCATAGGGGGCAGCGTAGGACTGAGGGGCTTGACATCAAAGGGGGCAGGTGAAGGTGAAGGTGAAGTGCTAGACAGAACGGTGGCGCGATCTCCGCCATCAAGAAAGCCTTCTGTGACTTAGCGTGTGGAGAAGGGGGGGGGCGTAGGAGCACGCACCATCGGATCGTTGAACGACAGCCCAGGAGACGTCGATGATATGTCCTCTGGAAGGGTTCCAACGAATGCGATGAAACAGTATTCAGTGAGAACTTACTTAATATCTTTACGGTTGAGCCCATCCATTGCGGCCTTCGCTTCCTCGTGGCGACCCATGACGATGAAACCACGGCGTCTTGATGCATTGTCAACAGTCGCCAATATGACTGCATGCGCAACCGTGCCGAAGCGAGCGAACAGTTCAGCAAACTCGGTCCTTAAATGAGTACGTGAGTGAAGCACAACTCGTCAAAGGGCGAAGGCATACTTCGTCAGGTCGAATGGAAGGCCGAGGACGTAGAGGTTCCTCCGAGTATCAGGCTGCTTCGCCGCTCGGCCAGGGCGAGGAACATCCGAGGGCGGTATGGCGGTGACAGCACTGCGTAAGAAGTCAGTCACAAAAACTGTTGCCCGTCCAAAAGAGGCTTACAGAGGCACGCCATCAACATTATACCCAGACATGCACAGGGCTTTCCTAGTGAAGAATTAGTAATACGTAGGGGCGCATATACGAACAATACGCACTTGGCAGAGTCCTGACTGGTGAACGTCAAGACGTAGCATCTACGGCCCCTATCGTACGTTTCTTCACTTTTTGTGATGTCTCCTGGGGTGGACGCACCGCCAATCAGTACACGCGCATATTGCAGAGACGTTGGTGAGCTCACCAATTAGGTTGTTGAAGAGATCCAGAATCTCGCGTCGGGAGACTTCAAGGATAGCGTTAGGAGTGCTCGCATGTACGAATATCGGGACACGCACCCGCATCGGCGACGTTGTTGACGCGTACTGAGTAGCCTTCGCGGCTGAACTTGTAGAGAGGGTTCGGCGTGTGCGACATGGCTGGCGGGGCCCTAAAAGAAAAGAGACGTCTCTGAAGTAGAAGAAGAGTTAGTGTACAATGTACTTTACTGTATGCTCAAGAAGCAAGAAATGAGGCGGACGAGGGGAGAAGGGACAAGTTGAAGAACAAGAACGTCCGGCGAAGGCCGACTCTCGTTCGCTCGTTTTGGCGGGACTCGATTCCCACGCCACAACGCGCCCTCAAAGCGTCTACGCGCGCCAAAACCACCGCCGAACTTACCCTGAATCGATTTATAACTGGATAGATCGAATTTTGTCTCAGGCTCCTACCCATCCGCTGCTTCGAGGTGAGGGCTGGTGAGGGGCGGAGTCCTGTAGCGTGGATAGAATACTCACGACATATCCCACGAGCGCCTACCATACAGACTCGATCACGTGCTCACAGAAATGAATTCACGATAAATTCAATGACCTAGTGAAAGAAGCGCTCGAGACTTGAACACGAACTACATCCACATCATACAGTACCTTGACTGTAAACCAACAGTCGTACGGTACACATCCTGAGGATAATATTCAACACACTGAGAGTGTGCTGCCAAGACGCAAATAAACCAATCACTCCCCTCGCATCAATGTCGGACAGACTCCTGTCGACCCTATCGCTTCCTGCCCCGACACTCTCCGCACTTGCGGGGGCAGGGTACGAGACCATCCGTGACCTCTCAATGTCCACGCCTGAGGAACTTTCCAAAGGTTTGGCTCTTACGTGATTCATACGCGCAACTCTCTTACTCCTATTATACGCGATGCGAACCCAACTCCAACAGACGCGAACATACCGCTTCCAGCCTCGCAAGCAGTCTTCTCAGCTACTCGCCCGCCGACAAATCTTCCCATGACACAGTCCGCCGCAGCGATGATAGGGCCCGCCAAGCGGTATTCCACGACCTGCGCACCGCTAGACAGGCTCTTGGACGGCGGCCTCAGACGCGGGTTCATTCTCGAACTAAATGGCCCCCCGGGCTCGGGCAAGGAGCACATAGCGGCTAACGTGGTCAAGAGTTTCGTCGATTGCAAGCAGGGCGTGCTCTTCGTCGGTATGCCAGTTCCGCTCGTGTACGCAAATACCTCGGCTTCGCCCGCCTGACCGATGTCGCGGCTGCACAGACATGCAGAACATGGTTCCTCCAGCCACAATCAAGAGAATCCTGATGAGTACGTGAATTGCCAAAGTCCGGCCGCGTTCCCGCATTGACCGACTGTGCTTCTGCGCCTGCCACAGAAGGTCCCGCGGCGGACGCCGGCGGCATG
Source organism: Trametes polyzona (assembly GCA_022606195.1). NCBI lineage: Eukaryota > Fungi > Basidiomycota > Agaricomycetes > Polyporales > Polyporaceae > Trametes > Trametes polyzona. The sequence goes on along the minus strand of JABYQF010000011.1, from coordinate 1,005,619 downwards.
GCTCTAGTCCGTTACCTCACCCTGCACAGTACCACCGAATTCGTCGTCTTCGTCAGGAATCTCGCTGCATATCTGGACACGAGCCCGCCCGTGAGTCGTTCACTATCGCCGCGGATATGACGTTCTCACCGCTACTGCGACTGCGACCGGATCGTGCGCAGACGGCCCTGCTCGTGCTCAATTCATTGGCCTTCCCCTTTCAGGCGAACATGGCCCCTAAGGAGAAGAACGCCATCCTCGAGAGGCTGAGGCAGGCGCTGTCGCGCGCATGCGCTTCCATGGGTCTAGCTGTACGTAAGAGTGGCTATTTCCTGCGAGGACACCAGATCGAATCAGAAGGTGCTGAAAATAAGGGTCCAACTGGATCTAGGTCATAATCACGAGCCAGCTCGTCACGAAGATGCTCGAAGGCGACGGGCAGCCCGGATCGGCGCCCCCTGGGTCGAAGGCGATTATGATGCCCTCGTTTGGTGCGTGTGCCCTTCCGGCGCGAGCCACACGCCCTCGCAATGACCGCGGAACGTCCACCTGACGCGCATTGACAGCCACCAACCACTTCCCGACAGGAAGGACGTACAGGGTGATCGTTGTCCCTCAGACGAGAACGACGGGGTTAGTTGTCCTGCCAGAGGCACGATGCAGCGGCGCTGACTTTGCATTGGCTACCCAGCGTTATCCGCCTGCTATCGTCCCCAACAACAGGGCACGTTTCTGCCCGTGCTCACGCAGCGCGTGAAGAGCCCTACCAGCGGGTGAGTCTGCGCACGCGCACGACGCCTTCTCCGTCACCTAACCTCCTCCGCACGCGCACGCTCACCATTCGCCACACACGCAGGTCCGGGGCGTCATAGTGTAGCGCACCTGTGCCTCGTCCCGTCCCCAGGAGGCTATAGCCACAGTACTGGACGGCCTGCCCGCACACGGCCCGCCACTCTTCGCCTTCGCCTTCACTCGCCTTCGAGCCCGGGTTCGGATTCATGTCCCCTCGCCCACGCACGATCGATATGTCAGACGCGGACATTCCTCGGTATGTAGAAGCGGGCCTGAAACTCGGGCGTGGCTGCCGCCCGCATTCATTCAGGATACGATCCCATCTGGGCCTATTATTACGTCCACCTTCCAGTCCGTCTCTCCGACCGGCACTTGCCCCGCCTCGAGGATTTGCTCGCGTAATGCAAGCGCGACTGTTGCAAGATAGGAGAAGGGGAGACAGGGGAGGAGGGGGGTGCATATCGTCGTTAGCATCGTTCCCGAACACTGTAGATATCCGCTCGATCTATCCGACACTTACCCAGTCGCGGTCGCTGACGGTGGCGTGCGTACGTCGAAAGAAAGCGGTCGTAGAAGCCCTTGCCGTACCCGAGGCGTGATAGCGATCGATCGAACGCCATCCCTACAGAGCACACAACCCGCGTCATGGCGCGAGGCGGGGCGAGCGCGTGAGCGATCGTGATGGTGTGGCAGCACCAGCTCTAGCAGCAGCAGAGGCCAAGGCGGCCTGCTGACCACCACGCGCGGGTGTGGGAAAGAGTTCACGTACCAGGCATTACGATCAGGTCGAGCGGTTCTGCGCTCCCGCTCAGCGCTATATCCCACGCATAGAGCCGAAAGAAGACCAGGCGGGGCGGAGAAGCGGAACGCGCGGGCGGAGTGGGGGGCGGAACGGAGGTCAGCGTCTAGTCCGCTCGGAGCGGGAATTGCGCTACTGACCGCTTGGTCTCCGCTGGCCGTTGTGCACCTCGTCAGGCTCGCGGATGTCCCATTGACCACGAGGAAGAGCGCGGAGGTCGTCCTCGCCGAAAAGCTGGAAAAAGTCCATGATACCGCGCTCCTTATCGACCATCTTCGGCACGTAGAGCGTCTTCCCTACAGAAGCACCCCATACGTTAGCGCATCAATGTGCAATGTTGCGAGAGGAGATGCCATCATGCTCACCCGCATCAATAATAGCGGAGACGACCGCTGCGGTGTCTACTTCGCCCGTGGGCATGCTGAGAAAACAGCTGACGTGCTTGCTCTGTTGGAATTCCGGAAGGGCCAAGAGGGTACGCGTTATCTGGCGCGCTGAGGTAAAAGGCTACAGCGTGAATCGTAATGCGGGCGTGCAGGTGAGATGACATCGGAGAAAGTCTGGCCTACATTGTGCCTGTATCTCGTCGGCAGTGAGATTGGCGAGCGTCGCTCTCATGGCCTTGCGCAAGGCGCCTTTTTGCTTGACAAGTGCTGATGCCATAGCAGCGATGTCTGTCACTCAATAAATATGTCAGAAAACGACAAAAATGGAGGACGGGGCCTACAGTAGCGCGTTCAGTCGTTCTTACTTACAAAACTGACTCCAATGAGCATGTCACGCTTGTGTGGCCCGATCGGCGCGATCGCTGGCAGTGATGGTCACAGTCACGGTTGTACTACGAGTACGACGTCGCTTACGAATGTACGACGTAGTACTTTTGGTGCGCGCCCACCACTTGCAGCGCGCGCTCGAACTGCGCACGCTATCCGCGAAAGTACTTCCGAGCTTTGCAAAAACGCGCTACCAAGCGCTATCTATCGCCACGGTCGGAGCATCCCGGTTCTCGACGAGACCAGAAGCCGCAATCAGCGTCTCGCTCCTCGAACGCGCGCAAGTCGCGTTTTCATTGGCCTCGCCAAGCTACGAATCTCACCCCAGTGAGTTTAGCCTTTCTCTCCGCATTGCTGGGTCAGATCTTCCTCTCCCGGCGGCAGAAAAACGACCGCAGATGCGCACGATTCCCAACGCCACAGCGCCTGCTGCCCTGCCGACGCGCCTGATGACTGATGCCGTCCTTTGCTTGCTATCTCGCCCAGCCGCGTCCACGTCCATGCGCAAGGTCGTGTCTACATTGAACACGAACATGGCGCACACCCAACACCAGCCCGAACACCGAGATGTACGTCATCGTGCCGCCTCCGCTGCCGCTGCGTCCTCCTCCGAGTCAGAGTCCGACGCACGCCCCACGGTCGAAAACGACAACGAGCCCACGTCCCCGACGGCGCCCCTCGCGCCGTACCCGCCCCTGCTCCCCACGGAAACGCGCAGCCGTGCGCCCGAGTTCTACGGCTTCGTTGCGTGGGCGTCGACGTACCTCCTCTTCGTGCTCTACCTTCTCTGGGCGTTCCTCCCCGACCGCGCCATCCTCGCCCTCGGCGTGAGCTGGTACCCCAACCGGTGCGTGTAGTACCCCTCCCCAAACCTCGTACACACCGGCACGCTCGCTGACTCGAGGCCGTCCATCTCCGTGCGTTCGCGTTCGCCGCCGCCGCCCAATGTCCGCTGGGCCCTCGTTGTCCGCAGCGAATGGGCGCTCCTCGTCCCCGCCTACGGGATGGTCCTCGTCCTGCTAACCTACTTCACGTATTTCGCGCTCGCGCTCGCGGGCACGCCCGCCTTCTCCGACATGCGCACCATCACCGGTACGTGCCCGTTGCTCCCAGCCGCCCTTCTCCCTCCCTCCACGCGCCAGCGAGCCGCCAAAAGGGAGGGAGAAGGTGGTGGCGCGTCGCACGTACACACACTTTGCTCACGGGTGTGAACGCTTCTGCGCCACAGATTCCAAGGCGCACGTCGCCGCAGACGCCGCGCCGTATCTCGCGCACGCCCGGCCTGGCGCGATCCCCGAGCTGCGCGACATCCCGCTCGGGCTCGTCAACCGCGTCGTCTACGGTCCGCGCCCGGGTGCGACTCCTGGCCACACCGTCTCGGGGGGATCCGCCCCCTCGCCCGGGAGGGAGGAGCCTTCGCGAACGGGGGCCTGAGGGCCGCACCGTGCGCAGATGACATCTCAGCCCATCGTCGCCATCGACCGGCAGGAACCGTGCTCAGAAGTAGCAGTCGACCGCGAGGACGATCGTGCGGGCGATAACGCGCTCGGCTGGCACGCTGTTGTTCATAGATGGCCACGCGTGCATGCCCAATCTCGGACGGCTCCCCCCACTTACTAGCTACAGATCGCTGCTTTGCGACTCGCGATCCCGCGCTTGACGACACGCGTAGTACGGTACTAGCGATAGGGTTTGATAGCACGCCCGCGGGGCAGGATGACGTGCGCCCGAGGCCATGCGGCGGGGCGGACTCTGTTCTGTGGCTGCGGTCTGGCGCCGGCACTAGTGGACGTGCTAGTGCTTGCTGCCTCTATGTCAGATTTCGCAATAACATCTGGTAGGAATGACAAGTGTGTAGGGTTCTCCGACTCGAGCGAACTGCCTCGACTCGGCACGCAGGCCCGCAGCGGCTCGCCGCCAGGCGTGGGCTACAGGCAGGCACTTCCCATTCTTCCGGCACAGAAAATTTCGCCCGCCGCGGGAGCCTGGAGGCGGGCCGTCGCTGCATGTATGTATGGTGGTACTGGTGGCGTCCGCCCGCCCGAGTGGTTGCAACGGTGCGAAGTGCGCCAGCGCACTGGAGGGGTTAGCTAGTGCGAACGGCGCAGCACCCGGACGTCCCGCGGGCCCGGTCGCGAGTGCTATTTTTGTGGCGTTCTCGAGTGCGAGAAGGCAGAAAATATACATAGCTCGCGCATTCCCTGGTGGGCGACATTGCGCGATTAATTGGCATCTTGCGGACGGAGCCGGGTCGTGCGGGCGTACGGGCATTCGAACCGAAGAACGAGTCGCATTGGGCAATGTGGGAGTGAGTAACATATAGCGGTCTACGGGCATAAGTATGCATGCAATGGCGGGCGGACGATAGGGTGGAGATGATACACTGTTGAATGGGTCGCGATCATTAGGCTCTACAAATACGGATACGAATACGGTATATGTTGCTCAGTCTTCTTCGGCGCGGGAAAAATATGACTAATGGTACAAAATGGCGTGGTGGTGAGATCGGGGGCATGGGCGAGGTATCGGCAGGAGGCTCGTATACAATGGGGCGACGACCCGAGTGAAAAGAGGAATGAGGAAATTTGGGAGTGAAAAATTGGGGAGCGGGCGGGGGGAGGGGCCATGCGCACCAGGCATACTGTATCAGGTCGCAGCTGTACCGAGTGACTGTGGCAATGGCATGGAATACAACGGCTCGGCCGACTATCTCCCCAACCCTGATGATGACGGTGATGACGCCTCCTCCACTCTTCCCCTCTTCGTTGTACATGCAGTGGCCGGCGTTGTCGTCGTCGTCGTCGGTGTTGCTCTTGTTGTGTCGTCATCAAGACTCTTGCTGGAAAGCCGGAGAAAAAATAGGGGAATACGCATACGCATCGCCGGTTCATGGTGGGTGCGGAGGGGCTGGAACTGGGGCTGGGGCTGGGGTGCAGGGGGGTACCGCTCGACAAAGGGAAATGGCAATGCAAACGCAGATGGCACAATGCGGGGCCCCATGTGGGTGCGCGACAGCAGGGCGAGGATCGATCCCTCGAGGAAGGAGCACATTAAAAGCCCGTCGGAGACGCGATGGCAGGGCCGGGCAGCGCACGCCACTAGATAGATCGCGTCATCATCGTCAGCAACGTGAAGAAGGCAATGCAGCAACCGCGCGGACATACCTGGCTCGAGATGTACGGCGCCGCATCAGCCTGCGCAAACGAATTGCGCTCCTCGACGAAGCGGTCGTCTGTCTCGCCGCCCCACGGTCCCGCGCTTGGCTCGGAGGGGGTCACAGGGGGAAGGGGGAGGGGGAGGAGAGGGCACGACGGCTGGAAGTACTCGTCCTCCGAATCTGACGCGGCGTCGCGGAGGTAGTCGATGTTCGACCGCGAGGCGAGGCTGGGCGGGACCCAGCGCAGCTTCGTCGGCAGCTTCCCCGCCTCGTGCACCTCCGACACGAGCGGCGTGTCGAAGCCAACCGTGAACTGCGACGGCGCGGTGCTTGCGTGCTCGGCGGAGGGATAGATACCGTGCGTACGCAGGTGCCGCTTCGCGTTCGAGCGCACCGCGAAGCTCTTCGTGCACGTCGGGATGGGGCACTTGAACGCTGTCGTGACGCATCTGGTCAGCAACGGCTCTGGCAGCAGATGCACTTGACAGACGTGCATCGAGGGAAGGCACTCACGTTTTGCCCCGGAATGGGAATTCATGTGCGTCGCGAGCCCGCTCGGTCTAGGGAATAATTTAAAGCACACCGTGCATTGGTGCATCTTGCTCTTCTTCTGTGGCGGGCGCGTGCGCTCCGAATGGGGGCCATCTGGGGTCACGGGCGAGCCACCTTCGGTGTCGGGCGACGGTTCGGGACTGCGTCCCTGGTGGCGGGAGGCGTCGTCAAGGCAGACGGAGGAGGATGCGTACGTGCCGTCCATGGACCCCCGACTCCAATCCCGGCTTGCCGCATCGAAGTCGCGGTCCTCGCTCGCTTGGGACGTACGGTAGGGCGCGCGGGAGACCTCGGAGGCGGCCGAGGGCAGGCTGCTTTCCGAGTCGTCGTCGTAGTCGTCGCCGTCGAAGACGAGGCCCGGGACGGAGGACGGGCTGATGGGGTCCGGGAGGGAGTCGAGCGAGTCGCGCCGCATCGGCACGGGGTACGGCGCAGATCGTGGCGAGTGAACGTCCATCATCGACGTGGCGTCGGACGTGATGTGAGGGTACGCCGATGCGGGCGAGCCCAATCCGTATGGATTCGAGGCGGAATAGGACGTGGGCGAGCCGCCGAGGTGGCCGAGCGGTGTAGAGGAGGACGAGGAGTGGGAGGGCATGCGCGTGGGACCCCCAGGACCATAGAGCTCACCGCGGCTGCCGTCGAGGTACTGGCCAGGGACAGGGTAGGAGGAGCGGCGGTCTTGGACTCCGGTAGGCATGGTACGGTAGCCGCTGCGAGCGAGGGACGTCTGGGAGTCGAGTGCGCTCTGGAGGTCTTCTGACGGGCTGGAGGAGGAAGAAGAGTAACCGTTCTGGTAGGCGAACTGGGTGCCGGCATACGGCACGCCATAGAGGTTTGTACCATAGGAGGCATCGTGGAGAAGCGTACGCTGCGAAGACTCGGGGTACCCGACCAACTGGGCCTCGGGCCCCGTTCCCGAGTAGAAGGCCGTGTGCTGTGCGGCGCGCTCCCCGAGCGTGTTCGGCTGCGCTTGCTGGTGCTGGTGCGGGTGTGTGTGGTGGGGGTGGTGGCCGTAGTTGGTTTGGACGTTCAGCATCCACGGCTGTTGGCGGCCGGGGTACGCGCCGTGGGCAACCGACGTCGACAGGGGCTCTAGCGCGGGCTGGGAGTGGGCGAGATAGTAGGCATTGGGGGCGTGCTGGAATCTATGGAGGGTATTGGGGTCGTGCGGGTGATCGAGGTGCGAAGACATGACTGAGCGAATCGGGGCGGGGTATCGGGGGTGGGGCAGGCGCTGAGGACGGAACGGTGCGCGGGCGGGGCGGCGGCTGCACGTGCGAAGGAGGCGGCGGGGATGAGCAAGGGCGTGCGGGGGCGGCGAGGGTGGCGCGGGGAGACTTACCTGGGGACTGAGTGCGCGGGGAGGATGGCTGGGAGAGCGCGGCGGAGGGAGGGGGTTATATGGAGGAACGGTTAGGCTCTGAAACGGCGAGCGGGAAGTGAGATGGGCATCTCTGGGGAACACGGACAAGTGCACATCGTCCGCAAACGCGCGCAGGAGTCGAATCAAACACGAGACAGCGCAGCGTGCCTGTCCTGCCATATCCCGCACTCTCCTCCTCCAGCTCTCTCCCTCCACGCCCCGCCCGGCTGCACCCGGCCATGCCCATCGATGCTTGAGCCCGTGGGAGCGCACAGAAACCACTCCGCCCGGAAAATACGCAAGCTGGCCGCATCCGGTCACAGGCCACACCAGCTCCTCCTTCGAGCCTCGCGACTGCCATCTGCAGTCATCGGCACCTATTATGCGCGTTCTTCCTCTCCTCCGAGGTCTCTCCATCCTGCTCTCGCTGTCTGCCCTCATTGCGACCATGCTGAATTACTGCACGCACATTCATCTGCCGCCATTCCTCCCGCCGGCAGATCCGCGTGTGCCGGACGGCCCTCGGCCGCGGCGCGCCCCCGCCGCACGCTTCTTCGGGCGAGCGAGGGCGCGCGCACGGCCACAGCGGGTCAGATAAGCTCTCGCGTGCGGACGCGCGAGCTGTCAGAGCCGTCCGACGTCGCCTGCTCGGTACGTACGCGTCGTCGGCCCTGGTTGTGACCGTCGAGCGCACACACCGACACAGCATTCCCGCGCCGGCTCCAGAGCGTGGCCGCCGGCCGCGCCAACAGCCGTCAACAACGCCCCGGCAACCCCAGCTGAGATCTGAAACTGCGACAACGAGGCCGTGGGTGCTCCAAGCAACCGCAGAGAGGACCCCTGACAATGTACCCAAATGCCTGATCCAAATTCCAGAAATATTGACTTGTCCGTCCGAGAGATCAGGCCTCATAAGCGCCCACAAAAGTCCGGATTGCATGAGGCATTTCGGGCTCCGAGAGAGAATTGTCCGGGTATGGATCAGGCATGGTGGGCGTAGGAGTGGGCGCCTATGCTTCCACGAGCCGCTCTCGTGTCCCCGGTGGGGATTTGTCCGCAAGTGGATCAGGCATGGCGGCCTGCGTGCGCGATTTGTCCGGACTATGGCACCAGGCCTAGGATCGGCCCGAGGCCCATTTGTCCGGATTGTACCAGGCATAGGGCCCTCGAAAACACCAAAAATGTCCGGATTAGGCATCAGGCATTTGGGTACATTGTCAGGGGTCCTCCGCAGAGACGAATTTGAGCGCGGACCTGATCGTGTAGCATGCGTGAAGTTCAGTTTACCCGGAGCACACACACCCCACCCCCGCAGCCGCCGGCCGGCACCCCGCAGCCAGGCCCCCGCTCCCCGCGCGTGGCCCCGTAGTCGAGTCCGAGTCCGAGTCCGCGGCGTACGGGGGTATATTGAGCGTCTTTGTCACGCCCACGTTCATGGCATCTGCCAGTTTGAGGCGCTTGCATCTTTCTGCCACCGTCGTAGGCGCGGCGGTGCGCGGCTGTCAGCGGGGAGCCTCCCCACCATCGATCGCGCCGTGCGTGCGTGCGCAAACAACACGCCCACACGCGGTCGAGATCGCCCCGTCAAATTGTCGCCACCGCTTCGCGCCGACAGCTAGCAGCCCCTGCTCAGGGTCGTGGATGATTCCGAATCTTGTCCGGCGTCCGAGTTGTCGTCCTGACGCTGAACCGTTTGACGTTTTGCTGTTCTAGCAGCAGGCAGAGAGAGCTCGAGCCCTTGTGCCGTCCGTTTCGATAATTGAAACGCCAGTCCATCCTGTCGCCAACCGTGCCACGGCCGCCCGGCCCTGGGAGGACCGTGACGCCCGCCTTCGCTCCCGGCTCGTCTTCGGTTCTGTTCAGGCTTCGTCTTCATCTTTCATCTTCATCTTCAGGCTCCGCCGAGCCCGGCCGCACGCCCACCGCCAATCTCGCCCGTATGGCTCTTCGGGCCCGGGGTGGCGGAGACTTTGACGTTGAGCCTATAGCAAGGGCATGCCGCGAGAGATAGGGGGCAATGTGGCAAAAAAAGAAATTAGATCAGAGATACGATAGCGATATGCAAGAGAGAGAGCGAAAGCGAGAGGGGAGAGTCCACATTCAGCGACGACGAATTCACGTCTTGCTGCCGTCCATTCGTCCGTCCATCTGTCCATCCATCCGACCCAGCCGACCACCCGCCCGCCTAGCCATACTAGCCTCCCCCCGCACCGATATGTCTGGCGGAATGCCCGCGACGGTATGTCATGAGGCCTTTCCGCGTCGACATCCCTGCCCGACCTGCGATCTGCTGCTTCTTCGTCATCGACATGCAGGCGTCCACCTGTCCGCATCGAATGAATGAGCCCCTCCCCGAGTCTGCCCCCGCACACGTACAAACACGAGTCCCGAGGGTCGCGATCTCGGACGCACCTGAATTGCTCCAGCCGCTTCCTCGAGGAGGATCCCGTCGCACCCTGAGCCAGAGGCTGAGCCTCTTTCCTGCTGTCTCCCGTCCCGGGCCGTGATGTCGCGCCGCTGCCGCTGCCGCTACCGCCGCCGCCGCCGCCTCCTGCCTTGGGCGTCGTCGTGCGGAGGCTGGTGTCTCCGGCAATGAACGACAGCTTCGCGCGGCCTGTCGACCTCAGGTCCTCGCCAACGATCGACGGTAAGCTCTTCCGCTTCGAGACCTGTGGCGCAGACCGCACCGCGCGCGCGACGGGCCGCTGTCGACCGTCCGGAGTCATCGTGGTCTCCCTGCGCCTCAGGGGCGTCACCGCCGTCGCCTGCAACAAAAGCCACACATTCAGAAAGAGCGAGAACAGGGGGAGATAGGTGCACTATTGCCACCGGAATGGGCCCAGGAGAATACTCGGGAATGAAACACGTACCCGATCGCTGCTGCTGCCCCCACCGCCAACGGCCCCAGGGCCTCCTCCGAGCACTATCCCTCCACGTCCTGCCTGCGCGCCGGGGGCATACCGAGGGGCAGGGGAAATCCCGGTGCGAGCACGAGCGGCCGGGCCGCCGCCGCGCCCCCACTTCTCCCACCAGCCACTCGCGACGCGTGCGTGCACGCCCGCGCTATCGTCCTCCTCCGCGTCGTCGTGCGCTTCTTCGAGTTCTTCCGAGCTACCCTCGCCCGCTGCGCGGGGCGTCGCCCCCTCGCGCGCTCTTACGTCTTCGCCCCCCGTGCGCCTGACGGCCATTACGCCCATGACGTGCAGCGCACCGCTGCCGCTGCGATCGCATTCATACTCTCCCAGCTCCTCGTACGTGTAGCCGCACTCGTCTCCGTCCGCGGGTGTGACGGGCCCAGGGGTGGACGACGCCGTCGAGCCGGGCCCGCACTCACGCTCCGCAGACGAGTCGCACTCCTCGCCCCCGCTCGTGACATCGTCCTCCCAGTCGTCGAAGGCGTCCCGGAGGTCTGGCCCGCGGGCCGCCGACCCCGCCGCACGCCCGCTTTCCCTATGGCTTGAAGCCGAGAGCGAATGTGAATGCGAACGCGAAGCGGACGTGGAAGCGAGAGAAGTCGCAGCAGAGGCGGACTTGGAACCGCGCCCGCTGTTACCGAAGCACGGGGCCCGTAATGGGACGAAGGGCAGCGCACGCGTAATGGCCCGCTCGACCGTCGCTGAGCCCGAACCTGAACGAGATGGTGGCTGTCGAGTACGCTGCACCGGCGGGCTCGAGAGCACGTCCGCGTCGAAGTCGTCGTCCCATCCGTCCGCCTTCGGCCGCACCGGGGATGATATGTCGGGCGAGTCCCACTGGGCAAGCGACGGCGAGGGCGATTCGTACCCGTCCTCCTGCTCGACAGCGTCCGGGTCGGTCATGAGAACGTCTCCGTCCTCATCCTCTGCGTCCGCGCACGGCACATTCTCCTTCTCCTGCGCACACCGGGCGGCGTCCGACACCCTCCCACGGCGTGCCAGGCTGGACGGGCCTGCCCCTGGGGAGTCCATCGAACCTGTTGCTGCAGCGGGCGTCGTGATCGAAGCCGCCGCCCAGCCTCGCGTCCCTCGGGGATCCGAAACCGATCGCTGCTGCAAGCTGAAGAACTTGGACGTGGTAGGCGTCCGCGTCGGGAGCGGCGCGGCCGCACTTGCACTGGGCGCAGCGGCGGCCGCCCGGTCGTCGTCCCGTCTCTTGCGTTTTGCGGCCATATCGTTCTGCATTACCTCCGTAAGGGTACGTTTCCCACTCTGTTTCCCAACGACCATTGCGGCGGCGCCCGCGCTTGCCGGCCTCGGGGAAGGCCGGGGCCCGACCGTGCTGCCCGAGGAAGAGGTGCCCAGAGCAGCCGCACTGGAGGCAGCAGATGCAGAGCTCCTTGCGGCGGCGTGGACGCCGCCAGCTCCCGCGGCCGCTTCTCGCACCTGTGGGGCTGCGGGGGCAATGTGCAGAACACGTAATTAGCAGACGTCCTTCTATGCACATACAGCGCAGAAAAAGCGTAAACGACGCGGGACGCGCCCCTGGCGGACTTACAGAAGAACTTGAGCAGGGGCCCGGCGGCGCCTGGTTTCCCCGGGGTCGGCGCCGGGTCCTTAGCCTTGCCCTTGCCCTTATCTGGGCGGTGACCCGCAGGCGTGACAATATTCATCGGGAGCTGCTTCAACGCGCGGGGGACATAGGAGGGGTTGATGTCTTCCATGGGCAGCAGGCTGATAGGGCACGCGTCGCCCTGTGCTACCTGCTTCGCCAGCGATGGCTCGATATGCCTAAACGAGCAGAGAGCACATATCAGCGGCGGGTACACGCGCAGGGCACGACGCGCAGCGGTGCGCGTCGTGGCCGTCAAGAAAGGATGGGACGATGCTCACGCTCCAACGTACGCCTCCTTCTCCGTGTCCCATGGCTCATCGTCAGGCAGCGGCGTGAGGTGGACGAGTTGTTCTTGCGTCGGATCGTACACGCGCTGGTACAGGAACACCTTCTCCGCCAGCCTGAACGCATCCAGGTAGCCCTTCGGGATCTTCTTCTTGCCCTCGAGACGGAGCGCACTCAGCATGTTCTCCACGGTCTTGTGCTTCCGGAGGAGCGTCCACGCCGTCTTGAGGCCTATCCCGGGGATGCTCGGGAGATAATCGCATCCGCTCAGTATCGCCATCGTTCGGAACTGTGCGTCTGACCACCCGACCAGCGACAGACCGCCAGCGGTCGTAGCCGCAACGGATGCAAAGTCCCCGCGGGATATACATGTCACGGTACTAGCGGCCGTGTCCAACTTGAATAGCACGGTCTTGCACCCGAAAACCAGCAAGTCCGAGTCTTCGGTGATGATACCATCGACGAGGCCGATCCGCTCGAGGTACGCTAGTTGTGCATCGGCTTCGTACGGCGCCACAACGTATGGCACACCTTCCGCACGCAGAGCCTGTCACAAGTCGTAACCGCATCGGTCAGCACTCGCCCGCACACGTCCCGCAACATCGAACATCGAAGCTCGGGTGAAGGTCCCGCCCGGAAGAAGCAAGAAAAAGTTCCAGCCTACGGGAAGGCAGGCGCGTTCTCACCTTGATGAGCTGATATGCCATTTGCGGCGTGACGTCCACACACTTGACATAGTACTCGCGCGCCTGGGTGTGCTTCCCCTGCGCCGCCAGAGCGTTCGCGCGCGACAGGTTCTCTTCTCGTCGCTGTTTGCGCTCGGACTCGGTCCCCTGCTTAGCGGGAAGCGGCCCCCCGTCAAAGACGAGGTACGGCTGTATGCCATAATGACGCAGCAGTCGCACGCGGTGCATCGCATATTCCACGTATCTGGCAAAACAACCGCGGCGTCAGCGTGCGTCCGTAAATAGGGATGAGTAAGGCCGCGAGAACATGGACCAGGAAAAGAGCGGAAACTCCAGAATACGTTTCTCCGCGATTCATCCGCGCTGGTGTGTGTATATCGTATACAACGAAGGCACCAGACTGCGCCCGTGAGGAGCAGAAGGCCTGCGGAGTCTGGCATTTCACGCCCATTTTACGTATTGATGATGGGAGAGTGACCAGCCGATCGTGCGTACTACAAGGTTCTGCAAGGTCCAACAAGCCTGCTCCATAAGTCAAGAAGGTACGCCAGCCGAGTCCCATGGCGGGAATCAGGCGCACAAATCGAGACTGGCGCGCGTGCCCGGCGGAAGGGAGGAGGCACAGGCGCCGCCTAGACAACGTAGGCAATGGCGGGGCTAGAAGACATAGAGTTGCGTCTCCGCAATGAAAGAAAATTTCGCAGAAGATACTGTGGCGCAGACGATATGCCACCGGGCCGATCGCAGGCTACAAGGAACTTCGGCGCGAGGCAACCAATAGACATTCTGGATCGCAGATGCCGAGTATCGTATGGTGCCTCATCATTTTCTACGATGCAAAGGGGTGTTCAAGAAACGTCTATGGACGTCATAGAGGCTGTGAGAATGTGCCCGGGGGTTGACAAACCCATTAGTCGTAGATAGACCAATGCTTTGCCAATTGACACATCGCAGCTTCACGAGCTATGCCACTAAGAACGAGTTGCCCGCGCCATGGAGAAGCCACCCTAAAATTCCGCCTTGGAGCTCTATCATCGCCAGCAAGCATGAAATGCGCCCGTTGACCTGATAGAGCTGCCAGAAGGCCACAAACACTAGAGAGCTCAGACCCTCAAAAGAGGAACCAGATCGGTCGCTCGGCCGCACGGCAACCCGAACACGCTGCTCTTCCAATCGTCCGGGAAACGTGATTTCAGCAAGCCCGCCGCGCCGAGCAGCAACGTCCGCAGATCAGGCAAAGATGGATAAACATGAGGAAAGCGACGTGCAGTCAGCAGATGGCGCCGCGTTTGCCAGTGGCTCCGTCTGCTCTCCGAGTGCGGGCACACAATGCCAACTGCATTGGAGCTGCTGGTCACCAGGCCGTCCGTAGGTAATGTCCGAGCCACGGGTTTTGTGCACCAAGCTCTTCATTGACGGATGGCGCGTCTCCCGCACGCGTTTTCCGTAGCGCCCCGGTTTCAGGGTGTGAAGGCTATCGAAACGTTGTACGCTCCGGGATGGGACGCCTCGGAACTGAATGAGATATGATGGCTCATCGATGCAAGAGGCCAAGCAATCGATAGCATCTTTCCCCACAAAGCTGCGTATGCTGCAGTCGGCTAGGCATCCGTTGCATTGGAGTATGTGGGGGATGCCGGCGGCAGGAACGGGAACAGCGTACTCCGCGCACGTGGAATGCCTTCCTTATGTATGACTACGGACTCGACAGAACAAGCGTTTGTACTCACTTGGTTGTATGCTTGCCGGTGGCTAGCTCCGGCGCGCATCCGTAAGAGCCTCTATGCAGCCAGACATATCCATCCACAGCGAGAGTTTGGCCACGGAATTCGGAGAGGTGCTTATTCGTTTGGATGTCTTTGAGGAGAGGAAGAAGACCAGATATTCCCATATTCACGCGTCAAATATCAAGCAGAACGTGTCCGAGACCATGAGTGTCGAGCAGAGCGGCGTGGAGAGCGAATGAGACGTCGTGGACGAGTGCAGGAACGGCCGCGCCAATGCGGGGTCGCTTACCCTAAAAAGCAGGCCAAACAAACGCGTCGCGTCGCGTCACACCTTGCACAAACAAACGTCACACAAACGCCCATTAGGCGCTGGATTGGCGCCTATGCTCTTTCTTTTCTCCAGCGCCCATCCTCTGGGGCTCCGTTCAAGAAGCATTGCAAGTACCGTATGTCCAAAAACCCGATTCTTGTGACAATGTGAGCATTCAATGCTGTTGTTGATGATTTTGCTATACAGAGCGAAGGAAGATACAATTGTTGGACAACTGGCAACCAACGGGGTAGAACTGGGTCGATCAGTACTCAGCCAGCTCGGTCGTGGTGCAAGCGGTGCTCTCCACTATCCTCACTGTTTACCTATGCACAGCCATTTGATGAATGAAGGGGCGGGTGCCTCGCGGGTAAATGTAGAAAGCAAGTGCACCCGCAATTTACCCAGACGTTGAGTGTTCGACAGCAGCGTGCTTTGAGTTTGCGCCGCACACTCCGCCGATAGCATTGCACAAGGGGAGGGCCCCTCCCGGCAATACTTCCCAAACCAGCTTTCTCTGCATGCGAAGGGAATCGACGGTACGTTTCGCTGTCTCTCTGGCTTCGAGGAAGTAACCTGGCATGCACCAATAGCAGGCGCAGCATTGTGCCACCCGTTTCTGCCGCTTGAGAACGACCTCTCCGGCATACTGGGACGTTAACCCAGTTAGCGTAGGCATCGTCTGCCTCCTTCAAACTGTATACATCCTGACGCCCTATATACCGCTGTTCTGTTATTCCCACGCTTCCTAGCACCACTCGGACGTAGTGGAGCCCACTGGCATGGCGCATGCCGTGAGAGGAAACACGCCAAGTTCATGAGACGCTCATGGGCTGTTTCCTCCCACCGACGTACCGAACGTTCGACTACCATTGTTTGTCATTCTCATCGAAGGGATTTGCTCTTCCGTAGAACATCTGGCCCCGGTGACGCGGATGTGAACACCCTGGAGGGCGAGATTCGCGCGAGCGTCGCAGACAGGTCCCTACAACCTGGACGCGCACATGGATCGCATTGACTGCGCCGAAACCCTTGCCCATCTCGTCCCACAGGTCTTCGAATACTCACACCCGGGGGACGCCCGCTGCGGGGCGGCTGCGATTGCCTGTAGGTTTCCATCCCGTGGTAAGTGCACGGTCTTCTCGGGCATACCCTCTCTCGCGCTTCTACCGACACCGTTCTTCGTGCTCACGTGCTTGACGTCAGGCATTTCTCGCGCGTGGACGGCGGCCTGCTCGACCGGACTTAGGGCGTACTTTGCGAGTACTTCCTCCATCTCGTTCTCAAGGATGTCTTTCTTGCTCAAAATTCCCTGCTTAGAACATCGGATTGCGGAGCTTACCCCCATGGAATGACATCATTTCAAGGTCCATTGATTGGAAGGCATGGGGGGTGGCCAGTGGCGTCGCAGCGCAACCACCCGGCCGATGCGAGGGCTCGGGGAGACCGTCAATGTGGGCGACATTCCGCATTGTCGGAAGGTGTCGTTGGGTGCAATCTGACGACAACAAACGTCGAGTTCGCCGACCTCGGCTCTCTCCGTCTGAATGCATCACGAGATGCATACCTACAAGGTGTAGAGCGACAGTCTCTATTTTCATATTATGCCTCTCGTAAACATCCCAGATAGTTCGCTCAAAGCTACGGTTCTATATTCTTACCCGGGCGTCGTTGACTTTGCCATGGAGCTGAACGAATTTGGACCACGATATCATGGGTCCCTGCCAAACACCCGTGCCGTAAGCTGCCCATTGGCATTTCTTCACCGCCAGTGCTTCGTACATGGAGTTGAAATAGCACCTCTATGGCGTTCTATATCACGGTGCCGAACGCCTGCCGGACGTGCAGACCCTACAATGCGTCAGGGTCGATATAGCGGGGGGTCGACTTCTAGCGGTCATCGGCCATTTTCCATGCCCATCGGGGGAGCCCCCCGAATGTCGAACAAGCGGCTGTCATCGGTGCGTCGTGCAAGGTGTAGCTGTCCGCACTATCGTCGTTGAAATTCTTTGTGCTGATGCGACGCCCCCCGACGGGGCGCCCGCGACTTTGTAGGCTTTGCATGCGTGCTCATGGAAACAGACAGGACGCCTCGGAGCCTGGACACATTTGTGCGGCGTGTTTTCCTCAAATTGTGGAGGGCGGCTGTGTCTGGAACCGAGCTCGATCTATCTGCCATGGCCGTGTTGAACAGCCCCGTCGTAGCCTTGGGTTCCCTTGGTGAGCCTCTCGATAACTAATGCAGGATACGCGGGATTTGATTCGACATGGCATGATACTGGTGAGGTAGCTGCATACACCCGGAACATGTAGAGCCGTTGCTCTCAAGATATGTTTCCTAAACCCCCTCTGGGCTTTCTGGTCGCTGACGGAATAGTACGAAAGGTACAATCAGTGAATCCTCAGGATACTACGGCTGAGAGAGTACTTCCACGGTGATCATCGTGGTGGGACCGACGAGCGATTGTCCGTGAAGTTGCATCCCGGCAGGCCGTTTAGTGTGGCCCTGATCCCAATATCCAACCGCTGGTGCGCCGGCTCATGCGACGGCAACACAATATTGACCGCAGCGATAGGCGAACGGAGACCCATTTCTCGCCGGAATACAAAGAGCACTGCGGGCGGCTTTACCTACGCCGCTTCAATTTACGCGAGCGCGGTTTCTGGGAACTCTGTGCACGGCTTGTGCTTTGACGGCCTGCTATAAGATCCAACAATACGGGAAGAAGCACTGGTAAACAGAGATGTGCTGACCCCGGGACCCCGAAAATCGGCAGCGGTGACTTGCACCTTCATTATCTTCGATTTCTCTTGAAATTTATACTAGCCTTCTGTATTCCAGGCGTTCTACGATGCCTGCGTGTCCTCATAAAATTTGGTAGAGTGAGAGAGAAGTTCCCACGGCTTTGTCATCAGTCGCGCGCACACCTCTGCTGGTAAATGGGTGGTCAGTAAGCTCCGCGTCTCAGTATTACCGGCATATTTTGTAAAGCTACTTCAGTTAACGTTACAACGCATTAATGGGGTAGTGGTAACCTGGGTCGTTGCCATCGACCCGCCGGGGGTTCGATTCCCCCTTAATGCACGTTTTTGTGCCGAGTGCGGGGTCAGTGTGCCGGGTGATGGCTGTTTTGGTTGCCGTCGAGGCTTGGACTCGCATCGCCTCGCTCTCTTTCCTCCGACGCTCATCTGGTGCTGCTGGTCTTCACGTTTCGGTCGATAAATATTCGCTCGCTTCTCCAACCGGTCTCTACCACAAACCACCACCATGTCCTTTAGGCTCTCCGCCACCCTCGTCCTCTCCCTCCTCGCGACCTTCTCCGCCGTCTCCGCCCAACAATGGTATGCACTGTCAAGCTTGCAAGCTCAACGTGATCTGAGCGTGTTTCGTTTGACAGTAACTCGACGTCGCTGTGCCCGTCGGCATCGCCATGCTGCAGTGAGTGGCATCCAAACGCCTCAGTTGTGGCTCAGAGACCAACCTAGCCCCCGCCCCCGTCCAGGTGAATTCGGGTTTTGCGGCACCGGGAGCGTACGTCCCACCATCGTCCTCGCTACCCCGATCATTGCGCTGACCGTCCGGCGCAGTTCTGTCTCGGCGGGTGCAATCCCCTCGCCTCGAACACCCTCACGTCGTGCATGCCGGAGCCCGTCTGCCAAAACGCCAACGTACGTGCCTGTTTCCGTCCCTCCCTCCGCTCCCCACTTGGAGACTGGAACCGTCGAGAGAGACGGAGGTGCTGCGCCGGACTCGGGGAAGGCGACTGTGCCGCGCGGCTGCCTGCGGCATCCGTTGCAGGCCTCACGCGCGGCGCACACTGCCCGCTGCTTCTGCTGAGCGCTCCGTATGATCACGACGCGGTCAGCAGTCGTATTTTGAGCACCCGATGTATCAGCACGGCCCTCGTGTGCGGCGGCGCATCGAACCCGGAGGTGTGCGGCGGGTCAACTCCTCCTCCCCTCCTGCATGCCTACATGAGACATTCAGGCTCAGACACGTCTGGGAAGCGTTCCAAGCGGTTCCTTGGCGGTTTCTTCTGTCTCAGGTCCGAGCCTTGTCGCTGGAATTGAGCGTGTCCTGGCGGCCATGCTTGGCGGAGAACCAAGCCGGTGTCAAAGGCGCTTGGCATGAAGCGCAGACTTTGTTCAAGACGCAAGCCGTCGCGCGTGTTGAACAGCCTACAGGTTGGATATTAGCCGCATATATGCACCGCGGAAACGCATTTGAGCAGCCAGAAATTAGATGTCGAGAGTAATGACGAACTGTAGACTGCAGTAAACGTGCAGATGTCTCATAAGTGGCTAGCATGAACTTTCGCATGGATCCGTTCCATTTTGCTTATGTTGTCGAAGAGAGTACTGACCGCCTACACAGTATACCTTCACGGACTTCTCCCGCATTCTCTCTAACGCGACCTACTTCGACGGCAATGCGACGAAGTACGACTGGGTCGTCAACTCCGGCAACATCATCAACTCTACTGCCGGAGAGCTCGGCATGACGCTCACGCAGGACAACGGCGGCACTCGTCTCAGCTCGACCCGTTACGTCCACTACGGCAAGATCACCGCCAGGCGTAGGTTGCTTTGCTTGTCACACATGAGGGTGTTCATTGACCGCGCATATAGTGAAGACCGGCCGCTGGGGCGGTGTCGTGACCGCGTTCATCACCATGTCTGATATCAAGGACGAGATTGACTGGGAGTTCCCCGGTAACAGAACCACCGAGGGCCAGTCCAACTACTTCTGGCAGGGCCTTGTTCGTAAGTCTACCTTCCTATAAGCGCAGAGGCATGTGGAGTTGCTCACATACGTACAGCCGAGAAGACTGCCGGTGCAACCCACGGCAACCTCACCGACACGTTCAGCAACTACCATGACTACACTGTGCGTACATCTATCATTATGCTGCTCTCCAATACGAATCTGACCGTCGAGGCTGTTGTAGATTGATTGGCAGCAGGATACCCTCACTTGGTTGATCGATGGCCAGCCCGTGCGCACCCTCAAGCGCTCTGACACCACTGGTCCCGACGGCGTCAGCCGATACCCCAGCACCCCCTCTCGCATTGAACTCAGGTCAGTCCCATACGGTCCCCATCTATCCGGCGCACGCCACAGCGATATATGATACATCTTCTCCCTCTATACAGCCTGTGGCCCGCCGGCATCTCGAGCTCCGCCCCGGGCACGGTCGAGTGGGCGGGCGGCATGATCAACTGGGACGACCCGGACTTCAAGGCGGCCGGCCACTTCTACGCCCTCGTCTCCTCCGTCTCCGTCGAGTGCGCGGACGCGGGCACGAACCCGGCCAACGCGCAGTCGTACGTGTACGGCAAGAACACCTCCGCGTTCACCCCCGAGATCGACGTCACGAACCAGACCACGGTCAACAGCGGCGCTGCGAGCCTGCGTGCGCTCGCCGCGGGCGGCGTCTGGACCGCCCTTGCTGCCGGCGCCGCGCTGGCGTTCGGTGCCGTCCTCGTTTGAGGCTCTGCGTGTGCGCCGACGTGACGCCGCCTGCGACTTTGCTTTGAGCGCGCTCACGGTCGAGAAACGGACAAGGTTTTCCATTGTGGGTTTCGGATCTAATACTTCACCGGTTTGGATGTCAGATCTCTCCTATCTAATGTGCGGTCTGTCGCTGTCGCCCTTTGTTGCGCTACGGTCGTCATGTTGTGTTGTACTTTGCATAGCGGGCGATGGATTCCAATGTAGCGAGTGCCGTACGTTCATACGTGCCATGCGATGAACTCTGGACCCTGCGCGATGCCGCGCTCCTGCATCCTCGTGCCATGTTGTATATACCCTCAATGCTGGTTATATCGCATTCGGGTCTGCGTATCCAAGAGCGACGAGAGAGTATAGCAGGAAAAGGTATACATATGGATTATCATCCGGGATGCAAGTCTATGCTATATCTGACATCCGAAGGGTCGTGCGAGGACGAATCTAAGAAAACAATACGCTATGGCTATCCACCGAGGGGCTCCTCTACATCGACCATGATCCCGCTGTCCTCCCCACCATCCAGCTCGTCGTCCTCCCGCCATTCCTCAATGAGGTCCTTCGTCTCCTGCACCAGCGCCTCCAGCGCCTCCGTCCTCGACCATGCCCGCACCAACCCCTCCACGCCCACGCCCCCGCCCAGCCCGTCGCCCATCGACATCGACATCTCCGAGTCAACCGAGGACACCGCCGCGAGCGGCAGCGCGGGGTAGCCCAGCATCGCCTGCGCGATCCGGATCCGGCGGACCGTCGTGCGCACCAGCACGGGCGACTCCACCACGACCTCGCGCGCGAGCCCGAGCGCACTCCGCGCGACGCCCAGCCCGCTCCGGCGCCCGCTCGGGGACGTCGAGCGCCGCCCGCCACCGCCACCGCCGGAGCCGGCGTCGCCGCCGCCGCCCCCAGGGGAGAACGGGCGGACGGGCCCGAGGTGCACGATCTTGGGCCCGGAGTCGCGCGCGGCTTGCCGCGAGGGCGTGAGCGGGCTCGGCATGAGCATGTACCCCGCTTGCCGTGCGCCGCCGGTGCCGTCGTCGGAGCCGGCAGTGGCTTTGCGCGGGGTGGACGAGAGCATCCCGAAGTCGTCGAAGGTCGGGAGGGAGACCGAGTTCGGGAAGAGCGTGGAGCTGCGGGGTGTAGACGCGGCGGAGTCAACGCCTAGGGCGCTGCGACGTGGTTTGGAGAAGATGTTCGAGACGGGGCGGCTGCGCGGCCGGGAATTAATGTACCCTGGGCTGTATCCCGGGCTTATGCCGCCTGGGCTGATGCCATTGCTCGCAGACCCATTGGAAGACAGTTCCTGGTGAAGCGTGGCGACCTTCTCTTGTACGAATACGCGCATCTGCAAGGCGAGGGGATTCCGTCGTAAACACAGCCACTCGATCAACGACCATGTCATGTAGTCGAGGATGCGCGGTCGTTTGTGAGTACGCGGGGCGGTAAGCGACGGCGCGTGGGAGGGCGTGAGGAAGGGATTCTCATCCGGAATGTTGAAGTGGGCTCCCTTCGGGGAGTGCGTCGGCGAAGGGGGTTCTGAATAGCCACCACGCGTGGACACCGCAAAGGAAGCATCTCCGTCGGCCAAGGTCTCTCGCAGGATAGCACCGACTTGTCCCCAAATCCCAGGAAGCGCTGCTGAGATGTCTTGCTCAGCACGGGTGAGAATGACTTTGAGGATCTGCAGAGCGACCGCGAGGGCTAACGCAGGCTTGGGGTCTAGGGTGGTGGACGTCGTTGTCCGACTATCGGTAGATTTCCGCCGTTCGACCCCAGAAGTAGAAGTCCGCGATGTGTCGGTACGGACGAACTCCGAGCGTTGGATAACAGATAGGACGTAGACCAACAGGCGCATCCATGCCTTCGAGTACACGTCCCGGCGCCATTTCTCCGCCCACTGACTGTCGCTGGCAAGTTCCACGGAGGTCTTCATGCGTAGTACTAGGGGCAGGATGATGCCGCAGAGGAACTCATACGTTGGTTCCCTCTTCTCCAATTCGGCCACGACATCAGCGCCTACAACGAGCAGTGCACGGTCAAGTAGATTCAGTAGACTGCCACGGATGGCGAGGTGGAAAAGGAGGCCCGCGGATGCGGCGACCTCGCACGCCTCGAGCCCAGCGGCACAGTATTGCGAGACGACCACACGAGCAAAGGCAGGTTGGTTGGCGAAGACCGTGTCGGATGCGAGCAAGGCAACAACGTCAAAGACACCAGAGAAGTCGACCTCAGAGCAATAAGACGTGATGATAGGGGCGACATCACTGAGAAGCGTCACCGTTTGTTTCAACTCTGGGTGAATAGGCCGGATGAGTACTGCGCGCACGTAGTCAGCCAGGAAGTTGGCGACACGCGGGACACTAGCTCGAGAGTCCTTGAAAATGATCTTGACAATCTCGAGCACCCGTTGTGACGCCAGGGAAGACAGATGCCCACCAGCTCGAGTGAATCCGACCACTACGGAGAGGTAGTCTACGCGCATAGCGAGCAGGTCGCTAGGGAGTGATGAGTGGGACATGCTGGCCTGGGTAAGACCGCTTTGGGAGACGGTGCTGGGGTCAAGTTCGTCTACTTGAGAGTTACCCTCAGCGTTCTTGCTCTTTGTGGCGCCTTTGTTGAATAGGATGCCGCCCAAAGCAGTGATACCATCTCGAAGAACAGAGCGAGTCGATGCGGAGGCATGATAGAGGTGAGGCGTCAAGTACAGGAGAAATCGCAGGAACTGCTGTGCTCGAAGGATGGTTGGGTTGTGAGCGATCACCGTCAGGAAAAGTCGTACGAGGTCGTCGAGGCCTAGCCGCTTGCTGTCGAACTCGTCTGGAACATCGACGGTAACCTGATTCTTTCCCTGCGTGCTGCGATGCACCGAAGCCAGAAAGGCTTGGGGGACTCGCTCCGCGATAGTGACCATGATGGCTTCCTGCTCCTCCACCTTGGTCAGCGCACTCAGAGCCGCGACTTCGGGGTTTTGCGTAGGTGGATTACTCTTCAGTGTTGCGAGCAGCGTATAGATGTTGTGGCTCATGAGAGGACCATCGGCACTGGGTAGGGCGATTACATTCGACATGATATCGCAAGTCTGGAAGATGAACGACTCCTGGTGTAACGCGAAGAAGCGGTTGACTGCGAACTCGATGATCGAACGTATGGTAGGGTGCTTCTCTGCGTCGCAATAGACCCTGATGACGGCGGGCATGAAGAGTGTGTAACCACCGCCTGACGTGAACAAACGGCGGAAGCGCGTGCTCGCGACCAGGTAATCTGCGTGCAGTGTGAGGCGAGACCATCCGCAAATGTGCAGTGTGATACTACTTACTGAGCATAGCCTGGGCAACAATGCCGACATCATCGCCATGCGCCAGTAGGATACGATTGAGGCCGTCAAGCAATAACGCGAGCTCTTCGCGGTCATTGAGATGCCTTGAAGTGGCGCGGAAAACTTGATGCAGCAGTAGCAGATGACTTCGCACAAGCGTCAGTGACAAAGCAGTGAGAGCTGGGTTAGGGGAGGGTCGAGTGGGTTGTTTGGCAGGAATATATGCGTGCAGCGGAATAGCTTCGGTATCGCTCCTGTCGTATGCTATGGGAAGTACCAGAGTCGAGAGATTCTTGCGGATAACTTTCACGTCTTGGGCGTTGCGGCGCAGCATATTCAGCATGAGCATATTCTGGGCCGTCCTAACCATCGTCACCCAGACAACAGAAGGAGGGAGGGTCTCGAAGGGGTTATGGGACGCCTCAAGCACTCTCGGGAACATGGGCCCGACAGGCGCTGCCTCGTTCCACCACAAAGAACCAGAAGGGATGAATAGCATGTCCACCTTCGCTCGCCGTATGTCGCGCATGGAGATCTTGCTGACTTGAGGGACCAACTTCGCTATGATCGGCGAGCTGTAGCCGTAACTCTGTAGAGGGTTCACTGCCTCTGTGTGCTTCATGGACGACTTGAGGAAGCCGGCAAGGTGATTGAGGATGTGGTGCGCCATTCCGGGCGGCAGGACGAACTCGCAGTGCAGGAAGTTGCGGAGCGTTGTCACAGCGGAAACAACGTCGGGTGTGTCGCCAGAGATATCATGGAAGACTGAGCGAGCGAGGACGGAGGGATCGTCCCGCATCAGGTCGAGGATGAGATTCCTCGCAGTGCTGGCGACAACGAAGTCGCTGTCCTTCGTCATAGCCGACAGCCTAGGAAACAAGGCAACCATAGTCGCGACAAAGACCGGCCGACGTTTAGCCTTGGTCTGCGTAATCGAACCAGAGTCCCGCCCTCCGAGTGGTGACTCTCTCGGGGAGGACCTTGTGGGAGACGGCTCGGGGCTGGGACTAGGGCTCGGTGATTCCTGCGGACCCGCGTCACTCTCCGCGTTCGAGCTCAGGGAATCCAGCTGCGTTGTAGGAAGGCGGGCCACCGGCGTCTTGATCCACTGAGTCTTCGGGTCCATCTCGCCTCTTTCCTCCGCCCAACCGACCTCTGAAAGTCTCCGACGCAATTCGAGGGGAAGTACGTGCCCCTTGCTGTCCTTGAAGTCATTTGGGTCCTCTTCCATCTCGAACGCGCTGGTGCCGATATCCGTGGGGACGAACAGGATAGGCGGTCGGGTGAGCTTGAAAGGACGCCTATATGATCTGTCGAGAATGACCTCCTGGTTCAAGAGTTGAAAGCGCCAACTGGCGATTGTGGCCACTCTCTCCAAAGCCCTGCGTCGCACTGCAGCCTCCGAGCTGTGTACATCCGTTAGACCAGATCGTGCTCAAGTCTGCATGGGGCACCTACCTAGTCAACTCGCCATTGATTAACCCAGTGAACTCATCAGGAATCTTCTCAGCGCACTGCATGACCAGGAAACATGTCTACTGCGGTGATGAGCAACTTGTCACAATTAGAGTATTCGGGAGTCCCACCGGCGCAATGACATGTGTAGCATGGTCGCCCAGGTATCTGAACCAAAGGATAGGTGCGATCCGGAGATAGTCACTTGGCGAGAGTAAGCCGGATATAGTCACCAGCAGCTCCAAGCCTGTGCTATGTTGTTTCTCCAGCAGAGTCCGAATTGTGACGAGGCGGTCGCCGAAAACCTCCTTCGAGGGATCTTCCACAGCACCCTTCGAGGCGCGTTTTGACATTCTGTTGTCCGTGGATGCTGTGCCCACGACAGTCGTGCGCCGCTGAAGCACTCGTTAGTAGATGGAATCGGCCGTGTAATGCTAACTGACCTTGCCTCCGCCGCCGATCCCAGCCTTGGCGTGCTCGTAGAGTGCCTCGACCTTCCGAAGCGTGGACAGAGTCTCTTCCTCCTCTTCGTCTTCCTCGGGCTCAGTCTCGTCATGGAAGGAGTACGAGGAAACCCAGTCAACTACACATGGTAGCCACGCCGCACTGCGTAGGGTTCAGTTGAAAGCAAAAACCCCCACCACTGTCACAAACGTACGGTTTGAGTGATCGCGTCAGCAATCTGCACTCCCGGAAGAGGGCGCAAAGCAGCAATCTTTGAGAAGACGGGAGAAGCGTGTGTTGTTCCTTTTCCGCGCGTAAGATATTCGTTGAGTGAGGCGTGCATGTGAGAATCGTACCTTGGCCGATATGAGGATGCCCAATCTTGCCTCGAGAGACATGGCAAACTTCGCAGTTACTGCTAGCTGACCTGACGTCACATCGGCTGGACACAAACCAAGCAAAGCACGACTCACAACGACAGGATCTCGCTGTTGCCGAACGTGCCTGAGATGCTGAATCAACTCGACTATGAGTACGAGCTGGCCATAGCGTGCTTTGCCCTTCGCAGGTGCGCCGTCCTGAGTGGTCGAAGCCGTACGCGCCGATGGGTCGCTCATGAGCGCGACGGACATCATCTCTGGGTCGTGTGTCCACAACGCAGGGTAGAACCGCGCGATCGAGTACAGAGCACACAGCTGATTAGCGATCGTCAGGTCCTTCATCGATGCTGCACAGGTGAAGAGGGGCTTGAAAAACGCCTTCGGGCATGTGAGTGCAACAGACTCGAGGAAGTCAGAGAGTGGGGCGCAGGGAAGTTCTGGTGGGTCTTCTCTGAGCCGCTAGAGGACGGTCAGTGAGACTGCACCTATGCGGATGGGACACAATACTCACGTCAGCAAGTGGGGGCAGGAGTTGGGGTATCAGGGAGGTACGGATCTCTTCAGGCAGCTCTTCCACAAGAGTGGGCAGAAGACGCAACATCACGGGCCATCCAGTACTTGCGGTCTGTAAGATGAGTCGTGAGTGGCACGTTCTCGCACCCTACGGAGCATGCTTACGAAGTCCTGTAGCGATTTCTCGACGCTGTTCTTCCATGCGGCCCCTTCCTGGAGCCAATGGCAGAAGTATACCATGAGGTACTCGCGATCCGCGCTGCCGCGCACGCAGAGCAGCTCCAGCACGAGGCGGACGATGCTGCTGCGAATTTCGCCCACGGCCGCAAAGGTGTCGTCCTGCATCGCTTCGACCTCTGGTAGGATGCGCGTGCGCAGAAGGTGGATGATGACGTCCGCGTCCTCTACCGCGGCGCGCGCGTTCGGTAGTGCAGAAGAGAGGAGGGAAACGGATGCGTTGATGAAGGACGTGAGCTTTCGCCAGTTCATCGTCGTCAGTAGAGGCGTGAGCTTCGTGGTTGCCGGACTGAGAGAAACCCAGTAGTCCTGCATGTCATGTCAGCGCCTACACTATTCTCAGTAGGCACCACACTAACCTCCAGCAGGTGGTGCAACACCCATCTTCTGGACACCTCCGATCCCACCTCCAAGCATCCAATCACGCTATCCGCAACGATGATGTCCCTGACCATATCGTCGTCGTCTCCCTTGTGCCGCACGCCGAATTCCTTCTCGAGGGCCTGGGGTAGTGGCGTACCGCTCTTGCCAGAGCGGATCTCCGAGATGATGCGCGCGACCTTGTCCGCGTCCTGCGGTGAGTCCCCAGAGGACCGCAGTGTTGCGAGGAGGGAGAAAAGGCTCTGCAGTAGCGTCTGCATGATCGCCGGCGTCTCAACGCTGAAGGTCTTATCGTTGGATACGGTCATATTGTACAGCGTGGTGAAGATGCGACCACGGGAAGAGGACGGCACCGATGCTGCTTTACAGCACCATATGCAGCGATCAAGCTCGGCCTAGAGTCGCTCATTCAATCGGGGTGGAAAGAGGGTTATTGACGGTGATACGTACCTCATTCGAGGCAGGTTTCCATGTTCGGATAACGTATTCAAACGTCTCTGCGGCGAGATTTCGCTCGGTGTCCACTTTCGGATTAGCATATGGGCCCAGAAACGGCACCAAGAGCGCGGCGAGGACCTGGGTTTCACAAGGAAGGGTCCTTGGCCGGTTCTCAGATATCGACGAAGTCAACGCCCTGGCTATATGCGTGACGGTTGGTGCCATACGGGCCGCGGTGCCAAGGGACATGATGCTCGGCGGTCTCTTCACTCCGCCTCCCGTAGCTTGCCTCGAATGTCCCATTGCACCTACAGCGGCGTTCGCGGAGGCGTACGTGGACGCGAGGAAAGGGAGATGGAGGGTCGACCCAATCGTATTCTGCGGCACTGGCTCCGCCTTTGCGCGGGCAGGTATCTCGCCGAAACGCACTGCGAGGCAAGCCTTACGTATCTCCTCCGTCAGTCGACGAGTCTCGTCGTGCACTACATCACGGGCTTGATCGACGACCTGACGCATAGACTTCTTTGGTCCGAACCGATACCCGCGAGGTGTGGACGGTCGCGGCGTCGATGGCACCGAGCTACCATCAGGGGGAGGGGTAGGAATAGGCGGCGGAGTAGTAGAGCGTATCGAGCTTGACGAGGGGATGACGTGAGACCTGATAGTGTCCCAACGTCGGCGTGAGGGAGACGGAGGGACATTGGGATCGGGCGTAGGTGCATTGAGCGCAGAGCTGAGATCGAGCTGTGGTGGGACGTTAGGTCTTGCGTTGAGAATGCTTGCCTTTGGAGTGATTTCTGAAGAGTCTGGCGGCTCCTCCTCCTCGGGAGAGTGTGTAATGCCCTTCTCCGTCCAAGCCTCATTCTCGACGTTCGCAAACGGGTCTATGCCATCCTCGATCTGCTCCGCGAGGGCGAGGAGGTTTGACGACGCGTTTGATTGTTTCCTCCAGTGAGACGCGTCGCTTGTCACAGATACAGAGTCAGACTCCGAGCTGGTACGCTTCTTCTTGAGGGTGTCCAGAGAGAACAGGCGTCGAGGAAGAGGCCTACCGCCTGACGGCTTCTTCCCTCCGGTGGACATGCCGCCGCGCTGACCGTCTGAAGGAAGTGTGAGTGATACCGTATGGGATGAGAATGCAACCGGGGTAGGATATGGGCCTTGTACGAGTCTCTTGTGGAGCTACTTGGCGAGAAGAACAAATCCTTCTTTCTTCCCAGGATTGAATATGGCCGTCCCACTACTCGCACTCCATGACACCTCCGCAACGCCTCCCACCATTTTCAGACCACCAAATGTATAACTGGACTCACCGCTCACTCAAACTTTCGATCTGTTGCTATACAATCCCTTGTCTGTTCAGTGCGCCTTGAATACTGCGGAACCTTGGTATGGCGAAGTCCGGTTGCTGTGAAGCCCGAGACAGAAGAAGTACCCGCTGCGCACCGTAAGGGCAGCACCAGTCACACAGAAAGCAGGTCTGACTACAAAGCTGCGCTGACCCAGACAACGAGGAAGGTATTTCGGCCAAGACATCGCGGTAACTGTGCGCGCGCACCTTTGCCGCTGTGCAGCGCCGTGCACAGCACGCGGTAGGCGCTCGTAGATCGCGCTTGGCGCCTAAACACGTCACCATAATATGGTGTAACATGGGTTCCTTGCACCGATCTTAGCGACTTCTTAACGTCGCGGGATTCACCTTCCTCGATGGACACCTCTCGCAAGATTCAGTGGCGCACAAATATAGAGAGCTTCTCTAGGGGGCGTCTTTGAAGCACCAATGCGCGTGCCCTGCTATAGTGAGCGTCACGTGAGCGTGGTGTCCCTCACGGGAACAGTTGAGGGCAAAGCTTGTGTCCCTTGGAGGCAACGATCTCCGTTACAAAGCGTTAAGGCCACGTAACCGAGACTCGTAGTACTCCTAGAAGTGCCCTTCCCCTGAGCCTACCTATTGTGTGGCGGCGGGCCTCCTCCCAGGTATATAAGACCGCAAGTCAAGCATCTGCTCTTCATCCTACCTTTCTCGCTCGCTCACACCCACAACCCACGACATGGACCGACTGGGGTTATACAGCGGCTCTCATTCCCGCCACATAACCTTACTCTACTCGATGCTCACCCCATGCCGTTGGCATTGCGCCCGCGAGGCTTTGAGACCCCAGCCCGGCGCGTCACGTTCTGGAGCTCAGGTCGCTCGGCCTTCGAGCACGACGACGAACTTCGCAGTCCCGAGGGTTCTCAAGGCCATACAGTGTCCGTGCACGTGATATGAGCCGTGGACACGGTATGTCCAACCTATTATCTGCCGCCGCTCGAGCGCTGACCAGTGTACCGACATATTCAGTCCAAAGCTGCAGAGCTACGCAGATGCTCCTACGCTTACCGCATACGGCGCATGTGTGGGCCCTGGGGGAGGATGAATACCCCGGTCGATCTTCGTCGTCTACAGACTAGGGCCACGGACGCACTATCGACGCAGACGACTCATTGGAGAGGATCTATGCAGATCCCGCGACGCACTGCGAGCAAAAGTGATGGCGGATGTCGTCGTGTCAGGGCGCAAGGTAGACCTGGACACCTACCACAACGCAGTAACCGGGTCTTCAACATGGATAGGGCACGCGAAAAGTTACAGGTGCGTAGTGTGTGCCCTTCCGGCACTAGTAGTGTCGATCCTGATCTCCGCGTCTGTGCTCAAAGACCAGTCTCGGCGGTTCCCAACCATTTTGCGGTTGACGGCTGTGTTCGATGGTTGCGAGTGTGTGGTGCACTGTGTCTCCTAGCTCCGCCATCCCTAGCCGTGACTTGGCTAGTAACTCCGGAACGCTCCTAGGCGCCGCTTCTTTAAAATTACCGCGACTTGGAATGTACCCCCCTAAAGCAGCTACGATACCTCTCATCATATTGGCGACACGTCTCGTTCGACTCGGTGGCCACGGAATACGAGAGAGGGATACACTTTCTTGGAGGCTGCAATGAAAGAAAACATCACGGCCAAGCGACGACACGCTTACCGCAAGGACCACATAGGCTATGGGAGAGTGCGTTGCGGATAGCGGTACGGCCGGGGTTTGAGGCTCCCGGGGTTGAGTTGCACGGGAGGAAGACCGCACTCATCCTTCGTATATGCATAGCATCCCTGATACCAATGAGGATAAAGTCCGGGTCTATTCCACAGAGAATGGCTCGGAGTTATTCAGGATTGGCCTCTTGCTCGACATCAGCAGGGCATGCACTGGCCAGTGGGAGCCACATCCCGAACGTATGTAGATCAGATGCGCTCATGTGACCGTGAGTGTGCGCAGGTGTGAGCGCGCGCGCCTCGCGTAGCGCGCCCTACCGGCGCTTTCCCCGACCCTCTCCGGGACTACGACCGCACGGCCGTCCCGAACACGTCCTCTTTGTCGCACACACTCCCGAGCCCATCCGGCACGCCCGAACATGCTACACCGCGGATATGAAATCTGGATTAGTGATAGTGAAGGTCAACGCATACCGGAATACCCCATGGAGACCGAGGGCACCGACGAGAAGACGGTAGCGTGCCACATACCAAGCGAGAGCGGCAAAGTGAGTGGCCTTCTGGTTACACGTCGGTATGCTCTCCTGTGTGTTTGTGTTCTCACGTAGATTGACGTGCAGCGGTTCATCATTAACTGGAAGAACCACGATAGCCTACACCACATCAGTATTAAATGTGTGGTTGATAGCAGGCTCGACGTCATGCAGACCTGGGGGGAGCGGAAAACGTATTGGCGTCCGTCTGACTGAGGATACCTGCTGCCCATTCCAGTTTTCCAACCTTGAAACGACCGGTACGCATCTCCGAGACATGGCGCCTCATAAGCCAATAGCCCGTCCCATTGACCCGGATGCTGCGACTTGAACGATGACGAAGGCGCTAACTGGGCTTTACAGATGACGAGACGGCCTTATGGACCGCCAACCCCGTTGCGCTAGAGGAGCTTGGCACTATCCAAGTTAGAGTAGTGCGGATACATGCACAACAACCGACAACGGCGTTCAAGCCCACTTTCCTTGCAAGCATTGGCGCAGTATACGAACGTAGCAAGAAGCTCGGTGCACAATGCGTCAGGTACGGCTCTCCTGTGACAGTGGGCGCGGTCGTATCAACTCGGGTTGTGTGCCCAGCTTAGGAGGCCCAGTGAGGACTAAGAAGCGCGAAAAGGCCAGAGCGACTCCTCTCAATCCTCGCGGCGGTCCGGACGCGAAGTTCATATTTCGTTATATGCCGCCAGGTGGGTTAAGTCCTAGTAGGTTGGAAAGAAATTCCCCGTCATTGATATTTGCGCATATAGCCCTCTTACAGGCCCAAGGCATCATGCCGTCGTCATCGCCCGCGCCCAATCGTGCGGGTCCAGTCTCTGGGAAGGGAAAGTCTCGTGCCGGAAGCGATCAGCCACAGACGTCGCGTATACTCAACAGCCCACGACCGTCAAAACTAGCTCGAATGAAAGCGGACCTCGACGAGGCCTCGAGGATGAGCGTCCGAATACTACAGGACGAAGTCATCGAGCTTTTCGACTCCGACAACGAAGGAGTGCTCAATGTGAGTGGTCATGGCATATCATACGGTG
This sequence comes from Trametes polyzona, assembly GCA_022606195.1. NCBI lineage: Eukaryota > Fungi > Basidiomycota > Agaricomycetes > Polyporales > Polyporaceae > Trametes > Trametes polyzona. Next base: position 973,395 of record JABYQF010000011.1, on the reverse strand, counting down.
TCCCGGGTTTACTCTTACTCTCGATCCCCGTGCAGCGCAAGCCTGCAGTCCGCTCACGTATCAAGCCAGAGAAGGTCGAATACGATCCTGACGACGTGATAGACTTGACTCTCGACGGCTGAGCACTCGGGCTAGTCCTCGAGTCGCCTTCTTATTCGTATTCGTATTGTACATCAGGTAATCTTCATATTGTACATCGCATCTCCCAAACGCATTAGTGCGCTAGTCGTATACAGTTCTCGCTGCGTGATGAGCTCTTGTCTCTTCAGCTGGACATGGTAGTTAAGGTGCGTCATCCGCCACATTGCGATGCCCTATGGGCAGTCTGACCAAGCATTCTCCCCATCCTGGCCAGCTCATCCTCATATATATGAGACCCACCCGCTGGCACGCCCAATGCGGAAACCGGGAGGCACAAAAGGCACTCATGCCTACTACCCACTCCATCTCAGCGTCATTCTAGAGCATTATGGGGCTTATGACAGTATGGATTTCGTGCTACCAACTCCGATCAAGCAAGCAACCTACAGGAGACTTGAAAGCGGGAGTCCGTGGTCCACAATGTCATAAGAATTCCTAGGTGAAGGTTCCCCGACGTGGACTCCCCGAGCCCAAGTGATACAATAACGCTACTCCGCAAAGGAGGACGCGGTGCGGCGTGCGTTCCTTCGATGACCCAATCGTCCAACCCCGCCGCGCGACTGTGCGGTATATTCGATAAGGAGCGAGAGATGTGGGAACCAAGTGGAAAGCAGAGGAAGAATCCGAGCAGTAAAAGGAGAAAGGATGCCGCTGGTGCGCACCGTTCTACTGCGTAACAGAGACACTGTTGCTGCACAAAGGACCGGGCGCAAGCGCGTGCGGCCGACGATGGACCAGCCCCTCGGGATACGTGGGAGGTTCGTAATCCGCTGGCACACCGAAGTGTTGTTGGCTCAGGTGGTCTTCAGGAAGCGTGGCGTTGAATGTTCTGACGAATCCGCCGAGGAATATATAGTCCACTTCGCCTGTGTGTACCTCGCCGTGCGAAGGCTCCCGCTCCCAAAGCGTATAACCTTGACCTCTTTGCCACAGGAGCCTTGTGTATACCTCGCGGGCAGTACCCATGAAGGGGCTCTTGTTTCCCGGCGGAAATGCGTCGACGCAGCTGTAGGCGTCGTGGTTATATCGGGGTGAAGATGGAGGAACAGTGAACAGGCTCCTGTACTGTAGAGCTATGAAGTTGAATATCAAGTAACGACATTCTCGTCTTCTGGATACATACCCTACCATGCATATGGGCATGCTCTGAGTATACCTCGAGCGAAGAGCCTTCGTACGTGGACATGCGACCGCCCGACGTACAGATACTTGTTCAATGGACTGCGTGCGATATAAGGTTGAGTCGAGCGTACAAGAAGTGCTCACTGCCTCGCGCGCTTCTGATAGTCTTCTGATGCTATACCAAGGTTAGCCAGTGCTGACCTGCCAAGTGCTGTTTGAAGGCAACGTTGGGGCCCGATTAGGTACCGCAACAAGGTACAAATGCACGGCGCACCGTACCCCCGAGAACACATATGTATCAGGGTTTTTCCTTCCAGCAGCTGACTTCTGATAACAAGAGAAAAAGCGTGCGCAAGGTCACGTCGCGCCTTCATACGAGTGGAGGTAGTACTTTACTTGTAATAAATTACCGAGAGACATCGTGTCGGGGTTGTGTGGTATACCGCTAGGACTACGTACTACTAGTGTGAATGGGGCGCCGAAAGCAGAAAGATACGCAGAGCATGCGAGGGGGAAAAAGTAACTAAAGCAAACAACACATCGACGCCGAGCTCGACCTCATATGAAAGTATAGAACCCGGGAGATGGAAAGTAGACGAGTGCAGCCGAAGGGCCGCGAGGGTGCGCAGATACCAAGGGGGATGCTGGGGGATGGAGCGTGATATGAGATATGCATGTGTCATGATGTAAGTCCGCGACGCCACAGAACCAGAGAAACAGATGGAGAAAAACAGGTAGATGCTTCCGCGGACACCTGGGACACCGGCAAGGTCGGGCGCATACGCTGCCGTGACAGATGCCAATATATCGTGGTCTTCCGCCGCAGGTACCACGTCCGACCGAACTCGTTTCGTCCAGGGTCCATGAATAGCTACAGCGCCATCAGCGCGCCGAGCAGGAGGGCAATAGCAGCACCCGCCACCGCCGCCACCATCCTCTCGCCCGCCCGGCGCGCACCGTTCTGACCCGTGCTCGCGAGATTCGCGACGAACTCTGCCCCGCAGGCACCGTTCACGACCTGTGCCGCCGCCGGGTACGTCTTCTGGAGCGCAGGGAGGTCCGCTCCGCCCTGGACGAGCGTGCGCATTACCGTCTGCACGCAGGGCGTGCAGCTCGGCACCGTCCCGTTCGGCAGCCGCAGCCCGATCGCAAGCTGGTACAGGTACAGGTCTGAGGCGTGCCCCGACTGTGCGGCATCCACGTAGCAGTACGTGTTCGTCGCGCTGTTGATCTGGCACGCCGCGCTGCGCATGACTCCATACCCCTCAAGGCCTAAGGACGCAGGGCAGCAAGGTCAGCTAGAAGTAGCGGAAAGTCTGATGAAGAGACAGCTCACCGGCGACGGCGTCCTGAACTATCGGGTTATTCGCGTCGATGTCGCCCTTGCACTGCGTCTTGATGTTGTCCGCGAACCACGCCATGTTCTCCTCGCACTGCTCCGCGCTTGGCACGGTGTTGCATGTCCCCCAGATTATGGTATTGAGGAGGGAGATGTTCCGCTGGCTCTGCTTCGATCACAATCAAGGGCGTGTCAGCTTCGTTCCGTTCCTGTCGCATCCCCGCCGAGCGAAAAGGTCCCCCACGGGAGCGCTGGAGAGCCGTCCGGAGGCTGTTGGAGGGATAGGGGCCTTGCGGATTTGCCAATCCAGGCGCACCCGCTCACCTACTGCTCCTCCCCTCCCGGTACGGCTCATCAGCGCTCGCAAGGGCGTGCATGCGCGAAACGAGCCACGATACCAAAGGAATACGAGGAGAGTGAAAACCGAATAAACTCACTGTGATGAATGCGTTGGAGTCCGACACGAGCAGCGAGAACGGGCGGCACGTCCGGAACGCCGATGCCAGCGTCATGTTCGTAAAGAACGTCTGGCACGCGACCGTCGTAAAGTTCGTCGACAGCGAGTCGTCAAACGGTTGCGGGAACGGCGTTGGCAGGGCGGGTGGTGCTGCCGGCACCTGTGTGTTGCCCTTGTCTGTCGCTGTGGGCACCGCGCTCGCCGACGGCGCTAGTGACAGCGACGAGCCCGCGGGCTGAGATATGGAGAGCGTCGTCGCGGACGGGACATCCGCCGGTTCTGGGTGTCGTTTGTGTGCCTGCCAGCCTTGCGCCGCGTCGTCCACTGGCGCTTTCCAGCCTGTGCGCGGCCGGAGTACGTCGAATACCGCAGGATGGGTGAGGTACCGCGTGGAGAGGCCGATGAGAGCGAGCACGAGCGGTACGAGGACGACGGTCCATTTTGTTCTTCGCCCGGCTCGTTTCTTTTCGTGCGCTATGTGCGCGTAGGGATCCTCCTTGGGTGAGAGCGGAATGGCATCCACCTCGCGAGGTGGGCGCTCGGGCGAGAGACTACCGCTGCCGCTGCTGTTTATGCGGGAGAAATGCGGGCGTAGGAAAGGATCATCCGATACATCAAGCGCGTGCAGGGACTTGGGAGGGTTCTCCGCTGCGGATGCAGACGAAGGGTGCTGCACACGACGGGGCTCGGGCGACGGTGGTGGCGTAAACATGCGGCGGACGGGGTAAAGGAGGGGTTTGGCGGTAATGAACGTGAGGGGGGAAGGAGCGACAGTGGGTGGGGAAGCGAGGTAGATGACCTCTCGAGGAGGGGCGGAGGCGCTGTGACGAGCTTTTGGACGAGGGGCGGCAGTGCTGATTCAATCGGAACAGATGAGATGTTAGGTACGCCATCGGAGAACGCGAGAACGAACTTACTTCAGAGAAGACGAAGGCGAAGGCCTGGGTATCACCTGGCACTAGCGGCCGTGGAGGTCGAGGGTCGTCGACGGTTCGCGGCTGAGGTGGCAGAGGGCGAAGAGAAGGTGGAAAGCAGCGACGAGGGCGAGAAAGCAGTCGAAGAGAGCATGTCCCGCTCAGGCACGTCCTTCCCCATGGCTGATCGGCGCCCTGGCCTAGACCCCCCGGCGCTCAAGCGGTATGCGAGCGTGCGTATCAGCCGCTTCCCATCATCCTCCGCCATCCAGGAACCAATCCGTGCTCTTCCCTCCATCATCCCCAGTCCGCCATGCCCTTCGTCGACGCCTTCAAACCGCCGTTGTAGAAATCCATCAGCACCAACAATCCCAAATCTGTGACGTACCTTAGCTTATGATTTCAGGCAGACGTGGTGCGAAATGTAGAGCCTCAAAGAATGATGCGCGGGCTGTTGAGGAAGCTTCTCTGTATGCCGCCGGGTCGTCCGCCTCGAGGTAAGGAACGTAAGGAACGCACTGTGGATTCTGGAAGGACGGGCCTCCCAAACGCCGGTGCGATCTAACGGAGTAGAACAGAACGGAATACCCCAAATAATCACAGTAGCTTGACTGTGCTACAAAAGGTGTACGCACGAAAACAAAGCAGAGCGCTCCAGCTGTAGATACCGTATCATGGTACCAGTAGAAGTATGTCACTGTCTGAAGGACAGGAACAAATCAAGATCAGGGCTTGTCACTAGCCAATGATGAACAAGCGTACTTTCGCCACACTTCGCCAGACACGAGTGGTAGTCCTAGGACTCATTTTCCCCTTGAACTGGGGCTCCTCGAGATGTAGGTTGTGCTCTCTATTGATCAACCGCTTGGCGAAAATGGCGCTCATAAGTTGCACTGGCAGTGGTTATATGCGGTACTAGTACTGTGTCGACAAGCACCGTGTCAGTAGGTCCACTGAAGCGTCTTGGCAGATGCCGTGGAGATGAAGACCACAAAACGACTGAACAATGCCAGCAGTAATTCGTCGGGGTGTCATGATGGTGTGTCGGTGGAAAAGAGGTGTTTGTCGTACTCGTTTTGACATTCCATAACTTTTGCGGAGCCTATTTGTTGTCTTCTGTTGATCCTTGAACAGTCGTTGACGTAGCGAACACAGCTGTTTAAATAACAGCTTCATCATCGCATTAATGGGGTAGTGGTAACCTGGGTCGTTGCCATCGACCCGCCGGGGGTTCGATTCCCCCTTAATGCAAAGAACGCTTTAACGTTTTGTCATCGCTCCTTCTCTATCTACTCCGCGAATTCTTGTCTGTAACACTGACGATTCGGCCCCCGCAGACAGACCCACCAAGCTTGAACACCATATTGCGAAAGATGACAATGATCTATATATGCTACACCAAGAAGCCCTTCAGGAGAGATGAATCGTCCACCGCCGTGGACATCCGTGGTATCAAACTATCGTACACACGCCCTCTGGCAACGACCCGCGCAAATCAACGGCGGTAAATAAGACGACCGACGGCGCTCTCAATCCACATCGCTCCCCGTGCTCTTCTCTACCACCCTCGGCAGGTCGCCCTCCGCGGGCTCGATGACCACGCACCAAAGGATACGGCCCCAGGGGCGTTCGGAGCGCTCCCCTTTGCGCACGCGCTCGCAGCATACGAAGCGCACCGGCTGGCCGTCCCAGTACTTCATCACGTCGATGGAGATCCCGCCCGGGAGGCGGAGCGAGATCCCATCGTGGCTGAACTGCAAGAAGTCGTAGCAAAAGTCGGTCGTGATCACATCCTGAATACGTTCGTGACACGGTCAGCGCGTCTCTAGTGTGCAGCTTGTGGCAAACGAACATACTTCCGGGCCGAAGACGACCTCTTGTCTGCGCAGCGCATTCGCGAAGTGTCCGCGGCGCTTGGACGGACTGCTGCCAGGCTTGAGCTTGCTCCCGCCAGGGCTGGTGACCGGCGTCGGAAGCTGCGATACGTCGTCGCTCAACGGTTCTATCGGTGGGAACTGAGGATTGGGCGCGTTCTTCGGCAGGCGCTGATGCCGGAAGTAGGGCATCGTTGCGATGAGGGGGGAGAGCGCCCAGGGCTTGGAGCGCGACGCCAGGTCGTGTTCGAGTGTAGGATCTATGAAGCTGGATACGGGGTATCAGTTACAAGGCGGAATATATCAGTGAAGACGTTGTATGCGTACTTCATAAACTTGAGGGCAGCACCGAAGCCCCATGGTAGCTTGAATGGCCGCTCGAAAACGTTTCCGAAGAGCAGGTCATCCGCGCTGTATTCCTTGAGAAACCGACCTATAGTCCAGTTGTAAGTATGATGGTTCGCATACCAAGTAGCGCGATCCGTCAGGGCTCTTGGCGGTGGGAAGTTCACCTTGGACTTGTATACTCCATGTCACCCCGCTGCGCTTGCGGAAGTAGTCGCTGTCCTCTTTGCCACCTTCTGCGTCGGCGAGGCCCTTGATGAAGACCGCAACCTGGCCCTCGAACGCGTCCGAGGATATCCTTACGGGAACTCCGGAGTTCACCTTCAGTGGGACAAGCTCTGTCTCAGACGGCCCGGCGAGGACACGGAGGTGTGGCATGTTTGCGTCGCGATGGCAGTGCAGACGTGATGCTGGCGGTCTTGGTTTGCTTGCTTACTGCCGTGGAGTCGTGGACGCTGGACACACGCAAAATGTGGTAGTCGTGCAGATGTAAGGAGCGCAGTTGCGGGAGAGCGAGAGAGAGCGACGGAAGGGGAGGTAGGCCGGCTACGCTCGCACGGGAAGGAATAAGAGGAAAGCGGTGGGACGCTGCGCCCAGTGGCGGCGCCTGCCAACTTCCCTCTCAGACGTCACTTGCAGGCGTCGATACGGCTCGGCATCCTCCGGTGTCCCCTTCCCCACCCTACATTTGGCATGTCTGGCCCACGCGGCGTTCAAGGACGTCCCAACCCAATCTCACCCTCCTCGAGGTCTCGCACGTCCCGCAGCAACGGACAGGTCCGCAGTGCGAAACAACAGCCTCATTGGGTACTGTCGGACTCTTGTCTCTCCTCGCGAACAAGAGTATAATGCTCAGTTGCGGTGCGCCGTCAACGCCCCGAGTGGCCGGCGGCGGTCTCGGAGAGCTTCGTCTATTTTTAGCGTGACGGCCGGGACGCTGTGAAGGTCTAAACCTTGTTGACTGTGCTCAGTTCCAGGCGAGCGGCACGTGTTCACTTGGCACTATGCGAGATACATGTACCTCGTACAATCTGAGATACGCCTACTTACGTGCGTAGGCTGAGTATACGTGTTTACCACAGAATTCAATAGCTAGGTCGTAGACGCCGTAGTAATGGCTAGAATGACCAGGAGTTTCAAACCCACTTTAAGCCCGACGAATAGTCCGGAAGTTCGAGGGTGAGGCTTGAACATAAGGAGCTCCCTTCCTGGCACGTCGTGCGCAAGGGAACGCAGGGGGAACGCCAGCAAGCGTCTAGAGATGTTTTTTGTCGCATACCGTCCTTGATTCCTCAAAGCGTTGATTTCTCAACAAGGTGCGTAGTGCTACAGGAGGATGAGAAACTTCACCATCGTCCGAGCCGGACATGGATTCATACAGCGTCGGACTGAATATGTCACCCAGAATGTTTTGATGTCAACGAGCTCGCGCATTTGTCCATTATCTCAACGCACACCCAAACCAGGCGGGAGAATCAGACGGACTGTGCTTATCGTATCCGCACAAAGGTCATACTACACAAGTAGGGAATGGTGGAATAGGCGCAGGCGTCCGGGGTGTACTGGTCTCATCCAATGCATTCTAAGCGGTCGACCTGGAGCTGCTGCATGCTGGCCAAGGACCTGGAATACATGTCAGGTCGATACGGCGCCCTTTAATGTGTACGCGTGCGCATGTGGTGTGTCCAGCAAAGAGGCTAGGCGAAGTGGTCCGAAAGGGTACGGTAGACATGCATATTACTCACTGGACAGTGGTATATCGACACTGCAGGGCGCCCTCCGGGATGTCTATTGGGACTTCTCCGTCGGCGAAGCCTTCGCGTTCCGTTCCCGTTCGAGTCTCCGCAGAGCAGAGCGCGCTTCCATCGCGCCTGACCGCATGCCGATCCGCTTCGCCTGGTCCAAGCTCTCCTGGAACGCCTGCTTCGCGTCGTCTTGCTTCCCGCCCATCTACATGCGTACATACCGTCAGCGAAAAGTGCATGCAAGTTTATCACACGACAGGAACCCACCTCGAGAAGCGCGCCCAGGTTGTATAGGACCGCGGCGAGTGTCTGCTCGCAGACGGCCATGTCCTCCGCTGCCTCGGCCCGCTGGGCTTCAGGTAGCGTGCGCGTCTTCTCGATCACGCCCTGCGCCTGGCGGGCCCAGGACTCGGCGTACTTGAGGTTCGTGGGCGGAGGGCCACGGACCATTATGTCCGAGAGATTATTCATAAGCTGTGCACCTGCACATCCGCGTCAGGAATGTGTTCGCGGGCAGCATTGGCGACCTACCTCGACAGCGGTCCTCGACGGAGGCGTTCTTTTGATTCGGGGGCGGCTGCATCAGCATGCCGATAGCCTGGAGGTAGAGCGTAACAGCGTATCTGGTTCCTCATGAGCACACGGGGAGCGACCGTGAAGTAACGGAGAGCGCAGACATACTCGTTCTTGCCCTCTTGCGCATAGAACCGGCCCAACGCCTCCAACGGCGCCGCTACGTCAATCTTGCGCACCCACCATGGCAAGTCGAGCTCAGCCAACATCGTGCCGACCTCACCCTCCGGCTCATCCGTGCCCGTTGGTTTCTTCCCCTTCGCCGTTGCGGACTCGTCCTTGACGACGCGCAACGCTTCTTCGACGGCATACGTGAGCCACCGTTCCGCCTCTTCGGGACCCTGCTGGTACACCTCCGCCATCTCTCCGAGCTTGTGGGCGATCGCGACCGCGCGCATACGCTCCTGCCCTGTGAGGTCCTTCGCTGCCTGGAGCTGGACAAGAGCCGTGCGGTAGATGTCGTACGCTTCTTGCGGACGGTTGGTACCCTCGTACGCCTCCGCCAGAGCGACGGCAATCCCGGAGAGTTTCAAGTGAGGTTGAGTGGAGAACGCAGTCAGAGGGAGGGTCTGCGCCGTATCCCAAGCGCTTGAATGCGCATATATCAGGATACGTCTCCTGGACGAGTCGTATGTGCACGTACCGCTTGAGGTACCGGGCACTCAGGTCAAGGTCGCCCTGGTGCTTCGCCTTGATCCCTGCGCGCAGGTCGCCGCGGACTTCTGGCGGCCACATGGTGAACGTGGTGTAGAATTGGTACCTTCATCCGGCACATACTTTAGCGTTGCAGCTTGCGGACTCGCGTTCGAGGGACCCACACGCCGTATGCCGTAGACGCGACTCCAACGGCCATGAGTACGGTGAACAGAGTCGAGACTCGCGGGTTTGTCCGTAGCCCCGACCCCGCAGAGCTTGTAGACATTGCGCGGTGTGCGCAGAAAGCGACAGTTCTTGATTGCCCGCGTTGTCGAAGCGCGGCTGTTTGTCGTTTACATGCTGCACGAGCGAACATAGCGACGTGTTATGCCCAGGGTGCAGACGAGGTGACGGTCTGGTGCAAGAAACAGACGCTGGCAAGCACCCGCCACAGCGCTTCCGCTGACTCCTGAGTACTTTCAGTACCCAACCACGTACACAACTTGCAGTATGGTAGCATGTGCAGCTCGCAATCGCACCCGACCTGAGAGCCTTCTAGGCTGTCTACTTGAGACACTACAGCCGTACTGTATACGCATGGCGGAATCTCGCCGGCCACAAATTGTCACACTTCTGCCGCTCCCTCTGCGCCTGTGTCTTGCTGTGGTTTCAGACTTACATTTTATGCTATGAGACGCTTGGTCTTTCCCTCCTTCTATAGCAATAGATGTGTGGTATTTGCGAACAATAAATGCGTGCAAGGCACTTGCATATCGTGCGGCATTGCAGCTGCAGGGGGCGTGGGAAAGCCGCCAAGCGGGTGTTGTGCTGCCTCGCGTTGCGAAAAACCCTCTTGCCCTCTTCCACATCTTGCCAACACCAACTTTCTGCCACCCGTTCTCGCCGCCATCTCACAACTTGCCTCGCCGCCACAGTTGCTCTGCGCACCCTGTACCGTCCCTCTCACCGCCTGTCAATCGAGAAGTTGTACTAGACAAAGTACAAAACCGCACACGCACGCACCCCCGCCCACCTAATCAACCCAATCACAGCTCCAATGGCTCAACAAGCACGCCCCTCCTCGTCCACCTCGTACGTGCGGTGCCTGAATGATTTTTATTATTGCTCATATGAAACGGGTCATACAGCCATAACGAAACCTGGAAAGCAGGTCTGCGTCCGCCACCAAAAGACTACCGCCCGCAGACCGAAGATGTCACCGCGACCAAGGGTCTCGAATTTGAAGATATGTACCTCCGCCGCGAGCTTCTCATGGGCATCTACGAGGCTGGCTTCGAGAAGCCGTCGCCCATCCAAGAGGATGCCATCCCCATCGCCCTCACCAAACGCGACGTCCTCGCCCGCGCCAAGAACGGCACGGGTAAGACCGCGGCCTTCGTCATCCCCTCCCTCCAGCAAGTCGACGTTAACAAGAACAAGATCCAGGCCCTTCTGCTCGTCCCAACGCGTGAGCTCGCGCTACAGACCGCACAGGTCTGCAAGAACCTCGGGAAGCACATGGGTGTCCAAGTCATGGTGACAACCGGCGGTACCACTCTGAAGGACGACATTCTGCGTCTTTCCGAGACGGTGCACGTACTCGTTGGAACTCCTGGTCGCATACTGGACCTTGCTGGCAAGAACGTCGCCGACCTCAGCGAGTGTCCCGTCTTCGTCATGGACGAGGCAGACAAGCTCCTCTCCCCCGAGTTCGCTCCTGTCATGGAGCAGCTGCTCTCCTACCTCCCCAAGGACCGCCAGGTCATGTTGTTTAGCGCAACCTTCCCGATGATTGTCAAGGACTTCAAGGTGCGTGTCGCTCGCCTATCTTTTGGAAGGCGCTTGCCGATCGCGTGCCACAGGACAAGCACATGAAGTCTCCTTACGAGATTAACCTTATGGACGAGCTCACTCTCCGCGGTGTCACACAATATTATGCCTATGTCGAAGAGCGACAGAAGGTCCACTGTCTCAATACGCTATTCTCGAAGGTACGTTGTTCCCGCCCGCCTTCAGCATCCCCCGCCGACGTCATCTGCCGCAGCTGCAAATCAACCAATCCATCATATTCTGTAACTCTACGAACCGCGTCGAGCTCCTAGCCAAGAAGGTCACCGAGCTCGGCTATTCATGTTTCTACTCGCACGCGAAGATGCTCCAGTCTCACCGCAACCGTGTCTTCCACGACTTCCGCAATGGCGTCTGCCGCAACCTCGTCTGCTCTGACCTGCTCACGCGTGGTATCGATATCCAAGCGGTCAACGTCGTCATCAACTTCGATTTCCCGAAGAACTCCGAGACGTACCTCCACCGTATTGGCCGTTCGGGTCGTTTCGGCCACCTGGGTCTCGCGATCAACCTCGTCACGTACGAGGATCGCTTCAACCTCTACAAGATCGAGCAGGAGCTCGGCACGGAGATCCAGCCTATCCCCCAGCAAATCGACAACCGTCTCTACGTCGCCCCCTCGGGTCCCTCGGAAGAGAACGGCGAGCAACAACAGCAACAGCAACAGCAGAAGGGCAAGGGACCTGCACAGCCCCAGCCTCAGCCTCAGCCTCAGCCTCAGCAGCAACGTCAGGCTCTTCCCTCTAACGCTTCGCCTGCGCAGGCACGTGCAGGACCAGCACAGGTGGTCTACCAGAGCCAGCCTCAGGCGCCACGGGCGAACGGTAATGCCGTGCCTCAGCAGGGTGCGCCGCAGTATCAGAACGGCTACCGTGGTGTCCCTGTCGCACGATAGGCTCCCTGCTCATCTGCGACTGTGGTTCCGATGTGCGCAAGAGTTGGAGGAGGTTGGGGCGATGAGGGTGAGAGAGAGAGAATGGAGAGGGGAGAGGAGGGGAGCGTACGGGGATGGATGAACACAACCTTGGACGGAACGCATGGACATGCGCTTCTCGCCGCGTCGACGATCTCTCGGCTTCTTCGCAACGACAACAGGGGACCTTGTAACATATTATGCCTTTGCCGCTCCGCACCCTCGCACGACCTACCACACCACGCCAGCGCATCCGCACCCCACGTACCCGCACTCGCATTCGTACCAGGACATTCGTCTCGCGTCGCCACCCACAAGCACACACTGTCGCCCACTTCCCCCTTCCTTCCCAGCTAGCTAGCCATACGCCTTGCTTACCCGCCCGTGCGACCGTCGTGGAGGACCTGCGCTGCTGCTACTGTCGCTGCCGCTGCTCTTTACTGTTCTTCTCTGTCTCTCGCTGCTCCGCCGCCATCTCGCTAGTTTACGGTTACAGTCTTTTTACTTTTGCATCCCCTCTTTACCCAGGCCCCCTGCCCTTTCAGTTTCCGTGCGTTGCGTGTACCCGTAGATGTCGCCGTCGACGAGAATGCTATGTTCGTGGTTCTGCCGTACAGGCACACCGGCGTGATCTCCAGCAAACTACCGCTGTACGCCCCGTCGCCCCGCGAGTGGACGAAGATCCGCATTTCATTACGATGGAGCACGGTAACCCGCGAGTACAAGTATTTTGGCAGTCGTAAGCAATGGCTTCGGGTCTATGAGAGATCAGGCATCCTCCGGACGACTCTGCCCTCGTTCCGGACGTGCTCGCGGAGCTTGTCCAGCACCCGCGAATTCGACCACCGCTCCGGCGGCGTCTTCTTCCCCGTCGCCCAGTAGTAGATATCCCAGTCCGGCTCGTCCATAAGCTGCGCAACCGCGTGTCAACGCTCCTCGCTCAAAAGGACGTTCAAGGCAAGCAACTGGACGCACCTTGTCGAACTCCCGGAGCTCCTCCTCGTCCATCTCCCCCAGGCGCTCCTTCGCGAACGTGCTGAGCAGCAGGTCGCTCTCGAGCGTGCCGCGCTTGCGCGACTGGTACACGAGCCGCGCGCGCATCGTCTCGACCGCCTCGCCCGGGCGCGCCAGCGGCGTCGGCGCGGGCGCGTCCGGCGGCGACGTCGTCTTCTCCAGGTGCTCGGGCGTGTTCGGCAGCAGCCACGGGTCCGCCGCGCGCCGCGCCGTCGTCGACAGCGCGTGCGCCAGGCGCGGGCGGGTGCAGCACCGGCGGGCGAGGTGGAGGGCTGCGAGAGCGGACATGGTGGTGGTACGGAGGTGAGAGCGAGTGCGGGGTCGGCGCCTCTGCGGTTCACCGACATCGGTTTGTCGGATCGGGTGCTCCAGGCGAGGGCCTGATGAATTTCGAGATAAACTACCTGGGTAGCTTCGCGGAACGGCACGCATGCGGGGCCCGACGGCGGATGGGATGTATTATGAATAGCGTATTCTCACACAGAACGTTGAGAGCAAGACGAGGGTAGCAGTTTGAGTACAGGGGTAAGGCGATATCTTAAACGGACAGCGCGAGCTGGAGGTGGGACTGCAGGAAGAGGGGGAGGCTGGAGAGGAAAAACAAACGCTATGTACAAACAGAAATACGTAGGCCGTACGATCAATAGGGGGCGAAGGATGGACGGAATAAGTAGAGGAGGCAAGTGAGGAAGACTAGTAGACAGAACGAGTGGGAGGGAGAGCCCGACCGTCGGAACGACACGACCCCAGCAGGGACAAGGACGTGCAGAAGCTAGCAGTGGTAAGAAGCGAGGGAGAGACAGAGGTCGGTGGACGGCGGGAGGAGGTCGGAGAGCTGGTAGGAAAACAAACGAAACCTTGCATAAAACAACATGGCGTACGAAGTATGCAGCGAAGTCCGGGAGTGTGTGCGTGTCGTAACTGCGTCGTCGTCGTTTTGCACCGTCCCTTCTTCTCCTGCGGCCCTACCCATACCTGCCCCGCTCGCTCGCCCGAGGATCCCATGGCTCTCCCATCTCCACCTCGTCGTCGGCGCGGCACACCTGCTGCTCGTCCTACTCGTACACTTGCGATCCTCCACTGGGTGTGTTCCGTGTCCTCGTCGCATCGGTCCGCCCGACGACCCTGAAGGGGATCTGCTATACAAAGTCCATGTATATCCACAACCAACAACCACAGCGGCACGACACCAACGCGAAAGGAGGGTGCGCCGGATGAACACCGAAGAGAGGGAGGAAAGGAGCGTCTGTGACGGGATGCACGGAAGAAGTGGAGTATAGTACTGACGGTGCAGCCCTCAGCCCATCTTGCTCGCGTCCTTCTTCTTCTGTTTACGCGGCGGGGTTACTGGGCGACCCATATTTACCCCTCCGTACGGGTACTTTGCCTTCTTCTCAGCGGGCTTGAGAATCTGGGAGAGAAGTCACGGGAGGGCGATCGTGAGCCTGATTCGCCCAGTGGAGACGCAGACAATCGAAAGAGGCCTACCTGGAAGGAACAGAGAAGTGTCTCGTCCACGCTCATCATGGCACCTGCATTGTCGAACTCGCCGCAGTAGTTGGGCGCGGAGAACAATGTGACCAGGTGCCGCTTCGCGAAGAACTCGTACCCATCCTCCACGACCTGTGGGGTGCGAACGCGGATTGAATGCGTCCAGTCAGTGACGGTGGTCCAGGCCGGCATGACAAAGCGGCCGCGAATGAAATTGGTCGCGCACCTGATGTGCTCGACAGATCAAGTCCATGTCGTGCTTCTGCAGGAACCTCGACACAACGTCTGGTCCAAACGTGAACGATACTCCTCTGTCGTTCTCCGACCAGCCGGTGATGTCCTTGTCAGGGTCCGACCAGAGGAGATCGCACAGCAGACCTAATCATGGCAAGTGTCAGACCACCCACATGCGCAGCGACTCCACCAAGAGACGTACCAGTGTCAGGAACGTCAGTCGGCCGCATTACTCTCCGTATTTGCTCCATCGACTGCAGATCCGGGGAGAGGCCACCGTGCATGGTAAATATCTTTTCATCGATGATGGCCGCAATGGGTAGGCAGTTGAAGCAATCGGTGAAAGTCTTCCATAGCTTGATGTTGTAGCGGCGCTTGCCTGTGGTCGAGCGTGTATGTGGAGAGAGATTGACAGGGAGGAGGCAGAGCGGGCGAGGCTGTGAGCGGCGGGGAAACAAAGTGACTCAAAGGGGGCGGATACGCACACTCATCGTAGAAACCGTAGATTCGGTTAATGCTCGCGCACTCGTGGTTCCCCCTCAGCACAAAAAAGTTCTCCGGATACTTGATCTTGTATGCGAGGAGCAGGCAGATCGTCTCGAGTGACTGTTTGCCCCGATCCACGTAATCACCCAGAAAGAGGTAGTTCGCTTCTGGCGGAAAGCCTCCGTACTCGAAGAGACGGAGCAAGTCGTAGTATTGCCCGTGAATGTCGCCTATGCCGCGCAATGAGAGGAAGAGAGCACGCCTGAGCATCGGCGGGCAGGCGGCGAGACACGAACTGGGGGTACGCACCACATATCTTGATGGGGGCCTCGAGCTCGAGCAGGATGGGCTGGTTGATGAAGATCTCACGCGCCTTCGTGCACAAGTACTTGATCTCGTACTCCTGGAGCTGCACGGGCTTCCCTGGACGGTTTCCGCGCACTAGGGGGCTGCGTGTCAGCACGGGCGGGCGGGATCCAGCGCATCGGGCGGAGTGCGCCGCGGGGAAGCTCACCTTCAAGGAGCCGGTCGATGACCGAGTCGAGATCTATCTCCGTCGTCGTGTCCGCCATGTCTACAGCTTCTGCGCGGGCGAGGGCGTTCGTGGGCGTGGGTCGTGAGGTCGGGATGGGTCGTGAAGGTCGGGGTTGCGGGAGAACAAGGAGAGTTAGACGCTTGTCTGGGGACGATTTTCGGGGTCAGCAACACCTCCGGGGACTGGTGGGTGCGCCGTGGGCTGTGCGAGCTGCCTGTCGTGCTGAACGTCGACAGCCGGGTGCGAGAGATGGCGAGAAAATTGGAGGACGCGGCGGAAGATAACGAGCGTCGGATGATGCTCAGCTCTCTTGCCCTCGTGGACCGCGCGCCACCATTCTAGAGCGGAGTCCGAGCGGGCTTTCAACGCCTCCCTCCCCAGTCCGTCCCCTTCGGTCCAGGCGCCCCGGCGGCGGTCTCACGAGTCGTATGTTTTGTCTTCGAAAACATAGCTTGCTTCTTGTCGAGGCTGCCAAGGCCTCGCCGAAAAGGGCCGTGGAGGCCCAGATCGTCGGTCTTAATCCGAGCAGTCCGCAGCGGTAATTCACCGGTAGCATTACACATTCGGTGGTACATGTATCGTAGGGGAACAACAAGAGGGGGTAGGTACAAGCAACAGACTCATCGTGAGCGTGCGTGGACATGCGGATGCGGTGGCGCTGTGTATGTGGGTATAGCGGCAGGGAATGAGCGTAGTAATAAACGGGACGCGGGAGCAAGCGGGGAGGCGAGGGGCTATTCTAAGGGGCAAGCAAGCAAAAGTACATCCATCGTACATCGGAGCAGGCGCGAAACTCCTTAAGGTCCGTGAGAGACGTGGTGGAAGTAACAAGAGATGTAGGGGTAGGTAGGGTAGATAGGGTGGTAGCACAGGCGACGGCACATCTAACTTGAGGACTACGAGCCTGCCGCCGTAGGCTCGACGCGCCGGGCACGTCTCCGACGCCGTCTGCAATAGTCGGACGTAAGCATACCGCACCGATAACTCGCGGCCGCACGGTACTCACCTCGGGAAAATGGGTCCACGCGGCATCGGCCGCTCATCCAGATCGAGCGCGACATTAGTACCCATTTGAATACCCTGCGAATATATGCAATTAGCACAACGCAAGCCTTACACTGCGTAAGACTCGTACCTCAATCCAGTCGATAACCGCCGCCACGTCCTTTGCTTGCAAGAGGAACTGCTCGCCCTCCATCCGCACGCGGATCACGTTCTTCCGCTTCACATAGTCGCTCGCCAGACCGCTCTCCGCGTGTTGCAGCGTGTACTTGCGGATAAGGTCCTTCGGGTCGGGCACATACGGAGGCTCTTTCTCCTTCTCTTTGCCCTCGTTGGAGTGCGTGTGCGATAGGAAGCGGCTACGGGAGAAGAGGGAGCCGTTCTCTGCCGACGAGGAGGACGGAGAGGTAGCAGACGATGCCGAGGTTGGAGGAGACGGGGTCGTGAGGGTCGTGGACGTGGTTGTATGCGTGCCGATAGACGAGACGTTGGAAGTCCGCGAGGAACCGAGCGTATCCATGGACCGGCGTGAATGCGCATTGAACTGTGACGAAGATGTCCGCGGACCATCTGGTCGGGAGTCGACGCTCACCCTTGAGCTCGAATTGCTGTTGCTCATCCCAAGCCGCCCAGTGCTCTTCGAGCGCTGCCGGTGCAGGAGGCGAGCACCCAGATGCAGGCGAGATCTGGTCGTCGCCGGTTGCGGGGAAATAGCGCGGGATGACGCCGTTTCCCCACCTCCGTTCGCCTGGTCCGCAGCCGTCCGCTCCTCGACAATCTTCTGCGGGCGCTCCGCACCCTGTTCCTCGCGCTGGCGCTCGCGGACAGCGCTGACACGGATTCCCGAGGAAGTCATCGCGGTCACGTCCACGCTGGTGATGTCGCCCACCCCGACCTTGTTCTCCCACCACTGCTCGATTGCGCTGACGGCGGACCCCGCGGGCGGTGCTTTGTACACGCGGAACATGGTGCCTTCCAGCACGCAGTACACGCGCCGCCACTTACGGTCCTTGGCCTGGTGGCCGGGCTGTGTGAACTCCATCTTGCGTGGCATGACACCCGCGAGGTATATCGAGTTCGAGTACGGCGGCAACTGCTCCCGACCTTCTTCGTCGCGGGGTTGAATAGGTGGTCGCCGCGCACGTCGTTGAAATTGCGGATCGGGGTACGGCGGAGGTTCTGACGAAGGGTCGTAGACAGGGAGAGATCGCCGCCGGCGCAGCATTGGCGACGAAATGACGTCGTCTGGAGACTCTGGCTCGGGCGCGCGCTGCTCCTCTACCACCGTCGCGGGCTGCCCCTCACGCGGTCGTTTCCTCGACGGCGCGTGCCCAAGTTTCGGCGAGATAATCTTGTCCTTGTCTTTACGCGCCGAGAGTAGATCGACCATGCTCTTGGAGCCCAGGTGGTACAGACCAGGTCGTGGTGATCCGGGGGTGGAGGGCATCGGCACCGTCCTCAGCTGGGGCACGTCTTGTTGGCGGTAGTCCGTCGGGCGAGGGGTGAGCAAGGGCGAGAACACCGGCTCCGGCGACTTGGATGTAAAGTAGTCAACGGACGGACCAGCGTGCGCATGAGGCGTGCATTGGGTGCGCGAGCTAGTGGCGTCTCCGAAAGAGACGCTAAAGCCCGACGTGTCAACCTGTGGCAAACCTCCGAGTTGCGGGGTACGTTCTGTAGCCGATGGCTGTCGGTGAGAGGTTTCAAAGGACTCCTGGTCGTCTTCATCGCCGCTCTCGCCCGAGTCACCGTCATGGCCCTCTCCACTCGCGCCCTCCATGTTGTCTTCATCTTCCTCCTCGTCCTCTTCCAAGCTTGCGTTCTCGTGGTCTGCCTCCTGGTCCGCGTCACTCGGGCCCTGCATCGGTAGCGCCGGAATGCTCCGCAGGGGCGCGGTCGGTCGGCCGGGACGTGCCGGCTGGGACGGTGTCGGTGGAGGAAGGGTGGGTAGGTTGAGCAGAGGCATCGGCGGCTGGCGGGTTACGAGCGAAGGCGTCAGACGGGCTCTTCCTTCGGCGTTGTAGCCTGCCATCATCGGGGGTGGAAGTGTCGCCAGTCGGGGCGCGAGAGCTCGACGGGTTGGCGCGCCGACCGTCGCTGATTGTTGAGAGTCATCCCTCGGAACCTCAGTGATTGTGACACTCCGTGAAGGAACTGTTTGTGCTCGGCCGCCAATGGGAAGCGGCCCAGATAGGATAGAGGTAGGGAAGGACTCGGTAGTCGCTGGTAAACCATCAGCCACGCGCCCCGGAGTAGATTCCGAGGCTGGTGGCGGACGATCTGTTTGTGGCAGCGCGGAGGGCGCACTCGGAAGGGTGATATGATACGGAGAGGACTCGCCCGACGTCCTTTCGTGGTCAAACGATTCATGGTGGGTGCGGACATTGTCCTTGGAGCAGACCGTCTTTGACCGCAAGTCCGAGCCCAAGTCCATTGAGCGCGCGGATCTGTCGTATGCCGCGCTCTGTGGCTTGCTCTCGCTTTTCCGACGACTAGCACGTAGCTGGGACACCTTCTTCAAGAACTGGCTTGTCCGGACCTAACAGTTGTGGTGAGAACTCTCACAGTACATCAGGGATAGGTACTTGCCAGCAGCTGGGGCCGCGCCTCCTGCGTCTCCGTCGATGCTCCGTTTGTGCTCGGCATTCGTCCTACTTCGAGAGCGACCACCGAAGACGAGTTCAACAGTCGCAACAATCGTAGAAACTAGACACAGAAGAACGTCGGGGATGTATAAGCACAAAGATGGAGCAAGGTGGGGGATTCATGGCGAAGGCCAACACTTGCGGTCCAAAATTATGAGGCTGCCAATTCGTCCTTTGCAAGCAACCCCGCCGCAGTCTCCGCCCTATCTCAGCTACATTACACTACGATAGACACAAACTCCGACATTTCGGAGCCCATAATCATAATGCTATGCTCAGTACGATGCCCAGTATCTGCCACAATCACGAATGACGTCTGTCCCGCCGCGTCCGCCTCATGAAGTTCCCGCGTGTTATAGCCATTCTGCCGTTCTCCGTCATCTCCCGACCGCACATCCCGCTGATAAATCTCGTCGGAGTCATAGCAATCGATTCTGCGAGAAAACATCGCCGAGCAATTCTACCACCCAGAAATCCTGTGGGTGTATGACGGCCTGCAGGAAACAATCACTGCAGTAGTCATCCGTACCCGTACGCCGTAAAAATAGTGTAGGCGAGGAGCTACATGCATGTTATCTTAGCTATGGATACCTGTACTGTGCCACGAACGTGGAACACTGGCAAACTTGGAACATCAAAATGTTGGCGTGTGGTCCGGCACACGACCCCACATCTTCAGCACGACGCGCCGTTACGCACTAAGTGACGCACGTAATGACACATGGCCTCGTGGTATCAGAGTTGTGCGCGGGGCAAACGCGTGTTTCACTGACCGTAGCCCGTCCTCTCCACGCGGCAAGTGCAGATCGCCGCATCCGTAATAGGGAGCGGTATCGGGTTTCGACTAGGGAGACGGAGACAACTGGATGTCGTTCATGAACGCGGCGCCGGGAATGGTAACAAGAACTGTCACCTAGCGCGGCCCTCACAGCTATAGTGTCGCAGCGAGAGTAAGGCTCACCTTGGGCTTTGTATGGACCTGCACTCATTCGTCGTAGATGGAGTGACACGGACGGGCAGGATTCTGCGGCCGTCTATTAAGACTAAGATTAAGATGGTAGCGAGAACCTAGACTCTAAGCCTTCATAGAGGCGATCCCTAATAACCCACGGTGAGTCGAACCACATGCGTTTCTGGAAGATGAGGTACTCGACGACAGGCTTAGGCTCTGTCTCGCCAATTCGAGCGCCTGTTTTCTTCGAATACGTCTCCACGCTCTGCCATTCTGGTCAGAGAGGTGCGTTCAAGCATTGCCGTAAATAACGCACCTGGAGGGTATCGAACCGGACGACAGCCTGGACGGCGAGGCGACTGCCCATGCGTGGCGCCTTCGCTCCGTAGTACGCCTCGAGCGCGCGGATACTCACAACCTTACAAGGCGTGCGCTCCCCGTGGAACTTCCATACGTTTATGAAGCGCGGGTCCTGGTTGCGGATGAGCTTCGTATATGCGACCGTCTGCTCGCCGGCCGTGAGACGTTTGATGGTCTTCTCATCGCGCCTGAAGAAAAGGCTAAGTCGTGGGGTAAGATGTCCAAGGTACGATGAACATACGCTGCAACTGCCTCGTTTACCTGCTTGTAGACCTCAAGAGCAGCTTGCCGGAACGGGGCGAGCCACGAATCGGGCTTAGTGGACTGGGTAGAGAACAACTGCCATGACCACGGAGATTTGACTTTAACCCCTAATATTGACTTCTCCTTCGCCATACGATATAGACTAACAAGAGCGACTCAGTACCGATGAGCACACAATTGTTGCCGAACTAACGCACGCTCGAGCATTGAAAATCCAATTCCTCTGGGTCTGTAGTATAGCCCTCAGGTGGTCCACGATAGTGGCTCCCGGCTTTGTTGACCGCCAAGACGGTACGTGCAAATCTACACAGATGTCAATACAAACACAGAAAGGGTGCATTCCCGGCACACATACCGAGCATCCCCAACGGCGCAGAGGATACGTCCAACTCATTTCTCTCCACCATACGATGCAAAGCCTCGAGTGCGTTCAACTCTTCTTCCGTGGTCCTCTCTGCTGCAGTCTCATCTTGCGCAGCCTTCTCAGGGGTGGTCGCTTTTCCAGCCTTTCGTGACGTCGACGGAGGTGCCGCAGATGCAGTGGCAATCTTTTCCTTCGTCTTCTGAGCAGAGACGGCAGCAGCGTAGCAGCGGTGCTGGATCACCAGAGAAGCGGACCACGTCCGAGAGAGAGCATTAGGACCGCCAGCGGCGCGGCCAGCTATGTCGAGACATCTTCGCGACGCGCGCAGAGTCATGGTCGCCGTGTCAAGCAGCGAGCGGAGCGCTGGGCACAGCGGCGAGCACGGACGCGCCCGGACGGCACGAGGAACCCTAACCCGAGCCAATCGGGGAAAGGCGCTGACGAACCGGGGCGACGCACGTGGCCCTCCGGCGCGAGACTTTGCGCGTCGCTGTCGCCGACGGAATCCGTCTGCACATCTTGCTTGCACACCACCACCATCCCCCCGCACTCGACCACCTCACGTTCATAATGCCTGTTCGTGTACTTTCACTAGCCTCACAGTCGTCACTACATGCTGACACTTCTGTCCACAGCGCCAGTCCCGCTCCCGCCCTGCCCCCCGGGCTGCCCCCGCACCTGCTCCCCAGCAGACTCGCAGCGCCCACACTGCGGCGGCCCCGCATCCTACCACCGCTCCTCCCATGTCTCAGGCGCCGCCCGTGCCTCCGCATGCTCAGGCTCAGGCGCAGAGCGGCCAGCCCGGCCTGCTTGCGCAAATGGCGGCCACGGCAGGTTCGGTCGCTGTCGGCTCGACGATTGGTCACGGTATCTCGAACATGCTCTTCGGCGGCTCGAGCTCTACCCCTGCTGCACCGGAGGCTCCCGCGGCTCCCGTTCAGCAGCAGCACGCTCAGGGTCTCAGCTGCGAGGTCCAGGCTAAGGGTGCGCTTTGACTCTCACTTTTGCTTTCCCGATTGCTGAATGATACCTTGTATGCCAGAGTTCACCAAGTGCTTAGAGACTGCGGATCTCCCCTCTTGCACGTGGTACCTGGAGCAATTGAAGGCGGTGAGTGCCGGCGAACCTACTCATCATGAGCAGTTCTGATAGGATGAATCGTAGTGCCAAGCCGCGGCCTCCCGGTACTGAGCTCGCTTGCAGCGCGTCTCTTCTGGTGGGATCTTTTGGTACATCCAGCTAATGTAGCGTCATGACGCCCCATATGTGTCATAATGCGAAGCCCCTCCATTCTGCACAGACATTCCCAACATGCGAAGCGACATGTCGGCTCACTTGACACGGTGAGAATGGCTCGCTAACGCATTCAAAGCTCGATTCTGGTAACCTTGTACAATCTGCCCGTGCGAGATTGGCCCAAGTTCTAGAGCGCTCACCGACGCTTCTCTGATTGGTGGGAGAAAGGCTGTTCAATTATACCCACAAGGCGTCCCTTCCTCATTGCCCGCTTTAGACTGGTGGGGAAGCGTTCATGCTGAGGTGTGCGTGTGATATCTTCGTTCAGTTCATTTGACGGTCGGCGTCCTCGATGTATTCGCAGGTTCAGAACAAGGTCACGGCTGAAGGCGGACAAGATGAACTGCGTGCTCACATGAGCATTGATTTCTTTCAGTCCTGAACTCGTTGGGAATGCAGTTGCCACACCTGCTCGTTGTTAGTTTGAGCGCAAGATTCTGCGACAACCATGATATGACGAAGCGGTTGTGTGGTTAGCATTGGCAACTCGCAACGTTATAGTTACTTCTACGCCGTGTTTCGGGCTTGGAAGAGTTCCGCTCAATTGTCCTAGCAACGACCCTGTCCGGTATGAAAGCGAACGACCGAACACGAGTCCAGACTGGATAGTTGGCTCTATGCGGATGAAAGCACCGTACGCTTGCTTCGGGTGTGCCTCCGAAGACTGGTAGCGGAGACTGTTGCCGTTCTATCTTGCCTACAGCGACGCCACACAGTAGTGCAACCGTAGTCAATTGTTCGAATAGACCTCGCATGCGATGCCTGAAGCCCTGTGCCGAGTCGACGGCGCTGGTGGGACCCTGAGCGCGAACCTACTCACCTGCCTGATTGGGAGCGAATGTGGGCGACACGACCTATAGGCGCTTGGATTCAGCGGCGAGACCTTCAATCCTCTTGACATTCACCACCATCCGCAACCGAGGTTTACTCATACATCGGCGCGTCACAAGCTCTCTTTGCGCATATTGTCGCTTGGATCTGCGGCAGAGTTTCTGGACAACCTGCAGACCGACGTCGTGCGCCTGGTTGCATATACTCGGTCTCCAAATCTCGCAAGACCGGCGATGCAATGCTGTTAGCGTCGGTAAGCCTCGGCTGAGCAGTGAATGTGTGTGACCGTCGCAAACGCACTCTACCTGGTGTTTCTTTACTTTGCTAGAAAGACATGGAAGAAAGTCTTTTCTAGGCACGGCAGTCGTCTAGACATTCAATAACATGCGGAGGCCAGAACGGCAATACGATGCGCTAGCATTCGGGACCCGGGTGAGTGGCTACTTCTGCCCTCGTCTACGATACCTGCCATGAAAACCGCGAAGCGAGCTCCGCGTGTCTACACAGATGACATAACAGAAGATTCAATCTCGAACATATGCAGGTTCTGGGCCGCGTTCCACAGATGCCTCAAGCATCAGGTGCACGACAACTTTGACATCGGATGCATACTCTCCACCCGGAGGTATTTGGTACTCGCGATTATGCCTTTATGGTCGTCTTTTCACATTCCAAAGAGGTATTGTCAGCACGAGCCCTGACATCCAGCCCACCCGGGGCCCGTTCGCCAGCATTCTAGGGCGGTCTTCCAGACGGGAGCAGCCGCCCCCATAATTAACGGAAAGAAGATACACGAAGCGCAACACAGATCTCTGACGTGTTCCGTCGCATCCCACCAATTGTAACGACTCCGCTCATGGGAAACCCAGATCGTTGTTATGGACTGCTCTGCTCTCGCTCTCGTGGATTAGGCTTTCTAGGCTTTCTCGCGTAAGCGCCGAGGTCTTCGATACCGCGGTTCATCCGCACCCGGTACCCGAGTCCTCTTGCATTGCATCCTTCTCTCCCCGTCCACCCTTGTCTAGATGACCGTCCTCTCTCAATGCATGTTCCTGGCAACAAAATGGAATCTGGCCCAGCCCACCGGCAATGTCTCTCTGGTCTACTTCTCAGGCGAGCCGCTACCTCACGCAATGTATCTATAGCTGGACTCGCCTTTGTCCTCCACAACAGTCTTTCTTCCCCGGTCTCTTCTGTCGGCACGGGAGGAAGATATCCTTCCATTGTCTGGACCTTGGCCTTGTCTCTTGGCGGCAGCACTCTCAATGAGGCCGTCGCCTCGTTGCTACTGAACGACTGCATCGACACACTGCGCTTCCACTTTCCCACGTCGAGCTTATTGAGCCATGGATCTTCCGTACGCACGACTCCGTACTCTCTGCTGTGAACCTTCAACACCTTCGTTACTGACATGAGAGGATGCTCTCGGTTCTCTCTCCCGCCGCAGATTCCGCGTCTCTCGTACGATAGGCAAGCACCCTGGCGGTCGTTATCGACAGCAGTAGAAGGGGGTTGTCATCGTGCGCTAGATCGTGCTGAATTCCATAACCGCAAGACGGAAGCTCGGCAGACTGTTGTATCGTGTCCTGGGAATCACGACGGCTCTTCAAGAACATCCATTGGTGCTCAGGAAACTGCGCTCTGTGCCCGTGGTATGTATGCTAGTGCGTTGGTTAGCACTGGTGAATGCTGACGGTCTCTCAAACGTGATCCCACGCTGCGGTCTTGTGATGGCGCTGGATGACCGCCGACAGGTCAGAAGCCGCGCACCGGGGCCCGACATGTCGCACGGTATGCGTTGACCCGCCCCTTCGTGCTTTCGGCACCGTATCATAAGCCGCCGTCCGGGATCCGCAAGTAGTCAACGACGCCCGACTTGGGGGACACATTGTCAACGGTGCAGTACTGCGTGCTCCGCCGGGACGTCGTTCTCAACCCTGCGTTCTAGCCTGCGGAAGCCACGCGGGATGCTCGCCCTCGTTCCTTGACCCGTCTCTAGATGACAATCAAGCGCATAATCAGCCGTCCGTATCTCCGACGCACCCCTTTTGGCGCAGCGGCTCTCACAGGAGAAGCCCAACTGACGAGGAAGTGTCAACCACTAGGGATCGTCGTAGCGATGAGTTTCCGGAGCCTGCAACCTTTGCCAATGTCCCTCGCCCCGCCGTCCATTCTCCCCGGCTCATTCACTGGACGAGACGCGACCTCGGGTTCTCGACAGAACTTCACGAGCACCTCAATCTCTATAGGCTTCATTTAGTCCCTATGACAACCGACGTCGGCGAGATCTCCTCGCTCAGTCTTCCCGATCCCGCAGCACATACCAACCCCGGAACGTCATCATGGCGCCGCTGTGCGACGGATAACGAACCGTTACGGAAACAAATACGCCACCCTCTCCAGGCTGTCTAGTGTCGAGAATTACCGGGGTGACATTCGCAGAACGTTAGTACGCCCATTATAAGGCAGCATGAGGAGGCGTTGAAGGATGACAACGGCGTGGTCCGTACAGTTACATGGCTTCATAATCAAGGTAGCGGTGACTTCAACAAGCCATTCCGTGCAGTGGCCGGCTGATTGGGGAGAAAGCAGCGCGCTGATGGGGACGAAGCTTGTGCCGGATCGCCATCCCCACCACCGACGTTGGCACCGTTGCCCGAGCACCAAGCGTCTAGACCGGTTGATGCATCTTTCAAACCATTCCCTCGATGAAGACCATGTTCGTGTTCGAGCAACCACAGAACGAAAGCCAACTGTACGGCGTTGGCCAATTGGCTGGCAACCCGTGTGGCTCAAAACCATACACTCCAGATGTCGCGTGGACGTGGAGAACGCACTTTGCGGGGTCGACCGACGGACGCCGACATCGACGATTCCGATTCCAGGGGAAATCCGCCGCTTCTTCTGATCGCACAAGCCGGAGTGCCTTACCGGGCCGGCTGAACAAAGCAGCCCACGAATGTGGCAAGAGTTCAAAGATGACGAAAGATTCAACTTACTCCCCACCGACCGAAGGAATTTCGACGAGGGTGCATGAATGAATGACATGAGAACATCGACGGCGGAGCACTCAACTCGTCCCCCACTGCGTGCAGACGAAGATGTCGTTATGGGCGGCCGCCCGCCGGCAGCCCTTGGCGCTGGACCGGCTACGCGCGAGTGCCTAGCAGCAGTCCAGATTCCCCGGCGATTTCTGCCAAACAGGGCCGATCGGCGAGCGAGTGATTGGCCGTCCTTGTGGTATTTCCTGCGGCACCCCGCGGCGACAGCTGGACGTCTGGACGTCTGCACGAGCGAAGGGGCTGAACAGAACGCCAGGCGCCTCTGCTGATCCCGCGGCTGGGGCTACCGTACCGATCGGGAAGCTTCTGACCGAGACGCATCAGCCTAGCGCGGTACCGCGTCTGCGGTACGCCGCGCGCGTGCGAGAATAAAAGCCTCATGGACACCGGTGTGAAGGCCGTTTCTCCAATGTCTCGGTCCGCCCAAAGGACGACGACTTTCAACTCCTCTTCTACGTCTTTCTGAATTTCTTCTTCGTCCGTCTCGTCTGCATGAGCATCGCGCGCAATGCTCTCTCGTCGACCCATTCTTCGCGTGGATCCCACTGTTGTTGAGGAGAAGAGCTCGCCACCGCTGCCTCTGGAGCCGGAGTACCCGCACACGTCCGTCTTTCGGTGAGTTGGTCCGTCTCGCTACGCGTATACGACCCGTTGCGAACGCGTACTCTCCGTCCGTAGCTGCCCGCAACTGGAGGTGCATGTCCGGAGCCCTTCGGTCAAGGTCCTGCGCGGCAAGGGCTACGATACTCCTCAATCACTTCCCGTGTTCGGCGATCACGACAAGGTGACAGGATCGGTCCTATTAGACGTCAGCCTGTGTGCCACGCCCGGCCGTTTGACGATTTCCGTGCGTATAAGTTTAGACCTGGTCGTTCCTGTTTCGAGACTGACCTGTGTTGTGGGTCCACCTTATCAGCTTCAAGGAACTTTCGTGTACATGTCCCCTAACGTTGGCCAATCAGAGTCGGAGGGCTACGTCGAGCTCTCGCGACCCGAACGGCACCGACACGTCTTCTTCTCGTCCTCGGAAACACGCCCGAC
This sequence comes from Trametes polyzona, assembly GCA_022606195.1. Lineage (NCBI taxonomy): Eukaryota > Fungi > Basidiomycota > Agaricomycetes > Polyporales > Polyporaceae > Trametes > Trametes polyzona. The sequence continues at coordinate 945,911 of JABYQF010000011.1, read as the reverse complement.
GGGCGAGATGGACAGCCCGCGTTCAACAACCTCCCTGCGTGACGCGTTCGCGGCGAGCGTGCGCTATCGCCGGGAGCGCCGGCCAAGCCAGACGAGCCTCAAAGGCGCCCTTCGACCGTTCCCCTTTTCATTTGTCATTCCCCGCCCTGAGCAGTCAGGGCAGGAGCTCCCGCCCACATTCTCTTCGGTCGCGGTGGGCGAGTGCGGCCCTCGGGGGCGCGCATGCGTCGAACGTGCGGAGGTTGCATACGCCGTCGTCGCTACTTGGGAGGCTTCGGACGGCATTGATCGCGCATTGTGAGCGTTTCATTTGCGGTACCTTCCTTTACGTTGATTAACACGGAGATTAAGTGTGGAGGCCCCAGTGTTGTACCAGCCCGAGCCGGACTTCCAGTCGCTCGACGGTCTAGCTATGCAGAAGGAGTCCTGGCTGGAGATACCCCTCAAGTCAGACCGACCGCTCCCCGTTGCATGTGCAGTGAGTGCAATATACACCTTCCACCAGAATGCGGAGCATCGGGTCTCAAGCAGCTCCCATCTATCAGGTGACACTGCCACATCCGGCTACGTTCTCGCGTTCAGGGTCGATACCGTACTTCGTGGTGTTCACGACGACCCCCCGATCAGCGACGCTTGCGCGAGAAATCGCGGCCGACGCGACCATTTCCGTGTCGTTACAGAGGGAGGTCCGGATTGATGCAACGACGCCGCTCTACGCCCTGCCGTCTCCCACGCCGACGCCCTCGACGTCGAGCGACGAGTCGGAGTTCCCCCCGGTCTCGTCACGGCGGCTGCTCAAGCGCGTCGTGACGGTTCGCAGCGCGCCGTCGTCGCTCGCGCGCGCGCGGCACCCGCCAAAAGACAAACCATTGCCTCGGCTGCCATCCCCCGGCATACACGAGACGCGCGCGCTGCACGTTGACGTGTGCATCGGCTTTCCCAAGCGGCCACGATATCGCTGCGAGCCACACCAGAAGCATCCACCTCTGGAGTCGCATGCGTCGTTGCCGGACGGCTTGTACAAGGGCAAGATCCAGCTCGAAAAGCATATGCTTCCCGCGTTTGATTGGGCCGGCCTACGTGTGAAGGTGCGTGTATAGCATGCCTACGTCTCGAGGCCCGAGTGCTCACCCTCGGCGCGCAGTACTACCTCGATGTATCAGTCATCTTCGGACAAGACCAAATGCGCGCGCGCGTGCCCATACGCATCTCATGACCTTGACGTTACGGACAGACTCGAGCGCTTCGCTCGCCCCTCCTTTGCTACCCTTACTACTGCCCCCCGGTTTTCTCGGATGTTAATTGAACCCTTCGCGTTCGGTGTACACACTTTGCAGCTACCATACCCCCCGCCTTGTACGCTCTCGTACGCTTCGGTCCCTCCTCGCTCGGCTCTCGTTTTCCACCCCATGCTGTCCTTTGCTCGTCGTCCTATCTTTATGCAAATAGTACACGTATGTATATGTGTTGCTGCCAAGTTTTTTTCTGCGGACTCTCCTTCGAGATTTGAGGCCTCTTTTACCGCGGCCGAGGAATGAGAAGCACGTTGTGCACTCAGTGTTCGCGGGATCCGGGTGTGTCGCTTGGAGGTGCATATCAGGCCATTGCTGGAGTTGCAACTAGCAGGGGGCGGCCTTTGTTAGCGGGCGAGACAACCTTCAACTCCGACAGCATATAAGGAGACTTGTTGGTTGTATTCACAGGGCGGTCTCTTGTCGCTATGTAGAGGGGGAGATGCGAGAATGTTTCGGGACTACCAGATGGGAGTGACCTGCGCACATATCGGGCTCATACATACAGTATATCTCTGCCACAGTCATTGTACTACGCTGGAATGCGTGTACTAATATCGTGAAGCTCGATCGTTACTCGTGCGCCACTGACGCTGGAATGTGTTCAGCCGAAAAGCAGTTCCCGGAAATGGCACTTTTTCGCGCACGTGGGCGAAGCGAGCGTATGGATCTGAGATCCTCGAGGGAGGTGAAGTCACCGCGTCCCAGGCACGCTCGGTCCTCTCTTTCTCCCTTTCCCCTCCTCTCACCGGCGCGGAGCAGCACTTTGGGCTGGGTTTACATTTCTTGGGTTATTCTGTGATCTCGCTCTGGACAAAATCACCTGTGGCTGGTCAGGTTGTGACGTAGCAGCGCGAGAAGTCGTAGGATACCATGAAGTTTGCACGGTAAGCAGCATACTAGATACTAGAAAAGGCAGCTCGAAGGAACTGTGCTCATGCTGCGCGCGTACCTGAAGATACCTCGAGGAGACGCAGGTGCGAAATCCCACTGCCTTCTATCTGTTGATGGTGCTGAGGGTCCATGCGTGATAGACGCCAGAGTGGAAGAAAGCATACATGTTAGTGCTCTCATTATCCCATGTCTGGACGAGGAAACACCTTCCCGGAACTTTGCTCGCTCTGGCGAGTAGACACCCACAACACTCCACACCATTCCTAGTACAACGTCAAGCATGAGAGACAAGCTAACGCTGTGCTCGTGACAGAGACTACCGCGGTTTGAAGAAACGTATCACCGCCATCAGACGTGCACATCAAGCAATAGCACAGGCCGGAAAGGAAGACGAGCCTTCTCCTTTACCTCCGCTGGGACGTTCCAGTACAAGTCATGGTTCTGAGCACGAACGTCCTTCGTCACCACGGTCTGTCCGGAGCATTTCGACCAGCACCAGGTTCGGCAGTCTCCCTCCCCCTCTTGATACACCCGCATCCGAAGTTGCACACCCTGCCGAGTTGAAGCACCGCGGACAAGACTCCTTGCCCGCATTGGCGTTGGAAGAGCGTACTGAATATCACTCTGATCCCGGCCACGATGGCGATGAGGAAACAACCAGGTCGCCGCCCCCCGCAGAGCCGAATGCGCATATACGGACCCGCGGGAGGAGTACCACCGTGTCTGGGATCCTTGGGCGTGCCTTCTCCACAAACCATTATCCACAGCGCGCCAACTCGCACCGAGGCTCTGCAGGTATCGGACAGGCCGCGCGCTTCGACTTGCGGCACCCATTGCCTCTCATGGAACTGCTCCCGCAACTTACTCCCGTCGAGCGTGCGTTCTTTGACAAACTCGACGAAGAGCTCGACAAAATCGAGAGCTTCTACTGTGAACGCGAAAGGGAGATGAGGCACAGGTACACCTCCCCCTCTGAACCGTTTGGCCGGCGCATCTCACATTTCTCTACCTTGCACCAGAGCGAACCTGCTGAAGGAGCAACTGCAAGAGCTGCAGGACCACAGGCGAGCTTTCTACGTAAGGCGCCTTCCCTGACACGCGCTTCCATCTCTGACGAGCCCTAATGATCTTCAGGAAGCCCATCCCGCAGCCGCTGCCCCGTACTCCTGGCTTCCCCTTCCTCTCCCCGCGCCGGTGCTCCCGAACATCCTCGTGCGACGCCGGAAAGGCCGCCAGGGCCGACCTGCGCAGCCGAAAGCGAAGTCGTGGAAGCAATCTCCCAACGGCCGCAGCGACGGGTCCGACGAGACGCGTGCGGTCGCTATGGCCGACGACGTGGTCGAGCCCGAGATGCCCAAGACCGGGACGCAGCAGTCCGAGAGCAGGAGCGGGAGTGGGGAGGACGAGATGGCCAAGGACGGCGAGAGCAGCCCGGAGGGCACCGTCGGGCGGTCTCGTTGGCGCAACAGCGGTGCTGCGAAGAGCGTTCAAGCTCTCTTCCAGTTCCTCCCTGTACCCGTCCCAGGTTCAGAGGCGCAGAAGGGTAGCGACGGCGACGACGAGGGGGAACCGTCTCGTCATGCCCACTTCTCGGGTTCGCAGGGGAAGCATGGGCATGTCGGCCCCCCTACGATGAAGTACGACCCTGAGGAATATCAGCATGCGAAGAAGCAGCTCAAGAAGGCCGTCCTGGAGTGCTATCGGTGAGTAAAGCAGACGCATATCCCTCTATGCTATCGCTTACCATGCAAACCTTACAGTGGGCTGGAGTTGTTGAACAACTACCGAGTGCGTCCGGTGCATTGTGCGACTGACTATATGCGTACTGATGGCTTCCCCTCAGACATTGAACCTCATTGGCTTCCGAAAGGCCCTCAAGAAGTTCGAGAAAGTGACCAACGTATGTTGCCATCATCCATAAGAGACCGCTAGAAGGAAGGGAGGCTCATTGTCTCGTAGATTCCGGCCCAGCAAGCATATACCAAGGAAAAGATCGAGCCTAGTGCCTTCTCGTCAGGGGCGACTGTCGATTCCCTGATCCGGGACATGGAAGCGCTGTTCGCTGCTCGTTTCGGTAGGCCCTCCCCATTGGTTAGTACTTACGAGCTTGCTCACAATGTTGCGTGCAGCCCGTGGTGACAAGAAGAAGGCTCTTGCGCGCCTGCGCGGTGGTGCCAAGCACACAAGTCACCACTTCAGCACCTTCAGAACCGGCATGTTCCTCGGCCTCGCTGTACCTGCTCTCGCAGATGGGCTATATCGAAGTCAGTCTTTTGTGATACTTAGACGCGGACTAAATGACGAACATCTGACGTTCCACACAACGTAGGTTTCCGTTCAGATACGCGCGCTTCGATCCCAGGCTGGGACGCCTTGATGTATATCTACGCCATCTTCTTCATTCCTACTCTATTTGCTCTCCTGGTCGGGACGAATCTGTTAGTTTGGTCGCGGGCTCGTATCAACTACGTCTTCATTTTCGGTGCGTCGATCTCCGATTCTCCATGGGTGTTGGCTGAACTCACGACATGCTCGCAGAATTGGATCTACGGACTCGGATGGATCATCGTGTATATTTTGAAGTGCGCCTTCAACCTAACATCTCATGCCATGTCCGCGTACTAACTCCCAACCTGGGTGTTATATAGATGCCTGCTTTCCTGCTCTCCTTGCTTTGTTACGCTTTCTGGTTATCGTTCGCACGCGTGGGCGCTGAGAACGTCGCGCCCACTACCTGGCCGCTGTTGTGGCTCGCTTTCACCGCGCTGGTGATGTTCAACCCTCTCCCGGTCATGTTTAAGCCATCCCGATGGTGGCTCGTCAAGAACGTCGGGAAGCTACTGACCTCTGGAATGCATCGAGTCGAGGTACGTCCTGTCCGAGCCCTCCAGTATCACAACCGACTAACTTAGTTATGGCTCATTATAGTTTGCAGACTTCTGGATGGGGTAAGCATCGCAAACCCATGCCCCGACTATTCCATATCACTCACTGACTGTATGCGCGGCCACAGGGACCAGTTCTGCAGTCTCGTCTTCACGTTGTCGAACCTCTACTTTGTGGGGTGCGTATATGCGACCGGCATCGACGACAAATGGCGGCGCTGCACCGCGAACCCCGGCCCACGATGGGGAGTGACGTTCCTACTCGCCTCGCTTCCGCTCCTCGTGCGTCTCGTACAGAGTGTGAAGCGTTGGGTGGATTCCCGCCTGATTACGCATTTAATCAACGTATGGTTTCCTTCGCGATTCTCAGGATTCGTCTCGCTAATGCACGCGCATATAGGGCGGAAAGTACGGCTCCGGTATCGTCTACTACATGTTTTACTACCTCTGGAGGGAGCAAGGTACCGTCTCCGCTCCTTAGTACACGAACAATCCTTGAGAGAAAATTTCAGGGGGCAAACGCGGGCCTATCTTTGTTGCGTGGTGCGTTTTCGCCACCAACTACTCAATATATGCGGGCGCATGGGTATGTCATCAAGGGTTCTCTCGCTCGGCGGCCTAGCTAACGTCCACGCCAGGACCTCCTCATGGATTGGTCGCTCCTGCGCCCCCGCGCGCCATATCCATTCTTACGACCAAATTTACTCTACACGAACCATATACCCGTAAGCATCATTTGTCTCATAACGAAAGTCGTGAAGCTCACTTTTTGTGGCAGTTCTACTACTTCGCTATCGTAAGAGACGGTCGTGCGCGGACGAGAGGATATGTAACTGACGAGCAATCAGGTTACAAACATCCTAATCCGCTTCATCTGGGTCTTCTACATCCCCGAGAAGGGTCCTGACTTCATCCTTCGGACTTTTATCGTGGCTTTCCTCGAAGCCCTCCGACGCTGGCAGTGGAACTTCCGTATGTCTTCCTCGCACTTTGGCATATTATCCCCACTAACCACAAGATGTCGTGTGCATGCAGTGCGTCTGGAGAACGAACACCTCGGTAACATCGATCAGTACCGGGTGACGCGCGAAGTGCCCCTGCCGTACTCCTACGACGACCCCTCGCACGACTCGGACGGCGACGAAGAAGAGGACTCCCATCACGACCGCATGAGCACGACCAGCAAGACATGGAAACGCGGCCGCAGAGGCGAATCCTCAGACAATACCGCGGCGGAGGTTGACGCCTAGTCACACGACCGCCCTCCGTTACGTTTATCCTGCCACTCAGGCTCGTTCTTTCCAGCAGCACATTCCATAGAGGGGTATCGTCGTATCTATACTATCCGGATAATGGGCACTAGATCGGTTGGCTACTTCATAGACGCAGCAGTCTGCTCAAGCTCCCGGGCAATCAACGTATTCGGACACGACTTCCTCAGTTGCCTGTGAAAATGCGGCATTGTCAGTGGCGAGTCCTCCGCTAGAAGAAGGTCGGAGGCCGAAAGGACGCACTCGAGCTTCGCCTTGTCTCCGCGGTCTTTGCACTCCTTGGCCGCGGCGCGCCAGTCGCCGCAGAGAACGTACAGGTCAGCACGCTTCGGGGCATCGCAGCGGGGCACGAAGGACGCCGCCTCCTTGGGATGGCCCTTCTCCACGAGGTGCTTCACGAACGCCTCGTAGCCTATCGGGCTGCGCTTCGAGCGCGCGAAGAGCTCGAGGCCCTCGAAGTCGCGGACCTCCGTAAGCGCGTGCAGCTTCACGTACCAGAACCTGCGAAGGCACGTTTAGTTCAGTGACGAGCGTTGACGCAATCGGGGCTACTTGGTACAGACCGTCTGTCGGGCACCTTGAAGTCTGACTTGATCTTGTCCGCGCGCTTCGCCATGCCATTCACGAGGCAGGTTCGGATCGTCTCGTTCACGCTGAGCCCGAAGAACGCGATCTTGCCGTCTGCCTCCTTCTCGAGCTGCTGCTGTAGCGTGAGGAGGCGCACGCTCTCGTCTGTGACCTATTCCCCGTGAGTTAGCTTCGCATCCACACGAAAGAGCGAGGGTTTGGAGGACAACAGACCTTGGCTTCGAACGAGCGGTCCTTGTCTTCGGAGAAGAACTTCTGCGCGGCCTTCACCGCTGCGATCTTCGCCGCTTGGTCCTGAATATGACAAACGCCCAGTCGTGTCAGAGGCTACGAGGTTCGTCTGACAACTATCGTAGTGGCTAGACGCACGGTGCTGTTCGCGGCGTCTTCGAGACAGAGCACCGCGCTCTCCACGCGCCGGTCGTCGGAGTAGTAGAAGTCGCGGAGCATGTCCCGGTTCTGTTCTCGCGCGTACACCTGCAGGAGCCGACTGGCGAGCGCGAGGCGCGGCCCGCCCTCCTCGATGAGGCGGAAGAATGAGCCGAGGGAGAGCCGTTTCTGGAGGTGAAGCAGGACGTGGTAGACTAATCAGGGACAATACTGCCGTCAATGGAACTGCACGAGCGTGTTGAAAGATACCGCGACATACCCAGATCAGTGTCGCCGCTCTCGACGGCTTTGGCAAGCGCAAGCTTGTCCTCCTGCATGCTGAGCAGCAATGGGACCTGATCTGAAGCCTTCGTCTCATGATCCAAAAGCTACGCACGTCGCACGAGTCAGCACCACATCACCTGCACCGACCATACGCATGTACCACACACCTTGGTCGCAAGCGCGGCCCTGCCGACCTCCCACGCACGCTTCGCAATGTCAGCGTAGCTCACGCCGCCCCCGCCGAGCTTCTCGAACTTGTCGACGATGACGCGACAGAGCGCGTCCTCGCCGCCGTCGAGCACCTCCGCGCCTTTGCCCGCACCGGACGCAGTCGGCTTGGAGCGGAGGATCTTCGCGCAGGCCCAGTGCTTCAGAACCGCGTCGGGAGGGAGGGAGAGGTAGGAAGATATGCGGAGCGCGAGGAGGTGGAGGTTGCGGGCGAGAAGGCGAGAGATGAGGTGCGAGGGTGATAGTTGCGTGTACCTTAACGCCACGGGTTACCGGTCAAGCTCTCTTGGATGCACAAACACTCGAAAGGGGCAGCTTACTGGGCATACGAAAGCGGGATACCTATCTCGTAAAAACGGACCGCATTGAGAACCTTGAGCGCCTGGCCGACGTGCACAAAGTCTGACGGGTCGTACAGGTCCAGGAATGACCGGCCGAACTTTGCCGCCTGCACAAAGTCACAGTTTGCTCAGTATACCGTCTCTTGAGGGCGCGAGGACTGGAGGCCCACGTTCAGTAACCTGCGCTGCCAATACGGCTCCCACTCCCTAGCTGCGGCGTCGATGCATTCGTCCACTGCGGCAGCGAGATCAGGTCGTATACTTCGTATGCTCTCGTCCGCTTTGGGAGATCTTCTAGAAAAGTTCTCCCATGCGTCAAACAGGATCGCGGAAGGCGACGTCGAGCCTGGTCTGAACACCGACACGGATGACGCTAAATTGGGGTCAGTATCCTCGGGCACACGCAGACGCATATAGGGAGCGTACCAGGCACTTTCTGGATGAAGTCGCATGTGTCAGGACCGATGACGCGGACGCCGTCGGGCTCGGTGACGGCGAATGTCGAGCCGGAGTAGAAATACCTGCATATATGTACCTACCAATCAGTATCATCGTGTGTATCATGAAAATGTGGAACGCACTGCAGGGTGTCTCCGAATGGCCCAACCAAGACCGCGAGATGGCTCCAGGTAACAAGGACAGCGTCGTTTCCGCACCACTCCACCTGCAACACCTCGCCCTCCGCGCCCGCTACGCCCGCAGTGTCAAACTCGGCTAGACTGCGCTGGAAGTCCGTCGAGACGACCCAGAGCAGGCCGGAGAAAGTGAGGAGCGCAAGCGACTTGCCGTTCGGCGAGGGCGCCATGTGCACGAACGGCCCGCGCGAGAGCCGCTGGTCGACGCTCTCGAGGTTGTCAACGCTGTAGATGGTCGCGTCGACGGAGAGTAGCACTTCGACGTGCCGCGAGATCGTTTGGTCTGGCGGGATGACCGTCCACGACTGTGGCGGCTGCGCGAGCCCTGCGTGCGTCAGTGCTCATACATGCAGCATATGAGACGAGTGGCAGGAAGACGGGCTTACCGGGGTTAGCCAGCGTGAGCGGCTTCGCGCCTGTCCAGTCCCGGACCTCGAGGAACGTGAGGGATCCGGTGAGCGCGACAAGGCCGGACTCGTGTATTCGCGCGTCAACGATGCCCGTCTCGCCTGCATCGCTCCCGAGCGAGTGCTGCTCGTACTCGCCCTGGAGGTCGTACACGCGGTACACGCCCTCCTCGTTCAGCACGACGAGGCGCTCGTCGCCCGTCCAGCCGAAACGGACGATCTTCGCCTGGTCCCACTGCATGCACACACCGCGCCCGCGCGTCAGCAGAGTGGTTTGGGGCGGGTAGAAAGGGGTGTATCCACACTGAGGAGGAGGAGGCCTTCGCCTGCGGGGGAGTACACTTGGATCTGCGCCTTGGAGAACGTGGGGGCTGCGCGGCCGAGCGCGACGAGCTTCGAGGTGTCTCGCATGAGGGCTGGGATACCATCTCAGCTTGCATATAAAGACAATCCAGAGCATAAACGCACCTATTGGCCCGCCATACCGACACCCTGCGATGATGAAGTCCTGAAGGTCCCCCGGCAGCTTCCCGGGTATTGAGTAGAGCTGGTGCCGGCGGTAGAAGACTGAGCCATCTTGCATGGCCTCCCATGAGAGCGTCGGATGTTCTGTCATGGCGGTCGTTGAAGTCGATGCTCTAGCAAGACCAGAACGCGAGGGGGTCGGCGTCCGACAGTGATGTCAGTGAGCAAGCCGCGGCTGATGGAAGCGCGCGTCGCGTCAGTCCCAGTGCGTGGAATACTCAATACTACTGTATAATTTCTACCACCGACTCGTAACAATACACGCGAATGTTTGGCCAAGGACTGCCTAGTATACATTGTGAAATATGCAATGTTGTCCATCAACAGACCGATTGGCGTGGTCTACTGCTTCTTCTTCAAATACTCCGTCCACCACTCCTCGAAAGGCGTCCAGCCGAGCCCGCCATATCCTTCCATCAAGTCCTCCGTCTCGTGCGTGTACAGCTGGCAGTCGCGAGGCCGAGGGGTGCCATCCTGCGATGCATATATATGTGAGCATTTCTCGTTTGTAGATCGAAAATTGGGTAGACCGACCTTGGGGGGCTCGGCGTCGGCGATAATGTGCCCGTGCGGTAGCCCGAGGATGCGCGCAAAGATCAGACACATCTCGTACTTGGTGAACGGCTCCCCCGCCGAGTAGTGCAAGATAGGTGGGATAACACGGGACGACGGTAACCCTGCGCGGGCGCGGAACATCGCCGTTCGTCAGATTTGACAAGCAAGAACGGTATGTGCGGGAAACTCACCGCTCAGCCGCACGAGGAAGTCGGCGATGTCGACAACGTTCGTGGGGTAGCGAGTCGCGTAGTGGTCCATCTTGTACTGCTTCCCGCTCTGGTCGGACACGACGTCGAGCAGGATGTTCACCGCGCTGTCCGAGTTCTTCGGGGCGGGTCCGTACCTAACGTTTGTCGAGTGCCAGTGAGATTCGTGTACGCCCCGGGAAGGAGAGTTGGACGCACAGAACGGGTACGCGGAGAACGATGGAGTGACTTCCGGAAACGCCGAGTACGGCAAGCTCGCCGTCTCGCTTAGTCTGACCGTACAGGTTAAGCGGATTCGTGGGGGAGGAGGGGGTGTAGGGCGGGGAGGTTCCGTCAAATACATAGTCTGCGTCGAAGCGTTCAGCACGATGATCAAGCAGACCGAAGCCCACATACCAGTGGAGATATACACGAGTTTGAACTTGAGCTTCTTCGACAGTTGGGCAAGACTGTCGGGTACAGAAACGTTGATCTGTAGGCAACATTGTGAGGTAGAGCGGTTTCTGGCGATGCCCTCAAGCCCGTACTTTGCGTGTCGCTTCTGGGTCCTGCAATCGGCCCCTCCATCAACATCGATTGTGCTGTATGCATCGAGCATCCGCTACCTTTTCTGCTACATCTGGGCGCCTCTCCGCCGCGCAATGGATGACCCCTGGAGAGCTTTAGTCCCGCGAAGACGAGCTCCGCCGTGACCATCCGTTACTCACAATCCGGTTTAAACTCGGAGAACAGGTTCTCCGTCGCAGCGGGGTCGGTCAGATCAAGCTTCTTCAACTCATCGGTGGAACGCGAGTGCGCAAGGCCCAAGACAGTGTTGCCTGCGGCCTTGAACGCGGCGTAAACGGCGCTCCCGAGCACTCCAGACGCGCCTGTTTTGTATCAATACAACTGAGGGTACAGATAGGAGGCTACATTGTCCGTACCTGTGACAATAACGCGCACCATATGTGTGGCTGGTCAAGGTACAGTGGTAGAGAGAGAGAGGGAGAGAGAAAGAGAGAGAGCCGACGCCAGAAACTGACCAGGGCGAGATGCAGCGAGTGTACTAAGATGAGGTGGCCCGATCCGGACTCGATTGCGATCGGGTTGCCCACGTGGCCCGGTAACTCATCCTGGGGCATGACATCATCGGCGCGTCCTGCTCCTCTTCCTCGTCAGGCGCGGGCGAGGGGTACATAAACTCTACGCGACCCCGCTCGATTGCAGCAAACACCCATCTCAACCCGAGCACGTACCCGTCACCTCTCTCATACCCACAATCAACTTCCATCCAATCCTACACACAATGTCGTCCGCCGGGAAGTCGTTTGGCACCCAATCCCCTCCGCTCGAGGCTACGGGCGAGCAGCAGCCAATGGGCGTGTCGTCTGTCGACGGCGGAAAGCCCCAGGCCGTCCCTGACTCGCAACAGAGGCAAGGTAGGCGGTCGAAGCAATAGAATATCGAGAGTTCGTCGCGCTCATTGCGCCGTGCTTGCTTAAAAGGTTACTTCAAGGATGACGGTAAACATGCCGACACCGCCGGGCGCGGAGAGAAGGAGGGGCAGGTGTGTCCTGTTCAAGGAATCGCTTTTCCATGCACTGAAATCACTGGTGTATCGCTACAGGAGAAGACGAAGCAAGACTGAGGACGTTCGTGGCACGCGCGAGTTGACGACTGTACGATAGAGGTACTGACCTTTTGTTCTAATGTATTGTAGACGATCCAATCTCCTTCTTAGGCTTCACTCTGCAGCCTGAATGGAGCAGTTCGATAAGAGTAGTGAAGTTTAAGCGGTGTATGTGGTCGCATACCTCGCCTAGAAACCGATCTTCTTTGTTGGCAACAAACACGAGCTCTGCCCAGGCATGTCTGCACACCGCCCTACATCCTCTACTCACCTTCTCCCTGAGCTCCTCTAGCCAGAGTGCACACATTGTCCGGAACCCCCTCGGTTGCGGCGGGACGAATACCACGATGTTTGGACTCACCTGTTGTAAATAGCATAGACCAGGATAGCGAACACCACGCCGTACGTGCAGCTTGGAGTTCTGTACAGGATTCACTCGACTTCTACTAATCCTCATAAAATGAACCTGTTGTCGTTGCTTTTAGAGCATGACTCGTACATACATGCCCCAGACGAAGGGTCGAACGTTGACATCGATGCGGTCCGCGCGCTCGGATTTTGGCACCGCATCTCTAAGGTACGGATGTAGGCAGGAGCGCTCCGAGTTGCGATTGAGCGGTTCCACGGGTTCTCCGCGCAACAGGAACTGACTGAGCCGAGTGTGATGTTGGCCCAGAGCGTAGAACTGTGCGCAGGGTACGATCGCAATGGTCCACGGCAAACACGAGCGGTGTACAAGTCAAAAGTTGCACAGGCCGCGTAGACGGGGAGGATGGGTCAGGCCTGAGGCCGCTCCACCTGGACTGCTGGACATGTCCGATACCCCAGAAGAACCCAGTGGGACTTTGGGGCGCATTTCGACAGCGGGGATCGCTCCGCGACCTGCGCGCGACGCGAATGTTGATGATACCCCGGCCTAGTGTTAGCCTATATCTGTTCGCGGTGTCAACTCAACGGAGGGAGGGACCCAATGAGCCGGGAGAATGGTTTCGCGTAGATCCGGGCGGCTACGAGGCGCTGCAGAAGCACAAAAGGGACGAGTACGAGTTGCACGGGCGCCCCGGTGAACTTGTAGCGACTTCGAAGCGGAAGGAAGGACTTTGTGAACGCGCCTACAATGAGTACCCTGAACGTCAGCGAGAGCACATACGCTCCCATCATCAGCACCTCTGCTGGGGCAACAGCGAGCCTATGGAGCAACTCGTTGACAGATGGACAGGTGAGTGCGGACATCGTTGGAAGTCCTAGTCGCCACATGAAGGAGTCGCGGCGCTCTCCTCGGACGTAATCTCCCAGCTTCGCTCCTACTCATTTGGTGATTTCATTAGCATCAGCACAGGTCTTAGCAAGCGGGTTTCCGGCGAGAGCGAACAGAGAACTGCACAATAAATCGCGTATTGGGTCGTACGGACGTGCATTAAGCCAACACATACCTTCTCAGAACCGAATCATTGCCCACTGGCAGCTGCTGGTATGCCGACGTCGGCAAACCATAGATACAGCCGTAGGAAGCCAGAGGCAAGAGGACGTGGGCTGGGCGTGCAGATGCCAGCGGCGCAGTATCAAAGAGTCGAGTGGAGGAAGAGCTTTGGCGTTGTTGACAGCTGCAGTCAGGACAGATGGTGGCGGTACGGGCACCGTTCCAAGCAACTCGAGTCCCCGAGTCCCCGCAAACCCGCGATGCCCCTTCCACTTCCGCGGAGTCCGGCTGATATACCTTCAACGCTGTGCCCGATGCCGGCGGAAAGAATGGTTGGCGGCCCGAGGAACGGGGACAGGGTCGAGCCAGGTTAGATCGAGTTCGGTTAACAAGACCTCAAGGTCAGACACCCCTCGCCATGCCATTGCCACCACGCCCCCTCCTCGCCCCGTCCCACCAAAATCCCCCGCTTCCCCGCCTCTCTTCTCGCTCTCCATAGAACGAGTATCCAGCCGGGACACCTGAAGAATCGGTAGAACAAGCCTGACATGACCGCCTCTCCCGCCGCGCCGGAAGGGCACATCATTCTCTTGGCGAACGGGCCGTGGGGTGAGTACCAATCACAAGCACCCGCTTCCCGTGAACGTAGCTGCTTCTTTTGCGAGAAGCAAAAATACCCTCCCAGCATTCAAATTCGCTCATACTTCGGACAGCGGACCCTGGCAGGCAGCTCTGCGTCTTCGCCGCGCGCGTGGTCAAGCTCCGGCCCTCGGTCAACGTCACCGTCTTCACGAACCAGGCCATCATCGACCGCGCGAAACGCGAGGTCCTGAGCGAGCTCGCGGGCGCACGCGACGCCGGCCGTATATGGTGCGTGAGGGTCAGGCACGTCTCATGAGGTCACCAAGCACTGAGCTGCAAGAACATATAGCATCGTCGGACTGCCCGCAGAGAGACATAGCCAATTCGTCGACCCCGTGTTTGAGGCCGCCTTCGACAAGACCTACCGCCAGATCCTCGCGGGAGAACGCATCCGTTGTGCTTCGACCGGCGACCAGTACGGTCCGTTTGCCGTCCCCCAAGCCATCGTCACTCCCGTATGTCCGACATATGCCGTCCCACGTTGAGTGGACAGAGGGTTATAGCTCACGCGATGCCAGAAGAACTCTACGCTCGATGCCTTGCGGAGGCTGCGGACGAAGACGGGCTCGAAAGTGAAGCTCTTCGCGTGGTACGCGCGAGCCCCGTCTACACTATTCTTCTTCCACGGCCCACGCGAGCGCGGTGGAGTTGGGGACGTGCGCGCGAAGGTCAAAGCTGAGGCAGAGCGAAGTAGGAAGTCGGCGGAGGAGGTCTTCGAAGAGGTCAGGGCGTAATGATGAATTCCACGGATCGTGCTTGATGGCTGACGCGCCTGCTCAGACCGTGCTGTTCCTCGATAGCACGCTCATCCGCGTACCAGGATATGACCCAATATATGGGCACGAGATCCAGCCACAAGAGGTGAACGCACTTGGTCCAGTCACCCCCAAAGCTCGTCTCACTAAGCACGCGTTCACTGCAGCTCCCGTACCACGGCACGCTCGGCGTCGAATGGCTCACCATCTACGAGTACGTTCCTTCGAATACCTCCCCGCAAGGCTCCTCGACTGACCTCACGTGACAGCATGTTCACCGCATGTGACGGGGCGCTGCTCACGAGTCCAGAATGCTTCGACCCGCTCTCAATCCTCGGCGTGCGCGCGTGGATGGGCGACTCCGCGCGCGACGCGTACGCCGTGGGGCCGCTCTTGCCCACCGGCGCAGGGGCGGTCGAGAACGAGCTCGTCGGCGCGGACAAGGGCACGGAGGTCCGCGATTTCGTGAGCACGATCTTCAAGAGCCACGGCCCGCTATCTCTCCTTTACGTGCGTATCCCGAGCCCGGAAGCTTCTCGATGAGGGGAGTGAGACACGGGCTGACTTTGCGGTGGACGGTGGACAGATTTCGCTGGGAACGTGGATGTGGCCGAAGTACCCGGAGAAGATGTGGACGTTCCTCGACGTCGTGATGGAGCTCGGGATCCCGTTCGTACGTCGCGCCCCCTCCCTCCCTACTCCTTGTCGCGCCATGAATGCCGCGCTGAACGCGGCGGTGACAGATCATGAGCCACGCGTCCGAGTACGCGGAGGTGCCTCAGGAAGTGCGAGACAAGGTCGAGCGCTACCAGCTCGGCCTGCTCTCGTCCTGGTGTCCACAGCAGATGATCCTCAGCCACCCGGTGAGCCACTGCACGTCTCCGGAGGTCCGCACGCCGTTTTGACATCCGGACGCTCCAGGTCACCGGGTGGTTCCTCACCCACTGCGGCCACAACAGCGTCATGGAGTCCATCTCCGCCGGCGTGCCCATGTACGTCCCCGATCCTCTCCTTCGTTACAAGCCGCCACACCCGCTAATAACCCCCCCCCCCCCCCGCGCCCACCTGACTCGCAGGATCTGCTGGCCATTCGTCGGCGACGGCGCGCTGAACGCGATCCACCTCACCGACACGCTCAAGTGCGCGTACGAGCTGCTCGAGGTGCGCACCGGGCACGGGCTCGAGCGCATCTACCGCACCGGCGCGCGCCCCGCCGGGTCGCCCGCGGCCATCCGCGCCGAGGCGCGCCGCGTGCTCACCGCGGCGTTCTCGCGGAGCGTGGACGGCGGGGACGGCGCGCGGCTGCGGGCGAACGTGCGTAAGATGCAGGCGCGCTTTGGGGAGGCGTGGATGGGCGGGGAGGGGAAGGCGAAGGCGAAGGGAAGGGGCGTGTTTGCGGCGACGGTTGGGAGTGATCTGGATGTGGGGGAGGGCGAGTCCGTGCGTGCGACGGAGGCGTTTCTGGATGGTCTGGGGCTGTGAACGGGCTTGTGGGGGCGATAGGCAGGGTGGGTGGATGGGTGGATGGAGTCTTTGCTGTGTTCTTGCTCTCTCGAATCGGATTAGATGTGACATCCGTATTTACGGCTCGCTCTGCTTGCGAGCAGGTGCAATAACTGATATTCGCTGCTGCACCGCACTTGTATATAGAATTCTATAATGCTTCATCGAGTCGACTCTATGGTGCTTCTTCGAAGCCGACTGACACTCCACTTGGTTTTGCCGTAACAGCAAGCATGCATCGACATTGCTGGCTCTTCCCCCATGCGGGTTTATATAGATACCCTCAACTTGCCGGCGCCGTGCAGTTGAAGTCCAGCTGCAACAAGTTACAATGGGACATTAGCACACGGTGTGATCACAGGATCCTCAGGAGCCGCACCTGCGCAGTGCTCGCGATATTCTTGCACACGAAGCTCGCCGCGCCTCCAGGCGACGCGAGACGCGTACCCCGCGCCGTGATGTCCTCGCACGTGTCAGAGCACTCGAGGTCGACTACGACCGCGCCCTCCCGTCCCGAGGACGTCCCTGTTACGTTGATGTCTGCGGAGCGCACGCCGTTAGCAATGCGATGGGGGCGCGGGGACCAAAGGGGTTGTTGCATATGTACAGTGGACGTCGGAGATCGACAGGTTGCTGGGGTATTGGGCGCATGTTTCTGCGGGTGTTGAGTAGCACTGCGGGGTACGTCGGTGAGCGGTCTTGCGACGTTCCATCAAGGGTTGTATCGTATGCTCACCTGGTCGATCAAGATCGGGTGGTCCACGTTTTCCACTACGCGTCGCATCCGTGAGTAAGCACGAATTCGTGCAGATGCATCAACAAATCGACTAACCATGGAAGTCCTTGAACGTGATGTTCTTCACGAAGCCAGTTCCACCCCCAACGGTGCTGTCTGGGTGCACATACCCGTCAGCTCACGTTCCGTCCAAATGTGCAAAGAACAACGACTCGTACCAGGATCGGGGTTCCCGCCAAACACCTTGATCCGGGCGCCGTTCTGCGCGTTGAGCATCGTGACGTTCGTGACGGACACATTCGCCACGACGTCCGTCTCGCCCGCGTACTGTGCAGCGCAAACACCAACACAAACGCAAACGCAAACGCAAACACAAGCACAAGCACGAAATTCAAACACAAACACATCGCAGTGAGCTCAGCGGGAACGCCTGACGGTGGAGAGAGGCGTACCTGCCCGAGGCTGCCGACGGAGATGCCGTGGGAGCCGTTGCACCACATGTTCGCGACGACGATGTTGGTGCTGTTCGGCTTGAACGCTGTGGGATGTGGTGAGCAGAGGCTTTGGTGTGACTGTACTATGAGCGAGGAGAAGACTCACAGACGCAGTCATCGTCGTTGATCACGACCGAGTCGCGGATCGTGACATGCGACGAGCGGTATATGTCCCATCCATCTATATGTTTCTGAGTCAGTATTCGGGATGTAGTATGAAGACGCTACACGATCGGCCTTGGGCATACCAGAGTTCGCAGTGGGACTGCTCGAGTACGATTGCGAGCGAATACTGCACACCACGAGGGATCAGCCACGTCGCTTGTGCAGTACACCAGCACGCATCTCGTATAAAGACTCACCTGATACCCTTGTACGTGACGTTCGTGCTCTGATAGACAAACTACCAAGTACTCAGTTGCTCTTGGTGAACGCAAACCTCACCAGACAAGAAGAGTATACTCACGTTGTTCTGCGGGAATAGTGGTCAGACGCTCTGCCCCCGTGCGCAAGGTCCAGTATACGTATGTACGTACCCAGAACGGAGAGCCTATTTGTCGGATGTTCTCCACGACGACGTTGGTCGCGTTCCCGACTGTCAGCGGGATCGGGCGGGCGAAGGTGGTCGACGACCCCCCGGCCGTCCCGGCGTTCTGCGACAAGGTAAGCGGTTTCAGTAAGCGACGAAACCACATGTTCTGAAATGTAGTCACAGTAAAGAGATCAGACGTACGTGTGTGTTGTTGAAGGTGTCCCACCACACTTGTCCGTTGCCGTCGAGCGTCCCGCCCCCGTACAGATGGATGTTGTTCCCCGAGAGGAACCAGAACGTGGTCCTACAAATAGCTCAGATCGTAACCAATGCAGCATAAGTTCTCGATCAACGCACGCATTCTGATATACCAGGTACAAGCTCTGAGGGGACCACTTCGCGATATCCGGCGTATACTGCACTGCCCAAGCCGTTCCGCATCAGCAACGCATGGCGTATAATACGCGCAGAATGGGCAAACGCAGCGCACCCGTCCCGCTCAGCTCAATCTCGACGTCGTCGAGGTCCTTCGTGAGCAGGAGCGTGTCGACGACGTAGTACTTGTCGAGGACGATCCGCGACCGCCGCGAGCACCTCTCGAACGCGGCGTTGATCGCGGGGCCGTCGTCCTCCCCGCCCCCTATAGCGGGCACGCTGCACACTTTGCGGTTGTGGCGCGCGGCCGCGAATGCCGCGAGAGAGGCTGCGAACGCGATCGCCTTCGTGAAGAGCATACTAGTACTTAGCGAGGGCACTGAGGGCTGTCAGAAGAGGCGTGCAGTCGGTGGTTGGCCAATTTATAGCTGTTGCGGCCATCACGAGCGCATACATGGCGGTCCGGGGGCGAGGGAATACGCTGCTCGCTCGGACGGTCATGGTGGTCAGGAGGACAACGCCAATCGACGTCCTCCCCGCTATCCCCACCCGCCGCCCGGCTCAGTCGCGTCGGCGCGTCGTAGTCACGTGGAGTGTGTATAACTGTACTTGCCATGCCCCCGGATACCCAGACACCTCGGGTACGCCCTCCGGACAGCGCTATGAACGCCGCTCGCGGTGTTGGGCGCGACTGGCTGCACTCAGCACTGGAGCTTCTCCGACGCCTCGCAGTCACTCGCAGGCCTCCTCTCACCTCCCCGCCGCCGACGTGCGAAGCCAGGTGCCCATGGCTGGTCTCCAGAGCTATGTCGATCGTACGTCTCACGCTATGGGATCTTCAACCTCGATGTCGATGTTGGTGGCTGACTGGTTTCATGCAGAACGCGTCCTCCTCATCCTCCAGGACGGACGAGCGATCGTGGTGCGTCTTACGTATTGAGATGCGGGTTTGTCCTCGGGTGCTGACTTGGAGCGTTGTGCGACGCTGTATGCGCTATGCGAACCCTTTCGATCATTCCCTGGAACGCCGTATGTCTCGTGAATGCCGCCGCGAACTGTAGGGTGTGATGGCGGGATACGATCAAAAGTCCAACGTCGTCCTTTCAGACAGCAAGGAGCGCGTGTACAGCATGGACGAGGGCGTCGAGGAGATCCCGCTCGGTCTATACCTTGTGAAGGGTGACCAAATGTGCGTACTTCCCACTTAGTTTGTCCCCTCACACCGTGATTCTTAACCCGCATGCATCCTCAGTGTGCTCATAGGGGAGCTGGACGAGGCAGCGGACAAGGCCGTTGATCTGTCAGCTATCCGCGCTGAACCGCTACCGCCGATCCGTTATTGAACTGCTCACACTCGATGAAGTCACCCATCAAGCGGACGGATGTCCACGCATCGAAGGCGGCACGCCGTGGCGCCACCTTTGTACGCCCTGTGCGACAACGTTTGTCGCGCTCGATAGCGCGGAGCGCTGCGATCGCGTCCGGGAAGGCACGCTGGCGACGTGGTTCGCATGGTCAGGGCAGGATTGCGTGGCGTTACGTCCGACGCGGTTCGCCAGGGCGCGTCGAGTGTATGCGCATGGAGATCAGCAGTACTGTTGGAGCATGTAAGGCGATAGAGCGAATGCTATGACAGTGTGGTTTTCACACATAAGACGCGTTGACCCTCCGTCCTCCTTTTCTTGTCGAATATCATATACTATCCAGGTGCGTCTCTTCTCACTCACGTGTTCTGCCATACTCACTCGTTCCCTAGACTACCTGTCGCGTGTGCACGTCCCAGAGGCGAGGTGATATATGACGATCTGAGAAGGCTTGGGAAGTGCGGATCACCCGGCGTACCTGCCATTCTCCCGCCGCGGTAGGTCCCCGAGGGTGGCCAGTTGGATGCCGGAAGAGTAAGTCGCCCGCTTACCGCCTCCATTTGAGCGGGCTAGAGCACACTGCACGCGTGGTGGTCGATCACACATGTCACTTCTCCTTCTCGTTCTGCCAACGTCATGGGAGGGAGGGAAGCGCGCGCTTCTGCTTCCCTGCCCAAACCGGCGAGCAAGAGGCAGACGCGGTGCCGGAATGGGCGCACGAGCTCGGCGCACGCCCTCCGCCCTGCGTTCAGTGCCAACGGACGCAATTGCCCCTGTCGCCGCCACCTTCCTGATCGTGCTCGCCGCCCTCCGCGCCGTCCATAAAGGCACCACCCAGCGGCGGGCGCGAGGGCCCGGCGCCCCCACTCCTTCGCCGTCCTCTCATTGTGCATAACCCACCTCACTACTCGCTACAGCATGGCCCTCTCCAACGATCTCGCCGCCCTCGTTGGATTCGCGTCGGAAGCCGTTCTATGGGGTTCGTACACTCACAAATATGT
Organism: Trametes polyzona; assembly: GCA_022606195.1. NCBI lineage: Eukaryota > Fungi > Basidiomycota > Agaricomycetes > Polyporales > Polyporaceae > Trametes > Trametes polyzona. The sequence goes on along the minus strand of JABYQF010000011.1, from coordinate 924,996 downwards.
TGGAGAAACGTGTTCGATACTGACGTCACGCGAGGCAGGCATCTACTCGGTGCTGTTCACCGCTTCGCTCGTTCTCCTCATCCGCCGCGCCCCAACTCGCGGCCTGAACACGCCCATCCTCGTTCTTGGTTGCGCACTCTTCGCGTCGTGCACGTCTCACTTTGCGCTTGAGTTTTACCATTTTTTCACGTCCCTGGTACGCCTCGATCTGCATCTGTGAACGATGGCAAGAGCGAGCTGATCGGGAGGGTAGCGCGATTCGGGGGCAGACGGGTTCGCGAACGAAACAAAACCTCTGGTCGGTGCCGATATTCTCATCTCACTCAGCGATCTCCTCGGTGATTGCGTTCTGCTCTACCGGTGTTGGATAATATGGGGGAGAAATTACTGGGTCATCCTCCTGCCGCTCTTTACCGCTGTGGCCGGGTTTTGTGAGTCACCTCTTCTTGTTGATGTCAAACTTCGTCTGCTACCCCGGAAAGCCGAGCCAAGTGGCCATGGACGACGACAAGCTCACAGCTTCCCCGCTGATATCTCCTCTCCTATCTCTATCAGCCCTTGCTCACAACACCAACACTCATGTATATTTGCTCGCAGCCTGCATCATGGAAGTCGTCCATCTCGTCGTAACGCTCGACCCGCACTCGCCCGTTGCGCCTGCAGCCCTCGTGCCACTCGGGCTGGCGGGGTATGCGCTTCCGCTCGCGACGAACGTCCTCACGACCATCCTCATTGCCGCACGCCTCTGGCATACTGCACGGGCAGCAGACGAGCGCTGCCGCGGCCGCCTCGCGGGCACCGCGCGTGCGGCACAGCACGCAGTCGCGATTATCGTCGAGAGCGGGCTGCTCTACCTGGCCGCACAGCTCGTCCTCGTCGCCCTCTTCGCGCTCGGGCATCCCGCCCAGGCCATCGTCGCCGTCATGGCAGTCCAGATCTACGTGAGCCGCGGTTGCCTTGCCTGACTTCAAGAATACTCTGCTCACGCTGCGTCGGGGGACATCGTGCAGGGCATCGCGCCGACGCTCATCGTCATCCGCGTCGCGCTCGGCATCTCGAGCGACTTCTCGACGCGGGACGCACCGCGGGGCCCCGCCAGCGGGGGCGTCGCGCACGTCAGCTGGGAGATGCACCCGTCGCAGCGCCCGTCGATGTCGCTCTCCCCGTCGCAGGTGCACGCGCTCGTCACCCGCCCGGGCTTCGTCCCGGGGACGCACTCGTTCGGGGGCGCGACGGAGGAGAGCGGGCCGACGCTCGGCGCGCCGGATTCGCCCGGGGAGTATTTGGAGATGAAGGCGTTCGACCTCGGACTCGAGCATGGCGATTTGGCGATTGCTGTTTGAGGTCTTGATACATACATATGTATGACGCTGGTGAGGCGACGGGACGGGGTCACTTGTACGTTTGTAGTGGTTTTTGATTCGAGCGACTCCGTTTGCGAGCCTGACACATTAACAGCTGCCATATCTTGTGTTGAGATGGTCCAGAAAGTCGCTCTGTAGATGAATCGGAACTTTTACTGCATATCACGCAAACGATGGACGCATTCAGGCTCCTCTCCACCGTCGCTTCGAGTTGAGGGGCTCAGCTTACGAGGGGAGGCATGAGGTGTGGAGGGGTAAGGCCGGCGGGATGAACATGCGATGTATGTAAGTTGCGGCCCCTCAACTGTAGGGCCACAATTTACATCACGTGCCCTCACCGCCCACCACAACCAGTTTCTGCTCGTCCTCTCCCTTGCTCTCCCCGCCCTCACTCAGACCACCGGCTCTCGACTCGAAACGACGGTTCGTAGGTGCTTGTGGACGCATGCGAGACGGGTTGTCGCTGTATCTCGCTTGAACGAGTGCTTGGAGAGGCTGAATTGCTTGCCGGTCGTAGCACTGCCACTGTGTATGTAAGTGTGTGGATTGGTATGTTTTCTACTCAGTCTTCTTCTGTGTTGTTTCGCCATCCTTTGGTATAGATCGATGTTCAGATCTCTCTCACAGACGCTGCAGGTTGCCCGCCACATGGTTGTCCGACACAGTTGAATTGTCTTTCGAGGTCGTACGCTTTCTCCCGTCCTCGAGGAGTCAGTATGAGGCTGTGTACTTGTCGTTTAATATTACAGTCCTGCCAGACTCGTATGGACGCCGCGCCGACAACGAGACAAGTGCGCGCGCATGCTCCGGGCACGAGGTGGTCTGTAGGCGGTGCCTGTACTGGGATGCCAGCCAGGCCAGGCCGTGCAACCGCTCACCGCTCTGGGTCGCCGTTCCCCCACCTACCGCGACCGCTGCCGTTCCCCCCCTACCTCGACTGCTACCGTTCCTCTTCAGTTGAGCAACACGCCCCGAGTCGCTGCCTCCTCTCGCAATATCCCCCCTCCCCCTATTCCTCGCACGATGCCAGCTGGACGCGTTGCCGTTCGCCAAATGTCGCACTTGAAGGACATCGCGCGGAAGCTCAAGCCCAAGTACGTCCTCACGGGCGTGCGCGCCCTCCGGAAAGGCGTCTCCAAGGTGCCCCTCAGCCCGGTCATCATGGCGGTCAAGACGACGGGCGAAGTGGGGGCGTCCATACCGTCGCTGGCCGGGATTTGCTCGGTCCTGGCGAAGGTCTTGGAGCGTGCCGAAGTGAGTGTCCTGCTCTGACTCTCGGCGCTTGATCGGATGAGGCTGAACGCGGGGGATCTGTAGGAGACGAAGAAGAATAGGGAGGAGTGTAGGAACCTGGCACGTCGGGCTGAGGAGTTGGTGTCCTTCTTGGTCACCGTCGTCGGGGACGGGAAGGAAGAAGAGCTGGATGAGAAGACGAGACTGAACCTCGCCGACTTTGAGTGGTGCGTCTCAGCCCGCGGTCCTCGTCCGTACCTATGCAACCTGGGGTCAGGCCTGATGAGGCATCGCGCAGGCGCATGGAAGAGATCGTTCGGGCTATGGCCCGCGTCGAGCGCATCCCCGCCTGGCGCCGGTTCTTGGGCAAAGACAAACACAAGGACACCCTCGCTCAGCATAAGGAGAACTTGGAGCGCGCGTTCTCGTATTTTGCTGTGAGTTGCATCGTCTGATCCGCCTCACATCAACCGCCAGAGAGCCTATCTACCAGTTCTGACTTCTGCCCACTCGCTCAGACGAAACAGAGCATTATAATCACAACTCATTTGAACTCCGTTGCCATCGCCACTCAAGGCGTCGGGTATCGGGCAAGCGGGTGAGGACGTCTCTCCGGCGGATGAGGATCCGCGATCTTATATACCGCTGACACCAGCGTCTGCAGCACCGTCGCATTGCACAGCCGGCACCGATTTTTTTAGCACAACAGGGTAGCGTATTTCGGCGCCGTACCTATCGATTTGATAACAGCTGTGATTTATAGTTCTTGCTATAGTAGCTAGTGGTGATGTTTCGTACGGCGCTTATCTGAGCCTGGGTGCACAATGGGTGGGTGAGAACAAGAGAGCAACAGAGGCATTACGTGGTAAGCGAGCGACGTTCAGAGGAGAGCGAACGTATGTATATGTACAATGCATATTGCATCAGGTGGAGGGCTCCGCAAACCGCTCCTACGCGCTGGGCGTCTAGCCTCAATTCTGAGGGACGAGAAACGAGAGCTCAGGCAGGCTTGCGGGCCTACGTGTAGCCCGCCTGTCTGGGTCTCCCTTCCTACGCTAGATATATGCCTGCTCAAATATGTCACGTCTGATCATCTTCAAAGTACTATGCTACACTCAGAGAGTCAACTCTCTTTGTACTCCCAGTGATTCCCGCCATATGGCTACAACGGTGGTGATGTCAAAAACGCCGCGGTTGACAGCCCGAAGATCGAAACTGGGTACTGGAAAGAGGGACTACAGAGGAAAACCCCATTCTCTTCCAGAAGCCGCCGCCTCATCCGTCCTGCTCTCCGTTCGCACCGAGTCCCACTCCCTCGCCGATAGGCTCCGCCGGGTGCGCGTCCAGCCACCTCCTCAGCACCGTCCAGTCCCTACAGCGATGCACCGCGCCCACGCCGCTCGCCGCATGCTCCCAGCGGCCGTCGCGCACGCCGGGCTCGTCCGGCTCGAGCGTCGTGTCCGCGTGGCAGAGCACCGTCTGGCGGAGGTAGCGCAGGCAGTGCGCGGCGTGCGCCGCCGCGCCCGTGCGGTTCGCGGCGAACGCGACGCGGAGGACGTCCAGGCAGTGCAGCTGGTGCACCATCGAGACGAGGAACGTCCGGCGGGGTCCGTCCCCGGCCCCGGTCCCGGGGGAGGACGGGGCGGGAGGGCCGCGGAGCGTGGTGAAGCCGTCCGAGAGCGGGAAGAGCGCGCCCCAGTCGGCGTCGGCGGTCAGCCCGAAGTGGGCGGCGTCGGTGGAGAGGACGAGCGCGGCGGGCGGGAGCTTGAGCGGGAGTTGGGCGGGGAAGTCGTCGCCGATGTAGCCTGCGCCGGGAGAGTGTCAGGGCGGTGCATGAGAGGGAGTACAACATATTGTGTGTCACTAATACTCACTGTAGTGTCTCTCTGAGGGGGTGAGCTGTCCGAGGAAGATGATGAACCCGAGAACGAATGCGATATTCGTTACGGCGAGGAGGGTGAGAGTGATTATGAGACCCTTGGAGTCGTGCATCAAAGACCGGTCAACGACGGAGATGGTGGAGGCGCGATCGTCCTAGCCCTCTATGAGGATTGGGGCATCGTCCATAGACTCTGGCCCAATATACCTTCCACGAAGCGATCTACGAGCAGAGAGAGGCAGTTGTGTGCCCGATCCACATGACGCGCTTTAGTCGTCGCCTCGTGCGTATATGCTTGGATTCCGAAATGGTGAATATGCTCGCTCTTCTGGCAACTCATCCTACCTAGGAGAGCGACACAAGCTCCGATAGGCAATGCTCTCTCCGGAAAAGGCATTGACTGCCTCGTGTGTAATTCCATCCTTCATCGCGCTTCTCTGCAGAACGAACGTGAATGATGAGTATAGGACGCTCTCGACTCACACAAAGGCAGAAGGAGGGCGTTCAACCGCGTGTTGTTTAATGCAAGAGGTCCGTGACATGAGACGAAGTTGGTGCACACGAGGCCGGGGTGCAGAGTCAAGGCCAGCCGCGGAAGCGACGCGGTCGTGTTCCAACAGAACACACCTTCGGGTCAAGCTCGGTTGAGTGTGTGACACAGTCATAAGCAGTACTCACCTCTGGAGAAGAAGCTGTGGGGGAACGTGTTGTGCTGTGTATCTGGCACGACTGTCCTGGGAGCCCACGGCGGTCTTGGTGTGTAGTGGCTTGTGCAGTACGCACATCGTGGAATGTTGATGACCAGCGAAAGGTACCAGACAACTATGCAGAGCTATGTAGCCGCATTCGAAAGCTTGCCACTTGCCCGGCTTTGTTACTATGGGTCGGGAGACGTTGGATTTGCGGGAGGAATCACAGGTGAGTCTTATGCAGACGCGATAAAGTACGGATGACTCGCGGTACACCTTTAGCTAGGCTTGAGCACGCCCGGATGAGAGGAACAACGTACTGGCATCCGCACGTGAAGAACTCTTGAAGCACGTACACGAGTCATTGTCGATTGGATGTCATCTGCACGACGATACGCGGCGCGACGACCCATATCCAGGACACAACGCACATCCCACTGACGCGACACGACATACCCTTGCGCACCGCGTCCGAACCTCCGGAGACGGATACTCGGGCTATATGCAAGGACACGCGGAGCGTACCACAGCTGGAAGAGGCGACCTGCTAGGGAGCGAAGACGAACACGTTCCCGCGAGGCGCGCGGCCACGAGGCAGATATATAGCCCCGTCGGGCCTCCGACCCGCAACTCCAAGTCTGTCAGTGTCATCCAGACACTAGGACGCGTCCCGCCGTCGGCCGTCGGCCGCGGGCCTATGGCGGGGCGCGAACACTGCACGTCGCACGCGGCGGCGAGGCGATCGCGCGCACGTATGACGGACGCTCTCAGGTCTGATCTGCAGCGATGTGCGGGGACGGGAAGGTGTAAATGCAAGATGTCCGTACATGGTGCGGAATATATGTGTACTCACCTCAAAGCGCGCCAGTTCATATATACCCGTGCGGGCAGAGCGACCCGCCCGTCGACCCACTTCACCTTACCTCACCCCATTCTCACCCATCCTCGAACGCAATGCACTTCACGACCGTCCTCACCGCGACCCTCACATTCCTCGCCCTCGCGTGCACCATCTCCGCCGCTCCCGCTCCCACTCCCGGGCCAGCGGACCGTCGAGGTACGCCAGCGGCCATGCTGCCTTCCACCAATACGCGGGCTGACAAGTACTCACCACCCCCACCCACCGCGCAATCCTCTCGTCCCGCGCAGACACGTACACAGGCCGTCTCTTCGCACACCACGCGCACGAGCGCGTCGGGCCCACCCCCGCCCCAACCGCGCCCGCCTCCACCGCGCCGAGCGTAACCGGTACCGGTACGTCCTCTCCGATTTCCGCAGACACTGGGCGGCAAGGCTGACGGGGACCCGAACGCGAATTCCACCCGTTTAGCGATGGCGATGGCGAGCACGAGCGCGAGCGGGATGGCGCTGTGACTCCGCGTACGTCAGGACCAAGGAAGGGTAGAAGAGGGACGAAGGGGGAAGTGCTCACCGGGGGACGTCGGGCGTAGCTATAGAGAGAAGTCGGTAGAAGTTCCTGTTCCCGCAGTTGTATAATATCCCGTTCTTGCGCTCCACGAAGCCACTTCACCCCAACACGCTCGCGGGCCACGGCTCGACTCACCACGGCCACGGCCACGGGAAAGGCGTACCTGGGCCCACGTACGCACAGTGACACACACCACACCTCTGGTGACCTAGGCGGAGGGAGACTGAGAGTCGTGAGATACCCGATCTAAGGTAGGCTGTATATTCGCGCTCTAATCACACTAGGTAAGTATACGGGGGCCGAGGTCCGACACGTACGTACAGTCTCGCGCTCGCCAGAGTTCATCGTATATGCATCGACATAACCTAACCAAGAACATGACCCCGCATACATCACACCACACCACACACCACCCGCACATCCGCACGCACGCACGCACGCACGCACGAACAGGGGGGCCAAGCGCTCACTTGCTCCCGGCGGTCTTGTACAGGACAAGGCCGACGAGCGCGACGGAGTAGCCGAGGACCTGGAGCGGCGTGATCTGCGCGCCGAAGATGAGCACGGAGCCGGTGATGAGCAGGATGTCCTTGAACACGCCCGCGAGGGTGAGCACGAGCCCGGACCCGGCGCCGACGAGGAAGACGGCGGCGATGTTCAGCAGGAACGCGACCGCCGCGTTCGACAGCAAGATCAGCGGCCTGTTTCCCGCGTGTCGTCAGCATGATATTCAGGGAAACTAGGGGTGGCGAGGGAGAGAGAGACACACCCGATGCGCGCGAGCTCGTAGAACGGCGCGAGGCCCTCCGTGAACGGGAGCACGGCGAGGTTGATCAGCGCGCAGACGGGCGCGTAGTAGTGCAGCGACACGAGCGGGTTCATCTTCAGCCCGTGCAGGAGGATCTCGATCATGACCAGGCGCGACGCCTCGAACTGCATGCGTGGTTAGTGCGCCGCGCGTGCGACCGGGAACGGCAAACTCACGGCGACGGCGGCGGCCTGGGTGAGAAAACCGACGAGGTTGAAGCGCAGCTCGCCGCGCGAGGCGAGCGCGACGCCGGAGGAGATCATGAAGACGATGACGGCGAGGCGCTTGCTGGGGTCTTGGATGCGGAACGTCCATGAGATGAGCAGGATGGCTACAGGCGTAAACGCCTATAAGACAGCTAAGTAACCGGGAGCGGATGTATTCGCCAAAGCCACGCGCACCTTGAGCATCTGGATGTACGCGACGGAGAGGTAGAGATACGCAGTGTTGCTCAGGATGAGCGAGCCGCTGAATAGGAGACCAATGGGGAGAATGCTCCGGAGGAACATGTCCTTGGTCATGTTGACGTCCTTCGCGCCATCAATAAGGTGGGTTGTTCTTTGCAGAACACGGGTGCCGATAGCCTGTAATGATGGAAGTTATAATGTGAGCATACATGAATCATGGTGCGAGTCGTGGTGAGTGTTGCTGAAGTCTAGTCTGCATAGTGTCCAATTATGCGAACTGACGTGCACCGCACGCCACAAGAGCAAAACTGTTCGCCTTAGATGCAGTCGGCACCGAGGAACAGTGCGATCGCGAAGATGCCTGATACATGATCCCGACTGTAGCTGCGCATCCGCGCCGTCGCGAGCCCTCTCAGGCGCGAGGTCGTACGCCAACACGGCGCCGCAGCACGCCGACCGCGCACGACACGTCGGCGGCGCGCAAGCGGGCGAGCATATTGCACGCCACAACGACCGATGGTTGTGCCAGGGGCGGCCCCAGGCGGGATCGGTTCCTGTGGCGGGCACTTTAAACGCCCGGGGCTGATAGCGTTGGCGGAACGCGCTCGGGCAGCACCTCCCGGAAAGGACCACGCAGCGCGCGCTGACGTCGAGGACGCTGAGGAGGGAGAAGGCAACTCACGGCGAAGGTTAAATGCCAGGTGACAAGGAAGACGGGGTAGCGGAACTGGAGGGTGTTGTACAGGTGGTTGTTGTAGATGATAACGGCAGAGGAGAGGACGATCCAGACGGGGATGATCATCGCTGCAGAAATCTTGCCCTTGCTGGCGGACGGGCGGGGGATGGTCGCAGAGACGGGCGAGGGAAGGAGGTCGCCCTGGTCCTTCTCTTCGCGGACCTCGAGCATCTGGACCTGCTCTTCGCTGGATGCGGAGGACTTTTCGTCGTGGGGCATGTTGGGCGAGCTGGGCGACGAGGGTAGCGAGAATGTGTGCGGTGTTGAGGAGGGAGGCGGGGGAGCGTCGCGCGGGGCGGTGGGTGGGCGTAAGAGGGGCGAAAGGAGAGACTGGGGTCGGAGGACGGGGAGGGTGTCGAGACAAGACGAGAGAGAGCAAGTGCAGGTGCCAGGCGCCTCGCCTCCTTTCTTGTCTTCTCCCAGCGCTCCCACGCCCCCTCCGCCTCCGGCTGCTCCCCTCGGATCACGCTTTCATCCTCTGTCCATCAATTGCTTTCTGGGGTGCTGGTCTTTCCTCGTTCGATAGCTGCAGTCCGGCTAGACGCATGCATCGTCGCAAGCCAAAGCATTGTCGATGAACGTCGATGAACCCCGCGCAGACTCACACGCGCCAGGCGTCGCTCGTAAATCGCCTTCGCAAGGCCGGATAACACGCCCGGCTCCAGGACGGCTCGCCGCAACGTTCGACATAACCGCCGAGCTAGGCCAGCCTGACATCATTCACGGCGATACCGCGACCGACGTCTGACACCTCCGCGCGGCAATGCGGCGTTCGCGAGTCCCAGCACGCCTTCTGCCTTGTCTCCCCTAGGCAGACGTCTATTGAGCAAGCACAAAAGACGTCTGCTTCATAACACGCCCTCAACACCGTAGGTCGACGTTCGTGCTTCCGGATCAGCGGAGTTGACGTTGCCGAGTGATGGCAGAGATGCCGAGTGGCTGTTGCTTGCTCAAGGCGCGGGGACGCTCGACTTGTGCTTGTACCGCACCGTATACGTCCCTGTCTACCCTACCGGCTTGCGACCCAAACACAGACTCATGGAATAAAGCAACCAAGATAATGAATCATGGCTTCCGAGCGAGATCCCGGGCCCCCAGCAGCTGCAGACGAGAAACGAGGACAAAACCGCGCTGAGCGACGCGTCCTATCCATCGGGCGCTAAGTTTGAGACGCGCTTCGGAGATTCAAACATAGCTGACATAAGCAGCGAACGTCGACCTACGGTATGACCCCCTCAATTAGAAGCAGACTACCTTCTGCCTAGCGTTCGGACACGCACCTAGCTCGGCTCCCGCGTCCAGATAACGAATTTATAGCGACGTCGGACTCGAGCGAATCATCTCTCCGCACAAATGACCCGAGTAGCGTAAAAGACCTGACGCCATGGGTTGGTCGTGGTTCTGGAGGGGCGTTTCCGAACTCGGAGCCTTGCTCTCGGTAAGGTCAGTGGGCGTGGTCGACTATACATTAGTAGGTACTCCCGACCTCCGTCTGCTGCGGTACAAGACTAGTACTAAGAAAAGAGTGCAAGATAGATGCTTCTGCTTGCTACTATCCTCTGCCAGTCTTACAACCTATCTTCTATGGAGTTGACATCTCACATCTGTCGTAGTGTGAAACTCGAACAAGGGGACATGATGGTCATCACCTCTCATCTTCGGATGTCACTCTACGATGGTACCTCTTGCTACGGAACTTCTACATCTTCAAGCTGGCGCAACGTACGCATGTTCACTGCACTGAGGAGGGCGCTTCGTGGAACCTCCGGCTGACCCACTTTTCTAGAGGAGTCCTTCGTTAGCTGTCGCTTGGTGAGTGGCCGTATCATACCGTGATCGAGCCGTGCATACAATCTATGTCATGTATTTGCCACGGAGGAACGCACAAACCAAGCCTTAGATAGGGAAGTCCTTGCGTAACGGTGGGCGAACGGTACCTGGGCCCAGTCTTTCGTGGTGATCAACCCGGTTTTCTCCTCACAGATGGCATCCACTCCCTTTCCCATCTCACAAGATGCAGAAATGAACTGATGTAGACCTCTCCAGTTGGATCCCATCCACGCCTGCACGTTCCTGTACCGTGGAAAGGAAAGAGTGTGTGGGATTTCACCTCCACCACTTCCCGCTCAATCAATTTCGTTGACTAGAGCCCCTTCGCGAGTCGTGTTGACCAAGTTACGAGAGAATGGCACTGGTCGAAGGCGACTTACACGCAGGCCTTCGAGAAAGCACAGGATCTGGGCAGTAGTATGAATGCTCACCAGTCCTCACGAGTCCTGGCGTAACCGTTCCATCCATGCGACTGCACGATACAGAGTTTGCAAGCGGTGATTGACGGCGAGTGTATGATACTGTAAAGTGTTCTATGAATATCCATGCGCAGCGGCGATATCGATGTCTGCAGAATGCCGTATGCTGAATGCTGCGACGCGGCCGCACGGGCGCGCGCCGCGCGCATTATCGTCCCAGGTACTCCTCAGCGCTCGGTCCCGATACGTGCTTGAACTCTATGTTATACCGATATGTATAGTCCAGCGCCCGAGGATAGTAGGGTGGGTGTAATGTAGGCGTGTAGCTGGGGGTGTGCGGGCAGCGAACCAACGGCTCGGCCTCAGGGTAGATGCCATATAGCGCGGCGAGAGAGGGGGGAAGCGGAAGTGCGCGCAGGCGGCGACGTGCATCACGCCGTCCGCTTCGGTGCCTCTTCTCGTATCGTGCGCATTACCGCCTCGACGTCGAGCGGGACGCGCAGGTCCTGTCCTGCTGGTGTAGATTGCGACACGACCTCGGGGAGGTTGTCCCCCGTGAATATCCTACGGAACGTCAGCCTCATCCCGCGTCAACCCATAAGGAGTGCACTTACTGTCCGTTCCACCACGCCATGTAGTCGATACCGAGGACCTGCATTGCGTATTGCTGATCGCGCACGAACGTTCCCGGAGGGAAGAACTCCATGAGAAGCGGTGCTGGAGGCCGTTGTGGCGCGTCCTCCTGCTTGTGCCCCTTGCCTTCCGTTGCGGCGGGTACCTCGAGCGGGGACCGCATGAACACCCCGTCGGCGAGTTGGAATCCGTACGGACCGACGAGGAACTGCAAGAACGTTCACCAAGTGAGTCGCAGGCCCTCGGACGTCACCCTCGTAAGACGTATACTCACCGTCGAACGGGCAATAGCGCTCATCCGCGCCTCCCACTCTGGTGCGGGCACGCTCCCGTTGCCCTTCAACACGTACACCTCGCCGAGGACGCCCTCCCTGACGAGCTTCTGCAATCCGTCGACGAGCCGGTCGTGGTCGGCGTCCAACAGCCGCGCGCCTGCCCCGCTCGGCGCATCTTGCATCGACACGTACGCGAGCACGGGCTTCCGCGCGGTTTGCTTCTTCGCCAGGCCCCAGAGCGACACTCCACGGCTGTTCGAGTTCGAACCCCCTGCGCCCGCCCCGTTGTCGTCGATGTGCAGGTAACGCAGGAGCGCGGCGCGGACGGGGGCCCACCACGCCTCCGGCGCCTGGAGCCCGAAAAACGGTGCCGCCCACGCTGGCGCGGTCTCCTTGACGGGGGCAGCGCGTTTCTCCAGGTCGTCTGCGCGGGGAGCCTCGGCCGCGGGGGCAGCGGGTGTCCAGTGTTCACGTCCTCGTTCGGCGGCGCCGCGGTCGGCGACAACGACGCGTTCCAGGAGGAACGGGACGTGCATGTCGGCGAGATCGGCCCAGTCTTCGAGGAACCATGCGCCGAGCGTCGGGAAGACCGCCTTGGGGAGGAAGGGATGTGTGCCAGTGTATGCGCGTTCGCGGGGCGGTGGGTGCGCCTTCGGGTCCTGTCCAGGCCCAGGAGGGATGTTGGGCGAAGAAAAGGTGGGAATGTATGGGTAGATGATGCGGAGGGGCGCTGGAATGCCTGACGGGGCAGGGGGCGAGCCCGAGGGTGGGGCGATGATGTGAAGTCCGGAGGAAGATGTGAATGACGCGGAGGGCGCGGTCGTGGAGAGCGAGGAGTGCGTGCGGAAGAGAGAAAGGAGCGTGTACGGGTCTTGTGCCTCGGCCTTGCCTAGCGCGAGCCACGACGTGCCGTGGATCCTAGCGGGCACGATACGCATTACTATATGCTCTACGATCGGGCACATAACGTGAAGGCTAGGCGGAGACTTACTTGGCGGCGTAGGGCCCGAACATGTCGGCAGCGTCGCGCGTGGTGAGGATATGCCAATCCTGCACCCGCGGAGGCTTCGTTGCATCGAGTGAAGAGGATGCGATGTCGCTCAGTTTGGGCACCTTCGTCCAGTCATTCGCAACCACGAAGAAAGTGCCGTTCACTGCAACGACGTTGTCCAAAACAGAGTAGCCTGCGCGAGGAATGCGTTCAACAACCCTGCATGTCCGCGGACCGCTCGACTACGGTGACTTACCAGGTGTATGCGCGACGACGGTCGTCTCAGGCACGTCCTTACCCCACTTGACAAACTGGTCCTTCACAGTCACACCTGTGCTCAGGCTTACCCCCCTGTCCTCCAGTTGGGCTCTCCTGGCGTTCCTCTTGTTTGCGGCGAAGTTGTATATCATCCCTGTCCGCCCCGACCCTGAAATAGAGGCGGAGCCGCGGGCAACACCGGACACCTCGCCCTCGCGCCATTCCCAATCTCCGGCAATGAGTTTCTCGAGGTCGTCTCGCCATTCCTTTGGTCGCCGACCGTCAAGGTCATACCCTGGGTCTTTTGTGCCGAGACCTGCGGATACCGTCAGAACAATGAACGCGTCACATCTTCCTGGCACCGCTCATATTCGCAGACATGCACTACGCGGCGTATCCGTAGCCATACAATCATGGCAATATGCTGCGCGCGAGGCGTGGTCCGTAACACCGACCATTATCACAATACCCATAGCTGCCCTCGCGCGTTCTGTATAGCAAGGTGCGGAGGTCGGACAGGAGCTATGTGCAGTACTCACCTAGACTTGACAAATACGATGCCGTGAGCTTTTGGGGGCGTACTCCAACGATCCCGAGCGAGGCCTCGAGGTTATATGACAGCACGAAGATCGTGAGGGAGAAAAGCAGTAGGGTGATCTCCCGCCTCGTCGGCGGGGCCGTCCAACTTCGTGAGTGCGGCATTCCCAGCACAAGAGCGGCCCTAACGATAGAACACCGGTACAGTCGCGTCGTTCTAGATATGCTATCCGAGAGTCCGAGAGAGGCAAGGGTGGTGCTTGTGCAGCACGGTGATAGAACGCGAGAGGAGACGTAATGCCGAAGTCCTGAACGAGCGTATTAAGACCGTCTAGGCAAAGTGTACTTGAGCAGCCCAAAGAGTATGATGGTTTAGGCAAGCTGAGAAAAAGGGTCGCTCCGGTGAAGGAGGAAGGTGGTGGCAGAGAGCCAGCTGTGGGCGCTTAATACTTCATCATGCTGTAGCAGTGCATCTCGATCACTCAGAACATGTTCAGATCCCAACTACTCAGATCCAACCACTCCTGTATAGGCATACCACGTAGGTGGCATTCCGGCACTAGCAAGTGGTATATTATAGAAATGTGCATATGAGAACGCCTCTCCTACCGGGCGAGGTGGGGCTCGGAGGAAAGACAGGGCGGGCGTAAAAGGCCGTCTATGCTCCTAGCTTCTCCGAAGGTTGAGCTGAAGCCCCTGATGACGCTTCTTGCTCTTTCGCGGACCTGTCGAGTAGCACACTTGTACATGTCCGCAAGGCAGCTATTTCCTCTGCCTTTGGGTCCGCGCAGCCAGCCCAGCGAATCTTGAGCGTCGGGTCAACCAGGTAAACGTACCCGACGTGTCTGTTCGCGATCCCGAGAGGCTCTCGCAGGTATCTGCGTGACCGTCCATCAGTATATATTATAGCGGCGTGAGCAGAAGGTGAGCTTACTCCATGTTTTGACTGGATATTAGGTAGGTTGGCCACAGAGACTCGGGGATGGTCTTCCTGATTCCGGACGCAAAGAGAGAAACCAAGAACGACTTGATAAGGTTGTCTTGCAGGTTAATCTGGACGCGCTGGTATAGCGGGTGGTCGGCGAAGCTCGCTTGCGTGGGCTCTATGAACTGAGCAGTTTGGATCTTCGGACGACCGGTTAGTGCGTGTTTGATCCCTCTGCGGTCGAAACACACACCTCGGATATTCTTGTTGTGAGCAGGGTCACAACGGAGACCTTGCCCGCTAGTAGGTTTGTGGTATGCACCTTCTCCTTGCCTACTAGAGGAGTGCCGTATATGTCTGGGAAGTAGAGGGCTTTCTGGTCAAGACAGCTTAGTGGGACGGACAACTCCAGACCGCAACGGCTAGCGGCAGCATGCACACTCACGTCTTGTCTGATCATAACTTTTGGCGCAATCCACGTCTTGCCACCGTGTCTGCGAGTCGCACTTAAGTCCGCGAAGTACCCTCTTGTTGCTTCGCGCGCACTGCAGTCCAACATCATAGTCTACCAATTGGGTAACATAACGAAACTGTATGTTGGGGACGTACAGATGTGTTCTCTCCTCCATCCGCTTGTCATGGTCAAGGTACTTCTCACGCGCCTCTTCTTTGGTCGGGACCTTGGCCTGGGGTCTGTCGTGTACACCCAACGGTCTTTGCAAAAGCGGGAGTGGTGCATCGTCCTTCTTCGCGGACTTTCCGACAGACGCCTCCGGGGCTTTTGCTTTTGTCTGAGATTCGGCTGCCGCTCCTGCACCTGTGTTCGGGGAAGAAGGCGGCTCGGCGCGCCTTGAAGGTGAGCTGGAGACCAGGCGATATTGGCCCCTCCTTGACACCAGAACAAGAAGAGTGGGACTGCGTGCCGATAGCTGAAGGAATGCACGCATCGCGGCGTCGGAGATGATGCGAACCCAGGCAACGAGGTCGAATGGCAAGTTTACGGTCGACCCGTAGAGCTTGGCCTCCCAGGTGTGCTAATCACGTGCGCTCATCGCGTTCGCGGAAGCGCCCATGTTAACGACGCGTTCGTTTTGGCCATTCACGACTCGGATTGCAACCACATCCATCGCAACCAGGAGTGCTCTACGGTCATCTCGTTCTCTGGCTGTATCTATTGCATGCGCTGGATATAATCTCTTGCAAACCACCAGCGTGTAATCCAGTCCATGTCATGGTATGTGTACGGCACAGCCTGCAGGCTAACCATCATGCAACGCTTCAAACACATGTACGCGAGGCGACAAGTCGTGGATGTGCTCGGTGGTGAGCGGTCCCGCTCAATTGCCGATGTTTGAGAACCATCTAACATACGATACCACGAGCAGTCACAATGCTTGAGGCCTTCGGATATCGGCGCGCGGTGTCAAGTACCTGTGCCTGCAGGTGTACCAGCAGACCATTTTGTGCCTTCCTGTGGTCGCATCGCACGTAGACTTCTCTTCTCGCTCAGACTATATGAGCACCCTCGACCGGCGGTTTCGCTCCAGCGGCCGGAATCTGAGAATTCTTCGCTCAAGTGACTCTGGTTCTCAGAGTGCTGAGCGGTCTCCCGGGAACGGACTCCGGAGGATTCCCGGACATGACCTCCCGCACACCCGCAGAACTGATCACGGTGAGTGCAGTGCTAATGCAGATGCACACATGCCCTGTCGAGTGAGCTTATCATCCGTCTGCAGGCCGTCGGACCTTCTGCATGAACCATGGTCCGGATGCGGACGTTCCACCCGCTGCTGCTATCGGTGCTTCAAGAACGTTCCAATGTGTTGCTGCGTGTGTCCTTTGGCAGTGCAAAAATTGGAGCGTTAGTGCGCACTGCGCAGGCCCTTACCGCACGCATCAGGGCGCTTGGCGGACATTACCTCGGGGCCCCTTGGACTTGCTTCTTTGGCCGACATAATTCACAGGTTAGGGTGGTCCGAAAGACTCGGCTAGCGCTGATCCTCCTGCGCACATAGCAATACGTGCCTTGGACTCGAGGGCTTCAGCGCATAGACAGCGGCATATTACGTCGGTGGAGGCCGAGTCACCCGTGACTTATGCAAGTGCAGGCAAAATCAACCCATATGCAGAAATACGGCCGAGAGACGTCATCGTTTACGGGGCAAGACAGAGCGAGCGGTGGGCGTACCCATCGCATACTTCGTGGCGTAGTGTCTCTAACAACGTCAGTCATTACAGGTGCCACCACAACCGAGGTTCATCCTCTGGCGTACCTGAGCTGCGTGAGGCACAGCCGCTCTAAATCTACGTATACCATAGGTTCGCCGCACCCCATCCTGGTTAGGCGCAGTCATGCATGCTACTGATATTCCGACACGCAGTCCAGAGATAGCGCGGGGAGCCGGCAAGGGCACCGACGAGGCGCAGTGTTGTGCATGGTGTCGCGACATGTGGGGCACAACTCTGAGCCTGTTCTGGGCGCCCCGCCTTGATGAACCCCCCAAACCGCTCCGAAACTCTACAGAGGTCAGTCCAGAGCACTCATTTCATGGACTACTCGAGCCGGGACTGTGGGAGGATACTGGAATGGACGAATCAGAGAAGAGCGCTTAATATGTGCTATCCAGATACGCAGAGTCGATGCGATCTCGCATCGGATCAGCTGTGAGTGTCTCCTTTCGGCCACTCCCACTCCTTTCCCCTCCGTTCCTTGAATGGCCTGCTCCTGTTGCTCACCTATGTATATGACATTGCACCCCAGTAACTTCCAGGGTCCCTCGGAATGTAGAGCTGGGACTCTCGGTCTGGGCTTTGGGCGGGATTAGGTGCTCGCTCCATCATATCGATAGCACGCTTGCGCCAGCCTTGCACAACGCGCCTGCACCGCTGCATTGTGCGGCGGGTACACGCAGACGGGCAGGATCAACAGGCGTATCGTCGAACATTCCGACGCGCGGCCGCTTCTCTTTCCGGACAGGTTCGCCTGCCTCCTTGTGGCCTCCCCGATCAGTGTTGCCTCATGTTTAACACGCCCGCGCCGCCCTTCCGTCACGTTCCTGCAGCACTCTTAAAGTGCTCCCGCTCGACTGCCCTCCGTCCTTCCCTGGGTCATCCTCACCGCTCTGCGAGCACTACGCTACGAGCTCATCGCTCACAACTTCTCTCTTCCTCCCCCCGCCATCTTTACCGGCCGCCATGGTCACCTCCTCGCAATCCCCGACCTCGCCCGTCCCTCCGGCGCTCGGGACTATCATCGACAATGGCTCGCTCCAGCTGGTCGAGATTCTTGGCTACGGCGGGTACGGTATCGTCTACCGTGCGATCGACACCTTCTCGTCAAATCCTACATCGTACGCCGTCAAATGCCTTCCCCATTCCAACAAGCGCAGCGCCGCCCGCCAGCGGCAACTACACATGCGTGAGATCGCACTCCACCAGCTCGCTTCGGGCCACCCGAACGTCGTCACCCTCCACCGTGTCGTCGAGGACTACCAATACACCTACATCGTGATGGAATACTGCTCCGATGGCGACCTCTTCACTCAGATTCTGCACCAACGACGTTATCTGGGCAATAACGCACTTATTAAGGAGGTCTTTCTTCAGCTGCTCGACGCAGTTGAGTATTGCCACTCCCTCAATATCTATCATCGCGACTTGAAGCCCGAGAATATCCTATGCTTTGATGGCGGCCTGCGGCTCGCCATCACCGACTTCGGGCTCGCGACCACGGAGCGCATGAGCACCGAGTTCCGCACGGGCAGCGTGTACCACATGAGCCCAGGTACGTCCCCTCGTTTACCCTTACGTTTATTTTAGCTCACATTGCTATCAGAGTGCCAGGGCGGGATCTTCGCGCCCACGCGCAGCTACTCCCCTCTGTTCAATGACGTTTGGTCGTTGGGCATCATCCTCCTCAACCTGATCACCGGCCGCAACCCGTGGAAGTCCGCATCCGCCGACGACTGCACTTTCCAGGCGTACCTCAAGGACCCCCTCCACTTCCTCCCCACCGTCCTCCCCATCTCTCAGGAGGTCAATGTTCTCCTCACGCGCACCCTTGAGGTCGACTGGAGGCACCGCATCACCCTTCGGGAGATGCGCCACGCTCTCAAGGCGATCGACAACTTTTACTCCTCCGACGTCATCTTCGAGGACAGCATGGCTCGGTGTCCCTGGGAGGCGGGACTTCGCGCGGACCCAGACAGCGACTCGTCTGCCGAGGCCGAACCCGAGCCCGTCGAGCTTCCAGAGCAGGAACCACAGGAGGACTTCACTTCCACTTGGAGCAGTGGCTCCGACTCCCAGATGGTCTTCACCCGCGAGCGCTCAGCCGCCAAGGAGTCCGCGTGGTCCGACTCATTCTCCTTCGACGCGCGCGATGCCCAGGGCCCCTCCGCCGCGGGCTCTGCGTACTCACGCTCCCGCTCCGCTTCCCGCTCGCGTTCCGACTCTGCTAGTGCCTCCGGCTCGCGTTCCATGTCCCCCCGCCCCGACCCCGCAGTTCAGACCACCACCAGGCTCTTCGAGGCCCTCTGCACCCCCGGACACAGTCCCGCCTCCGCGTACTCTGTTCTGTCTTCCTCGCCATCAATCCCGTCCCCGCCGGTGACCCCGCACGCGAACGGCGACTGGGGCCACGCACAACAGGTCCGCCCGAAGCTCGTTCTCACCGTGAACACGGACGGCTTCAGGCCCGAGTACTACGACAACAGCGTCACGATGCTGTCCGCGACGGCGTCGTCGATGCACACTGCGCTCGAGTCGGGCATCTCGCCCACCTGGGACGGGTACATGTACTCGCCCTTGGTGGCGAGTTCGATCCCGACGGCGAAGGCGTCTCCATATGACGAGTCGCGCGAGGACGTCGGCATGATCATCACTCCGGCGACGGAGGACCACGACATGGACGAGTACCCGACCATCGACTCCCCGTACGAGTCCCAGCACTCTGCGCGCCCCGAGTCGCCCGTCCTCGGGCTCAACCTCGGCGACGAGGGCGCCCGCGTCCCCGCACAAAGCAACGAGACGGACCTCAGCTGGCAACGCCTGTGCTCTTGGCTCAACCCGTCTCCCCACGCCGGGACGTCCACGACTCACACGCCCGCGTTCTCGTTCTTCACCGTCACGGCGACGACGGCGCAGTCCTCGTCGCAGCCGGAGGCCGTCCCCTGGCCCGCGTTCTCGTTCGGCACGTCGGCAACGTCCTCATCTCCGCGCTCCATCCCGGAAAAGCTCTCGCCTACCATCGCCGCGGGGCCGCCACCTCTACCCCTCCGTCAGACGGTCGCGACGCGCTCGCGGGGCGACAGGAAGCCCCGCACATCGACGTTCCTCAGGCCCATCCGCCTCGCATTTCCCCGCCGGTCGTCGTCCCCCGCTGCTCGCCGGCGCTCGTACTCGCGTTCCCCCGGGCGCGGCAAGGCGCGGCAGACCCCGCCGCACTCCTCGCCCGAGACGTTCGGCGCGGCGAACTGGGTGCTCTCCGCGTCGACGTCCGCGTCGCCGGAGCCCCAGCCGTACCTGTGCTTGCCGCAGTCCACCGCCGCCTCCCCGCACGTCCAGGGCGTGAAGGAGGGCGTGCACCAGACGCACACGACGCTCACCGAGGACGCGCAGCCGAGGCGCAAGCGCCTCCGCTCGGCGCGCGACTGGTTCTCGCCGCAGAAGTTGTTCGCCGCTGTGCTGCCCTCGTCGTGACTCTCGCTCCTGGCTGGGCCGTGAGTCCGCGTGTAACAACGGTCTAAGTTATCCATCCGCATCCGGGTCTGTATCGCACATTCATCCTCATCATTGACATCGCATACGCATATCGGCATCCTTGTTTCCATCATTTGTCACAGTAGTTCTGCTCATCATCATCGTCATTGTCATCGTCGGCATTCTCAGCATTTTTCAGCATCCACACACAGATATCGTCATCATCACCAACGTCCGCATCCATCTTCAAGCATCTGTACAACCGCGCCACCTTGCATTTTCCCCTCTTCACGACACGACTGTACGACTGTTACGCAACGCACACACCACTTTCGGACGTTTTCATATCTTTATCTCGGTAGAACCGTGTACCTTCTACACCGGACTGCGACGCGTCCATCACCCCCTTTGTAGCTTCACGACCACGCTGTATGCGCACCTTTTGACTTCAATTTATGCCTTATGCGACTATGCCCATCCATACCCACGCTGGTTGTGTGTGATCGCCGCTCGAGTTCAGTACACGAGGATACTGTATGCGTGCCGTTCAGCTCGCCACTTTGAGTTCAAACGCTTGTTGGGTACAGAGCTGGTTGTAGCCTCAGGCTTCCGCATTGACGCAAGTGCATCTCGAGCATGAATATGACGATAGAAACGGTATTCCTACAGTTCCGTATGCGTAACCTGCGGGGAGTCGACGTGAGCAATTGTATTGCACAAATCGTGTAGCTACGGTACTGTGCACACCTCGGGATCTACCTCGCAGTGGTCTGCTGACCCCCGGATTTTTCTTGTAGACGATCTATTAACCGGGCATCGGCGGCATTTGCTGCAGGGATCTCCAACTTCTCCGTGCCCTCCTTGCGCTGCGAGCGACTGTCCCCTCGGAACCCGATGTAATACAGTCGCAGCATGTCCCCTCCCACGGAATCACTCTAGAAGCCTAGGTCAGCGCTATCCGCTATCGCGCAGGGCACCTGCGGAGTACGCACGAAGAAGAGGGAGAGGGAGTGCACGTTCGCGAACGACGCTGCGCGCAGCGGGTATTCGTGCACGGCGGTCTCGCCCTCGAGCAAGCTGATATTGAGCTGCGGTGTGATGTCCTCCGCTTCGGAGAAATCGACGATGTTGGTGCGGTTCGCGTAAATCCGCAGCCGGCGAGGCGTCATCTCGCCCCTCCCTGTAGCGTTTGATCAGCGGCGGCCCATTGAGAGACGAGACGCGCCACCCGGTCGGCGTACGGACCTAGCTTGAGCAGCACCGAACGTAGGCGAACGTTCTGTGTGAATGGGACGTGTATGATGATCTGAGCAGGGCTTGCGTCAGCGTGCGCTCGCCACAACTAGGGTGAGTTGCAAGGGGATGTACTTGATCGTCGACGCCTGACTCCGCGAACTTGGATGTGTCCTCGCGTTCATCCCACGGTTTGATGATGTTCTGCGCATCCTCTGGTACAGTCAGATTCAGGCCGTGCACGCTTGTTTCGTCACAATGTTGGTCAGAGCTCGACGCACACGCACGCTCACTTGTGTTTGTCAATAGACCCATATAGATTCGTTAGGTCGAGCCCCGCAAGCTGGGCAGACACCGAGTTGGCATCCTCATCGTGGCTACTGGCCATGTCTATAGATGTCTTCGGAACTGGTCCTGATCGTGGTCGATGTCTAAGAGAGAGTCTACTGAAATATATACAGGTACAAGTGCTGAGCAGTGCGTATTCGTAGGCGCCCGTGCAAACCAGCGCTTGTGCTACCGGGCGCCTGCCGACTCGAAAACGTAGCGTCAACTCCGTCCACGACCACCCTCGCCCTCGCCGTTCCCTCTGGCAACAAAAGGCTCCCTACGATGAGCTCAGGGGTGGCAAGAGCCGCCTTTGCGGCCTGCTCACGACAGACATCCCGCCGCCTCGCTCCTGTCCTTCCGTCTCTCCGCTACTACTCGACGCCTACGGAGCGGCCTCATGCAGACCAGGACAAGGTGGACTTCTCGGACGCGTTGGTCCAGAGCCAATACTTCCCGAATCTTATGGCCCATGATCCTCTGCTCGACACGCACGAGAGTAAGACGTTCCCTCCGAGCAAGCACTCCCCCTACACCAACACCGTCATCGTCCGGAACAACCCCTCTTTCTTCCGCATTGCGCGCGAGATCGCGAAGAACGACAAGGACCGGGACGAGATGTTCCTCGTGGACGAGATTGAGAGCTCGACGGACGCGATGAAGCCCATCAAGTTCCTCCACGTCCCGACGAACCAGCTTCAGAAGCTCTACCGCGCGCAGTACGTCCGGTGGGTGAAGCAGCAGACGGGCAAGGGCAAGATCGAGCGCTACTCCGTCCTCATCGTCGTCGGGAACGGTCGGGGGCTGCTCGGGCTCGGCGAGGGCAAGGGTCTCGACTACATGAGCGCGGTGAGCAAGGCGTTCCCGCAGGCGGTCCGCAACATGGACTACATCGAGCGGTTCGAGGACCGGACGATCTGGACGGAGATGGAGACCAAGTTCGGCGCGACGCGCATCATTCTCCGCCCGCGCCCCGTCGGGTTCGGGCTGGCGACGAACCCGATCATCCACGAGGTTTTCAAGGTCGCGGGCATCAAGGACGCGAGTGCGAAGGTGTGGGGGAGCAGGAATCCGTACCACGTTATGAAGGCGGTCGTGCGCATGCTCCTGCCGGGACATATGCCGACCCTCATGGGTAACGGTATTGGAGGACAGGGTCGGACGATGGAGAAGGGCAGGGAGATGCGGTCGGTGATGGAGATCGAGCGGGACCGGGGCCGAAGGATAGTTCCTCTTCATACGTGACGGGCCACTGGTAGAGTGGTATACTACTCCGCGATACATACTACTGCTTCCACTAATTCAGGCATTTGTTGTCATCCTCTACACCCAAGCGCAAGGCCGTATATGTTTCGGTGAGTATCCTTTAGTATACCCAAGGAGACAGTCTCGGGCGTAGCTTCCAAGGTGCGTCGTTACTTCACCTCGAGGCTCGTAACGGGGCATTGACTCGTATTTCAACACTTAGTATGAGTACTCCTGCTTGGTTTCGAGCAGTGCGAGTACATGGAGTGAACAACTTCGATTGTCTCGACCCGATACGACAGAAAGACGAACTCTTTCCGACCGTTCTATTGTCATATTTCATTACTCCTTCAGCGCAGCTGTAGAATCGGTCAACCCAGGTTGGTCGCGGCTGGACTGCCATGCCACGAACCTATGGAAAAGTCGGTTCAAGGCTTCCATCCGTTCATCCTACAGTGCATCTGTTTACTAACGCGTGTATATACAGAGTTCGGGATGTTGCGTACCCTTGATTTTCACATGCGTGTTGCCGTGTTCGAGTCTACCATCTGTATATGGCTGATGCTGATGGTTGGCGGTGGGGGTAGGGGGCGGTAAGGCATGCACGGAGCAGAACGCCACGAACAAAGGTAGGAAGATGGACACGATGTTCATCTTTGGGGGCTTCGGGGCAGGGTGGATGCTCCGCGTTGCGCCGTCAACTTATATATCCTTCCAAGAAGTCGTGCCACCTTTGGTCCGCCGACTTCGTGGCTCAACGGCGTCAAGCTCGCGAAGACCATTCTTCGGACCCACGGCCGCTACCAAGCTCCGCAGGAATGCCCGGAGCCTTTCGGATACCCGAAACCTTAGCTTGGTGAAGGCGCCTCTCGTTAATAATCTCGCCGGTGAATGATGCTAAGGTCTGTGACCAAGCATAGTGGGTGATTCCCCTCATCGACCTCCTCTGAAGGCATGGTCTCGGCAGGCAGTAATGGGTCTCTGATCCCCTTCTGACGAAGCCGTCTGCACCAAACCACACACCGACTGACGGCCGCCCGTCCACAAGGATCAATATGATGGCCGAATAAGAATATCGAAATTGTGTGGCCTGCGTGTCCCTTCCCCCCATTCATTCACATGTTGAGCTTACTACGTATGCTTACAAGAGGCCACCTAGCTCATGCATAGGCACCCTCAAATTTCACGACACCGCCTCTCTGCGCGTTCATCTCAGATGGCGACGCTTAGCTGATGATTTAGCATGGCGGCAGTCATACACACAGTAGTAGTACTAAACCCCCCGCTGAATAGCCCTATCCTCGCGCCGAGACAACTGTGAGGATGTGATGTCGGTATCCGTTGTCTATTGAACTCACAGAATCGCATTGATCAGGGGATTGAATGGGCTTACCGCTGCCCAGGTGCGTCTACGGTATCTCACAAGTTGCCCTATCGCTCATTCTGTGAGTCACTAATTAGCCGATGTCAACTCGGACGTAGGAGCCTAAGGAGGAACGTCGCATACCCTTGATTTTCACGTGCGTGTCACCACTAAAGAGCTTCCCGTCGATGTACGGCTGCGGCAGAGTGGCGGTAGTGGAAACGAGTTCGAGTGCAACAGTGGTAGCGGATGTAGGCGGAGCAGCGTAGACAACATAACAATATGCGGTAAGTAGAGACGAAATGCCGAGTAGACGGTTGTTGATCTTCATTTGTGTAGCTGCTGGTAGTGTGGTGGGGTCCCGACTCTGGCTCTGGCACCTTATAATGCTTCCCCGATACTCTCGCCTGATATATCTCGCAGTTTGGCGTATCCTCCCGCCGTTCGTTGCCCATTAAGCACAACTAGCGCGCTCCGTGTCCGCGCGGGCCTGCCGGAGTCGCCACAGGAGCAGTTTCCGATTATCGGACTGTCTTACAAGGCGGTTCACCTCGGGCCTCCAAGACTTCGGTATGGACCCTGGAAAGCAAGTACTAGACACCATCGGATGGGTACGAGTTGAAATTCGTACGACATTTCCACGATTCGGAGGGTAGCTGACTTTTGTCTGACAGACTACTGTCCACTTGGATGATGCGCCCGACATCGTATCAGGGAAAGCCTCCGGCGGAAATATCAAGGCGACGTATCCAATGCCACTCGCAGGCTAGGGTCCGCAGACATACGTCCGGTCAACGCGAATTGCATATGCACGGGTATGTGCGTTGACTATTCCATTCGGCCCATGCGCGCACATACATCATCCACGGCTGACTTCTGTAGGCTCTCGTCTGTGCAGTCCAATGTCAGGGCCGTGAGTCGTTGTACTGGCAACGAACACACCGATGTCATAAAATGCACGAGTCCGAACCGACGGTTTACTCTATCGCGTCACCGTCAGCTAATCCGTGCGGATGTATAGGTAACCGCCGCCTGCACGAAGGGGACATACCCTTGATCTTCACGTGCGTTCCTCCATGCATAAGAGCGCCGTCACTGTATGGCTTGCTCGCCCCCGACGGTGAGGCGGGGGCGGCATATGTCGTACGGCAGAACGCCGCCATGAAGACCACAAGTACAGCCGCCGTCCAGGTGATGATCATCTAAGAAAGACTCCAGGGGGTGTCGATGGTGAGTGTTGTTCAGCGGGTCAAGCATATATGCATGTAACCACCGTAGTCTTATTCAATTTATGGTAGGTTATATACCACGGACTTCGTGATACTCCATAAGCGTTCGACACAAACCTTACAAGCGTAGTCCCCAACGCGCTTCTCTGCCGTTCTTGCCGGACGCTTGCCGGACGAACAACATCCAGGCGTGCTCCACGACCACACGGTTACCGGAGGGGGCCTGCGGATCTTAGGGAGAATAGAGCCTTATCTCGCGGGAGCTGTACTCGGTGAGTACATTTGGGTGAACTTGGCTCTAACGAGAACATCTGAAACGTTTTTGACGTCCCGCAGCGTACCAAACAGCCTCCAAATTTACCATCTAACGAAGCCGGACCCGAGGAACGTTGCTGTGCATGACAGCTGGGCGGTGACCGGTGACCGGCTGACTCATGGCGATGAAGAAGGACACAATGCGCCGCTGCTGATAATTTGTCGAGGTATTCCCAGACCCGCTCTCTTCTGTAAGCCCTCTACACCCTATTGCCTCCGTTATCCGGGTATGTTCTGAAGTTCTATATACGAAACAGGCGTCACGCACAGAGGTCGTGGATGGAGAGAAGCACCCGGCGGGCTCATTGAACGCCGGGGCATCTGACGGGCGCCGCGAGTGCATGTGGTGGCCAAACCAGAATGATATATGCAATTGTAGGGTGCGTGCGCGATTTGAGCGTGCGACCTCCACGGGCAGCCTATGGGTAGCCTATCTCCCGAAGAGGGCGGCGGATGCTCATGGCGGC
Organism: Trametes polyzona; assembly: GCA_022606195.1. Classification (NCBI taxonomy): domain Eukaryota; kingdom Fungi; phylum Basidiomycota; class Agaricomycetes; order Polyporales; family Polyporaceae; genus Trametes; species Trametes polyzona. Next base: position 898,704 of record JABYQF010000011.1, on the reverse strand, counting down.
CGACTCGCATGAAGATTTACTACCGGGCTTCTGCAGCGCGCTTTCCGCAAGCAAGAACACCGGTCCCGTACTCGACTATAACGTCCTCGCCCCCCTCCGTCGTGTTCATCCCCCCTATTGTACAGCACGATGCTCTCCAACGACATAGCCGCTCTAATCGGGTTTGCTTGTGAATCTGCATTGTGGGGTGCGTCCAGAAATCAACACGGTCCTCGAAGGGCTTGAAACTGATATTGCCGTGGTAGGGGGATATTGCGTGCTCTTCCTCATTTCCCTGAACCTGTTCTACAAACGAAACCAGAAGGGAGAGCTCAACGTATTCGTCGTCTTCGTCCACTGCCTGCTCTTCGGGGCGTGCACGGCACACTACGCGCTCGAGTTCAATCACTTCTACACTACGCTTGTGAGTGCCCGACAGGAGTCGTCGATGCATCGTGTGAGTGAGCTGAGGGTCCGCGACGAGTGTAGCAAGCGATCGGCGTGCATGGTTTCGCAAACGAGACGAAGCCGCTGGTAGGGGCCGACATCCTCATCCCGCTCACCGACCTCCTCGGCGACACGATCCTGCTCTACCGCTGCTGGGCAATGTGGGGCGGCAACCTCTGGATCCTCGTTCTCCCCGTCCTCACCTCCCTCGCCGGGTTCGGTGCGTGCCCCTTTCTCTCCCAAACCACTCCGAGTGCACCGCTAACGAAAAAGCAATGAAATTGAACTCCGGCATTGCGCAGGCTGCCTCATGCAGGCGATGCACTACGTCGTCACCCGGACGCCGACGTCGCCCGTCCCGGCAGACGTCATCGTCCCGCTGACGACGGCGGGGTACGCCCTCCCGCTGGGCACGAACGTCATGGCGAGCGGCCTGCTCGTGCTCAAGATATGGCTGCTGACCCGCGCGCCGGGCGTGTCGCCCGCGTACACCCTCCGCCGCACGGTCCGCCTCGCGATGGGCGTGTCGGCGATCGTGATCGAGAGCGGGCTGCTCTACCTCGCGACGCAGCTCGTGCTTGTTGTGCTTATTACGATCAAGCACCCCGCCGAGGCCGTTGTCGGTGTTATGGCCGTCCAGATCTACGTGAGCAGCCACCTCAGAGTGTGCGTGTTGAGTGTCGCTTACGAGGGGTATTTTGTAGGGAATCGCGTCGACGCTGATCGTCATCCGCGTCGCGCTCGGCATCTCCGCGGAGAACACTACGTTCGGACCGGAGACGGGGCACGGCGGAGTCTCCCAGTTGGTATATGCGAAGAGTGGACGGACGGACGCGGGGACTGGGTTCACGGAGGCAGCATCGCGCGCAGGGGCGGGCGGGAGCACGACGCGAGTGCCGGAGCCGGAGCTCGACTCGTTCGAGCTGAAGTTCGAGGGCGTGGGCGTGTCCGAGGCTGCGGTGGCTGTCGATGGCATGGTCGTCGCGGTGTAGGTTGCAACATATTAGCATGTTGTCGGTCTTGCGGATACTGTATGATACGGATAGGCATTCGTTTGCACGTAATATTGAGACACGAGGATTCTGATACAGTTAAGTACAAATGGGTGCCGTGGCACACTTACAAGACAGCGGCCCTACTACGAAATACAGTCTCAGCCTTGCACGGGAGTTCTAAGCGTACAAAACCATACCCGATAGGCGACCTTTTGTAGATGTATTTCGTAGCTACAGCGGCTGTATTGCCTACCATAGGGCACGGCCCTCGAGGGCAATAAACGAGGATCCCAACAACAACAACAACAAAACCATACCCACATCAAACACACCCGTACGCTACACACTGCTATCGTCGTCCTCAAGGGGAACAGGAGGGTGATCGTCGAGATACCGCCTGAGCGCCGTCCAATCCCTACACCGATGCACAATCCCATACCCCGCACTCGAGTGCACGAGCTTCCCATGCTTGTTCCGCGACGGCACGCTCTCCTCGAGCGTCGTGTCCGCGAGGCACAGCAGCGTCTGGCGGAGGTAGCGCAGGCAGTGCTCGATGTGGTGCTTGTACTCCGGCTCGCACGTCGCGTAGCCGACGCGGAACACGTCGAGGCAGTGCATCTGGTGCACCATCGCGACGTGGAACGTCCGGTTCGCGGGCCCGAGCGGCGTAAAGCCGTCGTCTTTGGGGAAGATCGAGCCCCATTCGGCGTCGGACTCGAGCGGGAAGTGGGGTGCGCCGGGCTCGAGGACGAGTCCGACGAGGGCGAGGTGGATGGGGAGGTGCGTGGGGTGGTCGTCGCCGATGTAGGCTGCGTGCGGCAGGTTAGCGGGGGTGGTTGAGAGGGATAAGATAACTGAGGATTGTACGCACAGTATACGACCGGCTGTGGAATCACACCTTTGAGTGTGTGCACGACGTACCCTACGAACAGGGAGTTGAACGCCGTGAGGCCCAGCAAGCAGTATAATGCAACGCTCCAGGACAACATATGGTGAATGCAGTCGGGGTCACTCGGATGAAGAGGTAGGAAGGGGGCCCGGGATGCGGGGAGCCTCTCCCCACATGCTTTCAGAGTGACGAGCCGTGTCCTAGCGCGCTCGAGGATGCACCGGGCGTAACGCTGCTTCCGCACGGTGTTGCCACTTTCCGGAGCGAAGCATGCTCCGTGCTGAGAAGGGAGGATGGTTCGGCTTCCATGACACTCCCGGCTTTGTGCTCCCCCCGCCTTGACTGGCCGGAGCGGAGCAATGGCTTTGGTCTATTGGTACCGACGACAGTTCAGGGTAGCTCAGCTGCCGGTTGCACAAGGCTGCGAGGTTGATTTCTCCGATACCGGGGTGGCCGCCCAATGTCAGGCGGCCGCGGTCTTCCTGATGTTGTGACCACTTGTAGTACCATTTGGAATTAGTGTCTGGTAATATATCCGGGAATGTGCTCGCCGTGGACTGCAAACGGTATTTTTGCACTGGGGCCATAAGTCAGCACTTAGGGCGCCTTTTTGTGAAGAGGCTAGGAAGGTTTACCAGCTTTCATTGCATGTTGTTATGCCCCCGGTATGTACATCTTATTGCCGTCGCCGGGAGGGACATGGACGTGGTGTTTGAAGGTGTGCAGTCGGCGTCAACTGAGAACTCGTCCCAGCCCTGGAAATCCGGCATATATTCAAGACACCGGCTGTGGTAGCGAACACACGGACCGGGCGCCTAATCAAACATAGCTCATATCTCACAGTGCTGCGTCCGTCTCCGAATGGCAGGTTCCCCGAATGGCAGGTTCCCTTGAAATGGTCTCTTGGCGCGCTGGTTCCGGGCGCATCTTTTCGTCTATTGGTCTACTGACGGGATGATGAACCGGGAATGCTTGCGATAGCAAGAATACACGAGGGAAATGCGGCGCTCTCCTGGTCGCCGGCGGGGAAGCCAGCAGCGCCGCGCAGGTGCCACGATCCCCCCACGGCAGCCCCGGCGCCCTCTGAGCGAATCCGTCGCGGCTGGGTCGCACCTGTCCGTCCTAGATCCCCGACTCTCCTCACATCCTCTAGTGCGGCCTCGGTATGGATCTTCTAGTGACTCTACTGCTGTGTACTTTCGTGGCCGGAGCCCTGTATTACTGGAGATGGGGCGCCAGGGCGTCCAGAGCCTCCCCCTTGGGGACCATAGCAGGCCTGAAAAAAGAACATTGGCTCACAGGTAAACTCGTATCGCTCATTCTTACATCTTGTGCAGGTGACAGATGGCACCGCATAGGCAACATGCATCGACTCTTCAAAGACGGCCTTGACTATAACCTGGACCTGTTTCGTCGCTTTGGTGGCGTCATCAAGGTGCATGGCATGCTGGGAGTAAGTGCTATAGTACAAGTGGTTATAACTCTACATACCACGTGCCAATAATCCACGTTTGGTAGGTAGAGCAATTATTGGTGTACGACCCTCTCGCTCTACAGCATGTCTTCGTTAAGGATCAAGACGCGTTTGAGGAAACGGACATGTTCATACAGTGCGCATCATCACCTGCTTTGACGATTGTGTCGACTTACTGATGAATTCGCACCTTGTACATATCAACGTCAAGGGCGAACAAGTTGCTGTTCGGCGAGGGCCTCATATCCACTCTCGGTACGCATCTTCCAACCTGCGGTCGCGCTTTCCTTCGGCGATGCTCATACTTATGCCTATCAAGGGGAACAGCATAGGAAGCAGCGGAAGATGCTCAATCCGGTCTTCTCTTTGGCTAACCTTCGCTCAGTGCTCCCCGAGATTCAGCCCATAGCAGACGAGATGGTGCAGCGACTACAGGCGGCCCTCCCTGCGGACGGTGGTATGCCTCTCTCTCTCTCCTGACCCCCTTTCCCCGTCTAGCTGAACATTATATCCCACCTTCCAGAGGCTGGCGAAGTCAACATTCTGCCGTGGTTGGCGAGAGGCACCATCGAGTACGTCGGCCGCGGCATCCTGGGCGTCCACTTCGACTGCTTGGAGCCGTCGCAAGCGAGCGCATATACCGACACGATGCGGGCCGTCCAGTAAGCCGGCAGATTTTTTTCTACTCGAACACCTATCCTGCAAGACTGACGAGCACGGCGATTCAGGGGAACCGCACGCAAAGTGCTTCTGTTACGCCCGTTCGTGCCCTGGATTGTGCGAAACTTGCCGCTGTACTGGCGCAGCAAGCTGGTCGACTGGCTTCCCTTCGACGCTTTGCGTGAACTGCGAGACATGGCTGATGTCATGCATCGCTCCGCGTATGAGATCTTCTCCGCGAAGAAAGCCGAGGTAGAACATGATCTTGCGAACGAAGGATCGGCGAGCAATCTCATGAGTATTATGCGTGCGTAGAATGCTGCACGTCTTGGACTCTCTGTATGCGCCTCTAACGGCGGAACCACAGTGAGGGCCAACATATCCTCGCAGGAGAAGTCGCGGCTTACGGACGAGGAACTGGTCGGGCAGATCAAGTGGGTGATTTTGATGGTGGGGACGTTCGGGGCCTTACTCTAACTGTCATTCACTTCATGCAGCACCTTTCTGCTCGGCGGCCAAGAGACGACGACGTCCGCCCTCGCGCGTATACTCCACATCCTGGCCAGCGACCCGGACGCCCAAGCACGTCTCCGCAGGGAAGTCCGACAAGCCAAGATCGCAACACAAGACGCAGTTGAAGGTTGGCGACGGGTCAGCCTCCCGTACGACGTCCTCGTGGGGCTGCCGTACCTCGACGCCGTCGTGCGCGAGACCCTCCGCCTCTACCCTCCCACCAACATGCTCAATCGAGTGTGAGTAAGCTACCCCAGGACCTCGGGTAGTGCGCGTTCACTGCTGACTGCCAGACAGCGCGACGAGAGACACTGTCCTCCCGCTTCACTCGCCTATCCGGTCTTCGACAGGCGAGCTGCTCAGCTCGGTCCCCGTGCAGAAGGGCACGAACGTGATTGTCTCCATCCTCGGCTCGAACCGCAACCAGGACGTCTGGGGTGCGGACGCGCACGAGTGGAGACCCGAGCGGTGGCTCACTCCTGACGCAGGTGCTGCCGCGGGTGCCAAAGGCGTCGATGTGGAGTTCGGGGACGAGTCCAAATTGATAAGTGGGACGGGAACGGGAAAGGTACGGTATCCGGGAGTGTACGGCGGGATGTAAGTGGTCGGGCCTTTCGTCTCTGGTGCTCAGGCTGATGTGCGATACGTGGATCGTTGTGTGTGTGCAGGATGACGTTCTTTGGTGGGAACCGGGCGTGCATGTGAGTCCTCGCAACAGTCATATTACGTGCGAATCGCTAATGTGTGCTTTACAGCGGTTTCAAGTTCGCGGAGATGGAGATCAGTGAGTACCGCTCGTCCCTATATCATGATGCTCGCGTCCGTGGTGCACCACGCTGACCAACCTACAGAACAAATCCTGTCAACGCTCGTCACGAACATGCACTTCGCGCTCCCCTCGGCCATCGACGAGCACGGGATGCGGAAGGAGACATACTGGCGGATGGACGGGCTGCAGGTCCCCGTCGTGCGCGAGCCTCGTGGAGACGGGAAGACTGCTCAGATGCCGCTGGAGATTCGGCTCGTAAGGGAAGAAGACTTCGCGTAGGCCTTCCGATAATGTATACTGCCAGTGAGCATTCTTGTTCTGCTCTGTGTCGTCGTAAAGCTGATGAGGAGTCCTATGTACAGGTTCGGTGATGTCATGTGTATCCTCGTATATCCCACCTTCACGAGCGCGAGCATGTACATGGTCGAACGTATCATCATGCTATGGTTTCAAGCAAGCTCCTATCGTTAGCCGCTCCGAGTAGACCTCTCCGCTGTGCCCGCGCTAGGCTCGGCCCTGGAAGGTACCGCCATGGCCGGGGACTCCCTGCACATCATGCGTCAGTAGACTCGAGCATATGCAACCCGCTTTAGATTAGAACTACCCGGCAAGTGTACTCAGCCTTCAATCTGCGCCATTTCAATCAATCAACGCCACCAACCGAAGATGCACGAGGGCACGTACTCGGAATCGCGACGTGGCCGCCGTCGATCCAGAGAATGGACGTCGACCCAGGGGATGGTGCCACGCGGTGCACGGCTCCCGTCTCCACGGCGGGCAAGGAGTTTGTTGTGATGCAGAACGCAGCGAAGAAGAGGAAGAGTATATGCGTGATGCTGTAGTCCATGTTGGTGAGAAGTATTGGTCGGACGAGAGGCGAGGGTAGGGAACTCGGAGTGAGCACCCTGACCGTTGACGTTCATATACCTTGTTACTCATGAAGCTGCAAGTCTGAATGGTCAGTACCTTTTGCGCCGTGGGACGTGCAAGTTCCTCATCCCGGTGCGCTGTCAAGTGGACAAGTGCTCAGCGGCGACGAGCCAGCTGCGCCGTCCTCCTCGCGCGGTTTGCGTCAGTAGCCGGAAAAGCCTGAGGTTGACTTCTCCGAGGTCTACGCGATGCGAACACCTCGGCTGAGCGAGGTATAGAAACTCACGCAGACAGCTTGAACGCAGAGTCAATCTGTTTTGAGGAGTTGTAGTATTGGGTAAGGCATGTACTCCGATTTACACACGCATGGCGTAACCTCATTGTCCTCTCAGAGACTTCTGGTATCGTCCCGACGGGATACAGGTCACGCACATTGGCAGAAGATTCTATCGGTCCGGATCTTGTCTTCACTATGAACCTCTCGCCGTCTCACAGTACTGAAACGGTATAGAGACGTTTCGTTCGAGTCAAATTGTACCATCGCCAGTTCTGGCATCGTGCAGAACCTTGAGTGCGCTCGATCGCGTACCCGGGCGAGTAATAGTGCTCCTGAAGGCTCTCCGCTATCCACGGTGGCAAGGTAAGGAGATACACTATGGTATGTACGAGCTGCAGGTTCCCCTTTTCCAAGGACCTGACGGCGAAGCCTTTGAAGTTCCCGTCGGTCACGAAGGAGCCCGCATGAGCTACGTGTAACTTATCTCTGCGTAATCCTCATGACGAGTGCTTACCTTCTTGGAACGATCTTAGTGTATGTGATCGAGCTGGTGGCTCCGCAGGTAAGCCTCTTGCTACGCGCATATCTGGGGCTTTCATGAACTGATAGGATGGAGCCTCCTACGGCAGGTCCTCGTATTTACTTTACCCCCAGTATTGGATCTGTTCGCGCGAGCGGCTGCTAACATTGCAGAGTTCTCTTCTGATCGAGGCTCAGAACAATCGCAGCTTCATCTGGGCGTTATCCCGGGCTTGACTCAGCACGTGCAGACGATCGACTTCTCAGGGACCTCTACTGAACTCTACACGGACACAAGGTCTGGAAACGTAGCCTGTGCAGTGAGTTTGATCCTTGATACACCGACTTCTGTATCTTGACTTATCGTACAACGAGTAGGACTGTCAGGGGACCGCCATATGTACAAGCACACGCCAATACTCCCAGTCTTCCCTAGGATCCACCAGATTGCGCGCGTGCCGCTTGAAACAATGCGAGTACCGATCGTTCGCCCATGTGAGCTTCCACCTCGAACGATGTGCCAGCATCTGCAGGACATACCACTGCCAAAACATCCAGTGTTCAGATGTCTGTGAGTATCCTAGTCAGCTACTCGAGCGGTACCAAGCAAAGCAAGCGGTTACTCACTGGGAATCTCGATATGTCCTGCGTCGATCCAGAGCTTGCCGTCGTTTGACGGGCCTACTACACGGATCGCTGCGTTTTCAATGGCCGGAAAGGCGATCGCGGTACTGCATAGAGTAGCGGCCACGAAGGCGAGAGCGGGAACGGCGCTGAAGTACATTGTCGCCGGTGGTGAGTGAACGTAGGTTGGTGTTGCGTGGGTGCGAGCTGCCGAAGGGGTGCGGAGAACGCGGTGAGTATCCTTGGGCTGATATACCTTGCACCTCCCGCAGATCAAGCTTCGCCCCGGCAGTAAAGTTGTCAGGAAACGTACATTCCCGCCTCCAGCGTACTCGTGCCGTGGCACTCAACGGGTGAGCGGTATCGTATCTCGTGGCTCCGTCTTACTCTCAACGAGTCGAGCTCCTTTCGCATATAGTTCTTTAGGTTCGCCCCGGTCAACGCCCGTGCACGCCGCCTTACCGGTCATCTTGACAGCCCGCGAGAGAGGAATTCCTTGTCTGTTTGAGTAATGCCATCGGTTCGGCGTGTACTCGCTCGCGTCTACTCCTTAAATGATCTCAACTTTGGCAGACTCACGAGAGACCGCCCGGAGGAGGCGTTCCGTGGGCTCACGGACATCACGTCACCATTCCACCAGGCTCGCTTCAAATACACTCCTCTCTGGCCGTGTACGCTACGTCTTGAAAGGCCGTGGACTTCTCGGCTGACTCGGCCACGTTGTGCTCTCGTGGAGGTATTGCGCGCGCTGTACAGATCGTTACCGCGTTATCCGCCAACAGTGCGAACCCGAGCGGGCTTTGGATGTTCGTCACCCTGCACTTTCCTCGCACTGTCTTCGGCTATTTATATTAGCGGGGGTGGAGCGAGAGAGGGCCGACTGTGTCCGGCGTGGTGTCAGCGGATCCCTACGCTATATCCTTGTGTCGAATGGTTATAAGTTAGCGTTCCCTTCTCGTTGAGATTCATTTCTTCACCGTCGAGGCTCACTACATACCCGTAGGCGAACTATTTGGATTATGCATCCAATATTATATTGACACGGTAAGTTTTTCCACCTCAGCTCGGCGTCGGGCCTCATCAGTTCTCCTCACAATCTAACGTACGCGCTAACTAGAGCCGCCGTTCACAGGCACCATATATACCGCATGATATACAATCGGTGTGGTTGTGTCAGGCACGCCACAAAGCGAACGCCGTGAATTGTGTATCGAACTCGGATAGTACAAGTTGCAGGATGCCCATGCCCGGGTAACCCCTTCAACCCTGAAGTATCTTGCCCATTTACCACACGCGTGCGTCTATGAGGCCGATATCTTCCTTGTTGATCAGCTCTTATCGTCAACCATGGTATCAGATCCTCCCTAGGACATACCTTGTGAATCCCTTTACTTTACTCTATGTCGTACTCGTGAGTTACTCTACTCGACTGGAGCGTGCAAGCAGTACTTACTCGGGATCTCGACGTGACCCTCATTGTTCCAGAGGCCGAGGTCAACGGCGGGACCTGGGTGGGCGGCCGCGGTCTCCACAGCAGGGAGGGCGCTGACGGTGCCGCAGAAAGCAGCGACCAAGAGGAAGAGCACAGGTGCAACGTTGAAGTACATCGCGGTGAGTAGGTGGATGAGATCGTTGGGCAAGCGCGGGGTGCAGAACATGAAGCGAGCATCCTGACCCTCATATAACATTGTTCTCTTGGGCCCGCAGCTCCATCATCAGAAGCATCGTATTTGGGGTTCCAGTCTCTTTCCAGTTATTTCCTTGAACTCGAACCGAGGAGACCGTCGACGGGTAAGCGTGGTGCGTCTGCGTTGTCCTCCGGCGGCCCTCTCATCAACTTCGCGAAGACTCACCCGTTGACTTCTCCGAAGTCCACGGGACTACAGTCTTACATCGCTCCTCGGGTCGCCCAAATTTTGGACGTCCTACACTGCACTCATTCCTTTGCGCCCATAGAATCGGCTGCGTCATTGACATATGTATACATTTAGAGTATCACATACGTAAATTTCAATGTCTATAGCCCTTCGGAATGGGAGATCGAGGGCTATCGGTCGTGAAAGTCGTTATCAGGGCAGTTCTAGTCCTCGGGTCAGTCACGATCAATGTCACACCTTCTATCAATGAGCCATATATAGTAATCGCTTGACCAAATGTCCATCTTATCAGCTGTTCAATTGTCATCCGATCCCATCTCATCTGCAGCGTTCCGCTCGTCCTCCTCCTCGTCCTCCATGCCATGTTCCGCCTAGCCTTAGATTTGGAGACTGCCAGCCGTGCCATGTTGACCTGTAGATATTCTGTATATACATCACTCTGTTTGCCTTGGCGGTGAGGCAGCATCTCAGCGTCAATTTGGCTGCGGACGTCCATCTCGATCTCGTCGATCTGCGAAGATCCGTGAGTGTGACTGCGCGCCTGATCTGGATTGCGGATTCCATGCTACTGTCTAGTGCTTATTTTCTACAGACCCCATTCCATCGTCAATATGGTCCGGAGTCTGTAGGTAGAAGCCGAATACTGAACAGAATGGTCAGACATATTATCGCTTTTATTCAGGCCGGGGAACACTGGTGATCTACTAATAGAAATTCGTTTCTGCACCCCTGGACTATATACGCCGATGCAGTACATGCACTATTGACCAAACAACCCACAAAATATAGAACAGGGCTCCGGTCGCATGCATGACTATGCCTAGGATATTACTTGGTGCACAAATCGAGAGGGGGGCGCGGAATTAGCGGGGTGACCCGAGGAACCATAGTGACCCGAGGAGCGATGTAAGACTGTACATCTCAGCCAACGCGCGATTGACAGGCGCAATAGCCCGAACTGTACATCAGATACCATACCTGCTTCTACATCCCGTCCAACGTTATCTCATCGTTGGCGACTCTCGCAAGTACTCGTCTTGCCTCGAACGATATTTAGATTCTGTGAGTACGTAGACAGTTTTATCAGTCTATATTGAAGCCCGCTTTGATCGTGATCTTGCCTTTCCAGTCGTATACGGAATCTCTCGAAGGCACGGACGTGCCTGTCTGTCAAACCGCACTCTGGTGTTGATGCAGCATGTCGGATGTTCAGTGCTCGCTGTCACGTCCGACGTACCGCTGTTCAATCTGCCTCTTTGAACACAGGCGAGTCCAACTGGTCCTTTCTTCTGGTCCGCTTTACCCGCTTCGTAGAAGGAGCGTATCCACCTTATGACTAGTCGTTTGTCTCAGGCTGTCGCCCCGAACGCTATGAGTCCGTACGTAGCCACTAAGCGTCGCTCAAATGGATTCCCCCGCCATCTAGTAAATGCCCATCCTCGGTCGCCTTATTCCTTGGCGTCTCAACTCAAGCGTGCAGCCCCCGCGGCAAACACAGTCACCATGATTCCAGAATCAATGTTACCCATACTGCCCCATCTGCCATTCCAGCGCACTGGAGCCGCGACAGGTGCCCGTTATCGGTATCTGGTGGTCGTAATTTCGGCCGAGTCCCAGAACTCTTATCGCCTTCATGACGTACAGGTGGACCCATCCGACGGTCAACTTCCGAGCTGAACTCACGTTCAAAGGATGCAGGTATGGGACCGTCTGAGTGCTCACACGCTATCGTGGCTAAAACCTACTGCTAGTACAACTGGAACACTGCCTCAAGTCTTGCAACGAGAGTCGATGCCCATGCTCGACCTTCTTTCCCTCGGTCATGGCGACTGTGCGTCGATGGGCCGGTAACGCCGATGCCCTGCCCATTAGTCACTTTGCATGAGCAAGCATAACGTTACAACCTCTTGTGTGAAGACAAACCTGGCGAGTATGGCCGGTCATTACTCTGCGCCGCTCTCGTTAGTATGTCTGTCCTACAAAGATTTGAACAGTGACACTCACTAGGTATTTCTACGTGACCTTCGTTGTTCCAGAGCTGACCGCCGCCATCATTTGGGTTTGGAGTTACTACGGGCGCACTCTCAACACCCGGAATGGCCCTGGCGAGGCCACAAGAAGCAGTGACCAGGATGACGAGGACGGCTGTAGCGGTGAAGTACATCTCGCTGAGCGTGGCGCGGGTGGGTGAGCCTAGTGCTACTGCGAATGCCGTGGTTGCGGACTTGGGACGAATGTCCTGAACCTCATATACTGCCGACCTACTCTTGTAGCTCAGACTTCTGGAGGACCGTCATAGGACGTGCATTGCTTATGATGATCACCGACTATGAGTCATGGTGCGTCCTCTAGTTTTCTAGCTTTTCAATGACTTACCCTTTGTGTCCTCCGCGATCCACGCGAGGACGCATCAGCAGAGAGCGTATGTGAACTGGCTCTGTGGAAGTTGTGCGATTGCCAGCGTGGCTTCGACGGTACGTTGTCCTGCGGCAGCAGTCTCATCGGCTTCGCGAAGGCTTACTCATTTACTAGGCTTCTGAAGTCTACGGGACTCTGCCATAGAGGATTGACAGGTGCAAAGCCCGAGAACAAGGTATATCAATGAGGGATACCGTGCTTGCTTCTATCCCCTTGAAACGGACATCTTCTCCGGGGACTCTCGCAAGTACTCTCATCGCTTCGAACACGCCCGGGTAGACGTACTGTGAGTACGTAGAAAATTCCATCAGTTCACAGCGAGGCCCGTTTAGATAGTGACCTTGCCTTTACAGCCGTATACGCCGTCTTTCCAGGGCACGAGCGTTCCTGTCTGTCAGTGACCGCTCTATAGTGTTGATGCAGCATGCCTGATGCTCAATGCTCGCCGTCACCACAGACGTATCGACGCTGTTCGATCTGCCTCCCAGGCTTTTCCCGCATGCGCGGCCTATTGTCCGTTGCTTCTGGTTCGCTCGCTACCCGCCTCTACCAATCAGTGTACTCACCTTCCGACCAGTGGTTTCTCTAGATCTCAGGCTGTCGCCCCGAAAACTGTGATTCCGTACATAGCCGCCAAGCGATGAACTCCGCTGCCGTCTACCGAACGCCCATCTTCGGTCGCCTTGTTCCTTAGCGTCTTATCTCAAGCATCAAAACCTAATAGCAAACAATCTCGCGGTGAATTCGATGCGGCTATCTCCTATACTGTCCAATTTGCTCCGCTGGCGTGCTTGGGTAGCGATATGTTTCTGGTGTTAGTATCTCTCACATCACAATTGTTACGTCGGCTGATTTTGTGAACTCTCAGAGTCTGCATGACATGATATCGGACGGGTGGACCAACTCCCGAGTTGAGTACACGCTCAAACCAATCACGTTGAGTGATGATCGTTCCGGTGCTCGTACATTCTCACGACGAACATACCACTACCACATTCCCGGGTGCAGCGTTTTAAGCAAACACCGTCTTAACCCTCATATACTCAGGCTTCTAATCTCCTACTGGCCAAGCCTTCGGATGGACTAGTATCGTCATAGGACATAGAGCGACTTTCTTTGGGAGTTCCCCCCGAGCGGACATAGCAGGTCCTGAGGTTCGTACTGGTTTGGCGCAGACTCCTCGCCTTTCTGTCCTCTGGGGTCAACGCGTGGCGACTCAGCAACGAACCCATCACGGGATACGACATGAAGAGAAAGTCACGGTAGAACAGTATGCAGAGCTTATCGCCCCTCCCCCTCCCCCTCGATATTATTGCGCCTCCCACAAAGACATTGGGCTACCAGAATGGACGCAGGGGGTCTGCTTGTGAGCACGCAAGTGATGTGACCAATATCCTCGAGGCCGTCATCAACAATCTCTCCTTCAAGCTCACAATTGTGTATGCCATCTTTCAAATTCTGATAACGCGGTTCTCGTAAGTGCTATCCTATCGCACCAATACAGCACAAGTACTGAACGTTGAACTCTCGATGCTCTCTGTCGCGCCCAACTTACCGCTGATCATTCAACCTCGTCTACCACGTGAGAAGCGTCTTCGCCGCCGATAGCACTAATCCGCTCTTCCGCCACTTTGGGAAGTATACTCGCCTCCTGAACCTTCGATACCGTCCTAGATTGCCAAATCCCTCGGTACGTCGCCGTCATGCGTCGCTCAGAAGAACTCATCGACGGAACTCTCGCTCGCCGTTGTCCACGGCGTTCTCATCATAGGTCGAAGAATTCCGCATACGACGGCGCCTCGAGGATAGTCAGCGTTCATGGTAGACCTCGTACTACGTTGCGGCGCCTCGGCGTACCTGGCTCGTGGGCTTCCTGCTCACCTCGCTGCCGGATGGGTGATTGTATACCGCCGACGACGATACGACGCCATGGACGGCGGGGGTTGTGCCTTACCCCTCCATCACGCCTCATCTGTCGTGTTCGCGGTCACCGTCCTTTGACCTGTCGGCCCCCAAGTCTGCCCCTGGCATCTGTGAGGACCATCTTCGCAGGTGTCGCTATAAGATCCTTCGCGGCTCACATCGCCCACTTCCCAGTCCCTATTGCTGCTGAAGAACACGATGATATCGAACGACATCGCCGCCCTAGTCGGGTTCGCGTGCGAGTCTGCGCTGTGGGGTACGTCTTCACGGCACATGTCGTATCGCGTGTCTCCAGGATCTCGTGTGCTGACCGCTCTCGATTCAGGTGTGTATGGCGTGCTCTTCGTGATCTCGCTCGGACTGCTCTTTCGGCGCGGGCGCAAGGGCGAGCTCAACCCAACGGTCTTCGCCATCCACTGCCTATTGTTCCTCGCGAGCACGACTCACTACGCCATCGAGTTCAATCACTTCTACACCACTCTGGCGAGCTCTCCCATCTTGCCACACCAGTGTATTGACTGACTCACGCTGTGCAGCAAGCGATAGGTGTGGATGGCTACGCTAACGAGACCCAGCCATTGGTTGGCGCGGACATCCTCATCTCGCTGTGCGACCTACTCGGTGACGCTATGCTCATCTATCGCTGCTGGGCGATGTGGCGCGGCAACTACTGGGTCCTCGTCCTCCCCGTCCTCTCCGCAGTTGCCGGCTTCGGTAAGCCCCTCTCATTCACCCCAGTCACAATCGCATGCTCATCGGGCCCGCGCAACGCACCCCAACCCAGGCTGCATGATGCAAGTCGCGCACTTCGTCGTCACGCTCTCCCCGACGGCGCCCGCGCCGCCGCCGGCGATCGTGCCGCTGACCGTCGCGGGCTACGCGCTCCCGCTGTGCACGAACGTGATGGCGAGCGGCCTGCTCGTGCTCAAGATCTGGTGGATGACGCGCCCCGCGCCGGACGCGCACACGCTCCGGAGCACCGCGCGCCTCGCGCACAGCGCGATGGCCGTCGTCGTGGAGAGCGGGCTGATATACCTCGCGGTCCAGCTCGTCCTCGTCGTCCTGGTATCCCTGGGGCACCCCGCCGAGGGCGTCGTTGGGGTTATCGCTGTGCAAATATACGTGAGTCGCCTCTATCCGCAGAGGGCTTTAGTAGTAGGATATGCGGCTGACACTTTGGGGTAATGGGGCAGGGTATCGCGCCGACGCTGATGGTCATCCGCGTCGCGCTCGGGCTCTCGACGGGGAGCACAATCTCGAACAGCGCCGAGGTCGTGTCGCAGATCGCGTGGACGCCGCGCCGCATGCCCGGCGAGAGCACGACGCGCGTGCTCGAGCGGAGCGGGTGCGACTCGGACGGCGGCTTCTACGCGGAGGCGAAGGCGGGCAAGTCGTCCCCGAGCATCGGTATTGCGGACGGTGTCTAGGGCGTGTGCCGGAAGTGCTATGAACGTTGAGTTGTGGGTTCTCCCGTGGGGTGGGTTTATCAGGTTGGACGGGGAAAGACTCGGACTTGTTTAGGAGAGTTTGACAGGCAGTTTGGCTTCTATTTTTCCTTCGAAAAGGTCGGCGGCGACCTGCTTTCGACTTCAGGGGCATTGTCGAATTCATGATACTCTGGGTACAACATGTGTTGACGCCATGTATGTACGGATGAGTCTACATATGTACGGAACTACGGTACGAGCTCGGATGAACCACATTAATGCTGTTCTCTACGAGCCAATAATGCCATGCATAGTATCCCTACCAGAGGCATGAGGTTTACTCTCGACCTTTCGAGCGTGAAGTTCGACGTGCAAGGTCGTCTGATCAGACCATAGTTACTGTGGAGTCGCGAACAGCAGAGAGTAACCTCAGGCAGCGATCATACCTCTTTCTAATTGGGCCAATTCTCAGCTTGTACGGACGAGTCACGGGCAGATATCACATACATCAGGAACGACCATTTGCTCTGTCGGCTCTATACGATTCCATATGGAGCGATGGAGTGATGGAAAAAAACCCAAATATACAGAGACGTCTGTCTCTATCCAGAGATTACTGCCTCCATCCGTGTCGCATAGCGTCGGATAGATACAAGGCGCTAAGACAAGGGAACTCGCCTCTCCTCTACCACCTGCCGAACTCACTCCGGGTCGTGCGAACCTTCTGTCAAGGTGAGCCAGTTTTCGGAGCAAATATCTACGCGATGTTTTAGAGTCAACTGACGTAGACCGGTTTCGCGGATGGAGACAGTGGGATAGAGCCAGATGGTACCGTAGAGATCTAATCTCTGTATGGGGATCATAGCGTTTCCTGATGTAGTAAGGACGATGAAGTCAAATTTACACCAGGAGTTGGTCGAAAGTGTGAGCATAGTGACTGAGACGCCCGGTAAACGAGACTCGCGATGTTGTCACCGCTCGCGTATTCCCACGCCATTGTCCTGGTCAAACCCGTCGGCGTGGGCTAGTCGCGCTCATACCAGTTCACCACGGTTCTCTCTTTTGCACAGCGGTATGGAGTCTCGAGGAAGTTGCACGGAGGGCGCAACCTCCCTCCACTCTCTATGACGCAGCGGATACTGTATGTTCAAGCAAGACTGGCTTTTGTTAGGAGCACAGCCACATACACGTGTTCGCGAAAATGACCCTCGCCAAGAACGATCCTACAAACGTACACCACCACCAAAATGCCTAGCCTTCCGCTATCCATCTTCAACCTCACTTCGCACCCTGCTCTGCGAGGAACTCCAGAAGACCATCGAGAGGGTCAGGCCGGGGCAAAAGGCGCGTGTCGACGCTCTCGTCGGCCAAGGCGTCCTTGACGACGCCCGCGACGTGCCGCAGCTGCGTGACGGCGTACGCCCAGAGGAGGAGGTTGACGAGGACGAGGAGAATGACTCCAGCCTTCGCGTTGAACACGCGGTTCTTCTTCGGTGAGCTTTTGTCGTGGCCTCCGCCGGGGTAGGGAAGGGAGAGGGACCCCGTCTCGCCCTTGATGTCGCTGTACTCGACGAGGTCGAGGTCGTCGTCTGCCGATGCGAGGATGCGGTATCCCGACATGGTTATATGGATGTGGATGGTCTTCGAGCAGAACAGCCGTCAGCGCACATCGGAGACCCGCTCAAAGGCAGCACTTACACTTGCACAGTGGGACAACCCGGGACGAGGAAAGTGTGGGTGTAAACGGTATCTTCAAGATGCAAACTGCCCTCTGGGCGCTCGGGCACTGTAGTTGGGAACGATACGCCGGCGGCCTTGTGGGAAGTACCGCTGCCCTGCTGTGTGGGCGCATCAGCAGGTGAGCGGTCCACGGTGACGCAGAAGACTGTTCGAACTTAGGTTTGAACGCCGTTCGACAGCGCCGACAGCGGGCAGCGCCCGGGTCCCGATAACGAGCAAGACGCTGCGGATCCCACCAAGGTGAGATTTTATATGGCATATTGCATAACCCGTCTCGGATGCCGGGCTGCTCGGTGTCGTGCTTGTCCTCGAGATCACGAAGATGCTGCCACTCTAGACAGCCCCGAAAACGAGCGGAGGACACGTGCATGATAGGTAGGAGGCGCTCCGTAGTCCACGGGAGGTAGAACATGATTTTGTTCACAGGCCGACGAAGCACTCCGCACCCGACTGTTATCGAGGCACCCACAAGTACAACAGGCATGCCTTCTCTGGTCAGACAGCGAAGAAGGAAGCCCTTATGAGCGCACTGGCTCACGGTATGTCGACGGACTGCACAACCTTGATACTGATATTCTCGAAGCGTGTCGTTCACATTCTCACCTTCTCCGTGACCGGGCTCCGCCGCATTCTCGCCTAACCTTCAAGGGGCTCTTCGTGGACGACGTCGTTCCCTGCGGTGTAGACTGAGGGAATACCTTCTCCTGCACTCGATCAACGAAAAGCTCCATCTGTCCTCGGTTTTGACATAATGGTCCGCTCGGTTCTGATAAAACTCGTCCTATTTCCCTTGTCGGTGGTCCTCGGAGGGTGGTCTGATTCGGTCAACTGGGAGCTACGTACCTCAATATCCTCTTTTGAAACTCATTCCTTGCACCGTGGTCGTCGGTCGTCGACTGTTGTTGATGTGAGCCAATTCGCGGACGTTGGGCGCGGGATGCCAGCTGCCTCATGCTCCCAGTGTCCGCGAGCTGTCATTATTGCAGGAGTATACGGGTTCATGGAGTATTTCATCATCATATACTTCGACTGTGGTTCGCGGCCCTCGAGCCGCGGGACGATACTACACATACTTCAGAATCCAGCCGCCTCATCTCCTGCAGAGATCCACTAGCACACCCACCTACAGCACCATGAGCGAGCACGGCTCTTCATTCTGGAACAGCGCCTTCTACGGCCTCCTCGTCCTCACCCTGCTCAATGCCGGCTTCGTCACGCACGTCGTCCGCATATTCAACAACGCTCTTCCCGCCAAGATCGAATACTGTAAGCTTTCCCTCATTACCCTCGGGCTCCCCAGCCGCCATCCTGACTGTTACCACAGCACTCATCGGGGACGACTACCCCGCGCAACTGCCCTACAAGCTCCCGCCCGCCGCGCTCGTCTTCGACAACGGCGCGCCTCACTTCGGGCTGTACGCCGACAACGACTGGGCCTCCGCCTTCCCGCTCAACTTCGGCTTCACCTCCCTCACCACCACCACCTCCACCTCCTCCTCCTCCACCCCATCCAACAACACCACGCCCCGGCGACGCACGTTCCAGCTCGCGATGCTGCACCAGATGCACTGCCTCGACGTCCTCCGCGTCGCCCTCGTCACGCACGGCTCCGGGGGCAGCGTCGCGACCGCCGAGCACGCGGAGCACTGCCTGCGCTACCTCCGCCAGACGCTCCTGTGCTACGCGGACACGAGCCTCGAGCCGAGCGGCGTGGGGCTGCATAATGGGCGGTGGACGCACATGTCGCTGCAGGGGTACGGGAGCGTGCATCGGTGTCGGGACTGGACGGCGCTGAGGCGCTATTTGAGGGAGAACCCGCCGCCGGACCTCGAGGCTGGGAGTATGGAGATGGACTCGGAGGAGACAAAGGTGTAGATGGGCGCGGGGAGAGGCTTTTTTGGAGGCGTGTTGGTCTATTTCGTTGTTGTGTCGTCGTCCGAGTCTTAGGCTCTATGTTCGTTACTTACCGGTTAGAGATATGTACAGTATGTAGGGGTAGTCGAGATTGCGTACATCAGGAAACGCTATGATCCCCATACAGAGATTAGATCTCTACGGTACCATCTGGCTCTATCCCACTGTCTCCATCCGCGAAACCGGTCTACGTCAGTTGACTCTAAAACATCGCGTAGATATTTGCTCCGAAAACTGGCTCACCTCTACAGAAGGTTCGCGCGACCCGGAGTGAGTTCGGCAGGTGGTAGAGGAGAGGCGAGTTCCCTTGTCTTAGCGCCTTGTATCTATCCGACGCTATGCGACACCGGATGGAGGCAGTAATCTCTGGATAGAGACAGACGTCTCTGTTCATTTGGGTTTTTTTCCATCACTCCATCGCTCCATATGGTATCGTATAGAGCCGACAGAGCAAATGGTCGTTCCTGATGTACGCATAACGAAACGACTTCCACAGGGACCAGGAAAGACACAACCGTGCCCATGGGCTTCTCGGAGCTGACTCCGACCCCGCTGTCACCGGGCGTCCTCTGCTAGTAACTCGATACTCTATCAATGGGCGGGACGCGTGCGCGCGTCAGATCGAGGAGACGCGTCCTCGTGGTTCGCCTGCTTGATCGTACCTCCCTCTCGCCAAGCCTGTATTTCGTGGCCTTCTGTGGTTTCTGACTGCTCCGGGACACATCGATATCCCACGTCCAGTCTTAAATGACATACTGGAGCAGCCCCTTTTAAGCGCAGGGCGCTAGCGCTGTCTCCCAGTCCAGCGGCTCTTGGACCGTGAATGCGACGGCCCCTTCCTCTCCTCTCCCTTGTGCTGCATACTAGTAGTTCCTTGCCTGCGAAACGGCTTAGGGAGCTATGGGGGTCGTTTCACTAGTGGTCACTTTTATACTTGGGTACGGCATATGGAGGCTCACTAGGTCATGGAGCTCTCCGAACGATGACCGGCCACTCGCCGCGGTCGCCGGGCCACGGAAAGAGCACTGGCTCACAGGTGGGTCTACCGTCTCCCCGATATATATTAATCAAATTCGGTGTATTAAGCTGCTATCAATGATCTAGGGAACATGCACAGACTGTACAAGGATAGCCTGGAGTTTCACCTGGACCTGTACCGGACGTACGGCGGCGTGGTCAAGGTGTACGGCGTGCTGGGTGTGAGTGTCTCCGAGCCTGTGTAGCATATGAAGACCAATTGCATTCTGGGAAAGTTTGCGGGCGTGTCTAAAGGAGGGTGTTGTAATAGGCAGAGCTACTCTTGGTACACGACCCGCTCGCGTTACAGTCTATCCTCGTCAAGGACCAGGACTCGTACGAGGAGACGGGGATGTTCATCGAGTGAGCCCTCCTCCTGCTCCTGTATCGACCCTCCCTAAAAATTTATTGACGCATCGTGTGCCATAGAGCGAACAAGCTACTCTTCGGCGAAGGTCTCATAGCCACGCTCGGTACGCTTTGCACATAGAAGCAGCCCTCTCACGTGATGCACATGTCCTCACCAATGGTTCCGCCTTGCAGGAGACCAGCACAAGAAACAAAGAAAACTTCTCAACCCCGTCTTCTCCCTCGCCAACCTCCGCGCTATCCTCCCTCAGATCCAGACCATCGCTGATGAGCTGGTCGAGCAACTGCAGCGCGGTCTCAACGAACACAGTAAGGACAACTTCGTCCCGAGACTGTGTCTAGAAAGTATGGAGTATTGACAAACCATTGCGTGGTAGAGGCGACCGAGCTAGACGTCCTACCATGGCTCCGCAAGGGCACCATCGAGTACGTCGGCCGGGGCATCCTCGGCGTCAACCTCGACTCGCTCGAACCCGGGAAGTCGAACGCCTACACCAAAGCGATCTTCAGCGTCCAGTCAGTCTCCCCATGTCCTGCTTTCCATCCGCTCGCACTCATCCTGTACCTGTACTCACGGTGATTTCCGCGTGCTGCAGACACACCGCGCTGAAGGTCTTCTTCCTGCGCCCGCTCGTGCCGTGGGCCGTGCGGAACGTGCCCGCGTTTTGGAGGGGGATGATGGTGGAGTACTTGCCGTTCCCGGCACTGAGGGAGTTGCGCGAGATGGCGCGCACGATGCATAGAGCGGCAGAGGAGATCTTTCGAGCGAAGAAGGCGGAGGTGGAGGGCGCGGGCGACGGTGAGGGCGCCGACATCGGCGGGAATTTGATGAATATCATGAGTGCGAACCCGTTCGTATTCCAGTGTGGTACTGTCGCTGACGGACGGTGGTGTTGGTGACAGTCAAGGCGAACCTGTCGACCGAGGACTCAAAGGCGCGGTTGACCGCGGAAGAGCTCATCGGGGACATCAAGTGCGCTTCACTCCCTTCCCTTCCGCATACCACTTTCCGCACTCTAACGTCGAGTTTCCTCGCAGCGCGTTCCTCCTCGGCGGCCAAGAAACGACAACGTCCGCGCTCGCGCGCCTCCTCTGGATCTTCCCGCGCGAGCCGCACACCCAAGCGCGCCTCCGCAGCGAGGTGCGCGCGGCCAAGCACCGCATCGCGGGTGGGACTGAAGGGGAGTGGCAGCGCGCGAGCCTCCCGTACGACGTGCTGACCGGCCTGCCGTACCTCGACGCCGTCGTGCGCGAGACGCTCCGGCTGCACCCGCCGACGAGCATTATGCATCGCGTGTACGTCTCCCCTCTTCCTCTCTCCCCCTTTTTGCCCTTGAGCTGATGCTTGCGCGCGCGCACCGGCAGGGCGACGAAAGACGCAATACTCCCTCTGCAAGATCCCATTCGCACCCCGGCAGGCGAGGAAGTCAAGAGCGTGCGCGTACCGGCGGGAACTACCCTTGCCATCTCCATCCTCGGCGCGAATAGGAACACGCGCGTGTGGGGCGCGGACGCGGGCGAGTGGAGGCCTGAGCGGTGGATCGCGGCATCGGGCGGTGCGCAGGGCCGGACGGTCGATATGGAGTTTGGGGACGAGTATGCCTCGGGGCAGGGGAAGGAGGGAGTGAGGTATCCGGGGGTGTATGGGGGCATGTGAGTGCTTTTGGTGTGGCATTCCGAGAGGGGCGGTATGCTGACGGTGTGTGCGGCAGGATGACGTTCTTTGGGGGGAACCGCGCGTGCATGTGAGTTAACGTCTTCTACACGCGACTGATACCGCTGACGTCCGTGGTCCCGATAGCGGCTTCAAGTTTGCTGAGATGGAGATGAGTGAGTGCTTCCCGTCCCCTCCATCTTGCCAACCCGTCCTTGCACTCTGACTATACTAACCTGTCATCTCGACAGAGCAAATCCTCTCCACGCTCGTCTCGACGATGCGTTTCTCCCTTCCGTCAGCGGTCGACCCGGACTCGGGCGCACGCAAGGAGATTTACTGGAGGATAGATGGTCTGCAGGTGCCGGTCGTACCCGCGCCGCATGGGGACGGAAAGACGTCGCAGGTCCCGCTGGACGTCCGGCTTGTGCGAGAGGAAGACTTCCTGTGAATAGAACCTCAGTGTATCTTTTCCAAGCACACGAGAAACTAGCCATATTTCGTACGGGGTCAACGAAAGTCGCAATCGATGTGTCTACCTTATAGTTCACAGGCGATGTCTCTACAAAACAAATGCATTGCAACATATATAAGGATACATCAGGAAGACATCCATCAGACATACGTCCGGCTCGCTGGTTCGCGCTCCCCGCCACTCCGAAGAGGACGAGCAGACCCGATCCAAGCGTCCTCGAGACCGCCCGGAAGGCGGCCATGTTCTCGGTTATACGAGCGGACGCTGGTGTCATCGACTGGATGTGAAGGATGTGGCATGTGTAAACATGCGAGACTCGAGTTAGTACCTATAAAATAGATCCTAGCTGAGTATGTTCTGAGGAAACAACGGTGCAGGGCGCGAGGTTTTTATCGGGAGGTGGGTTCAGGGCAGGTTCGTGCTGGAAGCGGCGAATTGCCATTCTGGGCGGTTTTACTGAACTCGATGGCCGCGAGTTGCGCACACTTACTGGCTAGACGGTAATGCACGTCTATATCAGAGGCGGTATGGCGGTACAAATGGCCAGCAATCTCTGCTGGTACTGAGGCGCAATGTCCGATAGCTACGAAAGCACAACAAGACGCAGATGAGACCGCTGATCCGCCATGCGCGACACGAGCGCTTAGTACGCGGCGGCTGTGATTCTCAATGTTTGTCAATTCCACAAGAAGTCGACGACCACCGACCTAGAATACTGACACTAGTAGTCATATAACCACAGGTATGTTTTCCGCATGATGTGAGTCCTGTGGGCTACTTGGCCGCTGACGCCCCTGTACTCGATAGCCCGGTGATCTGAAGTAATATTGCCGGGCTGGACTTGACTCAGGCTAGTGCTAACAAGATCATTGGAGCCCGGCGATGATAATAGGTGCAGGGGCCAAGGCCCCTGCACCACCCCAATCCCTATGCCTCCCGTTCTCTATTGTATTCGACGCGCCTCTGTGAAACCAACAATACGAGCTCTCTGCATATAAGTCGCCGGTGAGCGGGCTTGCTTCGTTGGCTCAGTGCGAAATCGACTGATGCCCCCACCGCAGGTCTACCTACCACGGTCAGGTCTCTACCCATGTTCCATCTGAGCGCGCACTTCTGCTATCCTGGACGAGTGCATGAGGTCGTCGATTGTATCCAAAGCGCGTCCGAGCTACACTCAACGTGCACTGAGGTGCAGCTGCGGCGGCCAGGATGTCAGAATTCGGCCGAGGCCCAGGCATACCGCGTGAGCACCTGGACATTAAGGTCAAAGTGTAGACGGCCCCTCCGTTTACCGCTTTTGGGACACAACTCTGACTCTAGAACACCCCCGAAATGAGCTGATGCACCTTTTGCCTTGAACGCAAGTCTCTCGGCATCCGCATCAGCCCACCCGTGCCGAGTGGCATCTACCCCAGGACAAAGCGGACGCCTGCTCAGGTACCGCAGGGAATCGACCCGAGTTGCGCCCCGCCAGCCCCGTTCCTCCTCCTCCTCGCGCGACCGATCGACTGCACCGCCGGTCCCTAATACTCGGTGCGTGTCAACATGTGATGTGTTGAGTAGTGAGCTTCAGTGCACTCTACATTGCTTTAGGCCCTGATTTCCAGCCCGCTAAGCCGCGCGACCAACCTAAGCTCGAAAGGTGGGACAATGCGCGACCTGGGCAGACGGGGCGGAGCCGCGTCATGGCTTGCGCCCCGCCACGCGCGTGCAATGGTTGCTTTGTGCGGGCGCCCCTGCAGCTTGGTCCCCGCAGAACCAAGGAGCCTGGAGCCACAATCCTCGCGTATAAATTGCGGTGGTTATCCACATCACGCTTTCTATCGACAATCGTCATCTCCAACCGTTCCAGGGTCGTCTCGCCTCTCTTCCTCAGCCCTTCTTATACGCGCTCTATTGCGTCGCTTGTCTTGCAGCGTCCTGCTCTCTGTCCGTTGATGAAGACATCGTCGAAAGACAATCAGCCGACGACTAGTACGAAGATCCCCCGCCCGGTAAATAGCTTCATGGTTTTCCGGAAGGCCCACCGCCAGGACATTGCTTCCATGATCGACAACTCGCAAGAGAAGAACATCTCGAAGGCCGTTGCCGAGATATGGAACAACATGTCTGAGGAAGAGAAGGCTCCCTACCGCGATACAGCCAACAACGAGAAGAACGAGCACCGCCGGCGGTACCCTGATTACAAGTACCGACCGAGGCAGTCCAGCGCAAAATCGTCGGCGCGCACTAACGAGGCTGCTCCGGGTCTCGACAAACGGCTTGCGGACCAGATTTTCGGACGACAGCTGGCTGCGGCGGGTCTCTCGTCCTCGTCGAGCGGCTCGGCTTCCTCGTCCTCGTCGTCAGACGCACAGAACAGCCTTGGTTTCAACATGTCTTCCTCCGTCGCGCTCAGTCACTGCGCAAACGCAGCCGCAGAGTCGTCCATGAAGGATTATCGCGTGGCCCAAGCCGAGTACGAGATGTACATCGTGCGTTCTCGCGTTCACCCTCGTTTTCATCGCGCTTACCGTTCGTCTGGACCCGTCGCAGGACATCGTGATGGGGAAAATCTGCGAAGTGCTCGGGAAGGCGAACCGCCTCGTCGATTTCCACGAGATGCTGCTCATGAACAGGGAGAATACCATCCAAAACATCAGGGCGGGCCGGCCCCCGTGGACGGGCTCCATCTCTGTTCTGACACCGGAAGAAAGCGTCAAGCAACTGGCCGTCTTGCACAACGTGCGCGACAATAGGGAGAGGATCAAACAGCAAGCTCGGATCGAGGAAGCGAGGTTATTGAGGGTCGCACCGGCGTTGCGAGCGCACGTACAGGCGCGGGGGTTGAAGAACCAGACGCAGATGCAGACGGGAGCGAGCACGCAGACACAGACGCAAGCGCAGACGCAGACGCAGACACAGAAGGGCGAGAGCGCGCAGACGAAGGTGCGGCTGAGTGTGAGCGAGCAGGCGCGGATCCAGATGGAGGCTCTGCTACGTACAGTAAGCCACTACTCGCCTTTCGCGACCCCGCGGTCTCGCTCATCGTGTCGTTCTTCCAGCAGGCAGCGGCTAAGCCCGCAACGGCGCCCGCTCCGACTCAGGCAGCGGCCCCCGCAAACGGCTGGGACGGCGACTGCGCTCCGCTCGACGCCGGGTTCGCAGACTTCATGGCGTCCCAAGCGGCTCTCCTGCGAGGCCCCCAGCAGTCCCCTGTCCAGCAGCAGCAATCGTTTCCTTCTTCCTTCGACGCCATTCCCTCCTTCTCGCAGCCGCAGGCCCCTGTGCAGGCCCAGCCTCAGCGTACTTCTCAAGTTCCTCCCACGCGGCCCCAGTCACGGGCCTCGGAGCCGTCTCTGTTCACACCGGAGCTACCGATTTTGAGCAACATCCCGGGATGGAACTCGGACAGCGAGGTCAAGGGAGAGGTCCCATGCCCGACTTCGCTCCTCGACGAGCTCTACGGGCAAGCGCATCAAGGCATTGGCTCCTCGCTGGGCACCATCGACGGCGCGTTCTATGACGGCAATAACGCCCTCGGCCTTGGGTCTTCCTCCGGTAGCGGCAACAGCGCCGATGCTGGATCGTCGTCGGCAGGCTCGAGCGCGAACGCGAACGCGAGCCCGTCGGGCCAGGTGACGACCCGTTCGCTCTCTGTCGTGGACGTCACCCCACCGTCGCAGACTTCCTCTGCATCTGCCTCTGCCTTTGCCTCTGCCTCTTCCTCCTCCTCAAACCCGTCCTCAACCTCAGCATCAACCTCCTCCTCGTGCGAGAACAGCGCCAGCACCACCCCTTTCGACACGTTCACTACGGACTCGCTCTGGTCCGAAGAGTTGTCGTTTGATTCGTTCGATGCCCAGCAGTGGTTCAACTTCTAGTCGGATCTCTGATCTTTGATCGCTCACAGCCCTGCCTGCCTTGTTTCTCGCCTCTGGGAACCAGCCCCTCCGCTACCGTTTTCCTTGCTTCCTTCTCTTTGGGTTCTTGCGCGCGCGCCTGTATCTTGGACTTATCCCGCGTTCTTGTGGTCTGTATAATTCTGTATGCCTCCTCGTCTCTTGTATGCTCGCCATACTTCTCTTACGCTTCTTCTGCCTTCTCGTGCTTCGAATGCTACTGTACTAGACGTGTTCGTGTGCAATATATTCGTGGTATCTCTCCCGGCACATGCGCGAGTGTCATTCGGCAACCCACGGTATGGTTCAGTGCGGGAGACCGCCTACATGTGAGATAGAGGCACAGGATCTCGTCGGAGCTAGGACCGTCGCTCAACGAATAAGTTCACCTATGATATGTTGCGTGCGTCATCGTCTCGAAGTACAAGTTCAGAGATCGAGTCTGATCCGATCCGTACGCGTGTTCCACTGCCTACCGCCTCGGTCGCCAGTTCGCCTGCATTTCTCACCGTACCTCCTTCTCGTCCTCTTACTTCGAAGTAATCTTGTTTTCGCCCGAGGTCGTCCGTCGTGTGCTTTGGCGCCCACCCGAGCTCACGATGCGCACGTTCGGATATAGGCTCGCAAGCCAGCCTCTAGTTCTTCGTCCCTCAGAATAGAGGCTAGAACTACATGTGAGGAGGAGTGCGGGTGACCCCCGTGGGAATCGCGGAGTTTGAACAGGATCCATGGCCCTCTCTCCCTGGTTCAACTGTTACGTGGTAAATCATGAAAGTATTTGTGCATGCTCAAGACAAGGGTTAACCATGTAATTGAGGATCACAATGACGACTGTCAATGGGGGGAACGCATACGATGGTGCATCGTCGACGGACGCATCCAGCAGCCGGCCAAGCGCTCGCGATCCTCCCCTCTAAGTTTTCAACTCCGACGTTCCCACGGGGGTCACCACCACCACCCCCCCTTACATGTAGTTTCAGCCTAGTTCGGATATGTCAACTGGTTGCCCGGAATGGCCGAACGCGTTACCGCCATCGTGAAGTGCGAGTCGCGCGTGCTTTTCATGTTACCAACTTCGACCACCTCCAGCGAGTTGTCGTATCACGATGTATTCGTGAAGAGTCCACTGAAGAAACAGCTTTGCAATTTCAGCTCAACGAAAGTCGTCAGACGTACTCGCGAGGCATTCATCCTAACAGATCACGCAGTCTAGGGGCAATGGCTACACAAATCAATGCATTGCAATACATACAAGAATACATGAAGAAGACATCCATCAGACATACGTCCGGCTCGCTGGTTCGCGCTCCCCGCCACTCCGAAGAGGACAAGCAGACACGATCCAAACGTCCTCGAGACCGCCTCGAAGGCGGCCATGTTCTCGGTTATACGAGCGGACGCTGGTGTCATCGACTGGATGTGAAGGATGTGGCATGTGTAAACATGCGAGACTCGAGTTAGTACCTATAAAATAGATCCTAGCTGAGTATGTTCTAAGGAAACAACATTGCAAGGTCGCAAATTTTTATACGGCGGTGAGTTCAGGGCAGGTCAATAGAGCCCGCCTTTTTAGGCAGTTGTGTAGGAACGCTTTGGCGCTTCTGACTTGATTTTGACTTCGACGGTCTGACGATGCGTCGTTCGGAAGATGACTAGCAAATATCTTGCAACTGAATCGAGCACAATGCGCTCTCTAATTGCTATCTTTGTGGACCATCTTCTCCGCGTTCCATATAATGTGACCCTCAAGCGCTTTCTCCGATATGGCTTACGGAAGTGCGCAGCAGAACGCTTGCATCGTGCACATACAGGCAATCTACAGCTTGAGACCTCCGCGAACGTCCTGTGTCCACAGTGCTTGCCCATCACCGCAATGCCGCTCCTAACAGAAATCCCTGTTGCGACCACTAACATCGCAGGGCGGTCTGCAGAAACAACACCGCTTCTGAATCCCATCAGCTCTATCCATGAGGTAGAGCAGCCGAGATACCGTACGTTGCACGGCTTAGCTTGCTGCTGCAATTCTCCCATACGACCTCACTCGTTGGAGGCAGGGGACATATTGCGAGCAATGAATACCATGACAAGGTCCTTTACCGACAACACCCTACTCAACTACCTTAACGTACGTTCCTTGAACCTAGAGGTGACCCGGGGTGCCTACCATGCCTTCGTGTCACCACAGTCGGCAGATACTGCACCGTTCTCAGTTTTGCGTAGATGGCTTGCGAGATTCTTGACGTTCGCCAGCAGTGTCTACCAGAAGCGGATGCTGACCATCGACGGAGGCACTGCGTTCCTCATCTAGTACGTCCCACCTATAGAAATCGACCCCGTATCAGTCATACGCTTACTTGAACGATTTAGCGGACCACCAGGGAAGAACCGCCCACCGTGGTTCGTGCGGTTTCTTCTACCCATCCTGAACTCCTTCAGGCCCGCAGAGCTAGTGAAGGTCTGTCATCTTCTTCATCAAGCATACATGCAAATCGTCACCTCGATCACTCGACCGTCTCTCTCACACCGTCGTTGATCAGAGAAGGAACGAGTACAGCGCGAAAGTCAAAGCACAGATACACGCCGCATTCGGCGAGGCCGTCGACGAGATGTACGAGATTCAAGGGCTCGCGACCGCCCCAGAGGCGCAGGGCCGCGGATACGGCAAGCGGCTCGTCAAGGCCGTGACAGACATGGTAAGATCAATGATTCGTAGATTCGCCCCTGCTCACACAAGTTGTCGAACTAGGGCGACGCGGAGGGCCGCGACGTCTGGGTCGTGACGTCCGACGCACGGCGCTTCTACGAGGTGCAAGGGTTCCGGGTGGAGAGCATCGCGGTCCCAGGGGTGGATAACCCGAGGTGGAGTGGAGGCCCTGTGCATGTCCACATTGTGAGTTCTGTGAGCTCAAGAGTTCGGTGCCACATTGCACAACTGTCCATTAGATGCGCCGAGTCGCGAGACCGGCGGGTCAAGCCGTTGGGTTGGATATCTTATAGCACTCTAGAGCACAGTTGTAGCATGTCGAGACCACGTGTACGATATCATGGGCAGTGTGCACAGAGGAAACGGCAGGAAGCCAGTCATGATTTTGCAAAGCGAGTACAACAACGCAGCTCGGGGCCGCCTCACTCAAGGGCTAGCACCGTTCGTAAGGGGATATACACCACCACTTCCGCGTCCGCACCCCCCCCCCCTCCCTCCCCCACCACATCAGAGCATTTCACCTACGCCCTCTTCTTCCTCGATCCGCTCTTCGTAGACTTCGCCGGAGGCGCAGGTGCACCCGTATTCCCAGCGCCAGCGACGGACGCCCTCCCGCCCCTACGCGCCTTCGCAGACACCTTCTGCGGGGACACCGGCTCAGGCGAGGACGACCCAACCGAGGACACCGCCGAGAGCCTCGAGGACCGCCGCGTGACGCGCGGGGCCTCGACCGCTCCCGAGGTCGACGCGCGGCTCTTGCGGGACGACTTGCGCGCGGGCGTGGGCAGGGGCGCGACGACGTCTTCTTCCTCGCGCTCTTGTTGTTGCTGACGTTGTCGCTGCTGTTGATGTTGGCGTTGTTGCTCTTGCTGCTCTCTCCGGGAGGGCCGGGGCTGGACGTAGTCGTTGTCGTCTTCTTCTTCCTCTTCGTCGTCGTCGTCGTCCATGAGGGACCCAGGGATGCTCCGCCCCAGGTCCGAGTCCTTGACTGCCTTCCGGGAACGCGTCGAGGTGCGCGTAGACGTACGCGCGGAGGGTTGCTCTGGGGAGGGCGAGCGGTGGACGCGGCCGCGCGACCGTGCGGAGGCAGACGCAGATGCCGAGGTCGCCGCTGAAGGCCGAGCTTTGCGTCCTCCGCGCGACTGCGCCGCCGACGCGGACTCTCCAACTCGCTCTGGCACTTGCGCTTGCCCGTGCTCGTTGTGCCCGTCCACAACGTCCTCGTCATCATCCGGGAGGAACGCGCCCGGAGGCATCTTCGCCTCCGTCTCCGTCCGCGCGACGCGCGAGCCCGTCGAGGTCGCGATCGGCCGGGTGTTCGCGCTCGGGACGTTGCCGAACACGGACATCGAGAAGCCCGCAGGGGAGTCCTCCTCCTCACCCTCCTCCTCACCCTCATCTTCTTGACCCTCGCCCTCTATGTCGTGCGAGCGGTCCGCCCGAGACATTGACGCGTCCGCGCCCGACTCTGGGTCGGAGAGTTCGGAGAGCATGCTGATGTCCGCGTCGTGCGGTCCGTGGATGGAGGTGTCCGCAGCGTCCTTGGTGGCCTTCTGCTGCG
The DNA here is from genome assembly GCA_022606195.1 of Trametes polyzona. Taxonomy (NCBI): domain Eukaryota; kingdom Fungi; phylum Basidiomycota; class Agaricomycetes; order Polyporales; family Polyporaceae; genus Trametes; species Trametes polyzona. The sequence continues at coordinate 867,728 of JABYQF010000011.1, read as the reverse complement.
TATTTGGCTGGGAAGTGAGATTCGCGAACGCGGACGTGGGCGGAGGGCGCGAGTTCGTGGAGGCGGCGAGTGTGCCGAAGATGGAGCGTTTCTGGCCTGTGGTTGGGGGTGGCTGGTAGAACGCGTTCGGAGCGGCGTTGGCGCTCCCGGCGACGTCGAATAGCGAGCCTTTTCCTCTGTTGGTTGCGTTGGGTGCAGACCCCGAGCTGGTACTCGCGGGGAGTTTGCCGAAGATGCCATTTGCAGATACACTCGACGCGTTCGCGGGTTGCGCAGGCTTGCCTCCGAACAACAGAGGTCCACTAGGCGGCTTCGGCATCTGGGGTCCGGAAGTAGCGCTGGATAGAATCACCGCTGGTGTACGGGTGGGAGGAGCTACGGGAGGGACGCCTCCGAACCGTGGCGCGTTCGAGCGCTGGGGGATGGTGGCGGGAGCTATCGCAGTGTTGTTTACGCCGTGGGTGGTGGGGGGAGCGATCTGTTCCCAAGACATACTCAAGTCCGCGGCTTTGCCCTTCAGCTTCGAGCCGCTGACACTGTCGGACAGGCTTAACCCGCGCCCTTGCGCGAAGTTCTCCAGCTCGAGTTCGAGCACGTAACGCTCAGCGGAAGACATTGATGCCATGAGCTCGTCCATCATGTGTCTCCGCTCCTGGGCGATCTTCAGACCTTTCTCGCCACCGCGGGGGACTGACGAGAATTGGCGGTCGAGCTTGATCGCCGCCGCGTGTTGGCCGCTTTGCACGAGTCGTACGCAGACGAGGTCCTGAATGACGGGTACGGATGCCGCTGGTACGTGCAGCGGAGGGTCGAGCGCGTATGCGTGGATGAGGGACTGCTCGTATGGTGAAAACGGAAAAGCGAGCAGATGCGTTAATGGTGCGAGGCGTGGTTTGGCTATAGTGGCATGTACGATTAGCATGAGCAGTCATAGAGCGCAAAATTGGACACGTACGTGTCAGACACCAGTCGAGGATCTTCCCAATCAACCTCTTCCTTGTCGCGCTGACCTCGGAGAACGACCGTTGGTACGACCACGCTTCCATAAGGCTAGACTCCGCAAGAGCGATGGTGTACGCGTCGATATCGTCCGGTTCTGTGAGAAGGGGGTTGGCCGTTCGGACGTACTCCCGGATGAGGGCGCTAGCGTCCTGTGACAAGGAGAGTGCTTGCAGGATTTTGGAAGGGTAATCGCGGTTCAACCGCGCGTCACTCAACAATGACACAGCGCGCTGCTCTCTAGTGTTACATCGAAGATAGATTGTTCAGGGGAAACGCACTTACCCCAACGTTAACCCCCGAGTCCAGATGCCAGTACGCGTCCGCAAGCGCGGCAAACTGTGGAGGGATCCCACGCTTCTCCCTGAACTCGTCCTCACGTCCATCTTGATGCCACTTCAAAAGAAAGTAGATGAGACAGTCTTGTTTGAGAGTGTCGTAGGTAGAATGGGAGATCGCCTCCAGGAGCCGTTCGAGCGCGTCTGGGTCAGTGGGAGGGAAGAGCGTGTCGGGATGGCGGATTCCTCCAGAGGTGAGGAGAATGTCGAACACGAGCATGTCAGACATGTGGGCGCGTCGAACCTCGATCTCCCTTGGTATTGGTGCGCGCCATGCAAAGTGCTCTGGAGAAAGGTCGAAGTATTGGAGAAAGTCGCCATCGGCGGACGCGTTCATGTCCTGAGCGGTGTCAGTACATGGGGCGAGATCGTAAGTGCGAGTCCACTCACTACGTCCATCTTCGTCACTCTTTCGAATCAATCGCTCAGCAAGTGGGTTCCTGTCTTCCGGTTGTGCAACCGTGTGGGAGCCCGAACAAGGCACGGATAGTTTTGATTGTGGTTGTGGTCGTGTCCCAGACAGTGTCCAGGATTGTTGTGGTTGTAAAGTACAGCTGAGCGAAGAGCCTAGCACCAAGCCACAAGGGTGGAAGTGGTAGACGAGTGGGCCGCGCTTGCCGCTGTGGTGGACGGTGTTGAGGCTGAGGCCGCCACCGGCGAACAAGCAGCAGAGCACGTGCCCGACGCGTCTGCGGGACGCGTCAGATTCAGGCGGAGTCTCGTCTGCCACGCGTGGCGGTATTGCCTGGGGCGTTTCCCCGAGATTTATCCGCCCTGTATATTCGCCTGCAACATGATCCGCTTTGCTCCCTCGGGTCCCTCACACCCCGCATTTGCGTTCCGCGCCCCAGCAGCGCGCCCTGATTACGACTGATATTAGCACACGAGAGGTTGCTCCCAAAACGAACCGCTTTCTCAGTGTACACAAGGCGAGGTAGGATATCCGGCTCTCAACATGCGAGATTGGGGCTAACGACGCGCATCGACAACGGAAGGCCTTTCCAGACGACGATTACCCGGGCGCATCTCACGAGGCAAGGCGTTTGGTCTCCGTTCGAGTCATGTGGGGTTGTGCTGACTATGCACCCCAGAGTTCACACCAGCCAACTTATAGTTGACAGCTTGACTCACAGTCCCCTCCGCTGCGTGTGGTTCAGGCGTCCATCGAGCGGTTTTCCCCCGGAGCCCTAGGCCGTTAGGATATAAAGTCCTTGTATCGCTCACCGCTCCCACCAATGGATCTCTCTGTGGCCTACGCCCATCCTGCCGACCACGCTACCCCTCCTGCCAGGCGAGAAGGCGATACACCTTCCGAGGACCGCCAAAGCAAAGAAGGGACTAAGGAGGTAGCGCCCAACGATGCCACGAGCCCGTCGTCGCTGAAGTACCAGGAGTCATCGGAGGGGCCTCTCATCACGGCGGCGATGCGACGCAAAAGCCAGATCCAATTTGCGACGCTCTGTTGGTCAATCTACGTCGCAGGCTGGAACGATGGCACGCTCGGGCCTCTGCTGCCCCGTCTCCAGGAAGTATACCATGTATGGTCCACTCCCCCTCCCACAAGAACGATGCTCACCGAGTAAACAGGTTGGATACGCTGTCGTCTCCTTGATCTTCATCGTCAATTGCTTGGTAGTCCATGTCATCTGTCTACAACTGCAGGGAACTAACACGCGGAACGGGTCTTAGGGTTTTCTGTCTGGTGCTACGAGCTACTTGTATCTCACAGACCGTTTTGGGTTTGGAGTGGTATGTATCAACTTGCGGCCTCTTTCTCGACGACGCTCTTCCTCACATTCATATGCATATCGGCCATAGATGGTTGTCTTCGGTATGATCCATTGCCATGATCTCCCCCGGACGCTAAACTAACACTTCGCACAGCCTCCTTCGTAGCCATGATAGGTTTCTCGTTGGAGGCCTCCGCTCCGCCCTTCCCCGCCTTCGTGATTGGCTATCTCTTCAGCGGGTTTGGCATGTCGTTCTTGGTGCGTATCCCGCATGCCATCTCATGCCTCGCGAGTAATGACCGTAGATGTCCTGGGCTCCAGGATGCAGGGTCCAACGCGTTCCTCGCCAGCTTGTCCGAGGATACATCCACGAAAATGGGCATCATGCATGCGATCTACGGTGTCGGCGCGATGTGCTCGCCGCTCGTATCCACCCAGTTCGCCCGCTTCCACCGATGGTCGTTCGTGTACTTCGTGCACATCGGCTTGACGTTCCTCAACGCCGTGCTGGAGATCCTCGCCTTCCGCTTCAAGCGCCAGGACGGTTTGTTCGCTCTTTATGTTTTGAACCTTCCTTTTCGGTGTTTCTGATAGAGTACACCTCGACAGACTGCCTGCTGGAAACCGGACAGCCGCCTCCAGAGAAAACGAAGGAGTCAGAGGCGGGTATGAATAAGTACAAGCAGATCTTCCGCGTGCACGCCGTTCACCTTATGGCGTTCTTCATCTTCACGTACGTCGGAGTTGAGGTCACTATCGGCGGTACGTCTTATTCTCAACGGCGGGGGGCTACCGTCACCTCATCGACCTACTTGCAGGTTGGATCGTCACGTATGTTATCAACGAACGCCATGGTGGTCCCAATTCTGGGTATATATCGTCCGGATTCTTCGGCGGTAAGCACGAATATCGATGGCACGGCGCGTATTCTGATCCGTATTCCCGTAGGATTGACTGTCGGACGCGTCGCACTGCTATGGCTCAACAAGAAGGCAAGTTAGGTAAGCATACACCGTTTGAATCACAAAGCTGATCCATCTGTCACACTCCAGATCGGCGAATGGCGCGTCATCTTCCTCTACGTCCTCATCTGCATCGGGTACGTCCCATCCCCAACCCTACCATCCCAACTCTCCTCCTGACTTCACCGCGCTCAGCCTCGAGCTCGTCGTGTGGCTAGTCCCGGACCTACTCTCCGGCGCGATCTGCGTCTCCTTCGTCGGCTTCTTCCTCGGGCCCATCTTCCCCATCGTCATGAACCACGCCGGGAACGTCCTCCCGCCCGAGCTCATCTCCGGCGGCATCGGCTGGATCGCGAGCTTTGGCGCGGCGGGCTCGGCGGTGTTCCCGTTCATCACGGGCGCGATCGCGTCGAGGACGAGTATCGCAAGTCTGCAGCCGCTGTAAGTGTGCAATTCATCTCTCTTCGAGAGTGTGCACGTATTGATTGTGAGATTGTGTAGGCTGATTGCGATGATGGGCTTGCTGGTGGTCATCTGGGCGTTCGTGCCGCGCAAGCGCGTGGATCTGAAGTGATGATTTTTACGAGTTCCTGCTGGTGAGTCATGCTCTAGAGGGCTCATGCGTCTCATTAACTTGAATTTCGCGCTGACAATACTATCTAGATTTTATGACGAACTAACGATTTAGATACTGGGTCTGGATTACGATGGTTACTCACCACTCATGATATACACGAGGCTGTGTTGGATGGATGAAGATGTACGAATGGCTTGTGTTTCCTCCCTTGACATACTGGGTGGGGGTACGGCTGATCACGTGGTCGTGTCGAGACGCGTCACTGTTTGTCCTGATCGTGCTAGTTTCCCTCAGCAAGAGCTTTCCTTTTCCCTCCTCCATCATCAGTAGATGCTCTCGGTAAGACGGGGAGGTGTAGCGTAAGTGACGGGTTACGTACGTGTACGCAGCTGACCATACACACATCTTCATCCCGTTCTTTTTTATCAGCCAGCATATACCCACAACGCGACGCAGCTGACGTGCACACACATATATATGCACAAAACGATGGGTCCTGGAGGCTTTTGCGATGCCCTAGCGAGTCTATCCTACTCTAGTGACACACAAGACTCGACGTTCTAGGCCTTCCAGAGCTCCATATGTGTAAGTAGCCGGCCACGTGTCGAACATAGAACACCGATAACGCCTCTTTGTCAATTTTTGCCCACCGCGATCGGCGCGACTTCCGGTGGGAGGCCGCCGACGCCCTCATCTTCTAGAGAGCCTGCATCAGGCCTCCGTGGTTCTGCCCGACTCGCATCCCCGCACGCGCGCGGCCAGGTGGTCTGGTTGGGTAACGGGCGTGTCATGTCTGTGTCAGCGTCCCGTGCGTGCGCGCACGCGCACTCTGAGGACATAAAAACGGACGAGGGGCGCGGGGATTGGGGCGTCGATTCCCGCAGAGTCGCCATGGCCCACGCTGCCCTCCCCGAGCTCACCATGATGCAGCAGGCCACTACTAACGCTCCCTCCACGGGGAGCGATGAAAAGCTCGACACGCCCACTGATGGCACGGAAGACGGCAAGGAGGCTTCCGTCGAGTCTGGCGTCGTGCAGACGGCGGGGTTGGAAGACCAAACCTCGTCTGGGAAGCAGACCCCTGCTCAGCGCCGTAAGGCGTTCATGCAGTTCGCGGCCCTTTGTTGTTCCATCTTCGTCGCGGGATGGAACGATGGCACGTTAGGGCCTCTGCTGCCTCGGCTCCAGGAAGTGTATCATGTAAGTACTTCGTGGTTGGAAATGATCGGTGCGTGCTGATGAACTTCGTCATAGGTTGGCTATGCTGTGATCTCGCTCATCTTCGTCGTGAGCTGTGTCGTGAGTATTCTACGTCCCATCTCAGTGCGCGTAAGTGACTCACCGTCAATGGAACATGGCTGTAGGGTGCAATCATCGGATCGTGTACATTCTTGTACTTGACCGATCGGCTTGGGTACGGTTTGGTGAGTGGAGGATTGCCGATGTTACAGCCAGTTCGAGTTGATTCAACAATCGGCGTGAATTGTATGTAGGTTGTTGTACTAGGTACGGCCCACTTTGGTAAGCTGTGCTACTCCCATGCTGACGCTGCAAACAGCATCTCTTGCTATGATGATTGCGTACGCGCTGCAAGCAGCCGCGGCCCCGTTCCCCGTCTTCGTCGTGGCGTACTTCTTCATCGGATACGGCGGAGCGTTCCTGGTTCGTCTTCTCATACACGCGGTACTACTCTGCATCTGACATAGACATAGAACTCGGGCTCAAACGTGTTCCTCGCGAGCGTGAGCGTGGGTAAAGCGTCGACGAGGTTCGGAGTTTTGCACGGAGTGTATGGTACGCCTCTCAGACTTACCTTCTCACGACTGGAAATTACTGACGACGATACGTCGGGCGCTATCAGGACTGGGTGCTATGGCGTCGCCCCTGGTATCGACACAGTTCGCTCGTTTTCCGCATTGGTCGTTCGTCTACATCGTGCATATCGGTCTCCTCGCGGTCACCGTCGTGATGCAAGCCGTAACGTTCAAGTTCAAGAGCCAAGAAGGTATGCAATCCTCTATGGCTGACTATCTATGGCATCGAGCTCACAATGTCGGTCGTCGCAGAATGCGCGCGGGAGATTGGTTTACCGCCTCCTGAGAAGGAGCCAGACAGCCTTCTGCAGAGGTACAAGAGGGTGTTCCGCCTTCGCGTGGTCCACTTGATGGCCTTCTTCGCCTTTGTCTACGTGGGCATCGAGGTCTCTATTGGAAGTAAGTGCTCTGCTCAACTAGATATCCGATCTGTGGGAGGCAATCGTAAACGTACTTATCGTATGTTGCAGGTTGGATCGTCACGTACATCATCAACTTGCGTCATGGAGGCCCGAGCTCGGGATACATCTCCTCTGGTCTCTTTGGGGGTGAGTCCAATTTGTTCGTCATGGTGCACAGCGCTACAGCTAACAACCTCGCAGGTATCATGATCGGCAGGGTAGCGCTCTTGCCCCTGAGCAAACTGGTTCGTGTTGTTTCTGGTACAAGAACACCGAGGTTCACTGAGGCGTTCCTACTATCAGATCGGAGACCGACGCGCCATCTTTGTCTATATCCTTGCAGTCATCGGGTGAGCGTGAATACGTATGGTCTCTGACTCTCCACTAATCACACCGTGCGCTCTACCGTAGGCTCGAACTGGTAGTCTGGCTGGTGCCTTCGCTCATCGCAGACGCCATCTGTGTTTCCTTCGTCGGGTTCTTCATGGGGCCCCTGTTCCCGATCATGACGAACCACGCCGGCCGAATCCTACCCCCGGACCTCATATCCGGCGGCGTCGGCTGGATCGCGAGCTGGGGCGCGGCTGGCGCGGCGGTCTTCCCGTTCATTACTGGGGCGATCGCGTCAAAAACGGGTATAGGCGCTCTGCAGCCTTTGTAAGTGGCCTGCGACTCTCGTTCTTCGTCCTCATTGCGCAGTTGCTGACGGTTGTCGATGCTCCAGGGTTGTTGCATTATCGGGTGTGCTGTTCGTTACCTGGGGGTGTATTCCGCGCAGTCGGAAGCAGATCCAGGGATGATGGGTTATGAGGAGGTTATGTTTCTTTGGGTTCATTGTTCAGGATGCGGGTGTCTCATAGAAGGGTTATTCCGCGCGGTAAGCGCAGCGACCTCACGATGTTCTTACGACCAGGCTCACGACATAGACTTTCATTATCTACACGATCATCGAACTCCGAAGGTTCTTGCAAGGGCGCCCCTCACTTGCGTTGCCATTCATATTTTCAGAACGTTGAGATGGGTTCCGTGTCCCAAGTCGGGGTACCTGAGTGCTCATCGTCTTCCAAACCACCTCAAGGCCGATCTGTCTCGGATATAGCTTGAGGTGTGTATCGTTTCCATCTTCATCGTGGAGAACCATATTAAGACCGCCCTTTCCTTACGGATGATCCGAGGTTCTACAGACATTGTCTGGAGCTTCGTAGTACATGGACCACACCGACAACCACGGCCCATCTCTCAGATCCCGGTGTTGCTCGCTAGCTGTCGACCACTGACAAATCAAGATTCACCGCGAGTAGCACACAGCCATGCTCTTTTGGGCCATCAACAGCTTCCCTTTCTTGACGGGACGGTAAGTAGACATGGTGAGCGGCGTCCACAGCCGTCTCCAGATCCTGCCGGAGTGCACGATCTCGAAGTACACCAGTCCGTGGCATCTGACGCCGCGGGTCAATACAGTACAGCCATACGGTGCCACTAGCGTGCACCGTGCGCCACCGGCAGGCCCCGGCGACCGCCGCGACGGCATTCAAGCGTCAGCAACTTGACCCTTCGAAGTTCGGACACCTTCGCGGCGTCCAAAATATCCATGGCCTGGGACACCGACGCCAGTACTAGATCCTCCAACAGTCCAGCCTCGGGGCTTCCATGCGTGACCCATGCCGTACCCGCCAAGCTAGACGGAGGCCGTCATGCAGACACGTAGCGCAAGCTCAAGGTGCGTTCCCGTGTTTATGGGAAACGATGCATAGCGTATTTAATACGGGGCCGATAGACGTAAACACATGTGCGCTCGCTTTCCATGTCGACACGCAACGGCGATGTATGGAATCGCCATGTAAGTGCGGGTCAGTGCCACGGCTGCGGACGGACAACGTATCAAGCCACTAATGCGCAACACGTCTTCGCAGGTGACCTGACAGGGTGCCACGAGCCTAGCAAGCGGACACTGGCCAACACCACAAGATCCTCTAAGCGAATGGCATGTCTACTACTGTACCCGGAAATCCTAGGCAACCACCGTGCGTACAGTCCTCCACGCACCTGATTCCTATCTGGGTCCGGAGCCCACGTACCACCGACCTGCGGAGTGAATGCGCGAAGACTCGAACGCGGACGGGCGCATTCCCGCTGTGATCCATCACACCGCGTAGCTACACTGTCCACGTCGGCGCGCCTTCCCCCGTCCTCCACCTATACGTACATCCACGAGATTCAGAAGTTTAGAGGATCAAGACCCGTTCGCGGACCGCACGGTCGGCGGTCGTTCTCGATTATCGTGAGTCGCAACCGCTTTCTTTACATTTGTAAGTACATGATCCGAGCATTCCCCTTCCCGGTACTCCCGCGACGAGCGAGCGGTACTGCAGAAACGGACCCGCGCTAGGGTGATCGCAGCGCCGTGCAAATGCTCGTGTCCAGACACACCACGACTGCGGCATTCTCGCTGTAGATTGAGCCTCCACAATAGCCGGTGGACCGCGGACGGGGCTCAGCCAGAGCGAGGTCTCAGATGAGTTAGTGGTAGGCATGTAAGTAGGTTGATAGCAGTGCTGCGCGGGAGACGGCGGGCAGTGCACAGCAGAGCGTCGTCAGGCACAGAAGTGGCGGGTGCAACTAATTCGTTCACACACTGTGCAAGGTCGCGCTGCATAGCCGACGTCATGTCCGCCGTCTCCCCTCGAGCTCATCCGCCCTGTCGCGTCACGTGCTTGGCATTTCGGGGTGCGCAGGTCATGCGTACCGGCCGGAGTTCTGGCATCGTTGGCACCCAGTCGCGAACTTCAAGTTCCCGTCATTACTGTACAACTTGAACTTTGAATGTTCGAGGATCACAGGCGCAGAAGACACATGATAGATGGATACACTGGCTGCGTCTTCGCTTCAAGTTCCTCACCAAATTGCAAGGATCAAGAGGATTGACGGTCACCCCATCAATCCCCCCAAATGACAGATTTCGCCTCCGCCGCGGCGCGCAGCGGTTTGTGGGTGCGGCAGCGCAGTGGGCCCCTGGATTCATGACACGCCCACAGCCGGAGGTCATATTGCATCAATTGCATCCCATCACGGCTCAGGCCGCGAGCGTGGCTGAAAGTTGAACGCGAACGCAATCGGGGTGCCCTCTAATGGACGGAATATGAGGAGCCGGTCGTGCAGCGAGGTACGCGGGGAGATACGGTCGTCAGCATCGACGAAGGCGAGGCCTACCGAGTGCAGCTCAGTCAAGAAGGTATTGCGAGGATGACATTACTTGGGTATAACATGATGGGCAACGACAAGCCCCATTACACGGCACAGCGGGCGGGGGTATACCATAATAGTAGCAATAGCAATAAACTAAGTGAACAATGCTCTTGTATCTTCCCGAGTAGTGACAGTGCTGAGTTGTATATCGCTGAGCACGAGATACTGTACCTATAACCCAAGGAAACGTATGTATGAAGTCCGACGGAGACAGCCGCGATCACGGTGACGATTGTGTGTAGAGCACTGTACTGTGTTGGACGGTGAGGAAGGAGCGACAGCATGTGACAAGCAAGGACAGTGCGAATGCAAATGAGCGAATGGACGGATGGACAGACGAACGAGCGGCGGGTGTGAAACTGCAAGGTGGAAGTTGATGCCAAGAACGCGAAATAGCGGAGAGGTCCGAGGGGAGAGGATTAGCAGACCGCGGCGTAGTGGGGGGACAACGGCGAAGACGGGTGCATTCGAGCGATTCAGGCGTTCCCGTTGTGGTCCAAACAGGAAGGCGGAAGATGGCGTGCACACGCGCACGGGCGGAGTTCGAGTACTGCGGATTCGGATTCCAGAAGGTCGATTCGCCACAGATCGCATCGTCCGGCGCGGATGCACGTGGACCGAATAGACACCGAGCGGTTGGGCGCGCGAGTGGGGTGTCCCGGGTTTAATGTTCAAGGCGGAGGCGTTCGCAGCGATTGAAGGTAGGGCAGGAGGCGAGAGAGCAGAGAAAACGGGAAGATGTCTCAGCACACTGCATACACGCACGCGCGCCATCGAGGCGGGAGAGAGAGAGAGAGCTAATGGAAAGCAAGCGCACTTTTTATACACAGCAAATGTACAGATGAGAGCAACGAGCAGCCTGCAAGTACGTGTTCCTTCGAAAATTTTGCGAGATACGGGATATCATGTAGCGGCGGTCTCCGGTCGACCTCGGGCGGGTGGTGGGTGTGGTATGCGGTATGCGAGTGTGTCGATGTCGGGGATGGGTTGCGACGGACTTGAAGATGGAGGAAATAGCGACGCCCGAGCCAATATCGAGGGAGGAGTAGGGTAGTATACGCGCGCAAGATAGCAGATGCGGCACGGCTCGCATGTCCTCCTATGCGAGTCGTCTTCCTAGAATGAAAGGGTAGTGGGTGGGGAGAAAAGAGTGGCGCGACCGCTGCCCTCTCCCTCAGGGATGAGCGCGTGCGGCGGGCTCAGAGGGCTCAGTAGGGCGGACGCTTGAACTCCGCGCTGATCTCGGCGTCGCCCATCTCGGGGTCGACGACGCGCGTCTTCTGCGTGTCGCCCTCCGAGTTGTAGTCCGACATCCGGTCCTCGTCAGCAACCGTGAAGGTCTGCATCTGTGGATCGCACGCGTTAGCGGCGCGAACGACGCGTCGGGGTGGGAATGGAGATGTACCTGAACGTGGACCCCGTTGCTGAGCTCAGACTTGTGCTTGATGGTACCACGGGGCGGCGCACCAGGGTTAATGCCGATGGTGTTCGCGGACGTCGCGGGGTGAGCGACGCGGAAGCTGTGGCCCGTGCTCGAGCTGCACATATGACGGTCAGAACCACTCTATATGCGCGCGGGAGAAGGCTTCGACTCACAAGACCTCAGGTCCCCGAGTAGAGAAGTTCGTCAGGCGGCGGACGGCGCGGCAGGCCACGATCTGCAGAAGACGCGTTAGTGATCGACGCGAAGGCAGATGATGCGCGTGCAATGATGCTTACCGTGGAGAAGATGGCTGCGGGGACGTTGAAGATCACACTCATGATCGCGTTCAGGTTCAACATGATGAACACGGTGGCAAGGAGGTTGGACAAGAAGCTACGGGCACGTCAGCGTTAATATGGCACTGAAGGGAGCGGTGAACCCAACGTACGCGATGATGAAGTATACAAGACCATCCTTGAAGAGGAGCGTCATGAGCTGCGAGCGACCGCCCTTGACACCGACGACGAGCTTGTACATGCTGAGGAGCAGGATGACAAGGTCGAAGCACATTGAGTAGATGAACGTCGCGGCAAGAATGGTGTTGTTCGAGCCCGTGACAAGACAGCCTTGGCCGTCAACCCACGACGCCTTCACGAGCACACCTGTGTAGTTCCCGTCAGCGCCGGCATGGTTGCGCGGACAGCGTCACCGCGCGTACCCTGAAGAATGAGCGACCAGTGCCCGAGGATGATGACAATGATCGGAATGACGATGAACTTGTGGTGCGACCACAACGCCATTCTATCATGATCATATCAGCACAAGAGCGCGCATATAGCTTGTGATACGAGACTGACGTCCGGATCGACAGGTTGATGCTCGCAAGACCAGACGCGGACTGGCCCATGATCTGGTTGAATGTGTACAGCGACTGGCAGTTGATCTCGCTGTATGCGCGGGTCCGTCAGAGGCGGCCCCGAAGTGCGCGAGGGATCCGCAGACTTACGTCGTGGTGTCGAGCGCGATCAAGCTGCGGGGACATGTTGAGCACATGCGCGCGCGAAGAGCGTCGCGGGAAACAACTTACATGCCGATCATGGTGAACAACAGACAATATCTGTTCAGGAAGTAGAACACCTGCGCCGCGTCCACACGTCAGTGCTCGCTCCCGCGCACTGCAGGCATGCTTGAAGACATACCGCCGGGTAGTGGAAGCGCTTCTTCCCGGTGAAGATCGCCCACTCAAAGTCGAGCGAGGTGACGTACTCCCAGCTAGGGCACGCGTCAGAATGCGCCGGAAGGGCCGAGGCGCGTGGCAGGGATGCTCACAAGTACAGCCCAGAGAGGGCGTGCATGAACTTCAGGAAGACGGCTGGAGAATGCGGAACGCGATCAGCGTCATGCGCGACGTGCGTGCAGGTATGCGGCGCCGGGGAACGTACTAGAGTCGGTCAGGAGCTCCTGCTGCGAGTTCCAGTCGACCATGGCGGCGGAGATGGGGATGTGAGATGGAGAGGGAGTAAGGGAAAGGAAGGGACAGGAAGTGAGACGCGACCCGGAGGAGGAGGGGCTCTGGGCGGGACGGGGCAGGCGGATATGCGGATATTTACATGGGCGGGCGGTCGCTGGAAAGGAGCCGAGGCAGGACGCTTCGAAGGCCAGGAAGAGTTCGGGAAGGATCAGAACGCGACCGGCCGTCCCACGCGCAAATTCGAAAACCGAGCAGGACGCGGCGGGCGAGATGCAGCGAACCTTGCTCGTCAGCGCCAGCGGCCAGCCAGAGGGGGCCTACCCCCCGAGACCGACTCCGGGGGATACCCAAGCAAAAACCGTAAGCGAGATGGGTCCACCCCTGGTTCGCTCTTTCCCTTCCTAGGCCTCGCCTTGAGTCCATCAGCTCTCACGCCGAACTTAGGCACGCAGGCGCTGCAGCCTGCCGTACGCACCCCCGCCAATCTGCCCGACCAGCGCTGCCGTGCGCGAGTCCGCGGGCCGCAGAGGGCGTGGGCGTCGACGGCATCACTGAGAGGAGGACCTCCACATGATCAGTCCGGGGCCGCCAGCCTAAGCCAAAAGCACAAACTTACACTGGCAACGGGGCCCCAAAGAAGGCGGCGAAAATACAAGGGGCGCGTCCCACCTCGGCGTCATCTTTCACGCCCGATTTGGACAGGTGTTTGTACTTTCGGCCGTCGCCGTGCGGGAAGCCTGGGCCCGCCCGGTGGGCCTCCTTGCCATTCCGGGAGAACGAGGGTTTGCACTTAATTTAGAGGCCTTAATTGCGCGACATGTCGGCTAACGGGGACTTATGCGAGCGCTGTGCTCCCTTCACGAATCACACCTCCCGTGGCTTTGGCATGCGCGCGCAGTGTGCTTCTGCAATATGCCCGGCAAGATTCTCCCGTCCCCAGAGCCTCCGCATCCGCCGCGAAAGCCTGGCGAGATCTGCGAAGATGCGCGCGTGCAGAGACTCGTAGGGCCGCTGACGTTCGCCGAGCCTCGTCCGTCCCCGCGCGGGCGCGAGAAGGCGGACGCGATTCGCCCGTGGACGCAGCGTGGCCCGCCAGCAATGCCCACCTCCTTCTCTGTCCGTCGCCAGGCCGTAAACCCCGTCAGAAATTTGCTCGCGACGGCTAGCACGTCAATGGGACATATCAGCACCCTCGAGTAGATCCCCCGCGCTTCCCCATCCACAACCCCCCTCTTGCCATCTCCGTATCCCGTGCGCGGGTCCCGCCAACAAGTAAAGCTCTCGCCCGCCCCGGGTCGTATTCCACGCTCCTTTCTCGTTCCAGTCCTTCTCCCTCCCTCGCCTCCTCGCCCCGCTTGCCGCTCCCCCTTCTCGCCTCCGCCCAACATGGCAGCCACGTTGCTCTCCTCTCCCCCCGCCTTCCTCCTCTCCGTAGCGGCCCTGCTCTACGTCTTTACCTGGCTCGCAAACAGGAAGCGCCAAGACGTCCATCGCATTCCCAGCGCCGTAAGTCTTACGACACTTGGCCTCTTCCTGCCCCGTTTCGTCGCGCCCCGGTCTGACGCACCCGCTCCCCTCGCTTGCAGCCCCGCGCCCTCGCCCATTGGCTCTGGGGCCACGAGCTCCTCACCTTCGAGGGCCAAGCGACCGAGACGTACACAAAGTGGGCCGCGCTTTGCGGACCCTTCTTCCGCGTCAAGGGCGCGCTCTTCCACCCCGACATCGTGCGTACCTCTCCGCCTGCCCACTCATACACTTTGCCGCACCTGCCCATTAGCCTCAAGCGTGTCCGGACGTTCCGCTGACATCTGCATATGCATCGCGCGTGCCTCCGTACAGATCGTCGCGGCAGACCATGCTGCCGTGCAGCACATCTTCCAGAACGCGGACGACTATGGTCAGTGTCTCTTTCTCCCGCTGGCAGCCATAGCTTCCCCTCATCAGACGAGAACGGTGGTGGTGTGGACATCTTCTCCCCGAGGGAAGCGCCTTCCGTATGACGCCGTCCTGGAGTCTCCGTAGACTCGCGTCCGACGAGGCACGAATAGCGCGGCCGCTGACCATACTCCACCCGCAGTGAAGTCTCCGGCGTTCAGACCTCCCGTCGCGAACGTCTTGGGCAAAGGCCTTGTCTGGGCAGAAGGCGAGGACCACAAGACCCAGCGCCGCATCATTGCCCCCGCCTTCTCGTGAGTATCCCCTTCCTACCCCGCGTCTGCCGCCCATTCTTCGCCTCCACGCATACAACCACATCTTTCCCCGCCGCCGGCCTCGCGCGCGCGCGCGAGGGGAGCGATGGGAGCGAAGATGGGCGGAAAACTGTCTGTGTAGAGAAGCGTGGTGCTCACAGAGTTCACCCCGACACAGGTCGGAGGCCATCAAGGGCATGGCCGACGATATTTCTGAGTGTTCCGAAAAGGCAGGTGACCTTCCTCATGCGGAAGGTTGGGCCCATCACTGATCGCCCGATGCGCCCGCTCTGCACCCGATCTTCGATCTCCCCGCTCCGCTCCCCAGCTCGAGAGCAGGCTCACGAACCATGTGCTCTCCGCGGGCGGCGCAGCGACTGTCAACATCACAGAATACACCTCCACCTGCACGTATGTATTGAACAATCTGCATCAGAGAGACCGCACCCGCTGAACCTCCGTGCGCGCGGGTATCATGCAGGCTGGACATCATCGGGCGCGTCGCGTTCGGGCACGACTTCAAGGCGGGCCAGAGCACCGAGGCGAAGGAGATCCACGCGTCCTGGGAAGGGCACGTCAACACTGGGCTCGGGTTCAGCGGCTTCGTCGCGATGCTCGTTATGCGCGCCGTGCCCTTCATCACCCTCCTCCTCACGAAGCTCCCCGTCGAGGCGATCCGCGCCGGCGGGCGCATCCGCGAGATCACTACGAAGCTCTCCATGCGTCTCCTCGAGAGTGGGAACGTCAACGAGAAGGGGCGCGATATCATGAGCATCCTGCTTAAGGCGGAGCGCGATGGAGGGTCGAAGGGTGTCGCTCTTACGCCCCAGCAGATCGTGGACAACGTGAACACGTTTATAATGGTCGGCCATGAGACGACGGCGGGGTCGCTGAGCTTCACGCTCCTTGAGCTCGCGCGCAACCCCGAGTTCCAGCACAAGCTCCGCGATGAGATCCGTCGCGTGGGACGCGACCTCAGCTACGACGACATCCAGCGTCTCGAGTATCTTGACGCTGTCGTCAAAGAGGGGTACGTTCGGTTCTTGTCTGCACTCCGATATGTCGTCGCTCACAATCATCCACAGCCTCCGCCTGCACCCCGCCTCTCCTCAGACCGAGCGCGTCGCCCTCCGCGACGACGTCATCCCGCTCAGCAAGCCCATCGTGACCTCGTCCGGCGAGAAGCTCACGTCCGTGCGCGTGCGCGCCGGCCAAGTCTTCCACATCCCCTTCACGACGATGCACGTGAACCCCGACGTCTGGGGCGCGGACGCGGCGCGCTTCGACCCCGAGCGCTGGCTCACGCCCGGGCGCGTCCCGCCCCCGAGCGAGCTCCCGCACGGCTGGAGCGGGCTCGTCACGTTCTGCGACGGGCCGCGGAACTGCATCGGGTACCGCCTCGCGATCTTCGAGTTCAAGGTTATCCTCGCGACGCTTGTGCGCAGCTTGGAGTTCCACGAGACGACGGCGGTCGTGCACGAGAAGATCTCGCCGACGCTGCAGCCCGTCGTCGATGGCCGTGGGGGCCTCCTCCCGATCCATGTTACGCTCGCGCAGTGAGCGTGTGTGCTGCGAAAGGGGTTGAGGTGAGGTAGGGGTGCGTGGTGCTGCCACTCCCACTGCGACGTAAGGCGAAGCGGGTGCGTTGCACGACTTGTATACATACGGACTGGCTTTTTTATTCTCCTCGACGTCCCTCCTTCGCATCCGCGTTCACCCTCGCTCGTACTGGTATCACACCGCTGCCCCTGCCTCACGCTCCGGTAGACCCGCCTCTCCCTCACTCGCCTCTCGCCACCACTGTATCCATCCTCGCCCCAGTCTCTCGCTACGATATGGTACGGTCCGGCCTCGCTGCCATAGTGCATTCCCCCCGCCCTTCTAGCGGCTAGTACGTTACGTGCTCACTCACACTCAAAGCACGACAGCTTTTTCCCTCCGAGGCGGACCCGGCTGTCTCGTCGCCGCGCAAGACGCGTTCAGGTCCCACTCCTGTACCCTTTCTGCCGTACTCGTCGTAGCCTGTTTGGCGGCGGCGATGTCGCGCAACGTATCTGCGACAAGCTACTATACGATTCATGCATACGTAGTAGTTTGCTAATTCGAGTATACAAAGAGTTTCTCTCTATGATTTTCGCACTATTTACCGGATAGCCTGTCGAGTGACACGTTAGTAGCTTTCCCGAGGAGCTCTGAGCAGTATCCCTCTCGACACTCTTCACGATGATGTTAGTTCCTTCAGACTTATGCATATGTCCCGGGTCGCTTGTGGAAGTGGAGGCTCCGTTGCGCTTCCCGTCCAGGATCTGAGAAATATTGCGACTCCGCGAGCGGCTCGACGTGCAGCTGGGCTGGTAGTCCCTGTGGCGGACAACTAATCTCAGACCCCTCCTCCGCTGACAGCGACGGCCTGCACTTACCCACTCTGCACTCTGCGCTCAGCGGCGCCGCGAGGCACCGTAAACGTTACCACTGACCAGGGACCTCTTGAACGCGACGGTCGTCAGTGGCGCACCGGCACTGAACACGCTGCACAGGAACGTAAAGTTATTCTGACGGCTCGAACACGATCGCGTGCGGTATGTACTTTGTATGTAATTGTCATGGTGGTCAGGTACGCTGGAGACTGCGAGGCTGGAGCCAGGAGGCCCGATGAGCCACCCGGTGTTCTAACCCCAGTCTCAGATTCCAGTCCGCCGCTTCAGAAATCGGGACCGCTTTCGAGAACGTTGCGGGCTGAGCTAGCGCTGCTATCGCATGCCAATGTTGTTGGTTGCCTGGGTGAACAGGGCTTCAGCGAGGTTGCCGGTCGATGCACGGCAGTATCTCTCTCCATAGGCCACGATAGAATCCTAGAATTCATGACATCAACAAACCAAGCTCATCCTTGGAAGCCTTCACTGTGAGCCTGTCCATCTTCCATACTACTCGGACACGACTTCACTTCCTCTTGCAATCCTCAGTGACCATTCTGCACTCAGAGATGCATATGTCTCACGGCAGGGGCGTACATATGTACCACCAGGCATGATGCATGATGATGGAGAGGAGGATCGGGCTTCTGAGAGTGCGTGCGTCAGTCACACCGAGAGTCGAGACCACCGTGATGAACTCAGGCACCGTTTGCTAGTGGCTCTATTTGATGTCCTCCCGGGCCGTCTGCCGCTGTCGCGGTAAGAGGTTTATCGGGCTGCTTGGAGTTGAAGAGAATTTGGGGTGATGTCGCAGTCACCCAGTACCTTTGCAGAACAAAGGAGAGCCTGCGTTTGGAGTACGCAACGAACGTGGCGGATGCGATACAGTACTTCGCTGGAAGCACCGCACATTCTTCGAGACTCTTCATTCATGAACTGCAGAACCATAGAGCGATCCATGAATAGGACCGTACTTGGATATGGGACGGAGGACGGAGGTGAAGCGCTTCTACTTCCGACCGGATACGGCGCCGATTGTAAACCTACTCATAGCGCGCACATGACATACTCTTGCGGACAACACAACCTATGCATTGGCGATCGTTAGCTGGTCAACGCGCGAAGTCTAAACCTGCGGCGACGTGCGTACCCCCCTGCTACTGGCTGCATGACATGACGACCATCGGGGCGCATTTGGGCCGCGAGAGAGCGGTGCGCCTCGACTGCATCCGGGAACATCAGACAAGGTACTGCAGGTTCCTACTTTGTCCCAAACCGCCGTGCACGAGCACCACAATTCGGAACCACTCTACGACGGGCTGTCGACTGGTTAGCGTGAAGTAATGTACACACCTGCGGGCGGAGCAACCCTCATCTACTAGCTATAGCAAAATTTGCGAACACAACCTAATCCTGCATCGAAGCCGAAGTCGTCCAGCACGCTTCTTCAGCAGCCGCGGAAGCAGTCCATAGTACGAACTTGGCGTCCGTCCATACCACGTACGTCCTTCGAGGGCCGCTCCGCGGCGACGCCTCGACGCCTCAACGCTGCCCAGTTGGGCCGTTCGCTTGTCCGGATGCATACACGCATAGCTCCCACTCGAAGCTGATACTGAGTACCCCCAGCGCTGGCGGCGCCGGTACTGTATTGGACGTACTGGCCCCGAAGGGCGAACGGCGGACGCTCATGTATGATGTATGATGCGTATGCGGCACATCATCGATTCGATACTCGACGCGCGCACGTTGAGCGGGGCGCGGTGCTGGAGGGCCGGTCTTCTAGCTGAAGATCTCTCTCTGCGGAAACGTAAGTGTGTCCCTCTGCGTCTCGTCCACCTTCGTCTTCGCGTGCGGTGCGCCTGATGGACTTGTCGACTCAAGACCGCTGGGCGGATGGGTGATGTGCAGTCCATCGGGAATGCCAGTGATTTGCACCAAAGGCGTCAGCGTGGGGTCAATTGAATGCGTAGGCGGCTCCCCGAGCGAAGGTGTCTGGAGCATTCGGTGTTGGAACGTCGGTGCGTTTGCCCTTCGCACGCACGCCTGAGAAGAGTGCTTGCGGTTGCTGGTGAGAACCTCCAAAGTCGACACTGCGCGACGCATTACGTTACGTTGTTGCAAACGCACCACCGGAACGCTGCACAATCAAGACCTGCATAGACTTACGCCTGGAAGAGACATTCTTCCGAGGACCTCTCAGCCAAAGTCGATGCTCGTGCCCACGCCCACGCCGAGAGATGTGCACGCACATTACATCGAACGGCCCATGACATTGCCTGCGCTCATGTGTGCCTAGAGCTGTCCCGCGCAAAGCGAAGCGGCGCACCGTTACGAGATTCGCTGATGGGCGGCCTCGAGCTGCCCGTGCTTCGCGGGCTCAGGCGGGCGGCCATCTGGGTTCCGCGCGCCCGTTCATTTGGCGGCTGGCGACGATTCGGAAGCGCGCAGCTGGTGTGGATTTGTAAATCGGGGAGCGCCAGTTGGACCGGAGACGCGTAACGTTGATGCGAGGGAGAGAGGCTGGACGCAAAGGCTCCCTTCGTCGCTTCGCGAGGCGCGATAGCCTATGGCGAGATGGATCTCGACTAGGTTATTCAGAGGTGAGGTGAGCTGGACTCTGGGTCCCTCGCTTTGAAGCGAACGAAGGATGAGACTCATGTACGCGAGGTGCCGGTGAGATGGCAGTGCGAGAATCGTCTGAACGGCAGGTAAGTGCCCGCCTCACCTGCGCATGCTCTGCTCCCCCGGCCCCGGTGGGGGCATGGACGACGACGTGGACGTTCGCGACATCGGGCTCCGGGCACGACGCCGGGCGGCATGAACCCGA
Source organism: Trametes polyzona (assembly GCA_022606195.1). Classification (NCBI taxonomy): domain Eukaryota; kingdom Fungi; phylum Basidiomycota; class Agaricomycetes; order Polyporales; family Polyporaceae; genus Trametes; species Trametes polyzona. Next base: position 847,337 of record JABYQF010000011.1, on the reverse strand, counting down.
CGCTGCCATACACGCACCTGCCAGTATGTCCGGCCGCGCGCTGATGCGCGACGCGCGATCGTCTGCAAAACGTCGCGCCTGGACGTACGCGGACTGGAGGCGGGCAGCTGCGCGACGACCCTGTACAAATCGACCCTGCGGGGACTCAGGATGCCCGGTCGACGTCGGCGACTCGGCGGAACGAGGCGACGGCGGTGAGAGACGGAGCATCACCACGTCACTCTCCCTAGCCCTCAGCCTGTCGAGGTCGGGAATCGGCGGGCCCCCGCCTCGACACCGTCACGCACGGCCTCCGGAGCTCCTCGGAGGCATTTGGCCTCCTGCATTGCCGTGTGCTGGAAGCGAGCGGCGCATAGTTGCCGCAGGCGACACATCTTGACACGCGCGGGCGACGTGAATGGGGTGGGGGCACCGACGGTCTCCCGGGCGGGCGGGGACCAGGTACACCGGCGCCCACAACGCCAGCGGGCTGGAGTCGACGTCAATTTAGGATCGCGCGAGGTCACGCCAGCACACGACGGATCGCGCGCCCCGATCAATCACTTGCTGGGGTGGGGCACTGGTGGCCCGAGCCGAGGTACTAACGTGTGCAGGGTTCGACAAAGGTTTTCGGCGCTTCGCCTGTGTACGCCGCTAGTCATTTCCTTGCAATACAGCCAGCGGGATGCAGGTGCACGGTCTGCTTGGCTGCATGCATACAAAGTATGGGATCCGTAGGATAGCAGATGGTTGCCTCGGAACGAATCCGGTTTGACGAGTCGAGAGTGCAGAGCAAGGACAAAAGTTGGTCACCCGACGTCACAACGGCAGCTGTCGGCATGCCCAAACTCCGACTCGCAGAGCTTATACTGCGCGCGTCAAATCGAGCGGAGCTGCAAAACTCTCGAGACGCCTGATACCTACATCACGCTGTATGTCACGCTTTGGTAAATACTGCTACATATCACCATGTTCACATACTGTCGCCATCTATCGGGCAGTACGGTATGGATCTGAACAACGAGTACTTACCTCAAACCAAACATGAAGGCGGACGATGACCAGAATCGACACAGATCTGGGTATCAGTATCATTGTCGCGGCGAGGCCGTAGAATGTCCCATCCGAGCCACCCTTACTCCGTTATCTCGGGCAATTAGTCTCGTCTCTCCGTGAAACTTGAGCTTGGTCTTTCCAGACTTCCCCACTGTTCATATACCTCATACCAAAGTGTTCGGCTCGATACTGAATGAGAGATTCGCATTTTGTCTAGCGTTGCAGTTTTTGTCGACCGCTGCCCAAGTTAGTACCTATTGGTCGATCGTATTCCGCCCCTCTCCACCCCGCCGTATGGTCGCCACAGAGGCGCTTTGACGCCGGGGAGCCATGGGGCGAAAGCCTACCATCTTTCGACCAACCTTACACACGGGAGCAGGCCCTCGTTCTTGCGGGCGACGACGTGCCGAGGAAGCTGGGAGAGCTCCCACCTCTTCCGATGCCAGCACGTTGACGGGAGCTTCTCAGCCCGCAGCTCGGTTGCGGGGCCCATCACAAGAGGCCTGGCCTCCGCGCGAAAATTTCACGGGTTCTGTGGACGAGCGCGCTGCGTCGATGGTGTCGCGTCACCGGAGAGTCGAGCCTCGCGCGATGAGCGCACCAGTGATATCGCAGAAGCTGGCGACCGTCCAGCTAGGAGACTCTGAATCCGGCTACCTTGTCCATGTCGAGGTATAGGCCGAGGCTTCTCTTGGAGCAGCACACAGAAGAAGGAAGGCGTGACGGAATTCGGGGAGCCGGGTAAGTGTGGCATGCGTAGGAAGTGCATAGAAGAAGCTCCATGGCTTGAATGGGTGCTTACCTTTTCTTGCGCGGAGTGTGGAGATAGCTGGGAGAACTTACAGTCCGAGCAGTCTCCAGGGGCGACGGAGGTTCCATCCGCATCAGACAGAACATCCGCCTCGTGGGGGTGGACTGGTGGGTAGGTAGGAACATCGGTCGCCGTGGAGCAGACGATGGCCATCACCGTATGTGGTGGTAAGCAAACTCAGCGAAGGGCGTCCTTGCAAGCCAGGTGCGTCTTCCCTTGTCCCCAGAATTGATAATTTTGCGATAACGTTCTTGGCAGGCTGTACTTACCTTATATAGACTTGTCGCTCCAGACGGAAGCAAATCGCAGATCGGCGCCTGCGGCAATTCACGAACGCCTTGATCGTCTGGATGAGGTCTGAAGCAAGAAAGAAGGGGTGAAGGGCTCACGACGCTGGCACTTGCCGCATGCGGACTCGCGCTCTTGTACGGCCGTCATCGGACGCATCATCGTCTTCCGCCCAAGGCCGATGGGACGCGGGTGGAGTCCAGGAGAGGCAGCGCGCTGTTTCTGCGGGAGAGCGCGGCGGGCGTATATTGAACCTTGTGACCCGCCGTCCGCGCGGAAGGGAGCGACGTCAGAAAGCCAGAAGACCGGGGAGCAGAGCGGAGAGGACAGGCACTAGTCGACTCGCGGCGACTGCACATGAACTGGAAATGAAGCAGAACTGTATAGTGCCATGGCCCGGGTGGGTTCCAGACGAGCGAGTTGCACGTCGTGCCGAAATAAACATTCGCTGACACGCCCCCGAATCTTCGCAGGCCATCTCCCCGAGCTGGGTTCCCCCGTCCCGCGCCCCCTTGCCACGCACTTGCCCGTGCGCTGCTTTAGGCTTTTGCGGCGTCTTACTCAACGCGACGGCCGCCTCGTTGCGTGCGCTGCTCTGGGAGACGAAGGGGGTGCTGGAGGACGGCACCATGCGGAAGACGCACGCGTCCGGCGCCTGGCATTGTAGTTCGGTTTGTTCGGGGGGACGGCCGCGGTAGGAGGTAGAATGTGATACGAAAGCGGAGAAGCAGCGTTCGCAGGAAGAAGCACGCCCCCCTCCTCGCCCGCGTCCTCATATATCGCCCTCCCTGCCTCCGTGCCCCTCTCCTCGGCCTCTCCATCACCGCCCACGTCGTGCCGCCGCCCCCTCGTGCTCCGACGCCCCCTCCTCCCTCACCGCCAACCCCGCCGACATCCACGCCGCGGCCAGAATGGTCAACTGGAAATCCCCCGAGGAGATCGCCAATGATGGAGGTGCGTCCGCGCGTTCAGCGCCCCGCGGCCCCCCGTGCGCGCGTCTGATAGCCTCGTGCACTGTAGCCGCGTTTGACAAGTTCATGCACGCGTTGCTCGGTCTTTACATGTGCGTGGAATGGACGAGCTCTCTCGGGTTCGCTCTCATCCTGACGCGTTCCGCAACCAGCTGGGAGTTCGTCACCTCGTTCCCCTTCGACTGGCAATTCATCAGCGGCAAGCGGAAGTTCAAGTGGCCATTGGTACGTACACGTTGGCGCTCGGTCTTCTCGGGAGCAATTTGCTCACGGGCATCTGTTTGCGGCAGATCTTCTACTTTGCTGGCCGCTACTTCCTCCTTTTCGCGCTCATCGGCATGTAAGCTGGATCACATGGACTTAGTTCCATTCAACGTATTGATTATATGTGCCCTTCTGCAGCGCAATCGCGTTGAACGTGACCCGGTAAATCACCACATAGCATTGCATCGTACCGCGGCCACGAACTAACCGGGAGACTACAGGCCGGTCAACTGTCAGGCGTTGTACACTTACAATCAGATTTTTGGCAATGCGTCGATCGGGCTGGCAAGCATCAACCTTTCCCTCAGGACGTGAGTTATTCCCCCGAAGGCGCCGGGATCGGTTGCTGACCCGTTGATAGGATGGCGGTATGGTCGCAAGCTTGGTATATTGTGGTTCTCCTCGTCCTCCTCATCCTCGGCCACTGGAGTTTCCTGCTTCACGGTCAGTACTCTCCGCTACTTAATGATTACAAGACTAATTTGCGGTTCGTGCAGGCATCCTTTTGAAGGCTGCTTGGATCCCGGGTCAAGGATGCGCTATTACTTATACCAACAACACCATTCTCGCCGCCACATTCATTTACTCCATGTGCTTCGACTTCATCGTCCTCGCGCTTACCGGGATCAAACTCGGGATTGCTTCCGTGGCCCGCAAGGATCGATCGAAGATTGTGCGACTCATCTTCGACGACGGCCTCATTTTCTTCATGGTCGCGTGAGTATGTCCTTTCTGATCAACGGCGATGTCACTAACAAAGTCTGCCAGTTTTGTGGCCAATCTGATCGCCACTGTGAGCGGTGTCCGCATATATTCGACATGGTCCTGTGGTGCTTACTCTTGCTTCATAGATATTCATGATGCTGAACCTGAACGCCGTGATGTCAATAATCGCTAATGTGCCCGCTGCCATCGCGTCTACGGTGTGTCATTGTCCGTTCTGTTCCCCTTAGATCGCATGGTCTATATGCTCTTGTCAGATTGTCGCCTGTCGGGTCGTTCGGCGGCTGACGAACTATACATCGGAAGGTGCCGAGGTGTTCGGGTGCGTCGTAGTCGGAACATACGACTACATCTTATCAACACTCACTGATAATTCACAGCTCCACCCAAGCATCAACCCTCGCATTTCACAAAAGTGGGCGTTTCAGTCGTGGTGGCATGCTGTCCATGAGCGAGAAGAAAGCCGACGGCGTCCATGTTCAGGTACGCTTGTCGGACTTGCGTTTAACGAACAACTGCCGATCAAAGTCCGTAGATGGAGACATTTGCTGCAGCTCCCGGCGAGGTGTCACCCTCCGAGCTCCTATACGCCCGGTACGACGCCGCCGGCAACATCATCAAGACAGGCGATGTCGATGTGTTCGACGTCGAGGCCAACTCGCCTGTCGAGTTCAAACGGCCAGACTTCCAATAGGGTACTCGGCAGACTACGCTCCTTTTTTCTCGCTTTTCGGTCCTTCGCTCTCCAATCCAAGCTCTCGCTCAGACTCGCTCTCGCATCTTCTCTCACATCCGCATCCGCATCTGTCGAAACCTCAAAACACTCACTCATCCTCGCCTTCATTCTCCATTGTATCTCGGGCGGTCGCTCTCATGTTGCCTTGTCGGGCAAACACAATGTGGCTTCTGTACGTACCGGACTCATACCGCGACGAAATCGTCCGTACAGTCGCATATACCTCTGGATCACATGGCGCGTCCGGCGCTCCCTCCGGTTCGTCTCCCGAACTCCTAGTACGTCAGTACGGCACCTCCGGCATCCGGCACCTGTCTTCGACTTCCCCGCGGACTCGCACGTCCATTTCCCCCCACTTCCACCACTACTATCGTCTTCTCCCTCCGGACTACCTTCGTCTCCTCAGGGCATCGAAAACGTGGTGTTCATTACGACAGAAGCTGAGAACGCGCGGGCGCGAACAGTTTCCACCCTCTTCATCTCCGCCCGCGCCACGCTCTCCCGGCGCACGCGCCTAGCAGACTCCCCTTGTTTTATCGCTATCTCCTCTCGGCTTCCCGCGCTCTCGTTCACCTGTACGTTTAGGTGTAGAGTAGTAGTACTGTAGTACTCAGGCAAACTTGACAACTGAATCGGCGTTCTCCGTCCAAGGCACCAATGTTGTCGTCTTCCGAGCATCCGAGCGCCATCTGTACCACATATCCGGTCTTGCATGTGTATTTGTACGCGTCAATGATTGGAAGACCCGGGTGGGCTGTAGAGCTTTTAGAATGAAAACGATACTATGTACTATATCGATTCAGAGAGGCGAGGTTGTCGAACGAGCTCATTGAGAGTGCAGGACATCTAACCACATCAGGTACCGAGGTGCGCCATGCGGGCAGATCCATATAGATAGACGTTCATATGGCGGAGAACGCGAGCGGCGCTCTCAGTATCAAGGACATCAATCCGGTCCTCCAGCTTCCGGGTTGCTTCTGCGACATATGAAATGTATGTTACTATATGGGTGGCGCCGCGAGCAGGGTTCGGCTCGGCAGTGTGCGGACGCGCGCGTGCAGTATCACTACAGGACTAGTACTTTCATTCAGTACTTCCATCACATCGCGGCGATGTAGCCGAGTTTGGCGGGGTGCTTGTGTTTGAACGGGGTAGATGGTGCCGGCTCTAGGATGTACGAGTTGGCGTGTGGGATGGGGCTGTTGAGGATACAGCGCGGTCGGCTCCAGGGCTTTGGTTGGAAGAAGAACGTGGTGACGTGACCGCGGGAGAGGGTTCGACGTGTGGTAGGTATGTGGTAACGTACTTGGATGGGTGGGTGGTGTGGTACAGTATGTGGGTCGCGAGCGGTTACCGGGGAGAGCGCGGTGTACTATCCCGGATGCGACTACGGTAGCTATCGTGGTGTGGGAGTTCGCCTTACTGCCAGGACTCGGAGTACGTGTGAGGTGTGGCTTGGTGCGGCAGCCGCGAAGCTGTAGATGGGCGGTGGGTTGGTCTGAGTTTAAGGCTGTACCATATGATATAGTATGTGGCCTTGCGTTTGATGTCGTGTGGACATCGTGACTGTGGCGTGCGCGAGGGTGCGACAAGCCTGGCGCCGGCGGTGCCTCCTGAGACGCAAATCCTGAGTACAGATGGGCAGTGTCCTAGGACCGGGCATCGCGCCTCCGGACTACTACAACGTCAGATTCCACGAGGGGTGCGCGCTTCGGCGCCAGGATCGTAGGTCTGATGCGAGCGTTGAACGTTGAAAGCGACTCGGGTGCGAAGACAGTCGGACCTTTGTGGTTCGTAGGTGCGAAGCGTACATGTGCGGGACTCAGGGGTCTGATTAATGTACGAACGAGCCTGAGTCGGAACGACTCGAATTCACAACGTAAGTATGTTGTTTGGTAATGTTGTCCACCAGCTTTGACGCCCACATACTGTTCAGCGCTTGATTGAACACCGCCAGGTTTTGCCAAGGTTTGCCTTCTGTCGTTCGTACTGCTGCGATACTGCCCGGGAGTGACCTCGGCTATTGGGGTGTGCTCCATCCCCAAAAGCAAACATGTAGTATGAAAGGTGTTTGAAGTTTACGGTCGTCTGTACTCCGTACTTGGGACTTGTGAGTCGGAGAGGAGCGACTCGTCAAACCTCTACCGCAGGAGGCAAGACATTTGAGGTGAGAGTTTCGTCTTCAGTAAAGAACGCCTTCCTCAAGCACACTGGCATGACTGAGATAGCTTACTGAGACAGGTTTTTGTGGCGAGTGCTAAAATACAAGGCTCCAGTCGATCGCGACGGTTCGTGCCTGCACAATCGCTAACCTTCCCCCGCTTCGTTCTCCCAAATGCTTCGGCCGCCGTGTTCTATGCATGTTGGCGACACATCTGGATATCTATTTTATTCAGCGCGTTGTGCGAGAGCATTGGTGGCTCACCTTCGTACTTCAATTGATGCCCGCGGGACACGCAGGAGGATGTGTCAGCTATGCTTGGGAGGTTGCTCGTGATCGTCTGTCCCAATCCGGACCAGCAGCATGCAGACTCCTGCGTCGTCGGGCCATTGGCTCGGAGTGAGTCCTCCGGATTTCCTCACGGTGCTGGTTGTTGTCTATGTGACGATGTGCTGTGCAACGTCGCGAACTCCTGACGACACCAAAGCCGTCGTCCTGTCCACCTGGTGTATATGTAGAGCCATTTCGACGTCTTGGGCCATGAAAATGATCTGATCTGTATCTCTCGTCTACTTGTCGTCCGTTACACTGAAAACGCATGCCAGTGTTGCTGCTGTAGTCAGGCAAGTGTGCAGGAGTATACAAACCATGTCCTTCGCCCTACTGTACCCCCAGCAATACTACCGCCCGCGACTCTGTCGAACGTCCTTCTTTCAAGGGCTATCTTAGGTTCCATGGATCTGTGTGTCCTAGTTCTCTGGCGGTTGTATTCTCGGTCTTTTTTGTACTCATCCACGGGCGTGCTCGTCTGTACGACAGCTCTTCGGCGTCGTCCCGGCAGTGTGCGTACGTTTTTAGGTCCTCTTCAATGCATTCCAAGTCTCCCCGTAGTATACGCGAACATGAACGACGCCCGTGTGCCCTCATATATATGTCAGCGGCCGTGCTGACTGTAGGAGGAAGCACCGTATGTCATGTAGGGCCTCGAAGGTCTACAAGAGTGTCTGACACATACCCTCTCAACAGACCTAGTCCAGCCAGGGATTGCAAGGCCGAGGTGTTATAGTTCCTCACCGATGTGACCCAGCTCCTGCTCACCGTGGTCCCGCTGTATATGAATCGCTCTTTTGCTTTCGAACCAAGTATTCTGTAGGTATTCGAGAGCATTCACTGATGCACGATCATGATGAAGCACTGTTGTCGCAACCCATACCAAATCAACTGTCGAGACTGGGAATTCTCAGTCCACCCTCCGGGAGCTGTTCGGCACCAGCGCCCACAAGAAGATCATGAAGCCCATCATCGACACCAACCTATATCACACCCGCACCCGTCAATCAGCTCGCATTCCTCTCCTTCACACATCGCAAGCGCAAACACATGGAAGAACAGGGACTCACAGCGGCTGCAGACTCTTGATACCCACGCGCGAGGCGAGCGCGCCAGTGAGGAAGGGCAGGAACGCGGACCCGGCCTGGCCGAAGCCGGCGATCCAGCCGATGCAGCCCGTGAGGAGCCACGGCGGGAGGACGCGCGCGGCGTGGTTCATGACGATCGGGTAGATGGGCCCGAGGAGGACGCCGACGAAGGAGACGGCGATGCCGCCGCCGATGAGCGAGGGCACGAGCCAGATCACGAGCTCGAGGCTGCGGTGGGCGAGTGAGAAGTGAGTGTGAGCGGGAGGAGCGGGTGTGGGTGAGGAGGTGGGGCTTACGCGATCGCAAGGAGGCCGTAGAGGAAGATCGCGCGCCGTTCGCCGACCTGAATAGGGAGGGGTCTGTTAGGACGCGCACGGCGGTATTTACTCATCGAATCAAACCTACCTTTTGGTTCACCCATAAGAGGCCTACACGACCAAGCGTGAGGCCTGAGAACGCGGAAGTCAGCGACGCGAACCTGCTGGGGAATCACCAACGAGCCTACCGCCGAAGAAGCCAGAAGAAATGTAACCGGACGAAGGACCACCACCACGGAGTTGGATAACGTACGTGACGATCCAACCTACGCGATAGTGTCAGCGCCATACAGGCAGAACTTACTACGCCGAGACTTTCACGTACCTCCCAAGGTGACCTCGACACCGACGTAGATCAGGATAAAGAACGCCATAAGGTGCAGAGCGCGAAGGCTGAATATCTGCTTGTACTTGTTGTTCGACTGGCTTTCTTCGTCGTGGCTAGGTGCCTGCCCGATCTCCGCGAGGCACTCTGAGAACGAATACAGAAGTCAGTGAGCACAGCGTGAGTATGACTCGGGGGCAAGTGGACTGACCATCTTGGCCCTTGAACCGGAAGACAGCGACAAGGAGAACGGTGTTGGAGAGTGCGATGCCGAGCGATACGAGGTAGTGGAACGACCAGTGAGTGAGCTGAGAGAACTGCGTTGCGACGAGCGGAGAGGACAGGGCTCCGGCGCCTATTGATCCCCGCCTTAGACGATAAGTGCGTATATTTCAATGAGATATGGGCGATACGTACCGTAGATGGCATGCAGGATCCCCATCTTCGTTGCCGCGTTATCTTTCAGCGAGGCGACGAAGCCGTTTGCACCGGCGTCCTGTGGACATGTGAGCACTTTACTGGGCGTCGGTTTGAACGGCTTACCTGCAGGGACAGTCCGAAGCCATTGACAGCATAGCCGAGGACGAAAACGGGGAACGGCGGTGCGGGTGCCTCAAGAGCGTATCCGGCTACTTGTGCGAGCGAGCCTAACGTGTCATCGGTGAACACCAGCGCGAACACGGCTCAAGCTTGGGGGCCGGGGCGTACCAATGACCATCACCTTGTTAGCGATAACGTCAGTACAGGCCTAACCGTTGCCGAGGCGCAGAGGTGACATACCGTCCCGAAGCCGAAGCGGTCTGTGAGCCATACATTGGCTGCAGCACCCGTAACGAAGCCCTAGAGAAGCTATCAGGAACGACACGGCAAGTGGGTGGATACGATTGTTGTCACGCACCACGCAGTTGAATACGAAGATGAGCGAGACAACCGCGAAGCCAACCTGAACAAATGCGATGTGTCAGATGGAGAATTCTGTGGGAGGTCGTAGTCCTATCTCACATGGTACACAGATTGTATGCGGGGTAGCAAAGGACCTGTGGTGCCATCGTTCCACCCAGCAAGGAACAACGTCCAACAACAAGCCAAGAACTGCAACCGTTCCTTTTGCTTCATAGCGGGCGTCGATGCAGGGAACGCCGCCGATGGCGCACGACTGGTCGACTGCGAGCCTCCCACGGCATTAGTCTCGACATAATCCAACCTCTTCCCCTCTTCCGTGACCGTCGCCGCGGGGGTGACCGGCTCGTCAGGGGGGTGAGGCGAGCGCGCGCGGATGGTCGAGAGCTCTACTTCCATGCTATAACGTCCTTTCACACGTTAGGTGGGAAGAGGGAAGAGAAAGAGAAGGCTCACCTGGACCGTGCCATGCTTTTATGTACTTGACGTCGTGAGCGCGCGAAGTAACGTACAGTGGAAACTAGACAGTACGTTTATCCGAGGTTTAGCCGGGCATACATACGTGGAATTTGATCCACCTTGACTCGAGTGCGGCCTCTGCACGCCGTTCGATTTGCTCAACGCATGCCAGGGAATGAAAAAGAATATTGTACTGTGTTCCCTGTACGCACTCAGTCCTTTCTCATACGTATGCAGTCGCTAGCGTGTGTATGGGGAGAGGAGCGTTACAGGACCCAGGAAAGTACACCAAGAGCTCATATGCCCAAAATTTTGCGAAATTCCCCCTTTTCGGGGGTCAAATCTGGGTGGATTTTCGGGGATTTTCATGCAAGTCGCGGCCGGCCACGCCGGATTCGGGGGTTCAGGGCATGTAACATCCGGCTCCCTATACAGGCTACGATTTCGGTGAGAGCCTGGCAGATACAGTCGGCGACAAGTGCCTGCGTAGTGAATGGTTGCAAGTGTGCTCATGATATAGGAACTAATTGGGGTTGACGGTATACAAGAAATACAACGAAGTGGGGTGAAAACTAACAGACTAATGGATGCGTGCTACGGACGGTTGCTTCAATAGTTTGCCGAGCATTGGCCTCTTAGTAGAGCACCGGAGCACGTCCTCCGGCTCCGGACGTCGGGCCACTTCCGACAAGGCATATTAGGCCGCAAACGCGTGATTCATTGGTCAGGCCGGCCATTCGGCCCCTCGACCCCCATTTTCGGGGCCCCGACAGATGATACCTGGCCCGGCGGGGCGCCATTTCGGGATATTGCCTCGGCCTCCCGGACCCCTGTTTTCGGGGATTTGCACCCAACTTCCGGGGATTTTGGCTGCCCAATTCGGGGATTTTTGCACATGAGCTCTTGGTGTATTTTCCTGGGTCCTAGCGTTACGAAGATCAACGTTCTTACCGTCGCAGGCGCGGGAATTCCAGCACATGTTCTGAGCGTAGCGCATTGGCAGGGGAGGCACAACCTGGCCCTCCTTGTAAGCTCAGAAACAGGCCCCATGTCTACACGCACAGCGGCAATCACTTGGCGCTCCCATAGCGCTCTACCTGCTAGAGGGTCTGAAGGAACCCGGGCGTAATAGTTATAACCGCAGCAGCTGCAAGAGCAATACCCAAGATGACACGAAAGCGAGGTGATATACCTCGGTGCTACGAAACACACTGCACAGCGGTATACCTGGGTGCTCAAAACACACTGCACAGCGATGTGAGGGAGGATGTTACATGCACGTCAACAGGTGCTTGTGAAGACGGAAGAGGGGACGTTTTGCAGACTTTCGCTGCCTTCATGGCTCGGGAGCTGGTGAGGCGATCTCCTAGCTATCCTGTAAGCATATGCATCTCAATGCCGACGATTATGTAGTCATCAACAGTACTTAGACCTAACGCCCATTGCTCCGGAATAAGACCTGCTTCTCTGAAGGCCAAGCTGATGGACCGACGCATACTGTAGATCCACTGTACTGGGCCATGGCCGTAAAGGCGGTGATCGCCATTTGTGGCCGCATGACTCCTCTGGAGAGAAAACGAGCAGCGAGCATAGCTCCATACTTACTCAGGTATGCTCAAGGAACGGACTGCTCATTTTTTCCAGCGACTTCGGCGGTAAGGTCTGCGAACATAAATGCTGCGTGCGTGAGGTACTCGCTGCACTTACTCGCAGGGCGACACATTTGCACGGATAGTGTTGCCTAGCCAAAAAAAAAAACGCACGCGGCCTTCTGTCGAAGCATCGACCTCAGCAATGAGCCAGGGAGATGCTGAGTGGGGGGTTATCGTAAAATCTGGGTCTAAGAATTCTATGCTATCCTCAGCGTTGGTCTAAAGGTATCAGACCTACCGTCATTCACACCTTCCTTGTGAGAGGGTCGTCATAGATTCGAGAGACCCGTTCTCTGTCTCGAGGAGCAGCAAGATTGACGAGGGCGACGTGGATGTGGCTCAAGACGCGGTGAGGTGACATTGCATTTCCCACATCAGGGCGCTGGCGTCGAGCGCCCACGACGTGTCGCGTGTCGCCGAAGCCCTTTCCTCCTCCGTCATCTATCGTCTACGCAGCCTTCCCCCTCTCCCTCCTCCTCGTCCTCCTCCAGCGCGTACATGGCCTCTCCTGCTCAGCAGCTGCCCCCTGGCTGGGCGGCCGAATGGTCAGTTCACTCCTGCGACTGGGTTCTGGCTGTGATTGATCGTAGAACAGGGACCAAAACGCCCAACGCTACCTCTTCATCGGTGAGTCTCACCTTCTCCGCTGGCGCGAACAATGTCGCCGACGCGGCACCTGCTGCGTACGTTAGAGACCGCGACTGGTAGGACACAGTGGGAGCCCCCTTTCCCTGACCCTGAAGGCCTCAACCCTGCACCGAGCGCATCTCCCCCGCCCGCTCAGTCTCACCATCACACGAAACGTCGTCAGTACGCAGCTGGCCAAACCCAAGCATACTACGGCTCAGACACGATCGCTCCGCCTGGTCCTCCGTACGGGGGCGTTCCTGCACAACCTGGACAGCCGCAACCTCAACTCTTCACTCCAGGCCTCGCGGGAGACGGCCAGTTCGCACAGCAACAGATAGGTGTCCAGCCCGGACAGGCACCCTATTATGGGCAGGCGCAGCCGGAGCCAGAGTACATCAACGCGCCTGGCTTTGGGCAGGGTCCGGCGTATCAGCCGCCTGGCGTGAACGCGTTGGCCGACCAGTTCTCTCAGATGGGCGTCGGCCAGAAAGGTCTCAGGCTGTTTACCACGAACCTCCTCGCTGCCCCTCCGGATCCGCTAGAGCTGCACCGCCCTCCTCCCGACATTGTCCTCCCGCCGAACTCCTGTCTGTCTAACTCTCCCTTCGCGAACGCGGACTCGTCTTATCAGCGCTGCACTGTGAACGCCATCCCGACCTCCAACTCTCTACTTCAGAAGTCCAAAATCCCTCTTGGTCTTGTCATTACCCCCTACCGCTCTCTGAAGGAAGGCGACGAGCCTGTTCCGCTTGTGACAGACACTGTCATCGCGCGATGCAGGAGATGCAGGACGTACATCAACCCTTACGTTCAGTTCATTGACGGTGGCAACCGGTAAGTACTGCGTCCAAATCGCGCTTGACTATACCTCATCGTGCACAGCTGGCGATGCTGCATGTGCTCGATGTCCAACGAGGTGCCCCAGCTCTTCGACTGGGACCAGGTCCGGAACCAGCCGGGCGACCGCTGGGCGCGCGCGGAGCTCAACCACGGCGTCGTCGAGTTCGTCGCGCCGACGGAGTACATGGTCCGGCCGCCGCAGCCGGCAGTGTACGTGTTCCTCATCGACGTGAGCCACAACGCCATCCAGTCCGGCATGGTCGCGACGGCGACGCGCACGATCCTCGAGAACCTCGACCGGATCCCGAACGAGGACAACCGGACGAAGGTCGCGTTCATCGCGTTCGACACGTCCCTCCACTTCTTCTCGCTCCCGGTGCGTGGTCACGTCGTGCGCTGCGCGTATTGAGGTGTACTGACTGACGCTTGGGACGGGCACAGGCGGGGACTGCGGACTCGAGCATGCTCGTCGTGTCGGACATCGACGACGTCTTCCTCCCGAAGCCGACGGACCTGCTCGTGAACCTGACGGAGAGCCGCCCTGCGATCGAGAACCTGCTTAGCAGGCTCAATGACATGTTCCAGGACAACCACACGATCGGAAGCGCCCTCGGTCCCGCGCTCCAGGCTGCGTTCAAGATGATGGTACGTCGCAAGTACTGCGACTCGGGTCTTCTGCAGGTACTGACACTTCGCAAAGGCGCATATTGGCGGTAAAATCCAGGTCCTTTCGGCTAGCCTGCCCTCAGTCGGTGCTGGTGCGCTGAAGAACCGGGAGGACCCCAAGGTCCTCGGGACGTCGAAGGCAAGTTGCCGTTATATGCGCTTGTGGCTGTGTTGTTGACCGTTTTCTACAGGAATCCGCGCTCCTCCAGCCTGCTTCGCCATTCTACAAGACTTTCGCCATCGAGTGCTCTCGGGCGCAGGTTTCTGTAGACATGTTCCTGTTCAGCTCTGGCTACCAGGACGTGGCGACGCTTGGTGAGTCTCTTGATGACTACAGACACGAGATATGCCGAGCTCATGCCATGTCCTCACAGCTTGCCTTCCGCACTACACCGCCGGCCAGACCTACTTCTATCCTGCCTTCAACGCATCCCGCACAGAAGATGCGATCAAGTTTGCCCACGAGTTCGGCGAAGTACTTGCAATGCCCATCATGCTCGAGGCCGTCATGCGCGTTCGTGCATCGAAGAGTGAGGATAAACCCTGGATTGCCGTATGATTCTCTATTGACGGCCTAATGTTGCAGATCTCCGCATGTCTGCGTTCCACGGAAACTTCTTCGTGCGCTCGACGGATCTGCTGGCGATGCCCTCGGTCCCGCAGGATCTCTCGTATGCCATTGAGATCCAGATCGAGGACAACATCACTGCGCCCTTCGTCGTTCTCCAGACCGCCGTTCTCCACACCACTTGCTACGGTCAGTGTCTTCTCCCTCTCCGTTACAGAAGTACTCACAGCTTTGACAGGCGAGCGGCGCATCCGTGTCATCACCACCGCGCTGCCGACGACGAACAACCTGTCAGAGGTGTTCGCGTCCGCGGACCAGGTCGCGATCGCGACGCTGCTCGCGAACAAGGCAGTCGAGCGCTCGCTGACGCACAAGCTCGAAGACGCGCGGGACGCGGTGTTCAACAAGATGGTCGAGATCCTCTCCGCGTACAAGGCGAGCATGACCGCCGCGGGCGCGGGCGCGAGCGCGCAGCTCGCGATCTCGGAGAACTTGAAGATGCTGCCTGTGCTGTTGCTGGGGCTGCTGAAGAACGTCGGGATCAGGCAGAGCGCGCAGATCCCGCCGGATCTGAGGGCGTATGCGCAGTGCCTGCTCACGACGCTCCCGTCGCAGCTGCTTATCCCGTACATATACCCGACGTTCTACTCGTTGCACAACATGCCGCCAGAGGTAGGAGTTCGCGTACGCTTAGATTTATGAGTCGTGCTTACCGTTTGCACCAGTGCGGTACTGTTGGAGAGCACGGTATCATCATGCCGCAGCCGCTCCCGCTCACGTCAGAACGGCTCGAGCGTCACGGTCTCTTCCTCATCGAGGACGGGCAGACGATCTTCCTCTGGGTCGGCAGGGACGCGGTGCCGCAGCTCATCATGGACGTGTTCAACCTGCCCAACTACGAGGTCCTCCGCGGCGGCAAGGTACGTTCCTCCTCCTGCCACTCACCATCTCCGACCTGGTGTGCTGACGCGTTCGTAGACGACGCTGCCGGTGCTTGAGAACCCGTTCTCGCAGCGGGTGAACGCGGTGATCCAGAAGACGCGGGAGATGCGGCGGGGCGTGTACTACCCGCACCTGTACGTCGTCAAGGAGGACGGCGAGCCGCCGCTCCGGCTCTGGGCCCTCAGCTGCCTCATCCAGGACCGCGCGGACGTCTTGCCGAGCTACCAGCAGTTCATCTCGCAGTTGCGCGACAAGGTGCGTTCTTCATCCTCTCGCTCGTTCGTTTTCCTATAGTGTGAGGTGCTGATGCGATGGATGTGACAGGTCAACGGCTCAAGTTACTAGATGTAGATATACGCGTGAGCAGCGGCAGGAAAGAAGGCTGGAAGGGAGGCGGAAGTCGGGGACGGAGACGGAAGCGCGCAAGAATCGGGGCCGGAGCGTTGTTCTCTTTCCGTTGTGTCGAGTATTCGTAACGTATGATCACCCTTGTCGTGCCTCGAACTTTTTTGCTATCTATTATAGCTCCGGAACGACTGCGCGACGGACCGCGTTCGGTGGGCGAGAGGGGTATATCGGTGTACTTACTGTACGCCTGCTATCAGGATGCAAGGCGCTTGATTGGCCGCACATTCGGTCGGGACTCGCCCATCTATGACTTCATCGCACAGGGTACTTATCACAGGACATCGCTCATACAGAAGGCAGACGTAGGACCGACGTTCTTTCTCGTCGACCACAACGTCAACGAGAGCACGTACAGCTAGAAACTAACAGTCCTAGGTGTCCTGAAGTCCCGCAACGATGTCAGTCCCGCTAACAGCCCACCTCACCTCACTCTCGACCCCGCGCCCGTACTCCGCCGCGACGGAGCACGCGTTCCTCACCGCCGCAGGGACAGGCACGCTCCCGCCCGCCCTCCTCTCGCTCTACCTCTCGCAAGACCGGATCTACGCCGCACACGCCTACCCGCGCTTCCTCGGGCAGCTCCTCGCGCGCGTCCCGCACCCGCTCTCCCTAGACGACGACGCCGCCGAGCGCCTCCACGCGGACCTCGTCGGCGTGCTCGCGGACGCGCTGCAGAACGTGCGGCGCGAGGTCGGGTTGTTCGGCGAGGTCGCGCGCGCGCACACGCACGGGGTGCGGCTCGCGCGCTGGCGCTGGCGCGAGCGCAAGGCGACGCGCGACTACACGGCGGAGATGGCGCGCGTCGGCGCGCTCGGCGCGTTCGAGGACGGGCTCGTGTTCTTGTGGGCGATGGAGCGCGTACGTCGTCGTCTTGTCCCCCGCCCGAGGTGCGGATGCGTGTGCTGACGTCGAGTCTGCGTGGGGGTGGATGTGGTGTGTGGGGTGGTTGGGGGGTGTTTGTAGGTGTACTTGGACGCGTGGAACTACGTCAAGTCGCTCCTGCCCAACACGGCCGCGTCTGCGAGCGCGACGCCGGAGACGAGCGCGGCCTTGCCCGCCATCCGGACGCTCGCGGACAACTGGACGAACTCCGACTTCGTGAAGTTCGTGGACACGCTCAGAGACCTCGTGGACAGGTATGTAGGGACTGAGCCTGAGGGCGCGCCCGAGCCTACCATGTACTCAGTGCTCACCGAACACGAACCACACACAGACTGGACATTGTGCCAGGCAGCCCGGCCTTCCTCCGGGCAGAGGAGATCTGGGCGAGGGTGATCGAGCTTGAGGAGGCGTTCTGGCCTGTGGGCGGGGAGGAGCTGGGCGCACTCTCCGTAGACGCTGATGTCTGAGCATGACCCAAGTACTGCAGGGGACTTTCTCGATCGAAAATCAACGCAAAACATATTCTATCACATTTCCATCACATGTAGCACAGCACATGGAGAACACAAACAAGCACGCAAGCAAAACACACTGATCAGAGAGCCTGCACCTCAACATGAACACTCCTCTTCCTTTTTTTTCTTTCTTTCTTTCTTTAGTTCTTCACATCATTCAGTTGGCAGTCGTTGCCGGAGACCCTGTCAAGGCCGGGCACACACAGCACAATGGCAGTGCAGTACTGCACGTCAGAAGGCAGCAACACACAGCACTAGTGGAGCACGAGACACGCACCAAGCCAAGCTACCGAGCAGCTGACCTATGAGTTCTAGCAACATGCTGCATGCGGTCGTACTTGCGAGCAAATTGCTTGGGGCAGGAGGGGCACGGGAAGGGGCGCTCGTGCAGGTGCACGCTCTTGACGTGCTGCTCCATGTTCCATTTTCTGGTGAACGCTGTAGTCCGAGCCGAGCGGTCACGGTGAAGTGCACACCGGCAAGAAGCATCGTGAGCATGAGCTTGGTGGGGCAGTCCACATCAAAGGGAGGGTACGTACTTTGGGAGCATTGTGAACAGGGAACCCGGTCGCTCTTTGGTTTGTTGGTTTGGGATTCAGGGGAAGCCTGGCGGTGGTAGTAAGGTGAGCTGCGCATCAGGTACAGTGTAATGTGCACACACAGAGGATGGGACACTCACCAGACTGGCTGTGTCATCGCCACAGGGCATGTTGGTGTATGTGGAGGCTAGAGGGGAGATACACATACCCAGGCCCAGTGAGCAAAGAGAGTCTGCCTAGGCCACCGACAACATGGCAGCAGCAGCAGCAGCAGCAGCAGCAAAGGAGCTCACCAAGGGTGGGGTTAGACTGCAGTCTATCAAAAGTCGGGGGGTTGCCGGTGTACGGCGGCAGCACCTGGTGTTGGTACAGAGGGAATGTCCCCTGGTCGGCGGGCAGAGCCGCGTAATTAGATCCGGGGTGGACAGAGGCGGCCGCGAGGGGCGCGCCGTAGTGAGATTCGAGGTGCCCGTAGGGGGGCCCCGGGTGGGTGTAGTAGGGGGAAGGGACCAGCCCATGGGTCGGGCCAATCCATGAGACCTGCGACGGATGGACGGTCAGCGTGTAGAGGGAGAGAGACGCGCGGGAGATGAGAGACGATGCGAGGGCGACTGGAGTGGCTCGGGCGTGGGGCGGTGCAGGCGGCTCACCTGGTCGGCCTCGGTAGCCGGTGGGTCGAGCGTATTCACTACCGAGTGCTCTGTAGCCTGCAAGTAGAGCTCGGAGGCGTACACGGCGGGGTCGGCGGGGGCGTTGTACGGGTACGGCAAGTACATTGCGGAGGCGGGGTGCGGTCGAGGGCGGGTTCAAGCTGAGCGGCGGCGGCGGCGGTGGTGGATCGTGCGCAGGGGGGTGAGGCATTGTGGGGGCCGTCGCGCGCGATATAAGTCTGGGGGGCACTTATGAGGCTGCAGTAAAGAGTGTTCGACTGTCGCAGCTGAGCGCCAAGCGGCGGACCTGTGCCCTCGTCCGCCTGCCGCGACCCGGAGCCTTGGGTTACCTGGGTTGGGCCTGCAGCGGCGGCGAGTCATCCTGGGGATGCCCGATGGGGTATATGTGTGCCGCATTCATCTCGGGCGCGCTTCGTGGCTGGTGTACGGGAATGTGGACAATTAGCCCTCGCAGAGCGCGCGGGGTTTGGAACGGGGTCGGCGGGTGCCCCGATTGGCGGAGCGGACGCCGAGGAGGGCAGCGACTTGAAGTGCGACCCGCGAAGGAAGTGGAGGCATTACCCTAGACGGTAAGGACGCGATAGAACAGCTGCGTCGTGAGAGCGCACGCTGCGACTGAATTGTGCAGCGAAAAACATGTTCGCTGTACACCACGCGGGGTTCCGTCTGCGTCGAAGAGAAGGGCGCAGGGCAGTCATACAGCTGGCGTGCTCCCGAGGTGACTCACCCAAATATCCAAGTTGTGCCAGAATAAGACCTTCGCGGACGAGCCCGAGGGAGGACAACAAACGTGGAATGCCATTATATGCTCGACTAGACAAACACCGTGGTGGCCGTCGCAGCGCGGCCGCGGACATCGTTATTGCTGCCACGAAGCGCCCGCAGTGTCCGCGCTCAACGTCCGCTTCCGGCTCCGTAATGAGACGGCTTCTGAGGGCGCTTGAGAAGGTCGTATATGCGCAGTCGCCGAAATCTGCCAGAAATAGACAAAGTGATGGCCAGTAGAGAAGGTAGCGAGTATAGCGACAGTCCAGCTCAGTACCCATGGGTGAGTGCAGCCCAATCTGCCTTAAACAGATGTGGCACCAGCGACGGCAGAAGAGGTGGACTCGTTGAAATATTGTCCGTGGAATTCGAGCCCGAGTATCCCGCCCGAGGAGCCGAGCCGCTGTATGACCCCAAAGCAAGAGAGGAGACCTTAGAGCTCGTTAAGTCGCGGTCGTTATTGTCGTTTGCTAGACGTGCGGATATTGCCCGAGTATGGGAGACCAGACTGAATACGGTCCGAGTTGCATAGCCATTGATTGTGTCATCGCGGCATGCACAGTCACGACTTCGGTCCACAGTCACCAGGTCAAGAGAGAAGCCGATATGCATAACCTCGTGGATCTCAAACAATGAGCGATCCTTCTCAGAGCCGTGTCCTCGACAGATCCACGAGGCCGAAGACCCAGGTGCAGCGGCGGCGGAAGAGACGAAGAGAACATACAGAAGCGCTCGCAGCCCAGCACTTGACCAACTTGAAGGGCAGCCAGATTCCCACGCACACGAACGGGCCTAAAGCATCCACAAAAGGACACTGTGATGGCTCCCGAATACTACCACTCAATAGGACGAACAATTGAGGTTCCTCTATGGCTTTGGAAGTCGGGAGTGAGGCACTACGCGGACCAGTGCGACAAGACTTCGCATGGGGCCGTAGATGCTTCGACATCGGCAGACGCGGCCAGATCATGGTTGGGCGGATTCGCCGGTGTCGGCCTCAAAAATCCCTCTTCGACGGTCCTCCATCAGCGGACGAGTGAACACCGTCGACAGTGTCAGACACGTTCTGGCGTACCAAACGCGAGTTAGCCTTCGGTACTGACACATGCTTGGAGGCGTACGCGTGTCTCTGGTGCGCCACCATGACGAACCACAACACTTGCCTTCTATGGCGCGCTTGGAGCAACACCACCCACTCCTCGACGCGAGCCAGGACCTCCTGACAGCCGGAACTGGGGAGACGCGGTCCAAGATGCTCCCGAGCGGCGTCGGTGGAGGATACTCGCAGCACAGGATGACGGTCGTCAGGGGGCTCGCGCGCGAGCTCAGGCACTCCGGCAGAACGTCATCCTGGAGCGGTGGATTCCCGCCCCCCCTGTCGCAGACGCTGCGGGGAGCCACCGCGCGACTGCATATATGAAGGCGGGGAATGAGCAAAAGGTTCACAACAAACAACACACTTCCCATCCTCCTCACGAATACCCACGACGTTTGACCCCGCGACGGACTCGAATCCTTCACCCCAACTTACCTATCAATCAACATGCCGCTCTTTGGAAAGCACAACAAGGTCAGCGCGTCCCGCCCGCTCGCCCTCACTATGCATATGAATAACTAACATCGTGCTCTCACAGAACTCTGGCCGCCACGCCGCGAAGCACGACGCGCGCCACGACGCCGACCTGAACGCCAACCAGAACATGGGCCAGCCAGGCTCCGGCGTCGGCGCCGGCGCCGGATACCCCGACCAAGCAGGCTACCATAACTCCGTACGTCCGCCACTTCCCTCACCCCGCCTCCGTCCATGGACCATACGCGCTAACCTCTATCACCTCTATAGGGCACCAAGACCGGGACGGGCATGCCAGTGGGCGCTTCAGCCGACCCCTATGCCGCACACAACACCAACACGAACGCCCCCACCACCGCTGCCGGCATGGGCGCAGGCGCGAACCCGACCGTGCCCCCCGCGAGCCACATCAACGCAGACAACACGCGCACGGGCGGCGGCGGCGGCGCGGGAAGCCGGCTCGCGGGCAAGGCGGAGCGCGCGGCGGGCACGCTCGTGGGGAGCCAGGCGCTGAAGGAGCGCGGCTTCCAGAAGGAGCAGGAGGCGGGCGCGTTCAAGATGCAGAGCGCGGAGATCGCGGAGGCGGAGCGCCTCGAGAAGGAGGCGCTCATGCGCCGCGAGCGCGCCGTTGCCCACGGTGAGTCGCCTTGTGCTTTCTATGCGCAGGGACGGAGAGGGGACGCTGACGCTTTGTGGGGTGGACGTGTAGGTGCGCACCCGGATAACAGGCACCTCGGAGGGCTGCAAAACGCGAACACCTTGTCGGACGTGACGGGTGGCCAGGCCGGTCAGCCTACGATGGGCGCTGCTGGGGGACCGGGCTACTGATGAGGTGCTTCCAGCTGGATGGTGTCACATATGATGTTGTAGCATAGCGCCGTGCGCGCCGGCTTGTATCAGTAGTATTTGAACTCGGAGTCTCATTGTACTGTATGCTTTCGTATCATATGCTTTGATCAGGGGGCTTTCACTACCGTCCCTGCCTTTCAAGAGGATGATCTAGATCGTCAACATGCGCGAAATGAAGCAGTGTATATCCCCCTCCACAACACGTGAAGGAACTCACTGAACATGCCCTGCTTCCTTCTGTCACTGTGGGACATACAACGCAGGCATCATGCAGATCTCCAACGGAACATCAAACGGAGGTGTTAAGGGATATATCCGTCACCGGTAAAAGAAACTACATGTGGCATCTAAGGAAAGTCGTCTGCCTGCCTGCCTATCTGTCCGTGAGCTGCTGCGCGCCCGCCTCCCTCTCAGAGCGACTGAAGGAGAGAGAGCGGTGCGCAAGTAGAGTCCGTTTTGCTGCGTATATCGTCCGTGCGTCGTCGACTCCTTCTCCTACATACCCATCTCCCTCCGCAGATGCTCTGTCGTACACCCCTTCCAGTCCCCATCTCCATTACAGCACCCGTTCTCGTACATGTCTGGCGCGGCGATGCGCGGACGCACGCACGTTCGACTGCGGCGAAGGCGCTTACTCGGTCGTGACCGACTTCGCCCTGTAAAACACCACCATCTGTCAGCCACCGACCTCACAGCAGCCAGCGCGCAAGCACAAGAAGCGACTCACAGGTTCCGGGGGAAGTCGACGTCGAAGCCGTTCCGGACGGCGAGGTGGTACGAGAGGAGCTGCATGGGGATGATGTTGAGGATGCCCTGGAGGCAGTCGACCGTGCGCGGCACGCGGATCGTCTTGCACCCCTTCGGGATCGCGTCGTCGTCCTCGTTGCACACGACGATCGGCTGCGCCTTGCGCGCGGTGATCTGCGCGTACGCGGACTGCACCTTCGGGTAGAGCGAGTCCTGCGTCATCACGATGATCACCGGCATGTTCTCGTCGATGAGCGCGAGCGGGCCGTGCTTGAGCTCGCCGGCGAGGATGCCCTCCGAGTGCATGTACGAGATCTCCTTGATCTTGAGTGCACCCTCGAGACACGTCGCATACCTAGCAGAGCGTAAGACTCGGCACGGTGTAGCGATGCAATGGGCGACTTACTGGTAGCCGCGACCCATGAGGAGGAGACTGCGCTGGTTGGCGAGCACACCAGTGGCAAGCTCCTGGAGGCCCTTGTCACCCTCGAGAACCTTCTTGATCTGGCCGGGCAGCTTGTGCAGACCATCGATGATCTGGTTGCGGCGCTCGGTCAACGAGATGCGGTCCTCAGACAACTGGAGGGCCATCATGAGAAGCGCGATGTACTGCGAAGTGTACGCCTATAATATCGCAGCCAATCAGCACGGGTGCATAGCAATCTTCCATAGGAGATTTCGTACCTTGGTGGAAGCAACACCAATCTCGGGACCGGCGTTGATGTGGACACCGCAGTGGGTCTCACGCGAGATCGTCGAACCGACGGTGTTGACGACACCGACGCAGAGCGCGCCACGCTCCAGGCAGTAGCGGAGCGCAAGGATTGTGTCGGCCGTCTCACCGCTCTGGCTGACGAACACACAGACATCGTCACGGAAGATGGGCGTCTTCCTGTCCAGGAAGTCCGACGCGAGCTCGACGCTGACCGGGATCTCCGTGAGCTCCTCAAAGATCGCACGGGTCGCGATCGCAGAGTGGTAGCTCGTCCCGCATGCGCAGAACACGATGCGGCGGCCCCGGCGAATGATGTTGAGATACGCGCGGAGGCCACCAAGGGTGATGCGGTGCTCGTCAAAGTTGACGCGACCACGCATGGTGTTCACGACGGACTCTGGCTGCTCGTAGATCTCCTTCTGCATGAAGTGGTCGAACTTGCCCTTCATGATCTCCGCGAGCTCGATCTCGAGGGTCTCGATCGTGCGGTGCTGGGCCTGGGGCGCCTGGCCGTCCTCGTTGCGGCGGAGGCGGTGGATGTGCAGCTCGCCTTCGGCGATGTGGGCGATGTCGTCGTCCTCGAGGTAGAGGACGCGCTTCGTGTGCTCGATGATCGCCGCAGCGTCAGAAGCAACGAAGAACTCGATGGGCTGGGGCATGCCGTCCTCAGACATGAACGCCCGGGACTGAGTGCGGAGGAGGCTGGGGCCCGAAGGGGGAGCGAGAAGGCCGCTTGCGGAGGTGGGAGGGGGGACTACGGCATGTTAGGTTACGCGTCGCAACAATATCGAGGGCATGACTCACGCTTGTTGGTGGACTCATCGGGGCTGTTGAATTCGACATCGACGAAGTCGACCTTGAGCTTCTTCTCGGTCTTCACACCAATGAGGAGGGGAGAGCCGCGACGAGCAGTGACGACCTCGTTGGGGTAGTGGGAGGACTTGAAGACGAACGCGAACGAACCCTCAAGCTCTTTCAGGACGGTCTTGATGAGCTCGGTGAAGCTCATGCGCTTGTCAGGCTGGGAGTCGTAGATGTACTTGGTGAGGATGGCGACAGCCTCGGTGTCGGTCTCGCTCTCGAACTTGTATCCACGCTTCTGGAGGACGAGACGGAGGGCAGCCGCGTTGGTGACGATACCATTGTGAACGACGGTGAACTCGGCCTTGGGGTCGGACTTGAGAGGGTGGCAGTTCACGATGGAAGGGGGGCCGTGAGTTGCCCAGCGGGTGTGGGCGATCGAGACCTGGGAGAGGAAAGTCTTGGTGGTGTCCATGTCGGACTCGGCGATCTTCTTGCGGAGGCCAGCGACCTTGCCGACCTCCTTGAAGAAGAACATCTCGCCGGGCTTGTCGCCGTCGATGCCAATACCAGCGGAGTCATAGCCGCGGTACTCTTGGCGGGCAAGACCATTGCAGAGGATCTCGCAGATCGTCTTCCGGTCCTGTGAGCAGAAACGTGTCAACGTGGCGCCCCATAGCGGCAGTTAAAGTGCGTGGTGGCCGCGTTGACGAGGGGCCGCAAGGGAGGGACGGGTGTATGCGCTTCGGAGAGGATCGTCGCGTCCAGAAATGTGAAATAGACGCGCCTTGCTCGACGCGTCCAGTCCGCGTTTCGAGCCAGCAACACAACCACCGAGATCATGATGTCATCACCGTCTCTGCCAGAACATTGCAGAATGGTGCTCTCGACAGCTGCCCGTTCACCGATGTTCGCGCCCGGGCACTAGCAATCTGTCGGCGATGCAGGTTGCTACCGCGACACGTCCAAGAGCCGCTGAACAGGAAGGTAGCTCGGGATCGATGTCGACTCCCGCCCAATCCCAACTACAGCTGCCACACCCGCCGTAGTATTCATGCCCAGCTCATGAGATGCCCGGATTGAAGTCTCACCTTCTCCTGGAGGTAGCTGCAGTACGCGAAGATTCCGCACATGATTGACTACGAGGTCTGCACGGGTTGATGGGCGTTTCTAGGCGTGAAGAAGCGTGTGCGAGCGCGTCGGATGTGTGGGTACGGGCGTAAGGATGGTCGGAGACAGGCAGACGGAGACGAGGGGGCAGAGAGAGAAGGGGGAGGATGTGTCGGGAAGATAACAAGACGGAGGAGTTTATATTCGCCTCGGACGCGTCGCAACTGAAACCATACTTGGAAGCTTACGTAACGGCACGCTAGACCCATGCTGTGCGCCAAAGTCAGCGCAGAGGCGCCCGTGCGCTGTCTTTCCCCGCGCCGCCACCTGCGCGTGGCACGTTCCCCTTCGCCCGGGGCCGTCTCCAGGTTTTCGCGACACCGCCCTCTGACCCGACTGCACCGCTCCCCGCATCATCGACGGCGGGGATGTTCATCCGATAGCGACGACGTTGCTCACCCGCGCACGGCTCCCCCTTGCCACCACCCCCTGCCGAGCGATCGCTGCCGACAGTCGAAGACCGGAGACAATGCGGGCCTTGCCCCAAATCGCGAGGTCGGCAAGTTCACGCCCTGCTAAACATGCCTCTACCGCCCTGGAGTTCTCCGAATACGAATATGGTTCGACCCCCCAAACGTGCGCACACGTAGTCGCGCTGGCTGCTCGTGTCGATTTGGGCGCATCACCAAGGATCGAAGTACACCGCTCGTGCGCAGGGCCGCCTCTGATTCCGCTCGCACCCTCCGGCCATTTTAGCCACACTTGTCGCTCCGAACCGCTCTGCCTCTGGTGT
This sequence comes from Trametes polyzona, assembly GCA_022606195.1. NCBI lineage: Eukaryota > Fungi > Basidiomycota > Agaricomycetes > Polyporales > Polyporaceae > Trametes > Trametes polyzona. The sequence goes on along the minus strand of JABYQF010000011.1, from coordinate 821,266 downwards.
TCTTGTCTCACACGGAGACACATCCCCTCCAAGACGTCTCCCCCTGCCAACTGGACTTCTTGCGGTAGAGTTCGGGCACTCTTCGGCCTCGGACATCTCAAAGCCCTCCAACACTCATGTCTACCGAAATAACACTGGATGAATCTCCGTGGACACGGGGACTGATCTACCCGCCATTGCCACTTCCCTCTTCCCGCAATTTCTCAGATGGCCGACCCCGGACCCCGAGCAAACTTTCGTAACTACCCGACCCATCTCAGGCGATGTGAATCTGGACAGCCTGGTCTGCACAGAGCGTTGAACCGAACCTCGGACATCTTATTTGATGGCTTGCTTCGTATTCCCGCATATCTCCTTCAGCGAACTCGGGAGGGTCCTTTCCTCCCGGCACGCTTTTAATTGTGTATGCGTGGCCTCAGACGAACACACACTCGATCACTTGCTTACTCCCGAAATTCTGCTTGGACGGCTGTTCCTTGACGCGTGAACTCTCCATCATTACTCGCGCCCGGAGAGACATAGTTGCTCATTACAACAGTACCCTTGTGCTATGGCCCAGGTGCCCTGACTTCTCCATTGCACTCGCAGTCTAGGGAGACGCAACCCCTTGGTCCCCGCGAGTCGGCTCCATCACTGAACTGTGATCTTACCGTGCCTCGCTGCACTGGCGTGTTCCCTTCGTACATTCTCCGCTACTCTTCCCTCCGACCCCGCTCGAAGCTGCGCCTAGCCGACCCGCTCACTAGAAGATCAGGCACACAGGTCCATAGCGGGTAGACCACGAGCCCACCCCCGATTTGTCGACTCGTGGCTGCGATCTACTCGACCTCAACGCTCCGTAGTGTGGCGTGTTCTCATACTTACGTCCAGGTCCCTACGCATACCCCATGCTCCGAGGAGATCGGATGTGGTGGGCATACCGGGCGACTTGGGCTGAACGGTGGCGTGATGCATATGAGAACGGCTCTGCGAAGCGGTTCTGCGAGTAGGACGAACGAAGTGAACTACGGCGGCGGTTTTTTCTGTGGGTGGTGAATGCGGTCTTATCTCAATATACTGGTCTTCGTTTCTCTTTCTTCACTCCTTGTACAACATGCCTAGCTATCGTCCAGGTAACTATAGCAAACTCGTAGCGGCAAACGTACCTAAGGCTGCGACATTTACTGGGAAGCAGCAGGGGGATACTATCACTATGATTAGTATTTGTACTTATTGACCAAAGGCTTTGACGCCCGCTGTTTCCGACGTCACTCCTCCAGCGACTGTTTGTCTGCCTCTGGTCGGAGACCGCCGAGTCCTTCATCCCCGTTCACGCCTATTCTGCTTCTACCCAGACTAACCTCGACGACTACTTGGCGTTTCCGACCTTTGAGACGACTAACAACCGCGCTTTGATAGCGTTCGGTCAACGTCTGTTGCTCTTTGTCTCCGGATCAACACCCTCTCACATCGCCTGTGTTGATTCCCTCCACCTAGCCTCTTCCGGAAATGCCGCACGCTCCCAAACCATCCGTAGACAGCGAAATGCACGAACTTTCTGCGGAGGCGGACTTCCTGGAGCAAAAGACGACGGTCGTACCCGTCGGCGCGAACGGCGAAGACACGAAGTTGCAGCCACACAACTCCGACCCCGATGCGCAAGCCATGGTGATAGAGTCCCTCCGTGCCCAGGTCCAGGACCTCTTCTCGCAGGTGTCGCAGCTGAACAACAAGCTGGTGCGGTCGTACGACCGCGTCTCCGACCTCGAGGACGAGCTGCACGTCACTTCGTCGAACCTCCGCCAAGCGACGCTCAAGATCTCGCAGCTCGAGATGGAGCGGACGCAGCACCTGTCTGCGCTGAGCACGGGCCTGCTCGTGGAGAAGTCGCACGTCACCACCGAGCTCAACCGTCTGATGGAGAAGGCGACGGAGGAGGCGGCGCGGCGCGGACAGGCGGAGAGCGCACGAGCAGAGATCGAGAAGGAGTTGGACGACCTCAGTGCGGGCTTGTTCAACCAAGCGAACACCATGGTCGCTGAGGCGCGTATGGCAGAGGCACGGAGTGCCCGCAAGCTCGAAGAGACTGAGGCCGCTCTCCGGGGTGCGGAGGAGATCGTCGGGGTTCTGCAGGCGCAGATGCAGGCGCTCCAGGCGGAGAAGGAGAAGGTGGACCGGCGGGTGGAAGACATGCGGGCGCGGATGGGCAAAGGCAAGTGGGTGGATCGCTCGCCCGAGGGCGGACGTCCACACAAACCACGACTACTCGCAACGCACGTCCCGTACCATGAGTTCCTCATCTTCGTCTCCCATCTCCGTGCCATCCGTCCAGCATCGGCCCAACCGCCTGCTATGTCCACCCTTCTCCCGCTGCCGCTGCTAGCGCGGCTTGTCGCAGAGGACTCGTACGTTATGCGAATCATCTACCAGGACGATCGGCTAATCCGGCATATACAGTGACCCTACCGTACGTTTGGACCTCGCGCCGTCGCTGAATTGGCTGTCGCGTCGGTCCGTCCTCGCGGCGATCCACAATGGACAACTTACGGTCGAACCCATGCCATTCTCGACTCTTCTCGAGGAGCTGGCCCCTCCCAGTATACCCGCCAGTTCCCACAATACCCACATAGTCTGCGCCCTCTGCGGCATTTCCATATACAGCACCAGTAACGACTCTCCGGGCAGCACTCCCACGACCCCCAACCCGGCACGCTCTGGTTCACAAAGCGCTTCTTGGTCGACCACCCTGTTCAAGAACGTGCGTAATGGCGACATCACCCTCCCTACGCCGTTCGCGGGACACAACCGTCACTCTGCTCAGTTTGCCCTTGCGAATTCCGAGCCGCCCTCACAGGTCTACATCTTCCGCCTGGAGGCGACGTCTTCTGGTCTGCCTGTATCCCTCCCTCTGTCATCACAACAACCTGGAACGCCTACAAGGCAATCAACCATCTACCCGCTGTGTACATCCGGATGGTGTCTTGCCCGGTTACGAACGACGTGTTCGCTCTGGGCATTCGTCCGCACCAGCATCGTGGAGAAGGTCTGGGAAGAGCCCCCATTCACTGACCGCCCGAACGGAACATTACAAGCCAGCATCAACGGAATCGCCAAGAAGCACGACGGCGCGAACGGCGTCGCTCCTGCGGCCGACAGCAAGCCTGCGATCCCGCCCCGCCGGTCGAAGATCGGGCTGGGCTCCCTCTGGGGCTCGATGCAGCGCAGCCTGAGTGGGACCCGCGAGCCGGAGAAGGAGGCGGCCAAGCCGAAGGAGGACGCGAGGCCGAAGCTGCCTCCCCGGGACCCGTCACGCAAGACGTTGCCCCCGCCCCCGCCTATGCACCCCTCCATTGCGCCGCACCATGCCCCGAGCAAGTCTATCGGACAAAGCCGACCGGTTCCGCCCCCGCCGCTTCCGAAGAGGAATCGGGAGCGCGATGGATCCCGTTCTGCCACGCCAGACCTCGAGCACAAGTCGGAGGCGCCAACTCCGGAGACTCGCACCGCCGACGCTACTCCGGAGAGTGAAGCGCGCACGAGCGCAGAGGAGAAGACCGAAGCGCCCGTCGCTGAGGCTGCTCCGGCTGCGAAGCCAGCAGAACTCCTCGTACCTCCAACGGACCTGTCGCGGACAGAATCGCAAGATTCGTTCACGACGCCGACGGAGGAGCTCGCGCCTGCCTTCACTGCATCTCCCGCGCCCACCGCCGTCCCCCTTCCTCCTTCCCAGGCGCCGACGCCTGAGCCCCAAGAGAAGGAACCTGCACCTGCAGAACAGCCCGCAGAGAGCACCCAACCACCGTCTGAGAGCGCCGCTGCGCCCGCGCCTGCCGCATCCGCTGCTCTCCACGACGAGAAGCCGCCATCACGCACCGCGTCCCCCGCCCCGCCGCCACTCCCGCGCAGAGCGGCTGCGCGCGCGCGACCGTCGTCTGTGAGCGTCCCGCCAGCCCCGGAATCGTCAAAAGCCTCGCCCGTGGACGCTGCGCCCGCCCCGTCGGAGGGTGCTGCGCAGCCCGAGATCCCGGCGCCGGTCGTGGAGGAGCCGGAGCCCGTTGCGGCGGAGGCCGCGGATTCTACGACGGTCGTTGCTGCGGACTCTGACGCTGTTCCTGCTCCATTGGCGGATGCGCAGAGTGAGCCGACTGAGGTCGAGCCTGCCGCCGTTGAGGAGAAGAAGGGCGACGAGCCTCTTGTCAATGGCAACGGCGACGCGGTCGAGGAGCCCGCCACTACGGAGCTACAACCTGACTCCGCGGCCGTCACGACGGAAAGCAAGGTCGAGAACGAGCCCGAGAAGACGGAACAAGAGAAAGAGAAAGCGGAGCCAGAGCAGGAGCAGGAGGAGGTCGAGAAGGTTGACGAGAGCCAGTACGTGGGCGACGCGACGTGGGAGGAGCGCACGTACAAGGAGCTCGTCCGTCTCCGCGAGGAGATGTTCGGGGCACGCGTCGGCGCCGTCGTGCATTGACCCCGATCGCACTGCAGCGCTCTCTCTTCTCCTCTCCTCTTCTCTATTTCTTTGTGAGGCCTCTCGGAGGTGGGTGCTATATGACGGGTTGGTTGGGCTCGAATGTGGGGGATGTATGCGCGCGGCTCGCACTATGCTAGGGACATCTATGAAATCGATCGAGGCGGCTCCGAGGCTAATGTTAGTAGTGTTGTACGGAGCCTGGACAGCTCGCAATCAATCTAGACGGGCGGACATATTGCGCACGATTCGTCGGTCTGCAGGATGATGTCGGTATGCGAACTTCTGCACGGCGGATCTGGAGACCTGCTCGATGATTGCGACTAGGAGGATCGATTCAAAACTCTTCGCGGCACGTTGGTACATAAGTATAGTGAAGAGAAGCGTCAACTCGCCGGTGGCGCTGACAGTTGACGTTGTATTGAGGCAAGCGCCCACATTGGGATGGTGAACCTGATTCGTCACTTCAGCCCGACTACCAGTACCTCAGTACTGGAACTACATGGTGAACTGTGTGAATTGACACTATGGGAATCTCGAGGTGTATGCAACAAGGCCCGTGGTATACGCGACGCCAACTACCCACCACGGCGGCGGCAAGTAAAGAGGTGTGGGGGTATGTGCGGGAAGCAATGCCTGACAGGGGACAGCAAAACGAGATAACAAGAGATGGAGGGACCGATGGAGAGCATAGAGGAAGGGGGCAGATACTGGTACATACGATCGAAACGAGGGGATAGCATACGAGAGAGACGGAGGGTATGGGGCAGCACAAACAGAACGTACGGAGGCGGAAGGTTCAAGAGCATGACGGAGAGCGAGTAGGAGATCGATGTCACGACGGCGACTGGAGAGGAAAGACGAGGGTTCGGCTTCGTGGCGCCGAGATGATTATCCTGCGAGAACCATTTGGTCCCACTGCGACGTGAGCGAATACGCAGTTCGCATCTACTTCTGGTCCGGCTGGATACGCCTGCCGAGGAGAGCCTGCTGCTGCGCCTGGGTGAGACGCTGAGACGACGGCCCCGCGACCGGTTGCTGCGCCTGGTTGCCCGCGGGGAGAGGGGGCACCGGCGGGACCTCGCCTTCCTGCTCGTCCGCACGGCCTTTGCCCGCTTCGTAGGCGTCGAGCTGTCCAAGCATTGCCCGTGCGTCGCGCACGTTCTCCGACGAACGCGACAGGATGATCCCGACGCCTCTCTTGAGGGCCGCCATGGACAATTTGCGGCCCAGACTGCGTAGGCTCCGCGTCCTGCTCCTCCCTGTCCCAGACGCGTCGTGAGAGGGGCTCGTACGGGACTGGCATGTGGACGCGCTCGGAGGAGACGTCGCAGGGGAATTGGATGACGGCTCAGTCTGTGCGGCGGGAATGTCAACAACCAAGGCCGGGGGCGGAAGCGGCTGCTGGTCGTTCTGGGCGGGAGTGTCGACGAGATCGTCGGACAGGGAAACGTCGTCGTCGGACTCGAATTGGATGTGAGCAAAAGCGGGGGGAGTGCCTCCAGCGGTGAGCAGCGCCTTCAGGGCACGCTGCGGGTCACGGGCGGTGAGCGCGAATAGGAGGTCTTGCATACCGTTGCGGAACTCGGCAGCGTCGAGGTTCGCCGATGCTGCCATCTCATCCTTTGCCGCCTTGAATGCCTCATTCTGCTTTTGAATCTCCTTGAGCAGAGCCTCACCCTGTTTGTGGATCTGCTCCTGTATAGCCGCCAGTCGTTCATCCGTGGCGTCCATCCTCTTCTTGATCTCGGCGGCCTGCGACTTGCTTTCGGCGACCTGCGACTTGCTTTCGGCGATGTGGGCGTCCAGTCGCGCGGAAAGTGCAGCGACCTGCTGGCTGGTCTCGGAGGCCGCGAGTGTTATCTTCTGGACGCTCTCCTCCAAGTCTGATCGCGTGATGAAAGTCGACTGGGCGGTGGAGGGACGGGTACCGCCGCTGTCCTCATTCGACGAGGGGGTCTGACGACCGAACGAGTGGAAGCTCCGTGTCTCGATAATCGCTATCACCGTGGGTCAGCACAGCACCAACGGATCATGAGACGACGGAGGGGCTGCAGAGGGACCTCGATACTTACAAGCGTCGTTCATGGTGGTAGTACGGTGTTTATCTGGGGGAGGGGAGTGGTAGGAGAGCTGGAGACGGATGGAGTGCGTGGGGGTCCTGAGCGACAGCGGGGGGATCGTGCGCAGGATTATATGCTGCTGGCGGGAGCGGGGACCCGTCTTATCGATCTCCTCCCCGGAGGTTATCGAGCGAGGTGCCATGTTGGGCGAACAAAGGACGTCTTCCTGGGCTAGACAAAACGAGCGGTGATGGCCTGAGCGAGTGACTCGATTTCGAGAAGCACGAAGCACGAAGCACGAGGCGGGGTAGGAACAGGGTCGGGGTAAACAACTAGGGTGAGCTGTCGGCGTCGTGAACGAAGCCCGTTCGGTGCGGATTTGTTCTCACACTAGCGCACAACGCGGGGTTGGAGACAATGGGCGCCCCGAAGTTGTCCTTGGCGCAACAACGTCCACGCAGGTGTTCTGGTATTGTGTTAAGGGAGCGTTCTGCAAAGGAGAACTCGAGCTTACGTGACTCGTTACCACTAATTGGCTTATGGACCTGCAGCTCAAATGACGGGAATAGTGAACTTGCAGCCTAGGACGAGCGTGGATAGACGAACTGGTTGTTTGCGTTTGTTGTCCGCGACCATTGACGCCCATTATGTTTCCCACGCCGGTGGCGCGGTTGTGCCGTTGTGCCATCCGGCGCAAGACTTGTGTTTGCATCTGTAACACAACGTCCACCATGGCATCCTCGTCTTCTGCTCCGCCAACGAAGGTCTCGTTCACTATCCGGCGACCCACTCCTCCTTCGCGCACAGAGTCAGAGTCGGAATCGTTCAAAGTCCCTCCCCTGCCTCGTCATCTTTCTGGCAACAATACTCCAAACAGCCCCCTCGCCCGCAGCACCCCACCCTCGCCGAAACGCAACTCGCGCACGTACACGGAGCGCGACAGCTCGGACGAGGACTCTGGACCGGAGGATGAACTCGTAACAGGATTTGACCAATTTGGTGTCCAGCGGTGTGTTTCGCCCCTTCCCCCTCGCCTTCGTGCGGGTCCTCAACTCACAGCAGCTCGCTCTTATGGCAGACTACATGAGAAACCGAAGCCACAAGGCCCGCTCGTCATCCCCGCGCTGAAGAACAGAGACTGGCGCGAGTTCGCGCACAAGCGCAAGCAGCTCTACGTCCCTCCTAGCGCTGCGGCAGTCACGGGCGCGGATGGCTCCGTCGGCGGACTGGGCACGCGCGATACTATCAACTCCGGGCCGCAGCTCACGGGCCTACAGGTCAAGAAGAAGCTGAAGGTGGAGGAAAATGAGGACGAGCCCATGCCCGAGCCAGAGGCCCAAGCTCCCGCACCGGCGGGCGAGGAAGTCAAAAAGGAAGAGGAAACGGACGATCAGAAGGCTCTTCGCGCGATCCTCGCATCTGCCGCGTCCGGAGGCGACGGTGGGATCGATGGACCGCAGATTGACATCATCCCTGCCCCGAGCGAGGACGACGCGTACCGACAGGACGTCGAGGAGCTCCCCGAGTCGGCCTCCTTGGAGGACTACGAACGCGTCCCCGTCTCCCAGTTTGGCGCAGCGCTTCTCCGTGGGATGGGCTGGAAGGAGGGCATGGCCGCGAGCAAACGCGGCAAGGGAATGGTCGAGCCCTGGCTCCCGCAAGCACGCCCAGCGCTCCTCGGCATAGGCGCGAAGGAGCGGGAGGTATTCGACGATGGGAGCAAGAAGAAGGGCGGCAAGGCGAGGCCGGAGAGACGATACGTGCCGGTCATCAAGAAGGAGCGACGGGAAGGCGGCGAGAGCGAGAGTGGGCGCGAAGGTTCGTCAAGACCGCGCTCCCCTGTGTCGTCGTCGAGACATGGGTCGAAACGACCGTCAAGGTCGCCTTCGCCGGACCGCAGAAAAGATCGGGATAGCCGGCGCGATGACCGCGACCGCGATCGGTATAGGGAGAGCGATCGTGAGAGAGACAAAGACAGGGATCGCCATCGCGAGAAGCGTCGTGACGACGAGCCGTCTCGTCGCGATCGGGACCGCGACCGCGACCGTGACTACGACTCTTCGCGCAGGGAGCGCGACCGAGACAGGGATTACGAGCGGGAGAGGCGGAGGGACCGCTCCGCGGAGAAGTACGACTCCAGGAGGAAAGAGAGATACTGAGCCGCTACAGTTCTGGAACACCCGATGGATGCTTTTTCTGACGCATTATTGTGACATTCTGCGCTCGCCATCGATTGTAATCCTAGACTACTCTGAACATGAGGCTACCCTTCCCCACGTTATTCTTTCGGTCGAGATCTGTTCATCTCAGAGCGTCAGCTAAGGAGCATACTCGAGGAGGGCAACCGGTAAGATTGAGCTTTCGTGATTGTCGTTTTCCGAGCTCGGCGTGCGTGGGTCCGCATGTCATTCGTTGATCAACGGTTGCGAGAATCTGGACCTGGAAATCGAGTTGTGGAGATGGGTTGTGGGCGTCACTGATGGTGTTGATCCACAACACCAAACACTGGCAATAGTGATGGCAGCCGTATTCAATATTTTGTCTTGAACAGCCTTGCGCCCTCTTACCCCTCGCTCATATCTCGTATCTCGTTCTGTAAGCCGCGAGCTCGATGCCCAGACTCGGACTTGCACAAATAGGCTGTGCGCGTGTGTATCTGCCGCAGTGTGATATCCCTCGATTGTCCTCAGGGTCTTGAGAACTACTCATTCACTAAAGATTACGTCCAAAAAAGAAGACGTCCGTACAGTAAAACGCAGCATTCTGCCGGCAGGCGATCCGACGACGCCATGCGTACCGGCACCCACACGTACCCACACAACACGCCACAGCAGTCCCGTCATCGGGCAATCACTCTGCGCCGGTGTACATCAAGTAGCCAGATCGCCTCCGCCAATCTCGACGTGCTCGCCGCTACTACCAAGTATAGGCTCACCCGCACACCTCCCAACGGCCCTTCCCAACACACCACAGCCGGCCCTCCCGCTTCCCCCACTCGAGCGCCTCCTCGACGGACCACAGCCCGACGCGCGCCCACCGCTCGTCGCTGTTCCGCAGCCACGCGAGGAGCTCGGGCGCCGTCGGCCCCGCCCCTGCGTCCGCCGCAGACTCCTGCGCGCGCAGCCGATCGATGAGCGACGGCGCCTTCCCGCGCAGTCTCGCAGGCGCGGCCTTCGCCTTCGGCTTGGGCCGCGGCGTCGCGTCGCTCGCTGACGGGGATGGTGGTGGGGATCGTGGCCGCGGCGGCGCGGCGGAGGCTTCGGCGACGATGCGGGTGATGGCGCGTTCGAGGACGCGCGCGAAGTATGCGGGGGTGAGCGGGACGTACGCTTCTTCGCCCGGCTCGGGCTCGCTCAACGACGCGTCGTCGTCGTCCCACTCGTCGTACGAGGGCATGCTCCTCGACGATGACTTGGAGTGTGTGTGTGAGGAGACGGAAGAGGACGTGCTGGTGTTCGCTTTCCAGAGCGCGTCAGAGAAGGATGTGGATGAGGGGAGGAGCGGGTCGAGTGCGGGTGCGGGGAGGGGCCGGATAGGCCCGTCCCAGAGGACGATGCTCCCGTCCTGAAAGAGCGTGCGGATGGCTTGGCTGAACAACCGTTTCACCTCTGCGCTCGTTGACTTCGCATGGCCAGCGCCCGTGGTCGTCTCCTTAGATGGAGCCGTAGCGGACTTGGACAAGGATGGCAGGCTCGATTGGGACTTCTCCCGACCTTGAGAGCGTCCTCCGTCCGCCTTCGCTTTCTTACGCTCCTCTTTCGCGCGCCGGTGTGCTTCGGCGTTGACTACCCGCCGCGCGAGTAGGGAGAGCTCGGGTACCCGGCGAAGGTGAGACAATGTATACCCGTACACTTGATTCGGGTCTTCTGTGTCGCTCTCGTCTTCGGTCTCGGTTTCTGTGTCGGAACACAAAGATGCGTGGAGGGTCCCGTCTACATTCAACGGCCGTAAGCGTGACGGGCGAGGCGTTTTCTCCGTAGACGCTCCAGTTGGGTAGCGCCCAGATTTAGTGGGCGTCTCGAGCGCTTCCTCACGGCGGGCCTGCGAGGACCGAGGGGACGGAGAGGGAGAGATAGAACGTGACCGCGAAAGATGCTTGGTACTGCGTTTCGGCGGCGGAGCGTTGTCCATGTAGTGTTTGATGTAGATGCGGAGGGTATGTATGGTGAGATCGCGTGTATGCAGACGGGCAGGGTGCCGTAGGCGAACGGGCGACTGTAACGAGGGCATCAGTATAATAAGCCACTCTCTGTCTCGGTGTGCTTACCTGCGAATGTCCATTGTGACTGGAGGCAGGCGATGATGTTGAGGCGACGGTACTTGGGGATGTGTTAGTCGATGCCACGGATGAGCGCACAGATGCCGGTGTCCCAGGTGGCTGACTACGTCGCTCGTACTCGTTTCCATGCTTCGAGGGGGATCCATGAGGGCTGGCGGGACAGTTATAGCAAGCGGTTCCCGATGCTTTCGGGAGAGGTGGCGGGACGAAGGGTGGCAACTCCTCCTTGGGGTGATAGGTGGTCCGGTGCAGCTCAACCACGTTCAACCAGTGGTTGGGTTCATCGTTGGGTGAAGAACAACGAGCTGAAGGCCATTCCGAAGGTTACTAGGATTTTATGCAACATACAAGCCGAACACCCACAAATTTCATCAACTAGAATAAGACGAGTGTCGTGCCTGTTGACCACGCGACCAACCACTTGAACAAGTTGACCAACACGGGCAATCGGTTTAGGGAGTGGAGGCGGTTGGGGATTCGACGGACTCGTGGAGGAAGTTGAGATGGTCGCCGCCGTTCTTGCTCGGGGCAGGTAGTCGGCGAAGGAAGGCCCAGTAACCTTCGCTTCCGACACTGCGGACGGCTTCACTCTCGATCGAGATTTGCCAGGGCTCGGAGGAGGCGCTTGTGAGTGTGCAGCTGCGCAGTCAATCACGGCGGTACCATCGTCGATCGTATATACGGTACGCTTTTCCCATACCGAGGCGCCGACCACAAGACCTACAAGCCTGATCGTTCTGCAAGGGATGCGTCCGAGCCAGAAAAACTCCATATCTGAGTGTGTTCATCAATCAGTTAACACGCTTCCGCTGCATGCATGTCTATCTCACCTCTCGACCCACTTTCACGCATTTCGTATACGTCCCGGATGAAGCAGGGTGTGATAGCGGCACGAGTGAAGGTCCAGCGATGATACTCGGCTAGTGTAGGCTTCAACGGCGGTATATCGTGTGTTGTACAGGTTGGTGCTCCGTCAGCAACTACGACATGGTCTGTGTCTTCGGTGTGTTTTATGCGGTGATCTTCCACTCGACGTCGCTTGGATGGCGACGACAGGAAGCATGAGGATGAGCTAGAGATCGTGGTTCTCAAAGTCGTTGTTCTGGTCCTGCCAGAGCTCATATAGTCACTTGCTCCTTCGGCTTTGGGTTCCAGCTTTGGACTCAGGATAGGATCGTGGCACCGAAGTAGGTACGTTGATGGTGGCCGCTGGAAGTTCCCACTCCAGCCTAGGACCCAAGTTGTAAGAAGTCAAAGCTGAACCTATACTGCTTGCCTGTAGAGATTGTACTCGCAGTATACGACCGAAACACAGAGACAGAGTGGCCGTCGTGGAACAAGAAACAGGCGCGTGTGGCAGCCTCGCGCGGCGCGTCGCGTCGTTCCACGTGATCAATACCCGCCAGTCACCTGATGGCCTCGCGTACAGGTGCAGTGGCGACGACTTGTCCGACGGCGAGCTCACTCCTGCCTTGTTCCTGCCACAGCCCTGCCATAGTGCGACAATCTCTGGCCTCGCGAACGACTACGCGGCTTTCTCAGCTCACACTGTGGACCATGCTATCTGTTGACCCGACACTTGAGCCATGATACAACTGTGCAGAGCAGAGGACGGGACAGTCGTCCGGTTGGATGTTTCCTTATGGGACCTGGAGAGGTATGTCTTCTTTCATCTGGCGTTACTATATGGCACTCGTGAAGCGCTATCCGGGTAATGGCATGAGCGCAACGTGCTGTATGGGTGTGACCCGTTGAGCGCTGCAAGCGAAAGAGACTTGTACGATGGCACAGGAGTACGGCGGGCGCATATCTACACCAAGGCTCTGAACGCTGCATATCTGTGCGCTTGTAACTCGCATAGTAATATGGGTGAACGCTGTGGGCGTGACGTACGATTCTGGCCTTCCGACTCGGGTCGAGTATGGTGGATCCACGTTGTTCTCTGCGCGGTGTCAATATCTAAGAGTTGTTGTCGCATATTTCTGGATTCTGTTACATATTGCCTACTGCGCCACGAGTACTTGCGCGGTAACTGGAACTGGAGCCTTGCTGACGTATGCGCCATAGGCTGGAAGACTTGGATCACTTCATCTCGGAGAAAACGGGGGTACCTCAGGATGCAATCTGGGCGTATCTGTCCGATGGACGGCCGCTAAGGAGCGATAACATCCGTGATCTTGCGGGTGTCGAGGACCAGGTGGAGCTCATGTCCGCCGAGTACCTACCATCCGCTAATGTGAACATAGACAATATATGTGTTCAACAAACTTTACCTCAGCATGGACATTGAACAAGCTCTACACGACTTACGCGCAGAAGCCGACCTACAGCCTCTTGTAGAAGGTGAGGAGCAGTCCTCCTTGCGCGCAGTTCACACGCTGGACACAGTCGCAGACGCCATAGCTTCGACACCACCATTTCGAATATCTCAGCTCGCGAGCAGTTATCTTCAGACAGCCTCAGCACACCTTGAACAGGTCAACCACGTCCTCGACTCTCTTCACTTTCAGCAGAACGCTTTGAGAATCTCCTCTGGCGCTCTGGATCTCCACATCCTCGCTCTCTCCGAGGGCTTCGAAGCTCTATCTACTGTCGCTCAGAGGGAGCTCGACCGGCAAGCCACGCTCCTCGGGGGAATCAACGCGGATCTAGAGATCGTGAGCCGAGTCGAGGTTCACGAGGAGTTTCTGAGCGACTCCGTTCGCAAAGCCAAGAAACCTGGCAGCAAGGGCCGTACCCTCGGGGACTACGTAAGCAAGGCGAAGATGGAGCAGGTGGCCAACAACTGCATGAACACGCACGAGGACCTGCGGGCGCGTTTCGACCAGATTCAGGAAGCAATGGCCCGGCTTACCCAGGGGGGTGATGAGGTAAGGCACGCGGTGGCGAACTGCAGGTAAGCCAATACCCGATGTTGCCGTGTAACAGCGTGCTGATGCATATCAGCTCGATAGAGGAAGCCGAGACGAGCGCGCGAAGAGCACAAGTGGCCTGGGAGAAGATATCTGCTATCCAAACATCTGCTGATCGTGAGTGGAATCGGCTAGTTCTGCATAGATGGCTTCTGAGTCGGCATGTAGGCCCTGGAGCGGCTTCAGAGCAGGCCCTTCACGGTAAGTAGCCCGTCTTCTGGTCAGTCGGAAGTCACGCTCTTACGGTTCTGTAGATCTGCGCCAATCTGACGCTGACCTTCGAACCGAGCTCCAACGTATTGTGGATATCAAGGTGCGTTTTGCCGGAGTCTTCCACAGTGCACTCTATTCACCATTATGCCGGCACGACGTATAGAACGCATATACCGAGCAATGCGTGTATACGATCCAGCGGATAAGCGAGCTTAATACGGAGCTTGTAACCATTCCATCTGCAATGTCCACCTTACAAACCAGCTTTAGAGCGAAGACGAGCTTCTCACATATTGCGCGCCTGCACAACATGCTCTATGCGTACGGCGCGACGGTCGTGGAAATTGTGAGGAGGAAGGAGTTCGGTGCGTGCATCGATGCGAATTGCAGATGTCTTGCTGAGGCGCATACAGCCCGATTCTTCTATCAACGGGCACAAAGCATTCTCGAGGTCATGGCGAAGCTCTCGTAGGTTCGCCTCTGCTCAGAGCACTAGACCCCGCACTCAATTGCTGCAGGTCGAACGAACGTAAACGACGACAAGCGTATAAGAATGAAGTGCAGGGAGAGCTTCCCTTTTCCGTGGGGCTTGATGATGCCGTCCCCAGCATCGACTTCTCTCCGCACGGCAACTCTGATGTTCCATATTCGCTGGAGCGCAAGGATATTGCCGGTCAGCACCGCATCTTGCGACTATGCTGATCGCCCCGGTGCTGATTATAGCACGCATCTTATAGATTTTCTCCACGTTCTCAACGATCTCAAACACTTCGGTCAGCAATCACAGGACGCCGCAGTAATGGCCTCTGTTGCAGAAGCACGCACAAAGTTGGACAAGCTCATCGACAAAATGGATAGCCTGGAGTCGGGCTTCGATAGAATTGCTGAACGATCCCGTGAGCGCCAGCATCCGTCGTATCACCGCTTGCGCTGATCACTTTCCCTTCAGTCCTCTCATCTTCGAGGTTGCTCAGCCACCGACGCAGAGGTACGCATTCATGCACTGATGACAGCACATGACGAGACGTTGACGAGATGCTGTCACGCTAGCCACGGAGGACGATCACGCGTTCGCAGAGCTATCAGCACAACTGCATGAGCTACGGCAGCAGAAGGCCGACGCCGACGCCACACATGAACAGAGCCGGGCCGCGATGGAGGCAGAGATCCACCAGTTGCGTGACTCGCTCCAGATGTCCGAGACGGCCCGCGGGCAGCTCGAGCGCGATCTGCACTCGGTACGTGCGCAACTGGAGAGCGAGGCGAGTGCGCGGCGTATCTTGGACGAGCGCAATACGGACTTGTCGGCCGAGGCGGGCAACAAGGGCGAGGAGCTTGCCCGCGCGCTTGCGGAAGCTACCGAGCAGGCGCGTACCGCTGAGCGCCTTCGGCAGGAGCTCGCTCAAGTCCAGGAGGAGTTCGAGGCCGTCAAGTCGCTGGAGGCCCGCAACGCGGAGAAAGTCGCCATGCTGTTGGGGGAGCAAGCGAATACCTTGCGTCGTCTCGAAGAGGCTAGGGCTCGCGGTGAAGACCTGGAGGCCCAGATCCAAGCGGCTCGCTCGGAAAGCGACGTGGTGAAGCAGGCACTGATCGAGGCGGGCAAGGAGAAGGACCGTCTCCTTCGCGCCCAGGCGTCCGAACACGACCGGTTACTGCGGGACCACATAGCGGAGGCGGACGGTGATCGTGCCGTCCTCGAGCACCAGTTCTCCGAGCTGCGGGCTGCGTTGGAAAACGCGGAACGCCAGCTCAAAGACGCACGCGCGCAGGCGGAGATGGCCAACGCCGACGCGGTCGGCTTGCGGGAGGAGCTGCAGCGCGTCGAGCATGAACTGCGCGATGCCCGACGAGACGAGCGGGCCGTGCGGGAAGACCTCCGCGCCGGACGGGCGTCTCAGTCCGAATACGAGCACCGGCTGGAGGAGAGTGAGCGGCTCGTCGCACAATTGCTTGATGTTGCACTTGCGTTCCGCAACGCGCACGTTAAGGCGTTGACTGCTGTCCAGGCTATGGTCGCTCATCCAGGTAGCAAGAACGCCGCTACAAACCTCGCCGACTCAATGCACAGCAACGGACGGCATGCCATCGTTCCACACTCTGGCGAGCCCCTGCCCATCGACCCGTCGGACCCCGTCGGGGCTCTCGAGGCTCTACGTGCCTTCGACCACGACCACTTCCTTGAGGCGATCAGCAAGGCGGGCTCGACCATCCGCAAATGGCAGAAGCAGTGCAAAGACTACCGCGAACGCGCGAAGGGCAAGATCTCGTTCAGGAACTTTGCCAAGGGCGACCTAGCCCTCTTCCTCCCGACGCGCAACTCCGTCTCGAAGCCCTGGGCCGCGTTTAATGGTGAGTCTGGGCGCAGGAATGATCGGACAAAGTTTTTCAGGCCCTGACCTCCGATATTTCTCCCCGGTGGTGATTATCACGTCTGGTTGTCAGTCTCCTTCCCACACTACTTCCTTCAGGCTACTGGACACCTAGCGGAGCAGTTGAAGACACGAGAGTGGATAGTGGCTCGGATTACCTCCATCACCGAGCGGGTCGTCGACTCCAAGGTACGTCAAGGCGGCGCTTATTTGCCCTGGCCGGCTGCGGCTTCTGACATTGTGGCTGTAACTGACAATGGTGCCTGCGCTTGACGTTTGCGTATAGGATCCGAGCACGAATCCATATGGGTTGGGCGATGGCGTCAAGTATTACATGCTCGAAGTAGAGGACTGGACTCAGCCGTCATACACCTCGAAGCGGCGGGAGTCGAGCAAGAAGCTCCCAGCGGCCGAACTGCCTGTGGAAACGTCGTCTCAACCCACACCAGCCGCTGAGTCTTCGGCTCCGATTCCAGTAGGTCCGCCGGAGCCGGAGGTGGAAGAATCGTTCAGTGTCACTCGCCCGCCGACGTCCCGTCTATTCCCACGGACACGATCCAACTCCTCGCCCACTGCTGGGCCGTCCTCGCTCTCCCGCCTTCTTGCACAAGCCGGGCCTGCTGAGCAAGTGGCTGCGTCAGCAGAGGCTGCTGACCCTCCCGTACCCCGTCCTGCGACGCCGTCTGAGAACGCTCGACCGTCTCCGGACACGTCTCCCACGGTGTCCCCGCCACCCCCTCCTGCGTCCCCGACACGCCCCAGCACCGGGTCTCATCCTCAAAATAGCCATCTGCCCGCTCAGCCGTCACCGCTTCGCCCGGGCTCGCGCGCGTCCCGTGGCTCGACTTCCTCACGCTTCTCTAGTGCGCGAATCCCGTTCGGCGCTGCGACCGGTGCGGCCGCGAAAGCCACGCCTACGACCGCTATATCGGAGCAGGCAGTGTCGACGCTGGCGTCGACGCCGTCATCGGGCTCAGGCTCTGGCTCGGATACAATCGGTATGCCCGGAGCGTTGGTCGGCTCGTACGTGCCTTCGCCGGAGGACTCGCTCACCGGTGGCATGGCCAGCCTCTTGTCCCAGACGCATCGGAGACGGACTACTTCCCACTCGGTGCTGCCGTCCCGCAACTCGATTGGGGCCATGCCCTCGCCAGCGACGACGTCGTCCAGCTCGCTCGCCGGTCTCGGTCTGGGCGCCGGCCCGAGTGCTGGGCCTTCCGCTACGAGCCGTCTCGCCAGTTTTGCCGGGAGTTGGGGTATTGGGTTTGGGCGCAAGGTGAAGCGCGAGCTGTCGGAGGCCGCCCAGTCTGAAGGTGGCGCTTCCCCGTCGAAGCCCACATCGCCCATCGGCCGCGCTGCCGGGAACTCCAGCCCGATCCCGGAGGCGCCATCGCCTACGGACACTACGGGGTAATTTAAGTCACTGTCGCACCGACATTTAATCATCTCCCTCCGCTTCTCGACGTCGATCTCTGTTGGCTTACTGCCGTTCTTGTACACCACGCTCTCTCCGCTACGCTGCTCGTCTCGCTTTAGGAACCGGAATCTGTAGATATACATCACGCGCACGCTCGTTGGACTACGGATCGCTGCTCGCATCTTTCTCTGTAAATTCATTCCTGTGCTACTTCGATTTCTAGAAGTCATCAGACCGTACGTGGTGGACCTACGGTAAGTGCGCCCTACAGGAGTGGGACCATCTTAGGTGTTTCTGGTCCACAAGCGGTCACTTTGGATGCGCTCCCAGGGGTTTACGTGCACGACGCGTGGTTTCTCCGTGCGGATTTGACCAGATGTAGGCGGGCCCAGTGAAAACGCCGAAAGTCGCCCTCCAGCCCGCGATCGCCACTACGGCACTACGGCGTGTGCAGCATGGACAGTGGTGGCGCAGGGCGGCCCTCTTGGCCGCGGGGTTTCTCCACGATTTCTGCGCGGGCCGGACGACGTGCGGGGGTGGCGGGACAGCGTCGAACGGGGCAGATGGACGGGAGGTAGTTCACCCGCCCCCACTGCGATGTTCGCAAACAATCTCCTTGCATGGCGGCGGACGAGGATAGGCACCGGACGGAGGGAGACGGAGGGCTTGGTACGGCCTCCGCGCCGCCGGGATTGCCTAGGCTGTTTGCATGGTGGGCGTTTCGTGGGAAAGAGGCGTTCGAAGCTTGGCACCTGGCCTGGCTGCGCGTCCCGACGGTCCGCCGTGGTACGTGTGACCCCATCTTGTTGAGACCGTTATTTTCGACTGAAGGGAGCGACTGCAGGGAGGGCGCTGTCGCGCAGTATGTTCCGTGAGTATCCGTGGAAGGTTATTGGCTTCGTTCCGCAACATGTGAGCGTGCCTTACCGCCATCTAAGTTCCCCAGACCGTCGCGCCGCATCCTACCGCCCCGTGGGGTGGAAAACATTCCCGCCGGGCGCGCAGCGACAGTGGGATCATTCTTGTTAACCTATTTTGGAAATATCCCGATCCGATCAATTAGTTCCAGCCGCCCGACCGCGCGGACGCATGGTCACATTTTGTTTTAACTTACAACATACAGCGGCGGCCGACGCCTTCCGACAGCCCGGGTCTTGTTGAAACTCGCCATAGACGATTCCGTGTTGCTCAGGGGGACGCCGAAGACGTAGCATGTTGAAGCGCGGGATGGCGGACCTGTCAGGCCGTGGACGGAAGACGAATCGCAAGCTCGTACTACAGAACAACGGTTCTATACCGTCGTGCAACACCGAAAGCGCAGAACCATCCGAATCAGGCATGCTTAAATTTCTATCAAAATCGAACGTGCTCGCTCATGTGTGCCCGTTTGGTTCATGCAGTCTCGGAAACGAAGCGACTCCTATCCGAGGCGCGTAGAACGCGGCGGACCAGGGGAACATCTCGCCAACGGAGGCGACAGATACTCGATGGCGTGGCTCCGTTCCTGGCCAGATCTGGTCGGGGTCTGTGCCAGGCGTCGCCGTCCAATGGGCTCCGTGGATCGAGTGCGGGGCAATCAAACGCGCGGGGAAACTGGAGAATCCCTGGAGAAACCACCCACATCCGTTGCACACTCGGTCACCTGGCCTGCCCGTCCCTCCTTCGTGATCGGGTCTCGTATAAAACCTCCACGCTCGTTTCTGCTCTCCTTCAGCTTCTCCCAGCTCGTTCCTGTTCCCGACACCAAGCCTATCTCGCCAGCTCATCATGGCCGTCGGTCCCGTAGCCACCGCAACCGGTGCGGACAACTTCATGCAGTTCGTGGACCCGAACAGGAAATGGTACAACAACCGGAGGTGCGTCGTTGTCTACTCGCTGTTGACATTGCCTCCGATGCTCATACCGCGACGTTTCCCCCTAGGCTCATCACCCTTCACGCATGGCTCGTCCTTCTGTGAGTTTCCCTTGCGAATGTCTTCCACGGGCTCGGAGAATTGACCCCCTTCTCCTTCTCAGGCTCATCACGTCCTCAACAAACGGCTACGATGGCAGTTTGATGAACAGTCTCCAGTCCATGCAACAGTGGAAGGATTTCTTCAACGACCCCCAAGGCGGTACTCTCGGCCTGCTGAACGCCATCCAGGTGACTCTCAGTGCACTTCAATCCTACCGTCCTGCAGTCCGCTCACTCCAGGGTGTACTCAGAACATTGGGTCTTTGGCTGGCTACCCCTTCGCCCCCTACCTCTCCGATGGCATCGGTCGTCGCCCTACCATCTGGCTCGGCGCCATCTGCATGTTGGCAGGTGCCGCCCTTCAAACCGCCTGCATGAACATTCATCAGTTCATTGGTGCCCGGTGAGCAGAACAACGAGGCACGGAAGGCGCTCCATCCTGACGCGGTTGCCAGTTTCCTTCTCGGATTTGGTCTTAGTATTGCGTGTGAGTGCATCTAGCCGCTCATAGAGCCCCGTTGCATTTCTCACGCGGTCATCCTATGAATAGCGAACGCCGCGCCCATGCTGGTTACGGAGGTTTCGTACCCCGTGTATCGTCCGCAACTGACGTCGCTTTACAACACACTTTGGTATTCCGGTAACATCATGTGAGTCTCGGGCCATATAGTCGACATTGGGCCCGACTGAGATCGGGCTGTCAATTCTAGCGCCTCCTGGACTGCGTATGGTACCGAGCACATCAAGGGCGAATGGTCATGGCGTATCCCCTCCCTCCTGCAGGCCACCCCCTCCGTATTCCAATTCTTCCTGATTTGGTTCGTGCCCGAGTCTCCCCGTTGGCTCGTTTCCAAGGGCAAGGACAGCCAGGCCCTCCGCACGCTGGCATACTACCACGCAGATGGCGACGAGCAGGATCCTCTCGTCCAGTATGAGTTCGAGGAGATCAAGGCCGCAATCCGTCTCGACCAAGAGAGTGAGTCGACAGGGAAGCCTCCGGTTAGCGGTGTTCTGACGTCAGTTCCTGCTTGCAGCCCAGAAGAACGTCGGCTGGAAGGCCCTGATTGCCACCAAGGGAAACCGCAAGCGTATGGGCATCATCATCGCTATCGCCTGGTTCTCGCAATGGTCCGGCAACGGCTTGGTGTCGTACTACCTCAACAAGGTCTTCGATACCATTGGTATCACAGACCACTCGATCCAGCTCCTTATCACTGGTATTCTCGCCATCTGGAACCTGTTCTGGGCCGTCTTCGCGTCCTTCCAGGTTGACCGCTGGGGTCGTCGGTTCCTGTTCCTCACCTCGGCCGCGGGCATGCTCCTCTTCTTCACTCTGCAGACGATCTGCTCTGCGCAGTACGCCCTCCACAAGACCGAGTCCGCCGCGCACGCTGTCATCGCGTTCATCTTCCTCTTCTACGCGTTCTACGAGTACGTGACCGCGTGGTTCATTACCGCTCTGCTACAGTTTCACTGACGGAATAACATCCAGCCTTGCGTTCACGCCTCTCATCGTGTCGTACACGCTCGAGATCCTGCCGTACTCGCTCCGTGCGAAGGGCTTCAACGTGTTCAACCTGACGATTTCCATCGCGCTCATTTTCAACCAATACGTCAACCCGATCGCGCTCGAGAACATTGGCTGGAAGTACTACGTGCGTTTCCCCCCATTACTCACGCTTTGCCCCTTTCCGCAGTGGTTGACACACATGCCCACCACAGATCGTCTACTGCGCATGGATCGCATTCGAGCTCGTGTTCCTCTACTTCTTCGTCGTCGAGACTCAGAACCGCACGCTCGAGGAGACCGCGGCGCTCTTCGACGGCGAAGAGCTCGGCGCCATCCAGCAGGCGCACGCCCGTGTTGCCGAAGTCCGCCATGAGGACTACGACGAAAAGAGCTCGGATCCGGGCGTCAAGGTCTAAGCCTTCTCCCCGCCCGCCTCTCCCTTCCAGCCTCTTCTCCTCTCCTCCCCTCTTGCGGCCTCTATCTATCTGTTCTGGTTCTTGGGTAGCGTATGACGGCGAGCGGACGGACCGACGCGACGCAGTCGCGCCTGTAACGATACTCTGACGCACGGATCTTCTTCCCCCTCTCCCCTTCTCCTCCCTAACTCCTTTCCCACGCCCATCCCCTGGCACGACGCTCTTGCTATCGGCCGTGGGTAACGCTAACGTCGTCCTTCCTGCCCACGTTCACGCACGCACGCACACGTCCGCTCCGGATCCTCATGCCCCGCATCCAGGCGTCCCCCGCCCCGTCTCGCTGTTGACGATGATGGCAATGTGTATATTACGATTTTCTCCATCTCGCTTTGTCTCTCTCCCTCCCCGGTTACCCAGACCCTTCCCTTACCCCCTCCTCGCCCCTCTGCCGCCGCGGGGTGCGAGGGCGTGTACATCATTGGCGGACGGTCGAACGAGACGGGGCGAACACGAAACACTACTAGCATACCGCATAGTCTTCTTACAATACATCTCCATCCGCAATCGCCCAGCAGACGACTGCTCGTGTGCCCGCGTGATCAGTTGCGTATCTCAGGCTATTGTAGTCGCGATTTATAGCGCTGTAACAATGCTCCTCCTGAGGGCGTTAGTATGGAGTGGCGCGGCTTCGATGTCTACATGAGCTACCAGGATTCTGGTTCTCGGCCATTACGCAGCGCTTCGCCCATGGAGTGGTGTCAATGGCGGATAGAGTGCAAGAAGTATCTATACATGGACACGCGTATCTGAATGCAAACTCCTGGGAGAGAATGGGGACCTCGTGACCACACGACGGCGTCCCGTCAGGTACCCTTGTACAATGGTCGAGGGATGATACGGCCATTTCGAGAGAGCGTGCTACTCTTCCTGAGGAAGTGGTAGGAGAGACTCGAGGACGTCGTACCACATCCCTGCGTCTGACTCTATGCGTTCTTCCTGCGCGAGGTATGTTATCGCCGCCGCGTGCTTGACGTGAGGTCAGGAGCGTTCGTAAGCCTCGCGCGGCACGACACCGTCAGGCCGCGCACCCTGCCCGAGATGACCACCGGGTCCCTAGCGCTGAGCGCTGCGCCGTGCGCGGGACAAAGTACGCTTCCTGTCGCGGTCACGCAAGGGCAAACAGCTACCGAGAGGTGCGCAACCGCTTGAGGGACTGAATGGACCTGTAGACGCGATCAGATGCGACCGCATCCCGGTCGGGCGGTTCGATCTATGGTAGGGGGCCTTCGGCGTCCTTTCACGTAAATGCGGAGCAGATTCTCTCCGAGTTGGAGAAGGGGTCGCCGTACGTGCTCAAGACGTAAGTACCTTACTCGAAGCGCAGTGAGACTGGATCCACAGGAACCCGGGCGACCCTGCGATAGTCCGAAGCGTGCAGGCTGAACGTTGGGATGCCACGCTGCGAGCAGAAGCTGGAGTTTGAGGGGCACAGATGAGCCATGGTGGGACCGAGAGGTACGCAACGCAAGTTGGCCAATTGATACAGTATCGAGCGCGGACTCACCAAGACAAGGACTCCGATGAGTTGATGCCCACCTCTGTTCCATGCGAGGTTGAATTGGTATCGAGGACCGTGTACCAGGAACAGGCGCGGTGAGCCTGGCGTTTCGTTCACATAGACGCAATTTCCGTTAGTAGCCGGCCTCGGAGGCCGACGTACCTTCAGAATATCGTCAGCTGGCGTTCTCGTAGAGCGAAGCCACGGATGTGCGATATCCATCCAGGCGCCGCCAAGACCTAGTGTGCTCTGCAGAGCCGCAGAGGTGAACCACGAAGCGCATGGGCCTAGTACCGTGTGCATCGAGACATACGTTTGTCCGGGCTATCGATAGAACGGTGTTTCCTCTTCATGGCAGATTCGACTGGCTAGGGTGAGCTCCCCGTAACCTAGATCGGTGCTCATGGTATTCCATGGCGCAGTACTTGCCGATCTAGCTTTCTACTCGTGCCATGCAGGGTCCTCCGGCGGCCCGGGAGCTCAGTGGATGGGGTATGGCCCTCCGGTATCAGCAACAGCATCTGATGAGAGGAAGCGGAGGACGTCTGCCTAAGTCTGCCTACCGTGACGACGGCAATTTTAGTGTCAAATATGCAGACCATGGCGCGTGAAGAGCGGTCATGAAGGTGACGCCTCGCTACACACGAATAATCGTAAGGCCTAAATCAATACATCGGCCCTCAATGCTGCTAGCGGAAAGCGAGTCTACAGTCCGAGTCGAACGCAGCGAGATGCGAGCTGCCATGCAGGGAAATATTTACACGGGCCTCGGCGTACTGACTCGATTCGAATCACAAAAACACGCGATCGTGCCTGTGTTTGCATGTTGCCGTACCCGTTCCATAGCAACTTGACGCAGTGGAAGCGTGCAGGGCTCATAACCCTGAAGTCCCTGGATCGAAACCAGGAGTTGCTAATGTTTTTCCAGAATCCTGGGCATCAGGCTACGCTGTCTATACCGCATATCCTCGTATTCCACATTCGGGCTACGTAGGATACATCTCTGGATATGTGTGCTACGCCAAGTACGCACGCGTATCCTCGATTGGATATATTTCCGTTTAACGCCTTTAAAGGCGCCACAAGAGTCAAGGCCTAAAGGGTCCAGAGGTCAGTAAGTAATGGATATGCGACCTACACGGGCAGGACACTCTACGGAGCCTGGTAGGTTTTCCGGCCAGACGCGCTGCGAGTCATTCGTGCTTCAGCCAGGCAGGACCTTGGCAGATTTACGCCCCGCTCGTTCCGCTGAGAATTACGCGGCAGCGCAATCTATATATCTCTCTCCCAGGGCAAACGAGACATTCAGCCCATTTGCATTCCGGATCTCACTTTGGTGCCGACGACAATTTGGCGTGCCGTACAATCCAAATCTCACTCACATTGCAAACTCTCGCACACGTGGCATGCTTGGTCAGCCGGGCTCCTACGTTCGGATTGGTTGTGATACTGTGCTCATTCTCCTCCAGGCAGTTGCCCTGCACAGACGGATGATACCGAAGAGAACATATGACATTGAAAGTATACACAATATCTGTATTACTTATGATTCACACCCTCCCAGTGGCCTTTGCCGCCCCAGACAGCGTGAACGTGTAGCCACCCATCGACGTCCCAAGCTGCGGGGATGGGCAGCACACCCATGGACGTCCCAACCTGCGGGAATGGGCAGCATGAGATCGCGAGTGAATTCGTGCCATATCCAGGCTTGCCGCATCTACTTCAGTCCTAAATGAGCATGTCTGCCTGCGGTACAAGGCACATAACGTACATACTCACTGAATCAACCTCAAACACGCTCAGCAGCGACTGACATATATCGCGTGTCAGCCAATGTCATGATGACAGGGTGGTTGGAGACTTACAGGTCGTAAGCCGAGGGCGATCGCTCCTGAGAGGCGTTCACCTTCGGGAGGGCTGACACCACGGTTGCTGATAGATCGGCGACCTGTTCATACCGTGTTATTGAGTTAGTGCCCTGCGCGTGATTTATCGAAAATGATTGAACATCACCTTGAAGTGTTGTGCTACAGTCGCCCTGCTGGCATGGTATCGCGCAAGAAGTCAGCGACATATGCGTGAGCTGTGACCGAAATCGCACTCACTGCATCAGACTGAATATGTCTTCGTCGGCCGGCTGTTCGTAGCGTAAATATGCGCAGGGGTAGTTTGCAAATGTAGAGGACATACCGGATAAAGCATAGACACGGGCTGTTTTGGACGCGATGTTGAGCGAGATTGATAGCATGCCAGGCTCCCTCCTGTTGTATTCGCCCGTCCTCTCGTCAGTAAGACACTGTTGTATGCAAAAACGTCTTACCTTGGAAGTTCTAAATCACCTGGCAACGGTGGGCGGAGGCCTGGCTCGGAGCCTTGTAATCCATACCTAGCCGTTGCTGATGATGAGTCTCTCGGGTGAGATACGTACCTAAAATACCAGTGCCATGGCTGGCATTTTCCTGGTGTTCGTGAAGCACTAGCTGGGCGTGCTGCTCTGGAGCTTTCGCGGCTGTCTATGGGTCACGAAGGGCGTAAGAAAATTTCGGTGTCGCTTTGGGCTCGCAGTTGGGAACTCAACTCCTGATCAAAGACATCTACTTCTTCTGTAGCGACGCCCCATCATACGAGCCTGTTGGCGCGAGGTAAGATGACCGAGTAAGAGGAGGTAGTGGTAGAGGAGCAAGGAGCGACGTCGTCGGCTCAGCGCATCTGCACCGTCACTTGGGTGTTTGGCGCCTGCTTTCCAAATTGGGAGGCACTGTTTGGACGAACATATACGACCTCCTTCAACACAATCCCGGAGACGCACATTGATTCGCTGTATGTTAATCGATATGCGGTATATGACATTGACAATGTATGTTACACTACATAAGACTGAGGAGCTCGAGCCTGCTTGACGAGGGTTTTTGAGGACGCATGGCCGAGGTACCAGCTGCCAGGAGTGAAGTGTCCCACCCAGTACCAGCTGTGGTCGAGCTGGCGGATTGTGGGTACTCCAACGTGAACGACGCTGAGTATGTTGTTGCTATATCGGCGGCATGGGGGAACATACGCTCATCCTTTATGAGGACCTCTTGCAGGTACCTGGTCGACATACATCCGCAACACACGCAGCAGTTAGATGAACGGGTTGTGATCTGCAGCTCAGGACTCTGATGGGGGGAACTCACGTCTTCCAACCTTCCGATGTGATCTTCGGTCCATATTCTTTGATTTTCGGGGCGAAGTGTTCATCAACCCTGGCCCAGAAGTCTTCGCCTTTCGCAGGCCGAGGCTTGGGGCCCCCGCGCGTCGTGCGCTTGCGCTTCGCCGATGGTGCGGGGCTGTCGTCGGTCTCGTTGTCGTATCCTTTTTCCGCTTCTGCATCCTCGTTCTCAGCCGCCCCGCGCAGCGAAGGATTATCGAGGGCAAAGCCCCGCTGGGTTTATAGGTCAGGAAGGCGCCACAGGAAGCACTGACATGCAACGCACAAGGAGAGCATTGTGTGCCATATATACTACGTCGAGCTTGTCCCCTGGCCCTCCGAGCTTGTACTTGATGGCCGACGTCCAGGAGAAATCCTTGAGGGATACTCTTTTGTCCCCTGCAATACTCTCGCAGATCTACGGAGCGATCGTCAGTCATTTACGAAGGGAAGGGCTCGTTATAGAGGACATGCACTTACGTCTACCCGGTAGCTGTTGCGGACGTTCGAGCATACACGGCGAACTAGCTTGTTTAGCTGTTTCTCACGGTAAGGGTTTCCATAGATGTTTGTAAGGCGGAGAATCTCCTTCTGCTTCTCGAGAGCATCCTAGTAGTGGCGGTTCTCTTTAGAGGGTGCTATGGAATGTCGTGCAATTGATGGGGGGGACCCGTTACCTCGACATCCTTGAACAACAGCTTGAACTTGAGCTGATGTGGCTGGTATACGACGTTCTGTGTAATTGCAAGGATGTTTGCCTTCAGGATGTTGTCAGCTAGCAGGCCCACAGGCAGCATTGAGAAGAGTGACGTACCCGCTGTTGCGCAGTCAGCAGAAACCCGTCTTCGAGGCGTATCTTGAGGTCATTGAATAGTGCCGGTAAGTCTTCAACGCCGTTCGCCGCCGCCGCCGCCGCTCGCTTGCGCTCAACAATCTGTGCAAAGATTGCCCCAAGCATATATACACGAGTGGCTAGATCAGCCTTCGACAGGCCACCTGACGTTGCACCGACCTGCCATAAACGTGAGCAGACGCTTTGTCGAGAATGTACGGCCATACCAAGGCAAAGGTGTGCAAGTGCACGATTTGATGCTCCTCGAGTTCGAAATCCTTCCCGATCTTGTCGATAAAAAGTGGTTGGACAATCGTCGGATGTGTCAAGTCGGGGTCCACTGCTGTGGCCGAAGCGAGTGGTTCCGGGCGAGCCTGAGACAGAGGATCCCCGCGGTCACGCATATAGCCATCACGGCGCAGTTCATATTGTTCGAGGTCATCTGCCATGTGTGATGCGGTGTTGTCCCCGTTAGGTAACGGTGTCGGAGTGCTCATGGGACGATAGTCGTCTGCATCGTCGGCGCCACCAGACAGGCCTGGTTCTGGAACTGTGAACCCACTGGACGTGTTGCTCCTCACCATGAAGGCACCGTTCAGAGACACCCGGTCCAGTGGTTGAGAGGTCTGACGTGTGGATGGTGTATGGGATGAAGGCGTGGAATAGGTGGATGGATGGAGTACCGACTGCATGCCTGACGGTATGCTGAACACATGGTGCTCGTGGTTATGTGGGTGAGGCTGGGTCGACGCATCCGGTGGAGCAGAATACGGAGACAAGCCAGAGTAGGGAGCCTGGTTGGGCGGAGCAGAGAAGGTAAAGTCGGAAGCAACACCAGAACCGGTGGCGGGACCTCTGGGCGTGCCGAACGACATTGCGAGGGACACTGGATGTGCTTCGAACGAGGGTCGCTCAGCCTTTAAGAGAATTTTGTTGTGTCGGCCATCACGTGCGTTTTGTTGAACATGTTCAACAAACCGTTGTCGATCGTGTCGGGATCATGTGCACCCGCACGCGCTTGCTCAAAACAGCGTGCCGCCACGCAAACCAGAGGCCTCACTGTCCTTGCTTGCCAAGCGGCGTCGACGATCCTGAAAGCCTCCCCATGTCATCAACAAACCAAGCTCACGCACAAGGTGGTCCTGGCCCTGGTCACGGTGTGCCCAGTAAACGTCCCAGGTTATTCATCTTGGCTTTGTCTTCAGCCCACAGTGCACCTGTCACTGATCAATACCTATCTATCGGCAGCGATTCTGTGCACTCACCACGGCCAAACTATGCCTCCATTTGGGTGACGAAGGTGCCTCCCCGCCAGCCAGCCGCTTCCGCACGCCCTGTTCGTCGTGCAGCAGAAGAGAGCAGAAAGGAACGGCGCACATCTGCGTAAGTCGTCAGCCCGCAGAGGACCATGATAGTCGTGTATGACTCACTCTTTAGCAGGCTTTTCGAGGGCGGTGCTCTGGACAGTCAGATATCAGATTCACAATATATCAATACCCTAGGGTACATCTCCCCGTCCGAAGGTAAGTGGAAGACGTGCATTATAATCATGTGGGTACTCACACACTGTCAGATCCTGCTACGGATAGCGACAACAACATTGCGGCCGGCACTATCACCCAAGGTGGAAGCTCTGAAGCGGACGATCATGAGTACATACCTAACCAACTGGAGTATTATGAACGCCACGGTGGCATAGACGGTCAGCTATACTCCTCCTATGGAACCAAGGCGAGATGATACTCACATTGCAGAGCAGCTTACTACCAAGAAATGGCTGCGCACGCTGCCGAAGACCTCCGCGTTCCCGCAGGCGGCCCGGTTGCTCATGCTGAACTTCCTCCATCTAAGCCCTCCCAACTCCCGGGTCGAAAGCCATCGCCGGGCACAATGGAGGCAGATACGCTGCGTGCTTCGTTGGTGCAGCTACCTATAGATGACCGTCAGCCGATTGTGGATGTCGTGCGCATTATTAGCTGGTACC
The DNA here is from genome assembly GCA_022606195.1 of Trametes polyzona. Taxonomy (NCBI): domain Eukaryota; kingdom Fungi; phylum Basidiomycota; class Agaricomycetes; order Polyporales; family Polyporaceae; genus Trametes; species Trametes polyzona. Next base: position 792,122 of record JABYQF010000011.1, on the reverse strand, counting down.
GTCAGGATGCTGAACGGTCACGAACGCGAACCCGGGAGGTCGAACGCGCGCACCACATGTTAGAGTTACGATACGCGGGGCTTATGGACATGCGGCGGGACCTCATCGCTGCCCTCGACGATGCAGGCATACCTCTCCCAGCCTCTGTTAGGCAATAACGTCGCCCACGATCCTCTGTTGTGTATACACACTGTTTCATAGCAATGTCACGCAGTACAGATGGATGGGATTGAGGACAGAGACAGGGAAGAAGTGTGATGCAGCGCCGGTGCGCGCCCATAACAGCACGCTCGTGTGATCCCATCAACATCACCCACACACCTGCCATCATAGCGCGTCTGTTGGAAAGTGCCCCGAACGTAACCATTGGTGGCAATTGTGGGTTGTCGAAAGGGGCAGAGCTGTTGCCTTCGGGTCATACTTGGCAAGCACATTTGGTGGCCGCGGGATTTACAGGTTCGCATCGATTCATCATGAAGCATCCTGACGATGGAGTAATCGGACTCAGGTGAGCTTGGAAACATCAAAGTCCAGAACCAAGCCCTTAAGAGCCTGCGAGCCGACTGCTGGTACTAATCAACGGGCTTCCGGGCCCACTATGCCTACCACGACCACCACGACCACCGTGAGCCCCGCGTGTCCCGCCTTGAGCTGAGTCCCGACTCCCCCGTCCGCCACGTTGCCCTTGCCGTCCTCCCTGAGCGCTGAGTGGTGTGCCAGGTATGTCTCGCACACCGAAACTTCCTTCCATTGCACTGGCCTGCGGCGAATCTGTGGGTGCGCCCAGCGCGCGACATGCCTTTTGCGAGTTAACCTCCTTTGCCACTGCCGCCATAACTACAGCATCGGAGTTAAGCGTCGGAGCCACCGGACGGTAAGGTAGAAGGTGCCGTGCGTCTCGCATTTGTGCAATATTGAAGAGAATACCGTCGGAGGGCTGGTTGTGGATCACCGACGCCTTCTTAAGGCCAGTTACCTGCCGCTCTTGTCGGACGTCGATCGTTCCTGTTGCGGCGCACTTGTACGTCGAGCAGTCGTGTTGCACGTTCACCGTACATAGAATATCCTGCCCGAAATGGAACATCATTCAGTTAATAATAACAACGCGCAGATCCACGTCCCACGACTTACCTGCGCAGGAAGCAGAACCCGCGCCGCCTCCAGGTCAATGTACGGCACTCCATAACTCCCTGCCGGCCGCGAGGCTGCCGCCAATCGTAAGAGAACACGATCGGCTTGCCGGTGGAGTTCGAGGATAGACCCTGCAGGCGTCACAATCTCTTCTACAAGTCCAACAACCGTCTGTCCTGGTCAATCGGGGGCGACTGCTATAACGAAGCTCCCGGGGGCACACTTGTCCCCGTTCTTGAGTGTCATATCCTGGCATGTTCTGAACCGCTTTGCACCGTGAAGACGAATGAGGGAGGGAATGTGTTGACCCGTCTTGAGGGCTGCGAGAGGTGCCGGCGCATTGCCACTATTCCAAGCACAGGAGAGCGGACGATTGTCTGACAATATATATCCATGAGTATCGTGATCATCCGAAGTGCATGACCTGGGAGCATACCATGAGGGGAGGTAGACGGCTGCAGTATGCCGAGGTACTCCGTAACAGTGCTGTGAGAGCGAATCAGGCTCATCGGCCCTGGGCCCACGGTGCGCCAATGTGTGCGATCAAACGAGAAGGGCGCCCGTGCAAAGGCCATGGTACCGAGGTCGGTGTCATCGCCAGGTGTTGTGCCAGATGCGGACATGTCGTACACGAAGAACCCGCCGCTCAACAGATGTCGTATGCGATTGGATTGGGCGAACGCGCGCGCGATGTCACGAGAAGGTGCCTGGCGGTTGGAATGGACACTTTTGGCCCGGATGACGGCGTTGAAGGATTCGAAAGCCTCGGTGGCGAAGAGTGCTGCAGGACCAAATTTACGCACATGTTCGACGAGATGTAGAATGATGTGGAACTTGGGCTTGTTGAACCATCGGACAGTCCACCGGGCGGTACAGAGCAGGAAATAGTCAATCTCCTTCTCGAGTAAGTCCTGTTCGTCGTCCGCACAATTAGACTCTTAGGCTACCTCGCAAAAAGATGAGCCAAAGGCCTACCAAGTGCTCCGCCACGTTCTGGATCTGTGGTTCCCAGATGCGAGGCACCAGCCGCGAAAGTGCCACCCATGCCTGGTAGCATTCCGCTGATACCATGTCATAAATAACGAACGGCGCGACCTGCGCGATCGCACGAAAGTCGCGCCCAGTAAGAGAGCCGGCATACTGGACAAGTGTCTTCCCGGCAATCGGCGAGATTCCAAGTCCAGCCACCTCGAGGGATGACAAACGCGTCGCGAGGAGTTCCTTCAAGTTCTCCTTGTTCTTCAGCTGCCCTTGAACAAGGTCGCGCCAGAAGTACTTCACGAATCCCAGGAGGACAACATGGAGCACTTTGACGGGTGTATCTTGATGAGCATCGGGCTCTGATAATGTCGCGCAGATAGTCATGAGTGAGCCAGATACCGAAGCACACTATGGCGCTACGAACCTCGGATACGCCAGATAGGGTTCGTAATAGACTCGGGAAGTTCTGCGATAGCGGCCGTGAGCGCTGTTTGCTTCGCAGAGTAACCTCGCTTGTTCTTATACGACTTGAACAGTGTCTCGAGGTGGGCGAGTTGCAGAGTGTCCTTGATCCCACTCTCTGTACGTCGTTCCCTGATCTTTGTCTTGGTGCCAGGTACGCCAGCCAAGGTGAAGTAGCTTTGTAGCTTCTGCGCAGTCTCGCGCTTGTTGCGAGCAGTCCCAGGCTGGCAACAAGATTAATCAGCGGGAAAACAGGACTCTTTTATGAAGGGCTCGTGACACCCAGCAGGTCAGCACACCTTGAGGAACGATTTGACTCGTGCGACCATATCAGCCATGCCCTCTAGAGCTCGCTTTGCCCGTCCTTTGCTCTTCGGCCGTGTTGTGGCCGCGGCACCTGCCACGCTCGTACGCTCGTCCCCGGCAACAAACGCTTGTGCATCGCAGGGGTCGCCAGCTGACCCTGTGGAGTCGACAGACGCTGTCGTCTCCGCCAAATCTTGTGAAGCTATGCTGCCTCCATCATCGTCGGCGGCACCGTCGCCCTCTTTATCGCCTGCAATGTCGCGACCTTTGACCCAACAATTGCGGCAGAAAAACTTTGCTTGGAGCCCGATGTGGCATGCGAATTCGCTTTGCATCGGATTGTCGCCGAGAAGCGCGAGGACGCTGGGAAGGACAAGAATAGGCTCATTGAGGACGCAATCCCACGCCCATATCCCGCCCTTCTGTGCGGATCTGACGTTTAGGATGATGAGCGAGTAAGTCGCGCGTTCCACCCGAAAGCCGGAAAAACGCACAAGAGCTGCTCCACTACCCCGTCCATCATCTCGAGAGGCGGCGCAATGTTTGATGTTGTCAGGAAGTGGATATTGTACTCCTTGCTAGCGTGTTCCCGAGGTAGCCCGGCGGCGGTGATCAGGACGCTGTTGTGTTCATTCCATTTTTTCGACAAGTTGCCAGAAGTGTCGTCGCAGTACATCCACAACGGAAAAGCCACAATGCGATGGCCTTGTGCTCGCTCACGCCATGGGTTGCCCGATTGCGGGTCGGTGTACGACCATGGGACGATACTAGGAGGGCCACCTGGCTTCTCTGGGGCTAGGATAATGTCTGATGATCGACGTAAGTCAGTGATCAGACAGCGTAGGATTCATGTTAATCATACCGATAAGACTGGTGGGCGGCGGTAGATGATACATAGCGGCTGTGGCACAAAGATCGGGGAAGTTTTTGAGTAGTCGCGACGCCGGGACCTCGAGGCTGGAGGTTTGGCTGACGCGCCACCCTACATGGCCCTCAGAGGACACTGGAATCATGTCCCAACACTTCGCATACAAGACGTGGATGCCCCCTTCCACCCGTGTAAACCATCGCATCGGCATGAGTACACGACCATCCTCGCACATCATCGGCTCGTGGACGTAGTAGTCTTTCGTCCCAACGCGGATCATCGGCGTCAGGAACTCGTCTTCAACCTCATCCAGCCAACGGGCGCCCTGCCGAGCCTCCGACAAATGACGACCGTCCGTGTTTTCCGGGTAGAACGAGAGGTGGGGACGTACACGAGGATTGGCCATTTCCTATGGGGCATTGATCAGCATCCGCCCTAGGAGGTACTACTTGTGACAGGCATACGCCACTAACCTGTGCGATGATCTGGTTCAGTGCATTCACATAGTACGGGTGACCGAGGACGCCCTTATACGCGATACTATCAATCCCACAAGCGCGCTGCAAAGCCGCGTTGAGTCTCAATGTGTGGCGCACGGAAGGGACGTCCTCGACATCGTTGACGCGGAGCAACCACAGAAATAGATCCAGCTGGCGCTGCGAGAAGACCGAACGTGGGAGGTGCGTGAGGACATCCAGAGTGCATGTCTGTTATGACTTTCATGAGTCAGATTACTAGGACGTGCGAAGCCGTGAGCGTACGATTTTATCGAACCAGGGAAACCAATGCCGGCGCACTTCTGCATCGTCCTGAGGGGCCGCGCGTTTGCGCACGTTCGACGGTGGACCTTCTGTGCCGTCGTCGACTGTGTTTTGATTAGCGGTTGCGAGCATCTGCGCAACGAGAAAGGAGCACTCACCGATGACCGACGGCTCAGGTATTTGTGTGTCTTCATCAACGTAATCATCGTCGCGCTCCTCTTCTTCGTCGTCGGAATCCAAACGTTCGAGAAGAGCCTGGGCGACGGTACGAGCCACCTCGTGCTCGAATGTGAGCGGCCGGCTCGGCTCCTGCTCGTCATGCAGGCCCCAGTCAAAAGGCCTTTGGTCAGGCGAAAGAGCGCCAGGCACTTGAGGAGAAGGTGCGCGCTCTTGTTGGGGTGGGGGAGGATGTGATGGTTCCGGGACGTGTGCGAGGGCGGTCAAGAGTGCAACAGTCGCATCTTCGACCATAGCGCGGCGCCCCTGGGAGTGACGCTCGGCCAGCTGGTATTCCTCCGATGTTGACTGCTCATTCGCGCGCAGCTCGGCGTCACGCAACAGAGCCTGATGGAATATGCTCTGCTCATGCACAGGCTTGCTACGCGTCCGCCGAGGGTTCTTGTCTGGGCACAAGGTGCACACCCATAATGGCTGGCCGGTGTCATCCAGAGTTTCTGGGACCTGTTCCCATATGTCATCTGGATATGTATATATATATATAAGTTATAATTCCACGCGATGTTGAACACTCTATACCACTGCAGAGGCGGCGCCGCGCTGACGAGGTATTTTCGACCATGACACCGACCGTTGTTTCTTGGGAGAAGGAAAGGCGCCCACGAGGGCGGGCCACCGACCTTCCATTTCGGGACAATGAACGCTCGTTCCACGCTACATCGAGCCTTCCCCGTCATTTGTTCCCCTGAATGTATACTATGCATTAGTGTTCAGATACGACGAATGTATAATACCAAGCCTGCGCTCTCTGGCTTCGTCTCCATGGGTGAAGCAAGGAGTGTGAAGTGGACCTAGACACTGCACAGGCCGCCTATCCGCTATCAGAGTTTGGCAAAGCGGAACTATTTCGACCGCACGGAATACACAGTGACGTCTAGGAATCCAGCTACCATGGATGAGATGCACGTCTTCCATCACGGAAGTGCGTTGCAAGGATGTGTATATACCTGACGCTGCTCGGAGGCGACGCGACTGCTTCCTATTGTGAATGCGGCGCTTCTTTGCCCAACCTGGATCTTCGGCCATGGCGCCCACTTCGCCGCTTTTGGCAAGAAGGAAAGACGCTCAGGAGAGCGGGCCGACGGCCTTCCGCTTCGGGACATTGGACGCCCGTGGGCGATCTCAATCCCATCGCAATTTGGACGGCTTTGAGCTCAGACGCAAACTGAATTTGCCTCACACGTGTGACCAGCAGGCGACGAGCCACGCGTAAACTAGACTTACGCCGAGTTGAAATCGCGATATTCGTCGTTCAGTCATTTCACAAGATTGCAACAGGTGGCAGATAGGTGTCTGGCCGTGTAGTAGACGTACGAGACACCCACACCGCCTTATGTGTAGCGATCTTTATCCGAAGGATGATCAGATGGACCAGAATTGGAAGAATGACGATAGAGGATATTCGAGCGCCTAATGGTTGGTCGCGGGCGTCTGCTTTCCGGCACGACTCTACCGAACTTCATCGCGACGTCACTCTTGCACTACTTACACCTGCGACGTCCCTTTACGCCCATTACCTTCGATCAGCATGAACACTCCCAAAACGATGGCAAGTCCACCCGCAACTGTACAAACATGTGCGTCATTCTGGTCGATTATCTAACGGGCGTGCGGCAGTTGTTGGGCTGGGGTAGCCTCATCGCCGCGGCGGGGGTGAGCTACTACTACGCCCGGAAGTCGATCAACCAGCGGCGGGCGGCGCAGGAGGCGCTGGGACAGCGGCCGTCGGAGAAGCTTGATTGTGAGTGCACAGTGTCACTCGCGCGAAGCCGTCCATCGCCGTCTGACATGACGCAGGGCGCTCGAGAATCGAGCAGGAAGAGAAGGAGAAAGTCGGTCTCGTCTCCTCCGCCCAGCACTCTTCCTCCTCCGCCACCACTCCTAATTCCGCTACAACAACTGCTGTGGATGCGCGGAATGCGGACTCCCAGAAACCGTCGTGAGCCGGGGGACCTGACGCTCGTGCGGGGCGAGTCCTGCCGTCATCCCGTTTCTGTCACGTGTAGTCGATTTAGACGTTTATTTGGTCGCTGGATGGACGTTATCTGTATCATCGTCATCAGTGCGGATCGTGCGTCTGTCATTCGCAGAGTATGTTTGCGCCTGTGGCGCCGATGGGGGAGCAGTGCTTCCGGCTTCCAAGCGCGCTCCCGAGAGGAGATTGGCGCAGGAAGTGCAGCCGGATAAGGCAGGTGTAGTGGACGTCCGTGCCCGACGCCGCACCAGATCGACGGTGACAGAACTTGTGCCAGTGACGAACGGAGCCGTTGGCATTTCCCTTCACTTTGTCGGTTTTCCAGACGGGCCCTCCCCGGCCGTTTTCCAGGTCTCCGCCCTCGACACGGCTTGTGCACCGACCCCCATCATCCCCTCGACGTCGCTCTCGCCCCCGTCCTCGTCGTCGTGCGTGTCGCCTGGCACATCTTCTACTCCAGAGCCCGCTAACCGTGCGCGCAGCCTTACAAAAAGCATACTCGTCGCGTATCAAGCATGTCATCGACGACCGAAACAAATAAGGCAAAGAGTGCTGGCACGGACGACGGGGCATGCACTCGCTCGTCGTACCCCCGCACCCGTTCCCAGACCAGAGCACTCCCGCCTCTCAAGCGTAAAGGCTCCGAGTCTGGTATGTCAAAAGCGGGTACCTCAAAGCCCGCCAAGGCTCCACGGACCCACTCTCCGACGAGCTTGCTGCTGCATCAAGACTGCCCGGAGGCCACGATGGGTTGCGTTGATCCGTCCTCTGTTGCTCTCCCAACTACACGAACCATGTGGCCCCCTGAGGTTCCTCGCTCGATGCTCTTCACCTTCCCCTTGAGTCCTCCTGTTTTCAAGATGCACCAGGTCCTCCAAAGACCGCCTACCCCAGACCTCGGCGTGGAGCCCAATCCCTCGCAATTCTCGGCCACGGGACCAGAGCCGATGTTCGGCCATACTTGGCGACTCGCGTTTGTAGAGCCCGTCGCGCATACACAAATGAGCGAGCCTGATGACGTGCGGAACGGCGAAGAGGCACGCCCCATAGACGCACTTTCAAGCTCCGGGACAGTGCCCGTTGCCCCCAAGCCACCTCTTGTTCCCCGCATGCCCCACGTTTGGCCTCCCGCCTCTGAGATTCGCATACACCCTCATGGGGATCTCCTGCGCCACGAGAACGTTCCTCTCTCTATATCACTCCAGCCGGGCCCGGAGTTGGTCCGCATTCAAGCTCCCATACCTACCAAAGCGATAATGCCGCCCAACTCTACCCCTCTCCCTCCTCCGCCGTTCCCTAGGAGCCTCATACCGACCCGACCAACCGAACTCCGGCTCCCACCGCATGATGATCGACGGACTTCGGTGTCCGCGCCGACGTCCCACGCAGAGTCATCGCTCATGTTGGCTGGGTTGGCGCACGCCGTCCATGCAGCTCGTCCGGCCTCGGTGGACACTGCTCCACGCTCCGCTTACGGTCCCGGCCCCATTGTCGCTAGCACTGATCGCCTCAACCGTCCCGCTGTCGTACTCGACATCGCATCTCACACCGTGCTAGCTTCTAGCAACATTCCAACCACTGCGCCTGCCACGTTCACGAGCATATTGCCCGGTCACGATCCGCATATACCCGCATTCCCTCTTCCGCCTCCTCCCCCCCTCTACGCTCCTCCGCGCGTGATAAATCCTATACCTGGTGCTGACTTTCCCTCACACACACCGATCTCACCATTGCCGCTCATGGCGCCAGAGATTCTCAGTACTCGCACGAGTACAGGAGTACTCGTGGGAGGCCGCTGGATGGACCCGGTTCACCGTCCATCCGCTTTACCTTCGTCATCACATCCTCATACTGCGCCTTCACCTATTCTGCTTGTCCCTTCTAACCCACACGCTCCATCTCGGCGACCGTTCTCCGCCACAGGAGCACCTTGGTCCATGTTCTACGAATCCATCAAGCACGGGAAGGATGCATTGAGGGGTCTCGGGAGAAAGCGACACCATGTAGCCAGTGGCGGCCTTACGAATGGACCAGACGGCGCTCAGGCATCCGACGGCGTAATAGAGCGTCCGTGGCCGTCATACCGGTGTCTATTCTGTCCCCGGACGTTCTCTCTGGCAAACAGTTTAACGATACACCTGAAATGGCACTGGGGAGCCGCTGGGCTCGAGTGGAAAAGAGGTACGCCTCTTTGCCTCAAGTGCTGTACCTTATGCTGAGATGCCTTAGGCGTGAACCGTAACGGAAGGACGATAGAGCGCGCCCTACGCGACGCCCAACGCAGACGGGAGGAGGCCGCGAGGCAGCTCGACGAGCAGAACTTCCCTGGGATCCCACCCTCCATCAGCATGCCATACGTTGCCCCGGGTGTCTTGATGGGCACAGAGGTGGCGGATCCTCTGCCGATCGGGCCTCGAAACGCCGAGTTCGCATTCACAATGCCCGTTATCGCCCAGACGACCTTCAACCCGTTCGACTTCCCCTGCCACTCCTCACAGTCCTCCGCCGGGTCCGACAGCCCCTACACTTCGCCCACGGAGCCTCAACACCCGTTCGTGTGGCCACCCCCTTTGACAGTGACTGGGGCACTCGGCATGACGTACAGTTCCCTCCCGCACACTCCGGACCTTCTCCCAGACACCGGGTCAGTCAATAGTAATAGCACGGGCCGTGCATCCCCCACCTGGTCCGAGAAACTCTTTGGATACGCCGACTCCGACGTCGATGCCGAGGGCGTAGTGGACGACGAGGACCTGCTTGGGAACCATTCAGGCGGCTTCGGCGGCGGCGCGTCCACTAGCGGCGCGGGCCTCGGCTCAGCAGTGCGTGCGCCGGTTTGTTGACGTCCACGCCGCACTCAAGCCCCTGACGAGCGGTCGGAGCAGTTGCGTCCATCCATGAGCCGTAACAGCAAGCGCAGGGACGAGAGTGCGAGGAACGACCATACTGCTACGGGATGGGCCGGGGATACCCATGTTCGCCCGCTGTGCCTCCACGCGCCGCGCCTAGTGCCGCTCAGGCTTCCTCCCGCTTTCGTTGACGAGGACGATGACGAGGATGCCGATGGCGGATTTAGGCCGGTCGTGGAGGACGACGAAAGCGGGGACGACTGCGGGGACGATCTGATTTTCTGGCGGGGACCGGAGGACCTCCGAAGCAATGTAGAAGAGGCAGTGGAGGCAGGCCTCGCTCCCCTTCATGGTCTCCCGTCCAGCCTTCAAATGTTTCCCGAGCTAGATGCGGCGTTCCAGGGTTTGTCTATGTTGTGATGATTTCCATTTTTCTCGGTCTCTTCTTGGTCGCATTGGTCTCTCCTCTTCCACATCTTGGTGTATTATATCTACGGGTTTCGGAGTCTGCCTGGACGGGCATAGATGTTGTTGTCGTTATGATTTCGTGGTAGATGATCGGTAGACGTTCGTGTAACATACTTTATGTATCCCAGCTTCCATAGCTAGGTCTCTGGTTGCTGACGCGTGAGTTCACGTAGAATAACCGACAATGTATCCTCCCCAGCTCCGTTTCGTGACTGTCAGTCAGACCCTCGTCCCAGAATTGGCGATTGCGAATGTCCATAGCCAGCCAGGATACACCCACCGAACCAAGTTCGCATCGTACTAGCACGCTCACGCATCGCCGATCGCGTACCGTCCAAACAGACAGTATATTGTCGAACAACGTTCGGTGCTATGCAACGCGCCGAGCGCTCGCGGTCGTACGATCAAGAAACAGTGGGCGGTGGGTGGGGTATGGAGACAGCGGGCGAGTCCGAGGGTACGTGGGTCGTGCCGAGTAATAGTAGAGTCATAAAGAGGATAGGTATCAAGACAGAGAACGGCGCTCCGAAGGAACTACTTGGGACGAGAGGGGATGGATCGGATCGGGTCGGGAGCAGTACGTGTGTTCTACGATATGGAGGGGGGGGGGGAGGGGAACTAGCTGCCATGTCAAGCTGGATGCGATGCATGACGCGACGGGCATCCACGGCGCGGGGCGGGGGGGGCACAAAGTCGGCGCGGGCGGTTCAGCGGATGAAGAAGCTGTGGAGGACGGCGAGCGCGCACGCCGCCGCGCACACGAAGAAGCCGAGTGGGTACCCCGCCGGGCCGTCCTGCACACTCTTTGACCACAGCTAAAAGCGTCGCATCAGCATCAGCATCAGGGTCGGGGTCGGGGGGGACGGAGGAGAGGAAGAGAGAAAAAGAGAGAAGGGGGCGTGCACGCACCGTGCCGCCGAGGATGGGCCCGATGAAGCGCGCGAGGCTGACGATGCTCTGCGCGATGCCGTTCGCGAAGCCGACGAGGTGCGGCGGCGACACTGGGGAAGCGAAGGGGCAACGGTGAGAGTGAGGCGGGGTGGAGGAGCGGGGCGGGATGACGCACTGTAGTTGAGCAGGACGGAGATGGCGGTATAGCTGAAGGTGCTGCCGCAGAAACGGACGGCGCTGAGCGAGTCAGAGGGTCGTTAATGCGCATGCGCAGTGCTACTGACGGCTGGGACGTACGTGCTGAGAGCGAGGGCTGTAGGGTAGAAAGCGTCAGAGAATACAAGGCATAACGAGTGAAGGGTAACGGACCTGCCATTAGGACGAGGTTCCCGTCGTCGCTTGGGCTCGCGAATACACGATACATGATCACCGTGAGATACGATGGGATAAACAACAGGGATCCGAGCCGGAACATGGAGAGGTGAGAGAATCTCCCCCTCGGCGGGCTATGACCAAGTCAGCGTGGTGTAGGACGCCATTAGGTTCGGATGCATACCCGATGTTACTGGAGGATAACAGAGGTGAGTACCAAACTTGGAGCGCGGGCGATTGGGAAAACACTCACGGATACAGAACAAACTGGTAGGCGATCTGAGCGAGGCACATCAACGCGACTGGACCGTACAGTCAACAACGACAGTCTCTGCATAGGGAATCGAATACGTACTTAGTTGCGAGAAATGACCCGCGTTCAAGTTCAACCCTCCAGACGGATACTTCCTACAAACCAGTCAGAAGCCGGCCCAATTCCACGTCGAAGCAGGCGGGAGATACTCACGACACGAGATACAAGTAAAACACCTGGTCGTGCGTCGTCGAGTGGAGCGCAAGCCACCCATACTGCAGGATGATCTGCAGCGGCAGCTGGCTCATCAACGACGGCTCCTTCTCGCTCACCGCCTCCAGCGGCGGCTCCGCGGGGCTGATCGAGCGCGACCCCTGCTGACCCTCCGCGATCGGCGCGAGCGCGTCCAGCTCCTCCGCCTCAGCCTGAGCGAGGAGCTGCTGCGCCTCGAGCACGGCGGGGGGCGTGCGCACGCCGACGTGCTGGAAGATCGTCGGCACCGTCCCGGACACGCGGCGGTGCGGGAGCTCGTCCGAGTCTGCTCCAGGGCGGAGCTGCGAAGACGACCCTCGACGGAGGTTGGAAAAGCGGCGGGATGAGCCAGGGCGACGGGGAGAGCCTCCGAATGGGGATGGGCGCACGCCGGCCAGAGAAGGTCGGTGCGGGACCGGCTGCGTGGCGCCCGTCGACACGCGCCGAGAGAAGCGGTTGTGTCTGGGGGTGGACGGCGAGCCGAAGATGTCCTCGTCCGCTGGGGTGCTCTCGAGCGCCTCCTCCACGTCGAGCTCGTCCTCGTCCCCGTCAAACTCGTCCTCGTCGCTCTCAAAGACCTCCTCGTTGTCCGCGTTGATTGCCGCGGCGACCCACAGGTCAGCGATGTTCGTCACCGCGTTCTCGTTCGCCATGAGCAGCCGCTGCGCGAAGTTCATGTCGCTACCCGTCGCCACGCTTGACGGCGCGCCTTCGTAGTTGTAGTTGCTTTCGCGCCTGCGACGGATGGACGTTCCCATGCTCCCACGGCGCGCGGCCATGCTCGCGGCGCTCGCCAGCCGATTGCGATAAGAACCGCCGTAGCCATACGCTGAACCCCCTCTACTCACGCGTGAGAACGCGCGGGGTTTGGCTCCACGAGTTGGGGTCTCCACCAGGGGAACGGCAGGCTGGGTGGGCTGCGACGGTCCAGGAGAAGGCACCTGTTCTTCTGGCGCGCGACGCGCAAAGTAGCCAGACATCTTGCGGCGAATAGAGCCGTAAACGCTGCGACTCTCGGGCTCCTCCAGATGAGGTGTTGACGGCCGCGATTCTTCCTCGGGGATGCTGGTGAGCTTCTCTGGCGGGAGGCGGATAGCACCCTCACGAGGACCACAATCGGGTCCAAGGAAGAGAGACAGGACCGAACCTGGGCGATATGAGCAACGAATCCGCAGTGAGCTAGAATTGTTCCTGCCTTACCAGTGAAGGTGACCGACGCGGCAACACAACATGGGAGTAAATACGGGTAGGCCACGAAGAGGGGTACATTCGCAAACACGCCAGGCCACTTCTTTGCCGGCGACTCGACTTGAAAGGACGTCAGCGGTCAGCGGTCACTATATGCGCATGTACCTCTCATTGACTTACATGTACCCCCAACAATGGCTCCAGAAACACCGCCAAAGCCCCAGCAGAACCTGCGAGGTGTCAGTATATATACGTTCAGCTCTGCGAACGGTAAGATGGTTACCCTAGGATAGCATAGGCTCGGCCTTCGTTACTTTGGTCCGTGATCGAGGTGACGCATCCACGGGCGACACCAATCGCACCCGCAAACACGCCTTGGAGCAAACGGATGGCGATAGCTTGCTGAATGGACGTGGACGTGCCAAACAAGCAGCAGGTAACGGCGCTCCCAAAGAGCGATATCGTGAGGACGATTCTCTGGGTGTACCTAGAAGCGACGGTAGCCTATGCCATGGCGGGTTCAGTAGCGTGAATGGAATGAAAAGTTGAGGGGCGCACCCAGAGAAGGGATGTGAGGAATTGGGTCAAGAAGAAGGTGGAGACTGTGGAAAGCTGGTAAGCACAGTTTCTGGGGGGATGTAGGATTGAGGAGCGGGCTACAGGGCTCTCTTAATGACTACGAGCATTACACGGAAATCGAGGCGCGCACTGACCGCCCCCATATGTGGAAGACGATTGCGACCTCTGGCAGTGCATGCGGATACCCCAGTGCCGAACTGTCTGCCCCGAAAGCATCCCATATGACAAGCGTGCCGTACCTAGGAGGCCAGTCCAATACCCCACTTCCGATTCGTCATGGAATTGCCCGAAGCCTATCGGGGTTGAGTCATCAAGTCCGTACTATGTTCCAGAGATCAATGCATACCTTCAACCATGAACAACAGGAAGGGTGCGGATACATTGGCCGACAAGAATTCACCAAGCATAGTCTGGAGACCGCAGCACTCAGCTATCCACAAGCGCACGACCCAGTGAGGTGCATACAATTGAAAGAACAATCATAGACAGGACCGGTAGCGGAGTCGCAGATACTTCACCGGGGGGCTGCAGTGCGCTCGGGATGGGTGGACGTTCGGGAGTCTGGGTTATACCGCTCTCCTCATCGCCCGCCCGACTCCACCGGCTGAGGATGCTGGGTTTGTGCACCAGCCTCGAGAACGATACACGTCCGCTTGGCCTTCTTGCGTTCCGACCCTCTTCCCGAGGAGAATCAAAAGGATCCTCGTCGACATCCAGGGCTGAATCGCCGGGTCCGAATACCCGCCTCGGAGGCATTGTGTAGCCAACAGTTGCTTCCCCCCGAAGAGCCGATGCCAAGAGAGTATCTCTTAAGTTCTGACCAGGTCCCAGCAGCCAGAACGTTTACCACGGAGGATATATGCGTTTGAAGGAAGCTGGAGGATGGAAAGAGGAGTCGTGGTGGATGGTGCGGTCCGAGGACAGACTCGGGGTCTGACGCGACGCGCCCAGGAACGCCAGTCACGTGAGGAAATAATGGGCGCGCGTCGCCCAAGCTGTGCGGACACTGGAGGCGAGGCTCTCAAACTTTGATTCAAACCATCTTCATCCGCTCAATCACGGACGCATGCTGGACACTATGCCTCACGCATTCTCGCCTACTTTGTTTTTATGATCTAGTTTCCCTACGGCGCTCCTTGTCAGTATCACTATCCCAGAACCGAGTCGCCCAAGGTGCCTGTGACTTTCCAGCTCAAAGCCTCGAGTGGCCACTGGTAGCGTGGAGCCGTCTGACGAAACTAGATCAGACCAATCTTGTATGTCAAGTAAGCTACAGTATCATGGCGCGTTTATAGGGGTTCACGGCGGCTTGCGTAACTGATGATGATTTATGCCCGAGGGAATATCGACATGCTTTGCGGGGCCGCCACAGGCTTTCAGGACAGACACCTCGTAGCTGCAGGCCTGCAGGATATTGCCGGGCATTGCTGGCTATGATCGCAGCACTAACATGACCGCACCATGTTGAATCCTGACCGTTATCACTGTGGTTGGTTATACATTGCGGACACACTGGTCTAGGTCCGAATCAACACCATGCGCTATGAGTGTTTCAACCCTCAACCCTGAAGGCTTCTCGCCTCTCCAAAGTGCGTGCCGCCCAGTAACCGCTGCGATCTTACTACCGCATCCTTCGTTGGCAAGGGTCCCACCGGCTTCCATCTACCCACAATGCCGTACGTCGGCCGGCGGAGAATTCTCGCAGTCTACAGACGTTGATGGGCCTGCTTTCGGTCAATATAGGGTGAAGGATCGGTGATTTTTCTCGCCTCTAATACCGCTACAATGTCGTTGCTGCTCAGCCCAGGCCACGCACTCGGTGCCCCACTTGATCGGCCGTAATTGTCGTGGCATACTCAGGTCCTCTTACGGGTCCGCTCGATTGGTAACCAGGGTCCCCCACATCCGACATATGCGCTAGCCGATCGCTCAACGTCGACGGAACCCCGCACCGTACTATGCGATCGCCTAGACGGGGCTGGGTGAGTCACTTGGATTCCTCATCTCTACACGCTGCGTACTCATCATGAGATACAGACAAGGTCATTGGTTGACATCGTGAAGCTTCTATATGATAGACATCTCGCGGGAGTTTGGGTACCTGTTAGCAGGCCGCTGGCCTCTCGCAAACGTCTATTACTGCTTGATGATTTCGGCAGCCCCAGGAACCGCATTTTGTATGGCCGCAAATGCTAACAGTGCTCGTCAATCATGCATGCAGGCAATAAGCAATAAGCTCGTTCTATCACGCGAGCTGATGTTCAAGGTACTCGATTAGTGGCCGTTCCCACGAAGCTAAGCGTCCATAATTGCCTCCCTCTACAGGCACCGGTAAATCGGTGAGCTCATAAGTGGTGGCTGTTACCCTCAATTATACTTACGCGAATGCAGATGCACCTCGTAACCACCTGCTTTCAGCCCCCTGTATGGCGGTTGTGAGTGCAAAAACTCGTGGAGCGGATCCCGCCGGATTGGTCAGTGCGACGTCACCATCAGTACAACGAGATCTGCTTCAGATCCAAGGGGAGGAGATCGCCGAGCTCATATCCTCCGTGATCTTCTAAAGTCTGGGGGCTGTCCGCTACGTGCCAAAACCACAAGTGCTGCCGACGCCTACGAGTAATCACTCTCGCACGTCCGGGCTGGAGCTGCCGCTAGACCATCGGTGATATGCTTCAAACACGCTCGCTGCACCTTCACGGTAGCAGGAAGGTCGAGTAATACGCAACCGCAGGTGATGCCTTGCGCGAGACGCGGCCAAGCTTAGACGGACGCCGGGCAGCAAGATGTCAGACTCCGGCGAACCCCCAGCCTTCTTCAGCGACTTCGATCAATTGAACCCTTCGCAGCGCATGTGAGTAGTGAACATCCCCTCAAAACATCCTCTTGTACGGCTCACACTGACGGCCCTGTGCTGACAGAGTCTCGACATTGACTCCTTGCGCTGCCGTACCTCGGAGCCAACTGCGCCTCTAATTTCCCGCGCGCGTCCCGGCCTTATTGTTGTCGACAACTCGTCCCGGCCACCGCGCCCCTTCGACGCGTCGTAGCCGAACCCCTCCGTTTTGCCGCAATCTGGCGAAGGGCAGCGCAGGATCTCGCGCTGGGGAATCCTCCACCCTGTTGGTCAGTACCGCGATTTTCTCCGTCGCTTCGAGGTCTCACCGCCGGCCGATGCAGGTCGCAGATTCGCTGGGGATATGCCACATGCGCCATCGCATGCGCGCCTTCGGACGCGGCCTCCTCAAAAAGGGCCACGCTACAAAGTCGCCACTTCCAAGCGCAGAACCCAGGCCTGCTCCCCACCACACACACTCTTTCGTTCTTCCTCCCACTCCTCCGAGAAATGACCGTCATTACCGCTCAGCCTCGCCCGACGAGGATTTTCTTTCCCGACCTGATCTCTCGCTGTCCTTTCCCCCTCCGCTACAACCCGTACTGCGAGCTCGCCTCCGCCGAGTCCAAGGCATGGCTCATGTCCGGCTGCAAGCTCACCAAGAAGAAGCGCGCCGCGTTCCACGGGCTCAAGGGCGGGCTGCTCACCGCGATGTGCTACCCGCTCGCGGAGTACGAGCAGTTCCGCGTGTGCTGCGACTGGATCAACTACCTCTTCCATCTCGACAACATCTGCGACGAGATGGACGACCGCGCGACGGTCAGCACCGCAGGCGAGATCCTCGGCGCGCTCCGCGACCCGGCTGGGTTCCAGCCCGCGTCCGCAGTAGGAAGGCTGACGCAGAGGTGAGTATCCTCGTGCCCGGGCGCGCTATACAGTCAGACGGAGGGTCGCTCACGCTGCGCCTCTTCTTCGCAGCTTCTGGCGCCGGCTGTCGGCGAGGGCGTCACCCGGGGCTCAGCGGCGCTTCATTCAGACGTTCGAGCTCTTCTTCCGTGCCGTCGCTCAGCAGGCGAGGGACCGGGAGTCGGGCAACATCCCCGACCTCGAGTCGTACATCGCCATGCGCCGCGACACGAGTGGATGCAAGCCGTGCTGGGCACTGATCGAGTACGCGAACGATGTGAGCACTGTTGCTGCTACTACGGGGCCGGGCACGCATTCTATTACCGCCGTTATATATAACTCATGGGTCTCGCCAGCTCGACTTGCCCGACTGGGTTATGGATCACCCATGCGTGCGAGGGTTGGAAGAAGCTGCGAACGATCTAGTGACGGTACGTTTATCTGGGCGGCTCGTCTCCGGAGCATGCGCTGATCGAGCCTCGGATCCTCTTCCAGTGGTCGAACGTATGTTTCCTTCTCGCGAATCTACGACTTCTTGATGCTGAGCCTGGACCGCGTCTCTTTTCCTCGCTTAGGACATCTTCTCGTACAACGTCGAGCAAGCCAACGGTACGGCACCCCCACCCTTGTTTCGCCATACGCCGCCTTCTCACCCGCGCCGCATTCCTCCGCAGGCGATACGCACAACATGGTCGTCGTCGTGCAGAACCAAGAGAAGCTCGACCTGCAGTCCGCGGTGGACTACGTGGGAGACCTCTGCGTCGGCTGCATCGACCGCTTCCAGACGCTGCGCGACGCGCTCCCCTCGTGGGGCCCCGCGATAGACGGGCAGCTTGCCGTGTACGTCGACGGCCTCGGCGACTGGATGATCGGCAACCTCGTCTGGTCGTTCGAGACCGAGCGCTACTTCGGCCGCGACGGCGCGCGGGTACGCGCGGACCTCTCCGTCGCCCTTCTCCCGCGTCGCAAGCAGATCTAGCCCCAGTGCTGGGTGGCGGCTGGCGGCGTGCCCGGAGCGTCAGCGACACTACGCGTCAATAGGGCCGGATAGTAAGCCCTTTTGACGCTGTGGGAGGGCGAGAGGGCGACTGACTGATGCCTCTCTCACCGCCCGATCTCGCGTTACGGAAAGGTTAACGGTTCTCTCAACCCCGCGTCCCTCGGCATCTCTTTTCGGTCTTCGACGTCGGACCTTCTCCTGCACGCGGCCTCCGCCGACTGCAGAGAAGCGAACCCCGACGGGGCTTTTCGTGCTCCCACGTGCGGTCCCATTTGCATGCAAGTTGCCACTTGACCTCCCGGATCGGCGGTCGGGCATCCACACATCCATACCCCTCCTTCCCAAATTCGACTCCGTACTCTCTTCTATGCATTCGGTGCTCTTTCTCCACAACGTCCTCGCATCCCTAGTATTCGTCGTAGACCTACTTCACTAATACTCCCGAAACAGCCAATCCTTTCCGTTCGTTCCCATTGCTTTGATTTCCTTAGGGCCACGTCTACCTACCTCCTTGTCATCGTCGCCGAACCCTCTACCCCGTGTGACCGCTTTCGTTCTCTAACACCGCCTATTAGAAGTTCCATACCATCCGCCCACTGACAGTACCCTGTCGGGCACCATCATTCTACTTGATTTGCTAGTACTACGCATCACCGCGATTCTATCCTTGCGGAGGGACACTGCGAGCAAGGATAGGACGCATTCTCTACCTTGTAGCAACTATACGATACACATTTCCATTGCTAGGATATACCGGCTACAGGCCGATGATACGCTTCGCCTATTCCTCGCCACTACAATCCGTATATCATACCGTCCCGTCGCGTAGTGAACGTGGATCACTCCGGGCTTCATCCTGAGCTGGCAGCATCCTAGGGACTCGAAAGCTGCGGGGAGAATGATCAAATAAAACGACCGTTCCCCCCCAAACGGGAGAAAAGGTGCTACCAGGGTTCGAACCTGGGTTTCGGGAAGGTCACTTTCAAAATCCCGAGTGATAACCACTACACTATAGCACCTGTGCTCGACGATTTGCACAAATGCATACGTATTATCTACGCTCATCTTGTAGGGTCCAAATTGATTATTACGATATATCAGAGAGACGCGCTAGCCCACACGAAGACTCGGCGTCGATCCTATGAACATATGAGGAGCCATCGTTGGTGGGGGCGTTCGGAGGGCGAGCGCAGTTGATGAGCAACGGGTGGTGCTCCCGTCTGGTGTCGGACGGAATATGGGACTAAAAGAAATATTTGGACGTGCCGACGACTGGGTGACTTGTGCTCAAAAACTTCTCGCTCCTTATGGGTCTGCGCTCGGCGCAGGGCGTGACGCGTCGCCAGGTAGAAAAAGCTAGCAACTCCTGGTTTCGATCCAGGGACTTCAGGGTTATGAGCCCTGCACGCTTCCACTGCGTCAAGTTGCTATATCCGTCGCCCGGTACCCCGCGTCTCTGAAGATCCGCTGACGAACCGCGAAGAACCACGCTAAGGAGTTAACATCGATTGCTGAACTATCGTCTCATATCTTACAACGACGAACGGGTCCAATGGGCAATCTGGCAAAGACAAAGGGCGCGGTAGGTATAGTCTGTCAAGGGAATGAGGATGGATGTGCTAGAGGCTCAGTCCCTGCGGTATCCATCCTTGTAATCGGAGTTCTGCGCGTAGCTCGTAAGCAAACGTCGAGCACAGTTTCAATACAGACGAACCTTCGTGTAGATCCCGCCGCGATCATTCTTACGCGTCGTGGCAGCAGGCTGTCCGACATGCCCGTCCGAGTTTTGGTTCTTCTCCCGGCCGTTCCCCTATTTCAGCTCACAATCAGCGGCGCTCTCGCGCATATGGTACCAACGTCACTCACATGGAGGGAAGTCATGACCATAGAGACGACGTTCCTAACGGGGTGGGTCTCCTCGCCCGACGTAGGCGCGTGGTTGTCCTTGCCACGCGGGTCGACGGCCGCGCCGTGGCTCTCTCCGCCACGTTCGTTCGCGCCGCCGCTCTCGAGGCCACGGCGACTACCATCCCTGGACCCGACGCCTACCATGCCGCTGGAGGCCGCACCGCCGCCAGAGCCCGTCTCCTGCACGGGAGTGGCGTGGACGTAGGACGCGCCGGAGGGCTCTTGCGCGCTCGAGCCGCGAGGACGGAGGTTGGTGCCTGTCCCGCCGGGGGAGCTCACGCGCTCATTGAACTCGGGGACCTGCTGGGCGTGGCGGAATTGCCCTGCGACACCATGTCATCAGTGTCATGGCTCGGACATCGGCGAGGAGGGGGACGTACAGGTAGGCATCTCGCCGGGGTTATGCGAGGTGTGGCTGCGGTTCTGCTTGTAGAACTGGAGGCGCCAGAAGGCGTAGAGGCCGACCGCGACGCCGGCCATGCCGAGAATCATGGTCTGTGCATTCGGTGAGCGAGACCCGTGCTGCGCGAGAGGCAACATTCGCGACATACCCTGGGGTTACCGCCCTGGCCCACGGTGTGCATGGGGGCGTTCGGCCTACCCGAACGAGGGTTGGGGGCGGCGTGTGCACTCATGTTGCAGACAATGGGGTGGTAATGTCGTGTGCGAAGTGGTAGGTTGGAGGGAATGGAAGGAATGCTGAACTGGCGGCATGCCGCTGTTGCCTGGTTTTGTGAGCATGGGCGGATGACATGGCTGGCACCGCGGCGGGAGGCATCGATCGTCCTATGAGGTCTTTGCCAACCTCTCGCGCAGGGGATGGCTGCTTTCGGTAGGCCGCCTGCCTTATTCGGGTGTAAGCGTAGCACAAGAGGCGGGGCGAGAATCCTGACGTCACCTACTGTCCCAGCGCACTCCTGCGGGTCGCGGAACCGCCGCTGGGGTTCGGCTGCAAAGCTACCTGCAGCTGTAGACGTTGCGAAACTCATATCTCCAAAGACTGTCGTACTATTACATGATCATATTATTACACTCATATGCAGGAATATATGAGATACATAGTACATGCATCCGCAACGTGAGTCCCTCATCACGAAGTTCGAGTGCGTTCCTCTTTCTCAGTTCTTGTCTGAGCCGTGGCGCTGTTGGTCGAATTCTGGACCATCGCGTTTCTGCGTGGTGTATACATTATGAGCATGAAGGCGCGGGCCCACACAAGACACACGAGAGCAGACTCACCTTAGACGCGATCTCAGACCCCTCGTCTTTCTGCTTCTGCGGCGCGGGCTCGCTCTTCGGGTTCTGGTGGTCCTCCGTGCCCTTTCCCTACATCAAACGGCCAGTACGCTCATCACCACGGCCGCATAGAACGAAAGTTGGAGGGAAATCCTTACCTGAGTCGCATTGAGATACGACGCACCCGCGCCCTGGCTCCCAGACTGATCGTCATTATCCCGCGTGGGCAGGCTCTTGGGCTGCGTGCGGACGTCCGTGCCCGACGAGCGCTGCGCGAGGTGCTGGTCCTGGTTCGACGCGGGCAGCTGCTCCTGGCCTAGCCGGTACTCCCCTACAGTCGGCCCCCGTCAGCAAACTTCGGAGTGACGCCTCGATCGAGGCGGCGGAAGGCGGGCCCGGGATGCACTCACATGTGGGGATCGCCCCTGGATGCGGCGTCGTCTCTTTCCTCGCCTGGTTCGCCTTCTGCGCGTACCAGAAGATGCCCAGGCCGGCGGTCACGGCGGCGACGCCCCCGATGAGCAACTGTACGGTACCCGGCGCGGATGTGTCGTGGTGAGCCCGATCCGCTGCGTGGGCGAGGTCGGGATCGAGACTTACTCTGTTGTTGCCGCGCATCGCCTGCTGGATCCCCTTCTGAGCGTCGGACATGCTGTTTGTTGTGTGCGTAGTATGTAGGAGATGAAGCAAGAGAGGTTATAGTGGTGGCGTGTGTAATGAACGTTCAGTCTTCGAGCTCGAGGCTCGCGCGAGCTATGCTGCCATATATACGGTCTCGTTGCCGACCGGCGAGCAGTCGGTCGATGATGCGATGGCACCTGGGGGGAGGGAGGAGCAGCGAGCATGCACGCCGACGTCATGATGAGGTTATCCCACCCGCGACGCGTTCAGCTTGCGGTGGAGTCGCGTTTTACGCGGGCACGTGATCGCGATCAGGTCTTCGTCTGCCCGCAGTTTGCAGGGAGCTTACGGGCAGATGTTCCAGATAGATATATCGTGTCGTCGTGGATATTGGACGCCGATACTGTCGCGCGAGGATACACGTCTTGGGACTATGCCTTCATCTCGAACGTAAGAACATCAGTTACTGAGAAGAACTGACACATACCCTGAAGTGAGAAATGCCACAAATATGAGCCTCGATTTGATATTTGTTACTGCTCACTAGTACTCACTCCCGGGCTCACACAGCCTGGTTCGCTGGGAATAGGCACGCTAGAGTCATGACGGAGCACCGACCGGACTGCCACACAAAACGGAGTGAGCTATTGGCTTGCACCGTCATACCTGCATCATCCCTAACACTCATACACCATTGAATGTAGAGCTTGCCATTGAACCGGGGCACGAAATGGGGCAAAGTTGTGCAGTATCCTTGCGCGGATTATTCGTTAGAAACTTCATGCCAGTGTGAGACGCTGCGCAGGTACTTCTTTCGATCATCTGCGAGTCAATTGAGACCTATAACATAAAAAGAGTCACGTATACATGCGAGCCGTCAGATATCTCCATACATCGAGCTATATGTGCTGCTAGAGCTGATCATGTATATATACAGAAGCCAGCAGTGTACGAACACAACCTTTTGAGCGCTTAATCGGGCACGTGCTTGGAATAGGAATTTACGGGCGCCTAACGAGTCCTGCTTTCTGCAAACGCCTTGCGCTCCTCTACACTCGCTACTGTTGGGCTACTGGGCTTCTTCTTCTTCTACAAAGTCTGCGAGGGTCAGGTTAAGAAGCGTCTGCTCTCCGTTATAGCTCAGAAAGGGCGAGGATCCATTCTCGGTGATGAAGGCGAACTACAAGGTGTGTTCTACATCAGCTCCTGCGCGACTGCTATTAAACGATATTAGTTCTCCAACCTCTGTGGTACGGTGTACAGACAGGGAAACATCGTCTTCACTCCAGACGGTAACTCGGTCCTCAGCCCCGTCGGTAACAGGGTCTCCGTGTTTGACCTCGTAAAGTGAGTGCTGTGACAGTTCTTCGCCCGACTGCGCTCACCAGTAGCAGCAACAAGTCGTACACGTTCCCCTTCGAGAACCGGAAGAACATCGCTGCGATTGCCTTGAGCCCTGATGCGAATGTACTGTTGAGCGTAGACGAAGGTGCGCTTACTGTCCTGGCATCGATATCTATTCCCTAAAACCGCGAAGATGGTCGGGCTCTGCTCGTGAACTTCAAGCGCGGCGCCGTCCTCCACCACTTCAACTTCCAAAAGCCCGTGAAGGCGATCAAGTTCTCGCCCGACGGAAAGTGCGTCTCCAGTAAGTCTATGCGCGTGCTCCTCTGACCTCATACGGTCAGATATATCGCTGTCTCGCACGACGCCCATGTGCAGGTCTGGCGCACACCGAATCACCTCATCCGCGAGTTTGCTCCGTTCAACCTGCACCGCACCTACACTGGCCACCATGACGAAGTGCTCAGCATTGAGTGGTCGCCCGACTCCAAGTGCTTCCTCACGACGTCCCGCGACATGACTGCGCGTCTGTTCACCCTCGACCCGGTGGAAGGGTTCCGACCGAAGACGTTTGCCGGCCACAAGGACGCCGTGCTCAACGCGTTCTTTTCCGCGGATGGCAAGACGGTACATCATCTAGCGCGACATGCCGTGTACTGTTGCTGAGTTGTTCCTAGATCTACACCGTGAGCCGCGATGGTGCGGTTTTCACGTGGAAGGCCAAGCCGTCCGAAGAGAGCAGTGACTCTGACAGTGACGATGGGGAACCCGTTGCGTCAACCTCAAAAGGAACAGGCGGGCTTTACAACGAGATCGCCAACACGAGGTGGGGGGTGCACAAGCGCAACTACTTCAACCAGCCGGGGACGAAGGTCGTCTGCAGCACGTTCCATCGAGGATCAAGTCTGCTTGTCGTTGGATTCTCCACTGGTGTCTTCGGGCTGTGGGAGATGCCCGCGTTCTCCAACATCCACACGCTCAGCATCTCGCAGGAGAAGATCTCATCCGTCGCTATCAACCCTTCTGGCGAGTGGCTCGCGTTCGGCGCGAAGAAGCTCGGACAGCTGCTCGTGTGGGAGTGGCAGTCGGAGTCTTACGTTCTCAAGCAGCAGGGCCACTTCTTCGACATGAACACGCTCGCGTACGCGCCGGATGGCCAGCATATAGCCACGGGCGGAGACGACGGCAAGGTCAAGGTGTGGAATACCTCATCCGGGTTCTGCTTCGTGACGTTCTCCGAGCACTCTTCCGCCGTCTCGGCGGTCGAGTTCGCAAAGCAGGGCCAGGTGCTGTTCTCGGCGTCGCTAGACGGCACCGTACGCGCGTTCGACCTCATACGCTATCGTAACTTCCGGACGTTCACCTCGCCGACGCCGGTACAATTCTCCTGCCTGGCGGTCGACCCTAGTGGAGAAGTGGTCGCCGCCGGATCCACCGACTCGTTCGAGGTTTTCCTCTGGTCGGTACAGACCGGCAAGCTCCTCGACGTTCTCACCGGCCACGAAGGGCCTATCAGCTCTCTGGCGTTCTCCCCTACGGGCAACGTAGTCGCGAGCGGCTCTTGGGATAAGTCCGTTCGTATATGGAACGTTTTCGGGCGCTCTCGGGCTGTAGAGCCGTTCACGCTCAGCTCGGACGTGCTTGCGGTTGCATTCCGCCCGGATGGCAAGGAGCTCGCCGTGTCCAGTCTCGACGGCCAGGTCATGTTCTTCGACGTCGGCCTCGGCAAGCAAACGAACCTCATCGATGGTCGACGAGACATCTCTGGCGGACGCAAGGCGGACGATCGGATGGCCGCGTCGAACAACGCGTCCGGCAAGGCGTTCAACAGCCTTGCGTATACCGCCGACGGGCGCTGTATCATCGCGGGTGGGAACAGCAAATACGTCGTCATCTACGACGTTCGCGAGGGCGTGATGGTCAAGAAGTTCCAGATTTCGCAGAACCTCAGTCTCGACGGGACAGAAGAGTTCCTCGACAGCCGTCGTGTGACCGAGGCCGGCAACATCGACCTTATCGACGACCACGGCGACGCAAGCGACCTCGAGGACCGGCTCGATACCGCACTCCCCGGTGCCCAGCACGGCGACATGTCAAAACGCCGCTACCGGCAGGAGGCGCGCACCAAGTGCGTCCGATTCGCACCGACGGGACGCGCGTGGGCAGCAGCGTCGACCGAGGGCCTGCTCATCTACTCGGTGGACGAGACGACGGCGTTCGACCCGTTCGACCTCGACATCGAGCTCACCCCGCAGGCGCTCCTCGCCGTCCTCGCGCGGAGAGAACACCTGAAGGCGCTCGTGATGGCGTTCCGGCTGAACGAGCGCCCGCTGGTGCAGAAGGCGTACGAGAGCGTGCCCCGCGCCGACATCCGCCTCGTCGCGCGCGGGCTGCCGGTCGTGTACGTCGGGCAGCTGCTCCGCTTCGTCGCGGAGCACATGGAGCGCAGCCCGCACGTCGAGTTCGACTTGCTTTGGGCGAGCGCGCTCCTCGGGGCACATGGGCGGCACCTCAGGGACCGTGCCGGGGAGTATGCGAGCGTGCTGCGGGCGCTGCAGAAGGGCCTGTCGGACTTTGAGCAGCTCATCTCGCGATTGTAAGTCCTGCCTCCGCTAGAGGGTCCCGGCACCGCGCTGATTCAGGCATGCTTTCGTAGGTGCGAAGACAACCGGTCGACTCTAGACTACCTCATCGACCAGCTCAAAGTCAAGGAAGCGCGGGATGGCGATGTGGAGATGGCGGACTCATCAGCGCAACACGCAATCAGCGCCTTCTAGGCGTCCACTTTGTACAGTGAGTGGGGTCACCTGCTACCATGCTACTGGACTTCCATGACTGAACTCACCTTGTTTCCAGTGTAAAAGTAGACTACCTCTTGGCATACACCTAATTGTATCATCAATAACGCTGCAGCAGGCAGGAAGTCGCCAGACGTGGGATGACGCCAACTCGATGTTGGTGTCTTTTTCACCGGTTGCGCATAATTCACCTAGGAACCCCCTTACTGAGATCTGGATAAACCTGAACTACCTCTTCCTCTGACTCTACTACCTCATCCGATGGGAACGCGAATGTCATTTGGACGGACATTATCACCATCCACGTCCACAATCGTATGCTTCTTATGCCCATTGGTATGTTTCGTCCCACGCCTGCCATACCGCGATGTCCTCTTCTGACTTGAGGTACCCTCCATTCAGCTGGCAGAAAAGGCCTGCGCGGGGATGCGGATCGATAGGCTTCGCCTTGCGTACTTAAGACTACTGCCACCTATCCCCCCTTCCATCCGCCCACCGTTGATCTACTCTACTTGTAGTACACCTCACAACCCGAGACCGTCCCGTACACTCGCAACAAGAACCACGACGCCCTCATTCTAGCTATGCCTGTTACATTCACTGTCTCGCCCGTGGCCGCGTGTAGCGTGGGCAATCCAGCCACGGGTCAAACGTACACGGACACAGAGCTGTTGGCGTCTATATCCTCCCGGCGATCCAGCAAATGTCAGGAGATGCTACAATCCTCCATCTCAGATGACGAACGAGCCCGACTCTCACCGAAGGCGAACGGGTTCGTTCAAGGAGTCTTGAGTGCCTGGGCGGGGCACCATCGTCTTTGCATACGGTATGACTGTATGGCTCACCCATGGATAATATGGTGAAGTTGGCCTCTCGACGACAGCCCCGACGACGTTTGGACAGCCATTCTGTGCCAACTGAGCTTCTAGTATGCGTGCCAGATAGCTCACCACCCGCATACTACTTACGATCCATGTGCAGCATCAATGCTCATTCGGAGGAGCTCCGCGAGTACTTCGTAGCCCACGAAGGTCAAAAGAAGCTTGAAGTATGCGCTGTAGGTACACGGTACACCGTCGACTTCGGGAGCCTGGCTCGCCAAATGACACGCAAGGTCCATGAGAATGTAAGGGGTCATCCCAGATGTACAGCCTCCCGTCCTGACCAGGATTACCACTCAATATAGGTTGTCGATAGTACCCTAGTGGAATGGATCCTCCCGAATTTCTCGACGACGACATTGAAGGACACGACCGTTTGTTCAGTTGTCATGATGGCGACCCTGAAGCAGTAAGAGCGTTCTATGAAGCGGACGTGTCACGCTTGTGTTAACGGAATCCATAGCTACTTCTCTTACGGCTTCCGCATTTTGTGCGGTATCCCCTCGGTCACGCTTGAGGGAACCAAGGCCGACTGGCAGAGCATCCTCCGACGAATCGAACGCCTCTACGAGCTGGGAGACGAACCCTCCGCGTGGGCGAACATGCTCCGCCCGATCCTTCGTCGCTTCGTGCGTGCATTCGACGGCGAACCCGACGTCGAGTTCTGGAAACACGTAATCCATAGGCAACGGCAGATGTGCGGCCAAGACGACATGAGCGGCTGGCTGACGGCATTCTGCGTCTGGTCGCCACAGGGCAAGTGGAACGGTGGTCCGCTTACGCCTCTGCTCGCCATCCCAAGGCCGACTATGGACGTCTATGGGGGCACTGTGCCGATAGGGACTCCGTGCACGGAGAACAATCGCCAGGAGGCGGCTCTTGGGCCCCTCGGAAGAAGTGTCGTGCGCACGTTCGATACGCTCAAGGGCTTGTGCTTGAAGAGAGGTAAGGCAGCGCATCTCGCTTTCGGCCGACCGCATGAGCATCATGGTACTGATTGAATTGTCCGTAGGTGCTTACAGGTTCCTTTACACCCTGAACGATGTCCCCTACCCCATCATCGATCTCGTAAATCTCTCTGCCGGCTACTGCGAAGTGAACGTGGAAGTGGACGACAACGGCAAGAAGTTCGACTGCATGATGGTCGCAGGCCACGTCGCGACCATCTCTTCGGCGTCAGACCCCAGCTCACCTCAAGTACACGACACGCTTTCCCCTTCTGCGCAGTGGTTTATGTTCATTCCAGAGAAAGAAAGTGTTAGTAGTGGACCGCGGGGTTTCTGATACAGGCGTGTTCTGCCCCAGTCTCCGTACTTACCGCACAAAGTCGTCCAGGCCTCGCTAGGATCGTACCTATGTAGTTCCCTCTAGCTTCGTCTTCTGACTGGTGCATATGTATAGCGGGTGCCGGCAACTGACAAGTTGTATAGGGAAGCAACTGAACTGTATTCTCGCCTTGTAACATCGTACCCCTACCCCCTTTCCTCGCGTCGCCTTTTCTGTTTACTCTGCGATCGGGCCGGCAGTCGCGTATGATACGACCATGCAGGTTCAAGTAGTGAACTATCGCGCCTCATGCCAGTAAATAGAGCCATATACGGGTGAACAACAATACCTCCCGAGCTGGGTGAACGACGACGACGCCAACTTCGATTGCATGATGATTGCGGGCTGGCACGTTGCGAGTATTGCCGCGTCTGGCCCAAGCTCTAACCCTGGGGTCTACGATACCGTCTCTCCCTCCGCGCGGTGGTACATGCCCGGGAAGACAGAATTGCGCTGTGTATAAGCGACACAGATGTTATAGTCATCTTCCGAAACCATATAGTACATGCTCATCATCCCGTAGTTTTGAATGAACCGTGACGAGGGTCGTAAAGGCGTGAGTGTCAAGCCATGTGCTCGATTTGAGCCTTGTCCTTCTCGGAGTCCACCACCTCTTCCACCTCCGCGCCTTCTGGCACGAAGACCTTTCCTTGCCGGAGCTCCTCTTCGCGGGTCTCGCCATCCGGGACATATACTTTGGAGCCGGGGACGAAGAGCGGTACAGTGGCGAAGTAGGAGTCCAGTTCTGATGTGTCCGGTGAGTTGAATACTATGGTCGACAACTCCTCGAACATGTACTCACCTTCGAGCGGGATCCCTTTAGTCTCTGGCAAGAAGGCCTAGAATTACGAGATATCACAATCAGCTTCAATCGCCCAGAGCGTGCGAAGGGTGACACTTACCCAGAAGAACAGAGCGTTTGAGAAACCGCATACAGCGAAGACGAGGTAGAACTTCCAGCCTTTGAGAAGGAGTGAGTACGTGCATACATACATATCATCACGGCATGCGAACATACCAATGTGGTCGAAGGCAATCGGCGTGACCTGAGCAATCATGACTGTCGGAGCGTTTGAGTATAAGGTCACCCGAGTGGTGGGAGCAGCATACAGTTGGAAATCCAAGCAGCAGAGGACGTGATAGCCGTGGCCTTCGCACGTGTTGCACTGTTGAACATCTCGACTGGAATCTGAGACCTTGTCAGTCAGGTAGCGAGAGCCTACTATCCGGCGACAACGTACCGCCCAAGACAGAGGTCCACAGCAAGACGAGAAGACCAGGTTGAACTGCGGCAAGAGATACTGTCAGTAGTGCGGTCATTCCGACACTCCAAGAACACGCACCAGCCAAGTCATAGCAACGAACGCGCGACTCGCGTTGTGGTTGTTCGTCT
The DNA here is from genome assembly GCA_022606195.1 of Trametes polyzona. Lineage (NCBI taxonomy): Eukaryota > Fungi > Basidiomycota > Agaricomycetes > Polyporales > Polyporaceae > Trametes > Trametes polyzona. The sequence goes on along the minus strand of JABYQF010000011.1, from coordinate 762,300 downwards.
CCGCGGGATATACCGCGATGATGATGGTCCCGATGACGAAGGTCAATCCCGAGAGCGCGTTACCCCAGATGAACGGTCCACGACGACCAAGTCGGTCGATGAACCAAATACAGAGACCCTCGCCGATCAGAGCGATGACAGAGTTCCCGGACTGGAGACCGAGCGTGGTCGATGTGTCGATGCCGATGCTCTCGAAGATGCGCGGTGCATAGTACTGGATGACGCTGACCCCCGTCATCTGGATACTGAAGGTACACACATCTCAGCGTACTGTGTTACAGCATGGCCTGAAGGAGGGACACCGTACCTGAACTGGATGGCGACACCCAGCACAAGGCGCCGGAAGTTGCTCTTGACGAGGAAGAGCTGTGCCCAAGCATCGCGGGTTTCTTGCTGCTCGAGCCGCACTTGTGCGAGGATCTCCTTGTGCTCGCTGACGACGAACGAGTCGTGGATATCACCGTGCGCGTGAAGGCGAGCCAGTACGTGAAGGGCTTCCTCGTTACGACCTTTCATCGCTAAGAAACGCGGACTCTCGGGGAGCAAGCTAATGCGTAGCCATTCAACAGACGAACCCGGAAATGCAGCTTGAATGGTACTCACAGGATGAAGAATGCGAGAGGTATCGCAGCTGTAGTAAGGTGTCAACAACCGACTCCCTTGTCGGGTAATTGTGCGACTTACGCAGCAATTGGATGGCTGAACAGCGTGTCGGCTTAGTATATACACTGTGATCATAAGCACGATCACTCACCCAACGGAATCCTCCATTGCGCCTGGCCGCTCAACCTGTGGAAGCATCCATAACCGATGAACGATGCGATCAGGGCACCGATACCGAGCATGAACTGCTGCAACGTCGTCAACCTCCCGCGGATACTCGGATGTGCGATCTCCGCTTGGTACAGCGGCGCAAGCATCGCGAGCATGCCAATGCCCATCCCGGCGAGGAAGCGCCCGCCGTACATGTAGTGGATGTTCTGGGCGGCGGCCTGGATCGAGCCTCCCAGGAGAAACACCAGGCAACCGGAGAGGATGGCAATCCGCCGCCCGAAGTGATCGGCGATGGAGCCGACGTATATGTTTGAGGCGAAGGCGCCAAGGAGCAGGCAGCCAACGATGAGTCCTTGGGCCGTTGCGTCCGGGTTACCAGTCGTGGCGAGGAAGTCTTCTGAAGGCTACAGGGAGAGGTTAAGACGTCGACGTAGGAGACTTACAACGATACATACCAGCACAGAGGCGATGATACCGAGGTCGTACCCAAACGTGACGGACCCCAGGGCTGCAAAGAACCCGCATAGCCAGGTGTATACCTTGCCGCCCACAGCCGTCAGCAGGGTCCCACAGCTAGAATTTTAGCGAGCGCACCTTTGGAGAGACGGGCATATTTGTGACAGCAAGTCTCTTGGGGAGCCTAGCACGGGCAGGAAGCAGCCGAGGACCGTAAGACTCGGGATGGTCAAGAAGAAGCACGTCCCCTTCTTCCGCGGTACCGGCCGCCCACACCAACTCATTATATACTTACCCCCACCGCCCGAACGTCGCTGCGGTCTTTCGGCCTTCCTCATGGAAGATCAGGTACGAGGGGCACATCCGAGGGCCCCAAGGCCACAAATTATCACGGTCCAGAAGATGGTAACTTGACCTTGTTGCCCATGTGATGCGTCCCGGCGGCCCGTGAAGAGAGCACGGTGACGACATGGCGTGGTTACCGAGCCTCGCAGAATTGTCGGCAATACCGTATGAGGCCGAGCGTGTTTGCTACTATCCGACGTGCAAAACGCACGGAGTTCAGACGACCTCGGAGCATCGCACAGTAACTGCGACGCACACGCTTACTTTCCATGACCCGGTAATATTGTGTGGGGTTGGGTTGTTGATGTTATGCATTCGAATGCGGGGCCCCAGATTGCGGGGAGAAGCAGTCCGGGGTAAAGCGCCCATCAGTGATCTGGCGGTCCGATGCCGGGGCGGACCGTCCAGCCCGCGGGCCACAACGTTCATGAACCCCAGATAGGTTTCGATGGCGCGCTACAACGATGTGCAGCGATACGGCGGCCGGGGGCAGCGTGGGCTAAGAGTACGAGGGAGGTTAAGAGCCAGGAACCTGTCGCGGACTCGGTCACTCACCTCCAGCCCCTGTTCACTAGCACTCGTCCCCGTCGCGGCACCCCGAGCAATGTCCGCGACCACCTCCCAACCTGAACCGGCGTTGGACGTCTTCCCGTCTGCACCGATCGCGCCCGTGTCGCCGTACATCTTCTCTGGCTTCCTCGAGCATCTTGGGCGTTGCATCTACGGCGGGATCTTGCCCGCGACACGCAGCACTTTTCCCTACACGCCTCGCGCGCCGTGTCCGGACGAGAAGTTCATCGAAACGCCTGGCAAGCTACTCACCCCGGAGGGCTTCCGCGCAGACGTCCTCGAGGTCCTCCGCGACGAGCTGCGCGTCCCTTTGGTGCGCTGGCCTGGTGGAAACTATGTGAGCTCGTACAACTGGAAGGACGGCATCGGACCGCGCGAAGAGCGCAAGCGCCGCCCCGAACTTGCGTGGGGAGGCGAAGAGAGTAACCTCTTCGGGACTGACGAGTAGGTCCCCTTCCGACATAGGAGGCGCATAACGCTAACCTCGGAGAGGTTCATCGCGTGGTGCCGTGCGGCAAAGATCGAGCCGTACATCGTCGTGAACATGGGCACGGGAACCCTCGAAGACGCGCTACACTGGATCGAGTACTGTAACGGCAGTGGCGATACGTGAGCCTTCTCACAGCGTGCGGGAGAGGAAACGCGCACTTACCGCAGTTGCATTAGCTACTACGCGAACCTCCGACGCAAGAACACCGGACGCGACGAGCCGCACGGCGTCAAGTACTGGGGTCTCGGGAACGAAGTGTGGGGTGAGTGGCAGGTCGGCCAGCAGACGGCATCCGCATACGCGACGAAGGCACGGCAATGGGCGCATGCGATACGTCTCGTCGATCCAAACGTTATACTCGTCGGCTGCGGCGAGACCGGGGTGAACCAGTGGGACGGCATCGTGCTGGACGAGCTGGTGGACAAGGTCGATCTGCACAGGTAAGTGATGGATCCCTCCGCGATATCATTCGCACTGACGCTGCGGTAGCATCCACTTGTACACAGGCTTCGGGCCCAGAGATAGGTCGCAGACCGAGAAGGAGTACGGGCGTGGAGTGTACGGTCCTGACGCGGCCGAGTATTCGATAGAAGTCTGCAAAGGGCTCATCAACAAGGCGGTGCGTAGTCACCTGGCCGCTATCGTGCGCTGCGGTAATGATTGAGCATCTAGCGATTCGCTCGGGAAGTCAGCAAGCCGATCAAGATAGCCTTCGATGAATACGGCGTCTGGGACGAGACCGTCGGTGAGTAGAAGAGAAGCCATTCAGGCCGAGATACTCACCTCAAGTGGCAGGTACCCCGCAGAACGGCCTCGAGCAGTTCTACAACTTCGCGGACGCGCTTGCCATGGCGTCCTGGCTGAACGTCTTCGTCCGCCAGGCTGACGTCGTCGATATTGCCTGCATAGCGCAGAGCGTGAATGTCATTTCCCCGCTGATCACAAGGTGGGCGCCGCGTTCCTTTCATTCGTCGCCGTGAAGCTGAAAGCAATCCGCGATCACAGTCCGACGGGCCTATTCAGACAGACGATCTACTGGCCACTCTACCTGTTCTCACGCTATATGCGTGACGGGACTTCGGTCCAGCTCTCGCTCACCTCTCCCACATTCGCGGGCGAGACGCTGCCGCAGTGGATCTCGAGCGTCAAGGGGCACCCGAAGGACCTTGACGCATCCGCAGTGCTGCACGTGGACGCGGCGACGGGCGCGCGGAGCCTGCGCGTCGCGGTGGTGAATCGCAGCGAACACGCGAGCTACGAGGTCCCGATACGCGTCGCGTTTGAGCATGTTGGAGAGAAGGTCGAGGCGCATGAGCTTTGGCACCAGGACGTGCGCGCACGGAACGGATGGGGACATGAGGATGAGGTGAGCGTGCAGACGCGAACTGCGAGGTGGGACGGAAGGTGGACGTTCCGCGAGCATTCCTTCACGCTGTTGGTGATTCATTTAGCCTAGAAATCCTCGATTTTAGTATATGAGATACAAGCCAGGCGGGCGCGGTCGACAGGTAGAGAGAACTTTACGTTCACTCCACAGCGTGTTACGCGCCCTGAACGTCCCATGTATCATGGCGTAGGCTCTCTTGTGCGGGGCTGATACGTTCCTCTGCGTTCTCACCAGAAGAACAAGGTGCGTAAGGCAGAAGGTGATGGGATTGTGTGTTGCAAGCCAGGCGGTGGTGGTGGTAGGAAGGGAGGCGGGCCCTGCAGCAAGACTTGTGCGGGCGTCTACACCGGTATATATGCCGTGCTAGCCCCAGAGCCTCCGCATCAGACTAGTACTCGCCCTCCTCTTATCCCTCCTGCCATGTTCCAACGCGACTCATCCTCCAGTGACTTCGCGGATTTCATGACACGCGATGGACCTCAGCAGATTTGTAGCAACATGCATATGGATGTCGACCATCAGTACTACATCCACCAGCCATACTCTCCCGCCCACTTCGACCACGAGGTTGACTCACATCTCTTCGGGACGAATGCGACGATCATCTTTCCTCTCGAGTCTCCTGATGTTGCTACGATTGATCCCTGGCTGGTCGTCGACGCGGGCAGCTCACCAGCCTCCTCCGTATGGTCCCATAGTGATGTCACCACCCCGCCCGCATCCCCGGACAGCTGCCCACCGGACGTCTCGGAGTACTCGTCTTCTGGAGAGGACCTTTTGGCGGACATCCTTCGGCTCAGTGAAGAGGAGCTGTTGACTCTCGCTGCGAGCTTGTCCTCGGCGCCCAAGGTCGAACCCCCAATCGCGAACGCGGTGGATCCTGGTACGCGCTTTCTCTCACCACAATTCCATCCCGCCACAACAGCACCTGGATACTGGATTCCACCCGTCGTTGGCTATGAGCAACCGCGAACGCAGCATTCCGATGCCGCCTTGGCGGATGCTCATGGTCAGGAAGCCGGTATGCAGGTGAATCACGAGGCCCGCGACCCATACCCCGCCCTTGGCCGGGACGCATCCCCTCCCCCAGACGTATCACCCCAAAAGGTGGTGAAAACAGCTCCCTATAAGCCCAAGAAGGGGATGGCCACTGCGAAGAAGACGTGTGTCAAACCTGCCCAGGGTGCGAAACCCGAGAGGAAGTACCCATGCACCGTGCCTGGGTGCGCGCAAGGTGCGTTGCTCCGCCACGTCCGTGTAAGGTGGCATTCATTCCGCGCTATAGCGTTCGCACGAACCTTCAATATGCACGAACACGTCGACAAGAAGCACAAGCATCACCGACCGTGGAAATGCCCTGCCCCGGGATGCATCAAGGCCGCAGAAGGCTACAGCCGTAAGGCCGATTGCAAAGTCCACCTCATGAAGAAGCATCCAGAGCTTTCGGGCCTCTGCCCACTGCTCGAGGGCTCCAAGATGAGCATGCCTAGTCGGGTAAGGGCTCTACTACGTTCTGAGTCGCACTACGTCGCGCGGGGCTGAAGCGGGTGTACTTGCCCTCATCACCCGCTAACATACACTTCACAGGAGCTGAGCGGCGCCTGCCCTCCGTGAGGATCTGCCGCCGCGGACGGAGACCGCGCGTCGGGTCGGGCGTGTCCTGGAGGCGCTCGATCCGATGACTTTGGGGGGCCTGTCGTCGCGCACTTCTCGTGCGGCGACAGAAGGCGCGTGGGGTTCCGACTGGGATGGCGTCTGTGGCTGCCGTTCGGCTTAGGAAGGCCCCCTTCGGAACTCCATACGCTGCGTTCCTCTCTTTGTCGTTTGTCATGTTTTGCATTTCGTTGTGACCGATACGTCTAGATTCCATATACCCCCTTATGCTCTTGCCTCGTTTTCTACGTATCCCACGGTATCGCTATCTTCGTTGTATTCGTGCTCGCCAGGCCATCTATGGTCTTGGTCTGATACCCACATCCTGTTTACGGCCCTCGTTTTCGCTCTTCCTTGTTCTGTGTACGATAGATATGGCGCGTGGAGTCGGTTTTTCGTTGTTTGGTTGTTCACGTTTATCGAGATTTTCGTCCTCCCTTGTTGCATGTTGTATATGCTTCGCGTGTGACGATCAAGATTCAAGGCCTGCCAGGTGTGTCGTCGTGGACGGAGACCTCGACATGAGTATCCTTCCCGACGTGAAGCCGTGTTCCCTGAAGGAACGGATGGCCCGCCGTCCTACCCGTTCGCGAGTTTTACTCTAAACGTATTCCTTTCAGATCCCTGCTGCAGCAAGTACTGCGACTGCAGCAGCAGCAGGCACTGCGACCTCGTGCCGTGCAACACGAGGCGAACTCGGCGACCACGTGTAGCTGTCGATCGCAGGGACCACTGCGGTAATATACGACTGCCGCCGGGGCCCAGGACTCGCCTTCGCGAACCCCGTGCAATGCAGTTGATCTTCGACGTCTCAGCGGGTCGGCACCAACTACTTCTCGCTGCGGTAGGGGTTCGGCGATGATGGACTCCTCTAAAGCTTCCCCTGGCAGTCTTCTTCTGAGGACTGGGGCGAATGACCTGTATCTGGGACCTCGTTAGGGAAACGGGGGACTAGGAATGCCGCAAGTAGGCTGCTTATCCTCCGGATTCACAGGGACGAACAAGAGCTCCGTCCAAGTGTCCTGACACGTCCGAGTCATACTGCAGCAGGACCAGAGCAGAACACTGATACGTTCCATAGCGATACTCGCCGAGCGGCAGCCTTATGGTGGCTTCTGCGTGTGCTGCAGCAATCTGCAGCAGTTCGGGACTTCAGTCACAGCCCCGCAGCACGCTGGATGTTCGTGCCCTTCTAGACTCCGCGCGTCGAGTCACAGGACTGTGGGCCCAACTGCACTGAGACCGTTATATACGGTTCCTTGTCTCCAGAGTCATCCTCGGCAACCTCACACTGCCTATGAATACCACGCAGCAATGTCTGACCCCACCCGCCAACTCACGGCCTCTCTGTCGCGCCTTGCTCTCTCCGGCACGCCCACGGCGGACCCCACTTTCGCAGACACTACGCGCATGGTGCCTGCCCCGGACGAATTGGGTCTAGCGACCTCCCTCTTCCCCGCCGAGCAGTTCACCCACCCATCCGAGCTCACTTCCGTGAACAAAGCGCTGGCTCTCTCCCCACCTCGCAATCGCCATGCATGTTCCCATTGCCCCGCCGGTAAGATGCATACATCGCAGCCCTTCACGCATACCCGCCGGGCCTTCTTGCAACGGCGCGCTGACCTGGTACCCTCCCTAGCCTTCATCAGGCCGTACAATTTGCGAGTTCACATGGACTGCTGTCACTCGCCGCTGGTTCGCCGGTTCCAGTGCCCCCTCGAGGGGTGCTCATGCTCTTTTGTTCGCCTGCGCGATTGCAAGAGGCATGTCGCCATTGGGCACGGACTGTCCACGAGTACAAGCGGCGTCGCCGCCGACCGCCGTGACCGTCCCCGCGCAAACCTCTCAGCGCGGGATGAGCGTGGCACGCGACTCAACCTCGCGGGCGTCTCCGGACAAGTCCGCCTCGGATGTCAGGCCTGTCAGGGCGTTGCGGTCTCGCGGTTGGAGCAGGTCATGGCTGGTGCTGTCATTTGAGTTGATGTGATTGTGTCCTCTTCTTTGTAAGATAACATGTCGAGGTTGAAATAGCTCATTGTGATTGTGCATGTGGACTATACATGGATCGTCTCAGGGGATTCTCGCCTCACCTCGGAGGGCGAAGGTGGCGTGCCCATAGCCACATGCGTATGATCACTCCCCATTGAGGATATGGTGCTCGAGAGTAGAGGAGAATTATCCCGGTTGTTGACCGATCATGCGCACACGATATCGTCAACTCTCTCGGACAGTACTGCACCTGTAACATTAAATAGGGCGGTGCGCCGGCGTCTACAAAGCACAAACGCTCGGCTCTGGGAGCCCGATGCGAGTAGTCTCGGACAACGGTGAATGTGGCATCTTGAAACTTGGAACATCACACAGCACCTCTGCAGGTGGATCTCTCCGAAACCCGCATCCCTGCCATACGGTCATGGTGCTCGTGCAGCGCCCTTCATTAAGCAACGAGCACCCGTGACGCACAATAAATCAGGGCCAACGAATATATATTAATTGATCTCGCACCAGTACCGCTACTTGCCAAGTTCTGCACCCCCCGACCCCGGGCTCCCCCAATCAATCATCCAGTGAGCTTGATTTTTTAGGGGGCTCAAGACAGCTATGGTTGATGCTTTGCGCCATATAGGTAGTGCATGATGTCCAGCACTTCGGACATTCCCAACTCCCGCTTTCCCAGTCTCGACGCAGTGAAGTCCTTCATCAAGCGAGAGAAAACTCTCGCAAGCTCACACCACGTCACCGTCGTTGAAGTCGACGATGTGGTGATCAAGTACGGTCCACGGGTCTATAAGTCTGAAGCTCTCGCTATGCAGCTCGTGCGCGAAACTACCACCGTGCCTCTTCCGCAAGTTCTCTCCTACTTCACCGAGGTCCTGGATGGTGCGAAGGATCGCTGCGGATACCTCATCATGGAGAAAGTCCCCGGTGTTCTCCTCGCTCAGGCCCTTCCCAACCTCTCCGACAAGGCCTGCGACGAGATCGCGTCACAGCTACGCACCCACCTCTCCTCTCTCCGGTCCATCAAGAGCGACGGGAAATGGGGGATCGTCGGACGCAACGGAGTCTTCCACGGCGGCCAGTTCCACTACCTTCACCCGCCCCGGACGGAGGAGCAGCATCTCTACGGCAATCCGTGTCGCGCGACGTCCGCCAAGGACGTCTACGACTACTTCGCCAAAGCCGCCGCAGACCTCAACGGCGGCTGGCCCGCGTCCATTCCGAAGGACCCGCCCGAGATCGACTTCGCGCGGCCCGCAGTCTTCTCGCACGGCGACCTCGTCCCGGAGAACATCATGGTCGACGAGGCGAGCGGGGCAATCACCTCGATCATCGACTGGGAGCACGCCGGCTGGTATCCCTACTTTTGGGACGACACCATCGCCTCCCTGCGGCTGAGTGCGTACCAGAGCGCGCCCGCGGTTTCTCGCGGCTGGGACCGCATCCGGAGGGGCGCCATCTCGAATGCTGCCGAGGAGGCTGCGGTGAAAGCATTTAGTGTCGTTCACTTCTCGGCGGTCTTCCACGGAGAAGAGGAATACCGCCAGCGCCCGTGGGTATCGGTTTGGTTTCACTCCGAATAGTTCTCGCCGCTGACGTTTTTCATCAGGTGCCCGTGCTGCTTCTGATCCAGTGGGTTGCAACCGAAACGCTTTACCTCCGCTCCGGAGCTATATGCCAATTTCTGGGGGATGAGCCGCCCTCGAATGCCATGTGTGGTTGACCATGTACAGTAGGGCGTATAGATCCGGTATCTGTTGATCACGCATGTGTGGTTTGAGTGTGGTTTGGGATCTGTCTGCTGCAGTACAGGTGTGCATCCTCGAAACAGGTACTACATGATACTATCGCAAGCTGCACCGCGACAACGTCGACGTTGGCTATTCCTGAGAGTTCCTGGACGATGGTCCGGGGTGGGTTTCCGTTGATGTCATCTTGTGTCTTCCTTTGTCCAGCGTTTGTTTCACGGGTGTCTCCGGCTCTTAAACGTTTGAAAGCTTGACCGTCGGGCGGTCCAACACGTCACGCGGCGCCCAGGCACTGCCAGGAACACTCCGGAAGTTCCGAGAGCAATGCCTGACAGCACTCTACTCCGACCGACCAGCAATACGGCGCCATCCTCGAGCACAATTCGTACCCGTAGCCTCAAGCACCATCGGTATGTGATATGCGGTTCGAGTGTTATCATTCTACTCCGGAGATCAGTATCCCATTCGTCCAAGGGGCGCTCCAAGAAGGCCGCTCCTACGCGTAACATGTACCTCCCGTCGTCGCGCCTCCAACGGGCTGCTCACCGTAGAACCCACTCTTTACAACTCTGCCAGGTCGGTGTGGAGCATGATGGAGTCAACCTCTTGCAAGAAGCTATTTTCGCGGTGCGTGTCAGCTTGGCGCCCGGCGATGCTCGTAGTCCGGACATTGCATCGTCCTCCACGACGGTCCGAACACGCTCCCAATCGGCCTAGGAAGCGCGGTGGTATATATGTCTGCTCAGATGATGAGCTTAGGCCTCAGAACGACGCACATCCACCGCTCAGAACAATACTCGGCCAACAACTGCGAGCTCAAACCCGCGCATCACCAAGAGACCTAATACACACGCTCAGGTTAGCACGAGATCATCTACGAAGTGCGTAAGGACTAGAACTGACCGCCGGTTACTCTGTCATACTGCAGTGACATCATGGCCGCTCCCAGATGGACTAAGGAATTGGACGACCAGACGTTCCAGCAGCGTAACATCGTCGACGACGCGGACGTCCCGCAACCCCTTCCCGTGTACCTCGCCAGGATCTGGCAGCCGGCCACGCGCACCCTCCACTGGGCAATCGTCTGGGAGGCCTTCCGGCACACCGGCGGCGGCGGCCAAGAGTCCCACGGGTGGCACAACGTCGACATCCGCCAGCGCACGGACGACGACCCGAAGCTGTTCTTCCGCCACCACCACAAGCTGCCGACCGCGGGCACGACGCAGATCTGGACGCTGACGCAGCTCGCGGGCGCGGTGTCGGGCGAGAACCGCGTCCACATCATCTCGTTCGGCGAGCTGTGGGAGGGCCCGGAGGGGCGCGGGAACTGCATCACCTGCGTCTGCGACGTCATCAAGGAGCTGGTGCACATCGGTGCTTTGCCGCAGGAGGCGGCTGGGGCCCTCGACGCTGCTTGGAACCAAGACGCGCAGGACCAGGCCAAGAAGGCTATCCTCGACGCGGCGTCCTACTGTCAGACCTTCTGAGGAGGTGAGTAGGGTCTTGCAGTCCACTGTCACCACCGCCTACTCACATGAGCTATCCAGGGCAGCTTCCGCTACAGGCTCTTCTTCTTACTGCAATGTTGTGTGCTGTACGCTATTAGGAGATGATGTTCTTGAGCTAGATGCATATGGAGATGTCCTGAGAAATACATGACGAACGACAATATGGCGCCGAAGGCTCTGACTTTCCCACCCCTCTCACGGAGGTACTGGCGGCCATGACTGGTAAAAGGTTTGAACGCATAGGTCAGCACAACTTCTGAGACAACACTACCTTCGTTGCGGGTGCGCGGAACCGCCGGCGCCGAAACGCGCCCGCAGGATCTCATGACCGAGACAGCCGCTGTAGAGCTATCATATGCAATGTCAATGTCTTGAGTCCTGAGGAGGCGCAGCTGCAATCAAAGCGGTCAACAATGTCCACTTTTAGGCAGTTGCCCAGAGTGAAGACAGATATTATCGCTAGCACCTGCAAGCGGTAGCCCGGATGACAGGACGGGGCACGCACTCGGAAGTCGGCGTATGGAAGAACACATCGAGAGGGTATTTTGCTTCAGCATGAAAAGCTCGACCATATGGCACTGCGAATGCAAATGAGCACAGCAGTCGGCGCAGACACGATACACTTCCCGTCATGTTCGGCGGCCATTCCCTGAGGGCGAGTGGTCCGGGCGGAGCGCTGCGACATGCCGCTGAGACCTCGGACCATTGGGGATGTGCGCACATGTGTGGCATGTGCCCTGGCCGAGGCAATACACAAGCAGCATTCTCATTCTCTCAAATCCGGTGTTCGCCACTCGTCGTGTTCCACCGCCGGCTTGACGATTTGTGACCTCTCAGACAGCGGCAGCGCGTCGTCGGGAACGAGACTTGCCTCCATTTGCGATCACCTGGTATGCCAAGGACGTATGGTGTCCGCGCCCTAGTCGGCTCAAACGAGTGAGACGTATTCAGTGGGCGGGACCGCACTCGCTCTCGTCGGAGCGTCCTAGCTGCAATATTAATGTCTCTGCGCTCGAGCGAGTGGGTAGCGCAGGAGAATAGTATATAAGACTCACCGACGAAGCAGAGACGGGCTCTGCAGGACACACCATCCCGCGCAGAGCGACTTCAGAGCACTTCATCGCATCCATATCGCAAACGTACCTGTCGATACCACAGGTAAGCCTCCCCTTTGTCTACAATTCGATGACGAACTTACACAAGCAACACAACAGACAGCGCCATGGCCACAAACTGGGACCCGGAGAGAGACGAGCAGACGTTCAAGGACCGCGGCATCGTCGATGACCAAGAGGTCCCGCAGGCACTCACGGTGTCCCTCGCCAGGATCTGGTACGAGAACATAGGCGCGCTCCACTGGGCCCTCGTCTGGCCCGCCTTCCGCAAGAACGCCAAGGACGAGCTCGAGGAGTACGGCTGGCACATGGTCGACATCCAGCAGCGCGCCGGCAGCGGCGACAAGCTCTTCTTCCGCCACCAGCACAAGCTCCCCACCGCCGGCACCACGCAGATCTGGAGCCTCACGACGCTGTCCGACAGCGCGACTGCCGACCACCGCACCTATATCCTCGGCTACAGCGAGGGCTGGCAGTCCGCCGGGGGCAACTGCATCACCTGCATCTGCCAGGTCATCGACGAGCTCGTCAGGGACGGCGTCCTCCCGAATACTGCGACCGTCGCTCTGCAGAACGCTCGTGGACAAGACATGGCGGACCCGCGGAAGGCGGTGTACCACATCGCGGCGGCCCATTAGAGGTGAGCATACCGACTGTAATATATGTTCGTCAATCTGACTATACACTTACCGTCATGCTCATTTCGTCCGCATCCATAGCCTCGCACGATGAAGCTTAGTGACGCCCAATATTTGTGTATTGTGTTGCATAGTGTTGTAGGGTCAATGACGAGAATCCACTATTGGAGATGATCTCGATTTCATTCGGGTATTCGTGTTGGTGAAATGCCCCATGCATTGGGGGCACGACGTCGACATCTGCCAGTGGATGGACATCAACTCGAAGTTCTTCCTCTGAGACTAGCAAATGCTTCCGGATCACACAGCCCGGGCCCAAATCTGTCAAGGGGTTCAGCTGGCGGACCACATCGGCGGTGAGTATCAAGTCACCATCATCGTGCTCGGCGAGGACTGGAAGGGCCCGGAGGGACATGGCGAGTGTATCCCTTGGATCTACAATATTGTCAAAGACTCGGTGCATGCAGAGGCCCTACCGCAGGGAGCGTCTGCCATCCTGGACGCCGCCTATAAAGAGTATGTGCGGAGCGCAAGGAACAAGGCAATCGCGCATGCAACAGCTTCCTGTCAAACGTTTCACAGTGACTCAGTAGCCTTAGTACTATACGGGAGTGAGATACAGTACGGCCGACCCCGATACTCACGAGTCACGGTGAGTAGGCAGGGACCCTCCTGTGCGGCTACCCTCGAAGTTCCTCTGTACGATAGTATGTGATTCCTGTGCAGCATGTTACCAATGGTACTATGTCGTTTGAAACCCCGCGATCCCCGTCACCGCGATCTGGCGGTGGCAGTGCACATACAGTACATATGTTCAAGGATACTTGACGGGTGCACTGACCGTGCGACGGATAAGGTTCAGAAATTCAGTGTCTTGGACCAATGGTTTGAGTCCATGAGTGACTATTGTCCTGGGCACTATCCCGGGTGAATTGTTGACGGCTGACGGTCCTCAAACGTTTCCCCTCAAATATAAGAGTCCGCTTGGGAGTTCGGAGCCACCGATCGCTCTGCCAGTGGGTTGTGTTGGATCTAGCCAAGTTCGATAGCCTCTAGTGGCAGGTACACCGAACAGTGGATCTAGTTAAAGCTCAAATATTCCACGACAGAGCTACAGTATGGATGGCAAAGGTAGGCAAAGGTGCAGTTCAAGGTAGTCTGCTTCTTATTGAGGGGGTCATACCGTAGGTCGACGTTCGCTGCTTATGTCAGCTATATTTGAATCTCCGAAGCGCGTCTCAAACTTAGCGCCCGATGTATAGGACGCGTCGCTCAGCGCGTTTTTGTCTTCGTTTCTCATCTGCAGCTGCTGGAAGAAGAGAATCTCGCTCAAAAGCCGTGAGTCACTATCTTGGTTGCCTAATTCCATAAGCCTGTGTTCGGGTCGCAAGCCGGTAGGGTAGACAGGGACGTATACGGTGCGGTACAAGAACGAGTTGAGCGTCTCCGCGCCTTGAGCAAGCAACAGCCACTCGGCATCTCTGCCATCACTCGGCAACGTCAACTCCGCTGATCCGGGAGCACGAACGTCGACCTACGGTATTGAGGGCGTGTTATGAAGCAGACGTCTTTTGTGCTTGCTCAATAGACGTCTGCCTAGGGGAGACAAAGTTCAAGGAAGCGCCAGATCACAGCGTGAAGCGCCGGATTGTGGCGCCGAAGGATCTGTGCGCGATCGGCAGATCCTGTCTCGATATGACTGCCATTCTACCCTCATGTCATATTTCCTGTAACCTACGTCGAATACATGGATTGCTCTCCAATGCTTTGCACATTTTGCATGCTCTATGACATACCCGATCGACCAAGAAAGTGCGCGCGGCCGACTTGAACGCCTGCATATCATGCCCCCGACCGCCTTCTCCCCTCGAGCTCTCACTAGGCAGCCACTTCCGCCAGCACGCATCATGAAGCGCACACGCTGGGGTGCCGAATACGTTCAGTGCTACTGCGAAAGTCAGAGCTGCGGCAAAGGGAAGCTGGGCTACATGACACAGTCAAAGCACACGGCCGCGAACCACCGGCGCGCCGACAAGAAAGCTCGCGCTGCCGCCGCGCAACAGGAATCTGCGCACTCAGCACGGTTGGAGGCCCTGCTGGAGGTGCGCGGGGACAGTACAGGAACTGTTTGTGTATTGGCTAGCTCGAATGGCTCGGTCCCACCCTCTCCCACAGAGCTCCCGACTGAGGGCGATTTGACTTTCGAGGACTTGGGATTTCTCTCCGCTGTGGACCTCGACCCCGACGACCAGGAGGTACAAGGCCCATCTGGTGCTTTCGCCGGAGGAGTCTCAGCCGCATATACCCACCCTGAGATGGCACGTCGGGCTTCCCCAGACCTCGACTCGGATCTGGAGACTGGCGCAGCTCAGGGCTCCTCTGGTGCTCAGGCTGACACTCTCGACTCGAATCTGGACAAGCTACCTGATGCTGCTGATGACCTCGTTCCTCTCCTCGACTATGTGCTAGACTCGGAGTCTCGCGAGTTCGTCCCCGCATTCCAAGAGCGTGCTGACATTCGACTGCTCTATCTTCAAGTAGTCCTCGCTAATGTCTTTGGCTCTGCCACTGTCGACGAATCTGAGCAACGTCTTCGCGACGGCCTCGATCTCTTAGCACTGTCTTCTGAGGGCCTGCCGACCCGCCCCAAGCCTGCGGAAACCTTGGCGACCGCAAAAAAGCGACTTGGGCTCAATGTTGACGACTACCTTTATAGACGTGCGATCTGCTCCGAGTGCTTCAAGCCCTATCGCGCGGAGGACATCGCGAACGCTACGTCTCCCGCCTGCGTAGTCAAGAAATGCCCCGGGGTGTTCTACCGTATGAAGCACAACGTCGACGGCAAGGAGCGACGCATGCCAGCCAAAGCCCACACATATGTCTCATTGATGAAGACTCTCCAACGTTTCTTTCTGCGACCGGACTTCATACGCACCTTCACGCTACCGTCTACAAAGCTCGGTGCGCCGCCTCTCTCGGATCAAGACTATATGCACGACTTTCACGACGGCGCGGCGTTTGGGGCGTATATCCTCGACAACAAGCGGGTCGTCATGCCTGACGGAAGTGTGACTGACGTCGCAATCAGACGAGGCTCCCAGCGGACGCTCATGTCCGTCGACATTGGCATCAGCATGACTATCAATGTTGATTGGTCCGTCCTCCGTGCTCTGATTGCATTCACGATGTCTACGCTGATAGCTCAAACCTCACAGGTATGGTGTAACCGAGGGACGCCCGCACTCTGTAGGCGGCATATATGTGACATTCAACAACCTAGACCGGACAGTGCGCTACCTTCAGCACAACGTTCACCTCTCACAGAATACTCCAGGCCCGAAGGAACCATCTAATGAACAGATGATTCACCTCATCGAGCCGCTGTATGAAGAGGCTAAAGAGCTTTACAATGGTACGTCTTTGGGCATATAACTGCGACGGCTTTTTCTGATTCTCGCAGGTGTTCTATTGGCAGTAGCTGGGCGCGCACAGCCGGCCGAGGTCTACGGTGGGGTTGAGATGCGCATATGCGATCTCCCTGGTTCGCGCAAGCTCAAAGCGGCAGCGGCACACAACCACAAGAACTGCCCATGCTTCTTCTGCAAGGTGACACACGAGGACATCAACAGTCCTGCGGGGTACGACGTGGAAAGTGAGCAGTTGCATCGTCCCCGCTATGGGTGCTTGCTAACCTTTGTATGCGGACGATACGGCACAGACTTCGAGCTCCGTGACGACTGGGAGCAGGTTGCAAACGCCTTTGCATGGCGCGATGCCAAGACCGAAAAGGAGCGCAAGCGTCTCTTCGAGGAAAATGGCCAGCGATGGGCGAAGTTCTTCGAACTCCCTGGCTGGCTGCCGTCAGGTTGTGCTATCGATTTTATGCATAATTTCTACTGTAAGCTGTTCCCATCGCGTGTATGCACCGTGCTTATGCTAGTTCATGTAGTGGGAATCGCAAAAGAGATGTATATGGCATTCTTGGTGCGTGGCTACCTCCTCAACAAGGAGATGTGGCGCTCCCTCGAGGAGACCGTGAATTCAATCCGGTGGCCATCTGGCATCGGACGCTTACCCACTAATGTATGAATTGTTCTTCTGGTTGCGCATCTACTGATGTCTGACTATGGCAGCTTGGCGAGAATCACGGCTTCGCGAAGGCAGACCAATGGCGCCGCTTTGTCAATGTCCAGTCTACCATTCTGTGGACTGTCTGGGGTAACGGCCATGACGAAATCCGCCATACACCTCCTGCACCTCCCGCCAATGCGAAAAAGGTTGAGGGCTTCTCCCGAAGCGACCTCCGGGAGATCTACGAGGTCTTCCTCTTTGCATCTGTGGCCGAGCGAGTTCTGGCTAGTAAGAGCATCAGCATGGACGAGGTAAAGCGTGGCCATGCTTACCTACGCCGCTGCTGCGAGCGGATGCTCGAGCTCGGTATCCATCTGCTCCCGAACCATCACCTTGCGATGCACTACCCGGAGATATTTCGTCTCTTTGGGCCAGTCTACGCGTGGTGGCTATATGCACATGAGCGCTTCAACGGCATACAAGAGAAAGTCCGCATCAACGGCAAGGCCGGCGGCGAGATGGAGCTCACACTGACCCGCAACTGGGTCGCCAAGCAACGTCTATACGAGCTCGTAAGTCGTTCTTGCCTCACAGACATTGCGTCTAACATGCAGTCCAGTTAACGTCACTACCGGAATCCGCGTCCGTCAAGGAGCGCGAACTCATTGATCGTGTCATTGCAAACAACACGCAATCGTCTGGGACGCTTCGAACTCACATGTTCGCAGGCTCTGATTCCTCGGTAAAAGTCCCGGCCAGGATCAAGAAGCCCTGTGATCTCCGGAAGCTCCCTCATCAAGACGTCTACCAGCTACTCCTGGATTTCGTACGACGCACATTCCCAGACCACTCCATCGCAAATGATTTTAATATTGACGCCACGTCCATCACCTTTTCCTCCACCAGATCTGCTTGGCTGTTCCCCATCATCTCCGTCAAGTCCACACGCTTCGGCAGTGTCATGGACAAACGCTCATCAAATGATCGTTTCGGGTGTGTCAACTTTGAGACCTCCCGAATCCCCTGCAAAATACTGTACCATTTCAAGCTCTCTGTCGGCGGTTTTGTTATCCTTTGTTCAGTCGTTCAGCGGATGCTCTCGGATGATCAGATACCGGTCTTTCCCTGGTCACTGTACTCCATCGATCTTGGTGTCTATGTCGCCCACGCTGATCGCTTTCAACCCCTGGAGGTCATCATGTCCAGTCAGCTCAGTGCGCCGGTTGCGATCATTCCGATCTTCAGCAAAGCTCTTGGCGATGCCAAGCCACTGTGGGCTGTTCATTCCTTTGACCGGGTACGTTTACCGCCACATTCTGCTCACGTCTGCCATGACATCCCTTTGCAGACTGGTATAGAGCCTGAAGACGAGTGGTTCAACAGCTTGGACGATGAGATAGACAGTACAGAAGATGAAGGCGAGTACAGTACAGTTCACACACCCCCAAACATATGATCGACATCTCGACCTTCTATCAGACTTGCCAAGCGAGCGCGCGCAGCTTTGATATCCGGAGTCTCCTCCATCCGTCGGAACTTTATCGGACCAGTCCCCTTCTCCTTCCCCTTCCCCTTCACGTCGACAGGATCCTCTGCATCCCCCCAAGCACGACCATTTGCCACAACCCGCCCGCTTCTTGTCCAGTGAGCGTTTTCTTCAAGTGCCTCTGGCTTGATCATCCAGATGCGGTGGGCGTTCTTTACGAGCCGCGCACGGGGCGGTTCTACTCCCTCCTTTACTGGTCCAGGTACGCGCGCGGTCATCTTCCGTGCAGCGTCGGGGTCTGGGTCTGGCCGCGCATCAATCTCTGCGTAGATCTGCTGATGCTGTCGGATATACGGTGAGTACGTTCTGCAGGCCTCCAGTGCTCGCAGTGCTCACAATGTTGCTCCGATACCATGGCCGCCTACTACAGTATCTCTGTGCTTCGCCCACTACTAGTGCCGGGTCGTCCTCGTCGTCCGACATCGCATTGATCGTGAAGGCGGCATCGTACTTCGAGTTTTCCCACTGTGTGCCCGGCCGCTTGCGGATGCGCTGTGCCAATTTCTGTCCATCAAGGGTAAGTGATAGTGTCGCGCGTGTGTTATCCAGCATGCACTTGATTGACACTCACTGACTCGGCGCGCGACCTGAATATAGCCTTCGCATCAACCGTGTCGGCGGCGCCGTTCGCGCCCACTTCATCTCCACCACTTGTGCCTTCCCTGCCTTCCCTGCCTTCCCCGCCAAATCCATCGTCCTCTCCCCAACCATTTTCAGGCAGGGCTGCTGTCGCTGCACGTCCTGTGCCCCCACGACGGACCCTTTGGAGCTTGCGGAACTCACCTCGCATGTACAGAAACTTCTTGACCATGCGCCGCAGCAGGTCGCTGTCGAAAATCTCGCGCAGTGCGAGCGCGGCGGACGGTAACTCAACTACGCCGTTTACGCGGATCCACTTCCTGGCGGTCTCGAGTGCGGTCGCATTCCGCTCGTCATCTTCTGTCTGATCCCAGTCGAAACGCAGGACGCGCTCGCCACGGACCTGAGGATGCTCAGGCCACTCCTCGTCTCGAGTCGGGTAAGGAGGGAGGTTCTTCGCATCGAGGGCACTGATATTCATCAGTTTTTTCAGGGCGAGTGCGACCACGTCCTGGGAATAATTGGTATGGCATCGTCTCACGGGGAGAGTGCGAGGGGAGCTCACTTTGATCTCTTTCTTGTCCTCCCAGTACCGACTCTTCGCGATCTCCTCCGCGCTCGGCAGAACCTGCTGATTACCTCGCTGCAGCCCATCTGCTGCCCTGTCACCATTTGCTATGTCACCGCCCCCTCGCTCGGACTCTCTACCGTCCGCATCTCCTGACTCAACCTCTGCTGTGTCCTCGTCGTCCGACTGGGGGAAGCCTACTAGCTTCTCGATATACTTCATCCGCGACTTCAAGGCGACCAACTCGGCCTCGACAAGCTTCGTTTTGGAGTACAGAATGTCTTCGCGCACCTTCGCCTCCTTCCGAACGTCTCGGAGGTCTTGTTTCAACGTCTCGATCGCTTTGACAGCGGCTTTCAGGCGCTCGACGTTCTGGTTCGCGACAGCGCTTGCCCCAGAGGTTGGTGGGACTGCCCGCGCGGTAGAGGGTGGCGGTTGCGCGGACATTCTCAGTGGTTACCGAGCGCGTGGCTGGCGAAGGCGGACGGGAAGGGGGTGTTTTGTATTCCTGCGCGCTCTCGTTCCCGTATATATGTACTCAACATTTGCCTCATTCTATCGTAATTCAATCGCTGTACATCGTCACACCTCTCCAAAGCCATTTAGGAACTGCAATAGCCCTCGATGGTCATTCAAGCGCGCAGAGGCCGCCAGGCGTACGTGGGGCCGCGTCGCAGGCGCGGGGCTTAACACTCAGATGCCGGGGGATTGAGCATCGTGACGGAATCTGTGCGAGATGTGCTGGAAATGTATAGGGATTGTGTCAAACGGTCTGTCATGCTCCGCCTGAGGGAACCTGTGTGGAATGCCATGAACATGAGCGTAGGATCGCGCGATCGCGAACGGATCCTTCGGCGCCACAATCCGGCGCTTCACGCTGTGGATGTCTTCATGTCATCATCAGGGGGAGCCGCCCGCCCCACGTGGTCTGTACGTCACACGCTCACGAACGCGCTGCAGCTTGTTCTCATCGACGACCTCTGCAAGGGTAGCTCGGTGGCACCTTCCAATTGCATCAGTGTCTTGTATGATAGTCCGTAATTGCTAGCACTGTTGAAAGCCTGATTTTGGACCCTTTCTCGATTTCAACAGGTACCGAGGCTCAGAGGTCCTCGACTTGCCTCGGGCCGGTCAGCAGAATGCCCTGAACGAGGCCGATTATCCGTAATGAAACCCTAGTACTGCGTGCCGTGGGTGGAAGCTGTCGCAGACCTCCCCGATCGTCATACGAAGATCCCGAGGGGGGCCTCGAGGCCTGGACTGGGGATGGGAACGCTCGAAGAAGGAGAGAAGCCGCCATCTGCAGCAGTGCTGCAGGTGATTGAGTTCACCACCCGAGGACAGCTAAGTACTCGTGCCACAGCGAGACTCACACCCCATATCCCCCCTCCCCCGTCTCGTCTGCAGTCATGGTACTCTGCAGCAACGACTCCGAACCTGCCAGCGACACGCCGAGCAGCCTGCTAGAGGAGCTGCTGGGTCCCAACGTGAACCCCTTCTTCCTGTCTACAGAGCAATTTGAGCAAGACATTGAGGACTTCCTCCTCGATTCCACGTCTAACGGCGACGCGTCCTCCTTCGACCCCAGCGCTTTCAGCGCGATTGATTGGAGCATCGCTTTCAATCGACCTGCACTGTCGGCATCTCCTTCCAGTGTCCTCTCGGGTCATGCAGGCTCTGTTCCGCCCTCCCCCCTCTCCGATGTAACGCTCGTCGACGACGGAACCCGGTTCTCTTCCAAACGCTGGAACCCAGACGAACCCCTTGATAGTGACATCGTCGCGGCATCCAGCCCGTCCCCAGGCCCGACTCCATTCGAGGGAGACTATGAGATCACCTTCACATTCGAGAGTCGGCTTCACCTAGAGTCGTTACCTCCCCCAGCACCATCTCCCCAAACCGCCGATAGAAGGCTCGAGGTGCGCCTATCATCGCGTGGGATACTCTAACCTCACCTCGGTCTGTTCTCGTTCAGGCGCGACCACCGAAGTCCAGACACGCCAAACGGGCAGCCAGCACCATCGACGACGTGCCCACCATGTGCGTCGAGAAGAAGCCCGCCAAGCGTAGACGTCGGCAGGATACGACACGTCGCTTTGAATGTGGCGAATGCAGCTCCCGTGAGCTCCCCCCCCCTTCTTCCTTGCTTTAGCGTGCTCACGATGACTCGCTCTCCGGTATGCGTTCATGGGGCCTAGTTTTCGCACGGAACCATAACCTCAAGGTTCACATGGCGACCGTGCACCAGGGAGTGCGCCGGTTCGCATGCGAGTCCTGCAACGAGGCCTTCGGTCGCAAGCACGACCTAGCCCGGCACACCCAATCCAAGCACACCAAGCTGGGCTCGCCCCGGCGCAAGCCCGGCGCATGCGCTAAACACTGACTCGTCAAGATATCCGGTAATGCCCTCCCCTTACGCATGTTCCCCCCACCCTCTTCCCAAAGTCCGGATGCACACATGCTGACTTTCTCCTCTCACCCCCCTCCTTTCCCCTTGGCGTGCAAACAGGCACCCCGGAATCGCGAGCAGCAGCAGCATACGCGTCTCTCGAGTCGCACGCCCGCATCGAGCACCCACCGCGCGCCCCTGCGCCGCGTTGGACGTTCCCTTTGGCGTGTGACTCTCGACGAGGGCGTGTATGATGCTGATGTGCGGGAGGATTGGCGCTTGCGTCCGTGGCCGAGGGCGTCGTACTCTGCCGCCGCCTGATCCGGGCTTTGAGGCTCCATCTGTGCATGTGCCCATTGGGTGCATGCTGGGGCGACTCGGGTCGGGGCGGGTAGTCAGAGGGAGATGCCCTGCCAGGGAAGCACGCGCGTGGGATTGGTGTTTTGTGTATATCTCGGTTCGTCTCCGTCTCCTCTTCTCCGTTCTCATGTTTTGTGTGTGTGTTTCATGTCCGTATTGTACGAGTAGGGCAAGGGTTGGTATGTAACGCGATCTACGTCTCGGCCGCCTTCTTGATTTCGTCCCTCACTTTCTGTATGTGCTTCTACTCCTCCGTACATCTGTACCTCCTCCCTCTTGGCGCACTTCATTCTCTACACATCATCCAACAGTACATTCAATGGCGATCCTTCGACGTTGACTTCGACGGCGTCTTCATCTACAACGTTCACAAACTGCTACAAAAACCCGACCTGCCCTGACCCGACCTTGCGGCACAGCGGCCATGTTTACCACAACACCCCATTCCCACTAAGCCGGTCACTCAATGGCTGAGTGCGTCGGAAGACCACTCGTACTTAGGACAGGAAGGCTAGCACTCGCTATTTGAAGGTGCCCGTCTCGTCCCAGATCCATGCCGATGAATCCAAGAGGGTTCCGATCGACTTCGTCCAGAACTAGAAGGCATTGTGCTCACTTGCTTGGGTAGGAACGAAGGAAAGGCCACCGACCTTGAGCTCTGGAAGACCTAGCGCGACCTCGGGGATGGGCGCTGGTGCACGATGCATGACGCCAGAGCGGCTGTTGTTCTGTATACGACAAAAGTTGGCGCCCACTGCCAGTGGGGGAGGGTTTGTGAAGGCGCAGGGGAGGCCGGAGTCGGACGCTGTGGCATGCAATGTGCCGTCACTCGCGAGTGGTGCCTGACTCGAAGGCTCGCCGGCATACTGGGAGGCTTGGCATAGTGGGGAACACGCCAGTGGATCACAACTCGCAGTCTTGAAGTCCAAATGCGAAAGACCTATTTCCGATGGTGCCTCCTCACCTCGTCATTGATGCTTTCTTTACGGAGGCCCGAGGAGTACTTATCCTCCGCGGATCAAATACGCAATTAAGGCTCCCGCTATGGATGTGTAGAAGCATACACCCAGGAGGGCTCTACTACCAGTAGTACAGACATTTCCGACAGCAGTACTGCGGAGTGGTGAGCCACAAACCAAGTAGTGCAATAATGAATCGATGACGGCGTACATTGATAGTCATCACGCCGCGAGCCCAACCTCGCCCATGGATATCAACTCATCCCCTGGCTTGAAATGAAGAGACAGACGATGCCGGGGGTCCCAACGAGGCCCCTCCTCGGAATCGTCCCACTCGGAATCCGTCGTCGCCGTGATACTGGTGATCACCGCGCCGTACACCGACCGCCGCGCGCCCGCGTGTCCGTGGGACGCCCCGGTGCGGAACGCGAGCGTGTCGAGCTCGCCGGAGGGGTGCGACTCGCCGGCGACGCCGAGCGTGTCGGCCGCGTTGTGGAGGTCGAGGATGAAGCGCGAGGTCAGGATCGCGGTGAGGCTGGGAACAGGAGAGTGAGCGGGCGCGACGGCCAGCGCGGCGCAACGGCTGCTCACATAGCTATCCATGTGGACATGGGCTCGATTAGCTGCGGGTAAACAGGTGTAGTGAGCACGCGCGATTGATATTCGTTGGTCGGGGCGTTACCTCGATGCGTCGACTGAGCCCTAGCCCGACGATGTTCGTCAACAGTAGCACCCTGCAGCGCATCAGTCAAGAAGTTGGCGAATGAATCCGCATAGAGAATGCATACACGAAGTAGAGAGTACCTATGCGGGAACGTTAGCGCCTGCTAGGTAACCATGGCCGTTCTACACACCGTTTCTCATGAGGATCGCAGCAAAGGTAGCCGTGAACTTGAATCGCGATGCTTCCGCACGCATCGGCCAGGTCCTTGTCCATGTCGCGACCAGCACCAGGACGTCCGCAATTACGGAGGACAGCCGCGCTCCGATCATCCCTGGTATGCGCCCCCGAGTCAGACGGCTACTTGGCCACGAGGGGATACGTACAGCTGCGGAAGCTTCTGGACATCAGTACTCAGCATAAGGTGACAGCGGTGACAAATCTCACTTTTCATAGGCGACGTCGGGGATGGACGAGTCGAAGCCGCATCCTGCGGTAGGGAATGTGAACCATACTGGTTTCATGAGCACGAAGGTGTACTGTAAGCGCTATTAGCCACGGGTGACTACGAGATGCTTGCTTTTCCGATGGCCACTCCGGGGCCCGGGACCGTAGGAAAAAAGTAGTCCCGACTCACAATAGAAATCGCCGGGTTTGCCATACCAAGGAGGAGGGCGGCCGCGGGTACCCAGCGATTTCTGTCCCACAGCGCGTAGACTCGCAAGCTGGAGAATACTGGGAGTTCCTCAGTAGGGGTGAAGATGGCCGTCATGTTACATGTAGGAACCCACCACCAGCCGCGGTGAGGAGGATGATGTTCAGGGCCATATCTATGTGAATCAGAATACCACAACTACATGACGGAGCGGCTCAGACGTCTCTCCAGCAGTCGAGACCTTCGGCACGACGTACCCCTACAGGAGTGAGCAGTGAGTACCATTCGGCAAGGCTTGCGGTCACATCACATACCCAGTCTGACTGACCCTTGAAAGGCGTCATATCTAATATCACAAAAACGGTGCTGAAGAGGGCGGGGTATCGAACAGCGTAGAAAAGGACGGCAGAGGTAGAAAAACCCCGCCTCCACACCAGCTCGACCTCGCCCCCGAATGTCAAGAAGTAGTCGAAACAAAACAATGCTTACAACACAAATGGCACCGTCAGGATGGTAGATCCCTGCAAGAGGGGCGTGGGCTTACTCACCGGTAGCGGCAATGTAATTGATTTGCACGATGTTACTGCAGAGTATGCGTCAGTAGACTCGGAGAGATAATCGCAATGGGTACTCTGACGTCTGGTGATAAATGCGCAGGATATCCGCGGCCACAGATGCGTTGTCAACCATGAGGGAAGCGGCGTGATATGGCCGTTTTCCAGGTCGTAGGAGGTCGGCTACGAGTACGGCGGTACCGCGGACGAAGAATCCTGCGCAGGAGACGTAGCGACGTGGAATGTCTTCGGGAGCAGACGAGTACAAGGAAGGGCACTACTTGAGCCATATGTTCGACACGGCTGCGAGAGATTCGGACGAGTTGAAAGTGTTCTTCTCAGCACTTGGGTGTGATGGATATCACAGGGGAGCTTCTGCGCATGACGGAAGAACGCTTCTACGGTAGCATGAGCGGTGATTCTATCAGCGGTTTCGGGAGTCTGGCTGCTTCGAGGTGTACGTACCTGAGGTGGATCCGTGGAATCGTTGCGAGAGTACCTGCCGCTCAGTGCCACCCATACAGGCCAGCTTCACGATATAATCTGATGTAGACTGCATTTGGCACTTTTTGACACCTCTGTTCACGGGGTTATGTCATGTTCAACGTGTGCATACAGTACTCGTCCCATAGACCACGAGGAACGATGTGATGCAGCGCAACAGACTCCGCAATTTCACTGATAGCGATGGGATTTCGGGCGCGTGGTTATAGCTCTTCCACATAGGATTATCCAACACACTGCGACGACCCTGCCCGTGCGCGCTTGCGAGTAAGTACCGGTACGCCGCCGAAGCTACGTTGTTCCCTTCTTGAAATGTCGCATTCGAGAGGTGCCTCTTACAGAGAGCGGAAAATCCTGGTGCAGAAAATGCAGAAGTGTTTTGAGCTATTCTGGCATACACGGTTTGATGTCCACCCGCGCGAGGGCATACTGTCGACGGCCCCTGCGAGGCGAATGTAAGGAAGAAGAGAAACGTCGAAGGCCGGCGCCAAAATGCCCGCTTACACGGGCACGTGCTGTGGCTAAACACGGGACCGACGCGAGGCGCGTGTGGGCGTCTACACGCCTGCTTAACTCTGCCTCCGACCACGCGTTGGGCCCGGTTCTGGCTTTCATCTTGACTTGACTATATGCGCGTATGACCACCGCGGGGTCCTTCAGCGGCCACTTAGTTGACTCCTACATGTCTGCACACCCTCCTACAGGGCCATTCGGACAACCTCTCGGTATCGCATCTCATGGTCCAATGTCTTTCGCGCCCTCTATGCACGGATCAATGTTCAACAGCAGTTTCGGGTCGCAGCAGTCCTTCTTCTCAGATACTTCTTTTGCAGAGGTGTCGGAAGAGAGCGCGAAGAAGATTGCCACGCTGCAAGCAAAGTTGGACAAGAAACTGGGGCCGGAGTACATTTCTCAGAGGCCGGGGCCCGGTGGAGGTCCGAAGTTGACATATGCCGAAGGTTAGTCTGCACATCTATATCAACCCTCCGAAGGCTCTATGGATTTCCAACGACTCTCCATAGGATGGAAGATCATCAATCTTGCAAACGAAGTGTGAGCATGGCGACCTTCGCCGTTTCGGCAAATGCTTACAGTCGATCTAGCTTTGGTTTTAATGGTTGGAGCTCCAATGTTGTCAGCATCACCACCGATTTCGTCGACTATAGTGAAGAGTCGAGGAGATATAACGTTGGAGTCACCGCCATCGTCCGAGTGACCCTCCGAGACGGAGTTTTCCATGAGGACGTTGGTTATGGATTACTTGAGAACTCGAAGAGCAAAGGCGCGGCATTGGACAAGGTACGCCCTTGATACCTCATTCTCTATGTCGTTCTCCGACATAGATGCAGTGCAAGAAAGAAGCTGTTACAGATGCTGTCAAACGCACTCTCCGCAATTTCGGAAACCTTCTAGGCAATTGCCTGTACGACAAGGCTTATACCCAAGAGGTTGTCAAGATCAAGGTGCCGCCGGTATGTTCATTTGATTCGATGATCTCTACTCTATCGCTTGCTTTCAATCGCTGATCACGTTGTACCTATCGCCAGCCCAAATTCGACAGAAGCGAGTTGCACCGCCGACCTGAGTTTGAAGAGCATAAGCCCAACGTATCTCCTACGACCTCCGTTCCGCCGTCCAGCATTGCTTCTACATCCTCTATGGCCTCGACATCCTTTGCCGGCCCCTCCACGACGCGTGTCAAGTCAGAACCTGCGCCAAACATGCCTCCTCCCCCACATATTCCACCACATCATATTCAGCGTGCGTTTCCACAATCAATTCCATCGAGCATCATCTCACGATAGGGATACCCTCACAATTAGGCGCAGGTGAGATCACGCCGAACACCAAGGGTAAGGCACCCCAAGCCGCAGGCGGGCCTCCGACGGGACTACATACCCCCGTGCATACACCTGCTGGGCGTTCCATGCCAGGCGGAGGAGGAGACAGGATGGCGCAGAATCTCGCAAATCGTCACGCCGCACGACTGAAGCAGATCCAGGAAGCACAAGAGGCTCAGCGGAAAGAGGAGGCAGCTGCGCAACTACAAGCGCAGACTAGCGCGGCGAGCGAGGGAAGCGGTCCGGCCCCTACAGACAAGCGGGTGAGCTTCGCGGAAGCACCCGCCCCAGCAGAACAGCCTGCGCCTGCGCAACCGGCAGGAGGGGCTATGCAAGCGTCGACGAGTGTCGGTGCAGGCGTTGCAGGTCCGTCTCGACCCTCTCCTCCCCAGGTCACACTGCGCTCGAGCGATACAGCGCCCGACACCGACGTCGAGGTAGACGAGTACCATTTCCCTTCAGAAGACGATGCGTTCCTGGCGAGCCTCGACCTCGACGCACTTGACGAGGGTGTCGGCCGTCCGATCGACTTCGAGGAACCGGGCGTGCACCCGGACACGGACCATGACCTGCAAGAGGTACCTCACGTCGGGGGCTACGCGACGGACTCGCGTGCGCCAGGTCCCCGGGGACACACTACGGCGCATACGGCGTCGGACAATATTTCCCTGACGAGGAGTGCCCACGAAGAGCAACGTGCTCCTCCTCCACGCTTCGGTCAAGCAAACGCAGGACAGGGCAATCGTGCGCGGACGCCATCCATGGGTGGCGGGTTCAGTTTCCCATCCGCAGATACCGGGGTACGTCGCAATAGCCCGCTGACGCCTTGACTGTCTTAGCACTCACCTCGGGCAACCCTGTCAGGGCAGCACAAGCAGCGCAGGCACCTCCCGCTCAGCCTCGGGCCAGAACATCCCGCCTCCTCAACCCCGTGGCCCGAGCGCTTCGAGCGGTCACCAGCAACAACACTACACGGGAACATCGTCGTCGACGACCGCAAGCCTGAAGCGCAGCGCGGACATCATGCAGTACGCCCTACCGTTCCCCCATCAGGTGGCTTCCGCTCACACCTACTTCTCGATTTGACAGAGGCATCGCGGCGGGACAGGCGCAACTGCGACGGCCCGCGCAGGGAATGGGCTTGCAACATCCCCCGGCAGCAACAGGCGGCAGCGTGAACGGCGTGAAGCGCGAGCCGCTCACGTCGCTCGACCTCTCCGAAGGCGGGAGCGTGAAGCGGCCGCGCCGTTGATGCGCCGGCAGTCGCTTTGCTCCCGTTCTCCTCTTCTCAGTATCTCTTGTTTCTTCCTCGACGGACGCACTCGTTCACGTTCAGGGACGTTCACGACGACTTTGTAGCAATAGTAGGAAGGGGGATGGGGCTCGAGCCTGAGGCTCGCGCGTTCCCCCGCGAACGTGTATCATACAGTAGCATGACCAGATCGGTCTCGTCCATGGATGACAGCTATAGCGGAGCGCCACGTAGTATACCTCACGTTGATAGTATCCCCTGCTTTAGCAGTTGCAGTAGAGGCCACCTGGCGTTGATTGGGCTGCCCATATAGCGTGTGCAGACACGGAGATATGAACGATGATCATCGGTACGGGAGAATACATACATAGCAGAGAAGAGCGAGCGAGCTACTGGCCGACAGCGCCCGGGTTGAGCCGAGCCTACAGTATCAGAAATAGAAAACACGTATCACGGCGAGGAAGTGAGAGAAAGTACAGAGACGAAGAGGGGTCGCGTAGTTGAGACGCGGGTGCCAAGGGCGAAGCGCAGTGGTCCGTGACCGGCGATGGCACTGCAGTAATAGTACAGCCTCGTTGAGGGCGTTTCGGGAGCGAGCGATGCGGCGAGAGGGATGCAGGAACTGAGAACGGAAGGAAGACACGAGACACGATGGGGCCTGGGTCAGGGGGGAGTGCGAGACGCAAGGGTCGGCTGCCCACTGGGAAGCGGCGACGGGGGGTTCGGGTTGCGAGATCAGTGACCTGAGGGGCGCGGTGTTGAAACCGCGACGGTACGATATGGGTGCGTGGCGAGCTGGGGGCTGGGGCGGCCGTCCACGCTGCAGGGCCACCGGGGCCGCGCGCGTGGTAGGCGGTTGTAAATACGGTGGGACAGTGCGGCGTCGTTCAAGACGCCATCACGGCGAGGGGCTAGCAGGACAGACAAAACCGGGGTTCAGAACACCGAAGGGGCCACAGAGAATAAACGGGACTGACCGTGGGTATACGGAGGCAGACACCCCGCGGGGCAGCCTCCTCTTGGCAGAAACAGGACAGAAAACATACACAACAGGACCAGGGGATCGCTAGGGAGGGTTGAACACATTGGTAGTGGGATCGCAAAGTGTCTGCGGTGGCCGACGTGGTGCCCGCCTGGACCTCCATCCTCTCGAGCGTGACGACTCGAAAGGAGCAAGTTGGCCTCAGGCACTTGAGGTGGGCTCTTGGGGGGAGAGTCGATCCGGGGGTCGACTTGTTCCTTCCGAGTGGTCACGTTCGAGAGGATGGAGGTCCAGGCGGGCACCACGTCGGGCACCGCGGACACTTTGGCGTCCAGTACCTCAATCTGTTCTATCCATCTCCAGAGATACGCTTGCATCTCCGAGAGATGATAGATATGCGATTGAGTATGGGTTCTGGGGGAGGGGGGGGGGGGGGGCGGATCAGTACTGAGATTGAGGGCTGCAGCACGGGAAATGGGGTGGACGATAGCTCCATACCAGTTTGTCTCTAGCAATCGTTGTCTGTCGTGTTTAATTTCGATATGTCTGCGGTGGTCGCGCTCGCGGGTGAAAGATGTGGGGCACTTGTCGCAGGGCCATCGTGATCGGGTGGGTTCGTGTTGCTCCCGCTCGTGTGCTCTCAAGTTTCCTGGACGGTTCCGGAAGCCTGTGTAGAAGCGAAGTTGTGAGCATGATGCATAGAGAGGGTTGAGAAGTTCCCACTAACGCTTGTTGCAATTGTAGTAGTCGCAATAATACCAGACGACGAGGTTTCCGTCGTTGTCGGTTTCTGTAGTAGTTCTGAACTCACGCCCCTTGATCACTCGCATCACGAACACGGGGTCCTCGGGCGGGGTCGGGATATCGGCGAGAGGGAGAGAGGGAGGAAGCGTTGGAGGAGGTTCGATCCGAGAAGGGGAGGGCGTCGAGCTATTCGCACTAATGTCGGAAGAAAACGAGGACTCGTCGCCCGACATCTCCAGTGGCGGACTGAAGGAGTTGAAGGTTTCGAGGCTCGCGATGGGATTTGGCATGATCCACTGTCCATCAGTCGTTGCATGCCCATGGTGCCCGAAGTTGGTAGATGTGAGTACATCGTCGGCCGGAAGACCGTCGCCGAGCCAGGAAGAGTATGGGCCAACTTGGGCGCCGAAGGAGGTCTCACATGGGTTCGCTAGCTGCGCCAGCGCGTCTGGAACGTAGTTCGGCGACATGACGAGTGCGTGATCCATGGTGCGAATGTTGATGGTAGGGATATACTGGGATATTGCGTTGAGAGGGAGTTGTTCGTTAGCGTGGGAGTTGAATATGGGTAGCCCGCCGTTGGACGGGGACTGGGGAACTGCGGAGGATGGGTAGTGGCACCCGGAGGACGGGTCTGCGTGAGGGGATACGCCGGGGACGGCCTGGAGCGCCCGATGGTCGTGATAAAAGGCCGTACCGCACAGCTCGAACGCGCCGGGGGACTGCGAATCGTCGGCGGGAGCCGAGGAAATGGTGGACGAGGGTGGGGGAGATGGCGCATACGTCAGGCTAGAGTCGCGGGACGGGGGCGCCGGGATCGTCAAGGGGGTGTTGCCCTCGAAGGATCCACTGGCAGCGAACCAGGAGTCGCAAGGTACGGTGTCGTCCAAAGGACGACGCCCGATAGGAAGAAGGGCAGGAGGGGGATGATTACATGGGGCATGAGGGTCATAGGACATATGGCTGTACATGGCACTTCGTGCAGGACTGTAGAGCTCGGGCGGGACCTGGCTGGGTACCGTGGAGCGGACGATGGCCCGCATACATATATGCATGTTCAGATACAGTCCCGGGTGCGCTATAGTACCTCATTGGGACGCAGCTCTGCGCCCGCAGCTCTTCATGCTCGAGAAGCCTGCCAAATTACATGCACAGACCACGAGCCCGCGTCGCAGACGCTTCTTAACCGCACACGCGTTGACTGTGGGTATTCAGGAACTCAGAAGTGCTCTCTACGTCGGAGGAGACGCGGCCTTTCCACAATCTACGATTATCAATACGGGAAAGACGCAGACGCATCTAATAGTCTCCGGCGTGTATCAGACGCGATGCAGAAGGAAGCAAGATTGCGCAGCCGCGACTGCGAACAGAGAGAGGGGAGAACGAGCACTCGAGTCGCTCGGTAGGTAACAATAGCGCGCGTACGCTTGACTCTCGAGGGGTGGTCTCGGGGCTATGAAGAGGCAGTGCCTACCTTCCCTCCCAGAGGGAGACACGACAATGCAGTACGTTTCTGGCTGTGTGAGGACGCCAGACTCAGAGACATAGGTAATGAGGTCGAGAGACGTACCGGTGTGACCAATTCCAATGTCGAGAGGATCAGCCTGTTTTCTATCCTTCTGTGACCGGAGATACAGACGCAAGGTCCGATTGCTATGATCACTGCATCAGACACTAGCCGTCGACGAATAGCATGCGACCCGTTCGGCAAGCGTCTGTATCATATACATATGCGTTCGCGCAATATTCGCTGGACAGCGATTGAGGCGTGTCAATGAACATAGTGCCAACGTTAGAGGTGCAGACAGATAACACCAGTGTGTAGCTTGGCGTTGGAGGACAAGGAACGAACCGTCGCGACGAGTTGGACGACAGCCCCAGAAAACCCCTGTGGCAGTGTTAGTGCCGGGGTACCAGGTGTCCGTCTCGATTTGTTTGAGTAGGGACTTGCGCCCACAACGCCACCCGTCTGCGGCCTACTACGTGTCGAGTTGGCCGGGAATTTTCAGACCTGTGAGTCTCGTGCAGCGATGGCCTGCGCAGATACTACAGTAGACGAGTCCTGCGCTCGGAATCTCGGAGCCTGTGCCGCATTGACCACCGGCTGGCCGACTCGTGTATCTCCAGAACGACTCTGCACGACACAGCACACAAATACGGCGCAAGCCGAGGATCATGCTACTCTACTGTCTGGTACTCCTTCGCTCGCGGGATAGTTGATTGAGCGCGGCGACGCATCAGTTCTGGTGCGGCATTAATCTACCGGCCTCCGTCTACTGTTGCCCAGCGCGGACATCGATATGTTGACACCCCATCCGCCGCCTGTCTCGCGCGCGCTGGTCCCGCCGCCAGCGAGCACCTCGTTCGCGTGCTGCAGGTCGAGGATGAATCGCGAGGTGAGCACGCACGTGATCCTGGAACGCGACGTGCAGCTCTAGTCAGCCATTCGCCTCCGTGTTTGTTGTACGCTATGCTGGAAAGGGAAGACTGTGCGATACATACCCTGAGGACCAGATGGACAGCGGCGTCAGCAGCTGTGGTGCGTGTCTGTTAGCACAAACGGGGCCGGAAGGTGGGAAGGTGCATGCCTGGGGGATCCTGCTCAACGAGAGCGCGACGATGTTCACTAGCAGAAGAGCTCTGCGGGGCTGGTTGGGATATACGTCCCTGCACGATGCTGCATGTCTACAACGCACCCGAAGTACAGAGAGCCTGGAAGATATAGTATCAGCCACTAACAGCCGACGAACGAAAGCCGACGAAGTCGCCCACCATCCTCGACCATCACTCCCGAAAGCGTGCCCGCCGTCCTCAGGCCGTTCCATCGAGACGGAAGAACAACTTCACCGAGGTTCCTCCGTTGCGTGTCGACTCTAGCGGCGTGAAGAGGGCGTATGTAGATCCAGTTCAAGACGAGCACCACCGCGTCCGCGACCACCCAGCACACGCGTTCGGCGATGGCCCCTGACGGAAGGGATCAGTATCCAAAGTCGGCATATGAGAACTCCTCAGGACAAGGACACACGAACATCTGTCACAGTGAGCCGTTGAACGGTAAGCACCTAGAGCTGCGAAGCTCCAAGGGAGAGACTCGACGTACTTGACAGTAGTCGCCCATTGCGAAGCCGGTGAGACGCGAGCGTGCGTGTAAATACCGAACGCTACCTGTCAGATTGTCACCCATTTCGTCAGTCCCAATGATGATTGCCATGGGTGACGAGGGAGATACGCACGAGGTCGATTCCTGGGCTCAGGAAGCCAAGGATGAGTACTCCGACTAAAATCCAGATATTTCGCCCGGACACGGCGTAGAGTCTTAGGCCAGAGAACACTTCACGTGCGCAATGAGGCGGAGGGCCGGAGAAACAGATGCAGTCGTTCACTCGCCTATTGCTCCTATGAAAACGACGAAGCTGGAGAACGTCCGGATAAGGAGCATCACGGCTGTGCTATAAGGGATTTAGACTGAATGGCCCAACCGGGATGGTATACACATACGCCTGCAGGCACAGACGATCAGGCCTCAGGAAGAACCAGGGCGCACTTTACGCGCGTACCTTGGACGGGGCGCCCGATATCGGCGGCGCGAGGACACTGGTGTAGATCGCCGCGGCCGCCCCGAGCAGCCCCGGATACCGGACGGTGTAATAGAGGAGGGCCGCGCCCGATCGTCGACTCGAACGCCTCCACATGAAGCGCGCCTCTTGGTCCAGCGTGAGCAGGTAGTCGTAGCAGATCATGACTGTGGC
Organism: Trametes polyzona; assembly: GCA_022606195.1. Taxonomy (NCBI): domain Eukaryota; kingdom Fungi; phylum Basidiomycota; class Agaricomycetes; order Polyporales; family Polyporaceae; genus Trametes; species Trametes polyzona. Next base: position 728,204 of record JABYQF010000011.1, on the reverse strand, counting down.
GATCCTGACGGCATGAGCAAGGTCCCTAGCAGGACGGTAGCGCTTCACTTACCGGCACCGGCGACGGAAAGCAGAGCTTGGGCTTGTCTGGGCAGGGAACCAACGTTAAATATGCGAACGTCAGGGAATAGGGAGCAGAGAGAACTTACGCCCACCGTCCCGCGTGTATGAGCGCCTCCACGTCCACATCCGGCGGCGTGGCATGAGGCAAAATAGGCGTTGAGGGCATCGTCTGGCAGGACGTATGCGAACACGATAGAGCACTGCGAAACAATGGGCGTACCCAGCGGTGTGTCCGCCTAGCATTTATACGAACCAGCCTCAAGGACTCGACGGCAATAGCACCGTACCCACGTACATTCCACCATAGTGGGGCATCACGACCAACAAAGATGGAGGCACGTCAAATGGCATACCAGCCCTGCAACAGACAGGGCACAGTGGGGATATGTCCCGTGTATATCGCGATTTTCGCACACGATCATTTCTACTCGTGGCAGCGGCGGCGCCTCGCACTGCGGCCAGCTGCTTGCGCCACAACGGTATCGATCGCATCCGCCTTAGGGGTCGTGCAGCTCTGAAAGATGGCCGAGGAAGACCGTGCTTGGAATGTGCGAACTGGTTTACTACATTCCCTGGCGAGCAAGCTGTCTCTTCGGATGCAAAGACGGCGGTTGAAACGGCGGACTCACCCGCATCATGAGTGACTGAGGGGCCGTGTGGCGTCTGCTGTGGACAAGAAATTCGGAATCGCCTAGCACAGCAGTGACATCTAGAAGTACGGCATCATGTCAAGTACTGTGATAGAATGGCGGAGGCTGCAGTGGGCCTCTGGATCCTGAACGCAAGAGACGTCTGGCAAACGCGGCTGCAGACGGTCGGAGCCACTGGCAGTACTAGTTGCCAGCACCCAGATTTCGAGGACATTCGTACGCTTATGTGACCGCATATCTACGTACCACACATCTGGCACCCCAAAATGGACGGAGTCCAGGTGTGCGAGAGCCCGTACGTTCGTTCGAGCGATTGAAGCAGACCGTTCCACACGATCACTGAGGAAAGAGCGCGGCGCCAGAGAACCCCGACAGGGTATATACATAGTAGCGCCCGTAAACACGTGGGGCCGACGCGCCCGTCAGCGCCAAACATCGCAGTCCGTTTGTTCTCGTCCACGGTCCCACAGCTGCTCAGATCCGACACTTGCCTGGCATATGCAATCCCGCTACGACCGTATGCCACACGCAGGTCTCGAGACGAATGATACTATCTCTTGCCAAAGATTTGCCTTTACCAAATATCACACCCAGCTCAACACTGTCCTCGAATCACTCGAGCGAGGCCTGTGCCCCCACTGCCCAGAGCGGTGGTAAGGGACCGTGCAGTGGACCATCGCGGGCTCAAGTGGCCCCCTTTCCACGAGCATTCTGGCCAAATCGCACCGGCGCTCCTTCACGGATCTTTGTTTGTACACCAGTTAGCAGTAGCCAAGAGTTTTCTCGGGTCGATTGGCCGGTGTCAAGGCGTTTTGCTGCGGCTTCCCGCGAATCCCGGAGCCCAACGCATGCAGCCCTCCGCTCCGACACACGGGCGCATCACGGCGCTCCCATCTAGCAGCACGGGCAGAAGCAGTGACCCGGAGCGCTCACGGGCTGTCGTGCGACAATCCTGCATCGCATAGGGCGGAAGTACGACGTTGGTGTCTTCCCGACTTGTATCCCCGATATGACGTATGCCGTCCTGGACTACCACCATTCAGTCGCTCGGTCACAACCAGTGCAGACATGTGCACGGCGGTCTCATAGCTCTGGAACTGCCACCGAAGTTGTGACTCAACCTACTCCGAGCGTGTCGGCCTTTTCTACTGATTCTTCACGCAGATGGTGGATGCGTGTACGCAGCTTTGGTGGGACGCCCGAAGGAGTATATAAGAAGCTTGTGGACGACCATGGTGTCTCCAGCAATTGAACCCTTCGACCCAGGTGTGTACGCAGCCCTCCTCAGTCAACTCGCCATTCCGCATACTTACAGAACGCATCGTCCAGATCGAACACCCCCACATCCTAACCCTCTCGTCCCACCACCCAGTCACCAAAGCAACCGTACGTCAAGACTCATTTCTCTTCCCCCCCCGATGCTCGTACATTCTATCCAGCCGCATCTGACCCACAATCTAGATTCACAGACCATGGCCGTCGGCAGCATCATCGTCGTGAACGCAAACTCGCTCCCGTGCCACGTCTTCGTCTCCAAGTACTCGCGCCCGTCCGCGCACGACGACTGGTACACGCTCGAGCCCGGCCAGCGCTCGTCCTGGACGCGCGAGGGCTGGGAGCTCGTCGCGTTCAAGAACGCCGCCGACACCTCGCGCGCGGGCGTGTACGTCCGCCTCAACACGACCGTCACGTTCCACGACCTCAACGCTATCTCGGTGGCTTGAATGACGCGTGGATGATCCTCAGGGTGTAACACGGCGATAGCACGCGCTGACAGTGTAGATCATCAAATTGTATATCGGAATGACGCTTGAGTGAGTGAACAGGACTACGACGATTGATCGTGTGGCAGATGAAGGAAGTCCCTTCCTGCGCTCGCATCTGCGTACTGTACCGGCCCTACTCGCTTGAATCGCCAATGTCATAGGCAAAACTAGACGAAAGAGTAGTCACGCGTGTGTCGTATCATTCATCCCGCATCGATCAGGCCTGCTCAAAAGCAGCAGAGACATCTTCGGGGCATGACGTCAACACGAGTGTCAGAAAACGCATAGCTGACGGGAGAGGTAACACACGGGAGGTGGGAGTATTCGTTCTGGCCGTTCACCATCGCCCAGTACAGCAAGGCTGAGAAAGCGCGCCCCGCGTCCACTTCCGATGGGTCGTCCTCGAAAGCCACGGCGGAGATGCGGGCCCATTGGCGCCCCACCGCGGGGTTTCTCTCATAGACAGCCTGTCTTGAGCGGACTATGGCCGTGTCCCAGAAGTACGGATACCAGCCCGCACGTTCCCAGTCGATGATACCAGTGATAACCCCGCTCGATTCGTCGACCATGATGTTCTCGGGTAAAAGGTCACCGTGCGAGAAGGCAGAGGGGCGGGAGAAGTCGATACGGGGCTCGAGCTGTTCGAGCTTCAGCCATCTGTTACCCTCGATGTCGTTGCAGGCGACCGCGAAGAACTCGAAGACGTCGCGCGCTGAGGACGCGATACAGGGGTTGCCGTAACGAAGCTGGGCGTCCGTATATGGTTGATGCAGGTAGTTGAAATGACCACCATGGAACACCCCTTCGCGTCCGATGTTGCCCCACCTTCCTTGGCTGGGGATGCGGCGTAAAGCGGAGACGAACTGGTGCAGCTGCGAAGCGATCTTGTCGCAGGTAGCGTCATCGAGACGAGCGAGGGCCTCAACGAGGGGGACACCGGCAAGTTTCTCCATGACGAGATAGCCGTCGCGTTGTGTCCCGCTGCGAGACACCTCGGAGAAGTACGCATGCAGGCGCGGCACCGGGACGTCGGTGGTGGCTCCTACGAATTGCAAGGCGATGGCTTCGGATTTGTAGACGCGTTCACCGTGCTTTACTATGAGGCCATCGCCGATTTCGACGACGTATACGCTGTATCCACTGGAGATTACCTTCCCATTCGCTATGGCGGCCTTAACGGATGCCAGATGAGGGAAACGAGGACTAGGTATGTCTGACCTATCGACCATCGCTAACCAGTGGTAGAGCTAACACTCTGGATTTCTTCTTGATTGTCAGCCTGGGATAGGGCTTGCACCAAGGGATGGAATATACACTGATGTCGCCCTGCTTGAGGGTTTTTAGTCGAGATGGTAGTACTTGGTAAGTAAGAAGGCTTGAGAATGGCTTCAAGGGGCTCAGTTAGTATTATGTAATAAAGCGCACGCGCGGTACTCTCGCGACGTGTGTAAGTCTCCATTCAAGCGCTCTCGTCCAGTCTCGGCGCCGAACTCGAAGTTGAAGAAGTTGCTGCCACTAGCCTTGCCGCCGCTGCTAGAGGCCCAGGGGAGTCATTCTGCACGCGATTGACAGAAATGGTTAGATGCAAATATCAATGAGGCGGTCAGGTACGTGGCTTCAAGTGAGTCTAGGGATACGTACTGCACGGCGCCCTACGTTTCCATGACCATCGCGTCCCTTGAGCAAGCACAATACTTCCGTCCATTCGCTCGCGCAGAAATCAGCGACTCCTCGGGACTGAAGGCGCCTTCTGGCGCCCCTGCTGCCACGTTGAACTAGTTGCCGACTCGCAGGCGTACCGTTCCCTGCTTCACTATTGTTAACTCCCTCGGCACCGTTGTTGATGACGCAGGGCTGGTGTCGTAGCTTGCTCTCCGTGGCCGAGCTAATCTTCCGTCACCGTCGACGCAAGAATTCTGGGTATATGGTATACTAAATCCGAGTTTCCCACTGTATATGGTGAGTATTGGCACGATAGTCATCGTTCAGACCTGAGGATTCCTCCTATATTATAGTGCTTTTTACAGCGCCCTACACTCCGTCGGACGGGCGTACACCCCGGGTCGTGAGTTCTGAATAGTCTCAAAACCAGATACAATGGTATAGTGACTGGTGACGTCAGTGAATGGTTATGCTGCTCACTCACCATTTAGCAGTGTTCCCTTTCACGCACCCCCGAATACGCACGGACAAGTACCATCGGAAGGCTCGAAGTCCGGGTGTCCCACCCAGAATGACGTACGAGAGGCTCGCACCAATTTCACCGCTTCCATATGCTGCGAAGCCCTCCGCCTGCGAGTGCGAGGGACGGTTCCCCAGTGCCATGTTCAAAACTAGAAGAAAGCGTACGCCTTTCGACACGGCAAGACCCTACGGTGTTAGTCCGGACCGCGTCTATACCATCGTGTCCGTCGGATTGCCCGAACAGTAGTGCCGCTCACCAACTTCCCTAACACCCGCGCCGTGTCCGCTACCACTCAGAGTGACACAACCATCTTGCTGGTGTTTGCGGGCCCGCTCTGACGTCTGTAATTGTCATGGAATACAAGCGTACTCGGGTCTCTCAAGCTCTTGGTCAGCCACATGCTATCGACCACAAACGCTGTGGCGGGAACCATAGCAGACGTGGCGGTTTGCACGGGCGTGTCGGCGACGACTCCCGAGCCGGCGAGTATAAAGGCATCTACTTCACCCCGTCGAGTCGCCAGGATTCAGCCACTCTAGCCCAGGTGCATTTCATCTCCTGCGCTCCCTCGCCCGCACATTGAACTCATAACATTCCTATCGCAGCGCTTCACGTCGATATCGCCACCTTCTAGTTCGCAACCCTGCAACATCGTGCCCTGTATGTGTTACGTTCTCGCTGTTGGGATAACCTGTCTGATGGTCATGGTAGTATCCGTCATGTCGTCATCCCGCATCGTCCAGCAGCTCCGAGACCGTATCGACCAGGATAGCGAGTTCAAAGAGGATTTTGAGAAGGCCATCGTGGAAGTCAAAGCGTACAACCTTCCGGAATTCGATAACATCAAAACCTTGGACGACTACCTCACCTACTGCGAGTCATACCTGCGATGGGTCCCCAGGGAGAACTCGGACGGCACCTCCATCTTTGCTCACATCTGTCGGTTGTACTTCGTCCTCAACCAGCCCTCGATGGTCGGGTACCAGAGCCAAATCAGCCCGGACACTTACCCGCCCTATACTTGGCTCTCTGAGTGGCTCATCCAGTACGCGAAGGAGATGGGCAGGTGGATGGACTCGCCCGAGTCGATCAACGAGGAGTCGATCAGGACCTTCTACAACACGCCCAGCTACCACATGGAGGATTACGTCCGCGCCCACTGGAGGACCTTCAACGAGTTCTTCGCGCGCGACATCAAGAAGTCCGTCCGTCCCATCGACGCCCCGTCGGACAGCAGGATCATCGTTCACCCCGCTGACGCCGTCTTCAACGGCTCCTGGCCCGTCGACGACAGCGCGAACTGCTTCTTCGTGAAGGGCATCCCCTGGAACATCAGCCAGCTGCTCGACGACGACGAAGACGACGCCAGCGGTGCGAACTACGGCTCGCGCTTCGCGGGCGGCAATTTCTGCCACTCCATCCTCTTCCCGAACGACTACCACCACGTCCACGCGCCGGTCTCCGGCCGCGTCATCGAGGCGCGCGTCATCGAAGGCCTCTGCTACTGCTACCTCGAGGTCGAGACGATCCCCGGCTATGGGCGGCCCCGCCTGACGATGCGCCGGAGCATGCAGCCGGGGCGGAGCAGCTCGGCGGACGACGAGACGCCCAACACGTCGGGGTACCAGTTCCTCCAGGCGCGCGGGCTCGTCATCATCGACAGCCCCGACCTCGGCCACGTCGCTGTGCTCCCGATTGGGATGGCGCAGGTGTCGTCCATCGTGCTGAACGTGGAGGTCGGAGACCATGTGCGGAAGGGCGAGGAGATCGGGTACTTCCAGCTCGGCGGCTCGGACGTCGTCATGGTCTTCGAGGCCAAGGCGAACGTGAACTTCACCGCGAAGGAGAAGGGCAAGTACAACTTCGGACGGCGGATCGCGACGGCTGCGCCGGCGAGGCGCTAACTACTCTGTGTGTGGTGCTGTGAGTACCTTGCTTCTCCGTAGAAAAGTAAACCAGACATTGATCCACGCGGCGGTAGCGGCCACAGGAGAACCATTGTGCGACAGGATTTATGACGGGCATTATTGGCAGCTGGTGGAATTTCCAACCTCAGGATACAGCATGTATGCACCCTTCATTCCTGAGTATGTCGATTCGTACAGGTGTATACACAATAGCCCATTCCAATGCCATTCAATCGCGACGCGCGGGTACCACTTGGAGTAAACGACTCGAGCGCGCATTGCAGTGCCTATCATCTGTAAGACAGCATCAGGCCTACTCTGAATGCTTCCTCGCGTACATATCCTGGCGCCATTTACACCTTGTCAGGGGTGTACCCTCGCCAAACTGGCGTCACGGAAGGGAGTAAAGGCCGCTCACCAATTGGGCTTACTGGACGCGGGGGCAATATCCCATGCCATGTGGTGGCTGTGTTGCCGGATTGTGCTGATTGGCAGACGCGCAAAAACCCAAATGTCGTGCGGTCGCGCATGGGCGCCTAAGGGGAATAGCGACCCTGCTTAGCGCGCTTCAAATAAAAGTCGACCCACCACTTCCGCTCATTACCCCCACGCTCCTTACCTCCCTCCCACGTCCTCCTCGTCGCTCTTCTGCTCGTCGTGAGTTCATTAGACGCTGCTGTGGCGTACAGAATAGCGAGCTGATGTATGCACCAATGCTGTAGCTTGAAAATGGCCCCCGCTGCCTCCGAATCTACCGCCCACGCCGACGGCCGTGTTGGCAGGCGCATCGAGAACTACACCGCGTTCTGGCAAAAGGACGTCAGCAAGGAGGCCGACCAGGACACGGAGAACCGTCTCGCAAACTACACGGACGTCATCAACGGTGCGTACGGCCGCCCTCACTTGATGCGCTGGCGCCTGAACCGCGACGCGCAGGCTACTACGATGGCGCGACGAGTTTGTACGAGTACGGCTGGGGCACCTGCTTCCACTTCTCGCGCTTCTACAAGGGCGAGCCGTTCTACCAGGCCCTCGCCCGCCACGAGCACTACCTCGCCTTCAAGATGAACCTCAAGCCCGGCATGCGCGTGCTCGACGTCGGCTGCGGCATCGGCGGGCCCGCGCGCGAGATCGCGCAGTTCGCGGACGTGCAGATCGTCGGCCTGAACAACAACGAGTACCAGGTCGGCCGCGCGCGCAAGCTCACGAAGAAGGCCGGGATCGAGAACCAGGTCACGTTCACCATCGGCGACTTCATGAAGCTCGCGGAGCAGTTCGGCGAGAACTCGTTCGACGCTGTGTACGCCATCGAGGCCACCGTGCACGCACCATCGTGGGAGGGCGTGTACGGCGAGATCATGAAGGTGCTCAAGCCCGGAGGAGTGGTGAGTGCTTGTGCTACCTGCTCTCTTAGGCTCGGGAGTTGACAACGTGGTCGCAGTTCGGTGTCTACGAATGGTGCATGACGGACAAGTGGGACCCCTCCATCCCCGCGCACAAGGAGGTCGCGCACGAGATCGAGATTGGCAACGGCATTCCGGAGATGCGTCCGCTGGCCAAGGCGCGCGAGGCGATCCTCAACGTCGGCTTCGAGATCGAGCACGAAGAGGACCTCGCGGACCGCCCTGACCCCGTGCCGTGGTACTACCCGCTCGAGGGCGACATCCGCAAGGCGCAGACGCTCTGGGACATGTTCACCGTGTGGCGGATGAGCAGCAGCGGCAAGTTCGTCACCCACCACGGGCTCTGGTTCATCGAGAAGCTCGGGATCGTGCCCAAGGGCACCTGGGAGGTCGGCGAGACGCTCAAGATCGCCGCCGACGCGCTCGTCAAGAGCGGCCGGGAAAAGGTGCGTCGAGTTTGTTTGATCGTCATATTGGGATGGGTCGGAATGCTGATGGTGCTTGTTCGACAGCTGTTCACGCCGATGTACCTCGTCGTCTCGCGGAAGCCCGCGCAAAACTGATCGGCAACCCGCCGCCGTCCGCTCCCTATAGACTGTCCGTCGTGCTATCCTAGACCTATATACCCTTCCGTAATCACATCACCGAGGATGTTTGCTTGCTTAAGATTTCGCTGGGCTACTGGGCTGTGCTGTATCACCGTGTTGTGGAACAAATTCCATGTTGCCGGTTTCTGATCAGGGTTGTCCGAGTGCGTCCGAGCCCATGTTCGTTCTGCTGTTTGATGCAGTATATCACACGCCCCGGGGCGTACAGCACCGGGTTTCGCTTGTTCAGGGCACTTGCTACAGTCCTACTAGGATACGCGCTTGCATCCATCTTCGAAGCGAAGGCAATCCGATGCTTCGACACCCAGGTGCGTCGTCCCTCTCTGCCACGGCCCTAAACCCCTTCTCAGCCGTGCACCCTATCCCAAGGCTCGGGGGACGCTGTAAATAGAGATCGAGTTTCTGCGATGGGTACGTACTGTACCTCATAGTTCCCTTCACCAAGCTTCCATCTGATGACCCAGCGGTCCGTGTGTTCTCAGACAGCCCCAGCGGCATCGCGCGCATCGAGGGAAGGCACCGAAGTTGAGCCGTCCTATGTGCCACACGCTACGCGCCCTCCTTCCTTGCATTCAGCCACATCTTTGGGCGGCGATGGACGCGTCCGACCTTGGATTCATCACAGACTGGAGCAACACATCAATCTTGACTGTTGACTGTACCTGCTGCGCCCTAATCCGAGACTCAGCCTCAGCACCCTGATCGCCAGCACGGTACTCCGTGTTGCCCCCTCGGTCCTTCCTCGCCCGGGCGTGCGTCTCGCCAAGTTCGGCCTTCCCTGTCCTCCGATGCGCCCTCTCGCGCGCATCAAGCGATGTCCGCGAGAGAGTCGAGACGAAACGCCGGGGACCCGAGGTAAAGTAAGCATGGGGGCGTGCGCGGCGCGGTGCGCCCGATTCAATCAGTATATGATACATACATATGCAGTGCGGTTCCAGCCGGCGGTACGCCTAGCTGCGAGCTGCGATAGAACACCCCGCGTCCGCGCCAGACGTCACGGCCCTGAAGGTCGACTTCTGCAGCGCCTATTGATTTGACGGCCGCGGTACTTAATTAACAGGACACTCGGGCGCGGCAGCCCCCACCCATACCTCGCGCACGGGCGACGAACACGACCTTGGCCTTGACCCTGCGCCCGACCTTGACTGCGACCGTGATGACGACTCCCATCCCTTCGCCGCCTGCCCTCCCGTTCCTGGGACACATCACCCAGCTGGACAGGGACATTCCGCAGAAGACGTTCGACCTCCTCGCGGACCAGTACGGCGAGATCTACCAGCTGAACCTCATCAGTAGGCCGCGTTTCGTGTGTCGGGCTGCCCTACCTGCACTCACACGTCCGCGCCCCGTGCAGCCCGCCAGACGATCTTCCTCACGTCGTATGAGCTGCAAAACGAGGTCTCGAACGACAAGCGTTTCCAGAAGGCCGTCATCGGCGCGCTCGAGCAGGTCCGCAACGGCATGGGCGACGCGCTCTTCACCGTACGTACCGCCCTCCCACGATGAGCCGACTGCATGGCTGTCGCTCTGGGCTCACCTCGTCCGCGCAGGCGCACCCCGGGGAGGAGAACTGGGGCATCGCGCACCGGCTGCTCATGCCGGCGTTCAGCACCGCGAAGGTGCGCGACATGTTCGGGGACATGCACGACATCGCGTCGCAGATGTTGACCAAGTGGGAGAGGTCAGCGCTCGGCCTCGGCGGTTGCGCTAGATTGACTGACGGCCGTGCGTGGTAGGTTCGGGCCGCGGCACGTCATCGACCCGTGCGAGGACTTCACGCGGCTGGCGTTTGACACGATCACCCTCTGCGCGATGTCGTACCGGTGCGTGTTGCCGCCGGGCGTCGGTCTGCGCGCGCATGGACGCTGACGTGTTATCGCGTTTCATCCGGCAGTCTGAACACCTTCTACTCGGTTAGCGATGGCGGTATGTGCGCGCGTGACACGGAGCTGACGTCCTCGCGCAGGAGCACACGCACCCTTTCGTACAGGCCATGGCTGACTTCCTCGCCGAGTGCGGGCGACGCGCGAACCGGCCGCCGATCATGAACTCTATCATGCGTGGCTCGAACGCGAAGTACGAGGAAGACATGAAGACGATGAACGCGCTCGTCAATGAATGTGTGTCACCATGCTGGATCTATGTCCGAGATTTGCTGAGAGGTTGTCCGCAACCGCAGTGATCGAGGACCACAAGAAGAACCCGTCGGAGAAGCAGGACCTTCTCAGCATCATGCTCAACGGCGTCGACCAAAAGACTGGACAGCGCTTGTCCGATGAGAGTATCCGTCAAAATGTGAGCAAATGCACCGGCAGGTATATGTCCGGGTTTAACCACTTCGTCTAGCTTCTCACCTTCCTCGTCGCTGGTGTGTGCACTTGAAATGTTGTACCCGTATACTCTGACGTCTCTGCGCGCACAGGCCATGAGACAACATCAGGTCCGACCGTGAGGAATGATAATAGTATACACCAGAGCACTGACTCTTCTTGCAGGGCTTCTGACGTTCACCCTATACTACCTCTGCAAACACCCCGAAGCGATGCGCAAGCTGCGCGAAGAGGTCGACGACGTGCTCGGCGAGCAGCCCATCAAGCTCGACGACATCGGGAAACTGAAGTACACGTCTGCGTGCCTGCGCGAGGCGCTTCGGTTGAGCCCGCCAGCGACCGCTCGCGTCGTGCGTGCCCTGGAAGACACGACGATTGGGGGAGGGAAGTATGCGATCCAGAAGGACGCGGTACTCGCGATCCTCACGACCAAGTGTCAAACCGATCCGAAGGTTTGGGGTGAAGATGTAAGTGCTACGACAACGCTCGATGAGGGATGTGGTCATTGACAAGGCTGGATGGGGTAGGCGCGTGAGTTCAAGCCTGAGCGCATGTATGGCGAGGCATTCGAGAAGCTCCCGGTAAGCCTTTGCCTCCTGTTGCTCAGCAGACAGCTGAAGAACAATCGTATAGCCCAATGCATGGCAGCCCTTTGGGTACGGCATGCGAGCATGCATAGTGAGTAGGCAACACCATTCGTGACCATACAACCAGTACTCAACGCTGTCCACCACAGGGTCGGCCGTTCGCGTGGCAAGAGGCACATATCGCCCTTGCCTCCTTGATCCAAAAGTTCGACGTCGTGATGCACGACCCGTCGTACACGCTCGAGCTGAAGCAGACGATGACGATCAAGCCAAAAAGATTCTACATCCACGCCATCCCGCGCAAACGCGCCTCCTCCCCCGTCCCCGTGTCCCTGTCTTCGCCTCTTGTCGGGGCGCCCCACACTCAGAAGGCGGCGCCGAGCGCACATGCCGAGCCGAAGCAGAAGCTGTACGTGGTGTATGGCTCCAACACCGGCACGTCCCAGACGTTCGCGCAGCGCATCGCGAGCGATGCACCCGCTCATGGTGTGTATAACGTGCACTGTATGAGGCGTCAGCCGTAAGGTGTTAACTCTGCACTGCAGGCTTCAAGGCCAGCCTGGGAACGCTCGACTCTATCACCGAGCACGTCCCTACAGATGGCCCGCTTGTAGTCGTGACCGCCTCGTTCGAAGGTACGCCTCTTCACCCCAACATAGGAGGGCGACATTGACGGGCGCCCGCAACACAGGCGAGCCCGCGGACAACGCCGCGCACTTCTTCGAGTGGCTGCAGAACTTGAAAGGCTCGGAGCTCTCAGGCGCCAGATTCGCCGTGTTCGGCTGCGGGAACCGCGACTGGGTGCGGACGTACCAGCGCGTCCCGCAGGTCATCGACGCGCTCCTCGAGGAGCGCGGCGGGAAACGGCTTTGCGAGCGCGGGGCCGGCGACGCGCAGGCCGCCGAGTTCTTCCAGGTGTTCGACGAGTGGGAGGCAAAGCTCTGGAAGGCGCTGGCTGAGGTGAGCGGTATTGTTATGTGTACGCCGGGGAAACAACGGACGGCCTGACGTGTTTTTCTTTGCAGGAATATGGAATCGATGTCGCTCAACAAAGTGCATCGAAGGGAGGTGTTTCCATCAAGACGGTTGATCCTGGCACCTCCAGAGCGGCGGTTCTCCGTCAGCCGGATGCCGACCTCGGGCGTGTAGTGGAAAACCGCCTCCTGACGTCGCCCAATGCGCCTGAGAAGAGACATATCGGTAGGTCATCTTCGGGGTACTCTGAACCGTATCTGTGCTGAATTTGTATCTGCAGAGTTCTTGCTTCCCGAGGGCACAACGTACAGGGCTGGAGACTATCTCTCAATGTCAGTCTTCTAGTGGACTCCGTACTTCTTTGGGCTGACATCTCTCCTATAGTTTGCCGCATAATCCAGTCCGGGATGTCCACAGGGTGGTCTCACGATTCGCCCTGTCTCCCGAGCAGCAGGTACGCATACAAAGTCACTGGGTGGTTGCAAGACTGACGACCACTGCCACAGATCGTCCTCTCCTCCGAAGGCCCTACCTCCCTTCCTGTAGACAAACCGATCAGCATCGTCGCTATCCTATCTGGATACGTCGAAATCTCTCAGCCCGCAACCACGCGCGACCTCCGCATCCTCCTTTCCGCCGAGTCGTCCGATGCAACCAAGGCCGCGCTCGTAGACCTCACCGCGTCCTACACCGAGAAGGTGATGGCGCAGCGCCTCAGCATCCTCGACATCCTCGAGGACCACCGTGACATCCAGCTCCCCTTCGGCACCTTCCTCGAGATGCTCCCCGCGATGCGCGTCCGGCAGTACTCCATCTCGTCCTCGCCGCTGCACGACCCGCAGCGGCCGTCGCTGACGGTGAGCGTCGTCGCCGCGCCCGCGCGCTCCGGGCGCGCGGACGCGTTCCTCGGCGTCGCGTCCACGTTCCTCGCGGGCCTCCGCCCGGGCGACGTCGTCCAGCTCGCGGTGCGCGCCGCCGCGCCCGCGTTCCGCCCGCCCGAGGACGTGCGCGTGCCGATGGTCATGTTCGCCGCGGGCTCGGGGCTCTCCCCGATGCGCGGCTTCCTCCAGGAGCGCGCGGTGCAGAGGAAGGCGGGCAGGGACGTGGCGCGCTCGACGCTGTTTTTCGGGTGTCGTTCGCCTGAGGAGGACTTCTTGTATGCGGACTCGGACCTCAAGGAGTGGCAGGAGCTCGGGATCGTCGACGTTCGCCCCGCTTTCTCCCGGAACCCGGAGAATTCGGAGGGGTGCAAGTACGTGCAGGAGTGGGTATCCAATGCCGGTTGTCCAAGTCGAGACCACGGCACTGACCACACTTGAATCATAGCCGCGCATGGCACGACCGCGCGCTCGTCCGAGACGCGTACGACAACCAGAACGCTAGGGTGCGCCCATTCCATCAATTGACCTAACGCCGCACTGACTCGTAAAATCCGCCAGTTCTTCACCTGTGGCTCGGGGAAGATGGCACAAGGGGTCAAGAAGGTCCTCACCCAGATGATCAAGGAGTCGCGCAACTGCTCCGACGAGGAGGCCTCCAAGCTCTTCGAGCGTGCGATCCAAGGCCGCTACGCGACGGATATTTTCGAGTGATCCCGGACGCCTCAAGTGGAGGCCACGTAGATGTCCTTACGAGACTCATGACCGTGAAGACCTGTTACACATTTGTACGCTATACCACGAGGTATACATGCATACGATCTCCCCGAGCCTCATTGCTCGGTATTCAGACAACTTCGCTCTCCGCGTGTTATTCAACACATCCTCGCAGAATACACGTATTCAAGCACAACAGCCCCCACACTACTATGTACATACTGATAAACAGCACACACATCCGCTAGGCCGACCCGTCCCACCCAGCCTTCCACACCGGTAACTTACATACACAACCGACAGCATCTTCCGCAATTCCCGCCATTTTTACCACCCAAACGGTCTCTGGCCCGGATACCCACCCTGAGGCGGCGGCGGCGGCGGCCCACCAGGTCCAGGACCCGGCATATCCGGCGCCGGGAACCCAAAGCCCGCCGGGGGCGGCGGAGGTCCCCCCGGTCCTCCCGGAGGCGGGGGACCGCCGTAAGGCGGGTACCCACCGCCTCCTTGCCCGGGATAGCTGGATTGGCCGGGGTACCCCGCGTCCGCCTGCGGGAACCCGTACGAGGGTGGGGCGGCGTAGCTGGGTGCGTAGCCCGAATCTGCGGAGGGAGTGGGGAATCCTTGCCCATGTCCGGGTCCGTGCCCGTGCCCGTGTCCATGGCCGTGTCCGTGACCGTGGGGCGGCGGCGGGCCAGATGGGGAGGGGAACGAAGCCTCGCTGTTGTGGCTGGACGCCCCCGGGTAGGTGGAATGAGAGGGCACAGGTGGGGCGCCGTACGAGCTCGACTGTGGCTGGCTGGGGCGGTAGTACGAGGCCGCCTCGCCGCTCGTCGGTACAGGCGTCCCGCCATGCCCAGAGCCTCCGCCCACGCTCGCCCCAGGGAAGCCCACGTCGTGATGTCCGCCATCGTATCCTCCTTCGCGCCTGTTTCCCTGTCCACCGGTGAACTGGTTGAGGAACGACGTCGCCTGTCCAAACGGTGTGTTGCTCGGGGGCCCGCCGGCCGCGCCGCCGCTCAGCTTGCCCATGAGCGACTGGGCCTGGGAGACACCCGGCACCTGGCTGATGTATCCGCCGATTTGGTGCTGGGCCTGCACGCCGGCGTTGTGCGCGTATCCTTGCGGGGCGCCGCCGCCGCTGCCGGATGCGGACAGGCGGATGTTCTCGTGGTTCCGGACGGCCTGCTTGGTGAGGCGGCGGAGGACCTCGTGTTGCTGTCCGCCGAGACCCTGAACCCAGCGGTGCATGTACTCGAGCATCTCGCGTTGAATTTGCGAGTTGCGGTCGTGGAAGTCGGGGTGGAATCTGAAGCCACTGTTAGAGTAGTCCGCGGAGTGACGAGGCGAGACTTCGTGTTGAAGACGTACAGGCACTGTAGAATATCCTCCGTGACGCTGTGAACGTTGACCGAAGTGTCGTCCCACGCCTTCACGACCAGGTTGGCGGTATACGTCTAAGGAGGTATTAGTCTCTACATGGCCGTGTACAGGGGGGAAGGCGAGTGACGTACGAGGATGATCTTCCCCAGGTTGCCTGCTGGCTCGTTCAGGATCAGGTTCTAGGATAGGTTAGTTGGACTGAATCCAGTACAGAGGATGAATGTGCGGAACACGTACAAAGTGGTCCTTGCTCAAGAACGAGTGCGTGGGGTCGGACTACGCACGTCCCATCAATATGTGCATTACAATAGTCTCTTTTACTCCAAAAACACAAGTACTTACAGCATGGGGATCATTGAAGACCTACACCTCGTTGAGTGATCAAAATTACCGTGCAAGACGAATAGCACGCACCTCATACTGATCATGAGTGTTGATTACCTGTCCAGACGCAGCCATGAGGCCGCTCGTAGCCTGCTTCATGAGCGGCTTGAGGAAAGGCTGCATGAACACAAGACATGAGAATCTGATAGGTGCGACAGAGTCCACCATAGGCGCGCACCTCCAGAGTGGTGTAGATGAACACTGAGAACGTCGTGCGGTCAGCATTTTGAGATACGGGAGGGGACAGAGGGCGTACCAGAGATGGAGTCCATGAGCTTCTCGATCAAGGGTCCAAGACCCGGGATCTTCTCTATTTTGGCGGATGCCGTGAGCTCTACGAAAAAGCTCTAGATACAAGGTTCAAACCTACCGATAGTCTTTTCGATCTTCTTCACGACTAGTCACCCGCCACCCAGAAAGCAATCGTGAGTCCCAGCCATATGCGATCCGGTGACTTGGAAGCGTACCGGAGTCCCTGAACGACAGCACCTGCCACAACACGGCGTGCATCTCCTGCGGGCTCATGTCCTCAGGACGCTTCCCGCCCGGCTGCGTCGGCCCCGCGCGGATACGCTCGACGCTCTCCATCTCGCGCGCAGCTTCCTGGCCCTCGGACCCGGGGAGCTTGAACAGTAGAGAGCGGAGGGTGTCTGCGGGCGAGGGGCCGGACGTGGACTGAGAAATGGACTTTTCGCGCGCCTTGTCGAGTTCGGCGTTAAGGTCCGTGACGGATGCTTGGCTCTGTGTTGTCAAGGTGAGTAGCCTGAAGGGGCGGTGGTAAGTGGTGCAGGACGCGTACGATGTGGTCGGTCGCCTCTGTACTCATCTATGAGTGCTTGCAATCGGTACAAAATGGTGTACGAACGTACCTCCTAGAAGGCTGTGGATGAAGTCGCTCGATCCGAACGTTCCTAGTATAGCTTAGAAGCTGCTCATGTGCGATCGCGGTATATGCTCACCAGTGACGAGAGGTGCTACCCATTTGCCGTTGTGCGCTTGGACCCTGACCTGGTCTCCGACGTGGATGAACACGTCGTTATGACCCATTGACACAAGCGCGAGTTCGCAGAAGTTGGAGTGCGCAGGGAAGTCCTCGAGTGTATGCAGCTATACAAGTACCCAGGATCATTGAGACGGTATGAGGTAAGCGGGAGCTGGGTCGATAACATACCGCTTGTCCGAGTAGTCGGTAAGCTTCATACAGATCTTGCTTGGCGCCATTGGAACGGGCCTGTCGACCTAGGTGGATGCAGCGCTCGAGCGTGCGGCGGACGAGGGCCTTTGAGGTGTCCCAAGTTCCGTTTTCTGGATATGATGGGTCAGCCAGCGCTATTTTCAGACTGAGATTACCGGCCCACCGTTCGCGATGTAGTTCTTCATCCCAGTTCGCGGATCAATCTCCAACTCCCTGGGCTGTGCGGTCCTCCATCAGTGAAGCTAGGATAGTCGACAAACTGATTGAGTTTACATCAACAGGAGGCCGCAGTTTCGGATGATATTGCCTGGCATTGTCCGGATAACCCTTCGGGTTGTCGATATGTTCAGTCTATGAGCGAGCGGATCAGCTGACGGGGCCGCGGGAGGTAACGCGCCCAGCATACAGGAAGATATACGCCTAGACGCTCCTCGGTGACTTCGAATTCATTCGTTGCATAACCATGTGCCTAGGTAGGGGTAATCTTGAGTGTGAGACAATACTATATAGGGGGGGGGCGCCACATACCATGAATCCGAGAACCATGCACAGGTTGATGATCGTCTATGCCGCAGTTGTTAGCAACTGCGGATACCGCAGTATAAGGTGACATGTCCACCTGCAGCTGCAGTTTCTGAAGACCAGCGACATCGACAGCCTGGTCCAAGTGAAGTTTTGGTGAGGTCCCGTTACTCGATAGTGCGGATTCGCGGATGGACTACGCACCTGACTATAGTCTCTCAGCCAGTTGCTAGACCATGTTACGCATGAGTACCGATATTTGAACGGTGGTAGCCGCGGCGTACCCGAAGTAGACGCGTTTAATATCGAGGCCGCCAAATTTAGAACCACCCTTGCCTATCAGGGCGCCGAGAGCAAAGCCTCCGGCTTTCTTTGCAACCTCGCCGAGCGTGTCTTCCTGTGGGACAATGAAGGTGAGAGCAGCCGATGTTATGAACTGCTAGGACCCACTATATCGCCATGACGGAAAGCCTTGCCCTCCAGGAACGCGAAGCTAGCGGCGGGCCGCCGTTTAGCCCGATGGACGCGATCAGCGATTGTCCGACTTGCCTTGGGATGTTTCCTGCACCGAACGCATACACTCCCTCGGATGGAATGCAGAGAATAATGATACAGAGCAGCAGAAGCAGTACATGGGCGTGGTTCCCCATGGCTGAGCGCGTGGTCGTCGTGTGAGAGCAAGCCGAGGGCGGGGCGGACGACCTGCGCTTGATTAATGGTACTCGGAATGCTGTGGCAGTGAGCTCAACGCCACAGCACCATGACGTCAGCAGCCAATCAACGCCCGGCGCTAGCGTAGAGTTCCGTCGGAGTGCCCTCTGAGCATACTCCGCCCCTTGTGCGCGCTTTCGGAGTTCGAAGCGCGGACCAGCGCGAGTGGCTGCAGGTGCGCGCTTAATAATTTGTCGCATTGCTCATCGCACGTCGCTCTCTCTCGCACACGCCTCTCTGGCCACCTCGTCCTCGTCCTCGTCTTCGTCCTTCCCGTCCACCGCGTCCTCGGCACTCTCGGTCGGTCTCTCTCTCGCTGTCCGCCACGACCGTAGCTCACACATCACCTCACAGTCTCCTCACCATGACCAACAGCACCCCCGTAAATCCCTCCGAAGTTGGCTGGCAGTTCGTCCCCCAGTACTACACCTTCGTCAACAAGCACCCCCACCGCCTCCACTGCTTCTACAACAAGTCCTCCACCTTCATCCACGGCACCGAGGGTGAAGATGGGAAGCCATGTTTCGGCCAGCAGGTATGCGTCACTTTACTTTCGCTCGCGACGCGTCTCCCCCACTTTTACGCGCCGGAGCTTGAGTGGCATCCATTCTGCCGCTCTTACTTCTCTCTCCGCTCCGCGCAATTTATGTCCTATCCAGCGCGCCGTGATCTTGCCTTGCGCAACTATGCGGTGTTTGGCATATCATGGTCCTACGGAGGTATGACGTGACACAGGCCAATCAACTCGGAAGGTCTATCTGGCGTTGCGTTCTGGCTGGCCACCTGCACTCTCATTACATGCTCTCATCTCATCCCTGATGCCCGCCCACTTACGTCTTGATACACGAGTGTCCTGTCGCGTACCGAATACTTACGCGCCATTTTCCATAGGAAATCCATAACAAGATTACCTCGATCGGCTTCCAGGACTGCAAGGTCTTCATCCACTCGGTAGATGCTCAGTCTTCGGCGAACGGCGGTATCATCATCCAGGTCATCGGTGAGATGTCCAACAAGGGCGAAGCCTGGAGGAAGTTCGTGCAGACTTTCTTCCTTGCTGAGCAGCCTAACGGCTACTTCGTCCTTAACGACATCTTCCGCTTCCTCAAGGAAGAGTCTGTTGAGGAGGGCGATGAGCCGGAAGCTGAGACTGCTCAGAAACCGGCTCCTACTGAGCAGGCCTCCGCCCCACCTGCCCCTCCCTCTCCCGCCCCTCCGTATACCGAGCCGGAGCCTGTCCCTACTCCCACGCCTGCCCCTCCTCCGCCAGCTGCCGAGGAACCCGCCCCTTCCCCCTCACCCGCGCCCGAGCCTCAGCCTCAGGTCAACGGCCATGCGCCAGAGACCAAGCCTGAGCCCACTCCCGCTCCTCGCGAGCCCTCACCTGCCCCCGCCCCCGAACCTCCTGCTACCGCTTCTCCCGCCCCCGTTTCTCCCCCCGCCCAGCAACACCAGCCTCTCGCCCCCACGCCTGCTGCACCTGCACCGGCGCCCGCTCAGCAGCCCCAGCAGCAACAGCCGCAGCCACCTCAGCAACCACCTCAGCAACCTGCGCCTGCTCCTGCTGCACCCGCACCATCGGCACCCAAGACTTGGGCGTCGCTCGCTGCTACCGGCGCAAAGAGCTGGGGCACCGCTGTCGCCGCCCAATCGCGCGGCACTAGTGAGGCGCCCGCACCAAGCAGCGCGTCCCCTGCACCGCTCAGCGGACCCCAATCCCCCGCGCCCCACGTCACTACTCGCCCATTAGGACGTCAAGACCCTCACCCCGCATTGATCGCTGCGCAGAACGTCCAGACGCCCCAGTGCTTCATCAAGGTATGTCCTTTGTCCCCCTACCACACAGCGTCCCACTCACCCGCTTGCTTCCCTGCTCATTCACAGGGCGTGACGGAGAACATCACCGACGCCGCGCTCCGGACGACGCTCGCGTCGCGCTTCGGGCCCGTGAAGGAGCTCGAGATCGTGCGGAGCAAGGTCTGCGCCTTCCTCGAGTTCCACCAGCTCGACTCGGCGAAGCGCGCGATCGCCGCCTCGCTCCCCATCGCGCAGGGCGGCGAGGGCGGGATCCGGATCGAGACCGACGGCGGCGCCGGCCAGGCGCGCGTGTACGTCGAGACCCGCAAGGAGCGCGGCGAGCGCCCGGGCCCGCGCGGCGGCGCGCCGATTAACGGCGACCGCGGACGCGGCGGGTTCAGGGGACGCGGCGGGCCCGGTCGTGGTCGTGGCGGCCCGCCCCCGAAGCAGTGAGCGTGTAGGTGAGGTGTGGAGGAGGTTGAAACAAAAGTACAAAATCTCTCGTGAATGTTGGGCGTGTCGCCTCTTGTCTTGTCGGTAGGGCTGGCGGGGTAGGCAGGAGTGGTCGAGGGGTAGGAGAGGTGGGGGTATGGGTTGGGTATGGGGTATGGGGTGGATGGTGAAGGGGGGTTTTTGCTCTCTCATTGCTGCCGCATGTTGTGTTGCTGTTGTTGTTCTTCAAGCTGTTCTCTTCCGTCTCGCTCGCATCCTCCGCGTGTGTCACTGCCTCGCTACCGCATGCATGAGAAACGTCGTCTGCCGTCTTCGTGGTCGTTATCGCTGCATCGACGCTCTTACTGAACGTGTAGTGGACATGGTCAGGACTGCGGAGCGTGAGGCCCACTGCCCACTGCCCACTGCCCAGCTGAAAAGATCAGCGTCATACTTAGAACGACATCTCCCAAGCCGTGCCATGAACACGCAACACAGACGCTCCAGCGAGAACCTGTGCATTGATGGAACATCAAGGCTCGCCGGAACATGCTGTCACTACTAAGTAGTACGTCGTCTTCGAGGTAGGAGGTAGGACAAGAAACGGAAATCGCAAGCAAAGTGTCGTAAGAAGTCGTAATGGGAGGGGGATTGCGTACGTCGTCGCGTTGTGTATCTGTAGGTACGTAGGTAGGTACGTAGATAGGTCTTGAGACTAGGGTGGAAGAAAAGTGGATAAAAGGCGAGCAACGACGGTAGGTGGATGATCAATCACTGGAATGGATGAGTGGATGGATGGATGGGCAGGTAGTTGTGGAACAGGCAGATGGGAGCACGGGATAGCAAGAGCGAACGATGTGGAGGCGTGAATGGGAGGGTTGGGACGAGGTGTTGTGGTATATAAACCAAAGCGACCTTCCTAGAGACAGACTACGGGCGCCGGGCGCGGTATAGACGGGGCGGGCAGGCTCAAGAGACGAAAGAAAACCCATCGGGTCTTCCGTCTTCCGTCGCGAGGTATGGGATCCTGGAGGTATGCGCCGAGACCGGGGAAGGGGGAATCAAGAAAGGAGCAACGAGGGGTGGGTGGAGGTAAGAGGGATATTACGGGTGAGATGGGAGCAACGTGCGACAGGAAACGGTGTAGAGAGACATTTGCAGGCATTCTTCATTACTTCGCCTGTGCCGCCTGGACAAGGAGGGCCTTCTCCTTGAGCACGGACGGGTAGCTGTTCATCAAATGGGCCAGGGAGCGGAGGTCGTCCTGGTCGAGGAGAGCAATAGTGATCTTGGGCTAAGGGAAGGAGGTGTCAATGATGTGATCCTGGCACGCGACTAAACTGGTAGTGATACTTACTGCACCCTTGATACCGAACGCCTTCACGACGCGCCAGCTACGAAGATGTCAGCATAAGTATCCTAACACATTCCAGAGAATCACAACGTACAGCTTGTCACCCAGCTGCTGCTTCTGCTGGTTGACCGGCTTGTCGACCAAGCTGTCGATGAACTCGTCCGTCGCCTTCACCACCATCGGGTCCGCCTTCGGGAGCGGCAGCCCAGTGGGAGACGACGAGTTCACGATCCTGATGATCTCCGACGCAGGCAGGCGCGCGAGCGACGCGATCGTGTATACCTGCGCAGAACCAGTCGCGGACGACGGAGCGCCAGGCGTCGCGGGAGTCGGGCTGGCAGCGACGCTCGGGCCGCGCGACGACAGGTCGGGCGTTTGGGGAGAGTCGAACGACGCCGTGGAGACCTTGCGCGCCTGAGGCGTCTGCGGCACCGGGACGGTCGAGATCGCGGGGGTCTGCTCCTCCTCCTCCTCGACCTCGAGCACGAGCTTGGCGTCCGCGATCTTGGCGCGGAGCACCTCGACGTTGAACAGGCACATCGCGCGCTCGCGCTTGGGCAGCGACATAAGCAGATCCGTGAGCTCGCCGACCTGGGAGGACTCGAGCTTGCTAACGGCGGCGAACATCCTGTCCTTCTCTGATTGAGGCCCAGCGAGAGAGCCAGAGGGCGACTCGGTGCGCGGAGGCGTGGAAAGCGTAGCCGGCATGGACAACGGCGTCGAGGGATGATCGGGTGCGGACGCAGTCGCGTTCGGTGCCGCAGCGTCAAGAAGTCGCGAGTCCTGGGAAGCCGCAGGCGAGGGCGAGGGCGACTTCGACGACTTCGCCGGGTTCAGCGACTTCTTCGCAGCTTGCACTTGCTCGGAGAGCTTCGCGGGGTCTTGGATGCCTTGCACGACCTCGCTGAGCGAAAGGGCCACGATTGACTGCACGACGGAGTCGAGTTCGTCCGGGCTGACGGCATCCATGTTCTTGATTCTCCGGCTCAGCTCGCCCGTAAGCACCTCCTTGCGGACCACAGGAGAGAGCGCGGAAAGGTCGTCATAGCGCATAGGCAGGTTGAGCGTTCCCGACAGCGCAGCCTTGTACCATTGTCAGGAGGGACCGGGATCGTGACAAGAGGGATTGGACGTACGTGGTAGAAGCTACCAGAGCTGCGACGGGCCCGATCAGGCCTCTCGTGGTGTCCCATAGTAGGCGAGCCGAGGATGGCAGGATGACTGCTTGGGCTTGGCCATCCGGCGTAGCTCTCACCAGCCTCACTGGCAGTGGGGCTCGTGGCACCGCTGCTGCTGCGGGGGTGTCCATTGTGGCCACCGAAGCGCTGAGCCAGCTTCTCTTGACGGAGCTGCTTGGGCTCATGGAGGCGGACGACGAGAGCCTTGGTCCCGATAACGACCCCGTTCATTGAGTTCATAGCCGCGGCGGCTTTGGGTGGTACAGTCAGGTAAAGGCCGAAGAAGCCAAGGATCGAAACACCAACCTTGATCGGGTGTTTGGTAGGAGACGAAACCAAACCCACGGCTTTCTCCAGCCTCGTTCCGCATGACACGGGCGCTGTAGAGGATCAGCGACAAAGTCCGCACTGGCGGATGCTGGCTCTAGCATACCTGACGATCTGTCCAAACTGTAACACGGTGTGAATTCTCGTGGTGGCATATACCTGTGATGAACACTCACCTGGCGGAAGTGCGAAAACAGGCCGTTGGAGTCGATCGAGGTGTCGAGATTCTATCGCTCGGTGAATAGCCAGTCCACAACGTGATTCACGCCGGGAACCTACTTTGATGAAGAGGTTGCAAGGGTCGATCAGACCGCTATGGCTCGTCGATCCGGGGCCAGACAAGGGCGCGAGCTGAACCTGCTGTCCAGGGCCATGCACAAACAGAGGGCGCGAGGGATAAGGCGATTGCCGCGGAGGTGAGTACTGCGAGAGGACGAAGATCTAAACTGAGAGCCACACGCACACGCACGGACTTGGGTGAACGCACCTGGGCAGGGTACGGGAATACCGAGCCAGTGGGAACGAAGGTGGGCGCGTTCGGGCTGAACTCGCTCAGGGCGGCGCCTGCGCGGCGTGGCTGGTATATCTGCACGACGATGTTCTGACCTTCTACCTCGGCACAGTGCAGCGCCTCTTCTGCATCACGCGCGTCGTCTTCCCTCCAGAACTCGACCACACCCATGTCCTTGCCGAAGGGAGCTTGGGCCCTTACCGAAGCTAGGGCACCATACGGCCGGAAGAGGTCATACAGTTGTGAATCAGTATACCCGGGGGGAAGTTGCTTCACGAGACGAGGGGACGCAGACGGTGGCGGGAGCGGAGTCGGAGGTGTCGTTGATGGGTATGGCGAGAGAGTAAGCAACGCAGGCTGGAGCAAACCAGGGATTTGTCGGCCTTGCAGCGTCGCAAGGGCTTTCTCCGCTGTTTATGGTTGGTCAGCCATCTGTATCTACGACGCGTGGGACCGAGAGAGTGGAGAATCCGAGTCTCAAGCGACATATGCAATGACAGGGATGTTACACTAGCGCCCGGTCCTTGGCAGCCCGAGAAATGTGTGGCGTATACCGGGGGCCGCATTCCGTCTCCGGCGGCATGAACGAAAGGAAAACACGTTGCAGGGAGGCAGCAAGACGTCCGCAAGCCAGAACGTCAACTCTCCGACATGCCGTATATGCACGGAGGGGAACAAGACGGTCTCTGTTACGCGTCGTACCCACGCTGACGCGCCGCCGTAATCCGCTGGGGAGGACGGGCGAGGACGAGGAGTGCTGGACATGAAAATAGTATTCTGGTGCTCTGCTACGGGCGGAGGGGACGATCTGGGATGTACGACCCGTATGCATGCCTCGCCCACGCGCTTTCCGTGCAGGCAGCCGAACCGGGAGGCAGCTCTCCGGGAGGATCGATCCCGCATATGCACGGGCCCACACTAGCTCCAGGGTAGCAACGTGCGCGTTCTGCCGCCCACATCCGACGAATCCCATGCGCGTACGAGCGAGAGACGACGAGCGTGGACTCACCTTTCTCGAGGTACTTGAACTCGATCGTGCCCGACAGAGGCTTGTTCGAGCCGTCGCGGGGGATGTTGGGCCGGAACGGCGCGCAGGTCTGGAAGGCGACCGCGAGGTCTTCGTCTCTCACATACGGCGGCAGGCCAGAGATGTACAGCAGCGGCTCGTGCAGGTACGGGTGCGGCTGCGGGCGCGCTTCCGGCGGGGGCGTGTTGTACTCAGACATGGTGGGCGTAGCGAGTCGAACAGCAGGGAAAGCAGAGGGTCTCCAGTCCTCGCGGGGGCCGACGATGGTATCAGGCTCGGGGTGGCCGTCGCTGCCGTGCACGACGCGGAAGCTGAGATGGACGACGTCGTCGGACAAGGCAAGAGAAAAAGTGATCAAGTATTGCTTATGTAACCGACCGCTCAATTAACTGATGGGAATTGGGCGGCAGCTCGCTAGCGACCCCGCCTCCGTCACTTCTCGAGCCTGTTGTTCGTGCACAATGCACGGCTGTGTGCACGGCAACGCACGTAGCTCTTCGGCCTATTGTGCACCAGGAGCGGAATACAGCCGTTGACCTTCGCGTCGCTCTCGATAGATGATACATCGTCTACTGTACATGCGTGGTTCAATCCACACAAGGCTCGTGATAGTGTTCTTCCTACAACCCGAACACTCCGGTTACCGCTCGTGAGAAGCATGTCACGGAACATATCTGAACAGCGGGGCCTGCGAGACGCACGAGAAGCGTGAACGTCGATATGAGGGCACGCGGAAGAACAAAACTGACCTTGTCAGCCAACTCCAACGTGTCTACAGGTGCGTCGGGATCGGGTTTGCCATACTTTGCATTCCTCCGCCTGTTCTCGATGCGATATGAAAGCTGAGGCCCCATGACCGTCAGCAAGGCGTACAAAATACGCAAGGCGAGGACCTCACCGTCAAGACGATCGCGGCGAGCGCCGCGACGAATTGCAGCGCGCAAGTTACCGCGAACCCTTTGCTATATTGCGATCACACCTTAGCATGCACTCCGGCATTCGGGTAGACGCCGTAGCAGCTCACATATACCGAGGTCCGTCCGTCGAGGGGTATATGTGCGACCCAAGAACACTCCCGCATTGGCCGATCGCCATGTACATCGGGATGCCGGTTGCCTTCTTGGTCTCGGATCCAAGGTTGTGGGCGACTGTGGGGCCGGGCCACACGAGCATCAGAAGGTGCGCTTCTACGGAGAAAGACGAGAGAGCACGTACACCATGCGATGATTATCCCGATTGTGGTGTAGGTCCCGCTCGTGATACAGAACGTCGCGAAATAGCGGACGTGGTTATCCGACGGCACGGACAGGAGCAGGCTGGGAGGTTATGTTCAGTCAATCCGCAGAGCCCCCCTTTGTGGAGATTACTAACACGTAACCAACACCCGCCAGCGCGCTGGCCGCAGCGATAAACAAACCGCGGCTCTGCAGTCGATCGGAGACATAAGAATTCAAGCACAGATATACCGCGGCGACAGCATACGGCGGTACGGTCAGAAGCTGCGCGCGCGCGTTCGCTAAAAAGTACTGTCAGCCCAACGTCGCGTCCATCGTTGATGGTACCTACTGTATCCGAAAGTGGTGATGATAGTGGGCAAGAAAGCGGAAATTGACGCGAGAGCACAGTTTGCTCCGAAGTACAAGACGCCAGCCGCATAAATCTAGGGCGTGTGTCAGATACAGCCATATGCTCTACGAGCGAGAGACGTACCCTCCAATCCTTGAATGCCGCATATATGTGAGCTGTAAGTTGTCTGAGCACACGTACATATACCACAAACAGGATGAACCAATCTACCTTTCGTCACCGTCCTGCCCACATCGGCCTTGATGCCGCGGTTTGTACGCTCCAGCGCCAGTTCGCGCTCCTTCTCGTTGAATATACTCGTCTCCTCGGGCCGGTTGGGCAGAATGACCATCGACAAGAGCCCAATGAGGACCGTGGGGATACCCTCGACGATGAACAGCAGCTTCCAATTCGCGATCGCCGCGTGCACGTGCTGGATCCCGAACGCAATGAGGCCGCCGAACGCGCCGGCGACCGCAGCGAACCCAAACCAATACGCCATGCGCATGCCTATCTCTTGTCTGGTGTAGAAAAACGCTGGGCACGCACGCGTCAGTCTCTCGCGTTGTCAAACGAAAGGGACCTTCCGATGGCGTGGGGCGCTCGCTGGGAGGTACTTACACATGTACAGGGGAATACCAGGCCCAAAGCCAGCCTCGAAGACGCCGAGCCCGATACGCGCGACGATCAGACCTGGGAAATTGAACGCTGTGGACTGAGTGCGAGAGTTCGGTCAGAGACGGTGCGGTCATCGCTGCGGAAGGAGCTCTCGTGGCCGTACCATGAGAACGGAGCACAAGCCCCAGCCCACCGTCGCGCATCCGAGCCAGATGCGAGGCGGGCAGAGCTTCGAGAGCAATGTCGCGGGGACTTGGCAGATGATCTAAGCAAAGCGTTAGATATAGGAGCACGTATCACTCGGAAGAATGTGCAGATACATACATATGAGAAGAAGAACACCGAGTTCACCCAGTCGAACAGCACCCCTGTCGGGTCGCCGTGCAGGGCGTCCCTCGGGAGGCCTTGCAAGCGTGCGTTCCCCAAGTTCGACCTGTCCAAGTCTGAAGCCCAGTTGCACCATATCAGCGTCTCTGCCTATTGCGTCGGAGATACCCAGGATGACTCACATGCGAAGAGGTACATGATGCACGCAATGGGCATAATCCGCCAGTCGAGCTTCCTCACCAGCCTCCGCTCCTCTATGGACGGAGGGAGACATTCCGTCTCGACCACGATGCCGCGGTCGACGCTTGGGGCCTTCTCGTCTATGGAAGACGTGTGCTTCTCTGTGGACATGGTGAGGTCGGCGTCGTAGCGGAAGAGGGGCGGGTGAGACGCGCTTTGCTCGCGAGCTACTTAAGCGAAGTCATTCAACCGACCAGAGTCATTTCCTGCTAAAAATACGGGACTCCAGCCCGGGCGCCCGCACGTCTATATAGGATGGTCAGTTGACCGTGGCGTTGATGATGGGGCCGCCAAATGATGATTGGATGCCTGAATAGGCTGACTCTTATGCTACTCCCTTCTACGACCAGCAGTCCAGACATTGATATATATTAGAACAGCTACGCACGAGGCACGAGCGAACTGGTGTGTGTACATGGGACCTGCCGACTGCGTAGGAAGCCGCCGTACTTCGGTGCCCCATGCATATCGCTGCCGATGTGCATGCCGGGTCGACCGAATACCTTGCAAGGCCGCACGGGGGATGGCCAGTAGCTCGCAACGTCTTGGGACGCTTCCACCGTGTACTAAACTGTTTGCTCCCTGTCAAGCACGGTCGGATTCAAGCACTTGGGAGACTGGATAAGCTTTGGTTGCTTGCACACTGATCCATGCATGAATATTTGAACACTCACCTGAAGAGTGGAGACGTAATATCTACGTCTCATTGGGTCCAGAATTACAAAGTCGCAGAGATAGTGTAGGCCGGTTGCTGTAGAATGCCAGAAAGAGTAGCTGTGAGAAGCACCGCCTGCGCAGCGACGCACGTTGTACTGTCATATATATACCCACGGACACCATGTAGCCCGCTTCTCCACCGTCCCCTCTTACTCTCACCATCTCCTACCATCCTCCGGTGCACTCAGCCTCTCTGACCACTCACTCCGCCGACATGTCGTATGAAACCTACTCGCTGGAGGACATCGCGCGCTCCCAAGGGTTTCATCTGCACCCCGACGATATCGCCCCTGATCAAGCACTATCCATCACCCGACCATCCTTCGGAGGGATAGGCCATCAAGCTGGCCAACCTCACGCTCGGGACGACTCGATCGCCACAACACCTGAGCTGTTGCTCGAGCCCACCGACTGGAGCGCCATGTTCAAATTCAACGAAGCCCCGCTACCGCAGTCGCACTGGCTGGAGGCGCCCACAGATTCGCGTGCGATGCTCTTGAGCGCCTATGCCCACACCGACAACGACTCCAGTACCACCCCTTCTCCCACTTCCCCCAACTCCGTCGCCTCGGACGATACCCTCGTCGACATGGAGGCGTTTTTGCCTAACAAGGAAGGAGACTGTCACAATGTGCCGCAATTTACCTTTTCGTTCGAGGTCCCCAGGCCGCAGCCTGAGGTCGGACAGTCGGTGATGTACTCCTCGCCGTCTATGGACTCTCATGGCCCGCGGGCCTGTTCATTCGCCAATCCCATCGACTTGCGCGGGCAGCCGCAGCAGCAGCATCTCCAAGGTGCTGTTGCTTCTCTTGCCTGCGAGGGAATGAACGGGTCGTCGGACAATTCATTTGTTCCGCTTACCCGTCAGAATGAACCGACGTCCCCGTCGGAAACTGTCGTCCCCTCTGAGCACGACACGATCGCGGTCGCGAGCAGGCGCATACCTTCGAGCGACTGCTCGAAGCCGGCTAAGCGGCGCAAGCGGCAGAGCACCGAAAAGGTGCTCATCTGCCCTCACTGCGGCAGCGGTAAGCCTATGCCTATGACCCAGGCGCTGGGACGAACTGAATGCCACTCGCAGGGTGGGCACGTACGAACAATCTACAGACTCATATCAAGTCCGTGCACCTACAAATGCGACCCCACGTGTGTCCGGTGCCTTCCTGCACGAGGGCGTTCAGCCGCAAGCACGACCTCAAGCGGCACTACCAGTCGGACCACACCGATGGTCCCTCGCCCCGTCGCAAGACGGTCAAGCAAGGTGTAACGATCTAGTGCCGTGTTCCCGGTACGTCCGCGCATCTCTCTGCGTCTGTGCCCTGTGCTCTGTGTCGCTCTTCTCGACGAGGACGAAGTCGTGTGATAGTCTTAGCGTCTGAGCTGAGAGGCTCCGTTTCCTGCCCACGCGCCACGCGCCTCACGCTGACGCTCGCCTGCAGGACACCCGCGGATCGCGCCGACCAGCTTCATAGCGGCTTTCAGGTCGTACGCCCGCCTCGCGCCTCCAGTTCTCGCCACTGGACGCGCATCTCGGCGTACGACCTTCGTTGAAAGACACTATGCAGCTGATGGACGGGAGAAGGGCGCGCGTGCGTCGTCGGCGGGGGATGTGTCCCTGAGGCCCTTGCGAGGGCCCGGGGAAGTGCCCCCACGACGACGTACGCGCTTGCGTTGGGTTGTAGTTCTAGAGTCTCGGTCTTGGTTTCTCGCGCTGTCTGTCTGTCTGTCTGTCTGTCTGTCTCGTATGTGTTTCTCTGTCTCGTGTCCCCGTCTCCGTTTGCAACTCTCCACCTCGCTTCGTCGTTCTCGTATCACTGTTCTCTGTCTCTGCCTGCTCTCCCTGTTATGTACTACTACGGACTCTGGCGTCGTCGATGTGCGTCCGTCCAGGCTGTATGTCGTCGTCGCCCTCCATGCTCTCCTCACGCTCCCTCGTTATTATATCAGTATCCCGCTTTCTCCTCCCCCCTCTCTCTCGCTATTTAGCAAGGCTCTTGTATCTTCCATATTCGAATCGATGAACGTCCGGCCCTCTATCTCAACATGCGTCATTGATTCCAATATTGTCGTTTGCGCGAGGTATATCCGTTCAGTGCCGTCAGGTTATGTTTCCGTCTTGCACGCCCTCGTTAGAGGCTGTAGGATGTCATGATGCTGTAGCTACCTTTGCAACATACCATCCAGCCACGAGAGCCACGCACGCCGATCCCGCTCATATGAATCCGCTACGCTAGCCTTGAACATACGGAACAATCCACACAGAAGAAATCATTGCAAGGAACTATGGTACACATGCATCCAGGTAGAACAGTCCACACATCAGCCAGGCGCGGCGCACCGGATTCACGAGCCGCGCACGATGCGATCGAGCGCGGCCAACGCGTCCTCGCGCGACATGCTCGCGAGGATCTGCTCCGGCGACGGCGCGGAGCTCGTCCCGCCCATGGTGGCGTGTACGACGAGCCGCGCGATGACCTCGCCCTGTGGGTGTCGTCAGTCAGGTTCTCTCGGTGCTGGTGTGGGAGAGAGGGAGGGAGGGCACGTACGACTTCTACTAGGCACGCGACTACAATGAGCCTGGGAGCCGTGGTCAGCGAGAGTAAGGTGAGGAGAGCGATTGTATGCTAGATGCGGCTTACCAGATGATGATCCACGTTATCCGGTCCATCGCGTTGTTGTTGAGGTGGTCGTGTATCGCCCCGAGCTACAAAGACGGTACCGTGTGAGCGCCTCAGCTCAATCACACCGGGAACGGACGGCCACTAACCAGGTCCTCCGCGACCGCGATCTTCTCGTTGAGCACTTGCACCCGCGGGCCGATCTCCATATACTCGCGCACAGCGTCGTAGAGCGCCTTCAAGCTCGCCTCGTCCCAGAACAGCTCAGGCGTGTCGAGCACGTTGCTCACGAGGTTCACGTCTCGCCGCAGAGTGAACAGGCGGCCGGTTAGCTTGAGCGCGTCCTTGCGCGAGAGGGCGAGCACGCCCGTTGAGGCGAGTTGGGCGGGGATCGAGCGCGTGCGCGGCGAAGATAGGATGCGGGTCGCCAGTGTTTCGTAGTGTGCGAGAAGCGTCGACTGTGCCAATGCATGGGCGACGGAGAGCTGAAGCAGGTGCGAGTGGGTCTTAAATGCTGCCAGGCGGTAATCTGCGGTCAACTTCAATTCAATGATGACCTACGAGGCGGACTTACTGAAGAAGTCGTTGAATATGCGCGGAAATGCGATGTTCGGGTCATGCTACGGGTACACCATCAGTATGTGCGTTCTCGGGGGACTGTCAGAGAGCATTACCGCATAGTGACAAGCTTCCACCTCCCAGTCATCGTGAGGGATTTTGCGAATCAGGATCCCGGCCTCTTCGACGTCCTCGAGAATCCCGAGCTCCTGATCCTCCCGGAAGCCGAAGAACACCACCACACCATACTCGAAGAAGATAACTTCCGCAAAGTTCTCCACCTCGGACTTGGCCTTGCGTTTGCTTAGCCTCTTGGGTCTGGGGTTCTCGCTCTTCGAGGATTCATTCACCCGTTCCTCGGCGTTGACCACCACGGCCTGGCGCTCAGACGTGCGTGCCTCTTCTTGAGCAGCGTTCTGTATCTGCTCGGGACTGCCGACCGGAAGGCCGTGCGTCGCGGTAAGCGGGGACGCGGAGGGCATGAACCCTTCGATTTGGGGGGCCGAGTCCTGAGCCTCCGATGAGTTGAAGTACGTCCCTTGGTACCCGTCTTCCTCGGCCTCGGAGAGGTTGGAACTGGGATCTTCGTTGCCGGGAGTCACAGGTGGGCCGGATGACCTGATGTTGGAACCAGGGCCGTACCCCGGAAGTAGAGGAAGATGGTACATCTAAATCGAGCGCGTTGAGTCCCGCCCTTTTTGTGTCCTATCACGCATAAATACTCACCACATACATTGCCTCGTCATAAATGCGTGGTTTGACGTTGTGCTCGCGCTTCAGAAAGCTGGCAAGAAGCTTCATCTTCAGGCCTTCCGCTATACAGTAGGCAGTGATTCGTCGGAAACCAGCCTTCTCCCTCTGCTCTTTGCTCATGCGCTCCCCAGCGCTCTTGTAGTCACGAACACCCTGATCGGTCTCGTAGCCATGGAGCTGCTCTTCATCCTCCTCCGCTACGATTGGTGGGGGTTTCGTCTGGGGCGCTGAGGGGAGAACGACGAGCTTCTGGGTCGTCTTTGAGGTACGTTGAGCCTTCGCCCCGCCGGCCACAGGATTCGTCAGACCAACGCCTGTGACGGATGGCCTTCGAGTCAGCGGCCGAGTACCCGTAGACACCGAGCGCGTTGGTCGAGCACGGAATGCGGGGGATGTCGTCGCAGGCGTTCGAGGAGGCTGTTGTGGTGGATTTGACATCTTGTATAGTTTTAGACGTCGCTGTCTATTATGAGCGTTTCAAGTGGGTCGGTGCGGGGAGCGTCGTGGCGTCAAGAGGCAGAGGAGCGTCGGCGACGGTGAGAACGTCGAGGTCGCGGTCGAGCGCGTCGCGGGCGCCAAGTGACGTCGTGAACCGAGCCGGCCCGGGGCGTCCGAAACTCACGGGCGCTTGAGAGAAATTATGTCGCGCAGATCGGTTGGGCGGCTTGGTTTCGACCACCACCATCTCTCCCGTGTTCTCCGCCATGGGGTCCTCGCAAAAGCTCGGGTTGAAGCGAAAGACAAAGCCCTCGGCGTCCTCTATTGCAAAACGCGTCAAGACAAAGCATGTCACGGCAGACGATCTGCAGTGGAAGAAAACGTCTAAGCCACGCGAGGCGGACCTCGGCACTGGGCTGGACGGCTTCTTGGACTTGGAGGAGGTGGATGATGTAGAGGTCGTGTATGAGGAGACGGACGCGGGGAAGGTCGCGAAGTTTAAGGTCGGTTCTCCTGCACGTAAGAAGTTGATGCGCTCTCGAGCCTTTATCGCAGGTGAAGGGCAACGAAGAGCGCGATGAGGATGAAGAGGTCGAGGATAAGGTCGGACAATCGTCCGAAGTTCCCGTGGAGAAGTTGGACGTGGACACACTCCCTGAACCTATCGCATTTGATGGTATGCCTGCTTCCTCTGTCCTGTGAGTGTGGCTACTTACTCGGACTAGCCAAGAAGCTCCTCCCCGCATGGCATTCGTTCGGTCTCCACCCTCAGCTGGGGAGGGCCCTTTACGCGAAGAAGTTTGCGGAGCCAACGCCAATCCAGGCGCAAACCCTCCCATTGGCTCTGAAGAGTAGAGACGTGGTTGGCGTTGCTGAGACAGTACGGACACGTCCTCCCACATTCTATCGCAAGGCGCTCACGACATACACAGGGTTCAGGCAAAACGCTTGCCTATGGTCTTCCCATCCTTCACCAGTTATTGACGGAAGCCTACTCGCGCCCTATACCAAGCTCCAAAACGCGCCGACCCGTCCGTGCTCTCATCCTCGCGCCCACACGCGAACTCGCGCTGCAGGTGTCAACGCACCTGAACGCATGTCTCACTCCCGTAGATGTGGATGCGGTGGAAGCCGAGGATGCCGCTCAGTCTTCCAGCAAAGATGATGCTCAGCCTCACAGCAAGAGTAAAGGCAAGGGTAAAGCGGTACCGAAAGCCACTCAGGACAACAAGCCCAAGCATCCACCGTTGGTTAGCGTCGCTGCAATTGTGGGTGGAATGTCCGCCCAGAAGCAGCGTCGGATCCTTTCGCGTGGTGTGGATGTACTAGTGGCTACGCCTGGACGACTTTGGGATATTATACAAGAGGTTGGCAGGTGACCACCCGTGGTATACGAATTGACGCTTACCACGTACTGCAGGACGACGAGCTCGCCACTCAAATCGAGAATCTCCGTTTTCTGGTCCTGGATGAGGCTGACCGTATGATCGAAACCGGTCATTTTGCGGAGCTCGACAACATTCTGCGTTTGACACTCCGGAAGCAAGAGTACGTACCATTGCGTGGTCGTCCGACGTCGGTTTGCTCATTCAGCGCAGTGACGAGGTTATCGAACCCGAAAACGAGGAAATGGAACCAGAGGACAGCAAAGAAGGCGTCCGTGCGGGCGAACTGCAGACGTTCGTGTTTTCGGCGACTCTGAGCAAGGACCTACAGAAGAACCTCAAGAGGCGCTCCCGTGGGCGGCGCCGCAAGAACGAAAAGCCAGCATCTACTCTGGATGACCTTCTGCTGCGGCTGGACTTCCGAGACCCCGAGCCCGTAGTGGTCGACATCAGCCCTGTGGGGAGCGTCGTCGCGACACTGACGGAGAGCAAAATTGAGTGTCTCATGACCGACAAGGATGCCTACCTCTACTACTTCCTCCTCCGTTACCCCGGCCGTACACTGGTCTTCCTCTCTGCCATTGACGGCATCCGGCGATTGCTCCCACTCCTCGAGCTTCTCGGCATCCACGCATACCCGCTCCACTCACAGCTCGAGCAGCGCCAGCGGTTGAAGAACCTCGACCGCTTCAAATCCACTCCGAACGCGGTCCTGCTCGCAACGGACATCGCCGCCCGTGGTCTCGATATCCCAGCCGTCGATCACGTCGTGCACTACCAGGCGCCTCGCACCGCGGACGCATACGTGCACCGGAACGGTCGTACAGCGCGTGCGATGCGCCGTGGCTTCAGTTTGCTCATGTGCGCCCCCGACGAACGTAAGGTCGTCCGTGCGCTCCTGCACAGTCTAGGAAGGCGTGAGTATCTCCATCATGCGCATCTGAGAGACAGCTGACGCAGGCGCGCTACAGAGGAAGAGGAGATCCCAGAGATGCCCGTCGAGCTGTACATGCTCGACCGGCTGAAAGCGCGCATCCAGCTCGCGCGCGAGATCGACGCCGTGCAGCACAAGGTCAAGAAGGAGAACCACGAGCGGAACTGGCTCAAGGAAGCCGCGGACGCGATGGAGATCGAGCTCGACTCCGACCTAGCCAGGTTCGTCTCCGCCCTCTTTTGAGCATTCGTGACGCGGATCGTGCTCATAACGTATGCGCGGTAATAGCGATGATGATGACGCGGGCGCGCCGTCGAAGCAGAAGCGCAAGGCTCTGGCGGCGAAGACCGCGGCGATGAAGGCGGAGCTGAAGGCCATGCTCGCCCAGCCGCTCGTCGCGCGCGGGGTCTCGACGCGGTACATCACTTCTGGTGTGCGTTCGATCGCTGATGACCTGCTTGCAGGCGAATGTAAGCGTTTTTTGCCGTCTATCTGTTGAGTGCTGTTGGATGCTGACGACCTGGAACGATGTCAGACCACGAGAACATGGTAGGGTTGAAAAAGGTGGAGGCGGGCACGGACTTGGTCCCCGCGAAGGTGCGGAAGCAGAAGCAGAGGGCGAAGGCGGCCGCAAAGGAAGAGGAGGAGTGGGGCGGAATTGGCAGTCAGTAGGTCCGCGACCTAGGTTATTCGAAGAGTCGAATGTACGTTGCCGCTGTTCTTGGTTTGCTTCATTTAGCTGTATGGTGCCGCGCGCAATCTATCCTGTTGTCGATACACCACAGCCGGCTGGGCTACCAGATACTTGTTCCGTTATGATTGGACACTTGCCTTGGGATCTCGCGGTTTCTGCTCACACCTATGAGAGATGTGTAACTCGGTGGCATTTGCCTTGATCCAGGGGATATCCGGGCCGTTGTACTGCTGTAAATCGACACTGTATGATTGCCACCTGGAACCTCCGAGTAGGGTCTCATGACTTGTAAAGGTATCGAGATCAAGTATAAAGTGCAAGAGCT
Source organism: Trametes polyzona (assembly GCA_022606195.1). Lineage (NCBI taxonomy): Eukaryota > Fungi > Basidiomycota > Agaricomycetes > Polyporales > Polyporaceae > Trametes > Trametes polyzona. The sequence continues at coordinate 692,141 of JABYQF010000011.1, read as the reverse complement.
ACGCTCCCGACATTGCGATACACCACATGTGGTCTGCGTGGGAGGGGACCCACAACGCGGGGGAACAAGTTTGGGTGATCGTGGCGCAGCGGGAGGGCATCCGGGTGAGACATTGCCATTTTGGGCAAGAGCCGCGACAAAGAGACATGAGTCGGAGGCCCCGTCGCTCCCGCAGCCATCATCTTTCTCCTCAACGCCCATTATCTCCAGCAACGCCCAATCTCTCTTTCTCTTCGTCTTCATCATCTTCACCGTCTTCCACACCGTTCACGATGACCACTCTCTCCTCCCCGCCGCCTTCGCCTCTTCTCGCGCGTTCGTCCTCTGCGTCCTCGTCAAGCCACAACCACATGCCGCTCAGCGTCTCCAACGTTGCGAACATCTTCGTGAGGATGCGTCGCCACCGCTCAAAGTCCAAGACGCACCACATCGAGTCCTCCTCGGGCGACGAACCGCAGACGCACCCGACGCTGCAAGGCGCGGTCTCAGCCGAGAAGATCCACCTCGAGCAGGACGAGACGTTCGTCTGTCGCGACGGCGTTGATGCGACGAAGCTGTTGAGGGCCGTCCGCGGCGCGCTCTACCAGAAGGCGCAGACGTACGGTGCGAATGTCCTGGCGGACGAGCAGTGCGTATATCTCCCCTCTTTCTTCCGAGTGTCGAGGCGCTTATGCGTGCCTGCAGGTGGACATGCACGATATGCGGGCCGAGGCACAGGTCGGACGGCACGTTCAAAGTCCATGTGCGTATATCCCCTGCACCCCAAGTATAGCACCGTGGATCTCATTTGCCACTACAGGTGCGCTACTCCGCGTCAGCGGCGCGCTCAGATAGACGGGACCCGCAGCGTCCGGTCGCGCTCGAGAAGGCGCGCAGTGTGCCGGGGCTCATGACCATCCTGAGCCGGCTCGAGTGATTGCTCTCCGCCCCTTCGTCTACTCCCGATCCTTTCCGTTTTTCCACTCTCTCGCACGGACCTCACGGACATGTATCAGTACGAGCCGGATATCGTATCTTCTCAGTCTACAGCCTAATCCGTCTCGTTCTCATTGTACTACCATTGCCCTCACTCCTAAACGTCTATACGTCTGACATACGGTATTTCCTGTACACATTACTCCAGCTCGTCGCGGAAGTTTCACGTTCGTTTGGTTCGATGTACGTACGTAGTAGAGTGACCAGCCCATTTGGCAACAGGACATGCACTTCCCCCGCTTGCGCATCAGTTAGCCTTGCGGACCACGCTCAACGCTCAAAATCCGCGAAGCAAGCCACGGAGAGCATCTGCGTACTGCGTATAGTCCCTGATGGAGCGGCGTTGTGGATGTCAGTTTAGACACGGTTGCGAGCAAGACTGCACGCATATCCATACCCCTTTTACCCCACCAAGGACCATAGCATCCAGACTGGAACACACTTGCGTGCTAGGATACTGACTTCAAGCATCAACAACGTTGCGGTTCCGGGGGGAGACAATGTCTGTTATGTCCCTCCTTACAGGCGACTGTGTATGGTACATTTGCACGAACGACAAGGTGAGGCTCAGAGGGTTGTAATCGTCTGCTCATCTTTGTTCCCAATTCAAAACTCTTCGTTCTAACGATCATGTGAACTATATCACGAAAAGGACTAAGTAGTCACTCGGAGGCCGAGAAGGGATGCACTCACACTATCATCGGAGTTCGCGAGCACCTCAGTTGGAGGAGGGCGCAGCGGTCGCGACCTGCCGCCCGAAGTTGTAGTGCGTCTTCTCCTCCGCGGTGAAGTTCACGTTCGCCTTCGCCTGGAAGACCATGACGACGTCGGAGCCGCCGAGCTGGAAGTACGAGATCTCCTGCCCCTTCCGCACGTCGTCGCCGGCCTTCACGCTCAGCACGACAGACGAGACCTGCGCCATCCCGATGGGGAGCACCGCGACGAGGCCGAGGTCGGGGTTGTCGATGAGGATGAGCGCGCGCGCCTGGATGAACTGGTACCCCGCGTTGTCGGGCGCGTCGAAGTTAAGGCCTGTGTCGGAGTCCCCGCCGGCTTGGAGGTGGCGGCGCATGGCGAGGTGCGGCCGGCCGTTGTCCTTTGGCTCGTACACGACGTCGACCTCGAGGTAGCAGAGCCCCTCAATAACCCGCGCCTCGACGACGCGGCCGGAGACGGGCGCGTGCTGGCGGTGGTAGTCCTGCGGGCCGAGGAAGGAGTGGCAGAACTTGCCGCCCGCGAAGTGGTGGCCGTAGTTCGTGCCGGCGCCGGCGTCGTTGAGGAGCTCGCGGATGTTCCAGGGGACGCCCTTGGCGGTGAACTGGCAGTTCGCGTCCTCGTCGACCTGCCACCAGCCGTCGAAGACGGCGTCGGCGGGGTGGACGATCACCGCGCTGTCCAGCTGCGCGTCGACCGGGCGGGCGGACTTCTTGATGTGGCGCGCGAAGAACTCGTTGAAGGTCTTCCAGTCGACGCGCTCGTAGTCCCACATGTGGTAGCTGTCCGCTTTGTAGAAAGTGTCGATGGCGGCTTCGCTGATCGAGTCCGGAGAGTCCATCCACTTGCCCATCTCCTTCGCGTACCGAATGATCCACTCGGACAGCCAGGTGTAGGGCGAGTGCGTGGACGGGAGGATAGGACTCTGGCGCGCACAGACGGGGAACAAGCCGATCACGAAATAGAACATGCAGATATGATATACGACGGAGGTGCCGTCGGAATTCTCCGTGGGGACCCAGTGCAGGAAGGACTCGTAGTAGTTGAGATAGTCGTCAAGTGTGTTGATGCCCCACTCCTCGAACTCGGGGAGGCCGTATCCCTTGGCCTTCTCAAAGGAGCATTCGAACTCTGCCTTGAAGTCGGGGTTTTCTTTGAGGTAGTCTCGGAGCTGTTGGACGATGTCGGAGGTCGCCATAGCGTCTATTGGTATACACGTTAGATCTGGCTGCCTATTGGTGACGAGACGGATCATCTACCAGGAATTGTCTTTCACTGGTGAGGGTGGGGAGAGCGTCAAAACGGTGCGCGTGATGGCTGCACGGACGGGATGTTAAGCATGGGAGCGGAAGATTCAAAGAGGTGAGACACACCTTGGCTGGGGTCGTCCGGTGCTGGAATTTCAGCGATCGCAAGTAGAGGCTTTTATACTGTAGCGTAGCAGGAGGCGCCGTTGGGACATTCGTGCCCTTCGACGTACCTAGAAACCCTCGTTAGCACAGCAGCGGTTATGGCCGGGGCATGTGGTCGACCAGCAGCGTCATGAAGCCGTGCACGGCTGGGTTCAATGCCATCGTAGACAGCGGAGCACACGTTGGCACCACGATCATGCGCACTTTGGCCATGGCGCTCTCGAATGGCAGCGAAGGCGGAGAGCATATTACGCGGGACCATGAATAGCACGAGCTTTTGGGTAGTCCGTTGGACACAAGGGTGCAGATATGCGCTAGACTGATATTGATGTACGATGTTCCTGGGCTCGAATTTCCACGCGGGCCTCACAGCAGTGGAGATCACTTGTTCAGGTTCCAGGGAATCATTCACGAGAGGAGGACCTGGTCTACTTGATTCAACGACGACACCGCTTACAGTGAGGGTGACGTACACGGCGAAATAGAAGGCAGTGGGTTTTGAAGCCTTCCGGCGCCTCCACTCGAAATGCCGCTTCAAAGGGACATAGTTAGGGAGTCCCGGCGCCCGTCGTGTCACCGGTGTTCGACGTAAGTTTCTTGGGATCTATACCAAGCAAGTCGTCTGCAACGATTGGCGGAGGCTTGGTAACGATCAAAACCGAGGCACTGAAGTGTGCTCCATGAGTGAAACGCCCTGAAAGCCATTTAGAAAGCCTCTTGAGAGCGACTATGGGGTCAAAATAGCTGTCGTGATCGAGCGCGCGCTGATAGACGCAGTCGGCGGGACGCACACTTTTTGAGGAGATAGGGGGGTGGTTGAGCATGTGCATTGCTGCCTCTGCCGCGAAGGGTACCCTGTTACGACACCGGCCTTGGGATCGCTGTCATAAGCCCCGGAGGAGTTGACAAGCCCGAGACATGGAACTGTTCGTCTGCTGACCAGCACTTCTCCACAGTCCCGGTTGATTATGGGGGAAGCCCTTTTTCGACGGTTGTTACAACAGTTCGGACACGGTGGTATGCAAAATCCTGTGGAGTGCGTTCCTTAATTTCTGGAGTATGTGACGACCATCAGTACGGATACCGTCGGTGCAGGACGTACGATACCGTTTATCAAGTACTGCTTCGAGCTATTTGATTGTTTGAACTTCGGGCTCGATCGACGCTCTAGGAATGGTGGTTCGGCACACTAACACGCAAGTACGTACATGACCGGAAAGTACTGGTAGAGAGACAGCGGCAGTGAATTCAAACTGAGCGAAAGTAACAACGAATGCTGCAAAGTCGGTGGAGGACATACTAGAGTTACGTAATCTGATGGATGTGATTGACGGTTGATGCTTGGCAGTCCTCTTCTGTTGAGCACCACTAACCAGATGCTTTGGCACTATCCAGAGGCGTTTGTACTAGGCAATGGGCATATGGCAGGTTGCTCTAATGCGGTCCTGATAGTATCGGTATTTCACGACAGCATACAGCAGCAAACCCAACTCCTTCATGGTGTACTAATGTCTTCGCATTCGTCGCGGTTGTAAGTAACGGCATGGAGGGCAATGGAGCTGCCAAGTTCATTAGCTGGAGCTCCGTGTGCACCTCGCTCGTCTTCCTGTACGGGCACACTGGCAGGGACTTCCTACCATGGCACAGGTCGAGTCCATAGACGACGGGTCCAGCGGCGGCCCAGCGGCAGTACCGAGTACATCTAATTGGCAACTCGAGAGGCCAGCGGGACACCGGTTAATCTTTCATGAATCTTCAGCCTGTTGCAGTGGGTCGTGGCTGACGGCTCAACATATGGTCCGCGTATAGGCTTTGGGCCTTTACAGCGTCCACGGTGCCATGATCATGATGCGAGGTCTCCGCTGTTCTCAGCCTAGTACTGGCTCAAGAACACGCTAAAAAGGTACGCCTCTTGAGGTACTCTTGCTTCTGCAATCACTGGTGATGCATGATGATATATCCAATCCAAGTGGATGGAGTACTAGTCAAGTCAGACAATAAGCATTGCTTACGTAACGTCAAGCTCTCTTGTTGAATGAGTCTGGCCACAATAAGCACTTCTTTGTACGCGACCTCAATACTAGTCTCACCGAACAGCAAGCCAGGCGCAGCCATAGCTACCTTCGAGCGTACCACATCAAACTCTCGACCTTTCGTACGTCCGTTGGTCTTCAACGCCTAGGGACGACCCTCATAGATCACCATTCCTCCGTTGCAGCAATACTCGGACCAGCCCCTCACAATGGTGGATAGGTCTGACATTACTTGCCCCCTCTTCCCAGACATCGCCTCTGTCAAAACAGTGATTGCAGAGGGCAAGGTACTCGCCCAAGAGTACCCTGCTACCGTTGTCGAAGCTGGTGACCTGATCATCAAATACGGCCCGCGCATCTACAAGTCCGAAGCTCTCGCCTTGCAGTTTGTGCGCGACATAGCTATCATCCCCGCCCCTAGACTACACGCATACTTCTCCGAGATCGACAACAACGGAAAGACGCGCCGTGGCTATCTCGTCATGGAGAAGATGCCTGGGACGCCACTCCTCGAAGTTCTCCCGCGACTCGACGACCCCGCCTGCGACCGGATCGCCGTTCAACTCCGCCAGCTCGTCTCTGCGTTACGGTCCATCGCCAGCGATGGCAGGTGGGGCGTCTTCGGCCGCAACGGCGTGTACCACCGCGGGCACTTCCATTACCTTCATCGGCCGTACACCGAAGCGCAGATCCAATACGGCAACCCGTGCGTCGCGTCGTCCGCCCGGGATGTCCTCGACTACTTTGCCAAGGCCTGTGACGACTATATTGACGACGAGGTCGCGAGGGCGGCTGAACTCCAGGAGTTGTACTCCCACGTCGACTTCTCTCGGCCCTCCATCTTCTCTCATGGCGACCTCGTCCCGGAAAATATTCTAGTCGACGAGAGTGGCTCCATCACCGGCCTCATCGACTGGGAGTACGCCGGGTGGTACCCGTACTTTTGGGACAGCAGCATTGCGAGGATACGACACAGTGCCTATCAGGACAAGCCGGTAGAGTCCCAGCGATGGAGGCACATCGCCAAGCTGGCTATCGAAGACGACTCTGAAGCCGGCGCGGTGGATACGTTCTGCACACTCTTTTTCGACGCACTGTTTTACGGTCGAGACACCGTACCCGGTGACCCGTGAGTCTTTCGTTCTCCACAAGTGCGCCCTCTTTCTGACACCCTCTTTTCCTCTTCCACACCCAGGTGTTCCTGTTGTTTCTAAAGTGATTGATTGAATCGTGATCCGTACCGTGGTGCGGCTTGTAGCATCAATTGTGGTGCTTTTTGCTGATTATGCTGAATTGGATGCCCCTAATGTCTATTACTATCAATTCGCGCGCGTACGCGGACATTTCGAGACAATGGGCCATGAATGTAAACCACAATAGCCGTCATAGAGGAACGCTGACGTCAACGATAATTGGTCCCTTGCCACCCTCGGTGACGTCTTTGTCAACTATCAATATAGCCCGGTGATTGAGGCCACGATCTGGCAACCAAGCGAGTGTAATCGTGGCCATATCACATCTATATAACGAGCGATGTGCCCGCTTCAAACTTCGCATCGTCGACACGCCTCTGACAGTCCTCCCCCCCTAAGCCATCCCTTCGAGACGTGCACTCATACATCAGGTAGGGACGTTCGTCCGACCACATTGTGGGTAGCCGCCTGATAGTCTAGATCTCGCAGACCCCGACCATTGAAACCTTCGTCACCATGTCCCATATTACCGCTAACACCCCTTCAAGCTCCGGCCAACGTACGGGAGGTGCTCGATTCAGTGCAAAGGATGACGCAGCGCTATTCAAAAAAATGGGCATCAAAGAAGACCGAGACGTCAAGGAGGGACTCCCCGTTTACCTCGCGAGGATTACTTACGAGGAGCGCGGCAAGCTGCACTGGTCCATCGTCTGGCCTGCTATCCTCAAGGCGGACGCCGCCGGGCGCGGAAGCGCAAACCAGCAGTACGGGTGGCACATGTTCGACATCCAGCAGCAGAACAGATCTGCGCCAGGTGGTGCGAACGCGCCGCTCGCGTTCCGCTACCAGTACAAGGAGCCGCAGTCCATGACCACGCGGGCGTGGATCCTGCACCTGCTGCAGAACAACGTCGACGTCGCGAGGCGTGCGTGCATCTTCGCGTACGCCGAGGGCTGGCTCGATACGTCTGTTGGCGGGAACTGCATCACCTGCATCTGCGAGGTCATCAAGGACCTTGTGAAGGACAAGATTCTTGAGCCTCACGCGCTCCAGGTTCTTCAGACCGCTCGTGCCGCCGACATGCAGGTGGCATGGAGGGTACAGTACCATGAGGCCGCGGCATGGTAGGCAGTCGTCCCAACGACTCAGGCGAAGCAGCCGACCCCCCACTCATGACCAGCGTAGCCTAGGTAGCCTGTCAATCTATATCACATAGTGTATGAATGCCCGGAAATACCTACCCAACTTCATCCCGGCGTTAGGATGGCATGTCAGGGATTTCCCAACCGCATCAACGCACTGGTATGACCGGTTTGTTGATCGTCAATGGCATGAATACTCCGGACTTAACGCTTATCGTTGAGCGACCCATATATGTGTACGCCGATGTTCAGCATCCCGGAAACTGAAACGACCGACCATCCACTCATTTCAGTGACAACGACACGGCGCGACTCATATTATCGTAATGCTGTACATTCTCGCAGGAAGCGGTGAGACTACGCTACCGTAACGTTGCCGATGTTGTGGAAGGTGACGGTGGAGTTCACGCGGACGTACACGCCCTTGCGGAGGGTATCGTCGTCGTTCTTGAACGCGACGAGCTCCCAGCCGTCGCGCGCCCAGGACTCGCGCTGGCCGGATTCGAGGGTGTACCAGTCGTCGTGGGCGGAGGGACGCGAGTACTTCGACACGAAGAGGTGGCAGGGGGACCCGCTGTTGTTGACGACGATGATGCTGCCAGTCATGATCTGGAAGCGACGGCCGGAGTGAGTGGAGGGACATCATGACCGAACAAGGTCCTGCGACGTACGATGCCTGCGAGAGCTTGGTTATGACACGAAAAAGGGTAGGATATGTGTATATTCAGCCTTAAAGCGGGGCTCAGTGTCAGTGTCGAGGAGCGGCGAAGAGAAGTAGTTAGGATGCTTACCGAGTTCGAGGGCGTTCAGTTTCTGGCGACATCGTTGCCTACAGAGGACTGCATATATACCACTCCGGGCGCCCAGGTGGATTGTAGCGCGCACATCGTCCGTCCACCAGATCAGAATGTGTCCGATAGTGGTCTCGGGGATATGCTGGTCCAGTCACCAAACACCTCCGGTCTCAGAACTAGGAAGCACCGCAAGCAGATGCATCGCCCTCTGTGCTACCAAGTGAATGAATGTTGTTCGCTCGGATGGTGCATACGTCATATCGGCGATACCAGCTGCGAAGACACCAACCTCGTACTTCCGCCTGAGGCGGTGCGAATTTGTCGCACGACCACCCGCGCGCGCCCCGGATCGCCGCTTCGTCGGTGCTCTTCTATGGGCACGACGTGATGCGTACGCGTGCTAATGCAGAGAGCTGTATGCACTAGACCCCGGGATTCGCAGGAAGCCGCAGGGAGCACTGCTAATACCGGCCATTTGATCCGACTCAAGGTAGTTCATTGTCTTGGCTCCTCCCGGGGCTGAGCACGTTGACTACAGACATACCGATATTGCACGGGTCAACCATAGCCCAATACTTGTCCATGGAGGCTGGGCTTGGCTTCGCGGCGAGATCGCAATGTATTGGACTCGCGTGCGACGGATGTCCGACCCCGCTCGGAGACGGGGTTGGGTAGCCTGAGAAGGTCGATATGTGGATTCCTCGCCTTGCACCTACGCCTCCAGTTGGTTCACCAGTCAGATATAAGCGCCGTTGATACGCTCGGATTTCGGCAGATGAGAGGAGGAAAGATACAGTAAAGTGTAATGCTGCCGGAATCTGAGGCTGAGTGGCATCACGGGCGCGGGCGTCTGTCAGCGGGCGCCAACGAAGCTCAGTTTAATTGGCGCTCTGCAGGATACTTGACCGTGCTACGAATTACCTCGCACTGATAGGTATAGCTGTCCATTCAACCACTTAGAAACTCTTCACTGATGTGGCGTGGATGACAACGTCGGGGCATCATCTCGCGTACCTCCTTGACGACTCGTGAGCGTAGTACTACCCACCGGTCGACCGGTCGACCGTGGCACCGTTCATCGTGAGTAGACGTATTGGGAAGAAAACAAAGGAGGTTCGTGATTCTCAGTGTTGTACAGGCGTAAGACTACATCAGAATCCAAGCAGTCTCTTTCCAAGAAATAGCGTAGCGTCGGTGGATCCTAGGGAAATGCACCACCCTTACATCCGCCGGAGGACTGTGAATCAATGCGTCGCTGTTGGCCGAGGTGAAATCACTCACAATCATACATCTTTGGGCGTTCAGTCAAAGACGGGCGCGGCCGTCGCGACCTTCTGCCCGAAGTTGTAGTGAGTACCCTCCTTCGCGGTGAAGTCGACGTTCGCCTTGGCCTGGAAGACCATCACGATGTCCGAGCCGCCGAGCTGGAAGTACGAGATCTCCTGGCCCTTCTGCACCTCGTCGCCGGCCTTCACGCTCAGCACGACGGACGAGACCTGGGCCATCCCGATGGGGAGCACCGCGACGAGGCCGAGGTCGGGGGTGTCGATGAGGATGAGCGCGCGCGCCTGGATGAACTGGTACCCGGGGCTGTCGGGCGCGTCGAAGTTGTTGCCCCGACTGATGTCGCCGTCCCGCCGCTCAAAACGGCGACGCATGTCGAGGCGCGGCCGTCCCTTGCGCTTGCCGTCAGAGACGACGGCGACCTCGAGGTAGCAGAGGCCCGCGATGACGCGCGCCTCGACGACGCGGCCGGAGACGGGCGCGTGCTGGCGGTGGTAGTCGTTCGGGCCGAGGAAGGAGTGGCAGAACTTGCCGCCCGCGAATTGGGGGCCGTAGTTTGTCCCGCCGGCGACGTCGTCGAGAAGCTCGCGGATGTTCCACGGGATGCCCTTCGCGGTGAACTGGCAGTTCGCGCTGTCGTCAACGGGCCAGCAGCCATCGAAGACGGCGTCGGCGGGGTGGACGATGATCTTGTTGTCCGCCTGCGCATCGATGGGACGGGCGGACTTCTTGATGTGGCGCGCGAAGAACTCGTTGAAGGTCTTCCAGTCGACGCGCTCGTAGTCCCACATGTGGTAGCTGTCAGCGGTGTAGAACGTGTCGATCGACTCCTTGCTGATCGAGTCCGGAGAGTCCATCCACTTGCCCATCTCCTTCGCGTACTGGATGATCCACTCGGACAGCCAGGTGTAGGGCGAGTGCGTGGTCGGGAGGATAGGGCTCTGGCGCGCCGAGACAGGGAGCAATCCTATGACGAAGTAGAACATGCAGATATGATAGACGACGGAGGTGCCGTCCGAGTTCTCCGTCGGGACCCAGTTCAAGTAGGACTCATAGTAGTTGAGGTAGTCGTCGAGGGTGCTGATGCCCCATTCCTCGAACTCGGGGAGGTCGTAGCCCTTGGCCTTCTCAAGAGAGATCTCAAACTCCCGCTTGAAGTCGGGGTTTTTGTCGAGGTAGTCGCGGAGCTGTTGAACGATGTTTGATGTCGGCATGGCGGCTGCTACGGTATCGCTCAGACGTTACAGCATTCAAGGGATGAATATGTCACGTACCGAGCTATGTGGTGTGATGCTGAAGCGTGTGGCACGAAGATACACTGTGGAGGCAGAGTGTTCAATGAGGGGAGCGAGGCATGAGAGCAGTGAGACGCACCTAAGTCAGAGCTGTTCGGTGTTGCCGTTGCAAGGTCAACTAGCGGTGGGTTTTATACCCTGCAGCCGATAACAACAGAGGCCATACCAATCCGCATGCGCCACCGTGCTGTCAAACGCAGCGCCAAACGCATGCACTCACTGCCTACGCCGTGCATGCGTGCCGGTCTAGATATGCTATCGATCCGAATATCACAACGTCCGTCTGGCATCGTTAGCAGGGAAGGGGCCTGCAAGCGCCACAGCAACGCCGTTCTACTATTGAGTATGTTGGAGCGACGACAGGGGCGGAATACGACTTACGAAACAATAGGCGCAGCACGGTCGTGCATGGAGATGGGGTGGAGGAGGACGCGAGTTGCGCGTTGGGCTCGACCAGCCGATTCACGTCATGGACCAGAGGCGGACGTGCTTCCATGTCTGAGGGATCCACGAGGATGCACTTTGACAGAGGCTCGAGCCGCACGATGTTGAAGGAGTCGCACGCGAGGTCGCAGAATAAACGGCGATCTTCGGGAGCGCCAGGGGTAAGCGGGGATACGATGCACGGAAGCAATGTCGGGGCGCCATCCGAGTTTTCTCGACCCCCGCCGTTGACATCGCGTCCACGCAAAGTATTCGTCCATGGTCTCACGATAAACGGCGTGTTTCCGGGAAGCCGTTTGTGTCCTCTGTCGGCATGTGAGCCGCGGCGTTATGACCGCCTCAGGTCATTATCGCCCGATACTTGGAGTGGTCTCCTACGCAAACCGAGTCCAGAGAGCCGGAATGTCATATAAAAAAGAGATATTTGTTCCATAAGGCATGAATTGCGATCTTTGTCCTGTGAATTTGGGATGACCCAGCGCCGAATATCAAGGCATGAAGGGGGCACCGTAGCTGGAGACACGGTCTGTTCTGCCGGGAGCCCCAACTGCGCTATGCGAGTCAGATATTGTTCTGTGTGCAGACGGCATACCTGACTGGAGATCACAATACGGCTAGCGTACGCACTGGGGAAGGGGCAAGGGATGTTCGCGGTGAGCGACGAGTCGGAGGACAGTAGCGGGTAAGCGCCGAACGAGACGCCAGCCGCGCGGACCGTGCTGTGAGGCTGGACCACTAATGAACCCTCGCGGTGCGTTCAATGAGTGGCTACTAGGAGTATAGATCAAGTGTGCATTGATCATGGCTCGCCCGAGACGGCAATTTATACTATACATGTACAAATATGCTCACTGTCAATCAAGCTCAACGTCCTAGGTACCAGTTCCACTTCCGAGTAGTCTGGACATTGCACTTCCGGAGCTCTAGTAAGTACCACAACAAATCAAGAACGGCCTCCTTAGGCAATCATGATAGGAGGCAAAAGAGGCGGACCCCTAGACTGCATCGAAAACAGTGTGGCGACGAGCTGTAGGTAGTTCGTGAGTTCGGTCCCCACTAGGTGGATACATCGGGCAAACGAAAACACTCACGCCGTCGTCCATTTCGGATATTCGCAAGCCCTCGTCACTAATCGCTTGCTCCAAGATATCGTCGCCTAACTTTTCGACTTCGATAGGTTCGACGCGGGGCGTTCTTGTACATCCAGAGTGCTCGCTCCATGGTCTATGTGGCCACCACGGGGTACTTTCGAGCCGCGATGCCCAGTTTCGGTCGTGTCGGCTCAAATTATACATGTCGCCGCGGACGGTGATAAACACGCATTGAAGTGATGGGATAGCGGCCATGAGCGCGGCCGATGCCTCTTCGTGGCGCAAGCGGATGAGGTCGGTTACGAAGGGTTCCGGTGGGAACGCGCCGGTGTAATAAGTGTCGGATGGGTCGTATTCGTCCATGTTGATGCTGTAATGGATATATAATCGGAAGTGGGTGAGCTCCAATTTTCCGATGGAGGATATGATGCTAGCCTATACAAGCGACGGCGTTGAGTTTGGTCTCGAATCCCCAACGTATGAAAGCAGAGAGCTAGATTGGAGATGCACGTACGAGTAAGTCCGACCATCTAAACGTCTGAACGGCAGGCGCGGTGTCTTCAAACCGGTCCGAGGTGTATGTCAGCAATATCGCTAGATGGCTGAGCTTCGGCACGACCGCCTCGGGGAACAAACCCGCCGATAAAACGTTGCCAAAATTGAGTCGCATTGTGAGCGTCAATCTCGCTGGCGGCGAGGTGCACAAGACCTCGGTAAGCTGTGTCATGTTTCGAGGACTGATGTCGTCCACCAACAAGTGATGGATCGGGCACTCGATCGCGAGCATGTAAAGGAGGTAGAGCTCGCCTACTACGCGGTCGAGCTTCCTCCACGTGCCCTTCTTCTGGGCGATGATGTTGGCCGCGCGGATATCTTGTTCTTGCTGGGGCGTAGTCTCTTGGAGGATCCGGACGTACCCTGGCGTGAGGTCCAGAATGGCGTCCAGTTTCGGGAACTTCGCGATCAAAACGTCAATTCGCCATGGCACCATGAGACCGACGCTCAGCGAGCGCAACTCGGGGTAGATTAAACCGCGCGTAGTGAACGCGGCCTCCTTGTCGGTGATCTCTAGAACTTCGAGAGTGGGGAGGAGGGGCGAGAGCAACGCGTCGAGGTCCGTGGTGGTCACGTGGGTCGGATTGGATGGGACGAATGAGTGTAGCGACACGCGCAGGATCCGGAGGAGGGGTGCAGAGCGAATGGACTTGACGATCGATTCCACCTGCCCGCAGTGGTGCAGGAGTTTCAATTCGCGGAGGTTGGCCAATCCTCCAATGGCCCTCGACAACTGCACGCCGTCGAATACCCAGTACGACGGCGGCATACTGAGCGACTCCAGAAGTGTTGCGCGGTTGAGGATGTCGAGCAAGCAGCTGAGGACGTTTGGAGGGAACGTCGTATGGGTCATTGTAATGCGATTGCCGACGATACTGAGAGCGCGGACGAAACGGGCACGGACGCCGCGTTCGGCCAGGAGGAACATGTGAAAGGAGCGGATGACACGTTCGGACCCTAGTACGACGGGTTTCTTCTGAGCAAGTAGCTGCTTGGCCGCCATAGGCCTGAGCGTACGGGACACCCTCGATAGGGATAATATTGTCGGGATGTCGAGAGCCGCATCACACACCAAATGAATGATGTCGAGGTTGAGCATTGGCATGTTGTAATCGCGCCGCAGAGCAGGCGTCATGGTTGGAGGATGAGATGGGAAGAGAGCGTTGAAAGGAGACAATGCTTATATACTGCTCGCGGGCGCTTCGTTTAGCCACCGGCTTGAAAGGCCATTGTTCAGGACGGGGGCCGATCTGCACCGCAAGAAACGATCAGCCAAGAGATACCGTCAGGGAAGGGAATAGTACGCTGTAGCCGAACCGCTTGTTCGGAGACAACTCTGCGCTCGCCTGGGCGATGCTTTCCGCTCCACATCGCCTACATCGTCATCGAGCACGAGGACGGCGTAGGAACTACTTCTGACCGATGCAGCCCGCGAGACACAAATACCAGTCGATCAGTACACACGTTTGGAGAGATGCATTTGCTAGCGCGTCGTCTTGTCGTACCCGGCATACCAGTACTGCGCTCGGCCTGAGATGCTGCGTCGAGCCCTTCCCGAACGGCGCCTGCGAGCGTCGTGCTCAGTGACTTCCACTCTATCCTGTCGTATGCCGATAGGGGTGCACCTTGTATGTATGAGAGCTCCGCAATTCGCCGGAGAAAGGGCAATGAGATGCACCTGAGCATCATCGTGCGCCTTTATGCTGCTCTGAGACCAAGGGTGAGCAGACGTAAGGCAGTCGTTTCGGAGGTAGCTACGAAATGGCAATCCTGAAGGATCCGACAGGAGACGGCAACGGGCGTTGCAGAGAAGATTGTATACATGGTGCACAGTGCTCGCCGCGTTCGCTGCCCGAGGGGCCTCTGAGCTGCCATGATATCAGAAGCTGGTGGTTACAAGGGAGACGTCAAAACTCACTGCGTACCATGTGCGTGAGTCCAGAAGCGTCTTACGACAGGTGGAAGACTCACTGAGCATGGCAGTGGGGCTAAGGCACCAGACGCACACACTCGAACCGCGCGCATTGCATACGACATATCGGTGCAAGCCCCTTCGGGAGGTCGCGCTTTTTAGGTTGAAGGGCAAGAAATCTCGACATTCGGGTTACTACCTCACGCGACGCGAGTTACTCAGGGTTTTAGTGGGCGGCAAGATGGCGGACCCCTCAATATCTCCTTCTCCAGCATACCAGCGAAGATCTGAGCAAACGCATGAGTTGTAGGGATCGAAGGAGTGGTACCAGTGGCCGAAGCACTCACCTCGTCATAATGTTGCCGCCAACCCAGTACTAGATCTTCGTTCTCGATCAGACGCTTCGCGACGTACCAGTCCAACCTTGAGACATCACCGTCAGACGTCTTGGCCCATCCGTAAGGGTCGACCCACGGGTGGTGCGCCCACCATTCTGCGGCAAATGGGCGTGGCGTTGAGTGTCTGTTGTATCCTGGAGGGTGTTTGGTTTCTCACACGCCAGATCGTTCCCACGCCTACTATGCCGTCGCGATAAAGTATCATTTTGTAATACGCCCTCCTACGATCAGTACGCCTGCCCCTCGACGTCCTCTTGCTCGTATGCGAGCGGATCAACCATTACCTTGTCGAGGCCGTGCTGTCTCCCGCACAAGCCTCTCGGAGCACGCGCTATGGCAGTAGTCGACCCCCAATTACGCGCACCGCTCGTCGTCATTCACCTCATATTTCTGGGACACTTGGACATGCTTGAGCATGTCCCAGTTCCTCACTCCCCTCATATCCAGCAAGGCCATAGAAGGTGCGCGAATATCAGCTGTTATAACCCGCTTCATTACTCTCCAGCCTAATGGCCCGCTGCAAATGACGGTCATGCGTCTGACGTCCAGATAATACCATTCTATAGGTCGCCGATATCGCACCGGCATTGAATATTCGAGGTGTCAGAGTCGAGCCGCCCCATAGAACTCAACGTTTAGTCAATCTACTTGCAAGCGTCCAACCCTGTCTTGAAGGCTGGGGCCGAAGCTCACATCTACAAGAACATTTTAGGTCACAAGTCGGACCGCCCGCTTGGCTATATCCGCTCTCGCAAGACCTTGTGTGAGATGCCGTATGCCCGTACGCTGCATCCCACACCGGCTCGCCGGCATACGCAGACATTCGAGTCATGGGACTGGTAATGTACGCCTTCAGCTTCTCGACTTGGATCGAAAGCTAGAGCTCTATGCAGGCCCGTGTCGGCCTCGGTCAGCCTGCTGCTAATCGAGGACACCATCAGATCGATGACCTCTTCGTTGTTTCCGAGTTCCGCTTCAAAGGAGCCCAAAATCCTCATTTCGCTGAGCGATGAGAACTCACCGAAGAGAAAGTGCATGAATGCTTAGGCTCATTCAAATGCTTAATGCCCTTCAGAGGATGCCCTCATATCGATTAGCGGCTATTGCATGCAATGGGAACCAGTGTGTTCGTCTCGTGCTGATGCCGACGTGCCGTGATCAGTGAAAGGGCGAGCCGTCGATCAGGTTTACGAGGAGACGATATTGATGATACCAATGCCTAAATGATTGACAGGAAGCTCGGAAGGCCCCGTATCCTCGGAACGATATAGGGACGACATGAGGTGAGTAAAGCTATGAGTGCGCCGAGTTGTGCCGCAACTTCGTCCTGTCTCCTCCTGCATCGCAATCCGGGGCTTCGTACACGGCGTTCAGTGTTCCCCGGTGCGGAACGACAAGGGGGACCCCCACAGTATGCAACGTGAGTGCCGCTCCTCTGGCCTTCCGTTCCAACGGCTGACATTCTGACATGTTACGCGAGCATACTTACAGAAGGCCCGTAGCAATCCACCAATCATGACCTGCGCTTTGGGCACGGGTGCCAAAGCAGGTCTCGAGCACACGCAAGAAAGTCACCCTGTTTCAACACGTTTCCTCCGAGTCGAACAGATTACTCGACAAGTTGCCGTCGAAGACACCTTCGAATGACTGTTTTATCAACATGAGATGCTCCGCGTGATCTGAGCCTGGCAGTCGAGGCCCGACGCTCAGTTCCTTCCAACCTGCCGGTGGGTCTCCGGAATAGGAGGAGGGTGAGTCCTGGAGGGTTGGTGTGATGGACCGGCGAGTACTGTCTCCGGAGCTGCACCATATAAAAAGGGAGTGCTTGCTTGGGAGCTCCCTCAGTATCTGAGGATCCACTCACTTGAGTCGGTACGTCCTCTTACCCCCCCTTTTTTGCCGCTCACTCCCCTACGATTGTATGAATCCGGCATGCGTAGACTCCACGGATCTTCGGCTCGTCCTCGTACCCTCAAGCTAGCTTTTTATCAAGGTAAGTGGGTGCAAACCCTTTGTGCTCGATTACAAAAAAGTCTTGGCCGGTGCTGACCCTGATTTCTGCTCTTCCAGATGGCCGGAAGCATCATCGTCGTCAACGCGAGCTCCAGCCCGTGCCAGGTCTTCGTCTCCAAGTACTCTGGAGGCAACGACAACTGGTTCACCCTCGCGCCCGGCCAGAGCGACTCCTGGGCCCGGGACGGCTGGGAACTCGTCGCGTTCAAGAGCGGTGATGCCAACTACAACGACCGCGCAGGCGTTTACGTCCGTGCGAACTCCACCATCACTTACCGCGGTCTCCACAACATCTCCACCGGAGCTGAGCAGCCCCCGCAGAAGTTCGTCTCCAAGCACTCCCCACTGCGCTCGTGTATCCTGACTCCGTCCTCTCGTAGGGTCAAGTTCGCTCAGCAACTGACGATGAGTAACGGGCTTGTTGCCGATGTGACTATCGAGTACGTCCTTCATTGTGACGCTCGGGTACTATGAGAGAGCTAATACCCCCCAAAGAGTCGGCGCCCAAGCTTGAACGGATCGATCCCAAAGCAGTTTCATCTACCTCTACGTGTCAGGCTCTCCCGTCCAGTGCGCTGTACTGTAGATGTACCGAATGAATGATACTCATGAGTTGCTCTACGGGGTCCAGCGATTGAATGTGCTAGACTCTGTCACACGACTCTACTGCGAGTACGGTTGCAATCATCAGGCGTGCATCCAGGTGAATCCCCTGCCGTACAGGCAGAAAATGGGGGTATCCTACGCCGCTGCGAGCAGGACGACTCCGTGGCCGGGACGATGGCCAGTATTACGATGATAGTGCCGACAAGGGGGCGACGCGACTGGCGTGGCACCGTACCGACCACTTGAAAAGAGGGTTCAGGCGGCTCTTCGTCACGGTACCCTCGACCCGGCCATCTAGCAGACCGTGATAGTGGCTCGGGGCGCGCAACAGAAATTCTCGACGGTCTGTCACCCATCTGCCTCCCATCACCTATAGACGACCGGTCAATGACTATCCCTTGCGCACATCTTACGGGCAGCTGATGCCCCCGTACCTCTTCCTTCCTCTGGACTCATGTCGCGGGTTCCCAAGGGGCAGTTTCTTCGGCGCTCCACTGTTGATGAAGTTCGAGCGTGCGCTATAGCGGCGTCAAATACGGATCAGCACCGCAGTCCATGGCCTCGTTCGCGCAGAAGCACTCACTTGGTCCCGCTCCGACAGACCCAGCTTTTCGTCTCCCAGTACCATCTCGACTTTGTCTTCTGCTAATCGTTTGACACTTTGCCTCTCTTGCCGTTGTACCCCGCTCCCAGCCTCGGACTCAGGCTCCCAGCCCGACGATTGCATCCAACGGCCCCTGACCACAGCCGTTGAGTACACCGTCCCGTGCTCCTCGGGACCATCGACCATGGTCTCAAACTGGCCTCCGAAGGTGAGGAAGACGTAGCGCAACGAAGGGACAGCATCCATCAGCGCAGCTGCGAGGGAGCGAGGCTCGTGCGAGCGCATATTGCGGATGAACGTCTTCGAGTAAGGGATGAGACGGGTCGCCGGATCGTCTGCGACATCTATGTCATAGTAAACGACCAGACGGAAGTGGGTTAGGCGGAGGTGCTTGATCGAGTCGATGAGCATGTCCTGCCGTACAAGATCTTGTCAGCGTCGAGCCTCGCGGCGGTTCCGAAGGAGACACATACGAGAAACGCAGGCCATTGTATCGACGACATGGTGAAGTCGTCAATCCGGTCGTCGCCCCCAAAGTTGTCGTACAGAACGACCAGTACTAGGTGCGTCAAGCGTGGCACGACCTCCGGCGGGAAGAGGTCCTCGAACACGCTCACGCCGTGTCCCAGGAGTATCGTCAGCTTGAGGTGTGTCGGCGGCGTGTCGCACAGGATGGTCGCAAGCCCGGTCTTCAGGTGTGTGCAGAAGGAATTGATCATGAGGCGCTCCACCGGACACATCAGGCCTAGCATGTACAGAGTGAGCGGGTCTCCGACGACGACGCCCAATTTCTGCCATCGGACGCCGCTCGCCTGAAGCTCCTTGTTAAGACGGCGGACGCGGAGTTGTTCAGCGGTGGCGTCGACAAGGGCGTCGTCCACGTCACCTAGGTCGAGCGTGTCGCACAGATATGGGAACATGTGGGCGAGCGCGTCGATAGAAGGCGGCCCTTCTATGCCGTAGAGGTGGACGGAGCGTATCGCAGGGTACTGGACGCCCCCGGTCTGGAAGCGGACGACTCTCTTCCTGATATCGAGAACTTGGAGAGTAGGGGAGAAGCGCCCTATCATCTCGTCCAACCGTTCGGAGGGCATGTAGTGTGTACCCTTCGTCCATATTGACCGTAGAGATACGCGGAGAGTCTTGAGAGGGGCCCGCGTGAGCAATAGAATCTGTTCCGTGTATCCTGACCACTCTTCGACGGAGAGCGCTTGCAATTGTGACAGGTTGGCGATCGTCTCGACGAGCAGAGGGTGGGAGAGACATGAGAACGTCCGCTCCCCGTGAGGGATCCGGAGAGACTCGAGACAAGAGCAGTGCCGTAAAATCGTCACTACGAGCCCGCTGACCTCGGTTCTGTGGTTCTCCTCGATGTCCGTGACTTCCAGTGCCAGGGATCGAACGTGAACAGAACGGGACTCTGGAGAGGCCGTTAGAAAAGCGAAGAACGAGCGGATAGAGCGTTCGTCTAGCAGAATTATAGGTCGCAGTCGAAGCAGCCTCCTGGCCGCTATCTCGCGGAAAGCATGGCAGGTGAGCGAGCACGAGAGCAGAGCAGATACGCCGTCCAGGCATCCGCAGATGAGGTCCACCGTATCCAGATCGAGCGACATGTTTGCAGTATCATCAATAGTTGACGGTCTCTGGGTCTTGTAATGGGGTAGCTTTACTCCTTTTCAGCGGACCTGGATCATACAATGCGCGATTCCGGTCTCAGGGATATTATTATGGATTGACATTTGTGTACTTACCCGGCTGGCATCCACCGAGCACAAAGTGAGGCGTAGGGACTTGATGTCAGTGGTTCAGAGTAGTATCAGCAGTAATCCGTTGACTACTTGTTCACTCATACGGCAGAATATGACGGAGTCAGGGAAGGATGCTGTTGAGTGGTAAATGGGTGTGCCGCACTGCGTGAGCATCGAGCCTAGCGCGAGGAGGCACTTTGTGGCAGTGCCGTGGTGCGGCCCAGAATGGTAACGTGGTTCGATTTACCGCTCTGGCCTAGTCTGGCCTCCGCAGAAACTGGAGGTACACTCGGAGGACGATGCTGCGGGTGCTAGGCCCGATTCTACTGGCTGCCTACAACCAACGGATCACCCACGGAGTGTTGCTCTACCACGACCAAGTACCTACTCATGCGGACGAAAATGGCCATTGAAGATGATTCCATATGCATGATACATTGTATATGTTGGTGTGGATCACATTTATAATTTATGACACGCGACATCCGAGGAGAGTGTATAATGAACCAAGTGTTACTAACAAGTGCAGTGTTGGTTGCATACGAGTGCATACGTTGACCGAGAGGAATGCCGTGAGTAAGTGGTTGGATAGATAGAGGTGAGAGCACTCTCGTCCATAGTAGCATACAAGATTGCTTCGTTCGCTCAATGAACTTCATCAGCAGTCACGTTACGTCAAAAGATGTTGCGCTGGTCCTTGTTGTATTGCTTTGCATGCGTATAACGTACAGGGGGGATAGAAACCGATCTATCAGACAGACAACCCGAGCTCCACGCTCAAACCACACAGACAATAAGGAGTCCCAGGATTGCAGGAGAAACAATGCGAACGGCGCGCAGCGGCGTCGACGAGAAACAACGAGAAGATCTGTGCAGACTGCCGGGAAGCGCGATATTGTGTGAGGTGGTACATTTTCAGAATGCGAACCGTGGATGTGTTGGAGGTATGAGCTGGCTGCTTGTAGAAGACTGTGAGAAAATTTGGCTTGCGAGGGTAAGAGACATGCTGGATTAACTCACGTATATGAAAACAGGACAGCACGATCGAGGAGAAGCGGATGATGAGGTACGTCGCGCGCGAGCTTATGAGATGGGCGGAGGGCGGAAGGACATGATCTCCTCGTAGAGGAGCTCCTTCAGCTGCTCTCGGCTGATATCGTCCTTGTGCACTGCAATGTCTCTTAGTAACACGATCGATGGCCAGGGAATGCACAACTCACGATCGAACTCGAAGAACTCCGGATCCAGGGGCGGCGCGCAGGGCTCGTCATCAGGATCGTGCTATTGACAGATGGAAGAGTGAGACCGGGATGTCAATGGCGAGATAGATAGACGCACGTATGCTTCCAGGTATGGGTGCGCAAGGGCGTCTTCGACGGTGATACGCTTCTTCGGATCGAAGGTCTATTGTTCGGACACAATTAGACTACGCAGTCAGGAACAAAGATAGCCCAACGCACCAATGTCCGGGTGAGGAAGTCGACTGCGAGCGGGTTCGCGTTGGGGAACAGCTGCGCGAACGGCTTGCGCTTGCGGAAAGGGAGCGCGCGGATGTAGTCTCGCGACCGACGGGTGGTGATCGCGTAGAACTCGTCGAGCGTTGGCGTCCCGAGGACGTCGAGGATAAGCGTGAGCTGGTGATGGTAGTCGCGGCCGGGGAACAGAGGCTTTCCAGACAGCATCTCGGCGAGGATGCATCCGACCGACCAGATGTCGATAGCCTGCGAGCAGAGACAACGTCAGGTGGACGCGGTCGGCGTCGGCGAAACGTTATGATGCGCACCTTTGTGTACTGCTTGAAGGTCAGCATGATCTCCGGCGCACGATACCACCGCGTCGCGACATATTCCGTCATGAAGCCCGTCTCCGTGCCGGATGGCTCGGCGGTCTTGACTGACCGCGCGAGACCGAAATCGCAGACCTTGAGATCGCAATTCGCATTCAGGAGTAGGTTGGACGGCTTGAGGTCACGGTGGATGACATCAGCGGAGTGCAGCGCCTTGAGCGCACGGAGGGTCTGGTAGATGAAGTATTGCGCGTGGTCGTCCGAGAGGTCCTGGGTACGGATGACGCGGTGCATGTCGGTCTCCATCAGCTCTTGGATCACTGCGAGACGCGATGAGCACGTGCGCGATGTAGAGACGTCCCCGAGCAACAGATCATACTCACGGTAGACTTCCTTGAACTGCTCTATGGATGGCGGCTTGATGATGTCTAGGATGGAGATGATCTATCCGCGAGGTCGGTCGCAGCGCACAGGGGAGAAGCGGGGGGACGCACGTTTTCGCTAACGCCGGCTTCGCTGAGGAACTTGAGGAGCTTGAGCTCTCGGAGGGTGCGGAGGCAGAACATGGAGTGGTCGAAGGGGGCGATCTTCTTGATGGCGACCTTGCGCCCGCTTGGACGGTGGATAGCAGAACATACGATACCATACGCGCCCTCGCCCACGACATCAAGGACCTGGTACTGGGTACCTGTTCTTGAATGTCCATGACTGCTTCCCTTCTCCGCGAAGCGTTGAGTACGTACCAACGTTGAAGCGCACTTTGCGCGGGGCAGGTTGTGCCTGCGATGCTGCGTGGCTATGTTTCGATTTCGCCGCCGCTGCTGGTTGCGTTGCTTGTTCAGGCATGGCGAGGGTAGTGCTGGGGGATGGTCGTTGTCGTGGGTCGAGGGTCGTGGTGGTCGTGAGGAGAGGGAGGTGTAACAAAAGACAAGACAAGAAGACTATATACAGCCGTCTTGTTACTTGGGGCGGCGTCAGCCGGCCGCGCGCCCGGTAACCGGGATCCAGCCAACTGGGCCTTGTAACTACAGCAACGGCGTTTCCGTCGTCTTGACCTGCCAGTTCGCACAGTGATCTGCAGCGCGGAACACGCTCCTCCCAGTCGTATCAACATCAGATCTCTCCGAACGGCGGAGGGGAACGACAGCCCCAGCCTCGTCAATTGCTTTCGAGGCCTGGCGACACGAGTACTGACGCGGCTGTCCTGATAGACGACCACCAGCTCGCGAGGAATGATCAGCGTGCAGGGCTGGCGCTCGTTCGACGTCTCCCGGCGACCTGTGAGTGTCCATGCCATGCCCGTTTCGAAGTGATGATACGCAAACGCTAACGTTGGACCGACAGGTTGGAGGTTAAGCGCCCGTCGTACTCTGGCGGCTCACTTCAACTCGACGTCCAATGTTATTCCATCTTCCTCTGGGTTTCTTCCGTGCAATGAAAAGCGTTGAGGATGTCCCTGGGAGATGCGATGATATGGGTAAGTACTTCGAGCTCGGCCGCAATGATGGCGGTCCTCGAACCCAGGCAGCAACTCATCCCGAACTTTGCACCCGCCCCCGGGAGCTCGAGTATCAGTCCTGGGTAACTGATCTGTCACCACCGATGTCATTGCTCATGCCTGTCAAGCTTGATATAGAGATGGTGGAGGTAAGCTGTGGATTGTCCCATTGTCCAATTGACTCGCTGCTAAGCGCACAGGTATATGCCTTCCGCTGAGAGCATGTCAAGTTTCGTTGACGGCGTCACGACGTGTCTCCTCCGCCTGCCTCTCATGCGGTAAGCAGCAATGCCGCTTGACTCGACAGTGGACGATGTACCATCAGCCGCTGTGGCAACGTTCTGCTCGATGACGTTAACGCGCGCGCGCGGTCCTGGCTTGGGGCGCAGCAGAAGCCTCCCCTGCGGCAAGAACATGCTGATGCGATAGCCAGGCGGGCACGCCGGTAAGTAACTCCACGATTCTCACTCCTATGTCTTCTCTACCCCGGGGTGTCCAATACACGATTTGACCATGAGAGAATGTTTGCCCTTCCTGGGTGATCATCGCTGCTCGTATGAACTGCACGACGCCCAGGCGCATGTCGCTGTCTGTCGACGCTCCGTGTGGCATGACTATCGCAGAGTCGCGTGAGAGCCTCTACGTACCGACGACGCTCGTCTCCTGGCGACGCGCCCTGAGGGGCTACGTGTCTACGTACGTCTTCGATCACTGCCTGCGAGCCTGCGCGTCTGCGCGCCTTTCCATCCCGAGGACTGCGTGCACGGGTAGACGCAACCCACCGACTGCCTCCGTCCCACCCTGGCCATGCGGCTACAAGCACTGGCGGAGATGTGCATCTACTCGGGCATGATGCATGGGCCCCGATGGTCAGCCTCGCGCAGCAGTTCGGGACTGTTTATATATGCCGGTATTGCCCGCGTCCCACGCAGGGCGGCCCTTGTGGCCCCGTCACCTATGGAATCGTGATCGTCTGCGAATTAACCACGCTACGCCGCCCCGCATCTAGATGTCCTACCCGCGCCGCGGATGCCATCGCAGATTCATCATTCTCCCGCTGAGACGACGTCTCTGTACGGCTGCATCGGGCTCACACAAACCGCCCGGCCACAAACTCGATCGGGCGCGGATGGAGAGAGATCGGGGAACTCTGTCGTGTATCCGGTGCGCCTACAATGATTGACACTGTAAAGCAACACTGCAGGAATGGGCTCGAGCCGACGCCGGTGTACACCATGTGCGCCGTATGTACGCTTCCCGGCGTCCATCCACCCTGACAGTGCCGCCACCTGTCGTGCATCACTGATAGCGATGGTATTAGGACCCTCGGGGAACGATCTCCAGCCCATCCCCATACGGGCAGCGCTGGCGTCGGTTCGTCCCCGTACTCTCCCAGTGCGAAGGTAGCCAGTCTTCTATTCATGCGCTGACCTTCGTCATCGTCCATCGGCGCCGCGCGAATGCGGTGCGTCGCCCGTGCATCTGCGATCCTGTTCGTACGACGTATCTGCTGTTCTGTTCGTGCTTCGGCATCTAGTTATAAGTAGGCGACCGGGAAGACACGGCGGCGAATGGCCGCGCGGGGTGCAGGCACTATTCTGAGCATCGGCTCTCTCTGCGCCGATAGCAAGCCCGGAAGGCGAACTCAGCGACGTGATAGTTCCGAATCCCCTCATCATCCTGGATCCCGGAAGGTGCTGGCTTCTCGCTGATAACATGTCTTTCTCTGTGGTCAGTCAACGCTCCCTGGAGCCCAAACCGTCTCTACGCACTTCGTATGTGACTACAGTTCAGGGATTGTTGTATGTCAACTTCCCCGGCCTTCCGAGCCTTCCGAGCCTTCCGCACCTCACTCGCCTCAAACTTGAGCTTGACTTGATGGCAGATGCGCACTTCGAACGCGGAGGCAATGCACACCGTCGGACGAGGCTAGCTCGCGCATACACGGTTACATGCGTTCTTCAGGCCTATGTACTGTAACGCGCATAGTGCATCTGAATGCGTATGTACATCCGGATATGGAGAGGAGGGATATCGCTTATAGATTGTACATCACTGGCAAGGCCCGCTCTCCCCGCGCGCGAGTCATCTCTGCGCAACTGGAGTGTCGTTCCTGGTGTTATAACCAGGCGCTCGCTTGTCGCCTACGCGGGGCTTCCCCTACTTACTGCGGGAATTTAGCCTTTAGCCTGTTCAGCAGGAGCAGATGATGTTGTTTACGGGACGTACCTTGCCATCCTCAGAGAGCCCGAGGTCCTCGGCCTCGACGATACGCTCCATACAGTCCTCCGAGAGCTTCTCTAGCGCGCCATCTGGGGCCCTCGCCCACCCAGTTCGAAGAAACTCGTGGAAGTACTGCGTGTTGCAGGGACTGCTCCAGACGGACCAGTTTCCCCAGACGGCGAGGAAGACATATCGTAGCGACGGGACAACGAGCACCAGCTCTTCCGCCAGCCGCTCGTGATCCGTCTCTGCAAAGCAAGGGATGTAAGGGTCTCGGGGAGGGTCTTCCGCGTCGAATTCGCCGGCGTTGTGGACCATCGACACCCGAAGATGCGTCAGTCTGAATCGCTTCAGGAATGGCTCGAGTTGTCCCTAGCAGTATACGGCGGACGATGAGGGTACATCGCTATAGGACCAGTTAATCGGAGAAATTGTACGTACGAGTAGCATCTTCAGGAAGGGACAGGCATCTCTTACTGTGTAGCCATAGTCGTACGGAGGACGCCGAAACTCCAAAGTCAACGCGAGATGTGTTACCTTCGGCAAGGCGCCGTCGGGGAGCACCTTAGTGAAGAGGTCGCTCTCCGGGGACATGCCCACGGTGAGCGTAAGGTGAGTCGGGGTGGTTGGCGTCCGCAACACTTCCGTTAGGATCTCGGACTTCTCCCCTCTGACATCGTGGACCATGAGATGGCGTATCGGGCAAGTCAAGCCGAGGGTGAACATGTCCTCAACGCTACCGATAACCTTGTCTAGGCCAGTCCAGGAGCGGCCCCTCTGTACCTCCATGTTACGTGCACGGATACGCCTTTCCTCAGCACTACTATCCTGCCGTCGGCTATATAGCGCTCTGACGTTGAAAGTCTTGTCCAGAGAAGGGAACTTCGCGACCAGGATGCCCGTGTCCCATACACCGTTGGCCGCGGACGCCGTGAGCGAGCGTAAGGCGGGATATACCACGCCGATCGTGTCAAACACAAGTTCGTGGTTCTCCACCTTCAGAGCTTGGAGGGTTGGGGCGAGACGCGCGAAAAATCCATCGAAACTTGCCACGGTGAGTTCCGAAAGTGGAAAGCGGTGGTACGCGGCGGAGACGCACAGCGCTCGGAGAGTTGACGCAGAACATGTTGTCTTTATGATGTTCTCAGCATCTTCACAGTCATCGGGAAGAGTGAGGGTGCGAAGAGTGCTGATGCCAGCAATCGCTTCCCAGACCCGAGGGTCTCCTAGAGCTTGTAGAGTCAGGATTGGTGAAGGTAGTGTGAGAGACTCAAGGCAGATGGCACCGCGCAAGAGGTCGAGTATCATTTGCGAGATATGAGCGCGCATCTCGCGGTGTTCCAAAAAGGTGATGTTGAGGTGAACGGAACGGATGCACCGAAAGCGCGATTTCGGATCGGAGAAGATGAAACGGTGGAAGGTGCAGACGCGGTGATTGCTGTCCAGGACCACGGGCTTCATAGAGAGCAGACGTCTTACTGCCATGAGGCGTACACTCCAAGAGACTAGCGAGAGAGAGAGCACGGTTTCGACGCAATCAACTGCCTCGCATACAAGCAACAGAACGTCGGAGGGCAGGCGAGGGTCCATCGTCACCACAGTACTGCATATGTAGGCGTGTCTTTGGTTAGATGTACATAGTATCACAGTGCAGCTTGCATATCAACGTACATCGCTTTTCCGCTTGGCCCGCCGTCACGAGATACTGAATACAAGAACAGCGTTGAATGGTACTTGATCGAGGGCAAGGCTCCAGTTGGCTAAAGGGCACTGAGCAACTGAGGGCGAGCCACGGTTGTAGACGATACTGAACCTCATGCTGACGTAAGCGGCCTCCAAATGTCGCGGAGTAGATGGGCGCTCAGTTGAGCTACTCCTAGTACTGCTACTTTGCACTGTCTTCCCTTTGTTCTTCGCCTCATCGTCTCGACTATGCACCCGCATTGTCAGGGCTACCTGTAGGTACTTGTACATGTGTGGCGCGCGCAACTGCTGACCTGCTTCTCGGATACACAGACCAGTCTGGATCGGATCTGAAGCCTCCGTGATTCTCAATTGCAGAATCACCAGCGCAGTGCCGGCTCGGACACGTCGAGAGCGTTCTGAGTTCCGTGTCGCCTTTCAACACCCTGTCACTCTCTAATCAAGCAGCAGATAGTGGTAGAACAGTACATATTTCCTTGGTCAGGTCTTACCATATGCGTGCCATATTCGCAATGTCCCCTTTGGGCGACCGACCACCGATTATCATCCGTCCCCCTGCAGGTTCTCGCTATGACTTCTGCGTTCCTGAAGTAATCCGTGGAACGAAGGTACCGCTGCGACTCTTGCTCGAACCCTGAATCAGACAGAGTATAGTTTGATTGAGCTGCGGCTACACTGTTTCGCGACCGACCTCAGGCTCCAGCACTGGGACTGCTGCCTGCTGCAGACTCGGAGCAGCTCCTGGTACGATGGCCACCCACCATAAAGGGCGTGCTCTCGACTCACAACAAACACACGCCCTCTCTCCTACACTCCGCACGTTCCTCGGGCACCCTCCGGAACAATTGCGAGACGCATCACTGCGACAGCCTCTTGATTCAAAGGTCACCTCAAACCAGGACATCGTAACAACTCCGATGGAGCGCTCAATCCAAGATACCGAATTCACTTTCCCAGGTACACGTCCGGCGTTGTCGTCGAGAACTCGACTTACCCGTTTATTCCAGACGCATGGGACTTCAATCCGCCAGCACATTCCGGTAATGCCCCCCTCGAATCATACTCTCCTTTCACACTCGATTCAGCGGACTTCAGCTGGGACGGAAGTAGCTTCCCGGACGTCCGTGGCTCCGCTGCCTACGCTCCCGGTGGCTCGCATTCCTCCTATACGGACGATTGGATCTACGCGCAAGGTGCCTACGATCGTCCCACCGACGCTCTCCAGCAGCCCTTCCCACCGCCCACGTCGTTTGCTTCGGACGACACTAGCGTTTACGCTACGCCGCCGCTGCAAGGTCGCTACGGAGATCGGACTGCTGCTGGGAAGCAACCAGAAACCGGTCCAATGCAAACGCAGCTCAGCTCTGATTATTCGACTTCACCTACCGCACTGTCCGCTTTCTGTCAGCAGCCGCAGCCGTACCCAGGCTCGCAGGAGAGCTCTTCAACGGCACACTCGTCTGCTACGGCACACCGCAGTATGGATCTGCCAGATCGCGCTGGTTCCCAGTCAAACGCCAAGGCCACGGCGTCGCAGAAGCGAAGGACGCAGGACGCGAGCCGGACTCACATATGCCCGGAATGCTCTACAGGTCAGTAGCACCTTTTACCACTCGTGCATTCTGAGATGCTGAGCGCGCGCCCGAGTTCAGCATTCACGAGAAAGTACAACCTAGAAGTGCACGTCGCGACCAAGCACGAGCACCGGCGCGACTTTGCGTGCTGGGCGGAGAACTGCACCATGGCGTTCGGAAGGAAGCACGACCTCACCCGGCACTTCCAGAGCATGCACACCAACCTGGGCTCGCCGCGCCGCAAGCCTCCCACATCCCGGCGGTGAGAGTCGCTCCGTGTTATACCCGGTCACCCCTGGCCAAAGGTATGTCCCTGGATTTTCCTGTCCGGACAGTCCGCTGACCCGCTTCGTTTTTCGTTCGCAGGGTAGGACGGACTCTCGGACCCTAGACGCGTACCCTCTCTCCGGCCGTGTGCCCGCGACAAGGGGCCAGCGATATGCGCGCTCGCCCCTTGCCTTGGAATACGGCTTTGTCGAGGGTGGGTACGTGTTTGGTGTGACGAGTGTGGGATGTGCGACTTTTCTCGCGGGAGGTTTGGTTGACGGCGGTCGGGCGGTAGGGAGCATGGTTCGTGAATAGTGTATCGTAGACGATGTAAGTGACTCATTGGATGTATTGCGGCGGCTCCGTTACAGGCTTTGTATTCTCCGATCCGATTTCAAGCTGTGGTAGTACTCTCCGGCCTTGCTTTGAACATACATATACCTTGGTTCGTGCATGGGGTCCTACTCGAGGGGTGTCGAGATCGTACTACCTCTAGATGCGAGGGAGAGATTCCCGAGGTTGGATATTACAAGCAAGGATCATCCCATTGAGGACGTTGGCCGACCCACGCCGAGGTGGCACGACACACTCAAGTTTGTCTCTGAATTATGGTATTGGCATCATTATTGTCTCGCTGTGCGTGACAACCTGCTACAATACTCTGCATTGGCGTCTCAAGTGGTTGGTGAGAAGCGCCCGCGATCGTCTGGTCGGCCTTTACCAACACCCACGGGCCACCAGCACGGCCATAAGGCTTACACGGACAAGATGCTTGATCGTGCTTTGGACATTTGTGATCTCGTCTGCGGGGCTGTAGAGGACATTCCAACAATCCTGTCACTCTCTCTCGTCTCCCAGAGCCTGCGATCTACAGCGACACGGCAACTACTCCTCCGGAAGACACCCGTCGTCGTCAGAGATGAGCGGTCCGCATGCTCCTTCCACAGCTTCCTGTTTGCAGATATCGCTGCCCGCGTCGGCCTTGTCCGTGCTTTGGTGATCGCCCATGCCGACAGGTACCAGCCCTATCCTCCTCACGCCGTGGCTTGCATCCTGGACATACTCACCATCGCGACTCATCTCCAATCGTTCACGTTGGCGGCCCCGTATCGGGCCTTTGAGGAATCCGATAGCCAGAGGCTGTCGGCGGCCATCGCAGGGTTATCGACACTCCGCGAGCTCGCGCTACTGACAGACTGGGGACAGGCGACGGAGACCATCCTCAGAACCACTCGCTCGACCCCTCACCTCCGTATTCTGCGTGTTGATCTCAGCTCATATGTCTCCGACCAACGTCAAATAAGCACAGCGGACCTCGACGCTGTGCTCGGCGATTTTCACCAGTCCCTCGAGGCCCTAGAGATTGGCACCGATGAGAGAGCGCTTGTCCTCGACACGACGGGGCTCGTCTATCCCTCCGTTCGCTCGCTCACCGCAGATTTCTTGTTGGGCCCTTGGCGAACCGACGTCCTCGTTTCGAAATTCCCCGCGCTCGACCGCACTCTTGACCTCAGCCCAGGACTTGGTGATGCCTTGCTTCCGACGGAGGAAAAGGAAGAGGCCCGCGCCTTGAATATCGCGAGGCAAAGGGACCGCACATGGCGGAGCCTCGACCGCGTTGAAGGCTGTGTCTTTCTCCTCTACGTTTTCGCGATCCAATGTCCAATACGACACCTCATGCTAAACGAGGTTCATTCCTACGAAGACGCCCATCTCAGAGCGATCCTGGGGACGGCGCCTCCAACGCACCTGAAGCTAACAAAGGAGATGGACTTTGGGGACAACTTCTCGCCAGACGTGTTCCGGGAGGAGGTCATACCGAGGCTCACCCATCTGGCCTTGGTGCTCCGCTATGACAACCCCTGGCGATCATGGGAAGCCCCTGATCGCGCCGCCCAAGCAAACTGGGGGCAGGAGCTATTTGTGCGTGCATTTTCCAACTCCAGTGTATTGTACATCGTCCGTCGCCCTCGGATTCTGACGGCATTCATGTCTCTAGGCGAGTATCATTGCTGCGGTCAAGAAACTCGAGCTCACGCACCTCCGTCTATGCATCCACTACAACCTGAGTATCACGGGCCCACCCGAAGCACCGGTAGTACCCGCCGAGCCCTTCATCCTGGCTCTCATCCGTCTCCGTCACGAAGACTTCGCCGCACAGCTTATGGAAGCCGCGCCGACCCTCCGCCGCGTCTTCATCACCGTCAGTGGGAGAATGCGTGGATCCGGCCGCAACCTCCCTCCAGCGCAGCCGCCGCAAGACGGCTCCCCATGGTGGCCGCATGGGCCGTGGCTCGAGCCTTCGGGGTGGTCGAGGGCGGAGCCGAACGGTGAAATCACGAAGTTGGACCGCAAAACTATGGAGCAGATCATCAAGGACGAGGACCTGATGTTGACCGATCTGGATTACTTCGTATGTACTCTCACGCGCCGCACCGTGCGACCGTCCTGGTCGCTGACGCGTTTCTATTTCAGAAGTTCGGCTTGGGCCCGACACCGTGGAACGGCG
Organism: Trametes polyzona; assembly: GCA_022606195.1. Taxonomy (NCBI): domain Eukaryota; kingdom Fungi; phylum Basidiomycota; class Agaricomycetes; order Polyporales; family Polyporaceae; genus Trametes; species Trametes polyzona. The sequence goes on along the minus strand of JABYQF010000011.1, from coordinate 660,367 downwards.
CACCAGTCCTCCCGCCTGACATGGCGACCTGAGTATTGTTGCGCCGAGCGTGATTCAACCAAATTCTCGGGCTCTCGACGTTCATGGCGAGTTCGTAGCCGCAGGGTGCGACGTGTTGTTGTATAACATCCCCAGAAAAGTCTGTTCGTAGTATGAAAATAAAAATATCCTCGCCTCGCAGGGGAGAAACCAGCATCAATATTTAGTAGCATTGACTTTTCGAAGCACCAGAGACAACGATAATCAGAACTGCGTCGTACCGCGAGCAAAAGGAGAGCAGCACGGATAGCATTCACTGACGAGTCGCGACTTGGTACAACCGATTGAACGGTTACTACTACAAGAACTTCAACGAACCACGGACTTTGTAGACTCCCTGCGTACACCGCGTTCCCGCGCCCGGCGCCTAGGTAGAAACGTTGTGGAGGGAATGGTAGACGACGGTGGTGTCCGCGCGGACGTACACGCCCGAGCGGTCGGAGTCGCCGTCGTTCTTGAACGCGACGAGCTCCCAGTTGTTGCGCGCCCAGGAGTCGCGCTGGCCGGGGCCGAGCGTGAACCAGCTGTCGTCGCCCTGCGAGTACGAGTACTTGGAGACGAAGACGTGGCACGGGCCGGAGCTCGCGTTGACGATGATGATGCTCCCAGTCATCTGCCGGTGTGTTTCGACTCGGAGTCAGCTCCGTCGAGCGGCTGTCCGTGAATGAATGAGAGGGCTGGGATATAACGTACTGTGGTTCGAGCGGGATGTGTTGGCGTTAGAGTGATCTCCAAATGACGTGTAAGAGAATGCTAGGGGGTAGATGATGTGAGGGCAGTCAACGATAACGAGGAGGGGTGCTAACCGATGTATAACGGCTTGAATGCTGCAGAGCCAAAGCAAGGGCCTACGCCCGCCTTATATATCATTTTGAGTGGGCGCTCTTGAACGTGCACCAGAGGACTTGCTCAGTCTGGTGATCCCGGAACAAACGAATCCTGACCAGCAGATGCGGTCATAATCCCTTAGCTTGCGCAACAGATCGTGCTTCGCTTGATGATCCACAAGCCAGTTCGAATGCCGGGCGTCGAATCGTCCGTTTCGGGGTCATGCTCTACCCAGAAGGCTGAACGGCCATGGTCAAGCCAGGATCATGCGCCAAAATGTAGCATAAAAGACGACTCACCGGGACGGATCCCGGCGGCGGCGGAATTGGATGCATCTCCTCGGGTCATGCAAACGCACACGCGCATCTGGGAAAGCGATGGACAATGAAAGTAGTCGCAACGCCTACGGACACCTCGCCAGTATTGGCTCTGCCTTCAGGCAATCGCAAGGAAACTGTGTGCTCGATGGGCTGTCAAACACTGCCTCCTGTACGCACCAGGGCATTCCTGTGGCGTCTCGGGATCGTCGACTCGGACCTGCGGTTGTGTAGATGTTGGCCGGACGGGTATCACAGGTTCTTCACGCGACAGGAGGATACGTTCAAGGAAAGCCCTGTGTTTGCGGCCCCATGAGCAATTCACTTCGTGTAAATCGGTTCCGACGCGCCTGAAAGTTCGTTGGGTGGAGAGCCTGCGCCTACTTTCCGTGCGTAACGCGTACGTATCTGGGCGTAACCTTCTCGTGTATACATATACCGCATCAAGGCCTCGATCGAGAGCCGGGCTGGCCTTTGCGTTCGAACCTTGAGCAACGCATCGGTGGTAGATATGCTCCCTCTGTCGCTTGGGAAGGTAGGGATTCCTATAAAGAGATAGTGAGTACTACTAGGAGGTGAGCACACCAGAGATGCTCCCGATCCGCGTCCCGAGAGTCTGAGATCAAATTGAGGCCTGCTCTGGGTCTGCGGTTGTCGAACTTTGGAGACACGCCGTTGCTGACTTTGTTGACCCTGTCCGGGTGCGAGGTCATCGGCCTGCGCCAAAGCTCGCCCCGTTAACGCCAATCGAGTCTTTCTGCCCGTCGGGGAACGGGTGCAGTACCAGAAAGAAAAGATATATGAAAGGGTTGCTAAACGGCCGCGTTCCAGCTCTCCAAACACCCCGCCCCGCCTCGAGAATCAGACATAGATATGTTTCGCTGGGCCAGATAAATAAGCCACTAAGAAAGCATAAATTATCCACCTGCACACTTGTGAGCGGATAGCGCAGACGGGACCCCCGAGGGCGCATTGACAACGACGTACCGCATTGCATCCGACAGTTCGCGATCAAACGTCGTCGGCCGCACCACTGCACACCGGCGGCTCGTCAAGCTGTTCAAGCAACCATTCGTTCAGCCCATGCTCGTACTCGCAACGTAGTGAAGCGACATACCTCGTTCGTCCAAAACTGCTCGTCACCGTCCGACTCGGTACGGGCTTCGCTCGTATGCATCACCTCGGCGAACAGTGCATCGAGATCACTTCGCTTAGTCTCAGGGCAGGCCGAATGTCCGTGCCCGCCAGTTCCTGGCGAATTGGAAGATGATCCCTGGATGATCCCCGACCCTTCATCCGAAGCTCGAGGTACGAGGGAAGAGTGCATAATGGGTCTTCCGCAGGAAAAAGGGAGGAGAGCGAGGATCGCGAGAGAAAAAGCAGTACGCATGGTGGTGGATGAGTCGAGGGATAGCTGGTGTCGTAGTGTGCTGAGCCCCTGGCAGCGAATGCAGGCCCCTTTTATTGTCCCGCCATCGATGCGGCGATGCTCAACGAATGGCACCCCTGGAGGATCTGGAGCATTGCAAGGGGTAGGTGACGTGTCCGAGCTCGATGGTGACATCGAGCGTTGCACAACCAATGTGTGGTCAGGGTGAATCCGAAAAAAACGCGGACACGGCCTCGCGCCCTGTCAAAATTGTGGGCCTAGACGTGCCCGCCGGGCTCGGGGAGTCCTGTCCGGATGCCGATGACGCCTGGTACAGTATCATACGCACTGCCTTCACCGAGCTTGAGTCGAGATGAAGCTTGGGTTCCCGTTGTAGGGTCGTTGTAGCCGCTCCGCATGAGTACGTCCCGACGCAAGTGTCAGTGATACGTAAGGCGGTCCGGAATCCGAGTCCCCGACGGATCCGGATTGGGATACAACGCCTTCTCCTGTGGGCCATTCCGGCTTCGCAAGTCCGTTGTGGCGTACGCCGGAGACGCAGAGACTGTAATCCAGACGCATACAGTCATCGATGCGGTGTCTCGCATCGACCGTGCTGCAAAAGTATCAGACGCACGAAAGGGCAGAAAGGTAGTGTCGAAGACTGTCCTGAGCTTGTCCGTTCTCCACGGGATTGTGTACTCATGCAAAGCAAGTACTTCCGTGGTTTGCGGATAGTATACTTGTGACCCTGTCGTCCGCGACTGAAGCTCTCCTCAACAAGGTAAGATCTGTAGACAGAAGGTAGTACTCAGGCAAGGTAGGATTAGGCGAGTGAGTCTAGGATCATGGGCGCTCGAGTGCCTGAACTGTGCCTGAAGGCGCCTACTAGGCGCCAACCGGGTTCCGATGAACCCACCACTACCGCCAGCCGCTCAAGCACCGGAAGCATCGGGTTGCATGCACAATTTTCGACGTGTGCCATGCCTGTAGGTTCACGAGCACCGATGTCCTGTCTACACCGTGGCGGTGAGGACAGTGAGCGAGAGCAAGCACACGAGCGCGGTAGCTGCTGACCATGGCGGCGTCGGACGGGTGCCCATCCGACTTCCAAGGACTGCAGAGCGATGTGCGAGTTATCTATAAGGCCTACGACCATGCCGCTCCCCGTTCTCAGATCCCAGCTCTGGATTCCCTGCTTGCATCTTCTCGGCATTCACTGTCCACATCTTCACCACCTTCCTAGACAAGGCCTCATTGCTTTTCACATCCCACCACGACATGGTCATAATGAACCTCGCCGTCACCAGTGACGCTGCGGCCATCGCATCATTCATTGAAACAGAAAGTCTCTTGTCAGTGCAGCTCGCTCCTTCTTGACATAACACGATCATAAACTGTCTCTTCCAGTCTCGCCGAGGACCGCTGTGCCACCGCTGCCGCCGGTAGATCCCCTCGAGAATTCGCCCGTACTTCGCTAACCCCGCCGCATAGCTCTGCTTATATGGCATTATATCATTACCTTTGACACTGAGGTGGCCTTTTACTGGCATCGCCGTGGATTCTCTGGCGCTTCTGCACTCTTCTTTGCGAACCGCTACCTACCCCTGATCGTCGCCATATACGACACTCCCTGGTGGTCGTTGAGCAAAGCCTATCTAGTGAGTGCTTCCACATCCCATGCGTTTTGCATACTCATAGTAAGAAAATTATTGTCTCAAGGGGTAAGTTGTTGCCTCCTCATGTACGCTCTCCAAACAGTCAACGAGGGATCAACAGATGTGCCGCAGCCGCCTACTCACAGTACCTTCTGTACTTCTCTCAATACATAGTATGGGGAGGTGAGTGTCTCTATGAGCTCTTCGCCATAGGTCACACACACTGCTAACGTGCCCTGATCCTGCTGCCTCATCCAGTATTTTCGGCCCTCCGAGTGTATGCGCTCTGGCCCCAACACCGGGCCGTTTCCGTTATCGTTCTCCTACTATCCATGGCCCCCATCGTCGCCAACGCGGTGAGCACTCACGCCTGCATACAGCACCTCCGTTTCCGGCCGCTAATGGATGTGATGGGTTAGATACCGTTATGGTATCTGCACGTATCCGTCGACCCTATTTTAGGTTGCGTCAGTACCGTGAGCATCTCTGCATCCTTCTCCAACACGTGAGTCTCGGCGCCCTCCAACCCTCCTCCCTTCGCTAACTTAATATTCGTGTCATCGTCTTTGAACTTCCCCCCTTCAGCCGTAGGTACTCTTTCCTACCTCCATTCACCCCAGAAACATTGACGTTCGGCTCCTTCTGATGTCGTGACCCTTCAATCTCAACGCGATTCGCTGTAGTGGGAATCATCTCGCGCGTCTCGCTCATCGTCGCTGACCTCATCGTCGTCGCCGTCACCTGGGCCGCGACGCGCAGTCACCGCCAGCTGAACGTGCTGCACGGGTTCGGCCGTACAAAGACGCTCTCGAGCGTCATGTACAATAATGGTATGTCTCGATATTATGAACTACACTTCTAGGTCTGGAGCTGACGAGGACGGTGAACTGAAGGCATGCTCTACTTTGTGTCAGTGTGCAAATCTTCGCACGTCCTCTCCCGGATTAGTGCGCTAATGATGAGCATCATTTAGGCTGCTCACGTCGCTGAACGCGCTGCACCTGGCGTTCTCCCTGCTCTCAGTATGTTTGTCTTCGATGCTCGTTCCCTGCGTCCTTTTACAAACCGTCAGTTCGTCTACTCACGTATAGATTGCGCTCGCGAGCGATGCCGCAGCGCGTGCGAGCTACCTCGTTCGCTTCATCGAGCCGTACGTCCAGGGCGTCCGCTCATTCCCTCCTACCCGATATTTCCTCCCTCTACTAACCGCACATCTTATTCCTCCTCCATCCCGATTCGCAGGCTCACCTCGATCATCATCACCCGCTTCCTCGTCGAGCTACACGAAGCGTCCGCAGCCCGCGCCCAATTCTCCAACTCCGAGTCCAACCCGCACCACACCGTTTCGCAATCTCTGCGCTTCCAACACGGTTCGGTGCGTGATAGCGCCGACGCGCAGGAGATCGGTTCAACGCTCGAGTTTGCGCGCGCGGACGTGGACTGCGAGTCGTGGGCCCGATGTGCTGACTACGATGACGGAGCACAGGCGGGGCTTTCGAGTTCCCCTCGGGAGTCGGAGGAAGGCGGGAGTGATTCCGGCGGTGCTTCACGGGAGCAGATGTTCAGTGTATAGTAAGGCTCTGATGGTGATCCAAGATCAGCACCAGCACACCTACTAAGAGGTGAATGCAGTGAAGGGTTCGTGCACGACGCGCGCCAACTCGTCCCGCGCGCAGCGGCTATCGTCTTAAGTCCACGCAGGAATGACAGTGACATGGAACAAGGTCAATCTGCCATGGGGAGCGACATGCGTCGGTAGCATAATCGGTTGATCGATACTAACGAGCCTCTGTACGAACCACGCATACTCAAGAGCCTATAGTGACCATCATAGTACTAGGACGGTCTAGATCTCAGACGCAGACGCCTAACCCACGAGAATCTCCCGGAGCGAACGGAAGACAACGGTCGAGTTCGCGGCGACGTACACGCCCGCGCGGTCCGTGTCCTGCCTGTTCTTGAACGCGACGAGCTCCCAGCCGTTGCGGCCCCAGGAGGTGCGCTGGCCGGGCGCGAGCGTGAACCAGCCGTCGTTGCCGGTGATGACCGAGAACTTGGACACGAACACATGGCACGGGTTCGCGCTCTCGTTGATCACGATGATGCTGCCGGTCATCTGTGGGAATGCGATGAGTTGGGGGTTGGTGGGCTGGATGGAGGGAATGGGCGCAGTGCAAGGGTTCGGGCACGTACTGTGGTATGGATTGGAACTGTAGGGTGCAGATGTGCAGAAGACATTTGTGGACCTGGGGATGCTAGAGTCGTGCAGCTGTGAGGGGGAGGGCAACGAAGAAGGGGTAAAAGAGGGCGTACCAGTTTGCGAGTGCTCGGTTGCTGTGGAATCTCTTCAACTCGCGCTGTCTTATATCCTGTGGCTTCAGAGGCAGCGCTATCCAGTCTTCCTCTTCGTCTGCCTTCAACGACCCGGCATTGCTCTTCCCGCACCCCTCATGGACCGGCGGGTACGAAGGGACCATGCACGCTGCTACGAGCTCGGGTCAAACACTGTACCTCATGCCGATGTAGGTACTTGAGAGTGCCCCGAGCCGCATTCCGTTTGGTGATCCGTCTACGTCCGAGGGACCGTACACTCGCATGGAATGATATTCCTCTTGAGCCAGCGGTGAGGTCCGTCTCTGCACGCGCATGCGGAACATTGCACACGCCCAATGGAAGATTGCCCGCCGAAATCAGCTGCAAGTACACTCAGTCAAACTTGTCTCCGTATGTCAGCCGCTGGTATATATCGTCGGAGATGAACCACTCACACTTGATTCGGGAACCACGAACCCCTTTTCTTCAACGCCCAACACCCTGTACTAAGCACCTCACGCCATAGACACAGGCACCGTAGTAAAAGTAGAAACCCAGAAGCCAAAACCGGCCAAGAACCCCTAGCTTCTCCGCCGCCTCACGTAGCGTTCCTCATCGTGCCATTCGGATGCGGCCACGCCGTACGTTCACGACAGACTCGATGAGCAGCTATACGGCAGTCGGTATACATCCCGCTACCGACGATCCGAGTCGGCACTGCGCATTGTGCGCGTTCGTACCTCGATGCTCGCCTGGTGTGCGCAGGCAATTCTGCTGCAATGCGCTTCCATGCAAGCTTTCCTTGGTCTGAAGGTCGGGTGAATGAACTCTTCTCTCGACATGGAACTTACGTTGCAGTTGGATGACCATACGCATCCTGCAGGCACCCAGAGAGGCGGAATCTTGGCTCTTCGTGCTCGGAGGCAAGTATCTGACAGAATGGTCTTGAGTGCGAGCGTTCATGCTGTGTATTCCGAGAAATCTGTGGGCATTGCAGTCGATATTTCAAGGCCAATATGTGCGATGATGCCTTTGCAGGTAGACTGAGTTTGGGCGCTAGATAGTAGGTTCCCGCGTTCGTGGTGAATTCAATGAAGGTACAATGCCAAGAATGGTAAAGTGATTCGAATATCTCGTGCTGTGTAGCTGAGGGTGATTACCGCCCGCACGAGCCACCGTAGTGCTCGGATTCGGCAAACTTGAGCGTGCACCTGGTAGTCTGGTGGCGCAACGTCGTAGATCAATCAAGCCATAATTCGAAAGTCGCGACTTTGTATAACAACCGGTTGAACGGTTACGAGAACATCGGTACAAACCACAGAAACACCATCCCTGCGCACACAGCTACATAACTCTACACCACCATGACGAAGCCTCCTCCTACTTGGTGCTGATGTCGTGGAGGGAGCGATAAGTGACGGTGGTGTTCACGGGGACGTACACTCCCGCGCGGTCCGAGTCGTCGTCGTTTTTGAACGCGACGACCTCCCAGCCGTCGCGGCCCCAGGACGAGCGCTGCCCGGCCTCGATCGTGAACCAGCTGTCGTCGCCGGTGACGATGGAGTACTTGGAGACGAAGACGGTGCACGCGCTTGAGCTCTCGTTGATGATGATGATGCTGCCGGTCATCTGTAGGGGCGCAAATCAGGGTCGGGTGCGGAGGGCGAGGGGCGAACGGAGAGATCGAGTGCGATGTTCTTCACACGTTCCGTGATGTAAGATGCGCCTTGTGTGGGTGAAGATTTAGCGGAATTTCGAGGGAAACAAGAAGGCTGAAACGCAAAGATGATGGTGTGAGCATGAGCGACAACCGAGGAAGGGAGGGCGCGTACCAGTAGGTGGATACTCGACTGCTGAAGAGTCTCACTCGTCCACGATACCTTATATATACTGTGGTTGGCAACGAGCGCTTTCTGGTTCTGCCCTGCCTTCCGCTTGACCCAAAATGCTCATCTCCGGCGACCGCCCGGTAGGTACGCAGGGACTCGGCGTGTTCGTATTACCAGGCCGAAACAAGTGTCTCGTGTCGTCGCGGTCCGTCCCAAGTGGTTCTAGCCGCAGCTTGTCTGAGAAGTCGTCCCTGTCGGAGAAAGCACACTAGGGAAGGTGGACACTCTCTGCAGAGGGTCGAGGTCCGTTCCTGCGCGCGGGTGCGGAGCGCAATGCATTATTGGCAAATCATTCGCATCCCGACGTAGCTGTATAACCACGTCATGTCAGCCGCCGGTACACAACGCCGGAGGTGAAGCGCTCACACATCATATGGGGAGTATAGTCCCGCTGTCCGCTAGCACGTAGAGTCTGAACGCCGTGAATACAGGCACAGGAAGAGCGGCAGTGCGGGAACCGAGGTATAGTACCCCTGCAATGTCGAACCTCCCTTTGTCCCACCACTCGGCTGCAGTAGGCCCTGTGACGAATTCGATGAGAAGCTAGTATGGGGCCGTCGATTATGACCGCCAAAGGCCTCTCTAGCTCGTTGTACGCTGTCGTGCCTTGATGCCCGGCATGCGCCAAGAATTCTGGTGGACCCAGCTACGCACCCCCAGTCCTTTAGAGGCATTAAGGTACACCAATCACGGGTACACAGAAGACCGAGTGGTAGATGTCCCACTTGTCATACGCACACCAGACTACCAGGACGACCGTCTTGAGAATGTTACCGCTCCACAGGCTGCCTGGGGACAAAGAGTCACTCTCACGTTTCGAATACAAAGGTGTCTGTAGGATATCCGTCATCGATGAGAGCGGCATATCGCCGACACTGCTGTAGACCGCAAGTAAGCACGCATCAGGTGTGAGGTACCCATAGATGAATTCATTGTACCGTCCATTTCTCACTTCGACGTGGTGTTGACGTTGCGCGCTCCCGAAGATATTCCCCATGCGACCATGCAGTTTGAGGGCAGGTTCGCCGAAGGGAAACTGTGACAACAGGCTAAAGAGGGCGAGGGCAAGGTCACCAACCGTATGCCACGCTTACCGTGGCGATTGCAGTATGACGGTAACATCGTATGCGCCTCAAGCACCTTCCGTCCATGCCAAAACTGTACATTTCTTGATATACACCTACCTTCTACTTGGACACTTACGACGACGTCAACCTGAACTTGCGCAAGTTCTGAATTTGGGAGCCCTCCAGGCGCATACCCAGCCATTCAGACATCGCTGTCGCACCCAGCGTCTTCTCATAGAACTCGATCGACGGCTGGTTCCACTGAGTGTGCGAGGTCATGCTCCGCACCCGACAAGACAGTCGGATTGCCTTACCTTCAGTACCTGCCAGTCGATACGGGCGCAGTCCTGGTATATAGTTAGGATGCAGGAGATCGAACCGATATACACATCCAAGTACCTTCTCTTCGGCGACCTTGCCTAGCTCAGCGAACAGCGCCTTTCCGACGCCTTTGCCGCGGAACTCGGGGTCAACAAAGAGGTCCTCGAGCTAGCGATTTCTTCGATGAAAAGCCGGTAGGAGATGAGCAGTATAGACGCACGTATATTCCGGGTTTCCCGGTCCAAGTCGAGAAGTTGAAGAAGTACATCGCGAGCCCTATGGCCTTACCCGGCGCGTCTGGCGAGCCCGCAAAGGCAAGCAGCGTATGGGCGTACGGCGTCTCGAACAAAGTCTTGCGATACTGGAGACAGCTCAGTGTACGGCCTGCACTATAATGCCCCAGGATGCATACGAGTTCGGGCGTAGCCTTTACAGAGTCGGCCGCTTTTTCGTACGTTGCCTACGGCGCGTTCATATCAGGATCATGACTCGGACCGCTCGAGAGTACATACGAGCGCAATGACAAGCTCCAGGATAGTGTCCTAGACTAGAATTCAGAGGAGTGCCTGACCATTGCCTGCGTATTTTCGTACCACATCCTCGACGGTCGCAGGGCGGATAAAGTACCCGGGGCTGGCCATGGCGTGCTAAACGAGCGGTGTGTGCAAGAACGGGAAGCGCCCGTCTCGCGTGGCATTTTGGGGGGCGTTGTATGCGCGTGTTTGCGAGCGAACCTTAATCTTTTCACGTCGACGCCCAGGACGCCGTCCACGAAACTCGCCCGCCCCCGACGTTAGCCCCGATCGACGACCATCAGCACCATGGACCCCGCAAAACTGGCCAAGCTGCAGGCGCAGGCCGCGGCGAACAGGATCGGTGCGTTTTCCGCGTCCGAATCCGCCCACTTTTGCCCGAGTTGCGGCCCTGCTCACGCCGCGCACCCGCGTCCCCAGGCGGCAAGGGGACCATGCGCCGCAAGATCGTCCGGAAGACGAAGCCCTCGACCGCCCAGGACGACAAAAAGCTCCAGGGCGCGTTGAAGAAGCTCAACGTCCAGCCCATCCCCGGCGTCGAGGAGGTCAACATGTTCCGCGAGGACGGCAACGTCCTGCACTTCAGCACGCCTAAAGGTGCGTCGCGTGCTCGCGTCTTCATCTCGCTTCATCTCTCTCCCACTCCCGCTCGCGCGTTCTGCGCGAGGACGTCCGCCTGGCGCGTCGCGCATCCCAGATCTTCGCTCATTTGTGCACGGCTTACGTGTGGGACGTCTCAACTAATCTTGCCCTTTCCCGTGCCATACAGTGCACGCGGCCGTTGCCGCCAACACGTTCGCGGTGTACGGTGCCGGCCACGTGAAGGAGCTCACCGAGCTCGTCCCCGGCATCCTCAACCAGCTCGGCCCCGACTCGCTCGCCTCCCTCCGCAAGCTCGCCGAGTCCTACCAGGCGATCCAGCAGAGCCAGCAGCGGCCACCAGCCGCCGCGGCGGACGACGACGATGACGACGTGCCCGACCTCGTCGAGAACTTTGAGCAGGTCGCGGTGGAGGAGAAGGAGAAGCCGGCTGAGGAGGAGAAGAAGGAGAACCTGGAGGAGCTCAACTGAGCGCAGAGAGAGCCCGTGTCGGCCCCCCACAAAACCCCCATCCGAATCTCCGTGCTCGCATCCACGATCCAGCAGCGTCCCGTCCCGCATCCCCCATACCTGCCTCTTCCTCCCGCGTCGCTCTAGCTAGCCCCTCTGCCATCTTTAGGTCCCCGCTGTCTCCTGCATACGACTCCCCAATGACCGCATTGTAAACTGATCGCAAATGCTGTATGTTTGCTCTGTCGTATACCGTGTCCGCCGTGTGGATTTGAACCATCATCGTGGGAGCGATCTGCACCGTCAAGCTGGCGCGATACTGTGTGCGATCGACAGTGCGACAAGGTTCAGACGGGCTGAGCATGCTCCGGGAACATGGCAAGTCCATCCGAAGTTAAATTGTGATACATCCTTCCAGTAGTCTTCTCCGGTCCTACACCGCCTCCCTTCGCCACATATGCACAGTCCTTGGGCCCACAGCTGCCCTTTCACGTCCTCATACGTCAGGCGTGGAACGTCACGCTCCAGCGCCGCACGCAGCCGTCCGCGCCCGCCGCACCGAGGTCCTTCTCCCCGAGCCAGAACACCGCGTTCACGCCGCCGGGCACGGCGTTCTTGATCGCGATGTTCTTCATCGGCTTCTGCACGCTCCAGACGTAGACGTGCGTGTCGAGCGAGCCCGACGCGCAGTGCTGCCCGTCCGCGGTCCACGCGAGCGCGTGCACGCGCCCGCTGTGGAACGACCAGCGCGAGGTAATGAGCTTCCGCTCCTTGGCGTCGAAGAGCGCGATCTTGCCCGTGGACTGTCCGGTCGGGGAGATTTCGTGAGCACGGGTTTGGGGAGGGGAGGGGAGGGGGTGGGTACGTACGTCGCCGGAGGCGAGATGTGCGCCGTCGGGCGAGAACGCGAGCGCGCTGACCGTGCCCTTGTTCCCCTCGAGCGTCGCGCTCTCCGTGAGCGCCTGACCGTCCCACGCGTACAGACGGACTTTCTGGTCCTATGTATCGGTCGGCATAGTCAGCGTCCGCCTCGCATTTGTGAACGAGGATGTCACGCACGTCACCGCCGACAGCGACGACGTTGCCCGAGGCCGCGATGGCGCTTGCGGAGTACTTGAGCGGGAGGTCGAAGACCTTCTGGTTCGAGCGCACCGCCTCCACTTTCTCGGTCTCGAGCACAAACACCGTCTCGTCCCCGCCTACTGCGACGGCCCTTGGCTGCGCCGCAGTCCAGAACGAGGCTGGCCTATATATGGTATGGGTTAACGATTGCGATAGAAGTTAGAGGGAAGACACTGACGTAAAGCTCGACCCCTCAATTTCGCGGAGGCGGTCGTCATAGCCAACGGAGAACACCTTACCGCCCTGGGCGACACCGAGCCCGGAGACGAGAGTCGTGTGGGGCTCGCCGCTGACGTGCTCGAAGCCCTCGTCGGAGTGGTGGAGGACGCGGCCGTCCGCGGTGCCCACGAAGAACGTGGAGGAAGGCCCGACGAGCGCGGCGGTGATCGCCTTCTGCGGACCCTGTTGTCGACGTATCAGCAGCTGCTACTTCAATGAGTGAGCGTGTAAAAGGGGAAACGGTACGCACGTGGAGGACGCGCGCGGGCTTGTCTCCGACACGCTTGTCGAAGACGTTCAAGTCACCGGACATGGAGAGCGAGACGATGTTGTCGCCCTCTGTCCATGTGTTTCCGACCTGCTGGTGGCTCACGGTCGAGCCGAGGGTCCAGGTAACCTGTGCCTTCTTCGTCTCGACATCCCCTGTAAGAACGCGTAAGCAACACAGCTGTTTCCAGATGTGGGATCACTGACAGAGTTTCACAGTCCGATCTGCTGCTGAAGTCACAAGCGACTTGCTGTCTGGACTCCAGCTACACGCCATCTAGTACGTTCGAGGGTAACTTGAGTATCGGAGGTCGAATCAGGAGGTGCTCACAATAGAGCCGGTATGCGGGCTATCGGTGATCTCTCCGACGGTGTCACCCGTCTTGCCGTCGTAAATGAAGATCTTGAAGTCTGAACCGACGCTAGCAAAGTGGTCTCCGGAGGGCGCATATCGGACATCTTGCACGAACTTCGTGTGTGCCTTGATGGTCTACGAGACGAGAGGTATAAGTCAGGGGCACTGACAACGGTTGCATCACTGACGTACCTTGTCGTACTTGAACGGCACGCCTAGCATAGTTTCAACGCCAATAGCCCAGGGGTGGCCAAGGACGTATAATACTTACCTTGGTGGAAGACTATTGAACCATCGTCTGCAGCCGTCGCTGCGCGGAATGGACGCTGTTCCCTAATGGTCACGGCATTGACTGCCTAGCAAGCCCCCCTCGATCACTGTCTTCGATTTGCGCTACATCTGGGCACGCACCTTGGAGTGTCCGATGATTTCGCCAGTCGAAGATCCAGTATCCACCATAAAGGCATGTCCGAACCTACGATCCTCAGTGAGAAACGCCCTGACCAATGACTGATATAACTCACTTGTCGCGTCCATCTCCGACGGCGATGATACGCTTACTCTCGCCATCCCAAGCCAAGTCTTTCCTTCAGCAGCAGTGTTCAGCCAGTCCATCATACACCACCGACCAATATAAGCAGACGGGAACGCACACTACGCCGCCGATCACTTTGTACTCCGCCTTCAACGTCTGGTCCTCGCCAAGGGTGTCCCAGATCCTAACTGCAAGTACGATTGGGTTTTCGTGCAGAACAGCAACCGTCGCGCAACGCTCGCACCTGTTCCAGAGACGTCTGCAGATGCGCAGTAGTATCCCGAGGGCGCGATCCGCGCGACCGTCGCCGGCTGCACATGCCCCGCATTCGCTATCCCGACTGCCGGATCCTTGCGGTGCGGTAGTGCCCGTTAGATGTACGCTCGCCATCCTCATATGCGTGCACAGACCTTCAAGTCACGGATCTTCCATATCCATATAAGTACACAATTGCGATCCTAAGGGCGGAGGCTACTCACAATCACGACCCTCCCGTTGGTGTAGACGACCTTGTCCTTGCTCGAGCTCAGCTTGGTCGGCTGTCCCCTCGTCGTCGCGGGGTTACAGGGGTACAGTACGCCCTTCGTGAACGACATCGCGCGTGTCAAATGAGGCCTCCCTTGGTCACGAGTTATACAGATTGCAAGCAGTGAGAGTGGAGAGAAAGAGAGACTGAGAGCTGCGCCGAAGCAAGGCGCCGCGCGCTGCGACGGAGCGAAGATGTCCCCGATTTGGCAGGAGGGCGCGGTCACCTGACGCAATATGACGACGCGCACGCCCCGCGCATCCTCTACGCGTCCGGACTCCAGACTGGCGCGTGTTGTTCTCCAACGCTTGCCCTTCGACGAGTTCCGCACCCGAGGCAGGCCGTCAACTGAGCACAGGGTTGGCGACAAGAACGGTATCCATTATAGCAGCATTCTATGTATGGACCCAGCAAGCTCAACGAGATTAGATTACATGATCGACGCGCACCATCAACGGACCAACCAGCACCTTCACGGTTCACTAGACGTACACAACAGCGGACCTCACAGAGATCGGTAAGCACATAGAATCAGAGAGTAGACGCTGTCAATCTTCTGTCGGTTTCTCCTCGGCGCTGTAGTTCTTGAACGGGTCCTTCCGAAGCGCCTCGCCTTCTGCACTCATCGCGACCGGTTTGACCGCCGGCACGGCCTTGGGCTTCATCACAGAATTCGGCCCATCTGAGGACGACGCAGAGGGCGTACCAGCCTATACACTCCACTCAGCGTGTGATCTTAGAACGATGCGCGGGTCCACACTCACATCGTCGTCTCGGAACGGCACAAACTTCGGCGTCGAGGGTACAGCCGGTTCCGCTTTGGCCACAGCCGGCTCCTCCTCGTCGCGGAAAATCGCGATGCTGCTCTTGCCCGACGACCTGCTCTTCTCCTTCTTTGCAGCGGGGACTGGAGGCGGGGGCATCTCCGCCGCTTCCTCCTCCGGCCCAGGGTCACGGAACACAGTGATCTTCGAGCCAGACGGGGCGCGTTTCGACCGCCCGGCCTGACGGAGCGTCGACCCGGCCGCCTTGCTCACCTCGACCGTGTTCTCCTTGATGCGCGATTTGCGCGTGCCGAGCTCCGGCCAAGGCGTCGGGTTCGTCGCCTGGTCCGGGTCGTTCTCTGCGTCGCCGGAGGGATCGACAAAGATGGGCATGCGGCCATTCGGCCGGGGAGCAGCAGGCGCGGCAAACACGTCCTCGCTAATAGAGGGCGCCCTGGCAGACGCAGACCGAGTGGAACGTGTGCGGGAGGACGAAGAGGATGGCACCGCCGGCTCGCCGAGCGGCCGCCTGCGAGTGGCAGGTGCGGAGGCAGCGGGAGCAGTGCCGGCGATGGGTGCAGCAGAGGCTGGTGTGTCGGAGGACGAGGAAGGGAGGGTAGGAGAGGCCATCATGCGCTTCTGAAACTCACGATGCTTGGCTTCGAGTCGCTCGAGCGGCGCAGCCTTGCGGGCGATGCCCAGCATGTACGTCTCGTCCGCCTCGACGCGTCTGACGCGTCGTCAGCACCGTCCCACGCGTAACAGACCCGCCCGACTCACCTGCCGGCGCGCTCGAGCGCCATCGCGTACTCCTCGTAGAACAGCGCGTGCGTCGTCCCGATCTCGTTCACGAGCAGGTACTTGTAGATCACCGTCGGCTTGTCGACGTAGCTCGCGTACAGCGTCCACAGCTTCAGGTACCGCAGGTCGCCGCGCCAGCGCCCGCCCCTGTCGTCCCGCAGGACGCGGGTCGCCTCCTCGAGCAGCTCGAGCAGGCCGGACTCGGCGCTGTGGCCCTGCGGGTAGTTCTCGACCGTCCAGTACACGAAGCGGCTGTACGCCTCGAGCGGGTCCGCGTCCTCGTCCTCGTCTTCCATGGCGATCTCGACGTTCGCGCGGTGTCGCCGCCGCGCGTCGGCGAGCCGGCTCTCGCGCTGCGCGTGTGGCGTGGAGAAGATGGCGGAGAGCGCGGTGACGCGCCGTCCGGACGCGAGGGGCTGGATGTTCTCCTTTGCGGCCTCGAGGACGTCGCAGTCGACGATAGGCGGTGCGCTTGCTTCGTCGGTAAATACGTCGGACATGGTGGGTGTGGTAGACTGGCAGTGGTGGTTGTACAAAGAGAGTTGAACGCGGTGGTTGTAGCAAGCACTACGAGTGGCTGCACTTCCAGGTTGAACCGTATTTGCGGGCGCTCAAGGCCTTTGTAGTGCTGCTACCGCTCTGTTGAAGCCCCCTTTCACGCCTCTATGATACCCTTAACTATCCTTGAAGTCGTGTTAATACTGTCCTTTTAGCAGTAGTGATTTTGCGTGTAAGCCAGGAGCTACTAAAGCAATGAAGTACGCTGCTACGGTGAACCGTTGTCTTCCTCTCGACTGCAACATTGATGAACGAATGTGTATCTGTCCTCGCACCCCATCCTCAGACGTTCGGTAAGGGGGCTACCAGGGATAATAGTGATCAGCAATGAAACATTCACAATGTAGCAGGCCTACCACGCACTTTAATTTTGTGCCTACTGTCTCATTGTCTCAGCATCTGCCCTCGGCCGGTCGTTATGCTCCTGCTCACGCAACTCATCTTCCATAGCCTATAAGAGGGAGTACTCTGCCGTGGTTCTAACTGTCTGCCCGAGATTCTGATTTGCTGATACTGGCCTGTTCAACGGATTGCCTCAGTCTAGGCCTATGGCCGGTCATCCGCATCGGAGGATGCCTACAGTGCTCTCTGCCAATGATGTGCACACGTGTTCGCTGCAGGACACCTGTAGCGGGCCAACCTCCGTCGCCCAGCGGCCCGTGCACCTTTGGACATGACCACAGACCCGCTCGTGAGTATCCTTACCATCATCAGGCCTTTGTAGTGCATCCAAAACTGACTGCGCACAGCAGGAGAAGGCACCCCGAGACTTAGCCTGCAGTGCACATCAAGGCTCTAGTCTAGGAAGCTATGACCTGGTGTGCCCGGTCCGGAGCTTGGGCACGAAGGCTTCGTGGAGTCGTACTCCCGAGTCCCAAGTGGATAACCATTATACCTTCAGTCGCACGCCGTCTGCACCGTACTCACGGTCTGTGAGTTCCAGGTATATCGCGCCGAGAGCATTTAGTGTGTACGAAGGATCACGTAACGTGAAGCTGTTATATAGAAAGATCCGAGTGGTGCCGGTGAGCCTCATCAGCAGTCGAGCACACTCGCATCGGTACGCTGTGGTGGTACAGTGGTAGTACTGAAAGGCTGAGCGCAGGTACCGTGAATCCCGCGACAAGCCGCGAAGAAGCCGCGAAGGAAGTCGTGACGCAACGCGCCCAACGCGTCAAGCGCGAGATCGACGGTGTGCGTCAGGCGCAGCGGACAGCAGGCTACGACACAACGCGCGCGGACAGCTCTTGACAGATCCTCGACCTAGCTTACCACACGCACGACTTCCCCTTCGCCATATTAATTCTTCACATTTGCATTTCCCAGAACCCACTCACCATTCCGCATGCTCGTCTCTTTGTACGATACCGACCTATGACCCCGGATCTGAACAACCCAAGGACACAACGCTGGGGACGGCAGGCTGCACGGCCGGCGACGCGACCTCCCGCTGTAGAAGGGGCACGGCGAGGGAAAGTCAATATACCAGACGTCTGTGAAGTGAAGGTGGCGCATATTCTCTCTCCTCTCACGTCGTGGGTCCTGCTTCGTCTACTTCCCCGAACGTCGAACTGAACTCGAATGTAGAATATACGATGGTCCTCGCGCGACCGAGAGCACGGTGGCAAGGCCTAGGCCTGAATTCCGAAACGTACAAAAGGGCGACGTCCCGCCTACCATCGAATGGACAGGTTCTTTCCTCCTCGAGCTCCTCATCACCAGTTTCCAGTCGTGCAGTGCGGCTCTGTTTCGTCGTCTCGCTGTGTCAAGTCTCCGCCCGCGTTGCTCGTGGTCAGAACCCTCGGTTATAGCCATCTTCGACTACCTCTCGACTGAGGCGACCCATCGACGTACTCTCTCGCGCATCAGCTATCAGTTCTACGACTACTAAACTCCCGATCGCTCGTCGCCTGTCATCACTCCCCATCACTCGGCAGCAATCCTCTCTTCCAGATATTGCCTAAGCGACCGTGCGTATTCCAGAGCCGTGGTCGACGTCGCGTCTCGCCGTCCTTGCCGTGTCCTAACCTTGACTCCCGCAGATGGGCGGCAGCATCATCGTCATCAACGCAAGCTCGGGCCCGTGCCACGTCTTCGTATCCAAGTACTCTCACTCCAGCGGCCACGACGACTGGTTCACGCTCGGCCCTGGCCAGCGCGACTCCTGGTCCCGCGACGGCTGGGAGGTCGTCGCGTTCAAGAACGATGGGGACACAGACCGTTCGGGCGTGTACGTTAACACGAACAGCACCGTCACCTACCACGACCTCCACAACATCACGACCTAGGCGCCAGGCGCAGGGAGTAGAATACGCATGAATTCTCCGTGTCTCAAGTTCTCGTAGTATTAGTGACCGTTCAACCGGTTATACCAAGTCGCGACTTGTGGATGTTATCCATGCCGCTCACCTTGAACCTACTGTCTGCCCATCTACGTCGCATGGGTTGAACTGAGTAACCCATGCTGACAGCGGCGAGCAGTATCGTGTTCAGCAAGCCTGACTGGCCGCGGGCGTCGCTCGCCATCGCGTTCACTCCCTATACCATACAGAATGGACAATAGCTACGTTTGATATCTTCGCGCGTGCGCGCGACCGTCCGTTCAGCACGATACGTTATGTTTCGCAACATACGATTTCCTTTTTTGAGTATTTTGACGCCCGCGCCGCCGGGCCCATATCGCTCGTTCTTTTTCGTCTCGCTCCCTCAGTCTTGCCCACATCGTGTGCGCGATACTGAGGCCGCTACGCGCTCGTTTACAGCTCGCCGAATTATTCGCTCTCACAGGGTGCCACAATAGTCTTGGCCCTGAGTGTTTGGTGGCGTCTCAGGATCCCCAATCAACCACTCGACTATGCTAACGCCGCGTTCGTTCCGTCACTGGCTCCGACGACTGAGAGGCATTCATGGCTCGCGAGGTGGACTCTTCCAACTGGCGCGGGACTTCGAAGGGTAGACTTCCGGGCAAACATAGATAGAGGTCGCACGGTGCCAGCGGGTGCGAGCGTATTCTCATGGACAAGTGTACTCACCTTCTGCGTCGTTGAGCGTTGGCCTGGTCACCGCTGGCCCTGGCGCTCTGGCCTGGCGAGCGCGTTTCTTATGTTATTTCGCCACCGCAAGGCCAACTTGACGCTCACAGTATCGTACAGACAATCCTAGGCATGATGAACAACAACACGTCCTAGGTTGCACCCTGTCAGCACGAACCTACCGTGAAATTCGAGAGTCCGAGAATTTGATCGAATCTTGTTCAGCGCGCCACTATTCAAGTTGCTCGGATCCGAGCGCCATGGCAGGCGGGAGAATGGGCGGACCCCTCCACCCTCTGCCGAATGTCTGCAGCGGAAACGTCTCACTCAGCGACTAGGACGGTCGCACGTTGTGGCGCGTGAGAGTACGTACGAGCCTATCCCGCTTGGACATGGACAGCTCTTCGTCCTCGATGATCCTCTCCATAGTATCGTGGTCCAACTTCATGATCTTTCCGTTCGACTCCGCCCTCGACCACCCCGAAGGCTCGAACCACGGCCCATGCGGCCACCATGGGGAGCCGTCTTGTGGCGGCCGCGATGAAGAGAGGTCTGGAACGACTCCGTACATGGTCCCGCTGACGGTGATGAAGACGCGGCGGAGGGTCGGCGCGGCTTCCATAAGCTGTGCGGCGAAGTCCCCGTGACGGAGGCGGATGAGCGCCAGGATGAAGGGCTCGGCGGGTACTACCGGTGCTTCGGGTGGGCCCGAGATACTCAGTTTGTAGTGTATGCATAGACGGAGGTGCGTGAGCTTGAGTTTCTTGACGGAAGAGATCAAACTCTTCTGGAAACATGAAGACCTTCAGAATCCGAGAGCGAGTGGCGCACGGTGTACAATAGACTGGAGTTGGGGAATTCACGCACAAATGGCTCCTGCCACCAGTTTGTTTGGGCGGCGCGATCGGCGTCTCTGTGTGACCGCCAGACGTTGTCATAGCGGAGCAACAATACCAGATGCGTGAGCCTCGGTATGACCTCTTCCGGGAACACATCTGGCGAGACGACGTCCCCAAAGTACATCTCCTTTTCTAGCTTCAGGTGTGTCGGAGGCGTCGTTCCCAGGATCGCCCTGAGCTGGGCGTCGTCGTGGCTTTGAACCTCGCTCAGCACGAGACGTCGTACTGGGCATTTGATCGCGAGAACGTAGAGGAGAAAGACGCAGCCTACGACACGGTCGAGGCTCCGCCAAGCGCGGTCTTCTTGCCGCGCGACGTTCCGCGCACGGATCTCGTCTTGCCTCTGCGCCGAAAGGAGGACCTCGCCGTCTGGGGTGCTCAGGTCGAGGGTTCCGTCGAGAGCGGGGAACTTTGATACGAGGACGTCCGTGCGCCAAGGGCCCAGCAAGATATCGGCGGTGAGCGAGCGGACAGAGGGATAGACGAGCCCCGTCGTGCTGATGTCAAGCTCTCTCTCCTTAATCTCTAACACTTCGAGGGACCGGTGCAAATCACCGAGCACAGCGTCGAGGTCCGCTGTGCTCACTTGACGTTGGTCGGAGACGTATGGGCCCAGATCGACGCGTAAAATACGGAGGGAAGGTGTCGAGCGAGTGGATCTGAGCATGATCTCCGTCGCCTGTCCCCAGTCGGCCAGTAACGCCAGCTCGCGCAGGTTCGACAACCCTGAAATGGCCGCCGGCAGCTTCTGGCTATCAGATTCCTCGAAGGCCCAGTACGGGGCCGTCAACGTAAACGAATGGAGACGAGTCGCGAGGGTGAGTATGTCCAGGATGCAAGTCACAGCGTGAGGAGGATAGGGCTGGTACTCGTCGGCACAGTCGATCCTCAAAGCACGGACAAGGCCGACGCGGGCAGCGACATCTGCAAACAGGAAGCTGTGGAAGGAGCAGGCGGACCACTGGTCTCTGACGATGACGGGCGTCTTCCGGAGGAGGAGTTGCCGTGTCGCTGTAGATCGCAGGCTGTGGGAGACAAGAGAGAAAGCCAGGATTGTCGGGATGTCCTCTACAGGCTCACAAACGAGATGTATGATGTCCGGGCCGAGGTCGAGCATTTTGCGTCTGGCAGCCTTTGGGCCGCAAGCTGCGAGATTGGGTCGCCGAACCGGTGGTGGTGGTAAAGGCCGACCAGACGATTGCGGGCGCTTCTCACCAACCACTTGAGACGCCAATGCACAGTACCACGCACAGCGAGACACTATATCGTACAAGCAATTTACAATTTCGCAGCTTCTCGCCGAAATTTCGCAGGCCCGCCCGACGCACAGCCGCGTACTACGCACTCGCAGACCTCAAAACACTACCGCTATATCGCCAAAAAATCGACATGTCCTTCAAGCCTTCGTAGTCCTCGCCCGACTCGGACCGCTTTCCAGCCAAGTCTTGAAGCCTCCTGTCCCCCATTTTTCTATGAGAGATTCACACCGCCCCAGGTAGATGAACCATCCACAATCGAGTTGTTCCGTTCTGTATCATAGCATGCATATAGTAGTGCAGTAATATAGTGGTTGCTTGACGTCCTGACCATGATCATCATCTGATGTTTGAATTATTGTGTATTGTGTAGGGTTTAGCGGGGGAATAATGCATACGTGATTAGGACTCGTAAGAGCTCAGTAGTGCTCGTATTTTAGGGGACCGGTCTAAGTAGAACTAAGATATCAGTCCGACTAATTTGAGATACTGTAATGAGTCCTTCTGAGTGCTGATCGGCCAGGGGGGTTTTCCCTGATGCAAGAATCTTACGGGTTACATTGTTACCAACAGTTCAGAATCAATACTATCATGATTGCTTGTACCATGCATTGGCCTCGTTATTGGAGGTCTACAGCCCAACACAACTCCAGCAAGGAGCCGGAAAAACACCCCCCTCTCCACACCGCAATCCTCACTCGCATTAAGCCTGCTCATACTCACCTCAGGCGCGGTGCGTCGGCCCTCGCTATTGCTTCCCGTGGACTGACCCAGGACTCCCGGCGGACGACTGTAATCAGGCTGACTCGATATTTCGGCGTTTCGGGCGGATCCATTGGCGCCTCAATCACCGACTTGACGTTTTTGTCCATTGACTTGACGCATTTACTGACCGGTCAATGACCGTGTCAGTGACAATGCTAGTGCCATTGCCGATTAGTATGTTCCAGTGGCGTGGATCAAGCTAGATAGCCCCGAAACTGCGTGCGACTGTACGTCCATGGCCCGCTCGGAGCGTGGGAAAACTCCAGGATGTGGTGGTAGTAGGTCAAGAAGCGTCTCTGCCGCAAATCCTCAGTGCGAACAGCCCCTACGCCACCAAAGACGGGGTGGAGGCACCACAGCTGCAGTACGCGGCGCGAATAAGAGCACATCTGCTGATGTACATGTGCTCCGAGTTGGGCGACTGCATTCTTCGGTGCATACATCGCTGCGCTCGGGCTCCTGAAGGTGAGGTACTTAAGGCTATGGCCCGCAGACAAGGTGGCCAGCACCCTCTCCAGGCTCGAGGTCGTGCAAGTTCCTTCATTTGCTCACCATGTTCGCAACCGCTCTGTTTTTTCTTTCGATTTTGCCTCTGGCTCTGGGTAGGCACAGCTCCCATCCGACCACTCTCGTTACCCGCAGCGCACCACAGGCCTCGAAAAACAGCCAGTTTTTCCACCGTGGGGGAGCTCTTCAACCGGCATTCATACACTTCACATTGGGCTTGAAGTCCGACTCGTCTGCTCTGGTCAAGTCGTTGCTGGACGTTAGCGATCCTGCGAGTCCTAACTACCGCCAACATCTGTCCAAGGATGAGGTCCGTAGCATACAGCATCTGCTTCGTACACTGACCGTGGAAGGCTAACACCGTGGTGTCTCTTTTCAGGTGGACCAATTGACTGCCCCGGCCCCCGAAGCCGTGCAGACGGTGACGAACTGGCTGCAGAAGAACAACATCACCGCAGAGACGTACTCCTCGTCAGGCGATATGCTCCGCATCCAGGTCCCATTCGAGCAGGCGAACGCGCTCCTGAACGCGAACTTCTCCACCTACGTGCACGCCCCCACGAACACCACCATGGTGCGCACGCTCGCGTACTCGCTCCCGGCGGACGTGAGCGAGCACGTCACCTTTGTCTACCCGACCACGCAGTACGTCCAGCCGTCCAACCTAATCTGCGATATGCAAGCGTGGAACTGAAGGCGTGATGTGATGCGGTGCGGTATCATAGGTTCATACCCCCGCCGACGCGCAAGCCCCAGGTCAGCGTCGCGAACCGCATCCCGCTGTCCACGAAACGGTCCGCGTCGAAGAGGGCGGTCAACTCGCAGTGCGCGCAGTCGATCTCGCCGGCGTGCCTCATCGAGCTCTACAACCTCCCCACCACACCCGCGAGCGCGGCGGGGAACAGCCTCGGCGTGAGCGCGTTCGACAACGAGATCGCGAACCCGGACGACCTGAAGGTGAGCACCCGACACCTGATGGTCCGCGCGGTACTGTGCTGACGCTCGCACCATTCGCGGACAGGACTTCCTCAGCCAGGCGCGGCCCGACATCACCAACGGGACATTTTCGGTGCAGTCCGTCGATGGTGGTTCCGACGAAGGACAGGGAACGACCGAGGCGGTGCGTGCGCGTTCCGCCCCGCAGGCGCTGTGCCTTGTGGTATCTTGTGGTGTGCAGACGATGCTAATACTGTATCTGTGCGGGCGGGCAGAACCTCGGCATCCAGTACACGGTCGGCGTGGCGACGAACGTGCCCACGACGCTCATAACTGTTGGGCCAGAAACACAAGATGGGGATCTCGGGGGTTCCTCGACATCATCAACACGCTCGTCGAGCAGGAGAACCCCCCGCTCGTGCTCACGACGAGCTTCGGGTTCAACGAGGAGCCTTTCGCGGAGCAGGCGCCCGAGCTTGCCGAGTGAGTGTCGCGAGTGACGGTTGACGCTTCTGCATGTGGACGTGGGCTTATCTGGCTTTTCATTCAGGACGCTGTGCAACGCGTACGCTAAGCTCGGTGCGCGCGGCACTTCTGTGTTGTTTGCATCTGGCGATGGTGGCGTTTCGGGCGCGCAGTCTGATCCCTCCTGCGATGGTGCTGCATTCATTCCCACCTTCCCCGCCACCTGCCCCTAGTAAGTCGTCCATCGCATCCACACGTCCATCTTATGTGGGCGCCGCCGACCGACCGACTGACTGATCATCGTGTTAGCATCACCGCGGTGGGCAGCACGCAGGGCATCAACCCCGAGACGGCGGCGCCGTTCTCCGCCGGCGGGTTCTCCAACATCTTCGCGCGCCCGGACTACCAGAGCAGCGCGGTGGAAGCCTACCTGGAGCAGCTCGGGAACACCAACGGCGGTCTCTTCAACACATCCGGCCGTGGCTACCCCGACGTGTCTACGCAGGGCGTCCAGTTTGTCATCGAGGTTGGCGGCAAGCTGCAGGGCGTCGACGGCACGAGCGCGTCGAGCCCGACGTTTGCCTCCGTCATAGCACTCCTCAACGACCAGCTGCTGAACGCGGGCCAGAAGCAGCTCGGGTTCTTGAACCCGCTCCTGTACTCGAAGGGTGTCGCTGCACTGAACGACATCACCTCGGGCAGCAACCCCGGGTGCGGCACCCAAGGCTTCCCTGCCGCGACTGGCTGGGATGCGGTGAGTAGCCACCTTGCTTGCGCGCTTGCTCGCAGGCTGTATTGGAGGACCGAAGCACTGACCGGGACGATGGTGTAGGTCACTGGCCTGGGCACGCCCGACTTCCAGAAGCTGTCCGGGGTCGTTGGCGGCGGCGCCGTGGGCGGGGGCAACGAGGGCTCCCCCGGCGGTGCTCCGGCTCGCCAGAACTCGACGGACACATCAGGGCAGGCCGGCGCTGGTGCCCAGAAGAACTAGACCGACACGTCCGGCGCTGCTGCCGGTAACGGTGCGGGCGCGGGTGCGGGCGAGGCGGGCGCGCAAGGCAACAGGAACGGCAAGGACAAGGGCCGCAAGGCTGGCAAGGGCGACAAGGCGAGGCGGTTCGTGCTGAGGCCCGGCCCCGGCTTGGGTGAGGATAGCGTGTAATACTACGGTGTAGTAACAGCGAAACGGGCATTTTTGTCAAAGCCCAACAAGCTGCATACGTGTCGAGAATTGACCAGCGACTGGCAGTGACTCTCAGCCAGTGCCCAATATTCCCCGCCGTGCCGTGCCGCGTTGCAGTAGGGTTGGGTCCATAAAAGTAGGCCCACGCGTACACATCCGAGGGCTATTAACTGTGGCGTCCCGGCCTTAGACAATTTCCACACCTCCCGATACGCCCCAGGACACCAGGAAGGAGAGTGCAGAGTCGATTAGTAAGCTGACGCGAGAGGCTTATATATCAATATGTCACCGCCTCCGAGCGAGATGTGGATACAACAGTGCCCTCCTATGGCCTGTGCGAAAATCTTGCGCATCCACTGGCCCGTAGTGCCAACATCGCACCCAGAACGCAACGGGCGAGTTTCCGTCATTGTCAAACCGACATCGACGCCCTCAGGTGCTGCCAGGCACGTCCCGTGCAGGAAGATCAAGATGGACAGACTTCTATCTGTGCATCCAGCCCAATGCAGTTTAAATCAGAAGTACTGATGGTCCTCCAGTGCAAAGCAAAAAACGACAGCAACGGTTAGCCTCGATCCTACTCATGGTTGAAGATTAACGTACCTGTTGTAACAAACGCGTGAGGGCTTTTCGAGCGGTGACGGGCGCCTATCGCCGCCCCTCGTCCGTCAGGTACCAGTACGTCGGAAGCTAGGACCATATGCATATCCCGCCCTCTAGGCTATGTCTATGAGTGCAAATTGTCGTACTCCCACGGCCCATCGTGATGGTCGTATCCTCAGAAGCCAACAAAGCTACAACGTCTCTGCTCATCCAGCAGGGAACCGGATGGCCAAGATGGTATCTCCAGTCAGGCTCTGTTGCCCCTGAGATCTTCTAAGCTCGCGCTCGCCCTTTGACAGCTTCTGGAAGTTGGCCGTTAGTAGGCTGGCGACCTGCGACACGACTGTACTCATTGCCAACTCGGCAGAGATGGACAGAGTCTTGTGGGTAGTTGGTACGCCAGTAGTAAGTCACGAGATCAGTCAACCATGATTTTCTTCTGTTTCAGATGGTCGAGTAAATCCTGGGGCTGAGACCCAACATAATTCCTAGCACAGGTCGGAGAATGGAGAACGTATCACTAGCAGTATCAAGCGTTCAGCTGAGTACCACTACCATAGTCCGACGAGCACTTGCTTGATATGCCGTAACTCACCGACCTGCGTCGGGCGGTCATCCGACCTCCAGTTAATCTGACTCCTGTACGGCCAATTAACGGACAGATATCAGATGGTTTGCTGCAAAGGTAGCAGATATCTCAGATGGCATAGTATTGCACCCTAACTCGGCAGGATTGAACGAGCTCACGGGCCGCCGCCGCATCGTAAAGCGACGGATTTAGGCCCGGTAGTTCATTGTTTCAAAACCGCTACTCGGGAGTATCACGCAGGGTCAATACATTTATCACTGGTGGTACATTGTTACCACGCTCACAACCCTCAAGGCTTCCGCGTTGAAGGTCAGCGTCAAGCATGCTACATTCTATGATGCACAACCACAGAGCGGATCAAACGCCCGCGTCCTGAACGTGCAGTCTACCGCCGCAGTGTTGGCCACGAACGTCTCGATGACTTTCACACCTCTCGGCGAGACCGGCGATGGCCTCCATAGATATTCTAGACGACAAGCTCGCTTCTCGCCCATGACGATCCGCCGGCTCGTGGACTGTTCATCGACTCTGGGATCGAGAAGGTGTACCTTCAATGCGCACCCGAATTGGCACTGTAAGTCTGCCGTAAGAACAAACTCGAAACTCACCACCTCGCGGCAGCGTGGCCTCCGTCGGGAGCAAACAAGGGACATAGTACTCGGAGAGCTCAGCGCCCTGCTCAGCGGGCGTCTTATCGTATTTCTTCCCTCACCCCGACTACCAACGCGCCACGATTGACGCCTACCGTGGACAGCACGGAACTCAATCGAGCGAAAACTAGCTCAACGTCTCCGGGCCGCGGCGCGCGTACCCAGACGTCTCCGCGCAGGACGCGCGATTCGTCGGAGAACTCGATGAACAAACCGTTACTGTGTTGGCCAACAGCGCTGCGGCCTCGGCGGCGGTCGTCGCGTCTCGTGAACGACCAACTGCTCAGCGCGGGGAGGGTTGGATTCTGGATTCCTCTGCTGTACTCCCAGGGCGCCCGCGCGTCGAACGGCGTCTCGTCCTCAGGCTCGTCGTCACATGGTGGGAATTCCAGCCAATCTGTTGGCTCGTCCGACGCTAGCTCAGCGGTCGCGGGATGGGACCTAGTACGTCCCCACGTCCCTCGGTAGCTTGGACGCTGCACTAAAACACTTGTACTCTCAATAGGCGACTGGTCTTCGGTGCTCTGGACTTCCAACGATTGCTCTCAGTGGCGACCAGGAGTGGCTCTGACGGCAGTATTGTGTCTACAGGGGACCCCGAGGCGAGTGCGGAAATCATAAGAAGCTCGGCGGCTGGACTGCAGGGCCTGTTTCCGTTCGCTGCTGAAAGACACAAGGCCGAGTAGCAGGGGCGGACGGTACAGTTCTTGTTGATCGTGACGAACGGATATCGCAGCGTAGGAAATGATCACGATGGTAGTGTAGTGGGGCTGTGCGGCCGTGCCATGTTCTGTTTATATAATCCGTATGCTTGGTTTCGGTCGCGCAAGTCCGCCGCTCGCCGCAGGTCAGCCGTCGATATCGACCACTTGCTTGCACTTCCATAACACTCGTTTCACACCCGATTTGGTCCCAAGATAGCGTGGTAGCCCTCGCTCTCACAATGGCATTCACTTCGTCTCCCAATACAACAGACCCATCCGAGAGAGTAAAGAGTAGTAGAGAGATGTAAACCTCCGAAGATAACGAACGAACGACCGGCGAAAACCCATCATATCCTCAACGCACGCGCCCGCTGTCTGCTCAGTTGTTGTTGACATGGTGGCGATGCTTGCGGCCAGTCGCCGCGGCCTGACGCGCGGTGGTGGTCGCGTTGCCCGCCGCGGCGCCGTCGTTGGCGTTGTTAGTGGCGTTGTTGTTGTTATTGCCTGCGGTCGCGCTGCCGGTGACGAGCGTGAGGAGCTTGTTGAAGTCGGGCGTGCCGAAGCCGGTGACCTGCATCGCGAATCATGGTCAGTCTAACCACATACCGGGAACCAAGAATGAGAGAGAGAACGTACGGGGTCCCAGCCCTCGAGCGCGGGGAAGCCGTCGGTACCGCAGCCGGGGTTGCTGCCCGCAGTGATGTCGTTGAACGCCGCCGCGGAGCCGCTCGAGTAGATGAGTGGGTTCAAGAAGCCGAGCGGGCTCTTGCCCTGGTTGAGCAGCTCATCGTTGAGGAGCGCGATGACGGACGCGAACGTCGGGCTCGACGCGCTCGTGCCGGACACGCCCTGCGCCTTGCCGTCAATCTCGATGACGAACTGGACGCCCTGGGTGGACACGTCGGGGAACGCGCGGCCCTTGGTCTGGAAGAGGCCCTTGTTCGTGTTGCCAAGCTTCTGGAGGTAGCCCGCGACGGCGTCGTCCTGGTACGCCGGGCGCGCGAAGATGTTCGAGAACCCACCCGAGGAGAAGGCGGCGGCCACCTCGGGGCTGATGCCCTGCGTGCTACCGACGGACGTCAAGAACGGGCAGCCAGAGGGGAAAGTGGGCTGGAAGGCCTGGCCGTCGCATGCATTGCTCGCCTGAGGGCCGGAGACACCGCCGTCACCGGAGGCGAAGAGGATGGACGTCCCACGCGCGCCGAGCTGGCCGTATGCGCGGCAGAGGTTCACGGCGAGGTCTGGCTGGCTGGCGAACGCGAGCTCGTTGAAGCCGAAGCTGGTGGTGAGAACGAGAGGGGGCTGGTCCTCGGCGAGGAGCGCGTTGATGATGTCGAGGAAACCGCCGAGATCGCCGTCCTTGTTGTTGTTGCCAACGGAGACAAAAGTCGTGGGGACGTTCGTCGCAAGACCAACGGTGTACTGGATGTCGAGAGTCTACAGTGACAGTCAGACGCCGCCTCGGAGGTATGATGGCACAGTGCATATACTCACAGCCTCAACGGTACCAGCGCCACTGGTGATACCACCATCAACGGACACAGCAGTGAAGGTGCCATCGGGCGCATCAGGGCGGGTAGCAGCCAAGAAATCCTGGACCATCTTTCAGTGCATTCCTGCCGTGGATGCTTGAATATGACTCACGCTCAAGTCATCCTTGTTGGCGATCTCGTTGATGAAACCGCTAACAGCGAGGCTGTTGCCCTTCGCAGACGCAGGCGTGGTGGGGATGTTGTACAGCGCCTGCAAACAGTCAGGAGTGATCTGCTTGTCGCAGCGCGCGGGGACAGCAGCACGCTTGGAGCGAGTGCGCTTCGACTTGCGGGGAAGATCGACGACCTCAAACACGGGGGTGTTGCGCTCGACAGGCGGAATGAACCTACACGCCATCAGCAGCCACGCATAGGAGAATGCGATGTTACTCACTGAGTGACGGGGTAGATGAATTGCAGATGTTCCGTCAGGGTCTCCGGGATCGAGTACTCCGTGGCGCGAACGACCGTCTTGTTTGTCTTGTCCCACGTGTACTCCTTGAACTCCGCGTTCAGGAGCGCGTTGGCCTTGCTCACGGGGACGTTGATGCTCAGCCAGTCACCAGCGGGGGAAATCGCCTGGGCCGTGATGTTGTTCTTGCCCAGCCACGCCTTGACCTTCTCTACAGTCTCCGTGGTAGGAGCGACCATGGCTTCCACCTGCGCCACAGGCATATCAGCTAAACGTTCATATGCAACATATTGCTCAGCGCACCTCGGCCTTGGAGAGATGACGACCATAGTTCGCGCTCTTGGGGTCGCTGACATCGTACAGTGC
The DNA here is from genome assembly GCA_022606195.1 of Trametes polyzona. NCBI lineage: Eukaryota > Fungi > Basidiomycota > Agaricomycetes > Polyporales > Polyporaceae > Trametes > Trametes polyzona. The sequence goes on along the minus strand of JABYQF010000011.1, from coordinate 629,937 downwards.
GCTCTCAAGCGCAGCTGGGTTGTTCTGCACGAGAGCGAGACGGAGGTTCAAGGTCTGCTCCTGCTGGGCCTTGCGCTGATAAGTGAAGCCAGTAGGGACGTCCACCTGGGACCGCACGACCAGGCGCTCGGGAGAAAGAGTGAGCGGCTTGCCGAGGGCGAGAGAGAAAAGAGAGAGAACGAGCAGGCCGGCTGCAACCATGTTGAGAGAGAGTGAACGAAAGTGAGAGTGAGAACGAAGGGACCACGGGGACCTCGGGGGGCGAAAGGTGCTCGACCTACCATCGCGGGGCGGGTTATATACTGAACCTCGACTGGGCTGCCGTGGTGTGATGAGCGAGTCCCGACCGTCGCCATGCAGAGGCCAAAACGCTTGTGATCGAACACCTTGTCGCTGGTTACACAAGCAATCCGCCGGCACGAGGGACTGCGCTTATTCCGCCCACAAGGTACCGGCCTTGGCACGACCCAGCCACCGCGACGAGGCCAACATTTCGGCGGTGGCGGTGGTGCTCGTCCATTCTCTCAGGAACTGGAGGCAAGATTCAGCTTTGAGACTGCACACAATACAACACAATACAGTCTCTCTTTCCAAGACTCACGAGTCGACTTGGCTAGCTATGGTCGGCAGCGTTGCAGCATAGGTTGTGCTCTGTGCTCTCGGGGCGGAACAGCGAGGACAAACGCCGTCCGGAACACGGAGGATTCGGCGCTTGGCTCGAGATGGCCGCCCCGGCAAAGGCGCCTACTGGCCTTGCCCTTGGCGGGGGACCGCCATCAGATCATCGTGCAGTCGTCCAGTTCATATGTCGATCTCGGTCGTTATGGTGCGTTCCGACTCTTCTGGTCAGAAGGTACGCATGCCACGCGTTCGGAGACATACATATCTGCGGAAGCCGTCGTAACGGTCAGCGCTGTATTTGCTTCCGAAAGGACTGCATCCGCTTACTGTCAACCACATACACCGTCTGTAACGGCGCGCGCACACAGAACATCACACAAAATCACACATATGCACACGACGAAGATGTGGATGTAGAGGCCACCGCCCAAACGGTTCCCCCAGTTCCATACTCAAGAGTCAACATGTATCGTAGTACAATTCTGGCGATTCCGCGCTCAAGCAGACGTCGTGGCGGCGGTCTTCTCGAAGTGGATCACCTCACCCAAGCCGGGGCCGGGCCTCAGCACGAACCGCCTCGCCTTGTCGCCCTTGCCAGCCTTGCGGCCCTTGTCCTTGCCATTCTTGTTGCCTTGCGCGCCCGCCTCGCCCGCGCCGTTACCGGCAGCAGCGCCGGACGTGTCGGTCGAGTTCTTCTGGGCACCAGCGCCGGCCTGCCCTGATGTGTCCGTCGAGTTCTGGCGAGCCGGAGCACCGCCGGGGGAGCCCTCGTTGCCCCCGCCCACGGCGCCGCCGCCAACGACCCCGGACAGCTTCTGGAAGTCGGGCGTGCCCAGGCCAGTGACCTACACCATCGTCCCGGTCAGTGCTTCGGTCCTCCAATACAGCCTGCGAGCAAGCGCGCAAGCAAGGTGGCTACTCACCGCATCCCAGCCAGTCGCGGCAGGGAAGCCTTGGGTGCCGCACCCGGGGTTGCTGCCCGAGGTGATGTCGTTCAGTGCAGCGACACCCTTCGAGTACAGGAGCGGGTTCAAGAACCCGAGCTGCTTCTGGCCCGCGTTCAGCAGCTGGTCGTTGAGGAGTGCTATGACGGAGGCAAACGTCGGGCTCGACGCGCTCGTGCCGTCGACGCCCTGCAGCTTGCCGCCAACCTCGATGACAAACTGGACGCCCTGCGTAGACACGTCGGGGTAGCCACGGCCGGATGTGTTGAAGAGACCGCCGTTGGTGTTCCCGAGCTGCTCCAGGTAGGCTTCCACCGCGCTGCTCTGGTAGTCCGGGCGCGCGAAGATGTTGGAGAACCCGCCGGCGGAGAACGGCGCCGCCGTCTCGGGGTTGATGCCCTGCGTGCTGCCCACCGCGGTGATGCTAACACGATGATCAGTCAGTCGGTCGGTCGGCGGCGCCCACATAAGATGGACGTGTGGATGCGATGGACGACTTACTAGGGGCAGGTGGCGGGGAAGGTGGGAATGAATGCAGCACCATCGCAGGAGGGATCAGACTGCGCGCCCGAAACGCCACCATCGCCAGATGCAAACAACACAGAAGTGCCGCGCGCACCGAGCTTAGCGTACGCGTTGCACAGCGTCCTGAATGAAAAGCCAGATAAGCCCACGTCCACATGCAGAAGCGTCAACCGTCACTCGCGACACTCACTCGGCAAGCTCAGGTGCCTGCTCCGCGAAAGGCGTCTCGTCGAACCCGAAGCTCGTCGTGAGCACGAGCGGGGGGTTCTCCTGCTTGATGAGCGTGTTGATGATGTCGAGGAACCCCCCGAGCGCCCCATCTTGCGTATTCTGCCCAACAGTGATGAACGTCGTGGGCACGTTCGTCGCCACTCCGACCGTGTACTGAATGTCGAGGCTCTGCACGCCCACACGGGTACAATATCAGTACAGTCCGCACACCACATGCTACCGCACACCGCAGCGTAGCGGGGCGAAAACGCGCACGCACCGCCTCGGTCGTTCCCTGTCCTTCGTCGGAACCACCATCGACGGACTGCACCGAAAATGTCCCGTTGGTGATGTCGGGCCGCGCCTGGCTGAGGAAGTCCTGTCCGCGAATGGTGCGAGCGTCAGCACAGTACCGCGCGGACCATCAGGTGTCGGGTGCTCACCTTCAGGTCGTCCGGGTTCGCGATCTCGTTGTCGAACGCGCTCACGCCGAGGCTGTTCCCCGCCGCGCTCGCGGGTGTGGTGGGGAGGTTGTAGAGCTCGATGAGGCACGCCGGCGAGATCGACTGCGCGCACTGCGAGTTGACCGCCCTCTTCGACGCGGACCGTTTCGTGGACAGCGGGATGCGGTTCGCGACGCTGACCTGGGGCTTGCGCGTCGGCGGGGGTATGAACCTATGATACCGCACCGCATCACATCACGCCTTCAGTTCCACGCTTGCATATCGCAGATTAGGTTGGACGGCTGGACGTACTGCGTGGTCGGGTAGACAAAGGTGACGTGCTCGCTCACGTCCGCCGGGAGCGAGTACGCGAGCGTGCGCACCATGGTGGTGTTCGTGGGGGCGTGCACGTAGGTGGAGAAGTTCGCGTTCAGGAGCGCGTTCGCCTGCTCGAATGGGACCTGGATGCGGAGCATATCGCCTGACGAGGAGTACGTCTCTGCGGTGATGTTGTTCTTCTGCAGCCAGTTCGTCACCGTCTGCACGGCTTCGGGGGCCGGGGCAGTCAATTGGTCCACCTGAAAAGAGACACCACGCAGTCAGCGTTGCACGGTCAGTGTACGAAGCAGCTGCTGTATGCTACGGACCTCATCCTTGGACAGATGTTGGCGGTAGTTAGGACTCGCAGGATCGCTAACGTCCAGCAACGACTTGACCAGAGCAGACGAGTCGGACTTCAAGCCCAAGGTGAAGTGCATGAATGCCGGTGGAAGAGCTCCCCCAGGGCGGAAAAACTGGCTGTGTTTCAAGGTCTGCGGTGCGCTGCGAGTAACGAGAGCGGCGGAGTGAGAGCTGGGCCTGCCCAGAGCCAGAGGCAGGATCGAAAGAATAAGCAGACCGGCTGCGACCATGTTGAGCAAATGAAGGAACGTGAACGAAAGGAGATGGGGACCGGCGACCTCGAGCCTGGAGAGGATGCTGGCCCCCTTGTCTGCGGGCCATAGCCTTAAGTACCTCGCCTTCCGAAGCCCGGGGGCGGAGCGATGGATGCTGATTGTAGGCCCTCGTCGTCAGGCTCTCAAAATAGAACAGGGCACGCACCGAAGGATGCAGTCGTCCAACTCCGAGAGCACATGTGCATCAGCAGATGCGCTATTAATGGCGCCGCGTACTACAGCCACGGCGCCTCCACCCCGCCTCTGGTGGCGTAGGGGCTGTTCGTACTCAGGATTTGCGACAACGCGACTTCTCATACATTCGCAGAGGACGCAGACCGTAGGGCCCGGCGTTCAACGCTCGAGAATGCGAGAGCTACAAGGGCAATTCGAATGCACAGAATGGTCAGCGGAGGTGCTATGACTAGAGAAGAAACAAAGCTGACCTTACGCAGTCAAGCGAGGGGCTGTCAACGTATGGCATATTCGATCAAAGTGGCCGCCCATCTGCAGATATGTCAAGCGTCAAAAGTGAGGCATGGGAAGCAAGTGCGTCTCCATAGCCTCGCAGGCCAGTACTAAGCACTATGACCCGGCTTCGCACGGGCGGTTGAGAGGGTAACCGGACGCTGCGATGCGATCTGCTCACGAACTAGCTGTCAGAGTTCCATACCCACCGTCTCCCGCGGGGTTCCTACACGCGAGGTAGCTTGTACGGTCCACAGCAGGCCGGATGAATGACCGTAGTTTGGGTTTAAGATGGACCATCGTCGTCGTCTGTGCTTGAGGCACAATCCAGGACAGTGCAAAGGCATTAGTCTCCTGCAGCCCACAGCACGATGACAACGGTCGACCATGCTGTAGTCAATCATCTGACGTAGATGGAAGAGCGAACATACGACTTATGTCTGACTCCCCAGGGACAAAGGATCTGGGCTTGGGGTCGACGCTCCCCAGGCTTGCCCCAGGCGCTGATCATGTCACCAGAGTCGGGCTGCCTTGTACAACAAATGCGTCAACAGAAGGTTTCATTGCCGCTAGATCCGGTGCCTAGGTGTGCAGCTATATTCCGCCTTCTGTGGCTCCGAGTAACCTGTCGAGCTCCCGCGGCGCATCTCGGCTGGCGCATCCCTATTGGCCAGCGAAGCTACGACGTCTCTGCCCATCTAGCAGGGAACCAGATGGCTGAGATGGGGCCGCCAACGGTAGCCTTGCGTTACCCATCCCTGAGAGCCCTACTTGCTCCCGCCCTTCACAATCGACAGCAGCTTCTGGAAGTTGGGCGTCCCAAGCCCGGTGACCTGTAGCACGACGACCATGGTCAGCCCATCTCCCTTCTCATCCGTGCCTTGTCAAGCAGCAATACCGACGTACCGCATCCCAACCGGCGACGGACGGGAAGCCCTTCGTGCCGCACCCCGGGTTACTCCCGGACTTGATGTCGGTCAGCGCCGCGGCGCCCTTCGAGTACAGCAGCGGGTTGAGGAACCCGAGCGGCTTCTTGCCCGCGCGGAGGAGCTCGTCGTTGAGGAGCGCGACGACGGACGCGAACGTCGGGCTCGACGCGCTCGTCCCGAGCACCCCCGACTGCTTCCCGCCGACCTCGATGATGAAGTTCTGGCCCTGCGTCGCGACGTCCGGGTACGCGCGCCCCGTCGTGTTGAACCGCCCCTGGTTGGTCTTGCCCAGGGTCTTGAGGTAGCCCGCGACGGCGCTCTTCTGGTACGCCGGGCGCGGGAAGATATTCGAGAAGCCGCCGGCAGAAAAGTCTGCGGCCGTCTCGGGGTTGATGCCTTTCGTGCTACCAACGGCTGTGACACTGTTAAGAAGGTCGAGTCAGCGTTAGATAGACAAGAAACGAGCAGGGCACGAATGGCGACTGACTAGGGGCATGAGGCGGGGAAGGTAGGAATGAAGGCCTTTCCGTCGCAAGCAGGGTTCTGGCGACTGCCTGCTACACCGCCGTCGCCAGATGCGAACAGGACGGAGATACCCCGAGCACTCAGCTTGGCGTACCCATTGCACATAGTCCTACACGATGCGACAGTCAGACAGCCCGTGGTGAGTATATGCACATGAGTATAGACGCACTCAGCGACCGCGGGATCGTTGAGGAAGGGAGTCTCGTCGAATCCAAAGCTGGTGGTGAGCACCAACGGCGGGTTCTTCATCGCGGCAAGCGCGTTGATCTCGTCGAGGAAGTCTTGCACATCCCCCTTACCACTCGGAGCGACGTCGACAAAGGTGGTAGGAACGTTGGTCGCCAGACCGACGGTGTATTGGATGTCAAGGCTCTGTAGCAAATCCGCCGAGTAAGCGAGCGAGCGCCTACGGGGCGGACCATTAGCAGACGTACCGCCTCCAATGTGCCAGTGCCCTTGTCAGTCGCGCCGTTGATGGACTGCAGGGAGAACGTCCCCTTCTTGATGTCCGGGCGGAATTGCTTGAGGAAGGCCTGCCTGGGGAATGAGCATGAGGTCATGTATGCCGCATACATCACGCACCGCCAGATCGTCCTTGTTTGCGGTCTCGTTCGAGAATGCGCTGACTCCGAGGAGGTTCCCTTTGGCGCTAGCGGGCGTGGAGGGAATGCCATAGATGGCTTGCAAGCAAGCCGGAGTGATTTTCTGGGCACACTGGGAGGGTATGGTTGCCCGTTTGGAGCCCGCACGCTGTGAGGGTACGATAGGTGGAACAGCCTCGTGGAATTGGCTCTTGCGAGCTGCGGGCGGCACAAAGCTAGTCGAGCCCATCAGTAAGGAGCGGGTAAGATGACATCACGCGTAACGGACGCACTGGGTAGTGGGATACACGAAGGCAACGTGCTCGCTGACTTCGGCGGGAAGCGAGTAGGAGAGCGTCCTCGCCAAGACCGAATTCGTCGCCTCATGCGCATACGCGTTGAAGTCCGCGTGGAACAGGTTGTTCGCAGCGCCGAGCGGTATGACGAAGGTGAGCATATCACCAGAGGAGGAGGAAGCCTCTGCTTTAACGCCGTTCTTCATGAGCCAGCGGTTGACGGCGTCCAAGCCTTCTGGGTGGGGTGCGGCCAGTTGGTCTACCTGCGGAAGAATGTCAATACATATATCATCAATTGAGGCGCGCAATACCAACCTCCTCCTGGTCAAGATGTTGTCCATACTTGTCGCTTGCGGGGTCGCTGACCTCCAAGAGTCTCTCAATCAACTTGTCGTTGTTCGGGGACTTCAAGGCGACGGTGAACCGGAGATCTGTCGTCGAGGGTAGACCCTCCATGACAGGAACAAAACCCGCAGGAACAGATGCGTGTTGACCCCGGATAACGCGAGATGTGGACGCGTCGTAAGGCCTCCCCAGGGCCATCGCGAACAAGGACAAAGTGAGCAGGCCGGCTGCGAACATCTTGGATGAAGGGAGAGTGGGAGAGAAGAGTAAGTGTGGGACAAGTAGACCTCCGGGGTGCCGTTCAACTCACAACTAGGACTCGCTTAAGTAGCAGGAGGGGCAGCGGAGGAAACGCCGCCATGGCCTGCGTTTGAAGGCTGTTCTCTGTAACATGCAGCTCCGGCGATGGTGGCGAATTGCATGCATGCGCCCTTGAGAGCTGCGAGACAATCCGGATATCATTCTGACCGTCAGTAGTGCTGCTACGGGTTCAGCACCGAACACGCTAGAAATGCAACAGTACATCCGCACCGTTTCGCGCGACTGGTGTATTATACATAGATGGCGACTGACGGCCTTCCTGCGCGCCTGTGTTGGCGGACACCGTTGGGCGGGAGTTTGTAACAAGCACTGATATCCGACGAATGCGGCCGCAGCTTTTGAGTTGAGCACCGCATGGCGCATTACCTCCACGGCCCCGCCTTGGGTCAGTGCATGCAGGACTCCCTACAAAATCAGCGGCGGCTGGGGTTGTGATGGTAATGGAAGCACAGGCGAGGCACGACATACGATGCTGTAAGCGTTGGAACGTACGCGGAGGATAGAGGTACAGCGCGCTAGCCATTGCTACTGATTCAGAGGACCTGCAGCTGCATTTACCCCGGGCATTAATACAACCGCTTTGGGGTGTTTGTTACGCCATGAATGACCTGGATATATGCGATGCATTGGAGGCTAGGAGTTTGTAGTCACTGGCATAGCGTCCAAAACCGATGCCACCGCATCCTGGATGGTGGTACGGAACAAAGTTCGGAGTGTTGCCTTCCGCGGCTGAATCGGGCGCGGAGTAGGCCCCCCAGGGGGAGTGGGGACAAAAAGAGGCCCCACCGTGGTTCGAACACGGGACCACACGATCTGCAATCGTATGCTCTACCACTGAGCTATAGAGCCGTGCTAAGTGGTTTTTTTGGCATTGTTATGGATGGAATTTTGGTTTCATGCACCACTTGTGGAGAACACCAGCCTGGTAAGCGATTGCGAACGATTGAAGGCAGGCAGATCATGGCAAGTCAACGTGCAATATATTACGAGTGTCAGGACATCCATCCACTCGAGTCATATATAGGCGGGAGATACGATACAAGCAGTAGTCTCGCAACAGATCGCGGAGAGAGGGAGATATGGTACATTGTCCAGGCGTTGCAGATGGGTCTTCGGATGCGTTAATCAAACAAACGTAGAGGAACCAAGCAGAGAAGCGCATATACTGTATACGCGCTCCTTCACATATCGAAAGGCGTGTGGAAGTAGGATGTCTGGCGGAGGCTCCCGAGCTGCCCGGGCACCGCGCAAATTAGTTCACGGTAGGAGAGATCGCAGCGTCGAAGGAGGCTACGCACCTGTGCACGCGGCGACATCGCAGGCTCAAACGCCTGGTTGTCTGCCCCCTTGCCGCGCTGCGTCAGCTTCATGTTGTGTGCGGCAGTGCACTTCGCCAGCTCCCGCCTATTATAGACCCGAGCGTGTGAGCGCGCAGAACAGATGGTCCATCCCTCGGAGGAGTAACTCACCTAACGGACTGGAGGAGTTCAGCATGGGTTTGGTGGGGGTTGTGTCCTGTTGACGAGGTCAGAATTGAGGGCGCGATTCGTCTCTGATGCTGTGACTCACGCAAAGCTTCCGTGAACGCCTGGAGCAACCGGTGAGTATGCGCCCGAACAGCAATTCCCAGTCTACCAGTCACAAACCTTGACGAAAAAACCCCCTTTCCTCCCGCCGTAGGTGATCTGACTGTCCATGCACGCCGACCAGGACGTCTACGTACGCACCAACGGATCAGCCTGGAGTGCGCGATGGAACAAGCAAAGTGTCACTCACCACGTCTGGACCAGGCGATTGCGGAGGCATGGTGTTGCTCCGCGTCCTCGCATGCCTAGTGCCCCTCATCCAGGCAAATTGAGAGGACTCATCTGCATGACCGGCCGCTGGCGCACGATGGACGTTGATCTGTTCCATATCCATGCTTTGGGAGTGCGACTTCCACGGTAGACGAGCTGAGAGTGTATGTACGTCAATACCAACGCCCGTACCAACAGACGCGCAACGAGTACGCACGACTGAATGTGGTGAGTGGCGAGCAGGGTGATGCAAGCCCATCAGAGAAGACGCTCGGGAGGTCTAGGGGAACGGCAGCTCGAGACGAGGCTTGAAGCGCAGCACACAGGTAACGAACATACCCGATGCTGTGCCCGAGTGGCAGCAGTCGAAGATCATCTGGTAGACGCGATATCAGCGCGGGGTTCGCTTCAGAGAGAGAAGGGCGAGGGGACACTTACAACACAGCGAGATCCGCTGGGGAGCGAATCGACGATGATCTTGCGAACCTCCTGAATGTGCGTTCGTTAGCGTGTATATCAACGTAGGGTCTACAGCAGCGCTCACGTCGTCCTTGATGTAATCCTGGAACATGTTAGTTGCCGGATCCAAGACGGCGTCGACCGGGATGAGGACTGCACGGGTATATGCAATGAATGACGGCTCGCCCTCGGGTAGGGGCAATGTTGCTTACTCTCGTCGAGACCATCCTCCTCCGTACCATCCTCGTTGACCACTTGGCTACCGTGCCCCGAGACTGAGGCGGCGAAAGAGGAAGCTCAGTGAACATAACTAACCACAAAATGGTCAAAGGAGCTTACATGAGAACACGAAGTGATCCCCAGGCTGTGCGTCCTGCACTAGATCACGCATGGCCGCGAGCTGAGTGAGACCTCGCGTGAGCACACCGTGTGATAAAGTAGCGGCTATCGGGCAATGACTCACGATGTTCTCCCGAGTCGGCCAGACATACTGCTCCTCGGGGTCGTCGATGAGTATAGTAATGTCTTCTTCCCTATAACCGTAAATATCTAAGCGTGCTTACAGTTAGTGGCCGATTCTCTGCACATGTAAGCGGTTGACGCACCCACAAGGAGCTTGCGGAGAGTCTTCGGATCCTCGTGTGCCCCCTTCAGCTCCCAGCAGGGGTCGATCTTCTTGAGCGTGGTGGTGTACTGCACGCCGATAAGGAGCGCCTTCTTGACGGAGTGGTACATACGCGGCAGACCGGGCATGATCGTCATCGATCAACGTGAGTGCACAAGCAGACGTCGACCAGCTCAAAGTCGGCTGGTAAGGAGAGAAGGGGGAAGGGTACGTGGTCGTCGGGGCCGAAGGGGTGGGCGACGATGGCGCGCGATGCGGGATATATAACTAGACTTTCGCCATGTTTCGACCAAGATCTTGGTGCCGGAGCGGTGCTAAAAGGAGGGGTGATTTTGAGAATACACAGCTAGTGGCACTGCTGCGCTGCCTCGGAAGGCGGGGGGCGCCCACAACTAGCTCGGCATCAATCGCCCAGCTCCCACCGTCCGGGGCATGCGCGTGTCCGCCTGTGGTGCCTTACGTTCGCGGGGATGCCCTTCGACATCGCACCAGGCAGAACGTGTGAGACGGGCTAGCCCCGTTAGTCTAGGTCGTCTACGTTTGGAGCGGCCGGGAGGGCGCGATGAACGCGGGCATGATAAATCAGCCGCATCGCGGGTTCCAATCCTGAAATCGCCGGGGGAACACGAGGCATGTGGTTCGAACTGTGATAGCGAACCACATACAGCGCCCATCCGTCCACTTGGGCGGACGGTGTGGGATGGTTGGAAGCAGTACAGTATCCGGTGTTGAGCGTGCCCGTCTCCCCTGGCGCCTCGCCCCGACGAAGCGAAGCGTCGAAGGTGGACGGGATCCAAAAGCTGAGGATCTCCGCCAGCCGTGGGACTCGCTACTGACGTACGCTCAAGGAGCGCATCGCGCTGGATCCACAGGCATCGTCCACTGCGGAGCGCCGTGTTGATCGTGGCCGGACGGGCAGCTACTCATCACGAACCCGAATAGGGCTTCAGCGGCGTACTCGCTCTTGGGTGGTTCACTGACAGCATCTACTCGATAAGTTGAGCAGCGTTCCTCGACCTGAAGCTTGTAATGGTTCGAAAGAGAGTTGCCGACGCTGGATATCACGGTGAGGTGTTCGTTCATTTGTGGATCCTGATGTAGGCGCCTGATCATTCACGTCTGTGTGTAGGTCTTCAACAGCTGTCAGTATGGCTATGAGAGAAGCCGGCAAGGAGGCGATAGATATTGTGCGCGATGTATAGTGCATGAGAATTTGGGCATAGATTGATGAAGTACTGATTATTGAATTGGCAGGATAGCGGTCCGAAGCTCGTACGGGAGTCCAAACCTTGAGACCTCAAGACCAGCGTGGAGTTCGGCTCGCCTCGAGCTCTCAAAGCGTAAATACGGTTTCCAAGACGATGTGAGGCCGTAGGCTTCCTAGCTGCGTTCCAAGGGCGCAGGAAGCCGATCATTAGGTATGCTCGTCCTCGTCAGATCTTAACGAACCTGGGGCATGGGTAGGTGCAACCCTTCCTTCAGATCGGAAGGCAATCTGTTCATCAACTCCTCGATCTCCATGCTATGGAATCCCGCGTCTCAATACGACTATGCTCAGGTTGGAGCACGCAAGACAACGCACTGTATGTCTTCGAGTAGCTTGGCGTGTGTCGGGCAGGGGTCTTTCTCTAGTTCAACGTCGCGCTGGTGAGCACCAAACCAGAGTAGTCCTGTGGCTAGCCAAACTCACTGAGGGCTTCGCAAAGTGCCTGCACGGGAAGCAGAATGTCCAGTCGGATGGGTTGACGAAGCGGCGTGAGGCGTCCGCAGACCATCACCGTCACTGTTTACACTCACCCTAAGAAACACTCCGCCTTTCTTGTTGCCGATGGTGTTGTTGGCGTCTGCGCAAGCCGACCACGAAGTCTAGCAGGAACGCGTGTCAGAGGATCAAGAGACAAGAAAGCCACACGCTTCTAACCAGGATCGGGACGGGAGACAACAGAGCTAACTCGTCGGAGCCATTGAGCTTGTAGCCATTGTGAGTCAGTCCGTTCGATATTATCGGGCCGTCGCGATGTATAGTCTGCAGTTTTGCTAGGGAAGGAAGTTCGAGACCGTCAGGCTGCAGGCGTCGCGAAGCTGGGGTAGTCGTACGTACCGTAACCAGTGGATTGAAATGGAGGAGCTGCGTTCGGAAGTTGGCGTGAGACGACGGTATAACCACCACGGGCTGGCGAGGCGGCTTACGGGGACGGAGCGGGAGGTCAAATGAGGTCAACTCGTCATCCGTCACATCCGGAAGGTCTATAAATTGGGTTAACGACAATTGGAGGAACAAGCAATGTCATGCAAACCTGCTGCTGTCCCCGAGTGGCAACAATCGAATATCATCTGGCAAGAGCCTGGAATCAGTGCATCTCAGTCCAAAGATAACTTGTGGAACGTACGACACATTGAGCCCCCGGGGCGAGCCCCATGAACGTAGCCTTGATTTCCTGTGTCCCCGTCAACTTCTTGACGGGAAGCGAGGCTCAGAACCAGGAACTCACGTCATCTTTCACATAGTTTGAGAATGGGATCACAGGATCGGAGCTCTGTCCTGCGTCGGCGGCAAAGAGGACTTCGGTGGATTGACAGAGGATGATGTGAGCTGCCCTGCAGTCCTCACCATCAGACGAGCTGTTACTCACTCTCGTCTAGGCCATCCTTCTCGTTGGGATCATTGAGAGCAACGATCTGCCCGCCGTGGCCAGAATCTACCGCAACGCAGATTGGACGTGATTGGCACATATCCCCTCACAATGGCCGCCGGACTCACATTGGAAGACGCGTCGATCGCCCGGGCACGCGCCGTCCACAAGCCTTTTCATCTCTCTGAGCTACGTATCGGTGAAGGGTCTGAGTGTGCAGACATAGGCGATCCGTAGCACTAGGGGGAGTGCGACTCACGATATTTTCTTTCGTCGGCCAGAGCCTTGCCGAAGCTTCCGTATCCGTCCCGTACACCTCCGGGTCGTCTACGAGGACCGTGATGTCACCGGGTCTATACCCGTATACATCTGTGAACCAGTCAGTCATGGTGCTTGGCGGCACACCAAGTCCCTCACCAATAAGGAGACTACGAAGACGGGCCACGTCCCGATGGGAGCCTTTGGCTGACTCGAGACTAGGTATCCCTGGAATATCCCGAACGCCAACCAGGACAGCCTTGGCAGTACGGGATTCCACGCCGAGAATGTCCATTGTGAGTTCTTCGGACATCAGAGGCTGGCGTAAGGGTGAGGCAGAGTAGGGGGGAGCCCGAGGCTGCAGCCGCCCCTCTTATGCCCTGGCCGCACCGCGAGGCTCGATAAACGCCAAGGGTCCGGCAGGTCCACCGTCCGAGGGAGGAAGACGCAGAACTATCGCCAGCGAGAAAGGCATAGGATCGGGTGACGGAGCGCCGGTGTTGGGATGGGCCTGTGGTAGCAGTATGCGTGTGCATAATCAGATCGACACTGAACCTTGAACCACACAGGGGAGGTGTTACGTGCAGGGCCGACCGGCTGAAACGCCTTCTGTGGGCAGCACCGGTAGCGGCGCTACGTCGACGACCCACGGCAGCGGCAGCCCTATCGCGGTGGTGGTGGGTCTGCCGTTACGTTTCTCAGGCTTTGCGTTCGCTGACGATGTCCGGCGTTCGACCCGGCGGAGAATCCATTCATAGATTCTGCTTCGAGCACGTAGGCGCTCAGAGACCCACCCAGTACGTGGACGTTGACGAGGAGACGAAGGCTGGTATCGTATCTGTCAGAACAATGACATCGCATCGCAGCCAAGCTGAGCGGTGCGAGAACATCCACAACCTATGGCAGAAGAAGCTGTTCCACGCGAGAGGTCTTGCTCGAGAAGGCGCTCGCAGACACTGGCTGATGCGTTCTTTGGGCAGATTTTGACTTCAGAGGCGTAGCAGTGCGGGCGTATCAGATACGGGCACAGCGTGTTCTGATGGTATCCTGGATCAGTCGCGACGTTGATGTCGTAGAGCTGGGAGTACGGGACTGTGAGCTGTGAGCTGTTTGTCTACCTGTAAGTCAGACACACGCTTCAGTACTAGCGCAGCCGAGCACGGTTGGATACAGCCAATGATTAATCTGTCCTGGGAGTGAGGTTGCCGGAAGTAGTGAACCGGCGCACGCTTCCGCGTTTACGGGAGGCCTCTGTTATGCGGAAAGAGAGACAGCAAGCGAAGGGAGAGTCGCACGCGATGTTGCGAATACGCATCCTCGATTGAGAACCCGTGTGCACTACGGCAACGGAGAATGTTATGAGTCTTCGATGCATCCGACACCGTGTCTGCGCGACAGCCAGTAGCGGCAACCAACGTTGTACTCAAACCGAAGGGTCAACAACTCTAGACGCATCGTAGAAGTGTAAAAACGAGCCACAGGCGACACGAGAGCATGCACAGAGACCGTAGACAACAGAGGCAGCAGACCAGAGAGTGGTCTAGAGCCGGAGCTTGAGCGCAACGACCGAGTAATGGCAGGCCTTCGGGGCGAAACACTAGTCAAAGCAGTGAGCGCGAGCTTGATACGCGTGATGAAGTCGTTCGGGCGTCGCTGGATTAGCTCCGTGGGAAGGACACCCACTCAGCGCTTGCGCACCCCGAGTATACGCACAGTCAGCCTACCGACGAAGTGGGCTGCCCGATGAGGTGGGCTGCGGGCGTAGTGTACGGAAGCGGAGACAGAGGGCAGAGACCGAGGCGGAGAGAGGATGGACCTGCCTTGGTCTTTCTCCTGCCCAGCGGGTCCGCGGTCTTATCGCTCTCGTGTATGGGTCATGCCGCCGACCACCCGCGTAATTTGAGGATGATGTTGAGTTCTATATAACATGGTGCACGCCCGGTAGCATGTACATGTCAATTCGAGACGGCATATACACGCACTCAATGAACTCGGAATCTCTTTTGGTCTCGTCGGCGAAAGGACCGACGACATTCGAGTGATGTTTGTGAAAGCATGTCTGAAAGAGGTCGTTTCTGCGTGCCGTTCTCGTCCTGATGGATGGCGGAGATGACGGACGACATGTTGTGTCCGTTCAGAGTGGGAGAAAGAGAGATTCCACTGAGAGCCACGGAGGGAGCGGACGCGTCTCGTGTTTTAAACTCCGCAACGCGACCGTGACCGTGTCCGCGCGCTCGCGTGACTCTGCAACCGGCTTTTGTGTATACGGTTCTTCGCGCGCACTGCGAACGACTGCAGCAGATCATGCGCTCTTGGATTTTCGACTTCGTGCCCTACGATATTCTCGACTTAGATAGAAGCCTAAGAGATGCTGGAGACAGTGAGGTGAGCCGACTTCTGGCGGTTGCATTCGATGGAGACATTGACCAATCACTTTGCACTAAAACGCTTGGCTGTACATGTCCGCGACCCCGTAAACCTTTGTCGCGAGCCGAAGACCGTATGCCGCAAATGCTCCTCGGGGAGCTATACAAAGTCGTTGTCCGGTATCGTACCCTCGGCTTCCCGAGGCGGCCCAATCGTCTACGTTCGCAATGAATGGACCATTCTCGGCGGCTGATACCGGGCGCATTGATAACGGTTCCCTCCGAGGCCTCGCCGTTTCCCATGAAGAAGCCATGGCGCAGGCCACGAGACCCCGAGACGCAACCAGTCCACGCAATCGTGGCCGCGACGCACGTTGCGTCGACGATTGCAGGTCGACGACGTCCTCGTCCTCTCGATCGTTCTTGATCAGACCTCAATGGCGCCTACACTCCCTCTGGAACTGGTTGAGCTGATTCTGGAGTACATGGCAGAGCCATCGTACCCTTGTAGCGTTCTCTACGAGCACTACCGCGCGTGCTGCTTAGTGTGCCGCGCATGGCTGCCTAAAAGCCAAGCTTTGCTCTTTCGTACTCTCGTATTCCTGTGGTGGAAACATGAAGTGCTGAATCTCTATCTTCATCGACCACTCTTCGAAGAGTACCGACACCTACTTCCCCTGATCAAGGCTCTAACCCTCCAACTTCCACGCGTTCAGTATGGGTATCAATCTATCTGTGACCTGTACCTATACGCCCTAGCCGCACATCTTCCTGCCCTGCGCACCATCTATATGTTCGGCCAGAAAGACCTCCTCCGACCCCACCGATTTTTCATTGCCCCTCATATCCGCATTGCGACAGTCACCAAGTTGCATATTTGTACTGTGCACATCCAAGACATATCCGACTTCTATCGCCTCGTCACCCCCTTCCCAAACCTCACCCACCTACGATTGGTCGATCTGTTCTGGCAAAACTCCTCACGTCCCCGTTCTCCGCGTCTCCTTGAGAAGCAGAAGTCGATGCCTGAAGTGCGTCGATTAGACATAGCATACGGTGCTACTATCCAGGATTGGGTACGTTCACGTGTACACCACTCTTCCCTCGCTTGTTCTGTGCGGGCATCGTCTATTTCCTCTCGGTTTCACTGAACCCTTGGGCAACAGAGTACGGGACAACGAGAACACTCCCTACCCGCAGCTATTACACTCGTCTTGCAGATGTTCGGGCACAATCTCACTCAGCTCGACATCAACATGCGCGTGTTCGACTTCTTGACCTCTCCTCGTTACGGTGAGTGCGTGCCTCTGCTATTTACAGATGTAGTAGTCTCAGTATAACGACGATCACATCATCCATGTCCGAATAGCTCTCGACGCCTACGACATCTTCCGCGCCTGCCCTATGCCAATGCTCCAGCGGTTCAACCTGTACCTCCGGTACCCGGGGAGATTTCGCAACCGAGCAGAACCTTACCATGTTCATATGGCAAGAATCCCTACCTTCTTGAAGGCGTTGGCAGCAAAAAACCTGCGCGTTCTCGGGCTCTACTTTACTCGGAAGGAACTGCGAAAGTCGCCTGAACAGTTCCTCGAGCATCTAGGCCGGATGCACCTTGGCCTATGTGAAGTCGTCGAGGGCTTGCACTTCCCTAAACTGGAGAAGATTCGCCTCGATGTCGCTGCACGTCCCGCTGATCATTCGTGGTGGAAGCCGTTGCTGGCTGAGCATCTTCCTGTACTCGTCAACAGAGGCCTCATTGAGCTAGTCCAGTTCGTGCAACCACAGTGCGTGCATACGGAAGGCTTGCCCAAACTCAAATATTACGAATGGCTGACAGCCATGCCCTAGCATCGCGGACCATGGACCATTTACTGACTACCCCGATGATGTAGCGTGGTACGAGGAGCGCGAAAGTAAGACCGTGAGTGGTAACACGCCCGGTGAATGTACCATATATCTGGCTGACAAGCGTCGCCTTGGACAAGCGCTCTGGCCAGGCCCCGGATAAGGATTCTTCACCTTCACAAGCTGTTCCGAAGGCGCGCCGACTACGTCTCGTTTGTGTACTCCATTTGGGAAACTAATCCCGCGTTAACCTCGCAGTAAAACCCAAGCACGATGCACCTCGTTGTGTGAGCCATCACCGGCTGACGCCCGTCGACTTACCCGAAAGAAGTATCGTCGACATTCACCTGGCCCTCCTCTTTTTCGATCTATCTGCCGACCAAATGGACCCACTTGCGTGAATGCCATGATAGGTGAGCCTCGGACTTCGCTGTGTCTGTAACTTGGCTCGAGCTCTGACGATCCCTAACATTGGCTGTATACAGATACCGTCTCTTGAGTAGATTCTCGACGTGAATAAACCTTCTCGGAACATCATGGTTGAATTACGGCCCCAACAAGCCAGACCAATCCCCCGTGAGTAGGTTGGAAAGTGTGGCGCGACAATCATGGCCCCGTCATATCAAGAGCGCTCCGGCATCTGGCGCTCACTCCCACCTCTCTCATCGCAATCCTCCTGCTCGTTGTCTGCGTCGCTCCGAAACACCAAAGTCGATGTCTACGCTCTTCGTGTTACCATACGGTCGCTGTCCAGCGCACCTTACCATGGAAAGCGAATTCTCTGCAACACAATGGTCAGATGCATCACGAATAGCACCAACCCCGGCGTACTACGGACCAGGATGCAACATACCCCCTTCCGCTGGTGGCGTTGGGGAAGAAGAGGGAACTGCCTATTGCGTGTTGACATCCACGGAAGCAGACCTCACGATGGCCGCTTACGATGGCTGCTCTTACGAACGAACATCGCTCATGAAGTGGGCGCACTGCTACAAGAGTTGGATGCACTCTCAATCTGGCACGAATCTCTTCATCCTTCGGGTATGTGCTTACTGCGACTGGCTTCTTCGCACGCAAATGGGGCTTGGGTACGACGCGGCTGGGAGTTTCCGGGACATTGCATCGCTAGAGATTACGGGGGCATTCTCTCAGAACGCTCTGGCGTTCGCCACCGAACTCGACGAACTGTTCCCTATGCTACAAGAGCTCACCCTGAGATGTCTTCGCTGGACGCCGGTGAAAGAGGTCGATTGCGTGGCACAAACCGCCGCCGCCGCCCAAAAGTCTCTCGCAGTCAAACCATGCACCTACGCACTCAAGCAGTTGATAGTCTATAACGCGGACGCGCAGGTGAGCTCAACTCATTCGCTCCGCCACCCTCCATGCATTTGACTGAGTCCGTCGCTACCGCCGTTCACACAGGATTCTCGGCAATGCGCACTGGTGCTTCGTTGGATCCTGTGCGGCACCGCACAAGGAACACTCGCCACCCTTACGGTCGACTCGACGACGCTTGCCGCGCTACTACACGCGTCAGCTCCCGCCCAATCCGAACCCGAAGTCGACAGAAAACACACCAAGAACGCGCGTGCACGACCCTCGACCTTCGCCCTGACCCAGCGTTCCCAATGCTCTGTCGAAGTGCGAGTGGTTCCTGGGGTGGACAGGGTGGCGGCAGACCACGAATTCGCAGATGTGTTCGTGATGCTACGATAATTGACAGCGTCAACCGAGGCTGTCGTCGTCAATATTGATATAATCGTCGAGGACCGAGGTGGCAAAGGCTCGGAGGGCGCGGCATTGAACCTGGACGCCGTCCGGGTACGTCTGCAACTCCGCGAGCTTGCGTCCGCGGCTCACACGCAGTGCCGGAAGCATTCAGACGAGGTGCTGCGAGCTCCCCATAGCAGAGTCATTCACAGTAATCCGAAGATAATTTATGCAGCATGCAGGGAAGCCAATGTCTGCTCTCGCGCTAACGTCGTGATTGTGGGTCTTACCGAGAAACTGAAGGAAATGCATACGCGCAAGACCGGGGGTCCCTCTAGGCGTACGTGACGTTCTAGGAGGTTACTGAGCGCCGACTTGTAAATACGCACAAGCTCACCCAATCTCCAGCGTTCGCTGTGGCCGAGCGGATAGACAGATCGTCTACCACCAAGAGCTGGGACACGCACACATTCTAAAATCTGAGGATATATCCTCAACGGAATGTATGCACACAAGAGCGATCACTATTAAATACAGCCATACTCTCGCCTCCGAAGCCGCGTCAGCTTGTCGCGTGACGCCACCACCACGCCACACACATCACATTACAACAAATTTCGCATTCTAGCCTTCAGTTTGGGATCTTGGTCGGGAGCTTGGGCGAGAAGCTGACGAGAGGGATCGGGCCAGATGTCGTCTGGAACGGCTCGAACTCGGACGCGGGGCGCAGCTTGCCGCTGCCATACACCGGCTTCTCAGCCGGAGCGATGAAGGGGTGCGCCTCCGTGTTGAAGACGACTGTGTTCGTGTCAGATACTGCGGTTCGCTATCGCACGGGTGTTGGATGCACTTACAGTTGTCAAGACTGATGCGGTTGGGGTCGTCGAAAGTCAGGTACCTGTATAGCAGGAGGTCGTTAGCCCAACGCTCGCTCCAGCAGTTCCTGCACACATGCAAACCACGTACAAGTACTTGAGCACCTCCGCGAACCAGAAACTCTCCATGTCGTCGATGAAGCTCGAGTCAGTCGAGTCCACGTCGTTGATCGGTGCGAACGCGACCGTCGGCGTCTTCAGGAATGTCGCGAAGCTGTTTGTCGCAGCGACCGCCCGCTCGTAGAACTTGACGTCGCCCGTCGCACGCCACGCGTAGAAGTTGGACTCGAGCACCTCCGGACGCATGAAGTAATCGGAGTTTCCGGGCAGGATATAGAACCCGTGCCTATTGTAGAACGCGAGGTCACCCGGACCCGGGTCTCCTGATCCTGTGAAGCTGCCGTCGCTGGATATATAGCCGAACGCCTCGGGGCCGATGCCCGTGCTGTTGGTGGGTGGTCGCGGTGAGCAGGGTGCATATGTGAAGCACGGCGGAGCGAGACTCACGCAGTGCTGGCATAGGTGTTCCAGCAGCCCTCGTTCAGGGCCAGGCCAATGTTGACGATGGTGTTGTTGTTCAACAGCTTTCCACCCATGATCCAGTTACCAGCCATGAAGCACGCCAGGTGAGATCCGATGTGGCGAATAGTACGGCTGTCATCGAGGTCAGCGAGGTATGTGTGGTTACCCACGGTGGATTGCTAGACAACAGCGTTGGCGCGTCAGTATGAGATTCCCGAGAGAGTAATCTCGGACATACCCGCAGGAGCGTGTGGATGGACGAGTCGACGGCAGTGTGCCAGGTGTCCGCGAACAAGTTGTCATTCGTGTTTGTGATCCGCGCGTACTTGATCAAGTATTCGAGGTAACTATCAGAGCCTCCGCCCCAGGTCTACGAGCCATCAACAACACCTTGCCAGCTCAAGAGGCAAGTGAGACTTACGACGTATGCTCCAACAGACTGGCTAGTAGACGGGTCGATTCCCTGGGCGGGGAACGCAGGGATAGGCGCGGGCTGCGGTGGTGCGTCACGTTCAGCGCCAGCCACAGAAGCGAGAGAAGCTGTGTCTCTCACCAGACTTGCGATCTGCCGCACCGAGTTCTCGGCCAATGCCCGGAAAGTGTCGTTCCCGGTGTACTTCCTGCAGCGACCATCAGCACACACACCCGACGCAGCGAATTTTCTGAGATACTCACGCAAGCCTTGACCACTCCAAAGTGAGCTACGCATGAGAGTAAGCATTCGGTGAAGGGAATATCGTTCGTGCTATTATTACCGTGCCGGCCTCTGCGATGTTCGACTGGGCTGATCATCAGAAGACGAGGATCCACAAGATTACGTTTTAGGGTGCTTACAGTCTGGATGACCGGTGTACTCGTGTTGAAGTTGAGCTGCCCGAAGGGCACCTTGTTGCCCTAGGGACCCGTCGATGTGAGTAACCTCCGCTCGCATAAGTTACGAGGCGCAGTAGCGGGGAACTCACGTTAACGAACGCCGCGGACATCTTCGTGCCAAGGATCTCTGCCTGTTTGATGAGAGCGGGGAACTTCTTGCCGCTGAGCTCGTACGCGCTGAGCATGCCGCCGAGGTACCGGATGGTCGTCTCGAAGATGCTGCAGGCAGCTGTTCAGGTCCCTCGCGCGTAGATACCCATGTATCCGGCCTACCTGACGGTGTCGGTCGTGTGGGAGACAGTGAAGTCGATGTGACTCGTGAAATTGACGATCTCCTCGAAGATTTGCTAGGCAGAGACTGTCAGAAAACCGACTCCAGCATAGACTAGACGTTCCGGTGCTCACTTCTTCTTGGATGATGAACTACTCCGAGTTCATTATTGACACATACAGTACGTTGCCAGGTATCTCTGGCACTTACGAGAGTGCTCAGTGCATCGACGGCCGATGCACCCCAGCCGTTCCGGCCGTCCGTGAAGGACTCCGAGAGTGGGGTGAGGTCGTCATGCGGAAAAGCGAACTCCCTGTTGCGCGTGAAGCAATTCAGCAAATGGTACCCTTGATTTCCAGCACATACGTACTTGTACGCGTTCCAGCTCTCCAGGAAGATGTCCTTCACGTCTTGCCTGCGCCGCACCGCGTCGGACGGCAGCCTAATGTTACGAGTTTGGATGCGTGCACCCAGGACGTTGAAGGCATCGGAGGACAGCGCGAGCGAGACGGCGAGCGAGCGGAGCAGCCAAGCGACCATGGTGACCGTCGACGGGGCGGAGCAGAGGGCGGTCGTGGTGGAGCCAGGTAGACGTCGCCGTAATAAATACCGCGCGGGGACTCGGACTCGGAACCCTGCCAGCTCGGCCTTCTTTCAGGGGGCCCGCCTTCGAGCCTGCCGGGTACGTATACGGCACGATGCCCGCCGCTGGCGCATGCTGACCTCGCCCGATACCGTCGCTTCGTTCCAACGAGCACACCGTGCCAGCGCGCGCGGGGTGCCTGGCTAATGACCGCACAAGCACGCAGATAGGGCACACGGTGCGGGAAGTGCATGGTTATTTTCGCCCCGCGTCCGACGTGATCAGCGGGCACTGGGCAGTCAGTCAGAACGCGTCGGCGGAACGTCGACCCAAGTGCGCCCGCCCGCCCACATGACGGCGACAGAAGCAGATGACTCCGTTCTGATGCAGCAAGTACGCATCACAGAGCGCGGGCGCAGACGTACATATGCCGGTGTCTTTGTGGCGAACTGGGAAGTGCGCTTGGCGGGCTCCCGCGTTACGGCCGCCTGTAACGTACTTATGCTCTGTGCGCTCTGGTGACCTCGGTGAAAGCGCGGAGTAGCCATAAAAAGGACACACCAGCTAAAGCTGTAAGCCATCCACAAGCGTCAACCACGAGGGCGACCGCGAGGAAGATTGATGTGGGAACGTCGGGGGCAGTCTCGTGACGCAACAGCGCATGATCGAAGCGTAAGAAGCAGCAGAACGGAGTTAGATGACTTCGGGTGTGAGGTGCTTGCAGTTCTCGAACAAGCGCTATCTGAGAGCAGCATTATAACAATACAACGACGTGAGAGGTTCAACCCAACGATGCGCTCCTTGGGTGGCGCGTTACGGCCGTGGGATGAGAGATGCTAGTTACAAGCGATGATGAGGGACGAATACCAACATCGGGTGAAAATGAGGTAGGAAATTCGGCCTGTCGACGCTACGGGGCATTGACGCCAGACGGAGCGCAGTCCTGCTGGCGATAAAAGTCCTCATCTGCCACTGCAACAACACCGTGTCTAGGGGATCGTGTGTTGTCAGTGTCCCTTGACATCTCCAGGTATCATGCTCCCGTGGATCGTACTCACTTATCCTTCAGATGAGAGCGAAGACCATTGAAGGACAGAGTCTTCGGCCGCCGCTGGGTCTGCGTTCCAGCGTCTTCGCCATTGACGACATCGCAGTGACGGCAAGCATAGATAGTGTCATTGATATGTGAGGTGGACGCTATCCTGCCCAGCAGCCGTGCAGCCAACCCATGCTCAAGAGGACGGCGAGTAGAGATGTCGGCCTCGGAGAGCAAAGCGAACGTGCATTCTTCGTGGCGCTTGCAGTGACGAGCCTGTGCAAGAAGTCAGGGCCAGCACCTCGCGAAAAGGGGTAGGGACGCCACGAACCACACTCCGCACATCCATGGTCATCGAGCAAACGGCACATCGGACCCGATCACCAACGCTATCGGCGATCGCGAGCGAATCTACGTCCTCGGGATTTGTGCCGCACAGTTCGAGCACCCGAGTAACGGCATCTATGGCCTGTAAAGCCGACGCACCAGCCGGTGAGCAACTAGTCTATTCACGGGCGTGCCTCGACACCTACCCGCTGATCAGGGACGAAGTTGTCCGCACTCCACTGCTGCCTGGCGCGTGCCTTCTTGCTCAGGGGGGCGCATATATGCTCACATGCGCGCGTGAAGTCCAGGCCGCCGTCCTTCCCCGTGTCCTTGCCGGCGGCATCGCACCTCTTGCACCGGAACCTCGCGGTCAGACGGTCCACGGGATGCAACTTCTTCCTGCTCATCGCCTTCCATCGGGGGAAGCCCAGCACTGCCGCCAGAGCGGCCCGGGCGGAGTCGCGCCACTGTTGTAGGTTGTTCTCGAGGATAGAGGCAACTAGGGGGTCCGATAGGCTGGCATTCTGCGCCGTCGGAGACGCCTCGATAGCCTTGATGGCCGACAGCTTTCGAAACTCGGCCAGGCTCGGAAGCAGAGGCTTCGGGTGCGCACTCGCAAGGCCGGCATAGTGAGACTCGACTTCGGCGCGCTTTCGTTGGAGCGCGAGGTCTCTTTCCCGGACCGACTTCTTCCGTTTCTGCGCCGCAATATCCGCACGCACGGCGTCTTGGATCGATTTGAACTCTACGATGTAGCTGGGTTACTACTGCTCAGGTCGAGATGTGTAGCCGTTGCTCACCGGATAGGTGCCATTCCTCGAAGCAGCGAAGCTTCGCGTAATGGATGGTGGTGTACGTGGGAGACTGCAAAATCTCCCACTTTGTGCACCCAATGATTGCTGCGTGCACGGTGGCCCTGAACCGTTCGGAAGTCATTAGCGGAGTGAGCCGCGCGATCGAGGAGAGGAACGTACGCGTCGGAACCAATCTGAGTCCACGTCGACCTCAGTACCTCTCGAGCCTTGCGCCATTCGAAGAGCTGCGCATATGCCTGTGTACGCACCTCAGTTGCAAGGTACATCAATGTATCACGTTGGCGGGCGTACCTCTATCTTCGCAGGAAGAGCATCCGCCAGCAATTGTTTCGCCTCTACATAAGCAGCGACGACGTCTGGACCCAGACGATGCGCTTCCGTTTTCTCCAGAACCGCTTGGATCCATGCATTTTTACGGACGATGGTTTTGTTATCGAAATCGTCTGGCGACGGCAGTGAGCGCTGGCTATATGCGTCGCAGGCAGCCGTCTTACCATTCGTCCTCTCGATACGAGGAATCCACTGAAGAATGTCGGGATGTTCTACCTCGCTGACTTCGAGAAGTTCTGCGCTCCTGATACGAGCACTAAGCACGCCATTGCGAACGCTATGGCCGGAACGTAGTACATACCGCCACGCTGACAAACACTTCTTCTGCATAGACGGTTAGCTTGACGATCCCGACACGACACAGTACGTACATCTTCGCAGAGACGCGCCCGAAGGGCGTAGGAGTAGTGGTGCGCCGCTGTTTTCTTATGACAGTTCTGTGCCAACCGTGGTTCAGAGTACAGTAAGGTAGATCCTGATGTTGACGAACACTTGCCTCGCAGACGCCGTGGTCAAAGAGCAGTGCCGCGAAAGCCGATTCCGCCATCCCCGGGGGAGGGTCTGGAATGCGACCCTGCGGACAGCGTGCTCGCACGTTACGCCATATGAACTCGGTCGCCGGGTTTCCAACCAGTATCGTGCGGAAGTGCCTGTTGATACGGGAAACAGCGAGCACGTCCCGCGTGGACGGCAGGAACAAGAGCACCTCTGCGACGAGCTCTAGGGGTAACCGCGCAAGTTGACACTTCTCAAGGTTCGACTGACGACGGTAGTCCCCGAGTCCGACGTCCCCGGTCCTACGTCTCTTGGGAGAGGTTGGCATACTTTGTCGAGCTATATGATGCGGGGGGCCAAGGGGCAGTACCAAGTGGCGGTTAGTAGCTAACAGGTACGAACTTGAATAGGAGGGAGACAAGTCTACCTTTGGCGCTTGATGGCGCGTTTGTGCCGCGCTCAATCCGGCAACTATCCAAGTTCGTTGCCTTTGACGCTCGTCACCTAATATGAGGCAGAATATAAGTCGGAAGGGAATGTCATCAAAATCTAGAGGGTCGCAATACAGGTTGTACCCTCCTTCGGGATTCTACGCGCCAAGTAACCGATGCAAGTCTCACTGTACCCACCACCAATCTCGGTCATACACTACACGTGTCTCTCCGCCGGTCCCGGGGAGCGTTGGGCCAGACGCGTACACTTAAGTAGACATCTATACATTCTGCTAGATTCCCGCGGTATCGCTACTGTACCCACCTTTCGGTATAATTTGGGGGGCCCGCTGCCGTCCCGCATACACGCTTCGCCCAAAGTCCTTGGTTCCAAAACCGAGCAACGATATAAGTTACTGTATATTCCCTACCAAACAGGTGCATGCTACTTCGAGCTTTTCCCAAGACGCCTCTCCCCCAACGCAGCCAGAGCGCGCTTTCCAGTAAGTGCCGTCGGGACGGCAAGGATGGCGCCGTACAGGAGGACTTGGCCAAGCCTGAGCGCAACCCAGTACCAAACCAGGAGCCCCTCGAAGGCTGCGAGAGTAGCGATGAAGGGTAGGATGTTAGGTGAGAACAGGTGCGGCACTTGGGGACGGATGTGTGACCACTGTGGACGTATCGTTAGCAGGGGAGTATACGAGAACGGTGAGACGCGTACCAATCCCACGAGAACGACCCAGGGTGCGGCAAGGAGGGCGGCAAAGAATGCCGAGATGACCTTGGGAGGGAGCTTTTGCTCCGGGCGGAAGGTGTGTTGGATCTCAGGGCGGACGTGGAACGAGGCTTCGTCCGGATGTTGTGGGGGAGGCTGGGAGGGGGGTACCACGAGGTCGAAGAGCTCGTACTGCACTGGAGGG
The DNA here is from genome assembly GCA_022606195.1 of Trametes polyzona. Lineage (NCBI taxonomy): Eukaryota > Fungi > Basidiomycota > Agaricomycetes > Polyporales > Polyporaceae > Trametes > Trametes polyzona. The sequence continues at coordinate 603,621 of JABYQF010000011.1, read as the reverse complement.
TGTACAAACGAGCCGAGGTAGAGAGAGACCCTGAGCGGATCCGTGGTGGTAGGAGGGAGAGATGCCGGAGGCCGTGCCATATTCTACGACCAGGGCACTATCACCACGACACGTCACCAGGAAACCAAGCGGAGTTCACTCACCAGCTCGAACTTGGCCTTCCCACCAGGAGTGACCTTGACAGGTTGGATGCCCTCCTCTCCCGAAACCTCGTCGTAGAAGCGCAGGAACGTCTGGTGCGGTTGCACGCCCTTCCTATCCTCCTTGTCCACCACTTGGAATGTAAGCTTCAAAACGTCCGACGCCCCGAGCGAGAGTGCTGGTGAAGGCTTGTGTGCGAGCGAGATTCTGGAGCCACGCGACGTGTCAGTACGCTTCTCCGGACGCGGTGTCTCGGACTGACGGCTCTGAACGGAGTTGGCTTGCGTCCGACGCGGTGATTGTGAAACGAGGGGATTGGAGGGTGAGCGTCGCCGCATGTGCTCCTATCGCGACCAGCGAGACCAGAAACCAAGAGAATACGCCGACCGCCATGGTGGACGATGAAGAGAGTCTGACGCGCCGCGACGCGCAGCAGCAGCGCGACGTGTCAGTGAGATATTATTAGATAGCCTCGTGAGTTGTTGACGATTATTGTCAGTGTAAGTTACCTACCACTTTACTCTGCTATTGGGGCTTGAAATTCATGTTTCGTATCAGCTTATCACAGAAAGTAACCTGAGGACCAGTATTGCTTAATTTGCGCCCTCCGCGTCGCTCGGAGTCCGTCTTCAAGAGATTCCAGTTAAGGCCCAACAGACGTCATCATCAGCCTCCCCTTACGCCGCCAAGTAGCCAGCCAACCTGATATCAGGAGAAGAGGTATGCATGTCGAAAACAAAAACGATCGCAGTGTGTTACTTAAGGTGGCTGATACGCAAACCCTCACCTCCTATCTGGTACTAGGCATCTAAGTGACTATGGCCGAGCTTCATCGCGGGATACAGAACTTGCCACAGGAGGTTTTCCGAATCGTCCTGGATCATCTGGGACACAACAAAGCGCTCCTCAGAAATTGCAGCCTTGTTTGCCGATCCTGGCTGCAGGCCAGCCGGCCGCGCCTCTTCGCCACCGTCTCCCTCTACGCCTGCGAAAACCGTCTTGTAGAATTTCTCAGCTTTCTCGACACTCATCCGGACATCACAAACCATGTCCGCTCACTCACGCTTCACAAGCCCATGGACGACCAGCAACGAGGACTCAACACTCCACTCAATGCCTCTGTAACTGTGCGAACAGTGGTTCGCACCGCTCGCCGACTACCGCGCCTGCGCGAATATCATCTCTACTTTGTACATGTCGTATCGCCAGTACAGGATCGGGTGCCGATAGCGCCCGACGCGAAACATGACCAATCCCCCACCGAGCTCGGTACGTTTCACGTCTACAGCAGCGCATATCAAGAAATCGGACCATTCCTCGAGCTGCTGGCGCAGTTCCACGTCGACCGCCTCGATCTCGAGCACGTCACCTTCATACCCGGCTCAAACGGGCCCGACGCACATCCGACACCGCCAGGCTGCGTACACGTCCGAGAGCTTCGGTGGACCGACCGGGAGACCGTCGACGAGTCCTCGGTAGCAATTCTCTCCGCCCTCACGCCGGCTCTCTCGACCGGTAGCCTGCAAGTGCTGCAGTGCACCTGGCACGAATGGACCAAGTGCGCGTCCGTCGGGGCCTTCCTCCGTGCCTCCGGGGACACTCTTACCCACCTCACGCTCGACATGTCCGTCCAGGCATGGGTCGAAGAGCGGGGCAGTGCGAGTCAGTACCGTCGTATTCGCCCGGGGAATGCACCGCGCTGACGTGCGGACAGTCTCACGCGCAGACTGGGAGGTGCTCTCGCTTTCGGCGTGCACCCGGGTCCAGACGTTCCGGACGAGCATGCCGCTGCCGCTCACCTGCACGCTCGCGGACCGCCAGGAGATGCGCCGGGACGTGGCCTCATATCGAGACCTCTTTGCGAGCCTCCCACCGTCGACGGGCAGGGTCGTGATGTATATGCCTATGCTCTTCCTCGTCTCGTCCTTTGGGCCGGGCGCCCAGAGCCAGATATCCGTCGACTTCCGGGAGATCGAGGAGGCGCTCCTCGCGTTGCCCGCTCTCCAGACCGTCGTCGTCGTCATGCGGGCGCGGCCGAGCGCGTCGTTACACCACTGCGTTGCGGCGGTGAACAAGGCGTTCCCATCGCTGCACGCCCGGGGCCTTCTCGAAGCCCGGGGGAACCCCCTATTCAACACAGGAAGGTGAGTGCCCCTCCCCCCTGCAATAGCCCATCGCCGCCCCAAGTGACCAATCGCACCCTTTTGACTGACTACCACCATGTGCCGACAGCTCTTGGTGAGGTCATGACGCAGTTCGTAGTTTCGCGAAGATGTTGCATTCTGTACCGGATGCTCTGAGAAGCACCCGGCTTTCCGGGGGAAGCAGGTCGATAAGGGGATTGTGTACGCTAGGCGGTCCAATGCCTACCTCATTGTTTCCATAGCTCGCCGACGTGTCATGACGCGGCAGTCCTGATGTTCCCATGCTTCAGTAGGCATTCGGTTTCAGGAGCTCTCGCGCTTTCTGTCCCTGGCGGGAGCTAGTACTTATAGCATCCAGTGCCTACCTTCGACGTATCCATCCATCCAGAAGCACCGATTCCGACGCCGTGTCCAATTCTATCTATCGCGGCCAATCGGGGTGACGGCATCCTCGTCATGCGTGGCGGACTGTCCCAGCGTCGTCGTAAACCCAGCCTTGGCGCAGACACGGACTGTCTCCGCGGGGCATCGCGTCGAGCCTCGAATGTATATCTTCTCCCTCGTACCCCGCCAAGCGACGACTGCGTGAGGCGTTTAGGTGGCGTGGGCGGCCTCGTCGAATGCTGCGAGTATCCTTCTATGAGACTACCACCATCAGCTAACCTACTACAGGAGCCGCTTCCCGTCCAAGTGAGGTCGCACAAACCTCGTAGTACACGATCCCGGGTATCTTTATGTCCTGGTCATCCGTCTGTCCAATCCATCCTATCCGTCCAATCCATCCTGTCCGTCCATGTTTCCCGCGGCCACCGTTGTCCCCCGCCACATCGTCTTCCCCAACATGTCACATCTCTTGGGGTGTCATCCGTAAGGCGTGCCACATCGGTTCTGTGTTGGCCGGGGAGCCGAGTTCCGCGTCATTCAACTCCGCGCTCGTTCATCACGCCGCGCTCGCTCGCGATGGGCTTCCTAGACCTGGAAGATACCCTTTTCTTCCCTGTCGCGGCGGCGCCGCGCTACGATCCAGCGCACTTCCCGTACCCAGCGGGTCCAGGGAAGATTCGCGAAGAGCACGATGGCGACAGCCGCGGCGAGCACGAAGACGTTTGTCGCGCGTTGCAGCCAGTAGAGCGCCTGGGCAGAGGCGATGAGCGCCGCCCACACGAACACCGCCCTGGGGGCGCTGAACGCCAATCCGGCGCGGCGGAAGCCCGGAGACGCCTCTTTGGCGGAGGCGAGGAAAATTGCCTGGGCGACGGCGCGTGTGTCAGGAATGGTGTATACTCCGAAGGCAGGCAGAGGACGTACCGCCTGGTCGGCACACCAAGAATGGGCGTCATCGTACCTGAGAAGGAGCACCAGGCCCGCGATGACGCCGAGGGCGCAACAGCCCAGCGATATACTTGCGATGGCTGTGGACAAGGGGCTCAGGGCGAGCGCCAGAGCGTTGATTCTGTTCAATAGACAGTGATCAGACCGATCCGAGATATGATCGGGCTCCGGACGGTGCTTACATTGCGAGGCCGAGAGACTGTCATAGCGTTCACGACGAGAGGGCGAGGCGCACGACATTGAGCGCGCGGCTCGACGGATAGAACGACTGCTGCTCACCCATGACAAGTACCGCTGCCATTCTTCACGACATTGACCCATGAACTCGCGCCATGGCTGCACGTACACGATCTCGTCATTGTAGAGGCGATCCAGCTTCCCTGCGTATGCCTCCGGGAGACCGAAGAGGAGGCGCGAGGTGGCGGCGAAGACCCGGCCTCGAGGTGTTTCAGGGAGAGCGAGGATCAGCTGGTCGCGGCTCAGCCGGGCACGCTCTTGCGCGTAGTGGGTTTGCAATCGATGCCGTGCTGTAAACACGATCAGCAGGGTCCTCCATGAGAACGGAAGTAAGGGATCTCTAGGGATATTCACTCACAGATGATGCTCCAGAGCCGTGCGACCACGCAGATGGAAGACGGCTGGCTGAGCCTCTGCTGTGCACCTTCTAGAATGCGAATAAAGTTCTTGCACTCCTTGGCCACGTAGGGGAATGTTGAATTCGCAGATGTCATGTGGTCCCCTTGCCCGTGAATGAAGATGGCAATGAGATCATCGACGGCCAGAGAGAGTCCAACAGGGCAATGTGAGGGAAATTGTTCTACGTGCTGCCAGTACAAATCACCGAGGGCGGCACCTGAAGCTACCGCGTCAGCCGACGTTACAGCGACGCCTTCGAGGGCACTCACGGAGATGCGACTCGGATACCACGTCTGGAATGCAGAGCTGGTCCAGATCTACTTCCTCGAACCAGAACATTGTTTGCGAAGTGTGGTCGACAACGTAGTAGTGGCATTCGTCCTCGATATCCGAGGGCCACAGGTAGACCTCGGCAGAGTCGGGCAAGCTGATGTGTTTGGCGTCGAGGACCTTCGCGACCACAGCGGCAAAACTCAACACCTTTTGTTGGATCACCGCACAGTATATGTATGCATCGGTGACGATGCGAGGCGACGAGTCACGCGAAAAGTAAAGCTGACCCTCTGGCTGGACGTGCGACGACCATCCAAGAGGGAGATAGCGAATTCTTGGATGTGGCGTCAGCGGACAACGGCATTCGGAGAGGTTATCCGCCTCTTACTCTGACTCTCCCGCGTAGGAGAATTGTCCTGGCTTGATGACCATGTTACTTGGTTTGCTCCTATACGTACCCATTGTCTGAGATGCGTGCGTGGCGGAGTGCGGGTGGCTCACGTTACCCACATTTTCCTATTCCCGTAGCGGCCGCCCAAGACGGACGTCGTTGGGTGCAGCCTGGCGTCGATGACCTCAGGAGTCGATCTGTAGTCTGACATCCTAGCTGTAGAGCGCGTCTAGGGGACAAGCGGATTGCAAAGCTGTAGATGGTGGGAGGCAAGATACAAGCCGGCTATATATATGCCGTCAACACGAGGGTGACATGTGCCTGGTAAGGAACCCACACGTACTGATCCTGAGTCCGTGGAACGGTCGCCTCGCACTAGTCGCGTTGAGTACGGTTCGAGGGTGAAACGGCCAAAGTACACAGATGTGGATGATGAACCGAGGGTGAAGGGAGCCCGCGGGCGCGGGGTCGTCTTATTATACTAGCTTCGGCTGCCCCTTCCGGATGAAGTGCTGCGCTCAGACGCGGTGCGAGGCGATACTCGGGTCCCGGGATATGTGCTATCCTTTTCAGGAGAGTAAATTCTAATACATAGCTGTAAGTATGCGGTGAACACTGGAATGCGATACGGGCGCTCCGGAGATTGAATAAGTATGCCAACGTCAATCTTTTTTTGTGTTCAATGCTCTAATACTTGCTAACATCCACGGTCATTAGACAGACTAGTACCTTGGCTAGACTCGGACATACCGGGGTGCTCCTTTGTCCTGTAACGACATCCGGGCTGGGCGCATGCTAGAGCCCTGATAGACCATGCAGCAGGATATCTCGGCCGAGGCTTCCACTTTTTTGAAGCCATTCTACTGTACTGTAATATCGCAATATATCGTGGCTACAGCAGCTTGCACCGAACCTAAGTAGATTATCGCACTGGCTATCAAGCGCCAGCCTCGTCCAGCTTGCTGCTTGCCGTCATCTGGCACTCTACTGATCACCTCGTCTCGTGTGCCACAACCTGTGCACCGTCGCGATATGTCCAACGCTGTATCTGAGCAGCTTGCGTCGGCAGAACCTGAATCGAGGTGAGGCAGACGTGTACTACGTCAGCTTACTGTGTGCTCCGTTCCCCTTCCTGCACACCACGAGTCACTGATCACCGAATATACGTAACGGATATTTAGGGCCTCCAGCACCGCAGACAAGCCCGGTGGGGGAGAAACGACTCCTGCGTTTGAGCAAACCGGCACTTCAGACGCCCCTTTGTGAGCATCACGGCGTCCCCAATTCTTGAGTGACCATTCCTGACGTCTTGATGTGGGCATGAGCAGCCCGATCCCCACGCATCGGCCAACGTACGTATCCGGGTTTACTCCTCCTGACACGAGTTTTTCCGCATGACCTGCGGCGTGTATATCCACGTGGTGATTCTCCCCACGTCCGTCAGCTAATGTCAGTTCTCCCAGCCAAGCCGAGGGCGGCGGCGGCGACGACGACGACGAAGATGACGAAGAATTCATCCCTCGCGGCCAGTCAGTCCCTACCGCCGCCGCGGGCGTGAAAAAGGGCGGCCGCCCGCGCTGACCGTATAACCCACACGTTCCGGTATACGATAGAGCATTAGCATGGAAGGTACCGCATGTGACGATCATCTGGCGTGTATTCACTAACTTCGGTTTCAGACAAGGAAAGGATTTGTAGCATGCTTGGATTTACGTTCCTCGGCCGTAGAGGTATATGCTGCCTTCTACTCGAATATGTATATCTGAACCAGCAGAACCTCGGGCACTGCGGCTCTGCCTATGTCCGAGACTTGCGCTTGCGAAGTACTCGTATGTGGTTCTAGGTAGTGATGTGCCCACTCTCGATGCTCTGAGCGCACCCGCTGTTTCCTAGCAACTTCCCACTGGCTTGCCAATTCATTGGGCTATCGATGATCCTTGCGATCTGTCCTAGTATGCTGACACTGCGTTCATGTCGCTCTACTGTGTGCGGCTGTGGCTGTCGAGCACCTCCAGCGGCGCTGGACACATTCTCGGATGTCTCCGTGATGGATCGCTACCACCGTGGCCGCTGGCGTACTCATCTACGGCGGCGATGCGGCTTTGAGATGTCGACAAGAACATCGGTTCCTACGATTGCTCAGGAGTATACCCGGCAGTTGTCAGTCTCGTAGTGCACCGCCCGTGATTGTGACTTGAGACGTCCATACGACGTCTGTACCTATCAATATTTCAATGTCCGCACAGAGTCCCTCTTCCAATGTTTCTAGTGGACGTCACAAATCATGCATCTCAGTTCGGTGTTCCAAGTATGCCCGCTTCCAGGTGCCTCTGGTCTGGTCTATGCGTCTGGCCAACGTACGTTCTCCTAATGTGAGTCTCGTATTCCCCCTCGGCGATCAAGGTCTACCATCGTGCCCAACACTCTCGATCGCGCAGTACCGGAAAGCTTGCTCCTGTGCCGCAGCTTCTAGTTCTGGGGCTATGCTCCGGAACAGAATACTCTATTCGCCGTAATGAGCTGGCGAGTTGCTCGGCAGGGACGTCGGACTAGTACTGCTGCTGCAAGCAGGGGCACTGCGACCGAGCTGACCCCTTCCACGCTACGACATAAGGTAATTACAGCGCCATAAGGAAGCGCTGCCACCCGCATGACCTGCTAATGCATTGCGCGAGTCGGATCCTGTTGAGGGCTGTGGGCATGAAGGGGAATACCGTGTGGGCTTGGGGCCGTGTCAAGACATCGGCACAATATTGTGGCGCGTATAGGCTTCTCGAAACACACCGTTTGAATTGAGCGGCAGTGTAAATATTGCGGAGTGCCAGTGTACAAAGCTTGCTTGTGGACTCGAGTATCGGTCCGTATTGGGGCCCGGCGTAGAACCAAACCTAACCTCAATCATGTACAATGCGATCGAGCTTGACCAAGCGTAGTGGGAGTCTCCCCCTAGGCATATGTCTATTGAGGAAGCAAAAATAACCAAAAAAAAACTAATTGTACGGTCCAAGCTCTACAGGTAGACGGACATGAATTTTACCTTCTAGGCAAGGGTCTGTATAGCCTTTCGCCTCGGCCGATGTCCTGACCGCAACCTCCGGGCCCTGCCACCACCTCATGCCCATTAATACGTACCGTGAGTGCCCGCAGTGAGCAGCCGTGTAGATCACCTAGGCGTTCTGGGCGCACTCCGTGTGCTATGGCGCTCAAGGTGGATCTAGTCCACATTCCGAGCACGTAACCGGTGGATAGACGGACGGGCGAGTAGCCACAATGATGACCTGCGGTGGACTGGCTTCACCGGGAATTTCTGATATAGCGGGACCGTACTGGAGCAAGCCTAGACCCTTGGCGAACACTGATACACGGGTGGCCCGTCGTACGGCACCGTCTGACACAACCGTCGGTGATATGTTGCTGGTACACACCCATATACTTCCGCCCACATTGAAAGTATTCGGACGGCTAGAATCCTTCACCCAAGTCGGGGCCCTCATCATCGAGGTCCCCTCCCTCCTGAATCTCTTTCGCAAGTTCTTTCTCGCGCTCCCTGGCGCCCTCAGCAGCCGCCAGTTCCTTTCGATGTGCGTTCAGGGGGTAGCGCATCGCCTGCACGGGTGAACAAGGGTCCGTCAGTGTCGAAGTTCTCGCGAAGACGTGGGTAGACAGCACGCGGAGATGAGCGACATGAATCGCCCCTCCCCAACTGTGCGCATGCGGGATGGCATGTGTCACGTACCTTCACACTCTGGTTGTGGAGCTCGAGGCAGTAGGCGATACGCCGGGAGAAAACATCGCTGACTTCAGGGCCGTAGCCGCTCTTCTGCCCGCCGCACTCCATCCAGCCCTTTTCGTGCACAATGCGGCCGTCGATGACACCGTCGCGAATGGCCTTACCGACGATGTACTCGGCGTCCTCCTCCGAGTCAAGGTGAAGCTTCACGCAGATATCGCGCAGCGAGATGCGGGAGTACGACAGAGACAGCCGTCGGATGCCCGTCTTGATCACGTTTTGCCGCAGCCGCACGATGAGCGTGTAAGTCTTGTCGGCCTCGAACTCCGCAGCGTACTTCGACAGCGTGGTCTGGAACTGCGACAGGGATCCGTTGCGGACGGCTGAGTGCCAGCAGGGCACAGGGTCAGCAAAGTTATCCAAAACTGGCGCGAGAGCATTTACCCTTGACAATCTCGAAATATCCAGCCAGCGCCTTCTCGAGCACGGGGTGTCTGAACAAGCTTCGCTCCGGGATGTCACCCATGAGGAGCTCGACTACGATTGTCAATTTGTGGACGGCCTGGTAAAACCCAGGTGCGGTCTTTGCAGGTGGTGCGCGGCGGATGGCTTGCTGTAGGTTCGTGTGTGCAGCGGTGTAATTCAGCTGCACGGCCTTGATTCTGCCGAGGTAGTAGTGATACCGAGCATGCTGGGGGTTTCCGGCTGCACTTGGGAAGGTCGTCTTCGACACGAGCTTGTCCGCTTGGTCGTACAGGTTGTACTGCAGATAACTGCGTAGTATACGGTTGATGAGAGACGCCTCCGTTTCGTCATCGTGGCGGAGCGCGGCTGTACGCTGTGCCGCAAGGAAATGACTACGGAACGGACGAGTCAGAAAAGCTGATAAATACGAGGACACCTGTACATAAGGAGCTCAAGGCTTCAGTTCAGACGTTCGGAGCGCCAAAGGTCAAGCACAGCGCCCGCGAGGCGCTCGCCTGACCTGCCACGTTCAAACGCCCGAAGCGTCAATGTGGAGGGAAGTGGTCGCATGCAGGGAGCAGCGGCCCACACGACTATGCCCCAGATGTCAAGCATCCGGAGCGTAGCCCGTCGGCCTTGACAAGGCGTGTCGTCCACCTGAGTCAAAGACCGGTGGTCTAATGACATGGAGGGACGCTAAATAGAAGCGAATGGATAGTGGTACTTACGGCCGTGCGTCTGCAAGGTCACCGGAGAGCTCGTACACGCGCTCCACTGCGTACCAGACCTTCGCAGCGATAGGGTCCATGCTCCGGCGGTTCAGCGCCTGTATCTTCTCAATAGTGTCGTGGGCGAGCTTCATTGCGGTCGGGTACGTTGATGGAGAGGTGAGGAGATGGTGCAGGATGAGCAGGCGGAGGTAGACCTCGGCTTCGGGTACGGGCTCCGTCTGAGATTGCTTGGAAAGTTGGGGAGCAGAGTCAATCTCCATCGACTGTTCCGACGGCGCATTGGGTAGCCAGGACAAGAGCGACTTCTTCACAGGAGAGTCTGTAGGTTGGGTGAGCATCTTCCTTTGGGGCAGGAGCGTGCCAGGATGCTCACCCGCACTGTACGTCTCGCCAATAGCTTCCCGCAAGACCCTGTCATCAAGCCTCTTCCGTAGGTGGGTCAAAGACCTGAGAACACGATGCGTAAAGCGAGGCTCGAGGGTCGCGACCGCCCTCTCGATGAGTGCGATATTGGCCTTGATCTCAGCCGCAGGTGTGAGTGGCACGGCTTTCTTCTCCTCCTCAACAGGCTTCTCCTCCTTCTTCTGATCAGCTGGCTTCATTTCGACGTCGGTCATCGTGGGGTATTGGTGTTGGGGAAGAGGCAGGTGGTGGAAGGTGGCTGAGGAGGACGGGGTGACGCGTCGCGCGACGCGCGTCGATCACAAGTTGTGAGGTCGTTAACAACGCTTTAGAAGCACCATTAGATCAGCCATATACATTCTGTAATTCAACCAACTTCTGCCTTCATACTGTGCTAGGGAGCTTTAGAGCAGTGGACAAGCATGACTTCATCGAGCGTCAAGCACGAAGACGTACGCGTTTACAAGCATCACCTCGACTGATACCGCCATGTCTTTCCTCTTTCGACTCTTCCGGAGGTTGCGGAATCCAGTAAGTCGCTCCTCGTGTCGGTGTCAATTGCATGTTGATGGAAACTGACTGGGATCCATACGGCAGAGAGGTTTTGTTGGCAGAGATCTGGAAGGTATGCCTGCTTGACACGAACACACAACTCGCATCTGCCTAAATCCAGCACCTCAGGAAACCAATACTTCGAGTATCCTGGCGTTCATGACGGCGCGTACTTCGCATCAATCTCATGTAGTATATCGCCTGACTGGGAACGTTCCGTAGATCCGCGACGGACGAAACGGGTAGTGAAGTACGCTGAGGGCCGGGACATGTGGGCGTATGTAGGAGGCCAGAAAAGACTCGCGGGTATGAGCTCGTTACTGACTCCTCTGGTCTGGACATGGTCTAACACTTTATAGTTCAATGGACCGCATGGCTTACGCACACGCGCCACCACCCGCCCACTCTGGAGGTAAGCTGCCCGTGCGTGGATGGTGTACCTAATGTTCTAAAGTTCCGCAGGAGCTGCAAGCCGACTTGGAGCGTCAACGTCGTGTGCTCTACAACGCGGCGATGATTGAAGCGCGGGATCGAGAAGAGGCCGCTCGGGTTGCAGCATTTCAACAGGCAGCAACTCGTCGCCTTGAAGCGCCCCCCACCCGAGGTGGCGAGGCTTCACAGGCGACAGACATGCGGCCAGACACCACCCAACAAAACTCACAGACACCGGCGGCCGACGTCAGAGAAGCAAGTAAGGCTGCCCAAACACCCGAGGCTCCTCCGGAACAACCGTCTCCTTGGAAGGCGCCCCTGCCGGATGAACCCTACAGTTGGCAGCCACGCGCTGCCGTGCGTCGCGGAGGCTAAGCTCATGTCCGCCGGCTCCTCATGCGATGAATCACAAGGCTCACTGCGCGAGGCCGATTTCTATCAGGTTGGTAGTGTACCTTTTCTATAGGGCGTCTTCAGTACCTCGCCGTGTCATGTATAGTCCTCATGCTGTAGTAAGCATTAACTCCAGCTACTGGCAGTGTGCTGTTGTGTGCGCCCGAAGAGTAAGTGCCCTTTCTTCAACTTGGTGAGATTCACACGGTATGAAAGGTAACGGCACTATAGACAGACTATGTAAGTCTCACTACAAATAGACTAGACGAGCGCCGACTCTGAAAGTCCGCTCGCTTCAATATGATCCTCAACCTCATGGCCATCTCACGCCGCTGCTACTACTACCACCCTCTCGCGCCCATGTTTGGACGTCGCTCGTCTCTGAACCTCTGAATATCTATGCAGCTAACCTAGGCTAGCCATATCATGACATACCCGACGATTTTACACGCAACACGTACGACTATACTGCGCGCTCTGGGAACTCTACTGCGAAATCTGTTCATCCGTTGGCCATGGCTCACTCTTCGACGACTCGTGCGCTTGTGGATGGCTTTGAAAAGGCGTCTGACAGGCAGACCGTCTCAGGGGGGAGATGACTCGTCTGGAATTGGTACGTCGCCGACAGTGTTACTGGACGGTACGGCCACCTTCCATGGCTCCTCTCGCTGTCTGGACATGTCCACGCAACCTATGACCATATGCGAGAGCCGGAGGCCCCTATCTGCGCTTGAACTTCAGCTGGACCCCTCGAATGCTGGCCACTTTCTCCAACCTGGCGATATCCCTCCGCGCCCGGCGTCTATGGTAACACAACTGTCGGTGCCTGGTCAGTCCTCAGGGCCTTCGCGCGAACGGCTCGGTCCCTTCGGATATGTCCATTCCAATACTACGAAGTCATCCGACATCTCTATAGGCGTGCAGTCGACAAGCACTACCGCCCTCGGGCGAGGGCGCTCCCATCTCGACAGCGCCTACAGGCCAGAAGCACGCCCGACCGCCCGCGCCACCGCGCGAGGCATTTCTCGCGTCGCTGCCAGAGTGCCTTCGCGGACGCCGTCCCGTGCTACTTCTCGGTCGCGGTCCAGGGCGCCATCGCGTTCTCCCTTACGCTCACGCATAGACTTGCCCAACACTACCCATCCATCCACCGGAAGTCCAAATACCCTAGCGTTGCCTGTCTTGGACACCGTGCCCCCCTCCCCAGATGACTTTCCACCTTTACCCCCGTCTCTCAACGAGACGACGATATGGCCAATATTAGTGGTACCTCGATACGATGATTGCCCTACTGTGTACGTACGCAGTCTGCAACATGGCCGTGAAACGACTGACCCCGAGGAATCATCTAGAAACAAAGAGAGAGTCGACTGGCAACTTCCCCCTGTGACGCTCTCTTACTCCTTGTAAGTAGTATGTTTGTACGAGGGAGCTGTCACGCTCAAGCCTAATCCCCGTGCCTTCTAGAGAAGGTGTGCCTCCCGAATGGACGCCGTGTACGCATCCGGAAGGACGGTTGTATTTCTACCATACCCAGAAGGTGTGTTTCGTGCGCCCGTGCTCGAGCCGCCTTGCCATTGACCGGCTTGTAGCGTATATTCACAGATGCGGACGTACGCCAACCTATGCTCCGTGCCATCCTCGCGACACTCGAGGGCAGATTGAACCAATTCGTTCAAGATCAGGGCATCGTGTTACCTATAGATTACGAGCTCGTGTTGTACCTCGAGGCGCGCCCGGTAACCGGCGGATACAACTGGCTGTATTACTACGTCGACCACCACGCTCAAGCCCTCTTCTGGGTTCATGAGTGGAACATCCTCAACGAGCTCCCTGTCGACAGAGGGGTTGATTCGCCGAGTGACATCAGTAAGTGTCGTACGTGGCCCTTTGTTCACGATCTGACAATTCGGATACACAGAATACGCAGTAGAGATGTACTATTGGTACGCGTACTGGGCCCGGTTCGCACCCGCCCGTCATCCTGAGTGTTATAGTCAGGCAACACCGCGAGATGTACCCTTTTGGTCACAGTGTCGCGGAGGATGACTGGACAGAGCTCTCTGGCATCCTGGTGTTCGCCAGTATAGGTAGGTTTGGGCCGTCAGTCCTTCTTTTCGAGCCCAGTACTGATCATCACACGTCTCAGACGTCATGACGTCGCTGACATCTACCGTGACATATTCCCCGGACGATGCCCATCGAATGCTCGGGCTCGTAAAGTCTGCGAAAGGTGAGGATGGTCGGTTAACATCGCCATCATCTCCCTGATAGCACGCCCTCAGCTGTCAAAGAAACGGATTACGCGACAGTCGTAGTAGGTACGCCCAATGCAGCTACAATGAGAATTATGCGCTCACGATCGTTTAGCTCGCTTGATGAACCTCTTCTGTGGGTGGCCCATCTGACCCCGTTCACGTGTCCCGTCGTCCTGATAAGCTACCAGTTCACCAGCGTTTCCTGAACAGACACGGGCAGACGTACGCGCGGATCAGCCGGGAGCAGAGCGTATACAACCCCACGAAGCACCCGAGGACGGCGTTGATAACGCTGCTCTCGCCGCTGTTCTGGAACGCTCCCGAGGTTCACCTACGAGGGCTCGAGAAGATATGGGTCGACGGCATCATCACGATCCAGCCGTGGTCGGGCTTCATAGGCAGGCTGCTGAACGAGTGGCAAGAGTTCATCCTCTACGTGAGTGTGCGTCCCTTGGTGGACCACCCGCCTCTAGCTCACCGATCGGTCCGCAGTCTACTGTGCTGCTGAACGCTAATGTCGCCTTCCTGGCGATCCCGAGCGTCGACGACGGCACTGGACACCTGTCGGCCGCGCAGATCAGCAGCAACCTGTCTATCGTGACGAGTGTCGGCAGCATCCTGCTCGGATTGATCCTGGTCCGACAACATCGTGTAAAGTCCAAGGATACTGCCCAGGAAGCCGTGAGTCGTTCTGGGATCCCGTGCCATCCATACTGACTTGCTGCTCGTAGCTGTGGTATCTGAACTCGCGCACACACCCCACTCTTGGTCTCGAGACGCTCGCCATCATTTACAGTCTGCCCTACGCGTTGCTGATGTGGGCGTGAGTCACCCCGCCACGTACTTGCTCCATGGCGAAACTCACCGCGTTGGTCGTAGGATGGTGACGTTCCTCCTCGCGTTCTCCCTCGAGTGCTTCGAGACCCCAGACAAGGTCGGGATCTTCACCACCGCCGGGGTGTGGATCGCGATCGGCGTCCTCGTCTTCTGGTGCATCTTCACGGGCTGGGAGAGCAGCGAGACGGCGCTCAAGGACCGTGTCCGCGCCTGGCTGTCCCGGATGCTCCCGGTCCAGAACAAAGCCGCATCCGAGCAGGAGGCATCTGACGGCACCACTGCGGGGACGGAGAAGAGCACGCAGCGGTGGCTGACGAGGCTGCTGAAGCGCGCACATTTCCCGCACCGGAGCGACCCGCCAGCGACCGAAATGTCCCAGCGGACGTCGTCGAGCGTTTAGGCGGCCGAGCTCGAGGTCTAAAATGAAGAGCGATTCCCTTCTGCGCGTCGTCCGTGTGCTCGTCATGCCGTTTCAGGCGTCTGGCGGATAGGCGTGTATGGCTGAGATGCTATCGTCTGTATATGGTTGCCAGTCCGGCGCGATGAACATCCAACATTTTATGATCGAGTACTAGCCGTGCGACTTCATGCGGCGCCCAAGGGACATGGACTGCTTTCCGTCGACTCTGACCGCTCCTCGAGGTAAGAAGAGCTGCGACCGCGATAGGGCCGCCACCCAAAAATAAGTGTCCACAAGCGCGTCATAGCGCTATCGTCCATGGCGGTGAGCACACTCTTCGTCTACATTGCCCGTCACTGTGCCTCTTCGTCCGCCTCAGTGTGCACGAACGCCGAGTGCTGGTCTTGATCCTTCACGGATATGCTGTAAGTACTGCGCGAGGGGGCTCAGGAGGGCTACCGTTGAGCAGCTGCCCTGGCATATTGGCTTTTTAGGACACAGGGCGCACCCTTGAGAGCTCTGGCGCATTCATCCAAATGCCGGTACAATCACCTGAAGCGGCTGGGAATCAAGACACGTCCCTGTGGGTTGTAAGAGATCACCGTTCTGTATTCTCCCGTTTCCGTCCCTGTTAGCGGTCCCCACACAGGATGAGGCATCCGCGCCCAACGCTGATGCAACCAGTGCACCGTGACTAGCGACGCCGATGCCATCTTTTTGTGCAACCTCAAGAGGAGTTCTTTGACATTCGAGGCGGCGTTCTTGAGTACTATACATTTGAGCAGCTAAGCCGACCTCGTCAATGGCGGTCCTCCGGCGTGCCCTCCTCCGTCAACGTGTGTTTTGGCGTCCAGTGCGAATGCCTACGCCCAGAGACAGGTTGCCCGCCTATTTCCCTCTCACAGCACAATTCCTGCTGATTGCTCGAGCGTTCGAGCGCACCTAGACGTGGCAATAGGTTCAGTCTCCTCGGCGGGTTGACACCCGAATGCAAGCACTCCCTCGTCATGGACAATGACGAGGTGGCTTCGTTCGGTGTGGACCTCGCACTGGCTCCGTCTTGTGCGCATACGAATATGGCGTCGTGCACCCTCACGCTCGGCAGCCCGCTCGCCGGATGCGACCAACACACGTCTTCTGGCCAACCCGGGGACCATGAGGATGGAACAAGACCAATCCGCAGGGCCATCGAGTTCTCGATACTCAATCGAGAGTCCAATCAAGGGACGCACTCGGTATCGCTGAATTGCTGGCGCGCGGTCGATGTCGCGGATGTTCTACTCACGGGCGTCGGGCGATGGATTGTCCGAGTCCCGCTCCCTTACATCAGGCCTCGGGCCTCAGGGCGTGCCGTGGGTGCGGAGGAAGTCCGGTATGTTGCTACCCAGTTCCTCAGTGGTATGGGCGGGCCCTGCAGGTCGCGCGGTGTGCACCTCCACGTCCAATACGATGCGACTCGGTAAAGCTTCCTCAGCCGGACTCGGTCACGAAAGGCGTATACTTGTTTTCATACCGTTCGCCATGGGGGTCCCGGAGCGTGTGCTAGCGTGCATTTCATTCAACCCTAGTCGCGTGCGCATGTAGTAGCACTACACCTTGTATCCATTCACACAACAAGCAATACCTTCCCCAGTACATGGAACATGACTACCGAAGATCAGCTCGAAGATCCCTTCTTGAAGTCGCATGCTGCCGGATTCCTGGTACAAAGCACGATCACGTGGGCCTGTAGCCGCTTGTTCCCCCCATGACGCCACCAACGAGCTCGGCTTCATTATCTACCACCACGCTTTCTTCTACGCCTGCTTGGTTTATAATTCTAGGATTACTGTGAATGACTGTGATATGGGGAGCTCGCAGCATCTCGTCTGAATGCTTCCGGCACTGCGCGCGAGCCGCGGACGCAAGCTCGCGGAGACGCAGACGTACCCGGCCGGCGTCCAGGTTCGATGCCGCGCCCCCCGAGCTTTTGCCACCTCGGTCCTCGACAATTATATTGATATTGACGACGACAGCCTCGGTCGAAGCTGTCAATTCTCGCAGCATCATGAACGCATCTGCGAGTTCGCGGTCTGCCGCCACCCTGTCCACCCCAGGAACCACTCGCACTTCGACAGAGCATTGGGAAAGCTGGGTCAGGGCGAAGGTCGAGGGTCGTGCACGCGCGTTCTTGGTGTGTTTTCTGTCGACTTCGGGTTCGGATTGGGCGGGAGCTGACGCGTGTAGTAGCGCGGCAAGCGTCGTCGAGTCGACCGTAAGGGTGGCGAGTGTTCCTTGTGCGGTGCCGCATAGGAGCCAACGGAGTACCAGTGCGCACTGGCGAGCACCCTGTATGGACGACGACCACGACGGTCTCAGTCAAAGGCCTGGAGAGTGGCGGGGAGACCTAGTTGAGCTCACCTGCGCGTCCGCATCGTAGACCGTCAACTCCTTCAGTGCGTGGGTGCATGGCTGGACTGAGAGAGAGCCCTGGACAGCGGCGATTCGTGCCACAGAATCGACCTCCTTCATCAGTGACCAGCGAAGGCACCTCAAGGTAAGCGTATGGAGGTGGGGGAATAGCTTGTTGAGTGCGGTGGCGAAGGTTTGTGCGCTTTGGGAGGACGACCCTGCGATGTCCAGCACCGAAATTCCCCGAAGTACTCCAGCAACAGAGCCCGCGCGAATGCGATCAAGCCAATCGCAATACGCGCATACCCTGAGGACAATATGATAAATGTCAGATTGAGAAACTGCCCAATGTCTATACTGTAACGACCACTCCGACAGCGATGTCTGCGCGTATGAGCGAGCATCACAAGCGGCCGTCGTGAGTTCTGCAGATGTAGGCAGTACAAGGTAGTACACAGCTTCCTCTGGAATAGGTCTTCCTCCAGCTACATCAGTGAAGGATGTCGTGCTGCACTCTGGGCCAAGGTATGTCGCAGTCGGTGTCATTCGCGCCGCATCCGGCCAACTCGCTTCAGGATCCATGGAAGCGTGAGCTTGGCAACGACCGTATGCCAGTACGGAGAGAAGATACATCACTTCCTAGCGGTTTTGAGGTACAGGGCAGCAACGAGGAGGATAGAATGTGAGAGAGAGAGAGAGGAAGGGAGAGGAGGTATCCTGGCAAGCGCCATATGCCGGAGCGCTCGTGTTGTGACCGGGCCATACCCTTCGCGCCACAGGACCACCCAGACGCAGGAGTGTCCTTGCTTTCTGGGACCTGGTTTGTATCATGATTGTCTGTGAGTGGATCGAGTCGACGCCGAGAAACTGACATAAGCGTCAGATACTGTGGACAGGGCATGCATGGTAGTGATGTCCGGTCGGCGTCTGTCGGCTTACTCCACCCGCTTCAGCCAGGCTGTGGGTTTTGCTGACAGGTCAGCGCGGGAATCCTGTGAGAGATAGATGAACATCAACCTTCAGAAGATCCGCCCTATGCCGTTGAGCCTTGTAATGTTGCCCTATCCGGGTGCTTGCCAGAGAACTTGCGAAAGGCATCGCCCATCAAGTTGTTATTAGCCAGATATACAGTAATTTCACCAGAGCTGCTGTCACTCACGACCTTGCTTTCGTGCTCCTCGCACCATTCCACATCATCGGGATAGTCAGTGAATGGTCCAAAATCCATGAAGCTGGTGCATCGCTGTCAGCATCTGCAATAACTGGATGGATAAGCCTTCCGTATCCACGCACTGTGGTTGCATAAACTGGACTAGCTCAACAAGGCCTCTGTTGACGAGTACAGGAAGATGCTCAACCAGCAACGGCTTCCACCACGAATGATCAGCGGGACGTGCAGCGACATCGAGGCGAATCTTCTCCAGCTTAGGAAAGTGCATGCCCTCGACGACTTCACATAAGCCAAGGTGCATCCGACCTAAATGTTCGAGGAACCGTTCAGGCGACTTTCGCAGTTCCTTCCGAGTGAAATAGAGTCCGAGAACGCGCAGATTTTTGGCTGAAAATGCCTTCAAGAATGTGGGGATTCTTGCCATGTGAACGTCGTAAGGCTCTGCTCGGTTCCGGAGTCTTCCCGGGTACCGTAGGTACAGGTTGAATTGTTGGAGCATCGGCATAGGGCAGGCACGGAAGACGTCGAAGGCTTGGAGATCTATTCGGAGAGGGGGAGTGTGTCGTCATACCAGGGCCACTACCACTGCAGACAGCGGAGGCACTTACTGTAACGAGGAGAGGTCAAGAAGTCGAACACGCGCATGTTAATGTCGAGCTGCGTGAGGTTGTACCCGAAAATTTGGAAGATGAGGGTAATAGCTGCGGGTAGGGAGTCTTCTTGTTGTCCCATACTCTGTTGTCAAGGACCTCAGTGACATCAACAAAAAAGACGATACTCGTGGGAAACGAAACGATCGAGGGAGACACGGAGACATACCGAATCGACTGTGGTGGCTCCATAGGCCAGATCTAGGCGACGCGCTAGAGGTAGCGATTTGCACTTCTCGAGATAACGCGGGCTTGCGAGTGGCAAGGGACATTGCCAGAAAAGATCGACCAGTAGTATATGAGAGAGATTGGGGAAGGGGCCTACGAGAAGGTAGAAGTCGGATATATCCTTGATGTATAGAGTGTGGATATACAACCGTGTGACCGTTGTTATCCGGATATGAGGCGAAATGAAGAAGCGGTGAGGGCGAAAAGGATCTGTCTGACCGGACAGGGTGATCGCCCGCAAGGCAGGAAGACGTGCGGCTATGACGTAGAGATAGAGATCACAAATTGACTGGAACCCTTGATGAACATACGGAACTATGAGTTCCAAAGCCTTGATGAGGGGGAGTATATGTTGGTACACATTGAATAGTGGGCGATGCTGGTAGAGAGCCAGCATGTCCTTCCTCCATCTCCAGAAGACGAGAGTGCGGAACAGCAAGGCTTGGCTCTTGGGCAGCCATGCACGGCACACTAGGCAACATGCACGGTAGTCGTGGTAGAGAATGCCGGCGGGGTAGGGTGGCTCAGCCACATATTCCAGAATGAGCTCGACAAGTTCCAGGGGGAGTGTAGGCGACATTGAGGTCTGATCAAGAACGATCGAGAGGACGAGGACGTCGTCGACCTGCAATCGTCGACGCAACGTGCGTCGCGGCCACGATTGCGTGGACTGGTTGCGCCTCGGGGTCCCGTGGCCTGCGCCATGGCTTCTTCATGGGAAACGGCGAGGCCTCGGAGGGAACCGTTATCAATGCGCCCGGTATCAGCCGCCAAGGGTGGTTCATTCACTGCGAACGTAGACGGTCGGGCCGCGGCGAGAAGTCGAGGGGACAATACCGGACAAAGACTTTGTATAGCCCCCGGAGAGCGTTTTCAGCACACGATGTTCAGCTCGCGACGGTATATATCCTACGGTGTCGCGGACATGTACAGCCAAACGTTCTAGTGCAAAGTGCTTGGTCAATGTCTCTATCGAATCCAACCTCCAGAAGTTGGCTCACCTCACTGTCTCGAGTATCTCTTAGGCTGCTATTTGAGTCGAGAATGTCGAAGGGCACGAAGTCGAAAATCCAAGAGCGCATGATCTGCTGCAGTCGTTCGCAGTGCGCGCGGAGAACATACACAAAAGCCGGTTGCAGAGTCGCGCGCGCGCGCCAACGCGGTCAGCGATTCACGGTCGCGTTGCGGAGTTTGGAACACGAGACGCGCCCGCTCCCTCCGCGGGTCTCAGTGGAATCTCTCTTTCTCCCACTCTGAACGGACACAACATGTCGTCCGTCATCTCCGCCATCCATCAGGACGAGAACGGCACGCAGAAACGCCCTCTTTCAGACATGCTTTCGCAAACGTTTGCGCCGTTCGATCATCACTCGAAGGTCGTCGCTCCTTTCGACGACGAGACCAAAAGAGATGCCGAGTTTATCGAGAGTGCGTATATGCTGTCTCACATTGGCATGTACACGCTACCATGGTATCTGATATACAGAGCTCAACACCATGCTCCTGGAGCTTATCCTCGAATTCCACGCGTGGTCTGCGGCACGTCCGATGTACGAGAGCGACAAGACCGCGGACACGCTGGAGCAGGAAGTCAAGGCTCTCAGGGAAGCGGAAAAAGACCAAGGCAGGTCCCTCCTCTCTTCGACCCCGTCTCCGTGCACGATGCCCGCCCCCGGCTTTGTCGGTAGGCGGACCGCGCATATACCCGGGTGCACGAGCGTTGACCGTCCGGTTGTCCTCCCACAGAGCAAACCCGGCAACGGCTGAACGACTTCATCACGCGTATCAAGCTCGCGCTCGCTGCTCTTACTGGTCTTGCGCCCTGATGATCTGCCGAGGCTCTGACGTCGCTCTCTGGCTCTTGCTCTCGTTTGCTCTCTGATCTGCTGAGCCGTTCTCGTGCGTCTATTGTCTGTGGCTCCTGTGCATGCTATCGCGTTGTCTGTAGCCTGTATACCATCTCGTATGCTACATTCCCTCCCCGTGAATGACGCACTTGGTTGAGTGCATACAGCCGTCTTCGTTGTTCCCCGGTATACTCAGAGGGTGACTACACAACTTTCCCCCTGATGCCTTCCATTTGTATTGGTATGTCTCACCAGGGTCTAGGTATCAGCTGTTGTTTTGACTTGCTCACGGATCGCTGGCGATTACGAGTGTAGTAGCCTACCTTTACATGTCCTGTAGTAGCAACCACCAGGTAAACGTGTTGATCATGGCTCGGCGTTGTGCGACGCTTTTCTGTAAATGAGTGTTTCTCTGAGTATTCGGCGGGGGTGAGCAAAAAAGCGTCACCTGAGCGATTCGAACACTCGCGGGCAAAGCCCAACCGCTGGCAGCTATGCATAGCAGGCGATCCCGTTAACCACTCCGGCAAAGTGACCTGGCAGGCTTACGTCCAAAGACAGTTTATAAAACGCCACCTTGTAAGTGATACGCCTCCATCCGTTGCTGCTTGTACTTCGCCGCACCCTCCTCCCGGCTACGGTCTATCCATCGGCAGTCCTTGTACCCCTGCAGAACGCACACTAAACATTGGCTATATGCTGCTCAGCAATGGCACATGACTCTCAGCACTGTTCTTTTGTGCTTGTCGCCGATTTCGACATTGACCGTGGCGCACAGTTGACATACCAATTCCCTCAGCCACTGGGGACAGATGAGGGGTGCGCAAATCTACAGGCGGTCCAAAATATGCATACCTCACTCACATGGGCCGAGCTGCAGACTGCTGGCCAATTTGATGCTTCCAGATGGGGCAGAGCGGCAGCCAACGGACTGGACGGTCTTCTTCCTGAACCAGACGCCGTTCAACACGATCAAGCCCGTGCTCGCGCTGGACAACAACGAGGGGAGGGATGCAGCGCAGGAAGGGCAAAGCATGCTCTATGGCATCAACCTCGTCAGGACGAAGCTGGATAAGACGGCGAGGAGGTGCGTGCATGGTTCCTGCTCCGTGCGTGGTCGCGGTTCCGAACGACCATAGAGGTGCTATCGTTAAGGCCATGGCCATCGTGACGAGATACCCGTTCGTCCAGATATTCAAGGTGCGCGTGGAGAAGGACACCCCGTCACGTTGAATCCGCCACTCATATGTACTTGACTTGAAGCCGGTGCTGCTGCTCGCCCTGGACGACTACTTCATGAACCCATCCCAAGATTGCCTCGCACGCCTCTTTGACGCAGTGAACGAAATGGACTTCAGCACAATGCCCGTCCTGACGCGGTACGAAAAACTCATCATGCGCAACACCGAACGGCAGGACGTCATGATCGGCCGTGTCGAGGACTACTCTCACTACCCCGACCCAGGCACGGCCACGGCCACGCAACACGCCGCGCCTGCCAACCACTCGCGGCCAGGACACCGGCCGAGCAACTCGACCGACTCGCGCGTCAGCTTCGAGGACGGCATCCACATGCGCGGAAAGCGCGACAGGGACAGCGGCGCGCGAAACGGCGGGGAGAGCTACAAGTCCGCATCTGCGGTCCGGAGCCCTACCTCCCCGTCCGAAGCGTCCTTCTCCCTGGACGGCAGCGCGGTGTGGGTCGGAGATGAGAGCGGCTTGGACCAGATGGGCTTCGTGGCCACCGCCAGTGCCGCGAGCGCGAGCAGCAGCAGTGTGAGTAGCGTGGCTGGGCGTGGCCGGCGGTCGACGGACGCGTCCTCGTCGTCTTCGCATGGTGCGTATGCGCGTGGGGGAGAGACCGCGCCGTCCCTTGCGGGCGCGAGTGTCGCGTCTGCCGCGCTCAAGGATTCGCACTTTTACCACACCGCGATCAACTACAACGAGCATCTCCTCCCGGTGAAGGTGCCGCTGTCCACCTTCCCGGAGGAAGTCGGCGAGGTACGAGTTCAGACACTGACCTGAGATAGAGCTGATCGTGGGTTTCCAGGGCTCCTTGACAATGTTATGCACGACGTTCTCCCCAGCGATCACCACAATGTCGGGCCCGCTGCACCCACATTTGCATACGAATGGTGCATTGACACCGCCCGTCATCGTACTCTTCAACGCATTGGTCACTGGCAAGCGCATTATCTTCCTCGGGCACCACAAGCTCGCCGAGAACGTATCGAACCACGTCCTTGCTGCATGTGCGCTCGGGTCGGGTTGTGGGGTCGTCCTACGAGGCTTTATCAAGCGCGCGTTCCCGTACGCAACCCTCATCAACCGCGAGGAGTGGGAGAGCATGTGAGCGATCGTGTTCTCCTCATCCATGGTGGGTCTCTGAGCTGACGCGCATGTATTCAGCCCCGGGTATATCGCCGGCGTAACGAATCCGATCTTCGAAACGGCGGGCTCGTGGGACCTCCTGTGTGATATCGGGACGAACCGCATGGTCGTGTCGAAGGACATCCATATCAACCACCCCGCGTCGTGGTCGAGCTCGAATCCGCTCATCATCCGCACTGGCACCGTCAAGGCGGAGGGCTCCGTGGGAAGCGAAGAGGACGCCGTTAGGGTGCAGACGAAGGAGGGCGGGTCCGTGCAAAAGACCGAGTTCGCAGGGCGTCCGGATAGCGCAGACAACATCTTCATCGAGGACGTGAGCACCCCCACCCCCACTTCCTTCTCCTCACCGCCCCCGCGACATACTGATATCGCCCGTCGACACACAGGTCCTCGGCGCGATCGCGTCGCACTACTCCGAGGCGCACGTGCGCGCGAAGTTCATCGAGTACGTGATCCGCTTCGTGCGCGTCGCGGCGCGGTACGAGGAGGACCTGCTCGGGTCGACGTCGATCGCGTGGCCGACGGTGCCGTACAGCGAGCGCCCGGGCGAGAAGCCGCGGCTCGGGAGCGGCGCGTACTTTGCGGACGACGCGACGTGCGCGCGCGACCTCGCCGTGAACGCGACGCGCATCGAGGCGTGGCGGAGGACGGAGTGCTACAAGCTCTTCCAGGCGGTGCGTTGCGCGGGAGGCGCTGGCGTTGTGCTGGGCGACGTGATGCTGACTTCGGGCGTGGTGGTGCAGGACTGGAAGCATGCACTCGCGACGAACCCGATACAGGGCTTTGACCTGTCCCATCAGCTCTCGCGGCTGCGGTTCGCGAAGAACATGCCTGACGGGGAGGCCGAACTTATCTTCAGGACGATCGCGGAGAACCTGCAGACCTACGATCAAGTTACTGAGGTTCGTCCGCTTTCCGGACTTGCCATTACTTCGAAACTGACTACTTGGTGTTCGCTCGCCACAGCTCTTGGCATGGCTACCTCCCCACCTGCATGGCTTGCAGCCGCTCAGCTTCGGGCTCTTCCACCAGTCGGAGACCGTGCGCGACCTCACCGTGGAGCTCTTCAACGAGTTGCGGGCGTATCCTGTGCGTTGTTGGCGTGCATACTATGTTGCTAGACCATGGTAGCTGACCCCTCTCGGATCCGATGTAGATCGGCGTGCAATTCCTGCAAGCGCTCAACCACTTCCAGCGGTACGCGTACGTACGCCAAGCGCATGCGAAAGAGCAACGCGCGAAAGAGGCGAACGCGCTCTCGCTTCCGCCCTCTGCTGCGTTCATGGCGCGCACGCCCTCGAATCGGAGCGACTCTAGTCTTGGAGGAGGCTAGCTTGCTGGTCGTGGTTGTGGCGGGAGAGTGCGGATGGGCAAGGGCAGGCGACAAGCCGAGTTTTTGTATACCCAATATACCAGCGTACGTGTGGGGCGGGCCTCGCGGTAACTTATTAGTCTGTGTTTTGATGTACACTATGGGCCTCATCATGCAAAGTGTGGTCTCGATTACTTCTGTGAGCTGTAGGTGGCCCATCCAATCTCATCAATACGCGTGAGCTACATCGGGTCATAGGGAGCGAATATACAACAGAGCAGGTATACAACACATCGAAGATCAGCAACACAACACAACATAGCAATACGAGGCGAAGACATCATACGAATGAAGGAAAGCATAGTACCACGATCAAGCAACGACCCCCTTCTTCTCTTCCCCATGCACATTCCCGTAGTCCGCCCTCGTCATAACTCAGTGAGCACCGGATCCGTGGGGCGTCGCATTCTATGGGTGAACCTCCGGACCCGTGCAGGCACCTTGACATCCCCCGTGAGCATGCGTATCGGCGCAGAAGCCCTCACGTCCGCCGTGAACCTGCGCATCGGTGCCGTGAGCCTGCGCGTCTGCTCCCTGAACTCGCGGACGGGGATCGACGCCTTGAGCTTCGCCATCCTGTCCGGAAAGTCTTGGACCAGCTCGCTCTCGACCGCCGCCCAGTCGCCGTTCATGACCACGAGCAGGACGAGCACGGCGGTGATGAGCACGGTGGCGGAGGCGGCGACGCGCGTCCCGAGGGACGTTTCGCGGAAGCAGAGCCAGAAGATCGCGGCGCAGAACGCGATGAGGCTGGATTGGTGGGCGGGGAAGGTCGGTCAGTCTATGCGGCTCGCGCGCGGATCTAGGGGTGGCAGGTATACTCACGCCCAGAGGAAGAACGCGGTGGGGATGGCCAGGACGATGGCGAGGCGCTCCGTTTGCCACCTCGTCCGTGCACGCGTGGCGAGGTAGTTGACCTGGTGGTTGCAGTCAGCAACTTTCCGCGTTCTCGTTTGTTGTAAGGGGCTCACCGCTTGCTCTGTCCATAGGTGGGACGCCGGGCGATGTTGACGGGCGAGGATCGTGCAGGCAATGATGTTCCCAATGCTAAGCAATGTCGAAATGTAGCTAACCACCTGCCCGACAGAGCGATCCGGGGTGCCGACGTCGACACTTTGTATCGCAAGGAAGCCGACGTTGGCGGTGAGTATGACTGCAGACTGTGGGAAGAGAAAGTCAGTAGACAGCGAGCAAACGATGGATGAAAACCGACCGGGGTAATAGACGCCACCCAATCGCTCTGAATCTCGTCGATGAACTTGCGCCACTTCTGACAGTGGACGTGGTGGTCAAGCCATATCTCATCAAGCCGTTGCAGATAGATGCTTGGTGTGAGGAAGAGCAACCAGGAGCAGATGGTGAAGGTCCACGAGGACTGGCACCCATGTTCCCTTGGCGAGAATATGCTCCGGTTGGCCGTCCGCGCCCATTTCGTCCCATGCAGGTTCTGCTCATCCGCGTGGGCTGTGAAAACGCACCATCCTTAGCTTATGCCTATAGATGAGCTCAAAAGTATGTGCATACCAAGGAGAGATTGTATGCGGGCTGTCATCTAGATGAGTGTACCGCCGACACACGGACGTACTATACCTCTCACCGATCGTAGCCATAACCTCCGCGGGGACATCTTTGTCGTCTATACGTGCAATCGTTTAACATGCTATCCCCTGTGTCAAAGAGAAAGGCCTGACCGTCCTCAGGGTGGAGTTCCGCTAGCAAGTGAGTGTATCGGACCAGGTCTTCGTCATTGAACGGCACGCAAGAGCTATACGAGGTCACTTTGTCTATCAAAGTGATGGTTTCACGCTTAAGCCCTGCCGAATATAACAGGATAGGTGCTACGCACCACAACTGCGCCACCATATCTCAGAACGCAAACGCGAATATTGGGCTTTTTTAACGCGGCGCTTGTGAGGAAACATTTGTATGTGATCCCTGCACTGTCCGTTAACGCGCGAGTGCGACCTGAGCTTATGGTGAGAACGTTACCAAAAATGCGCCCGGTGTGAATTCTCTGCGTTAAGGAGGACTGTTCAGCCGCTGTACGCGAACAGGTAAATTCGATACTCACTTAGTTGGCGCACATGGTCATACACGGGGACATTGGCATAGATGAACAAGAGGTCAACCGAGACCTCGGTCAACCAGAAGATCTCCTCCTTCTGCAAGTCGCACATGTAATAGCATGCCACCGGGTCTCCAACGACATCCTCTTGAATCTCGAGAACGATGTCGACGTTTTCCCGAGAGAAGTCGGGAAGTCGCTTGAGCGCCTCGTTGATGACATCTACTCCCTCTTCAATTTCACGGAGCTTGTCTGGGTCTCCCAAGAAGGTGTTCGTGAAAAACCGCTGCCGTGCGCACATCATATCTCGGTTTGGTCCCGGCCCACCTCCAAGAAAAGACCAGTTCGCACCTCAAACTGAAAGTACAACTGCCCGTCCGGGTGGACGTATTCCACCCAACCTCTCCCGAGCTGCTGGGAACTACGATGGCGCTGCAACGTCCAGCTACTGTGGACAGCCCAGCAAATGCGAACACCTACCATGAAGTGAAACCGTTCATGGCAGGGATCTCCTCGATTTCCTTTTTCCTATCCGGCTCCTCGTCACTGTGGGTGTTCAGTGCTCATGGAGAACGTCAAGAACGAGTGTGGAATCACGTACAGATAGCATCTGTTCTCATATCGGTTCTGGACGAAGAGGGACACCTCCATAGGCCACAGATAGTCCACTTTCTTGCGCGTGGTCGTTGGGCAGAGAGTGGTGGAACCGCAACCGCCTTCCGGCGAACCCGCCACATCGGCGTCGGGCTCCGCCGTCAAGGGGAGGCCCAAGATGATCTGCGATGGCGATGCTGACGTCGTCTTCCCGTCGCTCGAAGAGGAGGCAGGACTTGGAGGCGAGTAGGAGAGGGTTGGCAGGATATCCAGAGGATCAGCATGCTGTGACGTGAATAACCGCTGGGGACTCTCGGCTTCCGCAGGCTTCCCAGAATCTGGTGTCAATGGTCGATAGTCGGTAAGCCCGGACTCCGACTGCATGACGGTGCCCAAGGAGACTTCAGCTGTAAGTGTTGGGGTCGGGCGACGTCGAGGTACAAGGTATGACGGTGGGGAGTAAGGAGGAGGAGGGGACTGAGCGTGGACGAGTGCAGGGTAAGGCGAGGGCGTTTGCCGAATCCTAGGACGCCCATGAAAGCATGGCATACGTGACTGCTTCCCTGGCCCTCTTTCTCAGGCTGTAGGCCACCATGCTCTGAATGGCTTCCAGCACAAAGACAACGTCTCCGCGCTCATATGATACACCTGAAGCTGCGTGACGTTAATTGGTTCCATCTGAATATCTGCGAAGTCGGCAAAAGGGCATCGTTGCAGGCTTTTGGATGTGGCGGAGCGCCCTGAGCTAGGCAGCGAGGAACCTGTGACACCTACCGAGAACCGAAACGCACCCTACCCTACGCCCGCAATTCCTTGATGCATCGCCATTGGTGCGGACGAAGCAGGGCACGTTTGCAGAAGGACGTCCAAACGCCGGGTGGGTGGTCACGATCCGTCAATTGAGAAGCACACGAGGTCTGGGTCCGGTCCGAGTAAACAGTCAATTTTCAGTGAGGCGATACAGGCGTGGGAGTAGTGCAACAACGTCCAGAGTAAGAGCTCCTCGCCGCCTCCCCAGCCCGAG
The DNA here is from genome assembly GCA_022606195.1 of Trametes polyzona. NCBI lineage: Eukaryota > Fungi > Basidiomycota > Agaricomycetes > Polyporales > Polyporaceae > Trametes > Trametes polyzona. The sequence goes on along the minus strand of JABYQF010000011.1, from coordinate 574,771 downwards.
GTACGAGGGTGTCTAGTAGAGCGCAGAGGAGTTATGACCGAGGAGCAGGCAGACCGGCAGAAGAGGCTCCAATCTCCGTGAGCTCCGTGAGCGGGTCCAGCTGGCCCTTGTACTGAGGGAGGTACGCCGCGTCGGTGTAGGGACAGCGGACGGCGGGAGAGCCCTTGTAGATCGGGGTGAAGCTGGCGCCGCAGATCTCGAACTCCGTGAACTCGTCGTAGTCGATTTCGACCGCATTTCTTGGGTTACGGTCACCAGCAGCGATACGTTGCCGGGCCTAAGAAACATGTTAGACAGTCACTCACTGCGCATGAATGATTAATGCTAACCTGTGCCACAATTTTCGGGTCGGGGTTGAGGTCAAGCAGCCTCCTGGCAAACTTCGCTGCAGTTGCGTGGTTGTTCGCCTTCGCGAACACGCCAATGGCGCTGCGCAGAGCGATCTGGAGGTGTGCAGGCTGCAACTTGCAGTGCGTGAAGTACGCTGCGAGCTCCAAGCTCCGGCGGACGTTGTCCGGATCCTCCTGCGCGACCCTGCGGCGCTCGATCTCGAGGGTGACGCCGAGGAGGTACTCCCTCGAGAGCGTGACCAAGTCGCGCCACTGCAGAACAATATATGAACAGCAGACCCAGAGGAATCATACGCACATACGCACCTCCTTCGCCTCGTTGTCCGACGAGATCGGCACCAGCAGCAAGGCGCGGAGCACAGAGCGGAAGGCAGCCTGTGCTTCGGGAAGCTTGTTACCAGAGACCGCACGGAAGCCCTCTGAGAGTTCCGAGCGGATCGAAGCAAGCGTGCGCACAGCGACAGGGAGAACGCGACTAGGGGAAGATTCTTCGGGATTACGGCGCAGGTGGAGCTGGAGTGGGGGAAGGGATGCCATGGGAGAGAGGTATACGTGCGAAGAACGATAAATAGAGAGGAAGACGGGCTTAAGTTGTGCGAAGTTGACGATACCGAATTGACGGCTGAGTAGCTGTAAATCAACATTCAGCCGGGTATCTCGGTATCCACAATGTTTTCAAACAAACCTGCATCGCGGTGTCGAAGGAGCCTGCAGCAACATGGTCTGCGGCAAATGGTGAGTTGCGAGTCCAAAGCTCGGTTTCGCTGACACCAGGGGTGGCGCCTGCGCCGAGATCGGGCTCCTCCTCAACAGCCTCCTCTTCCTTCTCAGCATCCTCGGCGTCTTCTGCATCAGCGTCGAGGTCCCAAGCACCCTCCTCCGCGGGTATATCCTCGCCGGCCTCTTCCTCCTTGGCCCAATCGTCCAACGCGGCGGAAGCAGCGCCGGTGCCACCAACACCGTTGACGTACGGGGCATCTGCACCACCCTCGAGGCCGTTCGCGAGTGCACGGTCGAAGAAGCTCTCGCCAGTAGACAGAGTCGGCCAGTTGAGGTTGGTGGTGGATGTCACGACGGGTGGTGGCTTCAGGGTGGACTGTCCAAACGAAGGCACATCGTCGACATCCGCCTCAGTGAGCCCGGCCGTCTCGAGAATTTCGAGCGCGACGTCATCTAAACCGTTCGTCTTCGCCGTAAGGTAGGCCAAAGAATCTATGCTAGGGTCAGCTTCCTTCGCGTGTGCTGCACGGTACACATTGATACGCACACATCCCGACGTCCTTGAGCACCGCAATACGGCCCTGTATATCGCCAGCATAGAGCGCGTTGTGGAACCGCGACATCGGATCCCCGCGAGCGTCGGCGATCTTTTGCATCTTCGTGAGCTTCTCGGTGCTGCCGGTAGCCAAGTATAGGAACGACAGGCGGTCGAAGTTCTTCGTACGCTGGTACGCCTTCTCTACAATCTATGCCCTCATGTCAGCGGATATGAACGTCCACCACGGGTTGACCTGTGGTGGCTTACCTTGTGGTTACCTTGCTTCAGGGCCTGCTGCGCAAGGCGCTCCCAGCAGTCGGGCCGATCGATCGCCTGTGCTGTCTCTAACGCTACATCGAGGTTGCCGCATTCAATGGCGAGGTCAAACCGGGTATTCTTGTCCTGGACGAAGTGAAGCGCGATCTATGGAGGTGCAAGTGAGACACAAGCCCACGTGGACGGCAAGGCACGAAGGACACACCTCCGGGAAGCCCTTCTGCTGCAAGTACGCGATGATGCTCTGACCCAGGAGGTTGGAGGTCCGGATAATGTACAACATCTCCTCATGGTTGTTGCGCAGCAGTGCAAGCTTGAAGCGATACTCGGTGGGGTCGATGGTGATGGTGCGCGGCCGTGCGGAGCGGTCGAGGCAGTGCACGGTCTTGCCCTTCACGCGGGTGAGGTAGACGGGGTTGTCGAGGGTGCAAATGACGCCGTGGTCGCTACAAAGCTATTGTAGCGAGGCTTAATGTAACAAGACCTGTGGACTCACCCTTGTGCGAGACAGTACTTGATGTGGTTCAGCGTCGAATATATGAACACTCCAGAGTCGTCCCAAGCACCAGACTTGATGCGGATCGTTTCGTGGATCAGAGTATGCTGCGAAAAGGTCTTGTTCGCAATGGTGATGGCTAGACACTACTATGTCAGCGAATGATAACTACGTAACATACGAACTACTTACTGTGCTTGCTCAACAGGGCGACCAAAGAGCCGTCGGCGCTCCAAACCACATACTTTACTGGGGGCGTGGTGATCTCTGCGAGAGTCTTCTGCTGCTGGATGTCGTACAGGACGACCGAGGATGCGGAGCTAAGGATGAGGCTCGCAGTGCCCCCATAGAAGATCTCGTTGGTCTGGACAGGTGGCTTGATGCTCTTCACGACGGAGTTCGACAAGTCTCTGACCTCAATCAACTGCTCACCAGAACACGGTCAGTCTGATACACAACCCAGGGGGAGAGATTTGAGATGTTCTGACCTGAGTAGCCTTGTTTAGCACTGCGAACCTGTTCCTGGCTACGAAGATGGCGGCTTGGCCGCTCCCGCGCTTCCCGTCGGTCGAGGAGTCCTTCAGTTCACCGGTGGAGTCCTTGGGCAGAGAGGACAGTTCGTACAGTCCATTATCAGAGGATATGGTCAAGAGAACAGCACGCTCAGCAGGGTTGAAGCTCAAAGTCCTTGGGGGTACATAGGGACTCCCGAACTTGCGGACGCTGAGCAGGCCGATATCCGCGCCCGTAGAGATGTCGTATGACCGCACGTACTTGTCGCGCACATAGTATACCGTGTCACCGTGGATTGCGAACGCCGGGCGCTCACGCTCCAGCTTGAAGACGATCAAGCCGTTGTCGTGACCTATACATATTAAGTGGGAGGCATTACCAATATATGCGCTTGACACGTACCGGCAGCAAACAGGTTGAGTTCTGGGTGCGCTGCGAGGACCCAGAAGCGATCATGCTCGCGCCTGAAAGTCTGCACTGCGGAGCGCTTCGTGAGGTCCCAAACACGTACGGTCTTGTCCTCGCCGCAAGACACGATCAACTCGTGCTTGGGATGGAAAAGCGCGGTAGAGACATTGTTGAAGTGTCCTCTGCACGCGTCAACCTCCCAAGCCTTCGTCTCGCTCATCCTCCATATCTTGATTTGCCGGTCGTCCGCCGCGGACACAATGAGGGGCAACGTAGGGTGGAAGGACGCCCAGTTCACCCCGCGGTCGTGACCCTCCAGTACATACTTCACGGTGGAGAAGTTATCGAAGGAGTCAAACGTGCCAGGAGCGGAATTGGGTGTGTTCTTCCGGAGCCCAGAGATATCCCAGACACGAACAGTCTGGTCTTGAGAGGCTGAAACAATGAGATCCTCCTTGGGGTGGAATTGCGCAGACATCACATAGTGCGAGTGACCAGTCAAGATGGCGATGCAGTTACGCGAGGTGCTGTTCCAGATGCGGATCGTTTGGTCGTCCGAAGCAGACAGCTGCACAATGTCTGGTTTGTCCAGTGTTACAGGACCCGTCATGGATACTACTCACAATCCACGGCATCTCATGATGAAACTGCACGGTACGGATGTAGTCCAGATGACCGTGCAGAGTGAAGAGGCAGCGTCGGTTTGTTGGTCGGATGTCTATAAACTGTTAGACGGCACATGCACAGTAGATGACGCTACTACTTACCCCAAACCTTGATCTTGTAGTCATCTCCACCGGTACAGAGCAAAGCTCGACTGGGGTGGATCGCAACTGCTCGCACGGGGCCTAATGGCGCAGTTCGGGCAACCGGCAACCTTTACGAGTAACGGTATACGCACCTTCATGCTCCTCGAACCTGTCAACCAGCACACCCATTCTGTAGTTCCATAGTTGAACGCTTCCGTTATGTAGTGAAGCCGCAAGCAGGGGTTGTGTCGGGTGAAACGCGAGTCCTTGGACCGGAAAGCAATCAGAAGAGATGCGTGTGCAACGCGTTCACAGTTGAGCACACACCTTTGACCCGGTTGCTTTTGGACTCGAACTTCGTTAGCATGACCGACATGTTGCCTGCGAGCCCGGCGGCCAACGACGCGTTCGAGAGGAATGAGGGAAGAGACAAGTTGTGGCAGTCGGCTACGCCTACGTGGAACTCGATTTCTCGCGAGTGACGACCGTTCACATCAATGCGCTGCCCGGCGCTTGACCACTCTGTATGCTATCGGACATAATTGCTCTAGGCTATCGTTATCAGACATGATACCACTCAAGTCGCAACATTTGCCTGATAAGATGACGCCGAAGAAAACGGCTTCCGGACTTTGACTTCGTCCACCATCTTGCTCAGCTTCGCCACCTGTGCCGTCTCTTGTATGGATCTTACTATCTAAGGTGCTCTGGAGAACTGGCTACTGTATCATTGAGTAATCTTGGTATAATTGGGCGACTCGCATGGGCGTCCTAGGTCTTGCTCCATTTCTGCAGAGAACTTGGTGAGCGTCCTAAGTCCACGCTCGCATTGTAGATTGCAACCTGACTATCACCAGCCCCGAAGTCGTGAAAACCTTGCCCGAAAGATTGTCGTCGCTATCAGGGAAGAGAGTTGTAATGTACGGTCAGTTGTCTCCAGCGGACTAAGGCTCCGCTAACAAACGCAACAGAGATGGTACTCTCATTACTCAGCGATTCCATTTCGCACCTATTCCACACCCTGCTCGGCATGTTCTCGGCTGGTACAGGCTCATCAAGCACCTCCAAGCATCCAATGTACAAACGATATGTGTCTTCGATGGGAGAGAGCGCAGTGCCGCGAAAGGGCAAGAGGTGAGTTTCTGGGCAGCTCGAATTCAGTCTAAGTTGAACCCAGGTATCTATGCCTATGTACATCACGAACATTGGTGATTGAATTGAACGTAGCAGATGTGATACTGATTACCGTATCAGGTAGAGAGACGTCGCAAGGATCGCATGCTCACGGCTGTTCGTGGCGCATTTGAAGCCGAACGCCTATCGAGGCTGCGTCGACTAAGGCCGTTGTTACAATCATGGCGGCTTCCTGGGGGAGCGTCGCAAGCAGCGCAGCAGTTGGCACTCCTCAAAGACAATATAGGGAAGCTAGATATCCCCCTCAGCGTCGTTATACCTCCCGTGCGAGCCACCGTTAAACACCTGGAGGCCGAGAACACCATCCTCGATCGACACGTCCATCCCAACGACGGTAAGCTAGCAATCCTTGGTATTGGAAGCTCTTACGTTCTCATGGTGACTAGTAGGAACTAATCTGGACATGCGAGCGGTTCCAGAGTCCCAGACCTCGCTCGAGTACACAGCACCTTCCACAGATGTCTCATCAGAGAACCCGTCTCTCGATCTCAATCGCCTCTACGAGGAATACCATCATAGCATCCCTCGCATTCTATCGCTGACAGAACTGGCGACTTCGCAGTCCTCCCACGAATTATCAGCAACTACAAGCGTCACAACGGAAGAGGTTGGGGCGGAGGAGGTTGAAGACGCTAAGCTTGAGGGTGCGCTGTCAAAGAGCCAACACGGCCTCACACTAGACGAAGGCAGACTTTGGAATGCACTTGCCAACACGGAGAATCCTGAGGACGCCGAAGACATCGTGAAGTGCCTTGTCGAAGAGCTCGAGTCCAAGAGCGCCCTTCTCTCAGAGTCGTATGCCCGTCGCACCCATGGACCCACGTACGAAACATACGCACAAAGCAAGGAGATCCTCCATGCGATGGGAGTACCTTGTATTGAACCCTCCGGACCCTACGAAGCGGAAGCGCTGGCGGCATCCTTGGTAATAAACGGCTATGCCGACTACGTCGCTAGTGAAGACACTGTGAGTCCATCCCTCGTCGTCTAACGGCTTTGTTTGAATCCTTTGGAAAAGGACGTACTGGTGTACGAGGCCCCGCTCCTCCGCAACATCGCAAGCAGCACAGGTCCACTTGTGCTCATATCCGGCGCCGACGTCCGCGCGGTATTACAGCTCGACCGCGCACGCTACATCGACTTCGCCCTCCTACTCGGTACAGACTTCTCGCAGCGGATCAAGAACGTCGGCCCTGCCCGCGCACTCAAGTTCATCCGCGAGTACGGCTCGATCGAACGCGTCCTCGAGCATGAGCGGGGGTATCCCCCGCGTATGCCCCCCGACGAGTACCTGCAGCAGGTCGAGCTCGCGCGGAGCGTATTTCAAACGCTTCCGCCCACGCCCGACGAAGCGCTCTTGGAGCGAGGCGATGTCAACGAGGAGGCTGTGTGGGCGATTCTGGATAGGCACAATCTCCACCGCTACGTTGCAGAAGACCGGGACTACGGACAGGCGCTCGCTGGGAACTACTTCTCTGACAACCCTGCGGCGTCATAGTGTACATCACGTCGGTGCCCCGCATGTCCCCGTATACATGTAGCTATCTAATGATCATACCTTGGACACGGTAGTGCCCTAACGATGTCGTGCCCCAACCTGATATGGTGCGAGTGGACCAGTACGGGACACTCTTGGGAGTTTCGGTGCGACGATTATATTCTACCAAACGAAGTGTGCCACCTTGTAGTGAATGCGAGACTCGTTGCTGCCCCCCCCCCCTTCAACTATCGTTGGGTTTCGGAGCGAAAGAGCGCAGAGGTTCGTCGGTCATAGCAATCATGTCACGCAGCTGGAATACTCGCTTACCACCCCTTCCCCTAGATTTCGGACCGTAAGTTCTTCGTAGAGCATATAAGCCAATTTTTGGCAGGTGTGTATTTCGTTTACTGCGTACGCTCTCTACTCATATGCGATTAGGCCACCTCATCCAGACTCTGGCTTTTGCCGCGTTCGTGGCGACACCGCTGGGATGCACGGCCGAAGCGCCTTCATCCGCGTCTCTTCGCAGCGATGTCTCACTGCTCTACAACAACGACCTCGACCGTATGCACTGTTCGTCTTTTCTTTCCTTAACAATAACCATACCTCTATGATCCAGTGAGAAGCGCAACCACACACCGGAGTGCCCTCTTGCTGTCTACCCCCAAGTTCCAACGCGATGCTGTGAAGGCCTGTGCCGAGCTCGGGGAGACTCTTGTACCCGTCAACAAAACGTTCTTTGAGAGCGACCTCGTGCCCCTCCTTCGATACCAGGTCTTCCTGGAGAATTTCTCGCCGAGTCAGAAATTCTGGGTCGCGAACGAAGGGCGCGTTTGCCAGGTGGTCAACGTGCAAGGGGTGGTTAGCTCCTCCCTGACGTGCTTCAGAGCTCTGCCTGCCCTATGCTCCCAGAGCGCGAATTTCCAAGCACCGGCCACGGCCAATACATCCATAACAGTACATTCTAAGAACCTTGCCATCACAGGGTAAGTGGTATGGGCATGTTTACCGGCCAACTCTGATCTCTGTCGTATACTTCAGCTTCCGGGACCAAACGTCCTTCAAGTTCCTTGGGATCCCGTATGCGGACCCACCCATGAGGTTCGAGTACCCGACGGCGTATACCGGGAACAAGGAGATCGACGCTCGAGACTTTCGTTCGCCGTGCGTCCAGATTGGAAGCCCTTCGGGTAGCGAGGACTGTCTCTTCCTCAATATCTGGACCCCATTCATCCCCGCCACTGGCAGCCGCACGCCCCTGAAAGCGGTCATGTTCTGGATCCACGGCGGCGCGTTCACCATCGGGACGGGGAGTGACCCGACGTTCGACGGGAGCAGCCTCGCCTCTCGCGGCGACGTCGTCGTCGTCACCATCAACTACCGTCTCTCGACCCTCGGCTTCCTCGCTCTCGCAGACGGCGAGACAAACGGGAATTATGGAATCGCGGACCAGGTCGCGGCGCTGGACTGGGTGCGGGAACATATCGCTGCGTTCGGCGGAGACAAGGACCGCATCACGATCTTCGGGCAGTCGGCGGGAGCCACGTCCGTGCGGGTGCTCATGGGCTCTCCGAAGGCGATCGGGAAGTACGCCGCGGCGTTACCGATGAGCACCTTGGGCGGCGCGAATGTCGCCGCACCGTATTCGCATTACTTGACCATCCCGCAGGAGGTTGCGCTCGTCGCGGACCCAGTCGTGGCTGCCGTAGGGTGCAACGGGACGGGGGTTAACGTCTTGGCGTGCCTGCGCGCCCTAGACGCCTCCCAGCTCGTAAGTCCACCTCCGTCCACGACGTGCGTGTCTGGTATAGGCGGTCAGGACTGCGCTGATCACCTTTTCACCCAGCTTCGGCGCCGCCGTCGTTGTCGATGGCACGTACGTCACATCCGCTCAGCTGCCATTGGACGGTTCAGGCCCTGTAGCCAACGTACACACGATGATGGGATATATGCGCGACGACGGAGCTGCCTTCATCAGCTACCCGGTCAGTACGAGTCGTGCATGCGAGTGGCCGCTCACGATACTGACAACCGCGTTATCAGACCGACGCAAATTTGACCGCTAGCCTGGCTAACGCTCTACTTGATACCGCGATCGCTGACAGTCCCCTGTTCCCGGTCCCTCCGAGCCCTAATGCGACGCTGAACGTATTCAACGTCACCGCCCGTGCTACAACCGACGCAGACGTCCGATGCATCGACCAGGCCACGGCGTTCTCAGGCGTCCAGCACGACGTCTTCAAGAGCGTTTGGTTCTACGAGTTCAACCGCAGCTACCAGCCACTCGGCTTCGATCCGAACGTGCGTCCCATCGCCAGACTGCTCTCGACGTCCGAGTCGTTCATGTCTAATGCAGTTCCCCGTGTGCGACGCCCCCGTGACACCCGAGCATCCTCTCGGGGACCCATCTCAGGAGTACTTCAAGTGAGTGAGCGTCATGATGATGACCGGGACCGGGACCGGAGCCCAACCTTCGTCACGTTACAGATGCCACTCGGGCGAGCTCTACTACGTCTTCGGCTCCCTCCCCGCGGATCGGCCGTACCGCGACGACGAGGACCTGCCGTTCATGCAGCGTATGGTCGACGTCTGGTCGTCTTTCGCCCGCACGTTCGACCCGAACCCCGACCCGCGCTTCCTCGCCGCTCGGGGCTTCGTGGCCACCGCCGAGCACCTCGAGAGGGAGGGCAGGTGGGAGCCTGTGACGAAGGCAAATATATACGGGGCTCCGTTGCGCGAGCTGCAGTGGCACAGCGTCATGCTGCCGTTTGCCGAGCAGGAGCAGTGTCAGTTCTTGGGCTTTCCGTTATCGTTCTATGGGTAAGGTAAGGAGTGCCCACGATGCGGCATGTTGGAATGTCTCAAGGATACAGGGGACTTGGCTAACACGCCAATCATAAGGGCGCATGCTGGAAATAGGTTGCTAAGAGGCGGCGGGACGATTCCCCTCCGTTGGTCAGGCTGGGCCGCCGCGGGGATTGTACAATAGTTCAGGCTAAGTTATTCTACCTGCAGTACCGGTATGTCGGTGGGGGTGCGAGTGAATGAACTTTCCAATGTTTCGTGCTTTGCTGTGGTCACAATCAATCATGCGGCGCTCAATGTCTGAACCGTCCTCCAGGCTCCTCGCGTGTTACACCGCTATCCGGGGGCACACAGGCCTCGTGCCCTTCTTATCACCTTGTGGTACCGGTGGCACCTGGCCAACTGCCCTCAAACCTGTGGCGAATTACCCTCTTGAGCAACTGATACATTCCTGTATGAACAACATGCACTCACCAGCGACGACTCTTGGTTCTCCGGTCCCAACGAGTACCCCACTAGGTGATGAGGGGGATCGTGAGTGGCGGTGCTGCCACTCAGTACCACGCACAGCACAACGCCAAGGTAGGACTGTGGGTGTATGCTGACAGCGACATGTAGCGACGTTACACACGCACGCGCGACGGTGCACGCCATATTAAGGGCCTGTGCACCGGCCTCGCTCGGCACGGATATCCCTCCTCCCACAGCTGTCGGCACGAATCCGCCAGCACTCGGAGGTAGCACACAGCTGTGCTTGCCAAGTAAGACGGTTGGGAGAGAGGCGTTAACACCGCGTCTTGTTCCGCCTTTCAAGGAGGATATTGAATGGAGCGGCAGTGGCTCGGTGCCGGTGCCTGTGACGCGCGCGCCCGCGGGGCGGCGGCCGACCTGAGCATCCCGTCCCTGGACGGTGGTATGTTTGCGGACCGAAGCCTGCAAGATGCCCGCACCGGCACACGTAATATCGTTCCGGGGCGTCAGCAGACGGCAGGTTCGATGGCAGTCATTAAGAAGATGTCGGGCAGATCGGGCGGGTCGGATGGCTTCCAGCGCCGCACTAACGTCTGGCCAGGGCTGGTCGAGTGGCTGATGATATCGCAGAACGATGCTCGATGTCGATAGCGGGTACAATCTGGCTTAGTATGTCTCATACGATGCGGCGCACGGTAGCAATGTTGTACCATGGTTAGCTAGACTTGATCAGCGAGGCTGTTCCATGAAGACGGGTGTATTGAGCGGACCTTTGTGTCTAATCCTGATGCGTCCTTACGCCGGCAGTCCGGGGTTCTTCAGCACGTCCTGGGACGTCGGGAAGCGCGCTGCAATTATGCGCGTGAGTGTGGGCGCCGCCAAGGAGAGCCCGGGGTCGAGCAGCGCACCCAGCGGGCATGCATCGCCACCACGTGGACTTGCCAGATCGAGGCATAGATCCGCATCTGGGTCGGCCACCCCGGGGAGCTCGGAGTGCTGCCGATTGGCTCCGCCCGCCCGGGGCTGAAACGAGGACTGTGATTGGCGGGCGGGCAGCCGGGATGGCCGAGGGAGCTGATTAGATTTCGCACGACGGTCTGTCCATCTTGACGCCCGTCGACGAGGAGCGATCGTTGCGAGTCGGAGCACTGAGCAGGGCGTGTCCACCCTCGGCTTGTTCTCCTCCTCGTCCCTTTATCTTCCTTTTTCCATGTCCTCCGCCGGACTTTTCCCCCTTTCGCTGCCTCTCTCCCCGCAGCAACGTCCTCTCCTCGACGCCCCCCAGTGAGCCATGCTGTCGCTAGCGACAGCCAGTCTGGTCCTCCCGCTCGTCCTGGTCCTCTACTTCTTATGGTCGTTTCTCCTCCTCCTCTTCAGGCAGGCGCGCTCGCCGCTGCGCCACCTTCCTGGACCGCCCTCAGCCTCTTTGTTTATGGGAAACCTCCAGGAGCTCCATGACCAGGAGAACACAGGCCTAGTGGCACGCTGGGCGCGCACCTACGGCAACGCCTTCGTCTACCGCGGCTTCATGGGCGGCGTGCGTCTCATGCTTGTCGACCCCGTCGCGATCAACTACGTCATGAACCGCGGATACGACTACCCCAAACCAGACTTTGTGCGGGACAGTCTGGCGAGCATGGCAGCGGGCTACGAGGGCCTGCTCACCGCCGAGGGCGAGATGCACCGCAAGCAGGTACGCCGCTTCATGACACGACCCGTGGGCGTCCCTTGTGTTGAAGCTGTTTCCACGTTCTCTTCCGCCACTCGTGCTATTCGCGCCCTACTTTTAGCGCAAAATATTGGTGAGTCGCCGTGTGTTCGTGTGCGCTCCCCCCGTTTCTGTTTTCCCCATGTTCTGCGGGCCACGTACCGGTGTGTCGGACCGCCGTGGAGACGCGCACACGTGACCGCGCAGCACACGCTGTACTGGTTTGCCGTTGGCCCGTTGCGCGTTTCCATCGTGTCGCCGTCGTCAGCTTCTCTTTCCTCTCCGTTGTCGTTCTTGGCAGACATTGGGGGGCCATGCTTTGGGCTACCTGCATCAGCAAGCCTCGCAACTTCTCACTCCTCGTGCACCTTTGCACGTCTTTGTTGATGCGATGCCCGCTGAAGCGGAGCACGGGTAACCCAGGAGTGGCCTATTGAGCCGCAGACTGATCCATGGCGGCGGCCGTGTTCCAAATCTCCTGCCGATTGGTCAGTTTCATTGCTCCTCTGAGTTGTGTAACCCCGACGCAGCGCTAGCACTGGCGGCCGGCAGGGTAGTCAGTGTTACTCATCCGGGGTAGAGTAAATGCGGCTTGCGAGTGCTCTAGGGATGAGGCCCGGACTCAGTACACTACGCAAGCGCAGCTGCGGCTCATCTCCCGCCGACCACAGCACGCTATTTGCTTGTGATAGTCTGTTCATGAGCCTTCACCAGCGTTCCCCATCCGTCCGTAGACAGGGCATCTGGTTCGCAACGCTCATAGAAATTGCGGCTCACGGCCGGTTGAACTACCCGCACCGAAGGCTCTTTGCCGGTCTCTGCGTACGCGCAATGTCGGGTTCTCCCTCGCAAAGAAAGGGCGGTGGGGCATAAACCCTGGAATAGGCGCGCGGGGAACGCCCTCATGCCCGGTGAACGCCGTACATGGGGCAGGCCGATGCCTATTTGGTCAGAGGCATAGCACTGTGTTACATATTTCGCTCCTTTCCAACCGATCGTCTTCCTCAAAACGCCTGTGCCGCCCGGGACATGAGGCTAACCGTTCATACAGAATCAGGCATTCTCTGCTGCCCAAGTCAAGTCATTCACCCCCATATTCTGGGAGAAGGCCGTTCGTGTAAGTGGTTCATCCCGGGCGCATGGTAACCGCTAACACTGTAACAAGTAGCTGAGAGACATTTGGCTGGATATCACGGCCTCGCCTCTCTCATTCTTCACGCCCGCAGATCCTCTGACGACTCAGGAGCCGACCAACGGAGCCGTCGCCGCTGATCCAGAGCCTGCCACGACAACTGTACTCAGTCCATCTGCACTGACGACATCCTTCCTCCCCAACCCGTTCTCGTCCTTCGTGCCGTCAAAAGCTTCACCGCCATTCCCCTCAACGATCAAATCCCGACACGCTGCATTGCCCACGATCGAGTCGGTCAGCGCCCCGTGTAGGCTCGACGTGCTCCCATGGCTGGCCCGTGCGACGCTCGACGTGATCGGCGCGGCCGGATTCGGGTACGCATTCAATTCCCTCGAGGCGGCTGCGGAACGGCGCGAGAGCGAGAGCGAGCTCGCGCGCGCATTTGCGGTTATTTTCTCCACGGCTCGCAAGTTCCGTGTCATGACGGTCCTGCAGGTGTGGTTCCCGGTGCTGCGCAATTTCGTGAGTGCTTCCCCCTTTCTTGGGAGAGATATTAAGCGGTGCGGGGAGGCTGACGGGAGACGCACTGCAGAGGACCGAGAATGCGGCCATGCGGCAGGCGACGGCGACGATGCGTAAGATTGGGACGGAGCTCATCGAACAGCGGCGTGAACCGGTGCTGGCGGAGACGGAGAAGGCCGTACATGCGTCCGAGAAGACCGACGCTATTGAGGGTGACAAGACCGCCTTGGGGCGTGACCTATTGAGCGTGCTAAGTACGTGCTCGTTTATGCTCTCCAGCCGCGTGTGCGAGCTAATTTTGCGTCCACAACAGTCCGCTCTAATGTCGCCGAAGTTCCGACGCAGCGTATGTCGATGAACGAGATTCTCTGCCAAATCTCGACCTTCCTCGCTGCCGGCCACGAGACGAGCTCGTCTTCGCTCACTTGGACGCTGTACGCACTCTCGCGGAACCCCGCCGTGCAGGCTCGGCTGCGCGACGAGCTGCGATCTCTGCGTGTGCCCCCAGGCCTCGCAATGGACGGTACGACGATCACACGGGCCAACACGGCGGACAACACGGACCCACACGCGGCGTTCTTCGAGCAGATCATGCAGCTGCCGTATCTCGACGCGGTCGTGCGCGAATCTCTGCGGCTGTATGCGCCGATCACGACGACGATGCGCGTCGCGGGCGCGGACGACGTCATCCCCGTGGGCGCGCCGTTCACGGACCGGCGCGGACGCGAGTGCCCAGAGATCCGGGTGCGCCAAGGGGACATCATCAGCATCCCCATCCAGGCGCTGAACAAGAGCACGGAGGTGTGGGGCGACGACGCGGAGGTGTTCCGGCCTGAGCGGTGGATACAGCCCGGGGAGGGCGGCAAGCGCAGGGCAGCGGTGCAGGGCCTGTGGGGGAACATGATGACGTTCGGCGGCGGGACTCCGGTGAACGGCAACAGGTCCTGCATCGGGTACCGGTTTGCGCTGAGCGAGTGCGTCCGTCCGCGCTTCCTGCCCCCCGTGCGGTTCCCTGACCATCCGTTTCACGTTTGCGCAGGATCAAGATATTCTTGTACGTGCTCGTGCGCGACCTCGACTTCTCGATTGACCCGGCGATTGAGATCGAGAAGAAAGTCAAGTGCGTGTTCCGCCCCTCGTCCGCTCTCGTCTCAGTCCGTGCTGATGCGCAAGTGTGGTTGGACAGCGTGTTGACGCGTCCGAGCGTGAAGTCGGAACCGCATCGCGGGAACCAGATGCCGCTGTACATCCGCCGTGTACTACCATTAGATGACGGATGCGAGGATGGCCGGATGTAGCGTCCCCCCGTCGTACCGCATACACTTGTATTCTCTATCACCTTGCACATCTTGTCCGCGGACTGCCCATGTTTATACCACTATTTACATCTGCATAATGTATCGCGCAGCGCTCTGGAGACCAAGCTTGTACGTGTGCAAGTGCTAGCACTACTTGGTCCCTGGGGGGCATCACTTGAAGTCGGTGCACATCAAGATCAGTCGTGCTTGAGTTTGATAAGCTTTGAACTGTATGCAGCTAGAATCCGCTTATGGAAGCATTCTAACGGAGTGTAGAGTTGTGGCGCTCAGCGCTGTTCCGGACTACGACCAACTTCCGACCATCAGCTTGTTCGACTTTCAACAACGACTGCGACCGCATTCATCTTCCGTACACGGTCCGAACAAGGACACACGTACTCGGCGCAGGGAACACCACGGCGCATGCAGGTCCAGGGGTACGAGCATAGCAGATAGTAGGCGGCTAGGGTCACTGGCTTCATCTCCCGAGGTGCGATGCATCAGCTTCGTTCACATGGTTAGTCGATAGCTCACCGTGTAGCCTATATTAGACAGCGGGGCGTTGTGAGAGAGAGACCGTCGTCCCCAGCTTCGCGTCCTCGACCCGCGAACAATGGCGCAAAGCGGCTACTCCGCATTCTACCAGCAGCAACCCGCGTATCCGTACCCTGCCCAGGTCGCGCCTCCCAGCCCCGCGCAATCCTACGATCCACGCGTGCAGGCTCAGTACAATGGCCAGTATCAGAACTATCCATACCCGCAACCCGCACAAGCCGCGCCCCAGCCGGGATACGCTCCCAGTCCGATGACACAACGACCACCGTCCAGGGTCAACCCATCTCCATTGCCGCAGAGTCCCGGAGGGCAGCTTCCAGGCCAGCCGTACGGGCAATACTACAGACCCCCGCCGTCACCCCAACCGTATGCCGCGCCGCCACTCACCAATCCATACCCCTCGCCAGTATCCCCGCAGGCCCCCCAAATGAACGCGCCTCAATCGGCGCGACGACCATTGCCCGATCCTCGAAACCTCCCTCCTGCGCCTCAAAGCGCGAGTCACCCTCCGACTATTCCACGACCTCCTCCATCGCCCCAACCCACACACGCTACGCACAGGCCTACCCAGTCAGTACCGTCGGTGTTCCCGAGCCATCCTCCTTCGGCCGCGAACGCGTACGCGCCTTCCAGTCAGGCACCATCTCCGACCTCTAGTGCATTCTCGACGACCTCGACCAGTCCACCGCGGCCGCTTCCCTCCCCGCGACGAACGGGGAACTTCAATCTGCCATCCTCTCGACAGCCCGAAACATTGCCTGCTCAAAGTCCCCCGAAGCGGGCGCTCCCCGAGCCCCAGGCATCTCCGACGAGGGAGGGGAACGTCAGCAGTCCCGAGCCCGTGCCTGCATCGGGACAGAAGTTTGTGCCACTATGGAAGCGCGCACTGCCTCAGCCGAGCGCCTCGGGCAGCCGTGAGCTGCCCGCGACTGCTGACGGCAGGCAGCAGAGTGCTATCGAGCGCCGCAGCACCGTGTCCACCAGCCGGCCGCTTCCGCCGTCCCCAAGCAGCGCGAGCCCGACGGTGGGAATACCGCGAGACCCGCTCGCACGTGCTGGGACGCTCCCGCCGCATCTCCAGCTCCCGAACCTCCCGCCTACTCCTCAGTCGCCTTCGGGGAAGCCTCCGGGCCCTGCACCGACTGTGAGGCAGCCCGAAGCGCCTCCAAACGTGAACACCTCCCCGCCGTCGTCGCGTTTCGTTTTGCGCGAGCGGTCGCGGACGCTCCCTCTTCCGTCTGCCGCGCCCAACTATCCGCTTCCGCCTCAACCGGGAGCACCCGCCTCGCCTTCGTCGTCGCAGAATGTTACTGGTCGACCTATTTCTCAGTCTCCGCTGAGCTCTGACGACGAGGAGCTGACCAATGCGCTTCTAGAACGCCATCCTCGTTCGCCTAGCCCGCAGTATGGAATACGTGACCTGCCGCGGAACCCTCAGGCACGATCCAGCGCGCCCGCACAACAGTCCAACAGTAATGTAGAGGGGACGCCACGAGCGCGGCGGGAGTTACCGTCACCTGCGCCCACATCGCACAGTGCGAGTGGACTGCAACGACAGAGCGGTGACACAGAGTCGAGTTTGGCATTCCGTATGGCAGCGACGTCTCTCCAGTCCGATCGGTCGACCTCGCCGTTCCGACCTGGCCATGGGCACTCGAACTCGGTATCGGGCTCAAGTCCCGCGCGGCCGATGCCTCAGCCTCCTGCTAACGCTCAGCCGGGACACGATCGACAGCAGCAGCCACAGCCACCAGCACAGCGTAACGTGTGGCCTCCCACTCTTCCGCCTCTCCCGCGTGCCCCTGCGAGTCCACAGCCCGCGGCGCAGTCGGCCTTTGCCCAGACTCAACCGCGATCCCGGCCGCTCCCTACGCGCTCGAACACGGCCTCCGGGAATTTGCCGCCGTTTGCTCTGCCTCGTTCGCCGCGTAAGGTGGATCTCGACCTGAGTCTGGACGATGCGCCGCCGCCGTCCCTCAGGCGTTCCCCTGCACCACAAACATCGCGATCGCCCACGAGCTTCGCACCACAGCCGCCGCAGATGGGTAGCAGGGCGGGCACTGCACCCGCCGGCGCGCAGTTGCGCCGTGAACCGTCGGAGGCCGCATCGGTCATCTCGCTCTCGTCCTTTCCCCAGCCGCCGACTCACGAACCACAATCCCCGACCAAGTTTGGGTTCCGCCCGCCGTCGCCCTCGAAGGCTAGTTTTGCGCCGTCTCCGGCTAGAACGAACTTCGGGGCTCCTTCTCCGACTCGGCCTGGGTTTAGTCTCCCGTCGCCCACGAAGTCGAGCGTCGCACCCCCTTCTCCGCCCAAGCCGAGCTTCCGGGCTCCCAGTCCACCCAAGCCGAGCTTCCGACCGCCTTCGCCTGCGAAGCAGGGCAATTGGTCTTCTTCGCCGACAAAGACGCAGTTTGCGGTTCGCGCACCGTCCCCGACAAAGTATAACCCGCCCGCGTTCACCCAGCCCGATCGGTCTCAGCCTACCCCCAGGATCCCAAAGATCTCCTTCCCGGCTAGTCCGGATGGCGATAGCGACGAAGACGATGGGGATAACGGGCCCGTCATCAACATCTCTGGTCTTGCTGATTCCGGGAGCAGAGGAGCCCCCAGTCTTCCCCGGATCTCTTTCGGAGACGACGATGACCGCGATGACGGGATTCCCAGCATCAACATCGGAGGCGTCGACGACGGTCCATCCATCCCGCAGATATCGCTCCCGGGAGAATCGTCCTCGCCCAGTCGCGAGCGCAGGGACCGGCCGCAGACGCGGAAGATCCAGGAGACTCTGGCGAACCCCCGTCTGGAGGCCGCGAAGCGCAGCGGCCTGGTGTGCGGTGGCTGCGGCGGGGCGATCATAGGGCGCATCGTGAGCGCGATGGACATGCGGTGGCACCCGGGCTGCTTCCGGTGCTGCGTCTGCGACGAGCTGCTGGAGAACCTCAGCTCGTACGCGCACGATGGTCGGCCGTACTGCCATCTCGACTACCACGAGGTCAGTTTGAGTTCCCCGTTACCTTCTCCGTTCGGTCGGTATGCCCCGCTCACCTTCTCTCTCGCTAGAAATTCGCCCCAAGGTGCTACCACTGCCAGACCGCAATCGTCGACGAGCGGTTCATCACGCTGGACGACCCCGAGCTCGGGAAGCGGACGTACCACGAGCAGCACTTCTTCTGCGCCGAGTGCGGCGACCCCTTCCTGCCGCCCTCTGCGCCCGGTGCGCCGTCGCGTACCTTTGCGGGCGACGGCGAGTTTGCTGTCGGTACCGAGGACGACGTCGGGTTCACCGTGTATCGCGGGCACCCGTACTGCGAGGCGTGCCACGTCCGGCTGCGCATGCCCAAGTGCAAGAAGTGCAAGAAGAGCATCCGGGACGGTATGCAGGCCGTGGAGGCGCTCGGCGGGAAGTGGTGTTGGGAGTGCTTCACGTGTGCGGTGCGTCTCCATTCCCCAAGATTCGTTCAAGGCATGCAGAACTGATGATGTACGCCGTCGTGTCGTCTGCAGAGCTGCAACAAGCCGTTCGAGGACCCGGCGTTCTTCCAGCGGGACGGCAAGCCGTTCTGCGAACGCTGCTTCAGTATCATGATCAGAAACGAGATATAGTTGTGCTTTTTGCCCGCCAATTGGACGCGCATTGGCGATGGTGTCTTGAAGTTGATACCTGTGTATAGTTGCTCTTCGTCTTGATGTTGTTTTGGATATGCTTCCAACGCTGGCTAGAGAACTGGGACAACTGTGGATGTATACCGCTCCCTATATAGCGCTTTCTCGCCCTACTTGTTTATCGGCGTCGCTCTTGCTGTAGTCCATCGACTGGACTGCCTATACGTATGATTTGTGCATTGGCTTCTGGTTGTGTAACACGCGCCATCTTGAGGATACCCGCTACGTCTTATCTGCTTTGCATCTACGCATACGTGCACGTCCGTCACAGCAATGTTATATACAGCGCAAGCTCACAACTGCAATCATCTTGCATTATGGAAACAAAGGATGAGATAGTCGCAAACTACGCCCGCGGCAATTGCAGTGCAAGACATTCCCTTTACGCGGATTGAAGATACCTCCCGTACACGATCATCCATAGAACGTCAACGGGAAGCCCAAGAACTCGCACTGCTCCTGCTGCCCAGATGGCAACATGAGACTGTCCCACTGCAGCTCGCGCACCGGGGCCCTATGCAAATTCGCCTTCGTCACCGGCGCCCACTTCGCCTCCTTCGCGAGGTGCTGGGCGGTGCTCGTGAAGCCGCGGGCGGCGAGGAAGCGCGGGTCCGGGTTCGGGTTGAACGTGCGGGCGAAGGAGGACCAGATGTCGACCATGCGCTGCATGAAGGGCAGGTCTTGGTCGTCGCGGTACGGCAGGTTTGCGGGGAGAGAGCCGAAGACGTAGTAGAGCTCGCCGGAATGGCATCTACGTAGACGAGTCGGTGAAAGTTCTCGCTCGGGCAAGTAAGGGAGCTTACTTGAAGTATTCTTGAGCAGTGTCTCCGAGCGGATGCTCGGGGGTGATGGGTGCTTCGCATACCGGGAACTGCGCGCACGTACATCAGCGAGTAAAGCGTTGGGAAGGCGCGTACACTCACGTTGGGGTCGAACCCTGGTGTCTGGTAACTACGGTTGAACTCGTAGAACCACACGCTCTTCAGGAGGTTGTGGTTGACGGCCGAGAATGCGGTAGCCTGGTCAAGGCAGCGGAACTCTACGTCCGTCGTTACGCGAGCGGTGACATTAAACACGTTCAATGTCGCATTCGCACTCGAGGGGACCGGGAAGAGAGTATTGTTGACAACGGTGGTGTTGAGAGAGGCGCCGAGTAGGCCAGCAGTAAGGTTCCCGTTAGACTGAGGGGAGCGGTGAGCACGAACATCGACATATGCATGGTGCATCGATGACATACAGGGTACCCGATGAACGCAGCACCATCGTCGCGCATGAAGCCCATCATCGTGTGCACATTGGCGATTGGCCCCGAGCGATCCAGCGGAAGTTGGGTAGAGGTGATGAACGTGCCATCGACCACGAGGAACCTATAGATTATGAGCTTTAGCCAAACCTCGTGCGCATACATCGACCCGTACACATGAATACTCACCTTGCGACCGTCGGTAGATTGACCAACCTATGCGGGTCGACGGCACGGAGACACGACAGCGTGTCGATGTCTGTCTCATTGCACCCCACAGAAGCCAAGATTGGGTTGGCGACAAGCGAGACCTCCTGTGGGATCGTGTAGTACAACGAGTAAGTCGTCGCATAGTTCGCACCCGCCAGGTTACTCATCGGCACCGCCGCGGCGTACTTCCCAATCGCCTTTGGGGAGCCCATGAGCGCTCGGACAGACGCCGCCCCCGCCGACTGCCCGAAGATCGTGATACGATCCTTGTCTCCGCCGAACGCAGCGATGTGCTCCCGCACCCAGTCCAGCGCCGCGACCTGGTCCGCGATTCCGAAGTTCCCGTTCGTCTTGCCGTCATCGAGCGCGAGGAAGCCGAGGGTCGAGAGGCGGTAGTTGATGGTGACGAGGACGACGTCTCCGCGAGAGGCGAGGCTGCTCCCGTCGAAGGTCGAGTCGCTGCCCGTCCCGCCGGTGAACGCGCCGCCGTGGATCCAGAACATGACTGCCTTGAGGGGTGTGCGGCTGCCGGGAGAGGGTATGAACGGTGTCCATATGTTGAGGAAGAGACAGTCCTCGCTGCCGGAGGTGCTTCCAGCTTGTATGCATTGCGAGCGGAAATTGCGGGCGTCGATGGTCTTGTTCCCGGTGTATGCGGTCGGATACTGGAACCTGGCGGGAGGGTTCGCGTAGGGGATGCCGAAGAACTTGAAAGACGTCTGGTCGCGGAACCTACAGTACAAAATGCGGTCAACTTGATTTCTATAGCCCGGTATCAAAGGGGCTAATCACCCTGTGATGGCCAGGTCTTGAGAGTGTACGGTCAAGGAGGTCTTAGCAGCCGCTGGCGCGCGGAAGCCCGCGCTTTGAGAGCACAAGGCGGGTAGGACTCTGAGGCATGTCAGCGAAGAGCTGACTTCGCCATGCGCGTTGACCGTTTGGCAGACGCGACCTCCGTTGCCGACCCAGAACTGCTGGCTAGCCGGAAAGTTACGCTGGAAGGTCTGATAGCGGAGGAGAGGGACGAGGTCGTTCTCGAAGAACGTTTTGTTAACAGGCAAGAGGGTCTCCCCAAGCTCTGCGCACGCGTTCGCAGCATCTCGCTGGAACCGTGGTGAGGAGAGTAGTAGGGCGCTCCGGTGTGTAGGCGCGGTTGACACTAGTAAACCAGATAATTAGTGGACAATGAGCCAAAAAAGGTAAGGAGGCTTGCATTATAGGTCGTTGTTGTACAGCAGCGAGATATCGCTGCGGAGGGACGCGGGAGAAGGCACTGCGGCGGCGCATACTAGCGGCGTTGCCGCCAACGCAGCCAATACTAGCCCGGAGAACGAAGGTCCCAGCTGCATATCGTCCACAGCAAGTGCGTGAGCGTACTCAGTCCCCCGGAGTGGCGAGAGCGCGTTATATACCCCGTCGAATCCGAGAATCATCAACGCGAAGCCAGGTGGCAAACGAGGACCATGGGGAACACGAGATCAGCGCCGCCGTGTTGAACGTCCGACGGAGGCGCGTCCGCACTTGCGTGCGCTGTTATTGCGCTGCTGAGTCGTCCAGCGGGCGCCGTGGACGATCGGGAGCGCTATCAGCTGGTACAACCTCGGAGTTTTTTTGGGGGCGCGTGACGAGGGATCGGTGGTCCGTATGCTAGTTATTCTTGAGGGGTAACGTTACGAGCGCGGTTCGCTTGCCTTCACCAGTTACGAACGCATGAATGACCGGACATGCTTGCCTATGCGAGCGGGCCTGCAATCCCGATAGTGTATGTATGTCTTTGATGAACGGCTCGTGAGAAGATTTCAGGAGGGATTCAACCAGTCATAAAGGACGGTGCGCATGCACGTCCGTAGGATGCGTACGGGCCGTTCGGCGGCGTCGAAACCAAGTCAGATCAATATAATGCCTGCAGCGCATACAGTTCAGATATGTAACTAGATTATAAGCGGCTTTCGGGAGTGGCACGTATAGGAAGATATAGACAAGACGTACAATATACAGTAACACCGAAGTCCGGATACAAGCAGAGAAAGAAACCCTCAAGCCATCTCCACATCGCCCTCGACGGCGGGGGCCGCGGGCTTCGCCGGCCGGGACTGCACAGGGGCGTCGTCGTGCATAAACGACTCCAGTTCCTTGTCCAATTCTTCGGCAGTCTTTGGCTTTGCTTGTGCCTTTCGTCCGCCGCGAGCAGCAGCAGCGCCTCCGCGGGCCTTGGTACGCACAGGACCGACACCACCCTCTCTGTGATGATGGTCAGCAATTGCGGGGGGGGGGGGGGGGGGTGCATGTACGCGCATACGTACTTAGCGGCATTTTGCTGGGGCTTCGTGTCCCCTCGGCTCAGGCGCTCGATAAGTGGGGGCTTCTCAATCCTGTGGAGAAGCGAAGGCACACTGGCGCTTCGCCTAGCACCCTTCGGTGCCGGAGGTGGTGAGGTATCGTACGTGATTTCCATGGGCTGATCTACACGCGGTAGAAAGGCTTAGAAAACGGACGTGCAGAAGTTCATCGAAGATATGCTCACTCTTGGCCAATATGCCGTCGAATTGCCTTTTTGCCCTGGTTGCTTCGGCAGGGGTCTCAAACGTGATGACCGCAACTCCTGTTGACCGTCCACTCCGGTCATACTGAGGGCGCGGTTGGGAAGAAGTCCGATCGGTCTCGTTTCTTAGCCGGATTCGGTGCATGCGGAGTTTCGTACCCTGATTTGTGGTTCACGGACAAGCGTTCCAATCTGCCCAAATATTTGCTGCATGCTAGGTTAGCACATGATCATGAGACGCGAGGTTGAGAAGTTTAGGATATGGTGCTCGAGGTTTGCTGCTCCCGCTACCACCCAGTCATGACAAAGGTTTCGCGGAGTCATAGGTACCAAAGGGTCCCCAAATGGGCGTAAATCTTTCGCGGTCCCAAATTCGAGTATTGCGGGAAATAGGAAGGGGGCCAATGTCATACTAGAGTCATAACGCAGAAGCGGTATGACGCCGGTATAACAGGAAAATGGTATCGCGTCCGGCGGAAGTACACTCATGTTTGCCTTTGGGAGTGTTTAGAACCAGGCCACATACCGTCAAGTCCCTGGGCGTAACTTCGTAGTGCAAATTCGACACAATGATGCGCGTGTTCTGAATGGGGCTCGTTGGGCGAGGTGCCTTGTTCGTTTGAGCAGCGCGTGGTGCATCAGGAGCCTTGTCGTGCAGCCATTGCCCCTCTGTGCCGCGGGGACGAGGGGAAGGTCGCTATTAGCGGTGTCAGTTGAATGGACACGACCGCGAGTGCCGCAGGCGCGTAGACTGACACTGTACGGCTTCGGTGCCCTGTTGATGTTGTTCGGAGCCATTTTTCGTCAGGAAACAAGCGTCAGGAGAACACCAAATGAGGAGCAAGAGGCGGAGGACACTGAAGGGGGACAGCGGGGAAGACGTGGTGGCGGGAGGGAAGAGTCGCGCCTCGCGCCTGGCACGGTGGACGGTGTTTGAAGCGGCGACTGCACCTCTGCTCTGAAAAGGAAGGTGTTCAGGTTCGACGGGCGTCATGCTTATCTGTATCACCTTCCTCACAGTCGACCGAGTTGATCTAGCTCTTCCTGAGGCCGTGATACTAATGAGAAATTGCACTTAATACAATGGATGCATGTTGGACAGATTTCTTCTAAAGAGACTACGTATCATCGGCCCGCACGCATGGCCGCGCGCCTGATCATCACCGGCACAAGAGTGTCACCCGTGTCCCCGCTTGAACAATGGGGCTCAACTCGGCGTATCGTTGTGTCAGTGGCAGAAATTTTGCGTGAAGTTGACGAGGTCAAGTTGCACCCGAAAATCGTTGCAAAGGATAGTGGCGCAGCGTCCGTGTCCAGTCTCGGTATGCCAGGCACAAAGCGCCCACTGCCAGGCTTCGCACAAATATTGTTTCCTCAGAAATTGGGTCCATGCACCCATGGCGCAAGGTGTTGTTCGTCAGAAGCAGGGGTATTGTTTTCGCCTTCCCGAAAGGCATTGCTTTGTTGCTCCTTCGGCCGCGTGGCGGGCGTCAATGGCGGATTTGGCGGAGTCCGAAACTGGCAGCAGCAAAAGCCCGACACGCGAGGCATGTTCGACTTCACACCTCGACGTCGACGACGACCTCCGCGAGACACCCTTCACCACCGCCTCTTGGGCGCAGCTCTCCTCCACGCACATCCCCCTGCTTCGTGCGACGCCACCTGGTCGTTCGTCGACGTTCACCGCGCTACAAGCCATAGCCACCTGAAACCCCATTTCCCCACCTCGACCACGTCTCGTTATATCCATGGCAGCTACTACACGCAGTTTCGTCGTCTTCAAGGATGAGCCTGAGGCTCCGGCTCCTCCGGCGGTTGAGAAGAAGGAAACCCTAAGTGGTTCGTCCGCTACGTATGTCCTCGCCCCTCCCCCGGGACCTCTCCTGGTCTACGCCCCGGATAAGGAGAACATCGATCCTTTGACCGGTACGCGCGCCAACGCTGAGCAAGTGTCCGGCAAGAAAAGGAAGACGGCCTTGACCGTCAAGGCTCAAGCCACCTCCCCCACGAAGCGTCTGCGTCCGCTTGCCGAGAAGGCTGCGAAGAAGTCTGTGTCGAAGGCACGTGTCGCGGAGAAGAAGACGAAGCGTGCTTCGACCAAGCGTACCACCGCTGCGTCTCGTTCCAAGCGCGAGCCATCCCTCCCTCGAGTCACCGAAGAGAACGAGTCCGCGGAGCAGGCGGTCATCGATTCCAAGTGCAAGGACTTGACCGTCCTTCCATTGGCCGACATCTCAGAGGCTTATGATGTCGCTGCCGGGAAGGAGGGTGGTGCTGTTGAGACGGAGGAGAGGGTGGCTAAGGAAGCAGAGGCAGAGGTATGTCTGGTGATGCCACTGCATGCTAGCAATGCTCAACACGTCATCCATAGTCCTCTTCGATCCGCGCTACGAATGCTGCCGCCCCAACTCCAGTTGAGTCCGAACCTGCACCTGATTCGACGTCGCCTGCCCCTACTACGAACGCATTCTCGACGCCTGAGCGCAAGCGTATCTATTCGGCGTTCACGTTCACGTCGCCTTCCCCTGCCGGCAAACGTCTGGCCTCGTCTCGCGGGTCTGCTGTTGGCCGCTTTTCCGACGCTGCGCTGTAATCCGACCAACATCCATAAAGAAACCCACATAATCCCTATCCACGTCAATACTCGCTTGCGCAAACCCACTTCTACACCTCACGCTGCGGTCCATGCCCTCCACTACGCCCATCCATTACACGCAAGCCACGCTATATCTATTGTCATGGCTCAAAGGGTCGCCAATGGCTGACGCCTCGCGCGTTTGTATTTCTATTTCCGCATCTCACGGCATCTCATACCACGCAATCCACACCATCATCTCCACCTTCATCTTCATGTGCATAGTCTTTTCCTCTCCCGCGGTTCCGTTTTTTGTGCTCCTACTGTTCCCGCGTTTTCTTTATCCTCTTCAAAGCTCCTCCCCCAAACACAGGCTACCCTCCTATTCTTTGGCCATCATTCATCTCCGTTCCACCTGAACGTCAGTTGTGCCATGTCACCTCTCGCTTTGTCCCCACATTATGCATACGCATAGCATCCGCATTCTATAGCTGTGGACTCCATGTAGATGTGTATCGCACCCAGTCGACTTGCTATCGAATGACACACGTAATCAGAACCAAGCCTTGTGAATCTGAAAGTATTGGTCGCAAACCCCCTGCTTCGATGGGCTTGTCTTTGAGCTTGAGCTTGCACAAGGCTGGCTGCACACCGACTTCGTGCCAAACATTGGTATGACGTCATGAAGCAACTACGTGGAATAGGCGCTCATGCACATGTGATTCCCCAACCAATTATGGGCGTCTGTGTGTCCCCCATGAAAGCCAGATTGGGGGAACGCGTCGCGCTGCGTTGAGCCCTCTTCCTTCCGCACCCTCACCATCCTAAACTGCAACATCCTAGACCGCTAGACATGCATGAAAAGCCGCTTAGAGAGCGCAAAGTGCGCTCGGAAGACCCGGTACGTGCGCCGCTAAGTTCGTGGATGATCCCACACTCCCCCTGGACACGCGTTTTCCTCCTTGCAAGTGCTTGTTCGCCTCACTAAATGCGCGCATTTTTAGGCAAATGGGGTGAAAGACCTAAATGAACGCGTTACTGGCGCTATAGAGAATGCCACGCATGCTCATGCGGCGTCCGGGAAGCCACAGAGCAAGACGCTCACCTGGCTTGAAATTCCCGAATGGCAGCGAGACAACGAATATATTTTGACCGGATACAGGAGGTACGTATCTGGTGTTGACTTTGTCTTGTGTAAACATATAATTGCGCGTTAGTGTTGCCGTGCATAAGGTTGGGGATTCCCCAGCCTCATGTACTGCATCCTCGTGTTGTTGTTGAATCATTGCCGCTCTACCAACATATGTTGATGTTGGACGAGCTATCTAGAGGGTGTCTGTGCCGCACGAATGCTCTTAGGAGTGGAGTACACGCGCCGGAAACCAATATTTGCTCGTTTTGATCCGGGTGGGTTGATGCGTCTCCCCTTATAAACTGGAAATTGTGGCCCATTGACCCACGAAGAGCGTTGCGTCCCCGCCCTGTGACCTCCGTCCCCATTCGGTGCCCGATCTGCCCGCAGTAGGAGCGCAGCGCTCCAGGCGGAGATATTATCTCCACATAGATGCCGATGGCGCCATAGCTTATGCGCCTTTCATCGAGTAAGACGGAGATGTATGCCTTCTTGATGTACATGCCTCCGTGGGGGTACAGGCGGTCACCAAATGCATGCAGCCCCCAGGTTAGCGTAATATCCCTGCGTGCACCCTCCCGCTTATGCCTGACGGGCAGCATGAGGAGTACGCCGCTAGACGACCCTATTTCTCTGGTAGTTCGCCGCTCGGGGAGATGGACTCCTGCTCACAATCACGGATTCTAGAGCGACAGCTTCTTGGCGCGCATGCGCCGCTTCTGTCTTTGGCTGTGCGTATCGACCCGCTCCCTGCCATACAGACCCTGCAAGCGCGAGCTAGATCCACTGATAAACTTTGACGATCTCAGATTTGCATAATGAAACAGGTAAGCGGCACCTCCGGCCTCCGGCCAGCATCCGGGCTCATGCGACTGTGCTTCAGTCAACATCCACAGTCACCTCGGCGGCGCGGTGCTCTTCGCAGCGTTTCTAGTCAGCTTCCCGACAGTCTATTTCTCGCACTACGAGTCGACCACATGGGCGGACATGGCGGTGTTTATGATATTCCTCTGCGCGGCCATCTTCTGCCTGTTCTCGAGCGCGTTTTACCACACGTTCAGCGCGCATTCCGAAGCGGTGCGTCGTGGTGTTCGCGTCAATCCGTTGCTGTGCGGCTTAATTGGACCCGTAGGTAGCCGGTCGCTGCAACGCTCTGGATTACGCGGGTATCGTCGGTACGTCTACACCGGATCTTACGCCTCGTTGTGGTTGGCTGTTCATACCCTGACCCTCATTCCTTGACATGCTACCCCAGTGCTCACTGTTGGGTCGTTCTTCCCATGCATCTACTATGGGTTCTTCTGCGATCCCCATTATCAAACGTTCTACCTCAGCGGCATCACCCTCGCAGGCATCGGTAAGTCACAAGTCCTTGAACCTTCACGGGGCCCGAGGCGGGGCAGGCTACCTCATCGTGTCTTTGATACGCCCGCCTATGACGCTTGCGAACATCCAATACAAGTTGGTATGGTTACGAGTTGACGCTGACGCTACTCTATGGGACTCCGTCCGGTTGGGCTCTGCAGGCGCGGCATACATCGTGTTGAACCCGGAATACCGCAAGCCAACGCACCGAGGTGCCCGAACGAAGGTCTTCATTCTACTGGGTTTGAGCGGGATCATACCGACCCTTCACGGGCTCATCACCCACGGCTTCTACACGTTGTGTTACGAAATGGGCTTCGGCTGGCTGCTAGCTTCGGGTGCGATGTACATCGTCGGTGCCTTGCTATAGTGCGTGTCCGCCCACTGTCCCGCACTCGTTCCGCAGCTAACCTAGACCGTGCAACTAACCTCTCGGCACGCACACGCTCGCCTTCCCCCGCGACTCGTGTCCGCTTCTGTGCCGCCTATCCGCCATGCGGCTCGCTCTGAATCGTCTACACGCCGTGCCGCCCCCCTCCATCTCCATCTCCCGCGGACCAAACCTTGCCCGTCGATCTCCTCGGCCCTCGGGTGCCTGGACTCGCGCAGCGCGAACCGTATTCCGGAGCGGCTTTCGCCTGGGACGTTCGACTACTTCTTCGCGTCGCACCAGATCTTCCATTTCTTCGTCGTCGGCGCGGCGCTTGCGCACTACGCCGGCGTGCTCACCGCGTTCGACCACTGGCATCGCCGGCTTGCCGAGTGCCCCGCGCGCTGAGCCGCCGCGCGCAGCCATGTGTGCGTGTCCATACCTTATATGTATCTCCGCCGCGGGGTCGCGGCGGTCCGACGCTTACTGTATGCATGTGCACCCCAAACTTCCAATGCATCACTCCAGGGGCACGTCGGCCTGGCCAGACAACTGCACGCTCGGAAGCCGAAGCTTCCCGACTCTCATGGCGCGAACGGGAGTGAATTTGCCTCCGCGAAGAGAACAAGACCTCGACGGGCAATACTTCATCCTGAAACCGAAGTGCCTTGCTCGATGCAGTGTATCCGCGCGATGTTCAAATCGCCGGGGCGCCCTGAGCAGTGAGGGTGTCGGGCGGCGTCGGAGCGGGCTTGGATGGCCAGTGGCACCTCCCGTCTCTGCCCCAAGACTGTCCGTATGTCCCTTCAAAAGTCACTGTGCATTCCTGTGGCGTCGAGCTTCTGAGAACTTGACAATTTGAGTGCCCTTCTCGATGCACGGAAGGTTCTGGCGCGGCACCTACGCTCCAGGTGTCCACCAGGTTCCTGGACAAGGCGGTCCCGGAGGCGTCTTCTCGGCAGGGTCCCTCTCACCACCACCCCTCCTCTTGGGTGGGTTGATCATGAAGCGAGGCCCCTTTTCCGAGCTGTGGGTAAGTTTTGTGTTCCTCCGTGCACGGATGTGAGGATACTGTGATGTCCATGGGAGGTGCGGTGGGGTGCTAAGCCGAGAGTAGGCCGGCGTGCCGAATATGCCCCTCCGCTCAAATTCGGCTGCGATTCCGGATTCCGCCATTGGTCACGTCGAGCACTTGTGCTATTCCCGGATGGAGACGACGCACGGTCAGCGGAGGATCAAGCTACAAGTCCAATGAGTATCAGACGCTACTGCTTTGCAAAGCAATAAGGCCAGATATATACTGCATTTCATCCGACTGCGGTGCGTCCGCCATGAATCGCTCAGTCCCTGCGGAATGTTGTGCTGACTGACGCTTTGACAACGCAAAGCTAGACTGCGCGCGCCAGTACGCTGGTGGCAAACGAAACGTGTGCCACACAGGCTTTGGAGTGTGGCGTGACTGCGTCGTGCGAGATCCCCGCCTCTCGTCGAGGGCTCTCCATGACAGGCACGGCCATCGCATGATCAACGTCCTCGACCTTGTGCTCCGGTGCACGAATAACACATCCGCGCGGCGACGGTCGTCCAGGTAAGGCGAAGGCGAAGCTTGTGCAAGACTGCGCCGTGCTGCATCCGCGGCTCCGGCGTTACCCCCCGCGACGGGACGTCAGGCGAAGACGCCGCCACTGGGACGATCGGACGAGGACGACGTGACGGCGGCGTGGCCGAACACGCGTGCCAATGGGACCCGAGTGCGGTGATCGAGCACGGTGAGTGCTGGGCGTGCGCTGCTTGCCTTTGCCTAATTTGGGTGAGTAGAATCGATGTGCTCTGCCCCTCGGGTCCCCGCGACACTTGGAGCTCGTCGCGCCCGTCCGCGCCGCGCGAGAAAACAGCGCGATATATTCGTCGCCCCGCCGTCGTCACCGGCGACACGCAGCGCGCGGTGACAGACAGGGTGAAGACCACGACCCAGCCTCGCCTGCGGGTAGCGGGCTTCTGCCAGGGAATGCAGCATGCACCACACGGCCGGTTTCAGAAGGCATGCATCGTGTCTGGCTCGCTTGTCGCGCGTCATTCGTCATGACCATGGAGCCCATACGGTCCCGTCCGGGACCGCTCGAACCGCCTTCGCCCTGGGAATGCCCCCAAGGCCGCCTGCATCGCACGATGCATGCCCTGACGGGCCAGTGCTGTCGAGAACCGCAGAGCCCGCTCCTGTGGATTGCGCTCGCTATTCCTATTCCCAGCGCTCGCCTGGATTCTCACGCTACCATACTTACGCGATGTGCGCTGGTCCACGTCCTTCGCCGCCCCCGTTCGTTGAATGAGCCTGATAGTGCCGCCGACGCGCTCCCCCCGACGCCACGAGCAGGCCTGACACTTGTGGGCTCGGAAGCAACGAGTGCAATCTCGATCGACGAGTTGTTGAAGTATATTCGTTAATGGATGGCCTGATCCGCAGAGCCGATCGGCAAGGGCCGAGGAGGCAAGGGACCGGGACGGACGGCCACGGGGCTCGGGGACTCGGAGCACGCTTGATTACCTAGAATTCCCTCTCTTGTGCGTGGTCATTTCGGTGGTGGGATGGACCGCTCACCCTGTCCGCGGGGCCTGGCGTGCCAACAGAAGGTCGCCGTCTGCTCCTGAATTCCGAACCATGCCAATCAGAGCCCCCCGGTTTATCGTGCGCGTTTTCGGAAGAACGCCCTTGCATTTCTCCACTTCCTCCCCCGGCCGCGCCCCCTGCCTCTCTCTGCTCGCCCACCAGCTACACCATCGCCCCTCCCGATCTCACATCCGGCGGCTCGCTTGCGCCGTCTGGTCGCGAGCTTAGATCCCCGATCGCCAGAGGCCCCGTCCCTGTCCCTCTTTCCGTCCGTTTTTCCACATACCGTGCCCGTTTTCCTTTAAAGCCCGCCCTCTCATGTGCACCCATCACGAAGCTCTCCAGAACCATGTACCCTCTCGGTTTCCTTCCGTTCTTCTCCAGCCTGGTACCAGAATGGGGCGCCGTCGGCGCTGCCGTCGTCATCCCCATCCTCGTCCTCGCCCTCTGGTTCTATGCGATCCTCACCCGCTCGTCATCCACGCACGCCGACGACGTCCCCGTGCAGCTCCCCGGATCCTCGCTCTCCCATATACTTCCATTTTTCCACCGACGCTTCGATTTCATAAACCAGGGCTTCCACCTCGCAGGCCAAGCCATCTACCAATTCACCCTCCTTCGCGTACGTCCCTGACCTTCGAAACACGCTCGTTCTGTCAGCATGCACTGACCCGCTTGTTTCCCGCTCACACAGACACCGGTCATCGTGCTGTCAGGCGAGGCTGCCCGCCGAGATTTTTTCCAGGCCAAGGACCTCGACCTCACCGCTGGCTTTAAATTCCTGTCCGGAGCCGTACGTGGCCCGTTTTCGTGGTGTTCGTCTTGCGTTTGCGTTTGAACCTGACGTCTTTCGCTTCGTAGATTCCGATGATGCCGGGCGTGACGTCCGATCTGGAGGCCCGGCGCATCGCGCTCATCCACAAGCGTCTCGTCTCAACGCAGACCACAGACCGCCTCGCTCGTCGTGAGTGTTCTGCCATTCATGATGCGTTCACCTGCGGCGCGTCCCGTACGTACACGCAACGGCAGCGGCGGTTGTAGTTTCGGCCCCGTCACATGCGCATGACTGTCTGATAGGGCCCGAAGCTAACCGGTCTTCGGGCATGCTCACCACTACGCGAAGGTTTCGCCTCACTCTGTGCGCCGGCGGCACCGTGCGTGCAGGGTCAGAGTTGACAACTTGAGCGAGCCTGTCGCTGACAAACTTCGCGCCGTATCTCCCTTGGAAGTCGGAAGGAGCGCTGAACTGACGTGCGTGCGTACAGTGCTCCCTCAAATCTTGGAGGATTCCCGGCGCATGCTGGACTCATGGGGATTCTCCGGCACCGTCGACCCGTTCGAACGTCTTCCCGAAGTACGTGCCGCACGCCCAGATTAGATCACGCGCGCTCACCGGCTCCCCCGCCCGCCGCCACATAATACAGCTTATCTTCCAGACGACGGTGCGGTCCCTCGCGTTCACTGAGATCGCCGACGACAGGGCGGCCGTGCAGAGGCTCAAGGAACTTTACGATGTATTGGACACCGCGACAACGCCTGCGACGGTGCTCCTGCCGTGGCTTCCGGGTCCGAGCGCGGTACGGCGGCTGCTCGCGACGAAGCGCATATATGACATCATCAGCACGGCGCTCGACGCGCGTATGGCGGGCGGCGTCGCGCGCGACGATACGCCGCAGATGCTGATCGACGCGGGGGACGAGAGGATGATCATCATCGGGGTCAGTGCACTTTCCCCGTGGTTCTCTGCTTCCGGCCGCGCGCCCCCCGTCAGGCGGCGGCGAGCGCGCGTCGGCGCAGGGTCTTCGATGTATGAGTGACGTGCTCACACCTCCGCATCGCTTGACAGTTCATTATGGGCCTGCTTGTTGCAGGTGCACGAGCGACGGGCACGACTGGTACGTGTCTCCGCTTCACGTTCGCGTCCGTGCACGCTCGCTGACCCTAGCTCCCCCAGCGTCGTGGTTGATTACGTTCCTAAGCGGTGACTCGCACTGGAGGGCGAAGGCGGCGGAGGAGGTGCGGCAGCTCATTGCGAAACACGCCGCCGAGCACGCACCGTCCACATCCGCCCCGCCCCATATGGCAGAAGACCGATCGGGAGCTTCTCCGCACCTGCGAGGCCACGGAGCGCACGTCGCTTCGCCTTCATCTCCATCCTCCCCACCTCCCCCAACAGGCCTGTCCTCGCTCTCCGCCACGCTCGCCGCGATCCCGCTCGGCGCGTGGGAGGCTGAGACGCCGACGCTGGACGCGCTCATCCGCGAGACGCTGCGCGTCGCCGAGCCGCACATCGCGATGCGGCAGTACCTGCCCCCGAGCGCGCCCGACGGCGAGAAGGGCGCGGGCCCGCTGCACCTCGGGGGCAAGCTCGTGCCCCCGGGCGCATACGTGATGTACCCGTTCAGCGACGTGCACCTCAGCTCGGAGGTGTACAAGGACCCGTGGCGGTGGGACCCTGGCCGGCCGGAGATGAACCTCAAGGCGCCGTACGCGTACGTGGGCATGGGGGCCGGTGAGTGTGCTTATTTGACAGCGGATGCGGGCGCGGGGAGCGGGTGCGCGCGCGACTTCGGGCTCGGGTTCGTGTGCTCTTGACTTGTCACAGACGCATTCACGGACGAGCTAATGCGGCGTGGCGATCGCTTCCATGCTTCCCTTCCGCACTCTCGTCTCGAGCCCTCATGCACATGCTGACTGCCTATTTTTTTCGTGCGTGTTGCAGGGAGCACGGTGTGTCTGGGCAAGCGCCTCGCGACGCTCGAGCTGAAGCTCATCACCGCGCTCTTCGTGCTCGGCTTCGACGAGCTCCGCGCGGTCGACGCGCACGGCGCCCCGCTCGCGGCGCTCCCCCGCCCGAACTGGAACGACATCCTGACGTGCAAGCCCGCCGCGGGCTCGTGTTTCGTCCGCTTCGGACGGACAGACGCCACCACCGCGGCGGGTGCGGGTGCGACCCCGACTCTGTCGACCGCAGCATGAGTGGGGGAGGGGGCCAGTACATATTGGTGCATTGGTGCGGGAGCCCGCCTGCTGGCACGTTGCCGGGAGGGGGACATGACCGCGACGAAGACATATGCATGTCGGTCACGACTCACGATTGACGATCTCACGGCGTTACTTATGGGATGAGGAAGAGCGGGCGCCGCGCGGAGCCGGGGGGTCGTGCCCTCCGACGGATCCCGTCGCACAAAAGGCCGCGGCGGTGCCGCTGCGCTCGTGTAGTGTAGTAGCGGTCGGTTTTGATAGATGTACAGGTGCCGCCTCTTGTATTCTAGGACCACATCTTTAGAACGACTCTCACGATGCTTGAACGAACGTGCTTTGGCCGGGTGTGCGCTAGGATCATTCTCCTAAATTACTGGCGTGCCATCTGGGCTCCTTCCGGTCGCTGCAGTCTTGCGGTTGAGTTTGTGTACTACAGTCCTTGGGCGCAATTGATATCGTAGAGGTTAGGTAGTGACTTCCTAGAGGCATGGACCTCACAATGATGCTTACAATGGCTTAGGCTGTCCAGGCCAAGATTGCTGGGCGATGGGATGCATTGGCGTGAGGCACTTTCGACCGTCAAAGAATCCGCAGGTCCCGAAGCTCGCCGAGTCATGGATGTCATCAAACCAGCATAGAACTGCAACATCACGACTCGTACTGGCTTGAACGATGGCTCACCAGTCGGTGCTCTGCACGTCACCGACGCAACCGGCGCCGAGGTAACGTAAGTGCCATCCAATAAACTTCGCTCAAGGCAGCTCACCTAATATCAACGCATGTGGTGTCCGGCGTGGGCTGACGTGCAGCATGGGCCAAGGTAACTATAGAGCTGCCTTCCTTTCGACGTTTGCACGGTGTGTAAACATTCCTCAGCCATGGATGGCTGTTCGGCCCCGAGGGATCCACATGCTACAGACGACGTCGCAATCTCGTGTGTCCTGGCAGTAATGGTATTTGTGCGGAGGGGCTGAGAGAGGCCCAGGGAGTTGGCGGTGAGCGCTGCTCCTCATTCTCCCCCTCGGACATTTCGGCCTGTGATCGCGAGCTCGGGATGTCAATAGACGGGCCACAAATGCGAAGAGAACCATGATCTCCGTAAACGCCACAGAAGTGCGTGAGGATCGGTGGGACTAGCTTGAGTCTTCTAGAGCTATCCAGTGTCTGGAGCGTTGGCCGGCTCCGTGGGGCCTGGAAAAGCTAAGGACAGCTATATCGATCTCTTGGACGCCGGATCCGGGTAGGAGGTGTTGGAGGAGTGCGTCCGTAGAGATCGATCATGGTGCTAACATGCACGCTCTGGTGACGCAGTGGATTAGAGTATGGATCAGGATGTGGCGAGTGAAGAAGAGTGAGCTCACAGGAGCTCGCTATACGGCGATCAAATCGCCGGGTCCAGCGGAATATGGTTCACTACGCCTGTAAGAAGCATTTATGTCAGACAGTATCATCCTGCTGTCCTTCGACCGCTGTTGGTGTTAGAATAGCCGAGAACCCTCCGACGATGGGTCGGAAAGGAGCAGTGGCATTGGGCGAGGTCTCATGCGGGTGCTGGAGGACTGCAGGGCGCCCTCCAGGTGGTCCGCTCAAGTGAAAAATACGCACTTGTGAGTGCAAGAAGTATATCAGTCAAGACAATATCCTTGAGTGCCGAGCGTCACAATAATTCCGAATCGACGTGGGGCACACGGTCTCCCGCAGGAGGCTGTCTCCTGTGGCCATTCAATGCCTCTCGAGACTGATATATATTCAAAAACAGCTGCACCAGCACCGTAAATTGGATTGCCTGCGGCTTAGGCAGTTCTGTGTGTCAGAAAAAGCGGCCGCCGATCATTGAGCACAGCGGGAACCTACCGCTGCTCCAGGGATCATCAGTGACGGTCCCAAGAATGGACATCAATACGATCAATATGGACCTACCGGAGCCTACAAGAGTCGACAACGCGCTCATGCTGATCGTTCAGCCGCATGTATAGAGGCCGCACAGGGACGGTGCATACATAGTTCCCGACAGCGAAGACGGTCCAAAACAGACGAGGCGGGGCGCGGACACACAACTGATGCGACCACCTTATGGGCGCCCGGCAAATGCCGACCGCGCGTCGGGATCCAAGAACGATAACACCTCTCCGTCCTCACCACCACCACTGCCCCCGCCTCCGTCCTCGAGCTCTCCGTCGGCCTCGCTCAATTCCTTCTGCCACGCTTTGGCTCTGTAACGCCCAACCTCCGCCATGGCCGACGTCTCCGACCCGAAGATCGACGAAGGTGAGGAGCGCGTGCGCGGGGACACGACGGCAGGCAGCGCTGACGCAACGGGGGCGATCGTGCAGCGTACCAGGACGTCCGTTCGGACAAGACGGACACGAACTGGCTCCTGCTGGACTACGAGGTGCGCGCGCCCGATCCCCGCGCTGAGCGCGCGTCCGCCCATCTCGGCCCTAGCTCACACATCCCCGCCCCGCCCGCGTTCCCACCCCGGCCTGCCACGGTCCACGGTTACGGCTCCCTCGACACGCGCTGCTCCCTCACCCGACGTCTTGCGACGTGACGTCTGACACGACGCTCGATTCCGCGAACGCGGCACCGGCAGTCTGACCGCTCGGACAAGCTGCAGCTGACGGCGACCGGCTCGGGCGGCCTCGAGGAGCTCCGGGAGCACCTGGACGACGGGCGGGCGTCGTACGCGTACGTGCGCGTGCAGTACGCGAACGACAAGGAGTCGAAGCGCGAAAAGTTCATCCTCGTCGTCTGGATCGGCCCCAACTGCAAAGTCATGCGCAAGGCCAAGGTGCGTTCCCGCCTCATGTGCACATTACACGACGTCCTGACACGGCGTGCCGTCGAACAGATCTCGGTACACTCGGCGGACGTGAAGAGCGTGCTGCGCGTGTACTCGATAGAGGTCCCCGCGAGGGAGAAGGATGACCTGAAGGAGGAGCCCATCATCGTCAAGCTACGGAAGGTACGTCTTAGACCTGGCTGCGAGGTTGCCATTGGACGTGTGCTGATGGGGTACTGCGTAGGCCGGAGGCGCTAGCTACGACGGCGTATGAACGCTGCGCCGCTAGGATTGGACGGATGTCATGTCGCGCTATCACCTCGCTGTAATTCTTGTATCAGCATTTTATTCTGGGGCATACCACTGAGAGCGGAACCTCGATCATCCAATCAGTCGCAGCAAGTATCGAGAAGGAAGTCTAGCGGCCACCTTGATGACATCGCAGTAATGTCAGGTGCGCAGTATGACACGAGTACTGCATGCGGGGTACAGAAAGCTGTGGCGCTAGTACGTCGACAGTATGCACTTCGCGCTGGAGGGAAATCTGGGGTACTCGGTCGAGGTGGTGGCCATACCCACCCATCGGTGGGCATGCGCCCCAAGGCTCAAATCGTCCATGGCTATGAAGCAGGGCATATTCGGACATTTGCAAACGTCGTCACGACTATCAGCTATGACCCGACGACAATCAGTCTGGCACTCCTTCCCGGGATAGTGATGAGAGGTATCACATAAATAGGAGACTGTACACGGAGAAAGGACTCATAGCTCGTCATGCTGGGAGGCGGGTGCGTCCGTGGATATGACCACGGTTGTCTCCCGGTTCAAGTCATTGGGGGCAACGGATACTGCAGAGACTGTTGGGGATAGCTCTTCGGAGATGAGTATTGGAGTCGCCGTAGCGGTGTCAAGGTCTGTCTGTACGCCAGTAACCGAAGACGCCGAGCTAGCAAGAGATGCTACCACAGCAGACGCGCTCGCCAGTGCCGTAGTCGCTGCGGTTGCCACGCTACTCGCAGTGGCCTCGAGCGCCGCCTCGCCTTTCTCGGCCGCGAGGAGTGCCTCGTCCCCGCTGAAGTCGGGAAGGAAGCGGGTCCACCAGAGCGCCACGCGCAGGCCACGATCGACGATGCGCTGCTTGAGGATGAAGAGGACGACGAGGACGAAGAAGGCGAGGGCAGCGAGGATCACGAGCCGGTCGAGCCAGTCGGACTTCTCGAGCGCCGTGATGAGGTGCTTGGACGTGGTCATGAGCGAGGAGAGCACGTCGTGGGTCGTGGACGTGGACTTGAGCGCAGCGGTCGAGGATTCTATCGCGGTGTCAGTAGGAAACAGCGGGTTAGGGACGAGAAAACGCACCGAGTAGTTGTGTAGACAAGACCGACCGTTCGAGTTCGCCTTGCATGAGGCCAATCGTCCGATGGAGGGCTTGGGTCACGTCGTTGTTCGCCTTCATTAGCGCGTCTTCCCTGAAACGCGCATACCGGGGTTGAGCAATTCATGACAACAGGGTATCAATAGCAGCACTGACGTCACTTTCTCATTGAGGGTCTGTTTCTCTCGAACGGCGGACGAACGAAGGAGCTCTTCCCGGCGGGATGTCTGCTGAGAGTCTATCGCGCGTTTCGACGCCAACACTGCGGCACGCATGTCCTTCCGTAGCCTATCCCAGCACTTCGTCAGCCTTTGCAGATCGTAGTACTTTCCCGACTGCGTTTCACACTCACCGCGCGAGAGTCGCGCTGAACTCGTCCACAACTTGCCTCAGCTCTCTCCGCGCGCGCTCCGTACGTTGGTCCTCCACTGCAACGTCTAGGGTCTACTCAGATATGGCTTGGAACGTCGCAGGTGACATTGGCGGGCCTCCCAGCGTACCTCAATCTGCCGGGCGAACGCGTCGAGGTCCTCACGGAGCTCCGCAGCGTATTGCTGCTGCAGACTGAGCGGGCCTGTACATTGGCGTAACCGAGGCAGCTGAAAGCCGGCTAAGTCTTTCTGTCTGCGCTCAAGTGAGGTTATAAGGCCAATAGTTTCCTCGTCGAGAGCCGATGGTAGCGGAGGCATGGTGGTGGATGTGGTCCAAGTCTCCGAACCCGGCAGGACGCCACGTGCTCGGGAAACCCCATGTCGTGGCCAGATTTGGATGCCGATCGCCTCTGACTTTTGGGCGCTTGGTGGAACTTGCTACTCACCAGTCACCAGTCACCACTGCTGTCCCTCCTCATGATTTCCGCCCTTCGATCCATCCAGTCTCGGCCTATATGCGTCCCAAAAACGCGGAGGACGCACGTTAACTTCTACACGACGGTCGCGGAGCTCACCCGAACGCACTGGAAGACCGGCGCTCACCCAGCACCACAACCCGTCGTAGAGGAAGAAGACGACGAAGATTGGCCTTCGCCGCTGAAGGAGGGATTCGACGCGGACGAACCCGAACCCGCCCCAGAGGCGTCGACCTCGACGCGTCCTCTGCCGCACAGGCCGTTTCCCATGACGCCGGAGCGCAAGCCAACGCCCCAAGAGTACCGAGCACACCGTGAGACGATGAAGCGCAAGTTCCCCGAGGGCTGGGCACCACCGCGCAAGATATCTCGAGAAGCGATGGACAGCCTGCGCATGCTACACTCTCTCGACCCCGTGCGGTTCTCGACGCCGGTACTCGCGGACAAGTTCCGAATCAGCAAGGAGGCCGTGCGGCGCATCCTAAAGAGCAAATGGGAACCGTCACGCGAGGAGAAGGCGCGGCTTGCGGCGAAGGAGCGGGAGGCGCGGACGACGTGGAAGCAGCAGAGGAGGATGTCCGAGGAGAAGAAGTACGAGTCGATTCAGGAGGAGTACGGCCTTGTCCCGGAAGAGAGGAAGCGTGATAAACTCACGTTCACGTAGAGGAATGCCAGATATTCATATTATCGACATGCGTGAGTCTCCTTGTTCAGCATACTAAGCCGGCGTACTGAAGTATGAATCCAGATTTATGTTTACTACTCCGCTAATGTCACCCAAACGCGCTAATAGTAAGATACTTTCGCCGCATCCAGCTCCTCCTTGAAAAGCTGCTTGATCTTGGGGGAGAAGTCGTAGCCTTCTCGACCTATGTTCATATAGCTTCCCGAGTATGCGTTGTAACTCTCCCGAACTTCCGCCATCTTAACCACCGTCTCTATCCCGAGTAGATCCACCTCCTCCATCTGTAGTGCCTGGGTTCTTCTTGCTAGCCTTGCAAGTGATTCAAGAAGCCATTCTCCGACGTTGAACTGCCGC
The DNA here is from genome assembly GCA_022606195.1 of Trametes polyzona. Lineage (NCBI taxonomy): Eukaryota > Fungi > Basidiomycota > Agaricomycetes > Polyporales > Polyporaceae > Trametes > Trametes polyzona. Next base: position 534,817 of record JABYQF010000011.1, on the reverse strand, counting down.
GCCAGACATAGCCACCGCACCGAATCGCTCTCCGACAGTATCGTTGCCAGCTTGTAGATCGCGACGCGGCGCAGAGCGGAGAAGTCCCACCTGGTCGTGAGCTTGAGGACGGACACCCATTCCTCCGTCGTCAAGTCGATGCTCTCTGCGGTGCTAGGAGCGTATACGCTGCAGCATAACCTTGTCGTAGGCGCACCTGGTGCTGGACAGACAAGAGACGAGAACTTACGGCTTGAACATCGCCTTAAGCAGAGTACGAAACTCGTCTGCATTCACTCCTTCCAGGAACAAGGGCCTCTCGTCCGTATGCCCTTCCTCTCCCTGGTTCCCAACCGGGAGCGCGAACATGTCCCGAAAGATGTCGGATCCCTCGATGAATTTCTGCTTCGGGACCTTGAACAGCCGGTTTTCGACCTGTTCGAACATCGGTGTAGCCGTGAGTAAGTAATGTGTCTTTCAAAGAGTGGCTCCCCCCCTGACCCGGCAGATGACGTGATCAGAATAAAACAAGTCGTCGCGGGTTGGGCCGATCTTAGCCATGTCGGGCCTATTCAGTCCAGGGGCGGCGAGGGCGAGGGAAGAGAAAGTGTAGCTCGAAGACATCAACGGAGTCGTGTCAGCCACAGCAGAATGGGTCGCGATGAACGATGGCCGGTTGTAACGTGGTCATATATACTCTTCCTCTACTATCGCAGGCTGACCGCGTGTGACATCACTGCAGTCCAACAAGGTAGCGCAGTGCACGAAGTACCCTTCTGCGAAGCTCAAGGTGCTGCAGTCGGTCGGTGTTCGCCAACCTACACGGCTTTCTGACTACCCTTGTACGCAACCCGGTGCTGCAGCAATGCCTGCGGTCGCTCTCATGACTGCATCACACGATTTAAACAAACTTCGCCCAATCGCGGAATCGCATAAGCGGTACTTCGCCGTTCCTCACGCACACACGAAGCTACCCGCACTATTCGGCTCTCCTCCTCGGAATCGGACCGTAGACGGGTACTGGCGTCGAACCCTCCGTCAGCGGGTCCAGTACCGTGAATGTAGACTCTGCTTTCCTCACCTTGCACAGCGGTCGGGTGAAAGCGACGCCGTTCGCCTTGACGTCGCTCTTATACTTGACGCCGATTATGGTCGACGGCGCGACGCCCTCCTCGACCCAGCGCACAACCGCAGCGAGGATGTTATGCTCGGGGTCGAGGGAGAGCGGGGCCGGTTGGAGTACGCCCCCAAACGCGTTCGCCGCTTGTCCGCCCTGAGAGCCCACGCGAGGTTGCGTCAGTCTCCGCAACCAGACCTAGGGCATCCGGATCAGGGTGAACGTACCCCGCTGCGGTTGCGGTTAGCAAGGTAGAGGACGATCATGCCAGACACACCAGAAGACGTACCAGTGGTTCATTCCTGGGACGGTGAACAGGCGGTAGAAGTCGTCGACGTCAAGCGTCGTGTTCGCGCGCGTGAACTCGTGCACAGTCTCGTAGTAGTGCACGCTGTTCCCCGGGCTGATGAGCTGGTCGGCCCAGCCGACGTAGTGCAGGATCTTGCCGCGGTGCGGAGCGTCGACGAATGCGGTCAAGTTGGGGTTGATTGCCTACGACAGTCATGATGATACAGTGTGACTATGGAGTACCACGGGGGATAACTTACATTGGATTGGCCAGGATCGAGCACGTCACCAAGTTCGATGAGACTGGCGTTGTACTGATCCATCGTCCATTCAGTATCGCTGTGCAAATGCACCGTCAACCAACAATTGACATTCAACGAGTCCTCCAACATACTTCAGCAAGATGTATCGAAACCAGTCGGCGACCAGAGCGAATGGTGGATCCCCGACGAGGCCTCCGAAATAGGCGTTTTCGCCACCCGGGTAGTACCTGCCGAAGACGTACGTCTGGTCGGCCTCGTAGTAATCTGCGTAGATGCGATGCAGAGCGCTGATTTGACCCGCCGTTAGGCATGCCGACGTGTTCTGGCCTGGGCGGCAGGTCAGGGCTTCCGGACGAAAGCTTGAAGCCTCTAGGTTAGTATGCCGCTCGATGACAAAGGCGGCGACGGCAAACCTGCATGCGCGAGGATCGTTGATGATCCCGTCTTTCAACTGATGAGGGTCAATACTAGCCCGCAAATGGCCCATTCCATTGCAACTCTAGGTACGTACACCATCTAATTCATCGCATTGGCGCATAACTTCGGGACCTATGACATTCGCCCACAGGTCTTGCGGGATGAAATGCGAAGAAGTCGCCGGGAGGACGTTGAGAGACATGTGGACAGACCACGGTTCCACGTGGGACATCCAGTTCGCAGGGGAGCCAACGACCTGACCAGAAGTCGGGTCAAGAATTCTGGCGTCGGCTCTGGCAAGGCAGGGATACTCACGATGCCGTCGAAGCTCTCTGGGAAGAGTTGTATTTCCTTGAGCCTGTAGCAGCACAACTGGGTGAGTACTATTCTGTACCGGGGCATGATAACTGCAACCATTCCATACTCACCCTTGACGGCCTCCTAGGGTTCCAGAAATCATTGTCGAGATAAACCAAGAAGGCCACTATCGCCGTACTCACCCGTGGAACACCCTATGTAGTACGACCTTTTCGCTGCCTGACGGTAGTACTGCTGTGTGATCGCCTTCCCCGCTACAACGCTCAGATGGATAGCTCTCCAGCCCCAGTCTGTGATGGCATTCTAAGTCAGGCGTTTCGGTGGGTGAGTGATGACAATCCAATACCGGGAACTAGGGGGCTTACGTCGTTGTGCGGTCCAGCCCAGCTGCCGTCAACAGCCGTGGAGTTATGGCCCGTATTGGTTGAAATTCCTGCGACTGCTCGGATGGCGCGCAATCAGAGCGGAGGCTTCGTCTCGACGAGAGAGAGCTTACACCCTTGTGGAATAGCGACACCACCAAGGTCGGACACAGTTACTGCACGCAACGTCAGCCTGAGGAACGACACATTCACGAGTAACGACCATGGCTCTTTCGCACCTCCCCCACCAAAGCCGCCGTTGCCGATTGTCAATACCCGGCCGTTCCAGTCGTCGGGCAGCCAGACCTCGGTGATCGCGAACGATCCCGCGGTCGCATTCGTGGTGATCTTCAGTTCTACTCGACAGAACGCCGGAAGGTCGGTCGTGTTGATGCTCGAGAAGAGGTTGGTGATATCGACACGGGCGTGTGCGGGGAAGTACGTCGCCGCAGTCAGAAACACGTCGGGGATGTCTCGCGGGGAGAAGCGAGTGCATGCCTCTCGCGAGCTCCGCACTGCGGCTTCACCTAGGGTGGAAGCCGTGCATGTCAATAGGGCGAAGGCTATCACAGGCAACATGAAGAAACGAGGCTGTGAGGGGTTCGAGGATGCATTTGCAAGCCCGTACAATGCTCATATACTGCAGCATTCCTCGAGCGGTGAGCGCATTACCCGCACCAATAGCCGTATCCAGCAGAAGTCCTGCAGCTGACTATATTGAAGCAGAGTTCTAGCAAAGAAGAACGGCTCTTCCTTGATCATGGGTCTAGTGACATGGTATTGGCACGCGAGGCCGCTCAAGTCATCCTCAAGTCATAGAAGGGTTGGCGGCTCATTCCAAACCCAAGTCCAGCGTTCGCGGACTGGAGCCTGTACGTATATATTGACGCTGCAGGCCATCGTGGACAACACAAATAGTAATTGCTCCAAGTACTATTCATCGGTCGAAGACGTTGCGTGTGACCGCGTACGTACTGAGTTTCTTCTCATGTAGCTTTCAGATGACTCCGCGAGACGCTGACAACTACCAGCGACTCAGGCGCACACAAAGCTGCTCGCGTTGTTTGGGTTTCCGCCCCGGAAGCGTACCGTCGACGGGTACTACGCCAGACCGCCCGTCAGCAACATGCACACCCGCCGTATGGACCAAGTTCGGAACAATCACCTTGCACAGTGGCCGCGTGAAAGCGACGCCGTTCGCTTTGACGTCGTTCTTGTATTTGACGCCGATGATGGTCGAAGGCGCGACGCCTTCCTCAACCCAGCGCACCATCGCAGCGAGGATGTTGTGCTCGGCGTCAGTCGAGAGAGGCGCGGGCTGGGAGACGCCTCCGAATGCGTTCGCCGCTTGTCCACCCTACAGGTTGCCAGTATAGCGTCAGTTGCGCCGTCTGGGTACCACCCACACTCAGCTCGAGTGACGTACCCCACTGCAGAACTGTAGATTAGCATTGTGTGCATGAGAGTGGAGCGAGGAGAAAGACGCACCAGTGATTCATCCCCGGGACAGTGAAGAGGCGGTAGAAGTCGTCGATGTCGAGTGTGCTGTTCGCGAGCGTGAACTCGTGCACGGTCTCGTAGTAGTGCACGCTGTTCCCCGGGCTGATGAGCTGGTCGGCCCAGCCGACGTAGTGCAAGACCTTGCCGCGGTGCGGTGCATCGGCGAACGCGGTCAGATTGGGATTGATCGCCTGTGTTCAGAATGTTCAGAGTGGGATACACATGGCATGAAAAATGGTAGAAGCACGTACGTTCGACTGGCCTGGGTCGAGGGTGTCTCCGAGCTGGATGAGGCTCGCGTTGTACTCGTCCATCGTAAACTGGGTATCGCTGCGCAACCAACCCTTAGCATGCGTACGCATATAACAGTGAGAGCGCTAGACGTACTTGAGCAGGAAGAACCGGAACCAGTCCGCGACAAGCGGGAAGGGCATACTCCCGACGAGGCCGCCCGGATAGGCGTTCTCACCTCCGGGCTGGTACCCGCCAAAGACGTAAGTCTGGTCCGCCTCATAGTAGTCCGCATATATGCGGTGCAAGGCGCTGATCTGGCCCTCCGTGAGGCACGTCGAGGTGTTTTGACCTGGGCGGCAGGTGAGGGTCTCAGGACGGAAGCTACAGTAGTAGTCCGGTCAGTAACTCGACTGAGCGGCAAGATGAAGTGTATGGACAGACCTGCATGCACGTGGGTCATTGATGATCCCGTCGGTCAGCTAGAGGATTCATTAGAGCTGGTTGTTCTTTGGATAGAGCGGAATCAGGGACGTACGCCGTCCAAAGCATCGCACTGTCGCATGACTTCCGGTCCGATGACGTCGACCCACAGGCTTTGTGGGATGAAGTGGGGAGAAGTCGTCGGGAGCACATTCAAGGCCATGTGCATCGACCACGGCTGTAGATGAGACATCCAGTTCGCTGGGGAACCGATGACCTGTAATCCTACGCATTGAGTACGTAGTACATGATCGCCAGGAGAACCCTACTCACGATCCCATCGAAGCTGTCTGGGAAGAGTTGGATCTCCTTGAGACTGTATAGGTGCGCGTCTCACTATGAAGGGTATTTGAAAACAACCAAACTGGCGTTGCACATACCCTTGACGTCCTCCTGCACGTTCCAGTCAGCCGCATGCCGATGCGAACGAATGGCACTGCGAAGCCACTCACCCGTGGAGCATCCTAAGTAGTAGGACTTTTTGGCGGCGTGACGGTAGTATTGCTGCGTAATCTCTTTCCCTGCAAGTACGCTGAGGTGCACGGCTCTCCAGCCCCAGTCGATGATGGCATTCTACACGAGGAGAATCCATGAGCACTACTCCCTACGAGAAGAATAGGCGTGCGTACGTCGTTGTGCGGGCCACCCCACCGGCCGTCAACGGCAGACGAGTTGTGTCCCGTGTTGGTGGAAATGCCCGCAACTGCAAGGAACGCATGTGTATGTGAATTACCGGGGTATCGGACCAATACTCACACCCTTGCGGAACGGCGACACCTCCAAGGTCGGAGACGGCCACTGCGCAGAGAATGAGTACGGCCTTATACATTCTTTGCAGGCAGAGACTTTACCTCCTCCACCAAGGCCGCCATTTCCAATGGTAAGCACGCGCCCGTTCCAGTCGTCGGGAAGCCAGACCTCAGTGATCGCAAACGAGCCCGCTGTCGCGTTCGTAGTGATCCTGAGCTCGACGCGGCAGAACGCCGGAAGGTCGGTCGTATTGATGCTCGAGAAGACGTTGGTGATGTCCACACGCGCGTGGGCAGGGAAATACGTCGCCGCGGTGACAGAGACGTCAGGAATGTGGCTGGGGGAGAAGTGAGTGCATGCTGCCCTGGAACCACGCACTGCGGTTTCACCGAGAGAGACGGTTATGCATGCAAGAAACGCGAGAGCTGTCAGGAGCGCCATCTGGATACGAGGCTCTGAGAACGCCTGGAGGGGGGCTCTTGGCTGCCCGAGATGCTTATATAGCCCTGGCCCGTAGAGAACGATGTGCGGACTTCCCGGCGATGTTACCTGCAGTTTTGAATCATAGTACCACACCATCTCGGACGAACCGTATATCCCGGTAAAGAACGCGAGGACGTGCGGGGGCGGTTACCTCATGCGGGGCGCGGTAGAGCAGGCGACCTGCACATGACCGTGTTGCACTTCTGGCGAGCGGAGGAGGTGGTCCGACGGACAGCGGGCGAATACTGCCATCATCACGAGTATACGGGCAAAGTTCTATACGGAGAAGTGTACGATACACGCTCTGAAGCAATGACGGCGTCACAGAAGGTCCGTTAAGCATACACTCAATGCACTGAGCTATTCGAGGACTCACGATTTGCACGAAGCATACGCATACCTGCGCGAAGCAAGAGCAAGATCACAGCGCGGACAAAGTCAATTCGTCGAAGATATCGGTACATATAGACCGTGGGCATACTAACCCCGAGCGGGAGACCGTTGATCGCACAGATGACCTTCACTCCACGCTCGAGCATATGGTCTTGCTACAAGTTGAGGGTAATATAGTACACTTTGATATCTCTACGACCATTTTAAATCTTTGAAAGACATACAGACATCCTAAAATTCAAACCTCAATCAGCAAAAACCATGTCGGGCGCAGCGAGACTAGCGTACCGAGTTATGAGGCCTTTGCAAGGGACGATAAACGTGGGATCAAGCGCCTGCCCACAGCGTGGCGCCAAACTAGCGCCGGCTGCCGGACTGACTTTTGTTAACTTTTTGATCTACCACCAGCAGCTTTGCTTCCACTATCCTACGCATTGTGATACCATGGAATTTACAGCCGGACGTGAGCACCTCGACTGGCTGGGCTTGGCCAAGCATGAGAGGGTCGGGAGACGGACGGGACGCCTGGGACTCTTGCGAAAGTGTACTTCGTGCGATGGCGCCCATATCACGCAACAGCCTAGCCTCCCATAAGAAGAGCATCCTCCGCGTTATATAGACCTCTCTTCCATCACCAGGAAAGAGGACATAGCGCTGTGTAGGCGTTCAGAGCAGCTCAAGCTACTCACAAAGGCCATCATTGCAAGGTCCGCGATTCTGCAAGTCGTCAACATGGGCTCGTCTTCATCCAGTGAGTATCGATTTCTTGCTGACCTCATTGAAGATAATGCCAGAACACGCTGAGCGTTCAGTACGCCAAAGTATTGACGTGCAATTTGTCTCTCTATTGCTCTTGACTGCAGCCTGAGGTCTACGTCTGGGGCGGTCACATATAGAAGTCGGTTACAGTGTACTTATCAACGTTGTTCTTCAGGTCGTACGGACGCACAAGATGCACCACGTCAACAGCCGGAAAAGAACATCTGTGTGATCGGCGCCGGCCCTAGTGGTCTAGGTGCAGTCAAGATCATCAAGGATGCCCCAGAATTCAAGGCAGGCAAATGGGCCGTAACCGCCTTCGAGGCCCGTGAGAAGCTCGGCGGCGTCTGGTAAGATCCTGGCAGCCCAGCTTTAGAGAGATACTCATCCTCGCGTCTCTTAGGAATCCTGCGCCTGCGGATGTTGATCCTCCGCTCACCGCACTGTATGACTCGCTGACGACAAACACGCCGCATCCGCTGATGTCGTACACATCATACCCCTTTCCTCCCGAAACACCTCTCTACCCTCCCGCGGGCGTGGTCCTCACCTATCTACAAGACTACGCCAAGGAATTCGACCTCCTTCCCCACATTCGCTTCAACACTGCAGTGTTGTCGGCGCACTGGAATGCGGCTGTGCAGAGATGGGACGTCGTGGTTCAAGGGGAGGAGCACCTCCAGTTCGACCTGATACTGGTGGCCAATGGGCACTACCGTGTTCCCCGGATACCGGACACGAAGGGTCTTGATGCTTGGCGCTCACAAGGCAAGGTTACGCATTCGGTATGGTACCGGCGCCCAGAAGACTACACGGGGAAGCTCCTCGTAGTGGGCGGAGGGTACAGTGGTATGGACGTCGCGTCCGAGACGCGACCGTTCGCAACTGGTGTGATCCACTCGATCACTGGTGCGGCACCAGAGGACCACGACGGGGGCAAGTTCAAGAAGCGTGGACGCGTCGTGGAGTACCTCAATGCAGCGGAAGGCAAAGTGGTCTTCGAGGACGGCACAACGGAGAGCGGCATCGATCACGTCGTTCTCGCGACCGGATACCAGTTCAATTTCCCCTTCCTTTCCTCACCCGAGGTCGAGTCTGCACTTCCCCCGCAGATTCCTCCCTTCCCGGAAGTGCTGTACAACTCGACATACCACATCTTTCCCCTCGGAAAGCACCTCTTCCCGCTCGTCACGTCCTACCCTCCGTCGAGCATCGCCTTCCTCGGCCTACCACTTCGCGTCGCGCCGCTCCCCCTCACCGAGATACAGACGCAGGTCGCGCTCAAGGTGTTCGCAGACCCGAGCAGCCTCGACCTCGCGCGCGAAGCGGACGCTCTCCGGGCCCGCTACGACGCCTTCCGCACGTCGCTCGCCTCCAAAACCGCGTCCCTCAACCCGTCAGCCGCCTCCGACCCCGCCTCCGAGGCGCGCGCGCTCGAGGTCGCGATCGCGGACGCGTGGTTCCGGTTCGGGTTCACGGAGCAGTTCGACTACCGGGACGAGCTGTACGAGTTCGTCGGGACCGCGTACCGCGTGCCGACGTGGGAGCGCGAGCTGTTCGAGGAGAAGGACCTGCTCCGCGAGAAGTGCAGGGAGCTCGACCGCCGCGGGCTGGCCGCCGAGTGGCTGCGCGGCGTCGGCGCGGGGACGGACCCTGTGCAGGAGTGGGCGGACTTCATGTGGAAGGTGCTGAAGGAGGCCCCGGCGGGCCCTGACAGCGAATGATGGGAGAGGTGAGGGGCGTTTCGGTGCGTGTATGCAGTGCCAAGCTTAGAAGGTATGGGCGTCACTGGCGTGGGTTGCTAGGTACCCGTTGAATTCCTGTTGTTTGTATAGGTACATATGTCGATAGAGAATAAGTGTCTTTGGGCGAGTGCTACCAGTACGAGGGGCCTACAGGATCCTGTATACAATCATCCGTTGTCACTGCGACGTGGGTAGAGATCACTGCAGGTGGTGTCAAAACGGCAGTAAGAAAGAATCCATCGCAGGTACCACGTGTGCCGCTCGTTTTGTTCAAACATGGTTCGTGCCGTTTAGCGATGCCCTATAAGTGCGTTTCTCATCGAACTTGATCCGCAGGTGAGTGTACTCCTTGACTCCCTCGCTCATGTCCTCATGGATGCTAGTACAGGGACCGTAGTGGCTAAAAGCCCGTGCACACTACAGGGCAGCGTCTCCCTTTCCCGCTTAGGCACCCGGCTGTCCCGACGGAGCACACACCCAACGACGTCGCTCGAAGATCTTCCGATAGAGCTGATTACACTCGTCGTGCGCAGCCTCCGCGACGATGGACGAGCATTGGGGGCCTGTGCCTCACTAAACAAAGCCTGGCGCAAGTTCTGCCTCCCGCACCTCCTCGAGCGGATCGTCATCAAGCACTCGCAGCCCAATAGAAACGTTCTCCTCGGGTTTCTCATGAGCATCGAGCGCTGGGAGCACGTCCGGATCCACATCAAGGAGCTCGCGCTCGACGCGCCCTCCGCGGACGCACCGCTCGTCGTCGAGTCCCTCGACCTCTTCGCGCGGATCCTCTCGTCGCTCCCGCACCTCCGCACCCTCACCCTCCGACACGTCTGGTTCAAGAAGCACGACACGCACTTGGCGCAGCGGTCCGTGTCGCAGTGGGTCGCAACCCGCGTGGACCGCGTGGGCCCGTACCCCCTCCAGACGCTCATCTGCGACGCGTGCGCGGCAGGCAACAACGCGTCGAAATGCAACCCGAACGTGTTCTTCACCGCACTGGCCTTCTTCCGCGTTCGCACGCTCGTCTTTCGTGGGTTTCAGCGTATAGGGAGGGCGCAGGAAGAGTGGGACCCGGGGAGCCGGTATCCGCGGCAGGTTGAGGCGGAGAACCTCGTGCTGAGGCCGGCGGTATCGAAGCGGGACACGCAGACGTTCGTTGATGCCCTCCGGGCGAGGATGACGGCGAACGCGCCCCTCCGGTCGCTCACCCTCGTGGACGTCGCGGGAGAGCATATCATCGCGGCCGCTGGTGACTTGATTAGGGAGAAAGGGCGTGAGCTGGTCAATTTCTCGTTAGACGTGACACGCATGGCCGTCCACGATCTGGACGACAACCCCCGTAAGTCCCTCTCGTACTGTACTGCGCCGAACCGCGACACAGAGCTGACTGGCAGACCGTGTGCTACGCAGAGCTCTGGACGTACCTCAACCTCGGGTTGTGCGCGAACCTCGCCTCTCTGACTTTCTACCTCGTCGTCCAGCCTCCCGCGGGCATGGTCACCCCGGAGAACGCGGGTCCTGGGCTACCGCTCAGCCGCGCTCTGGCGAGATTGCTCAGGACCGTGCCCAACGCCCTACGCATGCTCACCATCTTCATGCAAGTCAAGCCCCGGCCGCCGGAGACGAGTAGCATGGACCCGGCCGTGCCAGCGAACGTTCAGGTTCCCCCAGCCTCCGAACTAGCCGTCTTGTCGGACTTTCCCACCATCGCCCGGTTGCTGACGCGCGCGTCGTCGAATGTCGAGAGAGTGAGAGTGGTGATCTATACGGACGAGGGGGTCCAGATGCGGGAGGAGGACCGTGAGGCCTGGGTCGTAGAGACGACGGCGCTGCTTCCGAGGCTGAAGGCGAATGGCGCGCTCTGTGTAGAACATGGACGGCCTCCCGATCCGTATTCAGGAGAGCTGACATGATCCGTATATGCCGTTCAGGATGTTCAGTTACTGGTAGCCATGGGTAGAAGCAGTAGACAGAAGCACAGTGTACGTTGTACGTCGTATTGGATTGAAAAAAGGAGGCTACCGCGGTCGAGCACAGCAGTATATCTGAACCCGTCGACTCAAACACACTCGAAGCTGCTCTCGACGTACGGGTCCCCTCCGCGGTACCGTATCTTCAACGGATGCTGCATCACACCGAATCAGCTCTGATCCAACTCCGTCATAACTGCGTACTTCTCACCTTGCATAGAGGACGCGTGAACGCCACCCCGTCTGCCGCGGTGTCGTTGTTGTACTTTGCAGCGATAATCTTCGTTGGCGCGACGCCTTCCTCAACCCAGCGGATCATGGCCGTCAGGATGTTGTGTTCCGCGTCGTTCTTCAGCGGAGGTGGCTGGAAGACCGCTCCGAAAGCGTTGGCCCCGTGTCCGTTCTATCAAACGTGGTCCATGATCAGCGCGACTGCACCAGTCTCGAATCGCAATGATACACACAAAGCTGCCGATGGTGTTAGCAAGACCGTTGTATTAAAGTGTCAGGGTAGAGTGCTCACCAGTGGTTCATCCCCGGAGCTGGGAAGAGGCGGTAAAAGTCATCGATGTCGATCCCCTTGCCGTATCGGCGGACATGCTCGCGTACGGTGTCGTAGTAGTGGAAGCTGTTCCGTGGGCTGATCATCTCGTCCGTGAGACCGACGTAGTGCAGGATTTTGCCGTTGCGCGGCGGCGCGGCGAAGGCGAGGAGGTCCGGGTCGATCGCCTGTCGTTGGTGTGAATACATGCCGAGCGAAAGTCAAAGCGACTCACGTTGGCGCGGCCAGGGTCGACCTCGTCTGCGATCCTGAAGAGGGATGAGTTGAATTGGTCAGGCGTCCAGTTCGTGTCGCTGTGATAGGTGATAGCAGCCTGGTTAGGACTTGACGGGCTCCGTCCAAAGGCGCATGCACGCACTTCAGCACCATGTACTGGAACCATGCTACGGGGCCTCCGCTCAGGGGCGTCGTAGTGTTCATGTAGACGGGGAAGTACGAATCCTCGCCTCCGAAGTTGTACCCGCCGAACACGTAGGTGTCACCCACGCGGTAGTCAGCGTAAACTTGGTGCAAGGTGTCCAGCTGTTCTGCGTTGAGGCACGTCGGGTGATCCTCGCCATGCGGGCAGGAGAGCTTCTCGAACTGGAAGCTATGGCAGGGGGCACGATCTTTCAGCCAAAAACCCGGTTGGTGATGTGGTTATGGGTAGTCCATACCGGCATACGCTGGGATCGTTGATGACACCGTCGGTTACCTGCAGGCAGAAGGAAGTCACGTCACGGTCAATGTTATTGACCAAGCGATTAATGTCACGTACACCATCAAGGTCGTCGCACTGTCTCATCACCTCAGGGGCGATGACGTCGACCCATTTCTCTTCGGGGATGAACCGTGGGGACGTGGCCGGAGATACGAGTTGGTTGAGGTAGAGAGCCCATGTCACGAGTCGAGAAAACCAATTCGCCGGGGAACCGACGACCTACGGGGACCGGTCTATGAGCATTCGGTATGCCTTATCCTCCAAGCCACTCACAGCTCCATCAAAACTGTCGGGGAAGAGCTGTATCTCCTTCAGACCTTGGCGGCCACCTACGTGACATCGTCAGCCGTTGGTTCTCGCCCAGGACAATTAGACATACCCGTTGAACAACCGAGATAGTAGGATTTCGGCGAGTGATCGTAGTATTTCTTTACAATCTCTTTCCCTGCCTGGACACTGAGGTGTACCGCCCTCCATGCAAAGTCGACGAGAGCGTTCTGGTGATTGGCATGCCATCAGCACTTGACAATTCGGGGCGATAAGACATCTCAAGTTCGGGGCGTGCAAGTATTCGGAGCGAAGTGAATCCGTGCCAATGCAGAGAAACCGCAGTCATTGTGCCCACAGTCCCGTAAAAAGATAGAGAACGACCCAAAATGTCAGGCACCCTCGAAAAAGAGGATTCGGTCCGAGATGAGTGATAGGGCTTACGTCGTTGTGGGGTCCTCCCCAAGTGCCATCGGAAGAGGACGAGTTGTGGCCCCCGTTTGAGGCCAGCCCGGCGACTGCACGAACGTTCATGATCAATGCCAATGAACTCTTAGTGTCCGTAAACTCACATCCTTGCGGAAGAGCCTGGTTACTGAGGGCGTATACGTCGGCTACAAGAATGCGTTCGTCAGCTGCTCGCCCTCTTCCGACCGAGGCAAAAGGCCGAAAACGGCTTACGCCCGCCAGAAAGTCCTCCACCGCCGACCGTGAGCATGCGTCCGTTCCATTCGTCTGGAAGCCACAGCTCTGCATTGGCGACAGAGTCAGCCGTCTCGTTGGTGGTGATGAGCAGTTGAAGGCGGCAGAAAGCAGGAAGGCTAGAGGACCCCATGCCGATGTAGTCGTTGAAGATGACCACAGTTGTATTCGCGGGGTAGTACGTTCTGGCAGAGACGATCACCCCTGGTAGGTCGGCGGGGGAATACTGGAGGCAATCGCTCGACCGAGAGGGCTGGTCGCGAGGAACGGGTTCACTGAGTGCATGATTCCCATAGAAGTGCAGGCTGCCCAGGAGAGCAAGAGTCAGAGCACTGAGTGACAACATGGGTAGGGCTCGATAGGTGGTATGCCGCCTGATAGAGGAGATACTTGTTGCAGGTTTTATAGGCGTCGACGCGATGCTAATTTCGGGCCGAATGCGCTCCTGTGCAAATAAATCTTGCTTGGCAGTTTGTCGTGAAAACATCGTGGTTTGAACGTTATGTCACTAGAAGCACATTATAAGGGGTAGGCTATAGGGCGGGCAGATCACCGTCAGAACTATGAGGGGACTGACCGTCAGGTCTCAGGCTTGGCTTGTGCGCTGATCGTGATGAGCACTCCGCGTGCTAGGGAACGCGCATATATAAGCGGAGCGCACAGTGACAAACCCATCACACTCCGAGAAATCACGCACTATTAGGCAGTCAAAACCACGAAGTCTGGCGTATCGTGAGTGTCAATGCGAAGAAAAGACGGTGAAGCAAGAAGCTCAGCTCCTGAGTCGCTTGAGGTCGCGCCCATAAAGCCTAAGGGCCCGGCACGTGACCGTGGTGTAAGGCCGTCCGCGCGACCGCGACCGCGCCCTCGCCGCCTCTTGTTCCTTCCCATCCTGTTGTTGCCCTTGCTACCTGCCTTATCAGCCTTGCCGAACCAGAATCTGGAACTGCTTACAACTCCTCTGAGTGCGGGGGCATCCTCGACGGTGCGGGTGTCCACGAAGGGGGTCCAGATCACAAGTTATATCATCACTAGAGCCTGGTGAGTACGTACGCTGGTGAGCATGAATTCCGCGCCTTAAAGCTATCGCCCGACGAAAGCGTGTTGCTCGAAGCTCTCTTGTAGTGTAGGCGTGCAACATGAACATCTCAATACGTCGCGAATACTGACTCTAGAGGCAGATAAGTACATGAATCGCAAGGTCCCTCTTCTCTACGATACGTCGGATTGGGCACAATCGCATAGAAGTCCTCACCCACAACTGCGCGCACCTCCGCAGACGCAAGTCTCTGTCCCCGTTCCCCCTGCAGCACCACTACGGACACGCCCCATGGCCGCGCCACCCCCTGGTCCACAATTCCACCCTGCGCCGTTCCAAGAGCTCTTGAATGCGTTCACCGATGCGCTCGATAGAGTGGACACGCACATGTCTGCGCGTCTCAACCGTTTAGAGGTTGCCTTAGGCAACGTAGGAAAGATTGCAAGTGATGCACTGCAAATCGCTACGACCACGCGCCAAGAGACAAAGGAAGGGCTAGAACGACTGCACACCGGTGTCGTGAACGCGGCCAAGTGTACTCTGGCCAGTTCAGAGAAGATACAGATGGTTCTAGGAGACCCCAACGAGGCGACCGAGGATAGTACACCCGATGACGCTGCACACTACGCGGGCACGGTCCTTGGCCGTATACGCCAACTGGAGCGCGCGATAGTCGAGCTCTCTGAGAGCGTGAGCGATCCTGATGCGGCGCGTGAGTACCGTGCCGGCACTGAAACGCACGTTCTGAACATACTACAGGTCCTGTGATAGTAAGGCATGAAGCGGCGGTCAATACAAGTCCCGAGCCCCGCCCCATGGTTGAAGCAGGGGTGGGTACAGCCCAGCCCGAGACTCCTGCTCAACAAGTAAACACGGGCGTACAAGTTGACCTGCCAATGCCCCTCTCTCAGAGATCGCATTCTGTGCTTCCCAGACCATTCTTAGGCATCCAGTCGAGTCTGGCCGCCCTTCGCACACACCATCGAGGTGAGTGAATGTTGCGACTTTGATAATGAAGTGTATGCGTTGATTGACGCTTCGTGGAAGTCTCTTCGTCTCCTTTTGCGATACAGCCCCTCGCTCCCGCTCACTGGAGCCCGCAAGGTGTTGACAGTGGTGCGCGCTTGCCGCCGTATAGGAAGTTCCTCACAGCTAATACGAACCGCTCTGACACTCGCAGACGATGTTATCTCGTCCACTGGCAGCAAGCAGCCTTCGCCAACCCTCAATATCTCGGCACAGACGGCGAGCAACGCTAACAACCAGGCCGTTTCTGTACCTTCATCATCCTCGGAAGGTCGTGGTAGTTCACCCTGGGATGAGAAAGAGATTCTCGAAACCCTCGGGACCGGAACAGAACCAGAGGTCGTCTCTCAGGCTTCGGCTACCCCACCAGTAGCGACGCTACCCCAAACTTCCCCCGCAGGCCCGTCATCTCGCTCCGTGCCACCCATCCCGCGCACGACAATGTTTGCTCGTCCTAGTGCAGATGCGAAGACGCCAGGGACTCCTCTTTGCGCCCCACCTGGTCAGACTGTTTCGTCCTCCCCGGACCAGGCCGCAAACCAGTCCCAACCGAAGTCATCCCCGCCGATACCGAGGCGGCAAACAATGGCAGCCATGGCGTTGGCTGCTGGTGCGATAGCGGCGTCCAACTCGGCGACGACGACGATGATGACCGCAGCCACGATGATGGCATCGCGGCCTCAACCCTCGCCGCCGCTTCGGTCTGTCCCGCCCATTCCGCGCGGACTCGGGACGATGGCAGTCGCCACGGCCCTCGGTTTGGTTTCCTCCTCGGCGTCCTCCAGCTCGTCGTCATCGTCTCCGTCCCGCCCTGCGCTCTCGCCCGCAAAGTCTGACGCGTTCTCGCTGTCGTCCCTCTCGACGCTGTCATCGACGTCGTCTGCGGGCCAGGCGCAGCCTACGACTGATACCAGCCCCGAGGTGCCCTCCGGGTTGAGCTCGCGGGATGTGGGCCAGAGCGCAAGTATCAGCGCGGCGCCGTCGCGCGAGGGAACGGTGAGGGGGCGAGGAAGGGGTCGGGGTGGGAACCGGGGCGGGAAGTCGGGTACTAGCGCCAGCGCTAGGGTCACGGTGAAGAAGGAGCGCAGTGGTGCGGCGCTCGCAGGACCCCCAGCGAAGCGACGCAAGACCTACGGTGGCGCTCAGACCGTGGGGGACGATGGCGATGGCGAAGATGCAACAGTCGCCCCATCTTCGACACGTAGGGGCAGAGGAGGAGGTCGCGGCCGCGCGCGAAGTCGTGGTGGACGCGGCGGCAACTCCGGTAGCTCGCGCAAGTCTTCTGCCAGGCCCGGGTCCTCTACCGTACAACGTCACACGAACGAAGATAAGTACGATCCACCGCAGATCGGCACAGACTGTCCGTGGCCCGCCAAGATTGAGGGCGACGAGGCCTACCAGCGCGAGGTGAGCGTGACGTCGACGTTGTTCTCTACAGTGGGATTCGGAGTTGATGATATGATCTTCAAGTTCGTGCAGTGCGACAGGTAAGCGGACGATGCTATAAAGCCAAATTAGGGAGAGCGACACTAACGGGATGCCTAGCTGCGATGCATGGTACCACTTCGGCTGCGTGGGCTTGCTCACAAACGACCCCCGGCTCGAGCCCGACGCGGAGTTCATTTGTCCGCCCTGCGAGAGCTCTGCGTAAGTCTGTCCCGCTCAGTTATCCATTCCTCCGCTTACGTCGTAGTGGTCTTTGCAGCGCGAATCGTACGTGTCTGGTCACCCCGTATGATCATGATAGCTGACAAACCCTTTCGCTTTTGTGATTGCACAGGCGAGCAGCGCCAAGGGTTGAAGTTCAAAGAGGCCGCATGCATGCGCCCGGACTGCGACCGTGCGGGACTCGCCGAGGACACGAACGAGTATTTTGTAGAGCGCATCATTGGACGGCGTCCGTACGAGGCAGACGTCACGGCCGGCGTGGAGAAGCCAAGCCGGTTCCTGTGGCTCGTCAAGTGGGACGGGTGCGTACAGCATTCTCACCTCACGTCTAAGGCCTTGGACTGGGTAACTGGGTACTGAGGCAGTCTGACTGGACAGATGGAAGGCGGACCAGGCGTCGTGGACCGAGCGCGAGCACCTCGGCGATTGCGCACGGTTCATCGAGGAGTTCGAGGAGGCCGCCGAGATCGAAGGCCGAGACTTGAACAAGCTCCACGAAGTCATCGTCTTGAACGAAGGTCTCGCCGCTGGGTGGTAACCGGTGAGCCCCCGCTTAGGCCACAGTGAAGGGACGCCTGCCCGATGTGAAGTATCAAGTGCTTGGACCTAGCTTGGACCCACCGATGGACGAGTGTTATTCTAACTATTCCCTAGTCGCGCTCTGCGCCAGTTTTGCAGTTTGCTCAGTGCTATCGTAGCTATCCGTTTTGTTGCCGTCGCTCTTTGTAGCATATAGCCTTCTCCGTTTATGCCATGACGTCTCTAGCTTTGGGTGCCCGTCGAATCTCCTCATCATTGTTCGCTTCCGTCAGTGGCTCACAAAGCCGCCGTGCCGACAGCGCATGCCGGTGAGTGTTCCGCACGGTCTCACCCAACAATGGCGCTCACCTCAGGATCCAAGCCACACACAATAAAGCATGGCACTGCCTGCTATGTTGAGCGCCGGTGGCTAATGCGTCTGGCAAATGTTGGCAAGATCGACCGCATTTGCGATGGGCTAAGTGCCCTATTGGCTTGAGACAGAATCGGTTACTATGTGGTCTTATTGCCCGCTTGCCTTGGACGCCACCTGGCTAATTGAGTAGCGATGCCAGAAGAAGTTTCAGAACAAGGTCCAAGCTCCGAGGTCAAAGCGCGCCATCCCACTGTGTGGCTGACCTCCTCGCATGGTCCAAGCTGCACAGAGGCAGAAGCGTATATAAGGACCGCGGGGGGAGCCCGAAGAACTCCATCATCAGCACAACAACCCACTACTACTCCCACAGCATCCTCATCGTCACTTCCTCAAGGCATCGACACTACTCATGGGCACCCAGTGCCTCATCCACCCGCGCAAGGGTGCGCTCCCACTTCGCAGACAAATCTCTCAGCTCCCCTCCTGGGGCCCACCCGCGTCGTGAGTGCGCTTTCCACCTCGACACGGACACACACATCTGACCTCCTACACTTAGCCTCCACGGACCTTGCAGGCTGCCCCGCAAGGAATGAACAAGCCGTCGGATGCCTGTTACCGGGTTCGCCCACCCCGTGGCGGGCTTGCCGCCCCACATGGATGGACCGGCGACGCTGTGCGTTGGACCGGTTTCTTAAGGGCGTGACGAACTGGCGCCAGGTAGAAAGTTCGAGGCTGAGGAGGCGACGGCGACTTCCGCGACCGGATCCAGAATACGGCGCGAAGGCAAGTTTCCTACTTCAACCACATTCACGGTAAAGCCTTGGGCTGACGGTGCCCTTGTCTAGATCCGGCATGGGTGCCCGCGTACCTGATGCAGCGGACTGAGGTGTGCTCTCGTTCGCGCCACATACAGTATTGTAGTCCTATTTAACCCGCCATAACATTGCGGTGAATCCACTATTTAATCTTTTGTCAACGCACTGCGAGCGCCGAGCCCTGGTCTGCGTCTGGACATTCTAAGATTCTTGCCCATCCGATTGTAAAGTTTCCGTTAATCTGAGAATATAACCCGCCAACACGTTTATAGTGCCCTAGTTCGCTGAGAGAAAAAGCCGTTAGCAACTCCTGGTTTCGATCCAGGGACTTCAGGGTTATGAGCCCTGCACGCTTCCACTGCGTCAAGTTGCTATGCACGAATTGGCTTTGTGAGCATATGAGTCGTATACAACAGCAGGCATACGGCCGCTCTTGTTCGCGACATTCGGATGCATCTTGAGTTGTCTGACTCTGTCCTGCACATGCCCCGAGTTTCTGCCACCCCTGACTGTATCCTGTACTGCCTGGATATACGTCTCGATGGGCAGTGGAAATGTCCATCCGGTAATCCACGGTTTAGATGGAAATCCTGCTGAGCTGGTCCAACTCCGTAATTATCGGCCTTTACGGTAGCCGAAATTGCTCGAACCGGCCGACCAAGCTTGCCTGCTGACTACGACGACCACCTTGTCAATATATCCCGGCTTCGTTCGCAAGCACTCGTTCCACCGCGACCACCATGTCGGACGGACGAGGTATACCCCTCCTCAGCGGCCCAGCGCCCGAGTACACCGCAAACGAGCCCGCGTGCCGCAAGTGCAACAAGGAGTTCAACGTCCTCTTCGCGCGATCGCGCAAATGCAACCACTGTGGTGCGTCGCCGCCTCGTCGTCGTCGTCGCTCAGCTGCTCGGAGGGTGGATTGGCGAGCGGGCTTGCTGACCTGTGGAGGTGCGCAGGATACTCGTACTGCCATTCATGTACGGACTTCCAGGCACTCATGCCGCGCAGAGGCGCCGAGAGCGGGTACGATCCTGTCCCTGTGTGTGGATTCTGCATAGAGCTGCTGCAGAGTAGGTCTCCTTGATGCGCAGTTGTGAGACTGACGGGACGTTAACCGGAGCAAGCGTGTAGTCACAGCGAGTGGCAAGGGCCAACTGAAGCAGCTCCCGATGGCGAAGCTCAAGCGGTATGCCAAGGCGTATAACATCGATGTTGCAGGGGTGATTGAGAAGGACGAGTTCGTCGAGAGATTAGTTGCAGCCAGGGTACGTTGTGTAGCTCTCATCGTCTGAAAGCATCACTTCCAGGAGCATGATGCTGATTCGCCGACGAAGGGCCCCAATGGTTGCCTACCGGCGTTCAGAGAGAATTACTATCGCAAGAACGGGGTACCCAATCGTGCCAACAGCCGTCCCCGTGGACTCTTTACCCGCGCGATGGATGCAATGAGTGGCGCCTCGGCCTCGCAAGCGTCATCAACTCCTCGACCACCACCGCAACAGCCACAGTACTCGCAGCACCCGCCATACCAACCCCGCCAGCGTACTACGTCAGGGCCTAGTCGGTTCCCCCGCCCCGATCTGGATCCACACGCTTATCAGCAGCAATACCACCAGACGCAGCGACCTACAGGAACGGGAGCAAATACCCGTCCGCCACCGCCGCCACAGCAACAGCCTCGATATGCACCACCCCCAGGACAGCCACCCCGACCTTCTAATTCCTCGCGCCCTTCGAACCTCAATGTACCCCCTGGACGGCCTCGCTCTGCATCTGCGACATCCCCTAGCACCCCTCGTGCACGATCGCCTGCGCCGCCACCGCCGCCGCCGCCACCACCAGTCGAAGTGCCGAGCGTCGATGCGCTGCTTGCTATGTCTGACACCGAACTCTCCCGGCTCTCAGTTGGAGTACTGAAGGAGATCCTATTCAAGAATCATGTGAACCCGGGCCCGGTGGTCGAGAAAGGCGACCTCGTCGCGCGCGTGAAGACGCTCATCGAGGAGGAGCGTATCGAGCGCGAGCGACATGCACGGGAAGAGGAGGAAGAGCGGCTGTACGAAGAGCAGCTTCGGCGTGAGCGGGAGGAGGAAGCGCGCGCGGCGGAGCAGAGACGTGCGGCCGCGGAGCACTCCAACGAAGGTCAAGCCGAGGCGCAAACTCCGGCGGACAACGAAGCAGGGGAGGCTGCAAATTCCGGGTCGACGAGTCAACCGATACCGACGCCTCAGTCGGGAACTACGCCTGCAACGCCTGTTTCGACTCCGCCGCAGACCTCGCCGTCTCCCCCCGCTAGGACCACGCTCACGCCCAAGGCTCAGGCGATGGCCTCGCGGCTCGAGCGCACCGGCTTATGTGTGATATGCCAGGACGAAGAGGCCAATATTGCGATAGTAGACTGCGGGTATGTTTGTGCGACTGCACCCCGTGATGCGCATCTGTGCTGACCTGCCTCCGTAGACACCTCGCGCTGTGTCGCGGATGCTCCGACCTCATCATGAAGAGCACTCGCGAATGCCCGTTGTGCCGGACCCGGATCGTCACAGAGAGCCGACTCCTGCGGATCTTCAAGACGTGAGCTACCGGGGAATCACGGTCGACCTCGCTGGAGACGGATGGGTACGCGCTCTCCGCATAGATTGTATTCCGTCTTGGCGTTGCATTTCGTGTGCGGTATTTGTTTGTATGTGCTCCGGGATCTCACTTGTGCTTACTAGGACCGGAGGTATCGAAGCAGTCCGGAGGCCGACGTGTACAGTACGGCGCAGCTATTCTATACTGATAATGTATATCACAGCTCTGAAACTGCCGTTTGCCAACGTCTCGTTATGGATGTTCGGGGTGCCTATTAGAGACCC
Organism: Trametes polyzona; assembly: GCA_022606195.1. Lineage (NCBI taxonomy): Eukaryota > Fungi > Basidiomycota > Agaricomycetes > Polyporales > Polyporaceae > Trametes > Trametes polyzona. The sequence goes on along the minus strand of JABYQF010000011.1, from coordinate 513,224 downwards.
TTACGGAGACCTGCGGATATTCGAAGGCTTCATCCAGTGCGACCATGTCTGGCAGGCATGGATGGGTGCACGCCCTGCATGAGCAATGTCCGGGATCTTTCTTGCGCTTGCCATGACTTGGACGAATGGTGCAATTTGAGGCTGACGGACACAGCACGACGCAGCTATCACATCCTCACACTAACGTGTATCACAGACCTATGGGACAGGTCACCAACCGTCCCGCTGCGCGCGCGCAGGAATTTCCGACCGTCCGGGCTTGACTCGGAGTATTGTGTTCTGAATCACAGGGGCATCCATCCCTGATAGAAGCAGTGCGGAACACTTCCTGGTGGGAAGGTTGTGGACTCACACGTGTTCATATCCGCCATCGATGCAGTCGTTCTCCAGGCAGTATGAGTGAGTTAATGCTGCCCAACACCGTGACACTCGCGAGGGTCTGACACTGCCGAGGTCCACCCAGAGCACGCGGAGCCGACATAGCATCTGGACGTCTGACATGCGCTATGTCTACTGAATGTGACTGCCCACAGCTGTGATCACGCATCGGCGCTCTTCCCGGTGACCAGTGAATACAGTGGGAAGACGGACGCTTCGCGGACTGTTCCCACATGGCCCGCAGACGTGTGCTCCCGTTCCGACAACATCATGGGAACAAGGGGCAATTCAACCCAGAGACCAACTGCCGCCGCCCCCGCCCCCGCCCATATTCCGCACGTACTACCCTTTCCCCCATCTCATCCCACCCGTGCGGTGAACGACGCCGAGCACGATGCTCGAGACCTCCTCCCGGGCACTCGTCCCGCTTCTCCTCCTCGGCCTCTTCTGGGCGGTCAAGAAGTACGTCGAGTACAGGCGCATCGAGCGGTTCATACAGTACGTGCCCCGCTGGCTTGTCGTCTGACCGCGCGGCCCCGGGCCACTCACGGCACCCCCCAGCGACTGGCCGGGCTTCCGCACGCTATTCAGCGAGCGGTTCTTGTACTTCCCGTTCAGGGTGCGCGGGCTCTCCCCCGGGGCGCAATGGCCGTTCTATACCAAACACGCCGACTTCGCGCGGACGGGCTGGGACGTGGTCGCCGCGGTATGTGCACTTCAGCTTGTCTGTGCGCGTTCGGTTCTCCTTCGACGCCCAACCACGCCTTGCCAGTGCCGAAAGGCTGTGTAGCATGTTACTGATTGACGAGCACGGCGTTTACTAGGTAAACGCCCTTCCTACGCCAGGTCTGACGCTCTACGTCGCCGATCCCGCAATCGCCAAGGTGCGTGCACTCTCCGTGGTCGAAGTCATGTTGGGTGCAGCAAGAGACCGAACGCCTTCCGCCGACAGGAAATCATCGGCGCGCGGGCGCGCTTCCCCAAGCCGCTCGACACGTACGAGCTCCTCGCCGTCTTCGGCACGAACATCCTCGTCACAGAAGGCGAGGAGTGGAAGCGGCAGCGCAAGATTGCCGCCCCGGCGTTCTCGGAGGTGCGTCCCGCGCTGCTCGCAACTTGGCCCCCGACGATCTGCTTGACGCCGCTGTCCGAGTCGGGGGCGAGGGTCCGGACGGCGATGTGCCGTGTGCTGACTCGCCGTTGCTCTGTAGAGGAACAACAAGCTGGTATGGGATGAGACGCTCCGTATCCTGGACGACATGTTCCAGAACGTGTGGGGCGACAAGGACGTCGTTGAGATAGACCACGTTATGCACTTGACGGTCCCGGTGAGCATTCCACCGACGTGCGTCCAGGCGCCTCCAAGCGGCCACGCTGAGACCCTCTCTTGCGCAGATAACGCTCCTGGTCATCGCCGCAGCGAGCTTCGGGCGGCGCGTGTCCTGGAACGAGGACAGCGTCGCGCCGGCGGGCCACACGCTGACGTTCAAGGAGGCGCTGCACGAAGTCTCGCACCGGCTCTTCCTGAGCATCATCTTTCCGCAGTGGGTGCTCCGGCTCGGCACGGCGAAGATGCGCTACTTTGCGCGCGCGTACGAGGAGCTCGGTGTGAGTGCTATGCTGTGGGTGCCGTGATCGGTGGTGGCCCGGGGCTGATGTATGCATTTTGGGTGGGGTAGAGGTATCTGGACGAGATGGTGCAGGCGCGCAAGAACGCGACGACGAAGGAGGAGCGGCATGATTTGTTCAACAGCTTGCTCGACGCGAACGAGGGCGAGATCGAGAGTGACGCGAAGCTGTCGGACAGCGCGCTTCTCGGTAAGCACGATTGTGCACAATCCGTAGAGCAGTATCTCACTGGGTAGTACAGGGAACATCTTTGTATTCTTGGTCGCTGGCTACGAGGTGTGTACTGTGCCATTAAGCCGCAAACATACATACTGGGCTGACCATGGCGACGTGCAGACGACATCACACACCCTAGCCTACTCGTTCATCTTCCTAGCGTTGTACCAGGAAGAGCAGGAGAAGTTCTACCAGAACATCAAGTCTGCGATGCCTACAGATAGAACCCCAGTGAGTCTACAGTTACTGTACTCCCGTAGACCCCGCTGATGCGAGTGTGGTGTGCATCACCAGAGCTACGAAGACTACAGCTCGTTCTCTTATTCCCTCGCGTGAGTGGCCTATTCTTGCAGATTGCTGCATTTCTCTCTAAAGTGTTTTGCGCACGCCAACAGGGTATTCAACGAGACGCTCCGTCATTTCCCGCCAGTTATCGGTATACCCAAGTCCAGCGTAGAGGACACCGTCTTCACGGTCACCAACGCGGCTGGAGAGAAGAAGAGTCTGCCCGTCCCGCGTGGGTCGTATATCGCGATCTGCACCTCCGCGCTGCACAATAACCGTATGTTGCCTCTGCTGATCCCATTATACGGCTGGAGTCCATATCCTGACATATTTATTACAGCCCATTACTGGGAAGATCCCGAGGCGTTCAAGCCTGAGCGATTCCTAGGGAACTACCCACGCGATGCCTTTTTGCCCTTCAGCGGCGGCCCGCGTAGGTGCATCGGGAGAGGGTACGTCCACTACGATTCTTTCCCAGATCGGACTACCCATGCCTGCCGTTGTATAGGTTTGCGGAGACAGAGGCCGTAGCGGTACTTACCATGATCATCTCGCGGTACAAGGTGGAAGTTCGGGAAGAGCCGCAGTTTGCTGGCGAAACGTTCGAGCAGCGCAAGGCGCGTCTATTCAAGAGTCAGCATAGTCTGACCGTATAGTGAGTTCCTTACTTGTACCGTCAATACGTGGACGATATGCTAACAATTAGTGAAGCCCCGAACGTGCGCCACTTGTTTTCCGACGTCGACGATAGCACCCGGCGCTTTAGGGTCCATCTATCATATCTTGTAGACAGACGAGTAAAACCGTGGCAAGGCGGAAGGCTCCTTGTACATCTCCTATAGCCCTGGAATTTCACGCGACCATATCCGACCGTGGCTCATGCCGTATACCCAAGCCATAGAGGCACGGGCGTCATCGTCAGCGAACGTTCGCCTCATTGCACACCGGGCCCAACTGAGTCCGGTGGGTCGAGCATCGCGCCTAATAAGGCGTCCACGCACGCCTTTGTGCCACCCGTGCACACTGTGCCCGCCGGGGCAAGGATGGACCCACAGTCGCATACAGGACAGAAGCCCAGGCGAGCAACGTCGGGCTGGCAGGTGGAATGTGACGCCAATCCTCGAAGACGCGTGGTGGACCGGGTGGCGGTGCCGATTGAGCCGGCATCGGCCGGCGTGAGTCGTTTGGGAATCGGAGCTCGCGATTGCGCACCTCTCTTGTGCTTGACTTGAGTGTCTGTCTGAGGTCTCGGCAGGGTCTCGACGCCGACCTAACGGACTTGAACAGTGTTAAAGCGTCAGCGACTGTCATCGGATTTGTGTCGACTGCTCTCACAATTCACTCCCACTACGAACTGAATTCAACTAGACGTCGCACACCATGGAGATCCCAAGCACTCGTACATACTCATATTGCTCATACGTTCGCGTCGATTTGTGCTCATGACTCTCTTATCTACCCAAGTGGTGGACGAATTTCAGAGATACAACGAGAACAGAAGAAACATCTGCGTCATAGGCGCTGGGCCGGGCGGCCTCGCAGCGGTCAAGATCATCAAGGACTCGCCCCAGTACAAGGACGGCCTCTGGACGGTCACCGCATTCGAGGCGCGCGACAACGTCGGCGGCATATGGTGACGTTTCATAGCGGCATACTGGTACATACGTGGTCAATGCTCATCGGCTGCTTCCATTCGTGCATGTGCATGTGGCAGGCTCCCGGCGCCGCCCACAGGTGATCCGCCGCTGACGCCGCTCTACGACTCGCTGACGACGAACCTGCCGCACCCGGTCATGGCGTACCCCTCGTTCCCCTTCCCGCCGGAGACGGCGCTGTTCCCGCCCGCGTCGACCGTGCAGCGGTACTTGGAGGCCTACGCGGCCCACTTCGAACTCTCCCCGCACATCCGCCTCAACACGCCCGTGCAGTCCGCGACGCGGAACGCGATCACTGGAAAGTGGACCGTCGTCGTTCGTCCTGCTCACGCGCCGACGCCGGCGGACGAGACGCTCGAGTTCGATCATTTGATCGTCGCGAATGGGCATTATCGCGTCCCGAGGCTGCCCACGACACCTGGGCTCGCAGCGTGGCTCGACGCGCAGAAGGCGTTCCACGCCGTGCGCTACCGGAATCCAGACGACTTCCGCGACGCGCGCACCGTGCTTGTCGTAGGGGCAGGTCCGAGCGGACAGGACCTCGTCACCGACCTGCTCGCCTCGGGGCGGACGGTCGTGCATTCTGCCACAGGCGCGGTGCGGGAGGACATGCGTGATGGGCGGCTGAAGGTTCGCGGGCGCGTCCAACGATACCTCGAGCCGCCCTCAGAGGGGAAGGTGCTCTTCGAAGACGGCACGGAGGAAGCTGGCGTCGACTGTGTGGTCCTCGCCACGGGGTACAAGGTCGACTTCCCGTTCCTGCCCGAGTCGGTCGTGAAGCAGGCGCTTCCCCCGGGCGTACCACCACTCCCGTCGGCGCTGTACAACTCGACGTACCACGTCTTCCCGCTCGCGCGCCACATCTTCCCTTTGAGCACGGAGGCTCTGCCAGCGTCGAGCATCGCGTTTCTCGGGCTGCCTGTGCGCGTCGCGCCGCTGCCGCTGCTCGAGGCGCAGATGCGTGCCGTCCTGCGCGTGTTCGCCCACCCGCAGAGCCTGGACCCGACAGAAGAGGCGATCGACATCGTCGCGCGCTACGAGGCGCTCCAGAACCAAGTCACCGCCTGCGCCGTCTCCTCACAGCAGCAGGAGCAGCAGTCGTCGTCAAAGAAGGACGACCGGGACCCGCCGGACGACGACGCGGTCCAGGGCGACCCGGTCGAGCTCGCGATCGCGCGGGCGTGGCACCGGTGCGACGGGCACGAGCAGTTCGCCTACCGGGACGCGCTGCACGCGTTCGCGGGGCACGACCTGCGCGTGCCGGGGTGGGAGATCGAGATGTACGACGCCAAGGGCGTGCTCCGCGAGGAATGGCGCGACCTCGAGCGGGCCGGGCTTGCGGACGAGTGGGTCCGGGGGGTGGGCAAGGGCGGAGGGGAGAAGGGTGTGGAGGAGTGGGTGGGGCTGATGAGGAGGCTGTTGAAGAGGGCGGAAGAGCGTCATCCGGAGCGGAGCAGGCTTTGAGGAGACGGGTATCCGAGGCGGGGGCCGGCTGTATGTGGGTGTCATGGCGCGGAAAGAATCATAGAGGGTGTAACGTACGTCAAATAGAGTGTACAATATTATGGGAGGGAACAACAGTAGCACAGCAAGGTACACAGCAAGTATACAGCAAAGACCGAAGAGAAACAATGCAGTGAGGGATGGACATCTCTAAAGTAGTCGGCCAGGACGTAGGAAAGGCCGGAGAGAGAACTGGGGTGGTTGTTAGAATGTGCACGTGAGCTCCTAAGGCAGCGTTGGTGCTGACCTGAATGTGGTCGAAAATACAGCAGAGACGAGCCGAGCCGTTCACGCCAGCGTTCGGCTCCTAGGTGACTGTGGGCAGCGCATGGTGGGGGTACCGGGCGCTTCTTGTGCAGGCTGTTTCCCAGGGGCATCATAATTAGGAAGGGAGAGACATTCTTGCTCTTTGAACCACTGGCAGAGCTCCTTGATGGTCTTTGGGGGGCGGCCGTTGGGTGCAGTGGGCGACGGTGGGGGCTTGGTCAATCCCTTGTACAGCGCGTCGGCAATCAGAGCCGCACGCGGGTCAGGCACCGGGGCTTCTTCTTTTGGGGGCTGCCATTTTGTCTCGGCCTCGTCGACTGCAAGGCGCGTGCCATTAACGGAGCTGGACGCCGTCCACAAGGCGGCCCGAGACCCACCCTCCTCTTCCTCCTCGCTCTCGTAGTCGGACTCGTCGAGCTCGTCCTTGACGTCCTCGTCGGACTCCGTTTTCCCCCAGCTAGTCTCGACCACGGGCGAGGTCGGTGTGGACCGCGGCTCGGGCGACGTAGACGACTCCGGCGTGGGCAGTTGCGAAGGCGGTGAAGTATGCAGGCGCATGGTTGGCTAAAAGGGTGACACCGGTCCGTCGATCGGTACATGCTGCATCGTTGCGGGAAATATGAGACGCTCACATTCCCTGGTTCCTCCCGCGCAAGTCTCAGCTTGGCATATGTGATGATATCTTTGTAGTAGACCCCGCGCCCCAGTCGGGAGGCCCATATCTTCGCGACGTCCGCCTTGGGTTTTGGCGTTTCATGGAGGAGGACTCGTATATTGGCCAATATGGACGGATCGGTCAGAAGTGTCGGGTACACTACACGGATAGAACGTCGTTGAGCACATTGCGGCGCGATGCTATGCCCCGACGGCTTACGTATGTCCGATGCACTCTGTGGGGCATTTATTTGATGTGGCATATACGCAGATCGCCCGCTAGATGCGGGAGGGTCCCCGGGTTTCCTTGTGCGTTTGTACTTTGTTTTGAAGTAGGCTTGTACCTTATCGGCCGTGCAGTCTTCCGCGCCTTTGATCCTTCTGGCTCTGTCTGCGAGGGTGGCGCACTCGGTGAAGGACGGTCTTGGGTTGACATTGTTGTAGTACTCTGTGTATATGCGGAAGAATACATCGATGTGAACAAAGGTTCCGGACTAAGGCCGTGTCGGGTCCGAACGGAAGGCACGTTGGCTGGGGAAGAACAACGTACCAGTGAAGATGTCGTACACGGCCTGGGGATAGCGTTTTCGCGCACCGCGGACGCTGGGGGTAGCGCTCAGAGGGGGCGGAGGGGCCGCTGGTGTGTAGTAAGCCATCATCGGATAACCCGCGCTGGGGCTGGGCGTTGTACGTGTTGGGAGCGGTGTCCATGCCGGGGTGTCCTGAGACTGCATGAGGGTTGGAGGGAATTTGGCTGGGCGTGGAGGGGGAGAGGAAAGAGGGGTCGCTAGGCTAGACTTACGACTCCTCTTCCGCCCTTTTAATGGCCCATCCGCCGCTAGGTTCTTTGCGAAATTAATTCAGCCCCATAGCACTCCCTTTTCCGACGGAGCGGTAAAAGGGATCTGCCACGGGAGGACATACCAAGCCCTCCCAAGGAAGCCCCTCGAATTGCATCGACGATCGGGTTTGATAAGCGGAGGCCTGTCAGGAGACCTGGTGATTGAAGACTCCATCCTCCTCTCTCGTTGACAACCACCACTTCCTCACTTTGTCTCATTTCCTCCGCTGAGTTCCATTCTCCCCTCCGTCCTCTGTCTTTCGCCGGGCTCGCTCGCGTCGTGATTGTCTGGGAATACTATCGTTACGAAGACGTTTTTTCAGGACCGGATCGACCAGCCCTGCACGGCACGGGGAAGCGGCGGCTTCCAACCTTGACATCAATACGAAGTCCGTTGCCTGGTTCGTCGAAACGTCCACAGCAAGGCGCGTGCTGTCATCGATAGGCGGAGCTGCAACCCAAATGTCCCGCTTTGGCTTCTCTTTTGTATGTCGCGCATGGGCGCAGGCCTCGCGGACACAGTACTTGCCTCGAGGGGCTTCTTTCATCAACCGAGTCGGCCCGCCTTCTAACTGGAGCACAACAAGCTGGTCCTCGTGCCCCTGCCATCTTCCTCGCGACCCTGAACCTTCCGCCACCACGACCCTCCTCTGACGTCTAGGCCTCGTCTCGCGAACCTAGCGGACATATCGATGGATCGGCGCACTCCCGGCGCGACCAATTACAGGGGCTTCGCCGGCTTCTCCGGCGTGCGGGTGGACCGTTCTAACTTCGCAGCGCGCAGGACATGGCCCGAGTCGTCTCATCTTCAACCAATGCAACAGGAAACCTGATAGGGAACTTTTCGCAACGTCTGATGGATCATTCGATGCGCAGTAAGGGGTGCGTAAAACGCATGTGAAGAGGGTTTAATCGTCTTCGGATGACTCGGTTGGACGGCGGGCGGGTTCACATGCTCATAACATGTGTTCACTGCGTGGAGGGGTCTCATGCTCCCGTCTCACCAGCTGAGTCTTCCCCAACCCCCCTTGCTCTCTCACCACCACTGCCTCGTCCTCATCCCTTCATCCCCCTTCTCCCCCTCGGTTTGTACATGCCTCTTATCGATCGTGCACACAATTGCCCATCGATGCTTGAGTGTACCTCTTGATGAACGACTCTCCCGCAATGGGGAGATCATCAAAATCTGCTCGAAGCTTACTCGGCAACGATTACCGCACGTTGCAAACCGTCGCTAACAGGGTGAGCAGTGCTCTATCTTCTCGCAGAACGTTTGTAATAGCTCGCGCTCACTACGGGAGATAGCGGACGAATCGAAACGAGAGCATACCACGAAGAAGGGCTCTCGCCGCCTGGTCAGGAAGCCCGACTGCTTCATAGGCCGGAATCACATTGAGATATGCTCAACGCCGGTGGACTGCGCGACGCCGCTGCACATATGCGGCATCTCGCAGTTCGTCCGCTACATCATCTACCGCGGCCGAGGCCGAATCGAGGGAAAACGTGCAGGGATGCTGGAGCAACTCCGTGAGAAGCATCTCCTGCGCGCTTTCCCGCTGCTCGCTCCCGAGTCCTGTCGACCCTGTTGTCTTGACCACCCGTTTCAATGCACATGATCCTTGCTTTTCTACGTGTCCTTCAACGACGTCCTCACCGCTGGAAGCACCGCAACACCCAAGCAAGGCGGTTGGTGGAAAGGACCGCGATCAATCCCTAGCAAACAATGACCTCGCCCCCTCCGAAGACGCGGGAAATCGGGAGTCGAGCGACGGTGCGGCCCTGGAACAAAGACGATGCCGAGGAAGGACCCGAAGTTGCCATGCACCGCGCCACAAGTAGCGAGCGCCAAATAGGCCTGCCAGCTTGCTATCGTGGAAAGACGTCTTAGCAGGAGAGGTCGCTTGATGTTCTGCACAAGGTGGACGTTCAACATTGAAGACGATGACCAGGGAAGGCAGTGTACCGACAACTGAACATCGGCACTCCGTAGGAGGCACCCGTAGGGATGAAGGAAACCTTGAAAGCAGGCCTCGGCTCGCCTCGTCTCACTCGCCGAACTGCCGTTCAACCACTGACCTCGTGGTGAAAATGTGCTACCGAGACCGTTCCGTGCAGCCATCTGCGTTCAAGCAAGAATTGAACCGTGACCTCTCTTTGGCGCCGCCCAGACATATTCCCGGCCATGAGCGACTCTTTGGCCAAATGAACGACCCCAAGCAAATCAATGTGCCTTGTCGCGCTCGAGACCGTGTGCGCTTGCCGCGATCTCAGGCCGATTGTGAAGAGGCGGCGAGCATCTGATAATGAGCTTCTTCCTCGCTGCTCGCCTCGAGTAACCCTCCGAGTTTCCCTTCCGAGGAGACCGGAGGTGATCTCCTGGGAGGAAAAGGGAACAACAAATTAGCGCATATGTTTGTCCCGTGTGGTATTTCAGAGGGAGTCGTTTTGTCGAGACATATAATGGTTACTTTACAGGGATGCTGCAATGACGGGATTGTATTCCTTATATTCAACCCAATATCGGACATTCATTCTCCATAGGGATGATTATCGATTTCAATGTCCGCTATGAAGGGGCCGCGCCCGGTCATCGAGTGGTCTGCAGCTTGTCTTGTTTCACCCATCACGAACCCCCCTCCTGCTATGACTTCCGATGCAGCTCAACCGTATGTTGACCCGACGAGCACGCCTTGCCTCTCGACCGATCCGATTCTCTAAGGATTATCTTCCCGGAATATGTTGAGGGGGAGGAGGTACGGCTCTCCCTGGATTCGTCCGGAGAAACGGCCACGGTCGTATGCAAGATTGCAAAGGCATACCGCCCATTCACGATGTCCCCCGTGCTTCTCATATTCATCGCGCAACCTCCAACATTCTCACAAGGGGGACCTTCCATTCCTTCAACCGCTATCGTCAAACTGTACGACCGGCGCTGCTTCACGAACGTCCGCACCGAGTTCGACGAGGGCAAGCCGTGGTCGCTCGACAAGGAGAAGGAATACCGCCAGTACCTCGACGACGTCGCCGCCGGTTCCGCCGCGCTTGGCGACTTCGGGAACCCGGCGTACTTCTGGGAGAACGATGTATCGGACGGCGAGTTCGAGGCGTACCTCAGCTATGTCGCGCTGAAGACGTTCGATGCGGAGCGCGCCTCGTATGAACGCCTGCGCGAGCTGCAGGGGAAGATGCTGCCGACGCTCTATGGCGTCGTCGAGTACCAGGCTGTCGTTCCCGACCCACGCGACCACGGCGCCAGTATTACGGAGACAGTCCCTGGGCTCCTTCTGGAGTACGTTGAGGGACTTTCCCTGCGGGAGCTCGTCGCAACATGGAGGACGCGCGACCCGCCGCTGCCCGACACGGTTCTCGCTGCGCTGTGTGACGAGGCGGTGCGAGTCGTCGACCGCGTCTCCGACTTCGAGGTGCTGAACGAGGACATGCGGGTGGACAACTTCCTCGTCCGCGAGGAGTTCTTGGCCTCGTCCACGTCAACCTACGTCCACAGTACGGATGCTTCGACTGTGAACGCGTCCGGGGGAGTGGTCTTGATCGACCTTGGGCAATGTCGGCTCCGGCGGGCGGACGAGAGCGAGGACGAGTGGGTCCAGGCGAAGTGGTCCCAGGACGAGACGGGCGCAATCGGTTTCGTGCTGCTCAGGCTTATGCGCGAGTTTGTGGGAGAAGATGTATGGACGTACGAGAGGAGTCTCAGGTACTATAGGCCACTGGAGGGGTGACACCAAGTCCTCAATGTCAGGTTGTGTAGTACGGCAAGGTATTTCTGGTTTCTGAATGAATGATGATTGGTCCCGCGAGCTAGGTCAGCTCGACCCAAAACGGCCCATATCGCGCAGAAAAGAGGCACCGACGCTGCACCATTCCTCGCGACTGAGTCAAATGTTGCCGTGATACATTTCTCCAGAGTAAATGCTGCCTGATGTCGACGGTACCTGAGAGGCATGAGCGAGCTTGGACTGCAGGGCAGGATTACCCGAATAGGGTGTGACACGCTGTGACATAACGGGCGTTGAGGGTGACTGCGCTCGCAGCGACGGGGACATGCTGCGCAACTCTTCAACGGACTCGCATGTCTGCTCGCCGTCCGCGGCGGTCTCGAGGCCGTACATACCCTCCTTCTTGACGGCGCCTATCTATACCTCCTGCCGGGCGGGTTTGCGGCAACAGCAGCCCGTGTGAAATTAATATCCACTCGAAACCGGGAACCTGCACACGCATTCAGAATTCATCAGCATACTACCCGGCGGTGGAGTGTCCGTTCGTCTCTCTTGTCTCTCGACCACCGCCGTCGTCCTCGTCTTGTCCTTCGTCTAGTCTGCGTTCCGCCCCAGTCCGCTGCGACGCCCCGACGCAAACGACGCCGCCATGGCCCCCCGATCCCGGCTGCCGCTCCTCGCGGCCGTCGTCCCGTACGCCGCGCTCTCGGCCGCGTACTCGTTCAACTTCAAGAACTCGCCCCGTCAGTGTCAGGACCTCCAGATCGAGATCACTGGTGCGGGCTCGCCCCCGTACAGCGTGCTCATCGTGCCCATTGGACCGTCCCCGCTTCCGGCCCCGATCGAGGCGAGGAGGATCACGGAGGTGTCGTTCAACGGCACGAGCACGACTGCCTCCTTCCAGCTCAAGTTCCCGGAGAGCTCGAACTTCGTTGCTGTGGTGAGTGCAAGCATTCATGTCCATTCTCGCTTCTCGCTCGGATGCACGATGGGTTGTCTGGGACGCGGACGTGATGCAGGCGGGCACGGGGAACGTGGGATGGAGTAGGTGGATAGGTGAGCACATGGAGAGCGGACTCTGTTGGAGAGGCTGGGCAGGACGGTGCGTCGCGTGAGGACGTCATGATGGACGTCCAGGGCGGAGAGTCAGGCGACGACGAAGCGCGGATCGTCCCCCAACAAGGTTCTCTCCGGCATTCTCCTAGCTCGCCGCCTTGTGCGCTCCTCGTCCGCAGTCAATGTCGTGCGGAAAGAGGGGCTTGACATCCTCACGCCATCTGCCTCGGAGCCAATTGATATGCGGACATCGTTCACGGAGGCCATGATGCACACGTCCGGAAGCTACGGCAGTTCAGTGGAGTCATTATGCACATGATAGGCAGAGCATATCCTACTACGGATAGGGCTCTGCTGCAGCGACCTCTCAAGCCTGATTTTCCACATATCCATTGCTATCCATGTGAACGGGAACTTACGAACCGTTGTCCAGGTTAGCGATAGCACTGGCTTTGGATCAGGGGGAACCAGTGCTGCTGTGACTGTCCTATCCGGAGTTGACGGCTGCTTCGACGCGACGAAGTCAGTATCGCCGGCGTTCATCTTCCACACTGAACCAAGTGGTGCCCTGACCACTTGCTCTACGTCGCGAATATGGTGGGATCCCAATGATGTTCAAGGGTACGTTATCGGATCGCATCTGGTATGCGAATGGTTGCTAACTGTGGGCGCACCTTAGCCAAACAACATTCCACGGTGTTATACCAGGCGGCAAATCCTTCGAGGTCCCACAAGGCCCGTTGACAAATGTCACCGGTCAAGGCACTGGTTTCTCGTGGACGCCTTCCGTCCCTATAGGCACCACCGTTTTGCTTGTTGGTGGTGACGACCGGGGCATTGGGTCTGCCGGAAGTGGTTCCTTCACCATGCAAGAAGGCACCACGCAATCCTGCATCAACAGCAGTTCTCCGTCGTCAACACCCGGCTCCCCCGCGGGAGGGAGCTATCCCACATCCACTGACGGCTCCGGTATCAATACTGGCAGTGGCGAAGGGTAAGCCGGTTTCCCTCGGCGGGATGCCATTATCATGCTGATCACCAATGCTACCTTTCAGGTCGCACTCGCACGTTGGCGCGATTGTTGGCGGTGTTGTCGGTGGCATTTTCGGCGCTCTCGCGATTGCGCTGGTGATTTTCAGCGCTGTGCGGAGGCGGCGCCTCCAGCAGGGCACCAAGGAACGCCCCGTCGACCTCCTCCAGGAGCAGGACAACGAGGGCGCGGGGGATGGCCGACCCCCGGAATACTACCGCCCCGAACCGTTCGTCCTGCCTGACCCCACCGTCGCCTCTACGCACGATGGGTCCGTCGCAGGCACCGCAGCGCAAGGTCTGGCTGGGCGGCCCAGCGCGGACCAGCGTCAGTCATACCTCTCAACCAGTACCTCTGAGACCGGATATCCGGCATTCCGGCCACCCCCCTCGTCGGCGCCATCTTCTGGCACACGCAAGTCCGCCGCGCCGCCGATGTTCCGCCCAGTGAACATCATACAACATGATGACGCTGGCCCATCGGAGCCCCCACCGCCCCCGCCGGAAGAGGAGCCGGAGACGATAGAGCTGCCGCCGGCATATACCAACATCCGTCGGGATGATGTTACCCCTCCTGTTGATAGCGAAGGCGAGGGTGCAGGCCCATCTAGCTCGTCGCCACGCGCTCAAGCGGCACAGGCCTAAGAGCCTTACCCGCCACTTCATATCATGGTTAGTATCCGTGTTCGTTCGCAAGCGATGTGGAACGCTTAGGTTACTGGCAGACTACTTGGAAGTTCGTCGAGCGATTATCTCACCCACGGACTGCGTCATAGACCCAGCTGTCCGTTGTCAAGATACCGAACGCTACCCATATGCCCCCTCCATCGTCCCCGCCCGCATCACCCCCGGTCTCTTCTCGCGTTCCCGCATTCCCGCATTCTCGCCGCCCCCCTTCATTTTATTCGTATCAGCGTCTTCCGCGTCGCATTGCTATTTGTTTCCCTCTGCCTACTCATCCGCGCCCCGTCTCGTCGGTCAGTACTACGCACTTCGGACGTTCCTCTCCTTTTCAGTCCCCCGCCCGCAGTCTGTGAACCACTACCTACTTCTATCTTTTTCCTCCGCCGTGTCGCATTCCCGACTCTCCTGTGGCTCCCGACCAGACTGATCCTCCGGAGGTCCTGATCCCTTTCGTTCAACCCGTTCACTTCTCTGATTGCGCGAACGGGTCGTGGCGGCTTTTCTTGGTTCAGGGGAGACCCCCGCCGAGGTGGTGCGACGGTAGTTCTGCTGCGGCGCGCGCCATCTTCATGCTCAAGTAGCGTACTATGTATCCCCGTAATACCCGCCGCTTTGTCTTGTATTGCTGTCGGTGAGGTGGTGTCATTTGGTACGCTCGCGGCTTCTCGCGAGTGGGTACGAGTGTGCCCGAGTACGTATTGTGGAAGGGCGTATTCACGAACCTACAATATATATATTCCCGCGGTGGGCGCTAACGGTGTTGGTACATTCCGTGAACTCCACCCTTCGTGGCGTACATAAAGCCGACCGCCATGATGTTCTCCGTTGCTCACGACAACATGCTGAGTCTTCTACCCTGGCAGAACAAATTGGTCATGGCACCCAAATGATTACGAGGGACACGATAAGATGGCAACGCTGGCCACGGTACCTCCGCCGATTATCGTGAACCCTGCGCCTCTAGCACCGGACCCGAGTGACGGCTGAACTAGATCACCGGGGTGGTCAACAGACCATGAATCGGTCCGCAAGGTGAGCAGAACTCTACCCAGCGAGATGGTATTCTATCGCCTCAGGCTCACACAGCTGTCCAGGGCCCCACAAAGCGCGTAGAGAATGCCGTAACGGAGCATGTCCGGACTGCATGCCGGTCCTCTTTCGTTCGACAGCATGCTCACGCCACTGGCATGGGACGTTCCACGTACGGTCTTGCCGGTGGCTTTCCCTGCTTGCGGCGTGACCGCGGACGTCGGGTGCACTGGTGCATTGCACTAAAAACTGCCCATGGCTGTAAGCCCACCTTCACTCGCAGCCTATCCACCACCGCTATGATTCTGTACGTGATACTTGCTGGGGCAGTCTTGTTGTTCTGGAGAGTGTCGCACTGGCGATCGCCCTTGGAAAAGGTACCCGGGCCTCCCGCATCGTCATTCATAACAGGTACGTACTGACAATCCGACCCTTGCGGATTCGACGCGACGATGTATTGACGAGGCTCCACTTGTACCGTAGGTAACATGCCCCAGTTGATGGATCGTCAAGGCTGGCGATTCCACGAATACATTGCACGCCAGTTTGGTGCTGTTGTCAAACTCCGTTGGTTCTTTGGGGTACGTTCATAGACTCACATCGGCTCGATTCCATACTGATACGCTCTGTAGGCTCCGATGCTCTACGTATATGACCCTGTCGCTTTGCAGCACATCATCAAGGATATGACCACGTTCGATGAAGTTCCGTGGTACTTGGAGTGAGTAGCCTCCGTTATGGCCGCGGCACGTCTCTCGACCGAGGCGTTCTGACACGCCGCAGGGGAAACAATGTAATGTTAGGCCCAGGGATTCTCTCTGTCTCCGGTAAGCTGCGCTTCGGATATGCCGTCACCGTTTGCAGCGACCTGACGTGTACAGGCAACACACACCGTAAGCAACGGAAAATGCTTACGCCCGCGTTCGCTCCGAAGCACCTGCGAGACCTCGTGCCCGTGTTTTATTCGGTCGTAACCAGGGTGAGCCCTTACCCGCTTCATAGTCCCGAGGCGTAAACATGGCGTTGAACAGCAAACATATAGCTTGTGACGGCCATAGACACTCGCGTCTCTCCGACAGGAGTGGACCTCGATGTATGCGGCTGGATGAGCCGTACTGCCCTCGAGCTCATCGGCCAATCCGGATTAGGCTACTCTTTCGACCCGCTGACCGAGGAGACCGCGGACGCGTACGCAGGCGCCATCAAACGTTTTGTGTTGGTAATTGCCAGTTCGTCGTGGCTGCAATATGGACTTATGTTCGCCGTGCATAGGCCCGTCGCCGTGAGCCAGGAGCTGCTGGTCCTGCGACAAGCGCTTCCCTATGTGGCATTCCTCAAGAACTTGGTGCCAGGTTGGCTTCTCCGGTGGTCTGTGGAGAGGCTGCCGTTCTGGAGCGTCCAGGAGATGTTGAAGATTACGGACACACTCCATCAGCGCTCAGTTGAGATACTCGAGGACAAGAAGGCTGCCATCAAGGACGGGCAACACGGTGACGCGAAAGACGTCATCAGTGTCTTGCGTGCGTCCTCTTTCACTCACTTCAGAGGCTACAGCAATTTGACGATGTTGGAACCCTAGTACGGGCAAACATGTCCGCCTCGGAGGAAGACCGTCTTCCTGACGATGAGCTTGTCGGGCAGATGTCGTATGCGCCTTTCACTTCATGTTCGGTAATGTGCTTAACCGTGATTATTACCAGGTCTATTATATTCGCTGCAATGGACAGTACATCGAACGCGATGTCCCGTACGCTCCATCTACTCGCGCAACGCCCCGATGTGCAAGACAGGCTACGCCGTGAAATACTCGACGCGAAGGTGATGCACGAACAAGAATTGGACTATGACCAGTTGCATGCACTGCCATTCATGGACGCGGTATGCCGCGAGACACTGAGAGTGTGAGGGGCATCACTACTCGGCCCTAGCGTTCCTCTAACCCATGATCAGCTATACACCCGTTGTGCAGGCATTTACGGGGTACGTGACAGCAAGAATGCCCTCTTCACGGTCTGCGACTCATGCGGCCACGGCGATCTGCTAGGACGACCAAGGACACGGTTCTGCCACTGTCGCAGCCCGTACGCGCGACGGACGGCTCGCTTCTATCCTCTCTTGCTATCCCTCGGGGCACGAATGTCTTCATCGCCGTCCGGGCGTCTAACTGTAATGAGGCGCTCTGGGGTCCGGACGCGTACGAGTGGAAGCCTGAACGCTGGCTCGCGCCGCTCCCCGAGGCCCTGGAAGATGCGGCCATTCCTGGAGTATACTCGAACCTGTGAGAGAGGTCTCTTGCTCGCCGAATCGGTACTGACTCGCGCGGCGTTTCCATGTGCTTAGGATGACGTTCCTCGGGGGAGGGAGATCGTGCATGTGAGCTCCCGTACTCGGTTCCACGGGACTGCGCTGATAACGCCTGACAGCGGCTTCACGTTTTCGCAGCTCGAGATGAGTGAGTAGTCCGCACGCCGCCATTCTTGTTCTCGCCATGCCCCCGGGACTGCTCTGACCTGACTCCAAACGTGCAGAGGTCGTGCTGTCCGAGCTGATTGCTCACTTCGCCTTCGAGCTGTCTGACAAGCCCATCGTATGGAACTTGAACGGGATCTCGTTTCCCACAATCGACACGCAAAGCACGAAGCCGGAAATGTGGTTGAAAGTGCGAAGGCTTGGCGGCGAGTGAACGTCATGTATGATTGCTTTGAACAGTAACACGTCGCTTCTGGATGCTACATACGTCTGGTATCGTGTCGAGTTGGCGACCACGAGAAGATGACAGCTCTCAGCGGCTTGTGGCGGGCATGCTCCAAGTGAGATGTCCGTGGACGCTAGGTAAGCAGCACCGTGTTGAGTCAGTGCCGGTAATTGAACTATGCTGACCACCGCGGAGGGTGCCACAGATGGCCGACGGGCCGGCTTGAGGCCTGGCGTGGCGTGGCTCGCACTCAGCGATATCCGAGCAACCTTGCTCTCGATCGTATGGTAACGTCGTAAAAGCTGAGGGTTTGCGCTAGGGATGGGGACATGCAACGGCGTGCATCGCTGAGCATGGGCATGCAGTAGGGCTCGTGCGTGCCCATCGGATTCCTAGACGACGAGAAATGACAAATTCGGTTGAGGGATGAAAGCGGCGTTCGAACGCTAAGCTAGCTGGATAGATGCGTCGCAGTTCACGCTTTGGAGTCATCAACTCTTTTGCCACTGCATAAGATGCTCCGAGACTCTCCGCGCTGGAAGACGAGAGATACGCCAACACGGTATCGCTCTGCTGGTGAGTGATTCCTGGTGTGTCGTTTGAGTTCCGGCTGAAGAGGCGGTGGTTGACAGGCAACATAATCGTGTCGCCTACATAAAGCCTTCCCTAGACTCCGTTCTATGCCCAGCTATCGAGTACCAGCCATGTTCCTGTACGCCCTCTTCCTCTCCTTTATATTTTGGGCGATTCGGCGTGTTATCCGGAGACCTTCGCCTCTTGATAGGGTCCCTGGACCTCCGTCCGCTTCGTTATTTGTAGGTGAGCAAGCACAGCCGACGCGGACAAATATTGAACTCATGGCGAATCCCTTGGCTTTTGCTGCAGGGAATTTGCTTCAGCTGTGCGACCATAATGGATGGTCGTTCCATAGGGAGATCGCCCACAAGTACGGCTCCGTGATCAAGTTGAATTGGCTGTTCAACGTACGTCCATGGTTATATGGCACACACAAGATTATTCAGTTCCACGGCGGCGGTATCAACAGAAACCTCTGCTCTACATCTTCGATCCTTTGGCGCTAGAGCATATATTGAAGGATATCGTCACGTACGATCAGCCTAGCTGGTTCCTCGAGTGAGTTTGGGCGTTGTTGTCTGTGTCTGATAGTCCGAGCCCTCTTGTACGACTTAGAAGCCATGTGATGATGCTGGGCGATGGAATCCTCTCCGTCACAGGTGCGGCCATTCCTCTGAACGTACTCACGGAGTGGTATATTCAACACGTCCACAGGGGAGACCCATCGCAAGCAACGTCGGATGCTCATGCCGGCATTCGCGCCCAAGCACTTGCGCGCCCTCGTGCCCGTTTTCCGCTCCGTTATACACAGGGTACGCTATCGCGTTATGCGCTATGGTTCAGTCAGGCACTGAGAGGCTCAATGTTATCTTGGCGGCGTCCTTGCGCAGCTCGTGGACGCGATAGATGCCCGCATTTATGCAGAGGGAACGGAAATCGACATGTCGACTTGGATGGGGCGCACCGCACTCGAACTCATAGGCCAGTCAGGGTTGGGATACCCGCTTGACCCATTGACGGAAGATATCGCGAACCCCTTTGCGGATGCAGCGAAGCACTTCGTGTAAGCGGGTACCTACCAACAGTATGTCACGACGTATCAGCTTACTGTAGATATCTGCACAGACCCGTGTCCACATGCTCGGAAATGGCCATCTTGCGCCAGCTGGTCCCCTACACGAAGAATCTCGGTCCGATGTGGTTCCGCCGTTGGGTCATGCACAAACTGCCGTTTCGCTGCCTCCAGCAGATGATCAAGATCACAAATACACTCCATGAGGGTTCAGTCAAGCTGTTCCAAGCTAAGAAGGCTGCTCTCGAGGCCGGCCAAAGTACCGACGCTAAGGACATTATGAGTATACTACGTAAGTCCGCCCCGAGTTATCTCGGCGGATCTACGCCCTGAAACAATGATCGTTCACTTTTGCTCATGATGTCCACCGGAACAGTGAAAGCGAACGCGGCCGCTTCCAAAGAAGAGCGCCTTCCGGAACGCCAGATAATTGCGCAGATCACGTACGTTGGCTGCTTTCGTTGACCTGTGGGGAGTAGCATGGGGCTCAGAGTTTGCGACAGGTCTATCATTCTTGCGGCGATGGACACGACGACAAACGCCATGTCGCGTATCCTCCACCTTCTCGCAGAACACCCAGACGTCCAAGCGAAACTGCGCCACGAGATCCTCAACGCGCGGGGCAACGGCGGGAGCGAGCTTAATTACGACCAACTGCACGCTCTGCCGTTCCTGGAGGCCGTGTGTCGCGAGACACTGAGACTGTGAGTCAACCTCTTACGCAGACGTTTGTAGCCTTTCGCGTTGACGTACACGCTTTTCATGACACAGTCACCCCCCGGCGATCCAAATCATCAGACAGTGAGTTCCACCACCGTGCCGCTCTTACCGCCGACACATCAGGTCAGTCCGCTGACTGTGAACGGTGCACTGGCAGAACGACGAGGGACAGCATCCTACCGCTCTCCCAGCCGATCCGGGGCACAGACGGGACCCTCCTGTCTTCTATCGCCGTGCCACAGGGAACGAACATGTTCATCGCGATCATGGCGTGCAATCGCAACGAGGCAATCTGGGGGCCCGACGCGAACGAGTGGAAGCCGGAGAGGTGGCTTGCTCCGTTGCCCGCCGCTGTGACGGACGCAGGCATCCCAGGAATCCACTCGAATTCGTGAGTTCATACGTACTTTCCGTGGCGCCTGTAGTCGCGTTGACGGTGGCTACCGCTGTTCTTTCTCAGGATGACGTTCATCGGTGGAGGGCGGTCATGCATGTAAGCGTTCCTCACTCTGCGAAGATAACAGTCCACTGATTGACGAGCGACTATCCAGCGGCTTCATGTTCACTCAGTTAGAGATCAGTGGGCGCGCCCCTGCTACTCTTCTTCTCATCCTGCCAACGGAATGCTGACAGTCCTGATAGAGGTTATGCTCTCGGAGTTGCTCGCCAACTTCGCGTTCGAGCTGTCGGACAAGCCCATCGTTTGGAACCTCAACGGGATCACATACCCCACCGTCGGTGCCCAGAGTACCAAGCCCGAGATGTGGATGAAGGTCCGTCGACTTTGCGAGGGCGGAAGAGACTCCTCTTAGGAGGTGCGACCAGCCGCTTTATCTTGTGCAGATGTGAGTGCCGGCCTCAATTATACATCCAGAATGGTATGGCCGTCGTCGCGTAGTGCTTAATTTTGATGAGTAGCGTACTCCGCATTCTAAATCCCTCCCACTCTCGTTACCATATTGTCATCTACGTACCTTGTAAGACACTACTGTCCATTGTCATTCATTCATTCTACGTAGTATATAGCCCCGTTTCTACTAATCCTGTACACTTAGCGCACACTGGAGTCGGATTACTCGATTTCTCACCCGCCTTGTACGACGCTCATTTAGCAGTATGTATTTCTCTCAACCAGTTGTTATGGAACAAACCAGGTCATCGCGAGGTTGTATACAAGGTCTGTCATTCACTCGATGGGAGGGGACCCAGTACTTCTCGGCTGGCTGGATTTATATGACGCGGCACAATCTTCACTCATTGAGAGTTCGACGTCTCCGCGAGGCTCCATGTTACATCCCTGCGACGTGTTCCTCCCGTTCAGCGGCGGCGCACGCGGCTGTATCGGCCGAGGGTACGTCCTCGCCCAATGTTTTAGCATCCAAGGATTCACTGGCAATGGCGCAGGTTCTCGGAAACGAAGTTGATCGCGGTGCTGACGATGACACCCACCGGTACGTCGTTAAAGCCAAGGGGATCCGAGCTGCAGTGCGCGGGCGAGACGTTCGAGCAGCACGAAGCGCGGTTGCTCAATTGAGCACAACGCTCTTTTGCGTACCCGCCTTTGCCTGTAGGTATGCTAACCTGACGAGTACCCCCCCTTGTATTCTCCGGCGGTAGGCCAAGGAAAACGACGCCATGATATGCCTCACGATTGCGCCGTAAGCAGGTACAGCATCCTCCTGGTTCCATTAACCACGTGTACTCCCCAGAAGGGGGGACGCTTCATGCACTAGTGTGTCGTTAGCTCTGTTACCATGAATATTGTGGCCCGCCTGCATACACGTACCCTCGGAGTATATAGGGCCTGCGTGTGTCGTCAGAACTGGAGCGTATTTGGTGTTAATCGTATGCCGGACTCTTTGGGGGTTGGAAGAAAAAGGGACAATAAATTAGCAACTCCTGGTTTCGATCCAGGGACTTCAGGGTTATGAGCCCTGCACGCTTCCACTGCGTCAAGTTGCTATGCGTAACCAGCCGCTATATAGTATATATATACATTATACTTTTTATAACCGTCAGAACGTCTTCCGTTTTTCTGTCGTCTTTCTGAATCATGACAACCGGGCACTACCGTTATGCGAGATCCCCTTAGGCCAACCAAAACTTCGGTCCGAGAATCGCTCCTGTCAGGCTGAGGCTGAAGGGACGAAGTGCTGCGCATTACACTGGAACCGCACCAATCAGGAAAGGTGACCGAGTGGCGTTCAGCATGAACGAAGTGGCCGGGCGTCAGAAATAGTTGACGGGCGCCCCGGCGAGATGTCTCTCCGAGTCTGGCAAGGCAAGCTTTGACGCACAGCAAACGACCACAGAAGACGGCGCTGGAAAACGTACGTACTGTACAGCATCGGTGTGGAAAGATCTGCGTGATGGGACGAGTGAGAGGGCGGGATGACGATCACGGTGGAATTCACAAGCGTGCGGTTGGGCGCGAAATCGCCCAGGTGGGCCAAGCCCAGATCTGGATCTGGCGTCATGGCTGCTGTCTCGCGTGTTCCCGGATCCCGAATAGGACAGTTCTGTGACGTCGTAGTGGGGCGGATGGAGCGGGGCAATATCGCCCTGCGCACCCGGGCCCACGGCCGTCGCACAAAGCGTCGGGCGCTGTAGATCCTCCTCTCCCCCCTCGTAGGGAAAGCAACGAGCATCGTCTGCAAGCTCGCCAAACAGTCCTCGGAGGGCCATCATTGCGCACAGAAGATAGCGGGGACACAGCCCGCTGATCAAGTGTGCGAACGACCCGCTCCCACAAGCGAGGAGACATAAATTGACGGAGGGGCAGGCGGGGAAGACCCGGTGTGCAGGCACGCTCTCTCGATCGATCGTGGATTGTGGCTGGCAGGTCGCGCCATCCCCGACGTCAACGTCTTCTTTTCCTCTTCCCATATCTTCATCCACGCATCCGCCACTCCTTCACCGCATACCCCCCTCATACCATAGTGTCCATCTAACGACTCTTCATGTGCGTATCTCTTACTCCTAGGTGGCTACATGCGCAACTCACCGTACATTAGGTCCTCGTCCAACGTGTCGGACGCGACGAGCGCGTCGACGTCGACGTTTGTCACCGCGCTCGTCTTCAACGCCGCGGTATTCGGCATAGAACTGGGCATCTTCACCCTCGTCCGTCCTTTCTTCCCCGCAATCTACCAGCCGCGGACATATATTCCTCCCAAGAGGTGAGTCCCCCCATCTTGATCTGGCTTCGCGAGGGTGGAAATGGGGCGACATGCGAGCGGCAGGAGGAGGTGCCGGATGCTGGGATGAACGGAGATATGGAACGGCAGAATGGTGGGCTGGCACAAACCAACAGCACCGAACATGAGGCTTGGAGCGGAGGCACGGACTGTGCGCGGTAGGTTGGAAGCGTGGCGACATTGTCATTGATCCCGTCTTTTGGGTCACCCGCCGCCCCCATGGACTGAAATGTTTGTGTGAGGACGGGGGCAATGCCGCATTCATGTCCATCGCGACCGTTCCCCCGCCTTTCGAGGCATCGCGAGTGTCGATTTGTTGCCGTCGTTGCCCTTCTCCCATCCCTGTTCATCATTTCCGTCGTTACGGTCGTTGCTGACACGAATATGTTGCAGTCGTCGCGCCGCAGAGTTGACCAAGAACATTCTTCTTTGGCCATGGGCTGTGTTCACCGCAAATTACCACGAGATACGATCCAAAACAGGAATGGACGCGTATTTCTTCGTCCGCTTCTTGCGGATGATGGTCCGGATTCTGGTTCCCATCTGGCTTATATCCTGGGTCATTCTGCTCCCTGTCGTTTCTGTGCGCTCTGACCCCGACGGGCACACCGGCTTGGACCGCTTCACTTTCGGCAATGTCCCGCCTAACGGACAAGCCCGCTATGCGGCCCACATCATTCTCACCTGGGGTTTCACCAGTAAGTATGCTATTGTATTCCGGACTTCATTCGCACTCACACTCGGAACAGTCTGGATCTGGTGGAATATTCGCTACGAGATGAAGCACTTCGTCACTACGCGGCAGAAGTGGCTCATCGAGCCGGATAATGCGTCCTCCGCCATGGCGAGTACCGTGCTGATCACCGGCGTGCCGCGCCACTACCTCACGGAATCTGCTCTATGCAATCTCTTCTCTCATCTTCCCGGGGGCGTTCGGAAGGTCTGGCTCAACCGGTATGAATAACCTTTCTCTCGCTACCATCGCATGCTCACGATGATCGCAGTGATCTCAAGGACATGCCGGACATCTATGAACGTCGTCAGAAGGCCGCCAAGAAACTCGAGTCCGCCGAAACTACGTTGTTGAACACTGCCGTGAAGCTCCACAACAAGAAGTTGAAAGCGGACGCTAAAGCCGCGAAGAAGGCGGGTAAGGGGGACAGGAGGACGTCCGTCGATACTGCCAACAACGATGGCCGGCCTTTGACGGACCCCAGCATTCTCGATGCTGAGCAGGGAGACGTGACGCTTGCAGAGAAGCTTGTTCCGAAGAACAAGCGACCGACTCATCGCCTGCCCCCGTTCTCTTGGTTGCCGTTCTCGCTTCCCCTCATCGGCAAGAAGGTCGACTCGATCGAATGGGCACGTCAGGAACTCGCCGAGACCAACGAGGCGTTGCGCGAGGCGCGCCGAAAGCTTGCGCGCGACGTCGCAGCGACGACGAACCTGCCAGAGCCCGAAACGAACCACCCAGACGCGCTCAAGGCCGATCCCGGGACGTCGCAGACATACCCCCCTCTCAACTCCGCATTCGTCTTGTTCAACAAGCAGATCGCTGCACACATGGCCGCACAAGTCCTCACACACCACATGCCCTACCGGATGGCAACCAAGAATGTTGGGGTGGCGCCGGAAGACGTTGTCTGGAGCAATCTAAACATGAACCCCTACGAGGCCCGCATCCGCACTGCAATCAGCTGGGCGATTACTATCGGTTTGATTATCGTGTGGGCGATTCCCGGTACGTTGGATCTTATGACAGCGCTGGAGTACAAACTAGGACTAACATGTGCATACAGTCGCGTTTATCGGCGCGGTGTCGAACATCCACTCGCTCTGCGCGACCTATAGCTGGTTGGCATGGCTGTGCGACCTCCCCGATGTCATCGTCGGCATCATCTCCGGTATCCTTCCTCCCGCGTTGCTTGCTGTCCTGAACATGCTCCTGCCGATCGTGCTGCGACTACTTGCTCGCTTCGAGGGTGCCACGCAGCGTACCACCATCGAACTTAGTCTGATGACTCGCTACTTCCTCTTCCAAGTGATCGTAAGCCGCATATATGCTTCCGTTTTCCACGTTCTCAGCACTCACCGCTCCATAGAACTCCTTCCTTGTCGTGACTCTTTCGTCCGGTATCATCGCAGCGCTTCCCGACCTCGTCAACAACCCCGCTTCCATTCCGGCGCTTCTTGCTCGCAACCTGCCGAAGGCGTCCAACTTCTTCTTGACGTATGTGCCCTTTTGCTTGACTTGGGCCGCACTGTACTCAACATCGTTCAGTTACGTGATCCTGCAGGGCTTGTCGGGTACCGCGTCGGGCTTCCTCCAGGTTGTTCCTCTCGTGTTGTACTACGTGAAACTCTTCATCCTCGGCTCGACTCCCCGCTCTATCTATGACATCAAGTACACGCTGCGCTCGGTCGCGTGGGGCACTCTCTTCCCCACCATCACCCTCCTCGTTGTCATCAGTATGTTTCACACTTGCCGTTCCCACTGCTGTCCCTGACACGGCTTTTCGACAGCTGTTGCCTACGGCATCATCTCACCGATCATTAACGGCCTCTCTGCCGTTACGTTCTTCCTTTTCTACCAGATGTACAAGTACCTCTTCATCTGGCAGCTCGATGGCCAGAAGACGGGCGAAACCGGCGGCCTGTTCTTCCCTCGTGCCATCCAACAGCTATTCGTTGGCATGTACCTCCAGCAGGTCTGTCTGGCGGCGCTGTTCTTCCTTGCTCAAGATGCGAACGGGAATGCAAGTGCCATCCCCGAGGGCGCGCTCATGATCGTCCTCATCGCGTTCACTGTGAGTACCTTCTTGCGCCTGCGCCATACATACTGCTGATAACTGATCACTCGCTGTAAAAAGGCCTTCTTCCACATTATCATCAACAACTCCTACGGGCCATTGACCCACTTCCTCCCGCTGACGCTCGCGGATATGACCTACGGCTCCACTGACCCGAACGTTGCCGCTGCCGCGCAGGAGCTCGACGACCAGGCGTCATACAAGGACGTCAAGACGAGCAGTACCGAGAAGCGGGCGAGTTCGACCCGCAAGCGCGTCAGCCCCGTCGGTACCGTTGACTCCGAGACGTCCGATACCGGGGCCGACGGGAAGGCCAAAGGCGCCTCCACCGTCGAGGACGTCGAGCAGGAACGTGCGGCGTCCGCGAAGCCGGGCGCACCCGGGCTCGAGCAAGAGGACGACCGACAGAGCTCGATCCAGGGCGTTGACGAGGATGCGGGCCCGAAGGACTTCTACCACCCCGCGAGCGTCGAGCCGCAGCCCATCATCTGGCTTCCGCGCGACCCGCTCGGGCTGGGCGAGGCGGAGGAGCGTGCGATCCGCGCGGCGGGCATCAAGGTGTCCACGCGCGACGCGGTCATGGACGACAAGGGCCACGTCGACATCCACGGCGCGCCGCCCGAGGAGAGCGACTGAGGAGAGGACGATGCTTCGCGTTGAGATGCTCGATCTGACTTCGCACGTAGTGACTGACGATTTGTAGCACGTCTTGATTACCCCACCCTCCATCTGTATTATTAGTATCCGTATCCGTAATTCTGCACACACGGTACGAACAGTTTAGCGATCGTTCCCGAGCGCGCCGATACTGTACGTCGTCGACGTCTATACCATCCTTTGTACGTCCCCGTTACAATATATAGTATATGATGCAGTATATGATAAGTTGCGTGAGCGAACATAGGAATGAGGTCTCGTATTTGGAACGTTTTGCGCGTGGCCAGTAACTTGGAGGCGCTATAATGTCTCGTGAAGATAGTAGTGTGTCATCTCCTCAAGGCAGACAGTTACCTTAGCTGGTTATGACACTAGAAAGAAATGGTGATCGAGGAATAGCGGGGCCATGTAGAGATGCCCCTATCCAACCCAGTCAGCGTCATTGACTGCATGTTACTGAGTCCTGACGGCTACACGCGTTTCGGCGACTGGATCCAGAGCAAGCGCTGCGACACACGGAGCAAGCCCCGCTTCCCGCCCAACCGCGGCATCGCCTTCCGCATCGCGGCAGTGCACTTCCCCAGATCCTCCTTCTTCCCCCAGCCGGCCAGTACCGCTTCCACCTGCTGGAGCGTACGGGCGTGCGGCGATTGGGCGAAGGCGGCGTCTAGCGCGCCCAGGGCGATCCTCTGCGCCCGTTTAACGTCGTCCACCGTGCGCACGCCGCGCAGCTCCAGCGTGAGGAGACGGAGACCGGGCGTAGAGGGGACGTGCGCAAGCAGTGCGGCGCAGACGCGGGCGACGTAAGAGGATGCGACGTCTCGCTGCGCGGCACCGGCGCTGG
Source organism: Trametes polyzona (assembly GCA_022606195.1). Lineage (NCBI taxonomy): Eukaryota > Fungi > Basidiomycota > Agaricomycetes > Polyporales > Polyporaceae > Trametes > Trametes polyzona. The sequence continues at coordinate 485,693 of JABYQF010000011.1, read as the reverse complement.
CGGGGCTTTCGCGAGGAGGAAAGTGGAATGTGAGCGCGAGGGAGGTGAGGGAGGTGAGGGTGTGCAGGTTGAACGCCCGCCAATGTTCTGGGAGTTTGACAGAATACGGGTCAGCGTCGGGGTAGAAGCGCGTCTCTGGAGCTGTACAGGACCATTCGTACCTGGATCGTCTGGGCCGTGCTCGGTCTTCAACCCGATCCAGAACGGGAGGAAGATGTGCTGGGCGCGAGTCGCTGCGTGCGCCACAAACTCGCCGAAGGCACGCGACCGCGGTAGAGTCCACGGCCCTCCGTTCCCGTCGACAAGCCTCAGCTCGCGGATGCAGCTAGGGGCGAGCAGTTGACGGAAGCTCTGACACAGGCTTTCCGTTACGAGGTCGACTGGCGAGATCCTCTTCGTCAACCCTTCGCCGACGAGCGTGCGGACTTGGAGCGTTCCTGCAGCTGCTAGTAAAGCACGCGGGGAGACGTTCTGAGGCTGTGTAGAATTATCCGCCCATTTGGTCCAGTGGAGCTCGAGGTAGAGGATGGACGTGAAAAGGGAGAGAATGTCCGTGAGCGCAGCAAGGGAGCACCCTCCCGGATCACCAGGACCAGAGCACCAGTCGAGAACAAGCTTCTGTAGCCGATAAGGAGGAGGTTGGGAGGTGACGTCGCCCATGGTCGATCCCGCCGCGGAGAGTCCTGAAGCTTCTACAGCCTGACCCCCATCGTCAAAGGGGCCAACGAGCCAGATATTCGTCAGGTGGAGCTCTTGCAGGCGCGGCAGTCGTCCGACAATGGTAGCAAGAAGGGCGCGGTCGACGTTCGGGCCCTTGTCCCACTCTCCGGTTCGGGTTATGTCGGTGATATACCCGCGGAACGAGCAGACCAGCTCCAGGGTACGCACGCATCGCGCTATGTCGGGATGGGCGTCCAGGAAGTCGCGCAGGTCTTCGAATCTCCCCGTCTTGCGGTTGTACTTGAGCGACGCGAAGAGGTGCGGGTGCGCGATGCTGCGCCACAAGGCGGACACATACGTGCATGTAATGATTGTTGCCTTGTCGTCGTGTAGGGCGTGCATGACGAGGTGAAGTACATCCACTGGAAGTCGATGGACACCACCGATTTCCGGGGCGCGATTTGCCCTAGTGCCCTCATCGACAGCGGTGGGGCTGGCGCCGAGAATTACAGGAATAATGGTCGCACTTCCTTCCATCGAGGCCTATGATCTAGCTACTCTGTAGGTGAGGAGTGGCTCGAGGGTGTTCAGTACGGGGAAGGGTACAGACCTGTGTTGTGGTGGCAAGTCGCAGACCAGCGCACACGTGGGCGCAGCAACGGCACTTGTAAACGAAAATGTCATCGCGGACTGCGGCGAGCGGCGGCGCTACTGAGTCACAGTTCGCGGTTGCTGGACGTCTGCCGCCGGCGTTTTGGCGTTTGAGATTTGATACGCCGATGCTATGGGTACCTACAGGGTGTGAACCAAGCTCGTCTCTTGAGTGACACATTCGCAGGCGGGTCGGAGCTGAGCGGTACCTTGTGAAGCTTGAAGACGGAGAGAAGTGTGAAAGTGGAAAGACAGCCTGGAAGCTTTGAATTGGAGGTGAGCATTTCCCCTCCGTCCGATCTTCGTGGATTCCAGTGACCAACCTTTCTGGCTTGAGTTCGAAACGAGGTAGCCAGCAAGAAACATCGGAAGCGCGCATGGGTAAAACGAACCGCTACGCAGCTACGTCCTCCGGCAGCTTCGCTCAGCTCAAAATCGCGAGCGGCAGTGGTATGGTGCGGCCGTGAAGGGCCAGGAGCGCGTGAGAAGCAAACGGCTATACAGCGCGACGTCGAATGGCAGGTGCAGGACGTCCGAATGAGCCGGTCACGGTCTTGCCCCCAAGTCTGAGCGCCGAAGAACACGTACGCGCGCCGCCTTGCGAAGTTGTGCGACGTCCGGGAGACATGGCCGCCGGCGAAGATCAACGGCTTTTCGTTCTGTATGTCTTGCAACATCAGGCCGAACATCTCAATCGCAAGACCATGGATCACGTCCGTATGAGAATCCGCCCTTGCCTTGTACGCATGACTGAGCGGCTCCACCCGCGATGATAACGCGGTGTTTCCACTGTGCCGCGACCATCTCAAAGTCTCCCTATGAAGATAGCAAAAACTCGTCGGTCTGTTCAAAACTAGGCAAGGAGTTGTGTCGGATTGATTCTTACGCACCGCCAAAATGTAGCACGCAATGTACTGGCCTGCTTCCTCTACATGCGCTTCCGCGGGTTGGGTATTTCGAGCCTGCCAAAAGACGTACCTTATTCTGCATATTGCGCTGGTCAGCGCGATATTGTGCCTGACATCTTCAACCATCATCTTGGGCAGATTTCTTCCGTAAACGGCTTACTCCACGCACAGCGCGCCGCTCGGTCGCATTAGCAGTGGTGGACCAAAGAAGACCTATGTATAGACGCCCGTATGAGCTAGAATGAGCGCTTAGAAGTCAGCACTGCCATCGACCGTCTCCCTTTGGGCATCCGAGTCCTCGAGTCCTTCAAGTTCTCCTCCAGGCTTGACTGCAAGATACATACGCTCCAGTTACGTGTAAGCAGCTCGAGATACGTCATACATGAGCCGCACGAAACAGGCACCCGCTCGTTAATCCAGTATCCGTATCCAGCGATGTTGGGCCAGAAGAACCAGACTCGGAGGAGGCCTTCTCGAGCCTCGACGGTCCGGACCTCGCGGAGCCGCCGGTGCCGGCGAATTCGAATTCGTCCTCCGACCGAGTCCCTCGTCGAGGCGGGCTCGGGCGTCGACCTCCTCCTCCGCGAGCTTCGCCGTTCGAAGGTCTTCCGAAGGAGTTCTCTGTGCCTTGCGACGCGCCGACTCGAGATCGTGGCTTAATGTGCGGGACCGAAGGCTGAGCGGACCCCGGTAGGTTTTACGTGAGCCGCGAAGTACGGACTTTGCGCTCTGGTGCCCTGAGTTCGAGCACGCGGCGAAAGTCTAAACACTCTGGGCTCGTTCTCGGTGCGAGCGAAGATAGTGTCACGGAGCTGAAACACGGCGATAGTTGAGCAGAGTCCGGGTTAGATGCTGGGCCGTGGACGATGTTTTGTCCCTAGTGAAATGGACCGGCGGGACGCCACGAAGGGCCCGCAGAGTTCGTTGTGGGCAATGTCATATCTGGCCCCTCACATGGTTGACCGTAACGGTAAACGCAACACCTGCGGACCCGGGGGATGCACAGTGAGGATGGACATCGAACGACGACGGATACCCGGGTGCAATAAGCCCTGAGTGTGCGTTGTGCAAACTCTCAGCGAGGCTTGTCGACCTTCGTTCGTCAGCCGTACCATTCGAGGTTCACGGCAGGGAGTGTGTTGATCCTAACAGTCTAGGAGGGCGAGGAAAAGCCTAGTAGAGCCTTAGGCAGGGAAGGGGTGAGGCTATGCTCCATATCCGCCGTGCCCGGACATGCTGGCGATGTGCCGATGGCGTAAGGTTCTCGCGAGCATGTATCGTAAATCTTCCGCGTCCCGATACAGTCTGGGTGGCTGGCGCCCATCATAGCTTCGACCTCGGCTTGGGGGAGACCATGAGAGGCCAGCGAGGATTCAAGACGCGCGATACACGTTGAGTGCTGGAGAGGGTGAGGATGGCGCGCTACGTGTTCCCGCGAGATGGGTATCTCCAGGGCGCGATCCTGGTATCACCCAGCATGACCTCTGCGTAAGCACGAATACGCGCGCGTCGGCGTAGGGAGCCCACTGTCTGATCGCTCCTGACACCGCCGACGAGGGTGGGAGAGCGATGATTGGAGAAGAGGAGCGGGGGACGGGGGACGTTGAATATCGCCTTCCATATCCGGCGGAAACACCCTTAATCTAGGCGCCGGTGAGAGGGGATTTCATATGCTGATGGCGTCCGCCTCCGCCGCTTCCGCTCGCCCTCGACGCCACCGTCGCCGTCGCGGACAATATCGATGACCTCGCGTCGAGCCTTCCTCTCAGCTGGACGTCTCATGACTTGCGCGCGTGCCTGCCGGGCTCGCGCGCTGTTCCCCCCCAGACGACGGAGGTGACAGGCATCTCTCGTTGGGGACCGAGCCCGGTCTGCCTCGACACGCCTCGAGCGGGACGCCATCTGGAGCGCGCTGCGGTCGGGGGCGCACATGAGCAGCGTTCGGCCGTGTGATGTGTGGCGGGCGGGGAGGGAGCTGGAATGGTCGCGTCTAGGCCTGCGCTGCAGGGTGCTGCCCAGTGCGCGCGTCCGCGCCCGCCCGCCGCGCGGAGGCGGAAGGCCCTGTCCAGGCGCGGATCGCACGGCCAGCCCCTGTCGGCCGCATGTGAGCAAAAGGCGGAGAGCAGCCCGCGCCGTCGACGCTCCCATTCCTCTTGCGGTCGGCTTCCCGAACCAGAACTCAGAGCCTTCTCAGGGACCCAACGCGCGACGCCCACCAGCCCTTTGCAGCCATGCCAGCCTTCCAGCGCGCAGCCGCGTCGAGAGTCCGCTTGGGGTGCAGCCACCAGTGTCACTCCCACCTGCACCTCCCCTCCTCCCCAATCCGGTCCGCCGGCACCCCCCGCCCAGCTGCGCTATATAAACGCGCCCCGTCCGCCGCGGCGTCCCTCCACACCTCCACACCCAGACACCACGCAGCCATGGCCCCTCAGTTCACCATCCCCAAGACCCAGAAGGCGGCCATCGTCGAGCACACCGCCGCGCCCCTCAAGGTCGTCGACAACCACCCCGTCAAGCAGCCCAGCGAGCTCGCCCCCGGCGAGTGTCTCGTCGAGCTCGACTGCTCCGGTGTCTGCCACACCGACCTCCACGCCGCGAAGGGCGACTGGCCCATCCCCGCCAAGCTGCCCCTGATTGGCGGCCACGAGGTACGCCAGCTCTAGTTGACGTATCTGCTCCTGTCCTAATCACTCGCTCATCTCCGCTCGCGCTCCTCCCAACAGGGTGTCGGCCGTATCGTCGCCATCGGCGAGCACACCCAGGGTTCCCCTGTCAAGGTCGGAGACCGCGTGGGCATCAAGTGGCTCGCGTACTCGTGCTTGGACTGCGAGCCCTGCCGCAAGGGCCTCGAGCAGAGTGAGCTTCTGCGATCTGCTATCTTTGACCGGACATACACTGACGTCATACCTTCCATCACCGCGTCTTCGCACGCGCAGGCTGCCTGAAGGGCAAGTACAGCGGCTTCACCGTCGACGGCACCTTCTCGCAATACGTCGTGTCCTGGGTCACCCATGTCACCCCCATCCCCGACGGCCTTTCGAGCGCCGAGGCGGCGTCCATCCTCTGTGCGGTACGTGTGTTCCGTGTGCGTTCCGGTGGGGGTGTTGTGGACTCACAGGACGCGGTCACAGGGTATCACTGTCTACCGCGCGATCAAGTACTCGAAGACGCACATTGGCGATTGGATCGTCCTCCCCGGTGCGGGAGGTGGTCTTGGTCACCTTGCGGTCCAATACGCTGTCGCGATGGGCCTCCGTGTCGTCGCTGTCGGTACGTCGCGCCGTAATCCGCTACACTGCCAGTCATAATCTGACAATCATCCGTCGCATCGCAGACACCGGCGCCGAGAAGAAGGAGCTCGTGATGAAGCTCGGCGCTGAGAAGTGGGTCGACTTCAAGGAGACAAAGGACCTCGTGAAGGACATCGTCGAGGCGACGGACGGGTACGGCGCGCACGCGGCGGTCGTGACCGCGGCGAACCCGCAGGCGTACGCGCAGGCGGTCGACTACCTGCGGATGGGCGGCACGCTCATGGTCGTCGGCCTGCCCGCGCGCGCGAACCTGTCCGCGGACATCTTCTTCACCGTCATCAAGAGCATCAGCATCCTCGGCTCGTACGTCGGCAACCGCCAGGACGCGCGCGAGGCGCTCGACATCGCCGCGCGCGGCAAGGTCAAGTGCTACTACCAGCTCAAGCCCCTCTCTGCGCTCGCCGAGTACGTCTTGCTGCGTGGATGTATGCGCCCGTATTACGTGCTGACATGTCCATCTCCCTCTTCAGGACGTACGAGGCTCTCGCAGAGGGCAAGATCGCCGGCCGTGTCGTGCTCAACATGAAGGAGTAAACGCACGCACGCCCCGCCTTCCCTGCCTGCCTGCTAAAAGTAGTGGGTCGCACCCGGACTGCACTTACTCTACGCGGCAACCCACCCCCCACACGCACAGCCTAAACTAAGTCTGGGAGATTCTCTCGAGCTTCGAAGCGGATGATGATCGATTTCGATTCCGATTGTACGATAGACCACGGCTCCTTGTCCTCGTGATTCGGCCCTGCCCCTTGTAGTTGTTGTACTAGTATATACCACCCACCAAATCGAGCGGTTGCGATCGAGGAAGATACAACCCAAACTACACCCCATCATAGCCTACGTGAGCGGGTCTGCGTGAACGACTGCCAGTGGATGGCGCGGTGATCAGGACGATGGCTAGACAAGATTAACAGGGGAAGAGGAACAGGTCGATGTTCAAGATTGTGGCACATCGATGCGGATTGAGATAATCGAAGTAGCATACAGGGTTGAGATCGAAGTCGACGAACGTCAGACACGGGCTTCTGGCGTCGTGGCGTCGTGGGGCATGCGATCGGAGAGGTCAACGCAGTTACGAAGTCACGAACTGCGGCGGACGCGGGCTTGGCAATGTGGGGAACAAGCAACGGGAAACGGGAAGCGGGGAACGGGGGAAGGCTTCGAAGTTCGCGAAGGCTGCGCGTGCGCGCACTGCGGGGAAGCGAGGGGGGGAAGCGAGGGGGAAGCGAGGGACGGTGTGGGGTATTAGGCTGCAGGCACGCACGCGCGCGCGGGTTGGCGAGCGTTGCGGGGTAACTTCTTCCTGTCGGACACGGGTACATGGGGACGTGGGGACATGGGGGCACGGGGGCACGGGACAGGGTCGGGATGCAGGCGGAACTCGCAGCTGGATGCTGGAGGATCGTGTGTGCCATATATGCCATATATATGTATGTACGGGATCTGGGGTCTCCGGGATTGTAGGATCACGCGGTGGGTGGTGGTGGGGGACTTGGGATATGGTGCGAGGTCGCGCATATAACCACTGAACGGACGGGAGAGTAGATGTACACTGTACATGCATACAGCGAAGGAGTTTTTGTCGAGGGCCGAAACGGGAACGTACAGCTCTAACGTTACTTCAAATCACGGGGGCGCGCGGCGGGCGAGGTTGGGGGTTGGGGACACACAGGGCGTACATAGCATCACGCGCCAGGGGCCGACGCCCCTTGGCCTGCCGTCTGCGCGGTGGCCATTCATCGGGCGGTCGGGTGGGAAACGGCGGATGCAGAACGAGGCTAAGGGTCGATCGCGGGACCGCGCATACGGACGTCGGACTCCCGCTACCTCGGACACGTCCACCCTGTGCTTCCGGGGCGTTACGGCAGCGCGGACGCTAGTAGAGTTGTAGGATGAACATGTCCGAGAAGTGGTGGGTCGATCGAGGGATACGCCGCGAGTGACCGATGTCCACCGACCGTCGTGGTGGGGCTTGAGCTTACGCGTCCAACGACGCGTTCTCCTGGTTGACTATGAGCGCCTCTGCCCTGGGTGAACGGGGCGTAATCCGGCACTGGAATGGTTCCGGATATCTGCGCGGTCATCATGAGTGTTCGAATTGTTCTTTGAGAGGGGGCAAACTGCGGTCCTGCAATACTTACGAGAGAAGGAGGTCCGCCGTGACCTTCCGCTCCAATTTTATCGGCTCCCCGTGCGCGTCGAGCGGAGGGGCGATGTCGAATGCGTGCAGGACGGAGGAGACGATGATGAATAGCGAGGCGTCTGCGAAGTGCCGCCCAGGGCATATCCTATACGCAACCGTGAGTACATGCATTCCAGTAGAGTGCCAGTGGAGGGAGTATTATCAGAGAGACACACCTGCGGCCGAACCCGAAGGCGTACTTCTGCGGATCCCGCACAGAAGGGTCGAGGGTTCCGTCAGCCTTTAAGAAACGCTCTGGGAGGAACTCGTCAGGCCGAGGGTACGCCTTCTCGTCCTTCGCCATAGCCCTACCCACAGCACAACTCAACTCAAGGCCAGTTTCCAACGACAATGCAAGACTCACCACTGATTCGGAATGACGACCGTCCCCTTCGGCACGAACCAGCCGCGAAACTCCTCGTCCGCCGTCGTCTCGTGCGGGATGCCGAGCGGGACGACGTTGTGCCAGCGGAAGACCTCCTTCACGAGCGCGTTGACGTACGGCAGCGCGTCGCGGTCGCCGAATTCGGGCTGGCGGTGCGGGCCGACGGCGGCGTCGAGCTCCGCTTGGGCTTTGCGTTGCGCGTCTGGGTGCGTGGCCATCGCGAGGAAGAAGGCTTGCACGGAGGAGAATGTCTGTATGGGGGGTGAGCATCTTCGAGGAGTGTACTACGGGCTTGTGAGAGAATGAGGGGGACGGACCGTGTCTGCGCCGGCTGCATTATCGGGTTGAATATAGCGTGAGCGGCAGTATTACAGGAAAGAAGCCCTTGCAAATGACGTACTGAGGTACGCAATGCCGGTGATGTTCCTGTATAGATCCTCTTCGCTAATCTTGCCCGGTACCGCTTTCTCTTCAGAGATACCTTCAAGAAGTGACGCTACGATCGAAGGACGAGCCGCCCCCTTCGCCTGCCAGTGCGCCATTCACATATGAGAGGGCTCGTACGCACTTCATGACGACCAGTAATCGGATACGAACCATCTCCTCCTTGACGTGATCAAACGGCGTGTTCCGGAGCGCGAGCACCGACGGCTTCCACGCCTCCGCCTCGCGCCTGAACCCCGCGCCGGGGAACCACGCGGGGAGGCGTCGGAGGATGGGGAACGTCTCGACAAGGTAGCGGCCGGGCACGGTGATCTTGATGTATATGTCCGCCCCGCGCTCGGCGACGCCGATGTACCTGTCGCTGTGGTCCGCGACGTCGATCCCGTACACGATGCGCATGATCGTCGCGCCGAACAAGCTGTGGGAGACGTCCGGACATTCGCATTAGTTCAGTGCTACCGTGCGCGTTATAATACGGGAGGTAGTAGGGGACACACTCACTGTCGGATGTGGGGGATGAACTCGTCCGGGTCGTCGAGCAATTTCCGGAGAAATCGGCGCGTCTGGGCGACTTGGGCCGGGCGGTAATTGGGGATGACGTTCTGGTGGAAGAGTTGGTGGAAGGCTTTGCGGTGCCGGCGCCACTCCTCGGTATATCCCCAGAGACCGAATTCCCAGGGCATATACCCGGTACTTGGCGGCCATGGAGGGTCAGCGAATTGCTCTTCCTGATCTTTGAGGGTACTTACAGCTCTGCCATGACGCACGGGGGACGGCCGGACGAGATGGCGGAGCGATTCTCGAGGAACGCGTTAGCCGCGTCGTAAGATCCGAGAACCAGTACATGCTGTCCGAGAACGTTGAGGTAAGCATAATCGCCTGAAGACCATGTCAATGAGCGTAAGAGCATGCATATTAGCGGCTATATGCTCACCCTACTTCTCGGTAAGCGCATTGAAGCTCGCCCCGAGATTCGTCGTCGGCATATCAAACAGGTTGCCGAGGACAGGCAGCCCTCTCGGGCCCGGCGGGAAAGGCAGACGCCGCGGGGTGGACTTCTTTGCTGTGAGCCGCCGGATGGCGACGAGCAAGAGGCCGGCGAGCGCGCACGCCCACATCGCCGACGTCGCAGCGGCAAGCATTGATGGGAAGTGTCAAGGAGGAGAGAGGGGTCGGTCGTACGCCACCGGCCAAGCGAGGACGTTGGGGGTACTTATGCGTCCAGACGCTAAGACGCCGCCTGGGGCAGTCCCTGCGCCCATCTGGACGCTGCCGAGGAGAGAGTGGTGTCAGCAGGGCCCTCGCGACTGAATGCACGTTGGCATATCATCTGCGCGCTCGTACAAGGCGATTGGCCCGCCGCGCATGAAGGTTTGCGCTGGGGCGTGCAGGGCGGTAGGCGAGCTACGGAGCGCCTGTGCGTCGCGCATAAGAAGGGCGTCGTGCTTCGCCGTAACGTTATTTTACGGCGTTTGGGGCACCGATGGGGATGGTGTGGTTCTGATCGTGGCCCGTGCCTGTCGCGGCTGGTGAGCTTAGGGCGGACGAGTTGTGACACATATCTTCGGCGGCGAGGGGGATATGTGCTTGAATACATCACCAGACCCGCTGGCGGTTGGGGGAAGCGCGGGGGTGCGCGATGGCCATTCGGCAAGGACAGATTTTGGGGCCGATGTGCCTCTGCCAGTGGTGGTGTCGTGCTATGAGCTTAGCGCTATGAGCAGTAGAAGAAGGGAACATCTGCCAACCTACACGCGAACCAGGGCGGATGCTATTTTGGGAAACCACTTGGCCTGTTTCCCAGTTTGTCGCGTTCGTGGTCAATGGCGGTCACGAGTCCGAATCGAGCGGGGTGGGGCGGGGGCAATGTGGGGTTTGGGATCTGCCAATACATTCACTGGACAGCAATTATTTGAGAATGAGGCGTCTGCGCCCAGACTGCGCGAGGGCCCCGAACGTGTCGCGCACGCGTCTTACCGGTATCGCAGGCACGGCTCATAACCGTACTTCACTTTGGCAGCGCAACAGAAGGCCGAACGATGACGCTCCTTTCGGGACCGGAGGTATTCTACATGGCCGGTCTACGCTCGTACCTGGACGATGTGATCCCGCGTGTCGAGATTGTGTCAATAGACGTATCATGGAGGCAATAGGACTACGGCACCTAGGAACAGTCTCATCCGCTTCAGCCAACTCCCGCAACCCGCTCGTGAACTCCTCGACGAAGTCCCTGGCGAGATGGTCGTCTACCGCGCCCTCCCCCCATGTGATACAGACGCCGAGGCCCCCGTCTGGAGTGCCTGTAGCATTGACTTTCAGAGCTGCGCCCACGATTCCGTTCGCCTGCGCAAAGACGGTCTCGCGAATCAACCAAGAGCCTCCGGATTTCTCCTGGCTGGATCCCGAGCCGCGGTCCCGGACTTGCACGGGAAAGTGTCCGAGGTTCGAGATCTCGAGCGAGTCCTCGCGTTTCTTCCCCAGCTGGCCGCGGAAGAACCCTACGTAGTTGTCCCCGAAAATAAACTTCAGGACGCCGATGAGCGCGGGGGACTCGGGCGCCTCCCGCTTGAGAGCATCCGAGAAGCGCCGCGCGGCGGTCCAAGGGAAGGCGGCTACGGACGCGAAGGACGTCGTGTTGGGAAGGCGATGGACGCTGAGATGGCTCGAGACGCAGTTGCAGATCACGGCGGCAGGGATGTTGGTACAAGGCCGGAGAGAGACCGCGGTGACGACGGTGATCGCCTTGTACTTCTGCTTCGAACTGTTTCCTCTGGATCCGAGGAGTTGGGCTAGGATGTGGGAGGCGAGGGCGTATATCGCGCCCGTCAGAGTCGCATGGTTGGCTCTGCAGCGCTGGATGACGCGCAGGCACTCACGGGGCGATAGATGAAGGATACAGGCGCGTATCGCCACCAGTGCGGGCGCCTCCCCGGGGACCGGGGTGCCAGTCCACGTTGATGATCGTTTCTTGCGAGAAAATGGATTGAGTGCCTGGAAGACTTCGTGAAGGACCCTGATGAATGGTGCCGGTAGGCTGATGAGATCTTCCAGAGGCGGAGGCAGCGGTGTGTACGGCGAAGAGAGGACGACTCTACCGGAATGGGGCGGGGCAGGAAGGCGGAGCTCCTGTAGCGCGCTCGCGAGATGGAGGTGGAATGCAAGCCCGCTTTGGCCATCTCCCATCGCGTGATCGTAGGCGAAGACGACGAATCCATCCTGCAGCACAGTGAGCCGCCAGAGAGGTCGATTGGACGCCGGGTCGAAAGGCAGGAGCAGCTGAGCCTCTACGACTGACTCGAGACAGCGTGAATCGTCGTCGTGGAACTGTACAATCTCTTCGAAATTGATAATAGGTAACCGGACCCATGATAGAGTGGAGAATTTGTTGTAACCGGTGCTCACAAGGCGGCACGCGAGCGCGGCATGAGCGTGGACTACTTGCTCAAGAGCGGCAAAGAGAGTGGGCTTGTCGAGCGGTACTCCAGAGTCGTTTTCGAACTTTGCGGCCACAAGGATGCAGGTATCGGGCCCTAGTTGGGAGCGCACATAGGAATATTGCTCGAGCAAGCCTGATAATCGGTACAAACAATGAGCTCCGGAAGAGCATGAGAATGAAGGGGTAATGATGTACCTGCAGACCGTAGAAGTCGTGATGAAGTCTCTGGGAGCGAGTGAGAAGGCTTTGTCCTCGCCTGTCGGTCTTTCGCGAGTTCTGAATGCATCCTCGTCATATACGCTCACCAGTCCCAGGGATGCTTGCCTTTATATCGCCTATTCAATGTGGCGGTTCAAGGTTTGGGAGGCTGAACGTCCGCCTCCACCACAGTCCCATTAGATGAACCCCACTGATTGGCGCCACTGGAAGTGAATACGGACTAGAGACTGACCTACCGACCGTCGCAGCATATCGCAGCATCAGTCATGGCAATCTGCACGAAAGCTTGATCAGTCCTGATTCATTGTAGTAGACGGTGGTAGGTATGGGGTTTGAAAATACGATGAACCATCGATATTTACTTACAACTCAGGAGAACTCCTTACCACTCTGATGGTGGACGCGTCATGGTGACCGTCATGGCCCAGTATGAAGCGGCAATGTTCGGCAGTCGAAGGTAAACTGTCGGTGTACGAGGGCCATCCCTCTTTTTGGACTGTACCCCTAGGTTGTTGGCTTCGCCGGGAGGACATGTTGGTCAGATGAGCAGGCTCCATGGGTCAACGGCTGATATCCCATGGCACCGGCTCGGTTCGGCGTGTATGCATTCGGGGGTGCAGGATGCCGCGAAGAGTCCGTCTGGGTAAGTTCCGAAGCAGGTGGTGGTCCTTTGAGCGTTTCTTGAGGACTGACGACGTCAGTGACCGTTCTGACCAAGTCTTCGGAGTTTTGTGGCTGGACGATCGGAGTTTCAGCGTTTGTAAGTGCAACCCTCAAGCCGACTTGCCGAGCACAGCCTCAGCACTGCACTTTGAACCCGATTTGCGGTCTTGCTCGCAACACCACAACGCAACGTCCCATTCGATGTGTTCCAGGATACCCGTGTTGCTCAGCAAATACATTGAATTCATATGAATATGGTGGTGCGTATACGTCATCACCCCATAACCTAACATCCGAGATGAACGCCCTTCTGACTGGACGCAAGAGGAAGTGCCTCTGGAACGGTCCCATGGCGGGGCGGTCGAACGTCCTGCTAACTGGTAAGTGGGACCACAGGTAGGCTGAGCGTGGCGGTGGCTGAACCTCGCTATGCCCGTGTGATACATTAAGTCACACGAACGGCACTTGATTACGCGCACTTCAGCGTGTGGCATGGGGCAGGCGTCGATGACCTACGTACCGCCAAAAACCCGGCTGGCAAGCCTTCGCACACTATGACGCAAGCGATGGGAGGCTGGAACGGACTGGAACTGTTAGTGGTGACAGGAACTGCCAGTCACCCTGTCCGCCACAGAAGCGCGCATGATTTGAGCTGAGAAGATCAAAACCGCGGGAACGCGCGCTGTCAGACTGTTGGCGGGCGCTTGTGACCGCCGTCCCGCCCTCCTGCCGCATTTGCTCGACCGACGCCGGGGCTATTTTACTCCCCTCGCAACTATATACCGACCAAATGTAGTACGTACAGCAAAACAGCATGTTTTGTCTTATGGTTCACCGGCTCATCGTTACCTGGTGGCGCCGCATTGCCTCCTTGGTCTGACACTCGAGCAAATTCATGGACACGCCGTCCGTAACATGTCGTCTCCACGAAGTCGTGGGGCTTCTGACTGCGTTCACGCCCCCAACGAGGGCTCAAATGTCACCGCCGGATGCTCACACGTGTCTGAGCGACACGCCATGTCGCTCGACTCCGGAGTAAATGTATGGTTTCCGAGGCTTCGTTACCCATTCCCTCACATCGCGCTGACCGGTGTTTTCTCTCTCCAGCATATCCCTCGCCATATGACTGGCGCATGACGCATAGTACGGAACACCGCGCGCGTGCGACACGATGGCGCGCGCACATCTCGGCCGTCGCGCCGCCTTCCCACATGGTCGCGCGGGCCTCTGTTGTCAGTAAGGAAACACGAAGGAATGTCTGCGTCGAGTACACCCGGGAGTCGCACCAGGATCCTCAATCAAGACGTTTCCAACTACTAGTGTCCGTCATCACAGTGCCGGAGGGAGCGCATCCTCGCGTGAGGGTCTACGGAGGTGCGTACGTGCAATCCCCATGAACCTCCGAGTCGCCCGCCCTCTCCCCTCCTCTCGTAGCCGACCCTGTGAAGACCCCCGGTGCGTGCAGTGTGCCATGCCCAAGCATCTCCACCTCCGCGAAGACGCGCCTGCGCCCGACAACGATGCAGCCAGGGCTGCTCCTGTCGACATTTCCCTCGCCTCGCCTTCATCCTCCCGGGGTCTCCCGCTTCCCGCCCTCTCCATTGGGCCCGTCGCCACCGCTCCTCGTACATCTACCGCACTCACCTCGACGCAGCAAGATAGATGCATCGCCTTGAACGCGGGACCACCACCTCGCACCCCGACCAAACAGAAGAAGGGTGCGCTCACCCCGGAGGTGAGGACGCCGCCTCGTACGCCCGCGAAGGGCAAGGGAGGAACACCGATGCACACACCCGCACACCGCCTCCCCGCTGTCAACTTCTTGGTGGACCCATTAGAGCGCGCGCAGAGCGGCGCTGGGCCTTCAGGTTGGGTACGTCCGGGTCTCCTTGGCCCTTGCGTTGTGCTCGGCTCACGTTCAGTCTACCACCATCGCACAGGAGGCTTCTGCGCCCGTCCCGACATGGGACGGCCCGGAGTGGGATGAGCGGAAACTCGACGTTAGCGTTCGTGCCGCCTCGTAGATTACACATTTATTGGCTGTAACTTATGCAACACATTCTAAAGGTCTTGTTGACGTTGTTGTTCTGCAAAGAGGAGCAGATGACTCAGATGCGCGCGATCAACGATGCGGGGGCGCACGAAGCCATGGTATACAATAACAGGACTCAACATAAAGCACAAGATTGGCTGCGTCGGCATAAGCTGGACAGACGATCGCTAGAGTCCCTGGATAGTAAATGGAAAGTGTCAGGGACAAGCGGCCGACGCTCTATGCGAAGTGCCGCGGGGACAATCGTGCGCGCGATGTATCAGTGGTCTGTCCCCCGGTATTCCGCTTCCGAAGCACGACTAATGTCCGCGCAGTGCCTGCGGATACCACAGAAATGTGCGGCAGCAGCGGGAAAGTAAGGGCGAGGCATCCCTGGATGGAGAGGAAGGGTCTTACGAGGCTGGCGGAATAGACGATGGTAATGGCGGGTGGACACGGCGTGCACCATATGCCTTCACGGGATGTCTCGCGCACGCAGATATCACCTTCGTCGAAGAGAACGGCTTTGTCCTGCGCATCAAGGCATATCTCAAACATAACGAGGCGTGCAGAGATGCGCCTATGATACGGTTCCCCGCTGTTCCTCTACATCCCCATGTTATCTGCGTTGCGCAGCAGCAATTGCGCGGGAATGCGAGGTACGAGGCCAGCGCGGCTCGCAGTCGACAAATCATCTCATTATAAGTGATCTAGTGTATCTCAAATTCGTAACAAGAACCTCGAACTACTGGCTGCCCGAGCCTATCAAGACCAACGTACAACAGAGGGAGCAAATGCGAACCATCGTTACAACATCTTGTCTAGCAACTTTCGCAGTCTCTACCGCCGCCACTACCGCGAACACTACGGCATTAATATCAATGTCGCACCCGAGCTCAACGTCCATAACTGGTTGGACGAGGACAGTCGGTATTTCAAGCCCACACTCCGGACCGCGATCTTCAATTACTCGGCTCGGATGACTAAACAGGATCGCGCCATAGTGTGCATCTCGACGGCAGAGATGCGCGATGCCGCCTGGAAGTACTGCCATGGAAAACAGCTGGTCATGGACGGCACGTTCGGTCTGTGCGACTCCAGAATCCTCCTCTGGATTGCCATGGGCGTAGACGAGGAGAATAGCGGCATCCCTGTAGCTATGTTTCTCTTCTCTGCACCGACAGGTAGTAAGGCAACTCACACCGGGTACAACACGGCCATCCTCGCCGAACTCTTCGCCCAATGGCGGGACTGGCTCTCCCTTCCCGAAAATCGCTCCGCCTCATCGGATCCTGACCCACAGGCCGTGTTCGCACCCGCTGTTGCCATGACCGATACGGATGCGAAGGAACGCGGCGCGCTCTTGCGCACATGGCCGTCGATCATCCTCCTCCTCTGCCGGTTCCACGTGCGTCAGTGCTGGACTAACAGACGAGGGACAGTGCTCAAATCCCTCGACGCTACCTGGCGCAGCCGGGTGGAGAGCAGTCTCCAGGCGTTAGAGGAGGCGTAAGTGTTTAGACACTTATGATTATATTGCGTGGCTTATCCTTTACTAGCCTCTTAGATACAATCTGCTATGAAGACACGGTGCGGCTTCTTCACCGGCAAGAGGACCTTTACACACAGGCGTCGAGCGAAGGGCCCGACGCGCAACAAGCGATAGCGGCGGTGAAGGAGTTTGTGCGGTACCTTCGGGGGACGTGGATGGCGAAGGAGATGTGGCACAGCTGGGCCCGGCAAGGACGTGTGGACGCGGCCTCCATGATGAAGATCGCAGTCGAGGTCGTGCTCACGACTACCAATCATCTTGAATCATTCAACGGCAAGCTGAAGGTCGCTCACATACCTCAATGGCAGCACTCAGGGAGACGACTGCGGTTCGATGTTCTTGTCTACCACCTGGTCGAAGACATCATGCCTCGGATCTTTGCCCGTCACCGTGTTGCAACGGCATACGCAGCATGGAAGAGCGAGCGTTTCCGCTTGGCAGCAGGTGGTGTGGACTTACGTGCCTTGACGGAGGGCGCGCCGACTCGCGTATCTACTGGTAGTAACCGCGCTGCCGACTACGCTCCTGGCTTCGTTCCCTATACTTGGTACGAGCCTGATGCACGCCGTGATCTCGCCGCCAGGACTCTGTTCGACGATCGCCATCTCCACCCTGTGGTAGCTGACTGTCCGTACGAGCTGTGGGCGACGTGCCGTTCCTCAAAAGTCGCCACTCAATACTACTCGATCACCGCCCACCCGTCAGGCGCAGGTACTTGCTCTTGCATGGACTGGCGAAGACGTGGCGGTGCATGCAAACACCCCCGGGCGTTCCGGCTTTTGATAGAGGAATGGAGCAAGGGTGGCGCCCTCCCACACAAATTCCTATTCCCTCTCACGGCGGCCGAGGCCGAGGCTACGGAAGACCGGAACCGCAAGTGGTACGGGGCAGCTTATGCGACTGCAGTGACCACTTCCCCACCTGCGGCGGCCATCGAGCCTCCGTTGGTGTCAGCAACCAGGCCCCTCTCCCCTGCTCTTACCGCACCCTTGTCTACTACATGTCGACCTCTTGGGTGCTTGCCTCCGGCTCACCTAGACGATGTACTCTCGACCAGCCTCGAGCTCGCCCTTGAACTGGAGGACCTGGAGCCCTCGGATGATTTGGATGGACGCACTCTGGGGATGGCGATTCCGGTGCCGCCGGAGAGGATGGAGGTTCGTGCCATGGTGCGTGGATCTGCAGGGTGTATGGCCCCTCGATACTGACTTCGCTCGATAGCAACTTGAGGACCGGGTGTCGGTCTGGGGCGCCCCTCGTCAAACGTTGTCAGTAAACGCCGCGGCCGCAGACCGTGCGCCGTCCGATGCCTTGCGTGCGGTCCATCAACAAATACAATCTCAGGTCGAGGCAGACGTGGCGTTACTACTACCACGCTTGCACGGGATTAACAGCACTCTTCGTGGTTCTAACTACGCCTTGAAGACAACAAACAATATTGCAGAGTTCCGCGACACATTGGACGAGTTTCGCGCTCTCGTAAATCATGTTGTGGATCACCAACTTGATTCTTCGCGCGAGGGCACAGATGTCCTCATCCACGGTATGGTGTTTAATGCTCGTCGCCCCGTATTACAGCTTGTCTTATGACCCTGATGCTGCATTAGATGGGCCTGCAAACTCCTCAACCATCCCTCCGGGGCCATCGTCCTCATCGACCGTCGCACCAAGTCCGGCAGATGCTCCTGGATTTCAGCCCCCGAACATCGTTACGCCTGCGCGCGCGCCGACCGCAGGTGCAGCGCCCGCATACCGAGGCCGCCCAATTACCATGCAAAAGTATTCCCGCCCTGCTCCCCTACCCCCTTCTCCGGAGCCGAAGCAGAAGAGAAAGAAGTCGTTTAAAACTTCTTGAACGGTGAATAGTTTGTACCACAGTAGCTTTGTTTGGTAAAGTCTTGAGAATAAAGCTTGACGGTGCCGTGAGGTACAGCCTAGGTTGCGGACCGGGCTCACCGACTTGTAGGAGAATGCGTGGCCAGCCGCTTGTTCGAATTCACCGTGGCATGAGGAGGGAGCATATCGCGAAACGCGGTCACGTGGCAGGAAACACGGTCACGTGCGCACCCACTTACACTCCTGAAGACCGAGTTTCATTGTTCATCATGTTGTGCAGTCTCTCCGATCAGTCCCACAAGACCCGCGCCTTCGCAGTCGTAGCAGGATACTTTTTATGTGCCAAGAAAGTCGATATATTGAGTCAACTGAGAGCGGGGGTTGAAATTTCGCAGAATATTACACAAACAGTACATCGAACACATCAAACGACCGACAAGACCCAGACTTCTATTGTACATGCGAATACATGTGCCACTCACCATTAATGAGTGACATTGGAGGGCGCCAGATTGCCAGGATCGTCCGCGCCCTCTGCATCTGTGCGCGACTCTACAGAAGGGCCTGCGTCGCGCGTGGCGACGATCAGGCCAGCAGGAAAGACCGCGCTGTCTTCGAACGGCGCACGAGCGTCCTGCGCGCTGCCGGACGTCGTCCACAGCGTCGACGGTGAGGTGGGCGTCCCCATCGCCGAAGAGGGGACCAGGTGTCCGCCGTGTGGAGCGTACATCCCGTCCGTGGGCGCGCGCGGCTCGGAGGGGCCCATAGCGTCGGCAGGGAGAGGCATGCGGGCGACAGGGGGTATACCAGCGTGATCAGGGACACCGCGGTCGTGACGCTGCGCATGGGCCTCCTCCGAGGTAGCCTCCATCGCGTGGGGCGGGCGATGATTGTTGTGCGCCGACCCACGTGCCGAAACAAGGGAGGGTTGGGGGGCGTCCATGTATTCGAACGCGGGCCCCGTCATGTACTCCCGGGGGTGTCCACCATAGCCGTACCCATAGTCGTAGAAACCGTGACGGGCATAGTACGAAGGCGCGCTGCCCCGCGGGTGAAGCTCCGGGTGTGGGAGGGGAGGGATCATGCCCATCCCATAGAGATGAGCATAGGGCGGGGGAGTGTGCGGCATGTATGGGTGTGGGGCATACGGGCGTGGAACGTATGGACGCGCAGTGTATGGGTGCATGGCGTATGGGATGTGCGGCAGGATCGGCGCACCTCCATACGGACCTTCGAGACCCGGGGCGACCTGGTGATAGCGGCTCCGGGTAGGCAAACGACGGGGCAGGCTGTGAACGGGCGCAGGGGGTGGACCAAAGATGTCGGCGACATGCATTGGACGCCGGTCAGCGAGCAGGGCCGGAGGTTCGTTGCTGGATGTAGAGGATGCGGCAGACGGAGGTGAGCGGTCGCCCTCAATAGCAGACGTCAGCGAAAGCGGCAGATCGAGGGCAGCGGTGACAGCAGTCGCCTCCAAGGCCCGGGGCACCTCGATGGTTGTTCGCGCAGACAGTTGTGCCGCCGCAGCGCAGGGGGCGAGCCTAGGGGCTGACGGCACCGCGAGAGAGAGCGCCGAGGAAGAGGAGCCGGTGGAGGCATTGCCAGTCCTCACAGGCTTCATGGGCAGCGGGGCCCTGCGGAAGGTTGAGGAACCCTCTTGCCTGCCCATACGCCGCTCTTGCGCGACGAGGAGCGGGCGGATGGTCGCAGACGGGGGCCGCGTGCTGGCAACATCCTCGTCACCGGACGACACCTCGATGATGTCGTGCGGGGCATATGTGGCCTTGCGCTTGAGGGAAGCCGCGGGCATTTTGGAGGGACCCAATGTGCTTGCCTTCTGTCCGAAGGTGGTAGGAGAGGGGGCCAGCGCGGTCACAACGGCCGTCAGGGTCTCGATGGCGGCCGAGATGCTGGGCACAGGAGGGGATGGGGACAAGGACCTGGTGCGCGCACGCATGTCCGTGCCGGGCACAGACACAACATGCCCACCGAGGGTCCGCCTCCGCTTGGCTGAGGAAACGGGTGTAAGCAGAGGGTTGAGGGGAGGAGCTGGCAAAGGATGACTTACGCGCACGATCCCCGTTCCCTGGCGCTGAGTCAAGGCAAATGCCCTCGATTGTGTGGGAATCGTCTGTGTGTAGAGTCAGTAAGGGTCTTTGAGAACGGACGCATGACGTACCGCCTAGATTGTGTGTGGTCTGGGCAGGCTGCGAGCAAGGAGGTTGCGAGGAACCGTGGCAGGAGCCGGTGATCAACTGCAACTCGTAGTGGTCGGCCTGGTCTGAGGGATCACCAGTGGGGGAGCTGGGCGACGCAGTTCCCCAACCCCCTGCAGAGCTGGAGGCGATGGCAGGCGAGGCCCACTCGATTCTGGCGGATGGCGAGGATTGCAAGGAGACGGAGGCCGGGGACGTGTTCGAGGTGTTGTCACCAGCGGCAACCTCGGAGGACCCTGAGGTCGTGCGATTCCCTTGAGACGAGGGAAGGCGGGTTGGGCCTGCAGACTGTTAGTACAAACACGAGCGTGAGACAAGCGGGGACGTACTGATATATATCCCCTCGCGCTCGGGGTAGGGCTGCAAGGGTGTTTGTGCCCAGGGGGTACTTCCGGAGAACACGTGGTCAAGGTTGACTGCAAAACATCGTTAGTAGTATACACTGAAATGTGTGAACGAGCAGGACGTACCAAAGTATCGACACCCAGCAGGGTTGCCGAAAAGGTCTCTGCCCGACGGGAGCCAGTCGGGACACCCCAGGCATATCGAGCCTCCGTGCTGTACCGAGCGCGCCTTGATGATGCGCACAGGCCGGCGGGTCCCATAGCGGAACTCGCAGAAACACGAGATGTTGTCCAAGAAACGGTGGTGTTGATTGTAATACCACAGCTGCTGGACGGGGATGGGATCGCCATCGTCGTTGCAGGGGCTGAGTGGGAGGGTGAGTAGGCACACAACAGTGAATATTAGGACTTACTACGGGACCACCGAGAGACCGTCAGCGCATGAGTACGAGACAATCGTTGGCGATGCAACGAGCTCGAGTTTGAGGGGAATGTCGGCTTCGAAGTCGGGTAGGGTCGTGGGGGTGGCCGTGGCCGTGGGGAACGTCGAGGACGTTGCACCGAACGAGGACGAGGACCTGCCGCGGCGACCAGTTGTAGCCGCGCGACCTGGCTTGCGTCCCCTGCGACCGCGCATGAATGAGACGAGGGGGAGGAGGGGCGGAGACGGGCGAAACCTACCTCGAAGGAGTCGCGGTGGCCTATATCGCATGCAGGCAGTAGCTTCAAGTGTACATTGAGGAGGCCGATGTACAAGACGAGACGGAAGCACGACAATGACAGACATAGCAGCTTGTGGCATCAAACAAGCAAGGTCGAAGTTCGGGATAGTTTCCTCCCACCGGCGAAAGTCGGGCCCGCACGACAATGTCAAAATATGTTTATTTGGTTCACAATAGAAATGTCCCAAAATAGGTAACTGGGCAGGAATCCCGCCATCACTCCAAAACGGGGCTCGGCGGGCGCGGCGGACCGTGGAACGTTCGGGAAGGCCGCCGATCCGGGGAAGCCCGGCGTTGGCAGGCGCCACCGCCCTGCCTGATGCGCTCAAAATAGACGCCCATGTTCTTCTCTGCTCGCGTGCTTGCTACGTCATACTGTGCGAAGGCTCGCTCAGCCAAAAACCCTTGGAACCTAGCTCTCCTGGAGCTTCGTGACCTTCAGCCACAGCTCGGGCTTGGTGCTGTTTGGTCTGGCGCTGGGGTATGATACTCCGGTGAGCGACCACACGATGGGCTTCTCCGAGAGCTCGAAAGAGAAGTTCGCGAGCAACTCGGCGAGCACGATCTCTGCCATCCGGTTCGAGTTCGTCAACAAAACGAAAGAGCGCGGATTGATAACGATGATGGTTTTCTCACTCATCTCCAATTGAGAGAACATGAAACCACTAGGGAGCTCTGTGAGTGGACCGACCACCGTTAGGAAGAGGAAAATCCCGCTCTCACATGCATGACCGTCCTCCACCCAGGAACGTTGCTCTGATCGCACATGGTGTTGATGTCGTCAGTTCTGTAGCACCATAACAAACGTAGAGCGCACATATTGGAGTATATCCCAGGAATGCCTGCGTTCTCCACCGTAGCCGGCAGTGGCGCGAGCCATCTCTCCGGCTTCCACTCGTACGCGTCGGGGCCCCAGAGCGCTTCATTACAGTTGCATGCTTTGATGGCGATGAGGATGTCTGTCCCACGCGGGATGGGTAGCGACGACAAAAGTGTTCCGTCTGAGGCCCGGATCGGCTGCGAGAGCGGAAGAACGCCGTCTCTCTTCGCTCTGAACAGGAATTAGCGATTCGATATGTAGAGAGGTCGGCACAAGTAGCGAGACACGCACTCCCTATACGATTGGAAAAGTGGAGGGTGACTGGCAAGAGGAAATTAAATGCGAAGGTCTCCGAAGCGACCACAACAGCTGGTAGCTCACAGTCTTAGCGTTTCACGGCACACAGCATCGAGGAAAGGTAGCGCGTGCAGCTGATCGTAGTTCAGCTCGTTCCCGTGGACGGCCTGCGCTTCCAGGATCTCGTGGCGCAGCTTCTTCTGTGCGTCCTGATGTTCCGCGAGGATATGGAGGATGCGAGACAAGGCGTTGGTCGTTGTATCCATAGCAGCGAGGATGATAGACCTGACACCACCTCTTAGTAACGTAGTGCAGGTACTCGTAAGATGCAGACTAACGTCGTCTGTGCGATGATCTGTTCATCTGGTAAGCGCTCCTCATCGGATGCGGACACATTCGCCCGGACTGTGTCGTTCACTCCTGTAAGCGAAAGGCAAAGCGGTGTCTCAAGTCTGCTATTGGCGTACGAGACGCACCTAGGTTGCTCATGATGTCTTTGGCATCGGCGCTCTCGCCCGCTTCGAGCGCAGCTTTCTTGGCGAGAAACAGCTTGAGTGAGCCTTCGTAGAGCGTGTCTGAGATATGTATCATCTGCCGAAGGCTGCGAATAGGGAGTCTGTCGATGATCCAACGGCCCAGCCAACTCGGCCCTAGGTTCTTCACGAACGGAACGAACTGGCGCAGGAGCATTATCTCCCAACACATGCCTACAGGTCTGCATCACGTCTTCAGCCTAGGTATTTTACGAGGATGAGTTGCCGTGAGGTGCATGCGTACACAAAGTTCTTGGCCGCGTCAGAGTAAGCGTCCGCGACATCTTCCGTCAAGGGGTCAAACGAGTGGCCTAGCCCGGATTGTCCAATCAGCTCGAGAGCGGCGCGCCCCATCCAACTTGACATGTCGATGTCCGTTCCCGTCGTAGAGACGCGGGTGTCGATCGCAACAACAAGCTACGCAGCAGTAGTGGGAGTCAGATCGCCCGTGTGGATAGTAGGGATTTGAGCCTACCCTGTGCACGACCGAGTAGAACATGGGGACGAATGCAGGCAAGTGCTTGGGAGCGAATGCCGGCGTAAGCATCTTGCGCTGCTTGCGATGGGTCTCGCCTATGCGTGTCCTCGTGAGCTACATTGACGCGCGCCGTCAAGGAGGCTATTCGCCGCACCAGATGCGGATAAGACTCCGGGGCCTATCATGATCTTGTGGCTTCTGCATAGACACGAGGTTCTTAACTTTGGAACGGGAGAAGAACATGCCTCAGACGGGCGAAACTCACTCCAGATACCAGGTAGGTTCGTCGTAGGTGCCCATGTTCTTCAACAGGTGATCCAATGCGAGAGGATCGAAGACGTATAACAAGGGTCGCTATTGGAGCCGTTAGGCTGATAAAGAGGCGCACAAGACAATCGCCGAGTCGAACTTACTTTGAATAGCCCGTTCAGTCGGACCACAGGGCCGTATTTGCGGGCAATGTCCCTGTGGAACGACCATCCGTGTTGATTCAAAACCTGCCGTATGTTCCCTACGAATATAAGGAGCTCGTCAGGACGATGCTACAGGTCGCGTCTATGAACGACAACTCACCTGTTACAAAGGAGGAGGATGGCGGCCCGGGTAACTTATCGAGCGGCGAGCGACTTCGGGAAGCTCGACGAAGTAGCCAACAAGCGGCGAGGAGGAGGCAGGCATAGAGAAACATGATGCTTAGCAGACATGCGACGGATTATGCTCTGGAGGAAGAGCTTTATATACACGACAATGGTGCCACCGTGCTATACCTGCTTCCACCGCGCCTCACAGACGCCGTGATGGAACAAACACTTGCCGTAGAGCTCGTCGCCTGACTCACTGTTGACCTGGAAGCGGAAGCAGAGGCACCATGACAGGACCGCCATATGGCCCATATGATATGATGCATGACAGCGCGGTGGGGAGCGGCGTCACTCCTGTCAATTTGGAATTCTGAGGATGCGCATGTGCATGCAAGTGCCTGAGAGCGAGCAGTTGTTCAAATTGGCCCGATACCATGGAAGGGATCGTGGTACTCACTTCGATTCCCATCCGCGACGGGGACAATACAGTCATGGCCAGGCGCGCGTGCGGGGTACCTGTCTGACTCATCACTTCCAGACGCCGCTCCGAGTCCACGTTGTTTGGCGTTTTGGGGGCCAGAAGTCCAAGAAAGCGCAGCGAGATACCAAACGTGACGCACTGATGGAGCCCCAGCGCGTATGTTGCAGACCACGATCGGTGTGTCACGAGAAATGCTCGCAGATGAAGGCCATAACGTTAGCGGCTGCTATGTGCTGGGATCGGGACAGAATGATACTCTCGGATGTAACATCGATAGAGCGCCAACAGGACGTCGCAGTTTCTGGGGAGCCAAACCTAGTCCTCTCGGACCTTCCTTATCTTTAGCCACAGCTCGGGTTTCATGCTGTCAGTGCCGACGCTCGGATACGACACTCCCGTGAAATTCCACACGACGGGCTTCTCCGACAACTCGAAAGTGAAGTTAGCGATGAGTGCGGAGAGCACGCTTTCTGTCCGATTGTCAGACTTCGTACGGGAGACTGTGTGCCAATGCGTCTTGAATGTACTTACTCATCTCGAGTTGGGAGAACATGAAGCCACTGGGCGCTGCCGTGAGCACGACGCCGTACTACCAGGAAAGCCTGACCACTTACACGCACGACCGTCCGCCGGCCAGGAACGTGACCCTAAGTATACATGGCGAGCGATTGGGATAACGACTGACGTCAATGTCAGCTGCCGGTACTCACAGGTTCGTATATATCCCAGGGATGGCCGCATCCTCGACCGCCGCGGGCAGCGGCGCGAGCCATCTCTCCGGCTTCCATTCCAGCGCGTCGGGGCCCCAGAGCGCTTCATTGCAGTTACACGCCATGATTGCGACGAAAATGTTCGTCCCGCGGGGGACCGGGAGTGACGTCATGAGCGTCCCGTCAGTCCCTCGGATCGGTTGGGAAAGAGGAACAACGGAGTCTCGCGTTGTCCTGAACACGGCGTGTTAGGTGTGCGCGCTGGGACACATGGGCCGTCATGAAACGTACTGTCTGAACGCTTGGGCCGCAGGAGGGTAGCTGGACAAGTATCAATACGCATCGAAGGCGTGACATGGGGGACTCGACCACTCACAGCCTCAGCGTCTCACGACATACGGCATCGAGGAAGGGCAGTGCATGAATTTGGTCGAAGCTCATATGCGCTCCGTGAGTAGCCCGCGCTTCTTGGATCTCGCGCCGCAACTTAGCTTGGACCTCGGAGTGCTGCGCAAGAAGGTGCAAGGTTCGAGACATGGCATTGGACGTAGTGTCCATGGCGGCGAGGATGATCGACCTAAAGGCAAGTCAGTAGGGCTCCGCGCTTCTTGGACACAATACGGGATGTGCGTACGACATTTGGCCGATGAGCTCGTCGTCCGGGAGGCGCTCCTCCTCCGAGGCGGCCATATTCGCTTGTACTGGACTCGCGCTTGTGAGACCATATTGTACGTCACATTGCTTGAAAGAAGAGGCTGGACTCACGCAGAAGGCTCATGATGTCCTTTGCATCAGTGCTGTGACCAGCCTCAATCGCGGCTTTCTTCGCGGTAAACAATTTGAGCGCGCCTTCGTGCATGGTATCCGAGATCTCAATCATGCGCCGGACGCAAGGAATCGGAAGCCTCTCCACAATAAAGCGGCGCAACCAGCGCGGCCCGAGGTCCTTCACGAAAGGGACAATCTGCCGCAATAAGATCATTTCTGGGCTGGTCGCCACAGGTCTGCGCGGCATATTCCATTGAGCTGGGACGATGTGCGGCATCAGGCGCGCATACGTACGCGAAGTTCTTCACTGCAGCTGCGAAGGCGTCCGGGACGTCCTCGGTCAACGGGTCGAAGGAGTGGCCTAGCCCGCACTGGCCGATTAGCTCAAGCGCCGTGCGCCCCATCCATCCCAATACATCGACGTCCGCGCCATCCGCGGAGGTGCGTGAGTCTAGCGCATCGACGAGCTATGCCCACACAGGATATTTGAGCTCCATGGAGGACCGAAGCAGGATGAGCATGCGCCGCGGTGGCTTACCCTGTTCACTACCGAGTAGCATAAGGGCACGAGTGCACGCAAGTGCCTCGGCGCGAATGCTGGCGTGAGAATCTTGCGTTGCTTGCGATGTGTCTCGCCTTGGGCACGCTCGTGAGAGCCATGTCCTATATAGAGCATTATGAGCATCAAATTCATACCTGTGACAGCAAGCACGCCGGGGCCCAGCATGATATCGTTGCTTCTATTGGCGGCATCGCTCAGTGCGAATCGCAGTTTCGGCGGCCGGGACTCACTGCAAGTACCAGGGCGGCTCGTCATAGGTGACGATATCCTTGAGAATGTGTTGCAACGCCACAGGGTCGAATATGTAAATAAGGGGCGTCTGCAATGCCCGTCAGCTCGGGAAAGGTCGTACGAAGCACATCCACGCACGTTGAAAATCCAGTTCAGTTTGACCACGGGTCCGTATTTGCGACCCAGCTCTCTGTGAAACGACCACCCCTGCCGGTCCATGAGCTGGAGCACGTTCCCTGCGGTATGTCGCATCCCATGAGCAGTCGTCGATGCGTAGTTTTAAGAACGAAAGCTTACCTGTCAGGAAAGATGCGGAGGAGGGTCCGGGCACGTTTTGCAAGGGTGAGCGTGCCCTGAGAGTCCTTCGTACAATCCAGTATGCAGCGAAGAAAAGAAGGGGGTAGAGTATCATGGTAGAGGAGGATTGGGCTACGACGCATACCATTGGGTATATGCCAGCGACCCCGCCTTATATATGTAGGTACACCGCAGCCATCTCCGGTGCCGCAATTCTTAACCCAGCTAGGCGATGTCGACGTCACAGCCCTTGTTCTCCCTCTACTTACGTCTTGCGTGTATGGCTATCACCACTACTGTCCTCGGTAGTTCCGATCGGAACGCAGAAGGGACGAAAAGCACCGCAGCCGATACACGACCGCGTAGTGGCGGGTTCCCCATTCGGAGCGCCCGGAACGATGAATTGCAGGAAGCCCCGGATTACGCAAGTCTTCTCCCCTTACTGTAGCAGCGGGTTGCAGCGTGTATGAGAACTGTTTCCCTTACAGTAATGATCAGTCTCCAAGGCAGTACGATATACCCACGAGCACACATGACGAAGAGGAAGGATGACGTACCATGCAGAACAGGCCGCGAGCGGTCGGGAATAGCGGCAAGGCTTCTGCAAGCCCACACCTTCCGACTGCCGCTCCGGGCTTGCATTGGATGAATGGTCGCAACACGGATAGCCGAAGAGATACCGAACGGAAAGCATGCAGGGTTCAAGGGTAGACATCTGGGATGGGTCAGGCGGGGATTGCACCATTCGCAGCCGTTGAGGTGTCCTCCCCACTTTCAAGTGGAATACACCATCCTTGAAACTGTTACCTCGCTATTCACTCACTCTACAGATGTCGCGCTTAGCCGTTGAGTGGTCTCATCGGGCGAGGTTCATGAAGAGGCATGTGCGAGGTTCATTCAGTGGAGGCGCGACGAGTGCACGACGCTGGGTACACTTGGGGTGAGGATAGAGCCCATCCAATTCCGCAGCCACTGTACGCCATCGCCTTCGATCTCGGACGCGTCCTTGCCCCGCGCCGCCCCGCGCGCCCACCATGCGCGGAAATGGGCGCCGAGGACTGCGCCGAGAGGACGCAGGAAGTGGCTGGCGACGCCCCTGTGACATAGTCGCCTCGTATTAGTTTCACATACGCGTATTAGATTGTGCTCCGACGCACCAAAGCGCGCCTTGCAGCAGGGGGCTTATGACCTGGTCGCGGGTCGTGATCCAGAGTATCCGTCCCCACTCAACACGCACGACCTCTCCTGTTTCCTGTCCCGCTGTTGTTGCGGCGCTCGTATCCAGCTCCAGTCCATCAACGCCATCAATAGCCTTTTCCTTTCCCTTCGCGCTTGACGGTTGCTCGATGTGCACGTACGGTGCGACGCTCCGGACGTAGGAGTACTCGAAACGGAGGTCGGGGACGGGTGGGATGCGGCGACGCTCGGCTATGCGCTGCAGCCTGCGTTCCGTCTCCTCGTTGACGCGAATCATCTCGTCGATGGTTTGGAGACGGCGGAGGAGGTCGTGTTCAGAGGGTCGAACGACGTCGATGGCGGAGGACATGACCACATAAGCGCCAAATCCCCAATGTGTTCATACCGTGGGCGCTTCATAGTACTTCGGGCATTACAAGACGTTACATGGAGCCAGGTCCGGGACAGCGACGTGAAATGCCTCATGTGTACGTAGCTCAAGGTACTACCTCTACCCACTCGTTCACCCACATATAGCGGGAGAATGCGACGTAAAGCCAGCGGAACCACACCAGCTGCGACCAATGCTGCGTCATCGCCCGCAACGCGCGCGCGTACGCCCTCCAGTCAGACACAGCCACCGGCGTCGTAGTCGACGCCTTCTCCACTCGCCCTGCCACGGTGAGCGCCAGCTTGGCGGTAAGGGGCGCGACGGGCCCAAGGTATTTCGAGTATAGGGGAACTGTGACAAGCGAGAACACGCGTGGGCGCGGCTCGGGGAGGGTACTGACGAGGTGCGCGGCACCTTTGGGTAGGGATATGTGGTTTGGGTGCGAGGATATGCCATGGTGGTCAAATGTCAGGATCTATAGCGCGACGCGGGTCAACATACATGGGCGGTTTCGCATGTAAGAGAAACTCACAGTATGAATGCGATGGTCGAGGACGTATGGTCGCAGGACGTCAGCAATGGTCCGGGGATCCCACTCGGCAGTGAAGTTGTCCTGAAGGTCCCTGTGTAGTCGAGGCGTCGTCAGCTCCCAGACGGCAGTTCCGCGTGATGGCCACATGCACCAGAGCTTGCACACACAGTTGTACGATACGGAACGATGCAGCTCTTACTGTCGATGTTTGCCCACGTTCGGACACCACGACCAAGAATTTCGACCAACGTTCCGTGGTATGCACATGCCACGACATGGCGCTTGCTACAGTATCTCTGCTCCAGAGAGTATTGCTGGATACTTGCAGGACATTCGGAGGGACAGGACCACCACCCAGTGCCGAAAGATCGAGATTGGATAGATACTCACGGCCTGTCCACTACCCATCTATGCCGTTCCTCGATGCCCAGGACATCGAGGCTACGTTCAAGCTCACGTCGCCGGACGCCACCCAGGCCATCCGCATTGCCCACAGACAAGCATATCGAGTGCACATTGGGACGCGGGTATGACCCTGAGCCGTCAAGAAGACCGAGCAGCGTTGGCGCAAAGAACATGCATTCGTCATCAGGGTGCGCCGTCAGGAGCAGGATATTTGAGACTTCATCCGGAGGTGCGTAGGCGAGCAGGGAGAGGTCCTTTTGGGCAGCCTGCGAGAGGAACGCCCATATGAGCGAGAGCAGTAGTATCGGTAGCCACAGTCGCCCAGTTTCAAGCATAGTCGTGAGCCGTTGGCGATAGTGGTAGACCTTGCTCTCGTAGGTCAGACTCAAGTCAAACGGTCAGACGATGTCAAAAACTCGGACAAGGAGGGATTCAGTGAATGGATGAGAGGTAGGACCCCACGCTTTCCAGGTCAAAGGGGCCTCGGGGTCCCAGTCCCCAAGCCAGGGAAGTGGGCGCCTCGTCGTCTTCTTCAAGTCGACCACTATCTACATGTCTTCATGTCTTCTAGCCCGGAGTAAGACTGCGCATGGATAACCGGCTCTATCTACCGACGTAGAATGTCTATACGAAGGCGAGCTTTCCGTTCATCGGCTGCAATGTCGGAGTTACCTCCAACACACTTTGCATCGAATCTCTTCGATTGCCCTATGGCACCTTGTGGTACGTCAGCTTCGTACTTGGCGTTTCCAGCTCGGATGCTACTTGTGCACGCATAACCTACTGGCGAGCCGGAATCGACTGCCCCAGAGTGTGTGCGGAGGTAAGTCGCGGTATAAGACATCCCCATATGTCTATGATTTTCCATCCTGTGGTCCTATACAGAACACGGCTTGAATGGAGTATCGCCGCTGTTTGCGGCTCTGGTATTCCCAGACGTTCAGTTCTCCCGAGAGAACTCGTCGTAGTGAGCATAGGTGCCGAGGTTCCTTATCACTCGCATGGTGTTCGTGCACGCTCTCACAAAGAAGAGCGCGATATTGCCACACATCTGCAACGTCCGCACACTCGTTTCGACTAACTCAGAGAGTGCCAAAAGATTCGTGTCTCGGTACGTCATCAAGTTGCCAGGTATGCATACGCGATTTCGACAAGACCGACGCCCCCGAGAGCGCGGCTGAGAGTGCCCTGCACTGTGCGACGCCTCAGGTGTCAGCGGTACCGGCACAGGTCGCGCTTCTCCCTCAATGCCGAAGAACCCATCGCATTTCCCCTGATCGCCCTCCGACACGTCCGCGCCGTGGCCAGCACCGCTCTACGCCCGCGCCCACGGGTTCTGCATCAATAGCGTGCGCCGTGTGATAGGCCACCAGCTGACACTAGGCTCGTATTGCGCCGGTTTCGCAAGAATGCGGTGCAACACGCGCGCCCGCCGCCCCGGGGCGCTCGTGTGTTTTGATATTCCATGTTCCCCGGTCGGGCGAGGTTGGTGAATTCGACTATGTCTGCAAAGCGTTTCTCGCCGTGCTGAACGCTTTGTTTACCAGCGGTCTACTAGCATATGTTCGCTGCCGTCTTGAGGGTGGCTGTCAACATAATGGTGTATCACCGCTAGCTGTGCTCGCTTCCTCGTCGGCTACGTACGTCGAAACAAGCCCTCCTGCCGTCGTCGTCCTCGCTCCGTAATTCGACGGCGTCGAAACGGCCAGGGATGAATACGCCCGCCCGTTGCGCAGCCCGCTGCCCTCCAATCAGGCACGCCCATAAGGCCAATTTGATTGGCCGGGCGCTATCGCATTCGCCTCGGGCCACGCGCGGTGCGCCTGCTTACGCTCCTTACGTGCCCGGAGCACCCAGGGCTGCTGGCCTTCCGGGGAAAGCCCACCACTGCTCGCGCGCACCCGAATCTGAAACAAATGCCGCCCGGGGCGCCGCCTTTGCAGGATGCCTGAGCGCACCATGCCGCTTGTATAAGAACGCACCGGGGGAGGCCCTGGAGTCCCCAGCGTTCTGCTCTACACCTTCTCCCCCTTCCTCTTCCGCTACCTTCTCCCTTTTCTTCGTTCTCTTCTCCTTTGCGCCGTTTGTTCACGCATCACGATGGTCGCAATCGTCAACGCCCTCTTCGCCACTGCCATCGCGCAGCTCACCTCCTCCTGGTCCTCGCTCTACGGGAAGCCGTCCTTCCAGCTCGCCGGCTGCTCGATTCAGGATTTCAAGCCCCAGTTCCCGTCCGGGCAGTCGCAGCTTGTCGTGCCCAGCAACCCGCCGAACTTCATCGGTCTCGCGTTCGGCGTGCAGAACTATACCTGCTCTAGCTCGAACAACTATACGTACGTCCTCCCCTCCCATTCCTCCTTCCACAGCGGCCAGCGCTAACCGCGAGGGACATACAGGAGCACCGGGGCGGTCGCAGAGCTCATCGACGTCTCCTGCATCGTCTCGCAGCCCTCATTCGCGACGATCCAGAACGACCTGTACGCGGCGTGGACGCACCTGATCCCGTACCCTATTCAAGCGATCATCGACCTCCTCCACCTCGTGAACCCGCCGGAGGTGCTCGCGCAGCACTACTTCATCACGAACCCGGTCACGGGCCAGGGCCTCAGCCCGAAGTGGGACTTCACGTCCTCGGGCGCGTTCCAGGGCGTGCCGGACGCGTTCGTCGTCGCGAAGGGAAAGGGCTCGATCCCGGCGCCGACGGACCCGGCGCGCGACGTTGCGTGGTTGGACGTTACGGCTGTTCAGGGCGATATTGCGAGCGAGGTGTTCCGCTTTGATACGGTCGGCGGCCAGCCACCGTCTTCGGTGGGTTTTCCTGTGAGGTTTGGGGCGCGAGGGTGTTTGCTGATGATAGGAATGCGATTGCAGTGCGTTTCTGGCAAGTCCGCTGACATCTCCGTCAAGTATGTCTCGAAGTATAGTGAGTATCTTCGTCTAATCGGGCCAAGGTCCAGACATTCTAACCACAAAATACAGTCTTCTATGGCGGCAGCCTCGCCCGGTCTCAGCACTACACATCTTCCTACTAAGCACGACACCTCTTCCTGCGATCCGTGTCAAGGTTAGGAACGGCTTGCGACAACATTTATCTAAAGGGAGTGGTGTCCCGGCAAGGGCAATCCAATGTGCGGCGAATTATGTAGCTCTTTCCACTCCTCGTTTCTTTTGTCTTCTTCTCGGCCGCCGTTGGACATTGGACTTTCTATAGCTGTAGCTCCAGTTCTCGTTGTGTACACGCTCGTTCACGATCTAATGTTTTTGCAACTCTCGCCCAATTGTGCGCGACGTGGCTCTCACAATCCACAGGCGCGAGACTGAGTATGCTGACAACCGCAAGGGGCAGTGGATATCCGGGCTTGAGGGAGGCCGATTCACGGGATTGGATTGAGTTCCGTGGGGCGCGGAGTTGGTGGCAGGTGTCAGTGATGGAAGCGCGCGTAGATCGTTAAGGCCGAGGTAGCTCCACAACGCTTCTCTTGCGCTTCTCACACCTTGCCAACTGAGAACTCAAGTTTATCGCATCCGCTGCCATGACTGCACACGTACCGCACCCGGTATCGCAACTCACAGTCGTACAGACTTCCTCTCCAGAGCAGTGAGCTTGCGTAGAGGTCTTCGAAACACACAAGTATTGCGGCAGCCTTGGTAGGCCTATGCATCGGACGTTCCTACGCACGTCCGATCCGAAGTTCGCAGTCAAATCATAGAACGAGGTTCTCCAATAGTATGGAGTGCCTCGGACCTGTATGTACATGTTCATATACCTGACGGAGGAGTCGATGCTTACACGCCTGCGATCATCTCCACGACCACAGGCAGACAGTGGCCCATGCGCACGCCGAGGATCATACCATTGCTGGGGAGCCTGGCGCTTCTCATACATGACCGACGATCCCGGGACGGACCGTATGGGGAGAAGCTCTCCCAAAAACGCTGCACGAACCCCGGGGAGGGTAAGAATAACGTACACATACTCCCCCGCCCGGCGTCCGTTTGGAGCCCGCACTGGGACCGGGCCATTTGGGTCGCGCATGACCGTGAGCGTACGGTTAGAGTTCAGATTCGCTCTGCGACGTCGACGGCAATCCGCATGCTCAGACGGTGAGACGCCGACTCAGGGAGGGGATCGTATAAGTACGCTCTGGCGGATGGGCAGAGAGCGGCACTACGCCTCTCACACTGTCGACTATGGCTACGATCCTCCCCAGTCTGACTGCACCGAAACCGCCTACCATCGTCCTCGTCCTCGCGCTCGTCCTCGCAGCGGTCATATGGGGGCGTAAGGACTCGAAGGGCCGTCGGTCTTCCCTCCCTCTTCCGCCCGGTCCTAGACCGCTTCCTGTCATAGGGAACTTGTTTGATATGCCTACCAAGCGGCTCGCCCCGACTTTGAGGGAGCTTGGAGACAAGTACGGTGCGTTACCCCATTTTGGATGAACGAGAAGCTCAACATTGATGTATGTCATGGTAGGGGACATCGTCTACCTCGATATGCTCGGGCAGCCGATCATCGTCATCAACTCCTACGATGCTGCAATCGGGCTGCTCGAGGGCCGGTCCACGAACACGTCCGACCGGCAACAGATTGTCATGGCCGAGCTGTAAGCCTCTTGAGACGCTCATGGGGGCACTCAAGCCGACTTTGCCTCATTATATGCGCGCAGGACCGGCTTCCTGTGGGAGTTCGCGATACAAGGATACACTCAGGAATGGCGGGTCCGCCGACGGACGTTCCACGGCTTCTTCCAGCCGGGCGTGCTCGCGCAGTACTACCCCGTGCACCTGCGCGAGTGCCGCCTGTTCCTGCACCGGCTCCTCGCCACACCGAAGGACTTCATTTCGCTCGCCCGACAGTACGTTCCCTCCCCCCTCCATTTCCGAGTCGCACTCACTAACCTCGCCTTCCATGACAGCGTGTTCAGCGCGACGATCATGGACGTCGTGTATGGGCTGAAAGTCTCGGCACCAGAGCACGAGCACGAAGAGGACCCGTACGTGTCCCTCGCGGAGCGCGGCACCGCGATCTTCAGCCGCGTCGTCGTCCCGGGGCAGTACCTCGTCGAGCTCGTCCCCGCGCTCCGGCACGTCCCCGCGTGGCTCCCCGGCGCGGGCTTCAAGCGCGACGCGGCGCGGTGGGCGCACGATGTGGATCGCGTGCGGAACGGGCCGTATGACGCCTCGTTGGATGCGCTGGTGAGTTGGTTTGCTTGGGGTGGTGTTCTATGTGTGAAGGATAAAGGACGGGGGTGGCTGATATTGGGGCTGGGAGGATAGGCGAAGGGTGTGGCGCGGCCGTGCATGGTCACTTCGCTCGTGGAGAAGGCATCGCGGGAGACTGGGAAGGTTCCCTTCGAGGATGACCAGTGCTTCAGGGACGTTGCAGGCTTGGCATACCTCAGTCAGTCTCCCCTTGCCTGATAGTACGAACGGAAGCACTCACGTTGGCCGTGTATTCTTCAGCTGGCGCGGATACGGCGAGTACCCCTCTGGCGATTCGTGGTGCGAGCTCGCGTTTCTGATGCCCACGCATGTTTTAGACCCTCTTCTCCACGCAGGCGCTGTTTCTCGCCATGGTCGTCCACCCCGAGGCGCAGAAGAAGGGTCAAGAGGAACTCGACGCCGTCATCGGCCCCGACCGCCTGCCAGAATTCTCCGACCGCGACGCGCTCCCGTACGTGAACGCGATCGTGAAGGAGGTCATACGGTGGCACAGCGTCGTCCCCCTCGGAGTGGCCCATCGCGTCATGGAGGAGGACGAGTATGGCGGGTACTGTATACCCGCTGGGTCGATCGTGATCCCTAACGCTTGGTACGCTCCCTTTCCAGTTCGCTGAGCTAGATGGGGTGGGACTCACGTTGGTTGATTCCAACAAGGGCAATGTCGCGCGACCCCGAGGCGTACCCTGACCCTGATGCCTTCATCCCGGAGCGGTTCATGACGAAGGGAGAGTACGGGTCCGATACCAGGGACCCGGAGAAGTTCCAGTTTGGCTTCGGCCGCAGGTGCGTGCCGATCCCAGTCCCTTGGACGCGCCGTGGCACTGCCGCCGCTTGCTGATCTCAGCGTTATTCTAGGATCTGTCCCGGACGGCACTTCGCAAACGACAGCCTCTTCATTACTGTTGCTTCGCTGCTGCAAGTGTTCAACATCGAGCAGCCGCTCCGCGCAGATGGGAAGCCGGTTCCCGTCGTGCCTAAAGCTAATCTTGACTACTTTCTGTCGTAAGTCCGGCCCTGGCTCTTCTGCTTGCCGTAACCACTAAGAGACACGCACGCAGGCATCCGGAGAAGTTTGAATGTAGAATCACGCCGCGCTCGGAAAAGGCGGAGGCGCTGATCAGGAACGGTGTGCGAAACGACTCGGAGTGAAAGGTGGGACTGTCAATATCAGTAGTACATAGGTTCTGTATAGTTTGTAGATGTGTGCACCAATACACGGCATGCGTACAACAGCGACACAACAGCGGTACACTGCCGCATTGGGAGATCGACTTGCCCCACTTGAAGGGAAGCCCGAACTTCTGTCACAGCGCTTCTCGTCCGAGTTGTGGCTCTCTTCTCGGCAGCTGTCGCCTGCCATCGCTGTACGCCGGGCTACTCGACGTTTCTTCTGGCGCCCTTCGTGTTGACGCGTTGACACGCGACGACGGGCGATCGCCCTCTTCGCTCCCTCTTTTCCCGGAGGCGCCGCAATCATGACATAAGGTGAAACAAGGCGCATCTTGGGTAGACCACGCAGCTGAGTGGAAGACGGCGTCTTCAGAGCGCGGATGACCCCGTAGGATTGCTGCCCTGCACAAAAGGTACCTCTACAGTTCTAACTTCGCTTGGAGACACTGTTATAGGCGAGTCATCCAGGCCATGGATGTTGGCTCTTGGCTCTTGACCGCGGGCGCAGGGCCTTCACGCGGCTTCAGCTTCATACTTTGAGACGTGTGTAAACAGTAATATAACGCGACTCAATTCGAGCCTGGGGTACACCAAGGAACAAAGCAGGGAGAGCCGATCTAGTACACATAGTATGCAAGCACAAACCCGTAGAAGGAAGAGGGGGAGGGATTTCGCAGTCAGTCCTTCGCTATCAATACGCTCGCCGTGCAGGTGTTCGTCGTTTAGGAAGGGGGGCTGCATCCACACCCGTCAGGACCACTATTCGCATATCAGCACGAGGAGGGGTACTCACACGGGGGCGACCGAGGTGACCGGGCCGGGGTCGGTGGGGAGGACGGGGAAGGGCGTCTGGCGGCACGCCTGCTCGACGTCGCGGTGGGAGAGGCCGGCGGGGAAGTGCGCCTGGCTCGCGGGCGCGGGCGGGTTGGGCACGACGTCCGAGCAGTCGATCAGGTCGCGCTCGTTGTGCCCGAGCACCGTCATCTTCCGGAACGCGGCCTTGAACGCGGACTGGAGCTTCCGCTGGTTGTCTGGCGCAGCCGCAGCCCGGGCCGTCCGTTAGCAATCCGGCAGAGAGGAGGGAGAGGGGAGAGGAGGGGAGGGAGGATACGCACTGACGAAGGACTGCCACTCGCAGGCGGTGCGCTGGTCCCGCGCGAGCTCAAAGTCGGACTGGAGGCGCAGCTCGCCGCGGAGCGGGGACTGCACCTCGCCCTGGTTGCCCGCGGTGCCGGGGAAGAGCGTGCCCTTCAGCTGGGTCTCGATGAAGAACTGCGTGTCGAACAGCTCCGGCGTCGAGTCGAACGGCGTGCCGGGGATCGACGGGTCGACGTGGTCCGCCGCCGCGACGGTGTGCCTATTTCGTCGTGTCAGCGGGCGCAGAGGAGGAGTGTGCGGCAGGATACGGATACTCACGAGGCGAGGAGGGCGACGACCTCGGCGGGGCTGAACCGGCCGGCGTCGGCGAAGCGGGCGAGGATGCTGTCGACGCTGTCGAACGGCTCGGGCACCGTCTTGTCGGGCGCGGGCTGCGTCGCGTCCTTGCGGCCGATGAACACGTCGAGGCGGGGCGCGCCAGGGCAGTTGCTCACGCCGATCGCACCGGCGAACTGGATGCTATCACCCCCACATCCCGTCAGCATCTACCCGCATCGCCAGAGGAATGCGTCTCGGGGACGTACAAGTCGGCGGTGGAGATGTTGTGGCGGGCGATGAACGGCTTCTGCTCGTCGATGATCTCGTCGACGCCGTTGTTCGCGTGGAAGTTCGTCTCGATGTCCTCGAAGATGGCGATGGAGCCGTCCGCGCCGCCGCCGCCGAACACGCCCGTCGCGGCGATCTTGGGCGAGATGCCGATCGCGTCGTGGAACGTGAGCCGGAGGGACTCGTGCACCTCCTCGCCGCACTCGCCGCCGTCGAACAGGTTCTGCTGGATGTCATCCAGGATGGGGAACAGCGCGCAGCACGCCGCGTTCGCCGTCTGTTGC
Source organism: Trametes polyzona (assembly GCA_022606195.1). Classification (NCBI taxonomy): domain Eukaryota; kingdom Fungi; phylum Basidiomycota; class Agaricomycetes; order Polyporales; family Polyporaceae; genus Trametes; species Trametes polyzona. The sequence goes on along the minus strand of JABYQF010000011.1, from coordinate 447,492 downwards.
CCGTTCGAGCACGTCACCCGGCGGGTGACGGCACCTGAAAAAGGGCACCGACGCGTCAGTACGAGCCGCTAGGTACGGGCTACCCGCACAGCGGTAAGGCGCGTACCGTTGGCGACCTGGAAGGCCGCGAGGAGAGAGACAAAGGAAGCGAGCGTCTTGAATGCCATGGCCGAAAGACTGGAGAGGATCGGAGGAGTAGAACTCGATGTCCTGAGGACCATCTGCATTTTCGCGGCCGCCTTTATACTGTCCCCCGCGTCGGGTCAGCCTTGGCCTCGGACACGCGAAGCGCCTCTGTCGGACGCGTACGCGCAGGCCTCCGTCAGTGCGCCCTCGGGATGCGAACCTGCGTACATACCGCCTGCAGCCAATCGCGACGCGCGAATATCGCCATTCAGCGAACGAGCGGCGGGCATGGGAGCGTCCCGCAGCGTCGGTGAGAGGCGCGCCCGCGACTGCATAGCCAATGGGCGGGAGCCGCCAGCCCAAACGACACAGCGGGTTCCCCAGCGGGGCCGGGCCCGGGCGCGTGCGGATGCCAGATGGCGCGTACACGCATGAGAAGATCGACGGGGGGACTGTATGCGCCCGGGCGCCCCGGGAACAGAGGTTGGGTGCATCACGGCCCTTCCGTTCCTGGCTGCGTCGAAACACTCGGGGCCCTGTGAGCGGGCATGACAGGAGGCTGTGGTACGCACTGACGGGCCAGAGAAAAAGCAGGACGGGGCAAGAACCGGTAGCGGGTTGCCGAACGTGGCCGTGCGAAGGAGCGTGTCAGGTGTGTGAGTACGAGGCTCATACAACGTCGTACCGGGGACGCGGTCGTTGTCGCTCCAAAGCCTGTTTGCATGTTCCATGCATTCTCCATGGGTTCCCGTGAATGCCCAGAGACACGGAACCGTGGTCTGACGGCTGTGGTTCCTGGGAGTGAGTAAGAAATTGTGCGCATCGGGCTTCTGGATACGGGAACTCCTACATCCGGGACTGCATGGATGACAGGTGCAGGCGGGCGGTGTCGTGATTGTGTCGTAACTCGTCCAAATGATCGCTGTAGTGGCCAGTAATCGTCCGGGCAGGCAGAGTAGTACGAGTGCAACGTCCTCTAAGGCGACGCTTCTTCCTTAGTCACGGAGTGAGATCGGATACACACCCTTGGTAATAAGAATCGCACGTACCAAAGGCTTGGCACTTCCTCCTCTAGCAAGACTCAGCTTTCCGGGGGAGAGCACTGGGAACGCCGGGCGTGTGCCCTCCCAGGATACCGGGACAAGCCACGCGGCTAGCAATCTCGAGGGAACTGACGGGGGCCCGAGTTGGGATCCGTACATGGCACTCGGCGCTGAATTGGGAAGGGTTGCTGTTGTTCTCATGTGTGCACCGCGGCGATGGTGATGGCTTCATGGGAGCAAAATCCCTCCGCACCCGCCGCCCTTCTACAACGAGGCGTCGCTGGACGTCGAGCGGGTCGTTCCCATGCAACACGCTGTCAACGAGGCATGCGGGCCTAGACAGGTGTCGCTGTTCATCGACTGGCGCAATCACCGGCGAGTAGCAAAATTTTAGGTGTCGTTCCCACTGACTCGACGTCCACCTGTGCTCGGACAGCTGCCCGAGGTCTGCTCAGTAAGGCCATCACGTCGAACGGTCAGCACACGGGGCCGCGTGAACTGGCAGAAAGACTCACGGGACGATTGAACAAAGCGGTCGCCAAGTCGTTTGTCAGTCGTCTCACAGACTGCCGACGTCATGTTCTCCCAGGACTGAGGGAAACAATACTCGGGTATTCTCCCCGTCGAGTGCTAGCATGTTCGAGCGTTGTGTCCGTATGCTTTACGCAATGAACACGGGACGCACAGGCGAGATGAAATGGTTCCGTATGACTATATCATAGCGGAGAGCGTTCGTTGCCGTAAATCTGGGGAGTTTCAAGGAGCACTGCGCCATGCGACGAGGTTCAGGGGGTCAAGGGACCCGCAGCGATGGGGTCGCACACCTCGCTGCTCGGGGATGTTCTTCGACCGTATCGAGGCGTTAGGGACGACGTCGCTAGCCGCAAGAGTCCGATACGTTCCCATCCAGCTGACGATGCCATAGAGCAGCGGACTGGTCATGCTGTGCGGACACGGGCAGGGTTGAACAATATGGAGTAATTGAAAAAGTTTGAATACGGCACCTGGGACTGCGGGTTTGTGAAACGTGGGCGCTGCACGCAGCACGCGGCGTTGTGCATGCCTTGTATATCGGTTATTACCACCAGTGTTTGGGCTGTCCCGGGAGAAAGGGCTGATGTGTCCTGCTCATGCAGGGCGCGCTGCGATCACCTTTACCCACGACAAAATTGAATGCAAGACCTTGATTATGTTCACCCTGCATTTGCCACGTCTTGAATCATGGGAACAGCACTGGCAACTCGGCGTTCTTCCTTTCTGCCCAACCATGCTGACTTTTGGGTTTATTGAGTCGGGACACAAGGGACGACCAGCTCTTGCACTGGTTCTATGTTCAGCAATTCGTACCAATACATATACACTACATATACACCATATACATATCTGCAGAACCGCATTGGTGAGCAATATCGGTGTATGAGATCGGGACATACCACAAGCAGACGCGTATGGCCCGGGACCTCAGAAAACACTCGCGAACTTGGGGTCGTGCCATATCTCAACGATGTCGTTCACGAGTTTCCTGTCTACAAGTTCCACGTAAGCGGGCGACAAAGCACCCAGAAGAGGATCTACGCACCAACGTCAGAACCATGCTTGACGCAACCCATCATTTTGAGTGTCCGTTCGTCCACAACCTGCCCGATGACCTCAATGAACGGCGTGTCGATCGTGACGTCCTATTCCGCGTCATTGAGGCTCCTGCTTCAAGCAATGCGTCCTCCATAGTCTGCACGTACCTTCAAAAGTTTCACCTCCACCTCGCCACCGTCGGAGGCCTCCACAATCGCGACGTCGTCTCGTATCTGCTAGCTGTGGTCAGCTTGAAACAGAAACACACAGGATGCGTACACTCACGCTCAGAACTTTCGCAATAAGCCGCACAGCCTGGCCCTTGAAGTCGGCCATGCGAGCCTTGTTAACGCGTGGGGAGCGGTGTTCGGACATGGTGAGGATGAGCGGGTCGGAGACGGTGGTCGCGGTCAAGACGAATGCGCTTGCAATCGACCACGCGTCTTGAGCGCTTGACGCGACACTGACACGCTCACGTGCTTCGAGCGCCCAACTTGCTGTCACTACTCATCTTGTGCTCGCGCATCAGCAAACCTGCAGAAATATTACTATTGATAGCAACCGATCGTAAGTGATAGTAATCGCGTGAAGCGATAGCAGTCGGAGGATCGCGCGCGAAAGGATCAACGGTAGTTGGCAATCGATTGCATACTCGAAGAAATGCTCACAAACACTGCGGGAAGGATTCACACCGATTCGCACCGTTTTCAACACCTGTCCGCGCTAAATCAGTGTTCGAAACACCTAAAACGGACACAGTTGTAGGAATTGTATGATATAAATCACGGTAATGTACTGTAATGTACACCTCCCACCAGCGTTTCGACTTGAATTGTTCTGAACACCTTTCATTATATTGCATTTTTGGGACTGTTACAAACACTTGTAGTGGCTAGAGGTGTTTTGAACAGCTCAACGGTTCGTCTGAGGCGCTTATTGGCTCAACGCATCTGGTAGGTTACCTACCAAAATCGGTTATCTGTGACATGACGTCATGTTGTCTCTTTGACTTGAGTCTGCCGTGTTGAACTTCACGACTTGAGCTCGTACCACCATCATCCCCCTCCTCATCACTTGGTGTCCTGTAGTATTTGCTCTCTGTTCCTCTTTGGTGTTGTTCCTCGGGGTGTTCCGGGCCTGCAGCTTCGTAACTACCAGGGCGTTGCAGGTGCGTATGTGCGGCTTCGCTATGGCTGTAGGACCTTTTGACCCACCTACATGTCTCCATTGCTCTCCATTCTTTGTAATCACTTGTAAGCCCGCGCGCATCCCTGATTGGTCCGGACAGCCTCAAATACTAACTCGAGAGCACGTACTCGGGCTGTCTCACGCGTTTCCCTCGCCCGCACTCGCTTGCGCGTCCACGCCGCTACACACGTAAGTCTCGCTCATTGGAGTTTAGCTTGCCTGCGCATGAGATTCCAACGCGAACCCGAAGAAGGGCCGACTGGACGACGAGTGTGCAATGCAAGGTGCAGCAGAGGCAAGGGGTCGGACCGCCGGGTTGAAGGCAGAGTATACATGAGCTATAAAAGGTGAGCAATGCGGTATTACACAGTTGCTCACCCTCGTAAATAGCGCTCGAGTGGCGTCCGAAGGCCCATGCATCATAACCCCGCCCATTACCGTCATGCGCAACCAGGTGAATGTCAATGAGGTGCGTCCTTTGCAGTGGTAGCGAGTGATTCAGAGCGCGGCCAACATCAGTGGAGCATGTCTCCGCCGCTTGTATGTACTGTAGTGTCATGCATGTACATACACAACCTGGCCTGATAATATATGGATTGTATCTCACAATGCAGCGGGGTGTGGACAACATGGCTATGGGGTGTCTAGTACAAGGATAACGAGTGTACTTAACACTCTCTTGACGTGTTGAGAACACCTGACCGCGGTGTTGCGCATACCTGTGAGAAATGTGCGAAAAATGTGCAAAACGATGGCAGCGAGTGTCCTATACACTCCTGAGCACTACCTAGATGTCAACTTGAGGTGTTCTATACATTTTCGAAGAATATCCTATGAACACCTCCGGAAAATGTGTGCTACAGTGACAAGTAACGTTGGGACAGCGGCGTTCGGAACACCTGCGAAAATTGTGAATCCTTCCCGCAGTGCAAAGTCCGCAATCAATTCATTCATTTACAATGGGAGCAACCTGGTTTGCAATGCATAGTAATGAATTCCGGTGGATTCTGGCTCTTACAATATATTTTGTTCATACCCGAGCACCCCGTCGATTCAGGCAGATAGTAGACAGGCAGTGAGAAATACGAATGGATATTTCATTGACCGTCAAGATTCGTAATCGATACAGGGTACTAAGGTACAACATGCTGAGAAGGAAAAAACATATCACCACAAGACGGACGTGTTCACTCGTCTTCATTGTCACTGGCTTCCATGAGGAGCTCGAACTGCGACTCTGCGGGGTTGCTCCCACCGTCGCCTGGCTGCGCGCCGTAGGCATACCTATAGAAAGGGCTGAGTTGATGGACGAGACCGTAGAATATCGAGACTCACAGCCGGTAGAGGTCGCGCACTTCATTCAAGAGACGGCGCCGTTTGGACAAGAGCTTGACGATGTTATTGAAGAAGGCCGCGCCATCAAAGATCTTCACGTTCTGTTTATCCCATGAGGTTTCTGATGACAATACATGACGCATCTGCGGCATAAATTAGAAGAGCAGCGCACAACACTACACAACAGCAGACGTGAAAAATGTACCAAGCACGCGATGTATGCGATTTGCTCCGCAGTTACGTCGGTGATCCCGTGCATGCGGGAGATCGATGCGCGCCCTTTGCCCTTGGCTCCGGGAGGCTTCGTTGCGGAGTCGGGGCTTGTCCAGATGCAGCGGAACGCCTGCAAAGTAATAGTGTAAGCGAAGTAACGAAGGTTGTAGTGAGCACATCGCAGAGTAGATCACCGATATCATCATTGGCCCGCGGAAGAGTCCAATCTCGAAGTCCTTTGGGTTTGAGCTGACAACGTCCATCGCGTCGAGGTCGTATAGAAATGCCGGAAATCCGACGTGGTTCATGCAGATATGACCACACCGAACTTGCTCCATGAAGCTGTGAAGGAATGTGAGTGATGCGCTACCCGGGACGAGAGCGGCGAGGCGCACTGGTCCATGTTCTGGTCGAAGTCGTTGCGAGCGGTAAGCCATACAAGCAACCGGGCTGACCAAGTGCTGTTCCATCCCCAATTGGCACGCTCGTTGTCAAACGTGCCATCTTTCTTGAAGGGGGAGAAGACGAGGGGCGCGGCATCGGAGTCGTTCGGATGGTCAATCCTGGTGATGGGCACCCATCCATGCAAGTTTTTCTTGAGTGTACGAAGATCGTTTGCTCGTCCAGCACGAGCATGACGGTCCACCTAAAATGCGCTTCAGTTTCTGGCTTGGCGGTGCACAATTCACTTACATATTTGCCGAACAGCATCATCGCAGCCTTATCGTTGTTGAGGTGTGGTAGTATTTCGCGCAGGTACGGTAGTTGCTCGAGGAGCCAATGGCCAACTGCAGTGTAACGGTCGAGGAGTATTTGCGGGCTGCAACGGGTTACGGTATTAGGTCAAGATCATGTCATTTGAGGGCACTTACATTTTCCGGAGGGCGGCACACATGTTATATGCGTCCTCGGGTGTCAGGGCTGCGCATATAGTGAGGCCGATGGAGACAGCTTGGGCAACTTCAAGATGTGGGCCGTGTTCCCGCATAGTGAGGCGGGAAATAGAGCGCAGGTATGGGAGCGGGGAGCCAGGGGGGCTAGAAGAAATATATGGTGAGGGATATATGCGCATATAGTCACCGGCTTACTCCGTGACCTTTGGCTGGGCATTCTCCAATGCGCGAACCAGTCCATTGAAGCGCTCGCGAACGGTGGTGCCGGCTAATATGGTGTTGGTGACATCCTCTTGAGCTTCCGGATCGTTGTCGAGCTCCTCCTGTTCCTCAGGAGAAAGTGCATTGAATCCCATCGATCCTTCTAAGGATGAGGGTGCGTGCGCGTTTACAGCATTTTGAGCACGGTCACGTCCGCGGCTATATGGGTATGGGTTTGATGAGCGCGACCTTCGAGAGGTTCGCGATCTCCTGTCAGAGGAGCGCCGTGGGCTGGGAGAACGGCTCCGTGAATCACGGCGAGATTGTCGTCGAGAACGTGAGCGCGAGCGAGTACGGGAAGATGAGCTAAAGCACCGCTGTCAGTGACTTTCGGAGCCTTACAAATTGGTTGCGTAGACTTACCGAGCGCTGCGGGACCTCGAGCGTGAATGGCCCATGGAGAGTCGTCAAAGAGGGAAGAGTTGCAATGGCGGGGGGTTTCCGGCCCTCGCAGTATTTGAGGGAGGGACAGTGGAGCAGGAAGGAAGACGGTGCGGACTTGGAAAGTGTGTGCCCAATATAGGCATGGAGTTGCCATAACTGGCGCGTGCAACACGTCCATGCCCGGGTGTTTACCCACATCTCCGGATGCAGCCTCCTCACCTCAACATCCATCTGAGCATGCTATGAGGGCTTTTACACATATTCTTTCTCTCTGGGCTATATTACTGATGTCAAGCTTGTGTATTGGCTGCAACTCGACCTTCGCTCGGCTTAATACCCATCAAAGGACCTGCAAGCCGTACCATAATATCATCGGGGCTGGGCTCAAAAGGCGTGTCGAGGATGATTCAGCCATTCGAGAGGCAGAAGGACGCCGTCAGGAGGAGAAAAGGGCACAAGAAGCAGAGAGACTAAGGGCACAGGCGGAGGAATATGCATGTCAGCAGGTGCGTACTCATACTCAGCTACGAATGTATGTCACATACTAGACTAATGGTCAGGCGGAGCGTGAGGCACTCCGCCCCGTAGAGATCCCCTCATTCAGTCGGTATGGGCGTAAACGCCGCGCACCTGCGTGGATTTCAAGGAACGACATGATACCCACGTCACTTGCGGGCCTTCCCGACCACCTACCTCGTCCAGTCCCCAGGAAGCCTCACCAGTCCCCGGCTCCTTCTCTCTCTCCCTCAGTTGATGCCCTGCACGACGAAGATTGCCTACATTTACCTGGGCCTGCTCAGCCATCCCCACCTTCCGCTGATGTTCCGCCTCTCGGGGAATCTGTGCCCCTCCACGCACGCCCGCCCTCGCACCCAGCTTTCTTCGACACACGCACGAACACCTTTGGCCTATTCCGTCGCTACACTTCGGAGCCACAATATGATCCCGAGGAAGGACAGTCGCTGGAGAACTTCGTCGATATCCCCACTGCCAGTGTGTCTGCCTCCGACTGCACCACATCAAGCCCCCTCCGTCCATTTGGCATTGTACCATCCATATCTGACGCCAAAGCCTACTTTGCCCCGTTCCTCAATGCGACTGTCTTCTGCCTCATGCGGTGGTTTTACTCGGGTTCTGTGGTCAAATCTGCTGGAGAGCTAGATCGGCTTGTCAAGGATGTCCTTCTTGCTGACGACTTTCAGTTGGCGGACCTTCAGGGTTTCAGCATGAAGCGCGAGCTGAAGCGCATGTCTGACCACACCGACGGCACGTATGCCTTCCCTGCAGCAGATGGGTGGCGCCGAGGGTCTGTGAGTGTTCCGCTGCCGAACACGAAGGTGAGGCATGCTTCGGAGAGCGACGCGCCCACTCTGGAAGTGCCCGACGTCTACTTTCGCCCTCTCCTCGCGACCGTTAAGGCTGCATATGAGGACATAGCTGCAGCACAATACAACTTCTTCCCATTCAAACTGTACAAAGCTTCCCCTTCATCTGCCGCTCCTGCCGCCCCTGCTCCATCCGACGAACCTGAAGCCACTCCGACCTCTGCTTCCCCTCCCTGTGAGCGGCTCATCTCGGAGGCATACAATGCAGACACGTTCCTCCGCCTCCACGACGAGGTGCAAGTCAAAGCCCGATCAAATCGTGAGCCAGGTGATTCGCCTACGCTTGAATACGCTGCTGCCCCTATCATGCTGTATTCAGACTCCACCCATTTGACCAACTTCGGCACCGCCTCCCTCTGGCCTATATATCTCTGGCTTGCGTCCCTATCCAAGTATGTCCGCATGACACCGACTGCCTTCGCCACGCACCATCTTGCATATATGCCGTCGGTATGACATCTGTAGAACCACCGCCATGGCTCATCTAACCCCTCTCTTGCAGTTACCCGACCTCATCGAGCAGGCCTACGAGCAAGCGTATGGAGAGTCCCCGACAAAGGCTGTCCTGCGTTTCTGCAAGAAGGAGCTCATCCAGCAAATATGGCTTCTCTTGCTCGATGACGACTTCGTTCATGCCTACGTCCATGGCTTTGTCGTCAAATGCGGGGATGGGATAACCCGGCGGTTATTCCCTCGCATACTGACATACTCAGCGGACTACCCAGAGAAGTCGATATGCATTCTCACACCCATATGATAGCTCTGTACTAACGTGGTCTGCAGGTGCCTCATCGCCTGCATCAAGACCTTGGGCCGGTGCCCCTGCCCTGCCTGCCTCATCAAGAAGGTCGACATTCACCTAATGGGAACCAAGAAGGATATGGCTACCCGCACTCTCAAAAGGCGCACAGATACATTCAACCTGCGCGCGATGGTCGCCCGCGTGCGCGATTGGATATTCAGGCTCGCAGTCGCACCTGAAGGCAAGTATGTCGAGGCCGTTATCGGCGCCACGTCAACAAGCCCAACTCAAGTAAGTCCGCGATACCTTGTCACATGGTGATACTGCTCACACAGATCATAGAGCGCGTTCTCGCGGCGCCTTGCAGAGTTTGGTTTCGACGTCTATCGTATACTCGTGCCTGACGTCCTGCATGAAGTGGAACTGGGCGTCTGGAAGGCTACTATCACACACTTGGTACGCATCCTGGCGGTCATCGGTCTGTCGGCCATCAATCACCTTAATGCAAGGTACTGTTCCGTTGATCTACATGGCTGCCTTGTCCTGACAATGCCTTCGCCATAGGTTCGCTGCAGTGCCCACCTTCGGACGAGGGACCATCCGGAAGTTCGGGTCTAATGTCGCTGCCCTCAAAAAGCTGGCTGCACGCGACTTTGAGGACATGCTCCAAGTCTCAATCCCGGTCTTCGAAGGCCTTTTGCCAGCGCCGTTTGATGGTTACGTACGCCACCTCCTCTTTCGTCTCGCGACGTTCCACGCCCTTGCGAAGCTCCGTCTTCACTCCGACACCACTCTCTCGATATTCCAAGTGTCTACCAGAAAGCTCGGTGAAGCCATGCGAGTCTTTGTCAACAAGGTGTGCCCTGAGTTCGATGCGCGTGAGCTCGACAAGGAGGTGGCCGCTCGTGCGCGTCGGAAAGCGGCGAAGAAACGCGCCACGGCAACGCGTCAGGCTGGCACTAAGAAGAGGACGAGGCTGCCACGGAAAGGCAAAGAGCGCAACGAAGGAGAAGCTCCTGTGGACGACGACGAACGCGCCAAGAAGATGTTCAACATCAATACATACAAGTACCACCGGCTAGGCGACTATCCCGCTGAGATCCGCGAGACAGGACCCCTGGATGGGACATCCACTCAGACGGTTAGCATATACCGTACCATATAGTGCTGTACTGACAGTTTATCAGGGCAAACACGAGCATCGCCGGCTCAAGAGGTTCTATGCACTCACTAACAAGAACCTGCAGTTTACCGACCAGGTGGCAAAACATATTCGCCGGGAGCGCGCAGTCAACACCCATACCGCGTCGGAGCTCTCATCCCATGCGCACCGCACGCAGAAAGCGCGTCACCTACTCACGCGAAAGCGTGACGGTCCACTAGGAGGAGCTAACGAGCGTGTACCCGAGACGATCCCGACAGGATCACCGCGAGACCACCACCAGATCTCCTCGGAGCAGCGGAACCACGTAGACATTGTCGGCTTTGTTCAAGAACACCAGGACGACCCTGCCGTACAGGTATGTTGCAACCACGGTTGTACTCGGAAGCCCACACTGAGTATATAACAGGACTTCGCTCTTGATCTTCGACGACACCTTGTGCAGCGCCTTCGCAACAACGACAACAAAACTGGAGGCGACTACGACGAAGAATACGAGCCGACCAGTCATGACCTGTCAGCGCTTCGTATCCGCCATGACCGCACGTACATCCACAAGCAAATGCGCCTCAATTACACCTCTTACGACATGCGCCGCGGGCAGGACAGCATCAGTGCAAGGACACATAACGACATTATGCTCGTCGCACCCCCTGATTCCCCGCACCCATTCCTCTATGCTCGCGTACTCGGTATCTTCCATGTCAACGCATACATTGCCGACCGCGCGGATGCAGAGCCTGTCTGTATCCACGTCCTTTGGGTGCGCTGGTACGATGTCGATCTGCGGAAGCCCTGGGGTTTCGAGGCATGCCGCCTACCACGACTGACCTTCGCATCACTCGATGACACTCCGTTCGGCTTTATCTCCCCACACCAGGTCCTCCGTGCCTCTCACATCATACCGGCCTTCTACCACGGTCGTTCCGACAGTGCACTTCCTGGGTACAGCATCGCGCGCGATGCGGATGAAGACGAGGACGATCAAGACTGGAACTACTACGAAGTAGGAATGTATGTACAGTTTGACTCCGATACTCATGCGCTTTCCCATTCTGATCATGTATCTCCCTACAGCTTCTCCGACCGTGACGTCTTCATGCGGTATCTTGGCAGCGGCGTCATCAGCAAAAGTGCACGCGCTTGAGAGAGCTTGATGCCACTTGATACTCCTTGATAAGTGGCTCCAAGCAAATTTCAAAGTTCAAGGAGGCTCTTGCGCAAGGAGGTTCACTTACTTAGGTAAGGCGGATTAATCGCCCTCCAGCGCGTCCCAGAGCGCTCAAGAACGAGTCCAGGGGCCTCAATCCACGGCAATCCCGACTTGTACAAGGGGCGTTCTGGGACTATTGTGCGCACTAGGGACTTCGCGATTACGGAAATATAGCAGATGTTTTCTAACTACCTATTGTGCCATACAATACGACTACGCTACGGGCCAACCGTAGGACGTGCAGTCCATGAAGGTCAAGGGAGGGCACTAGAGAGCGCTCCGAGCGGAGCGTTAACGAGCCGGCATAGGACTCACCCGTGTCTTGCTACCACACTGAACCTCCAATGACATATCAGCTATACGTGTATCTAAGCGGACCGAACTTGCTGATGCATCGTGCGGTCGGCCGTATGGTGAGACATGCAATACTTGAATAATTACGGTCTATGGCTTACCTGCAGTAAATCTAGTGCAAGATCCTGTTGAAGGAGCCTTGAGGCTAGCCAACGGTGCATAAATTGAGGTTGTCTGATGTGTACGGCGAGCACATGAGAGTAGATAGGCAGAAGGTGAGCTCCAGAACAAGCGTAGAGGAATCGTGTCGAAGAGAGAGCCGCCTCAGAGTCATCAGAGGGAGGTATTCCTGGAAGATACGAGCACGCAGGGTTTTACGCGGTGATGTATGTGGGAAGCCAGACTTCAAGCTTCATAGACAGAGTCAAATCAGACTAGCGAGGGGCGGGACGTGCGGAAGGTGGGCTCGCAGCGTGGCGGGAAGTGCTGTACAGTTATGACGTCATGCCAAAGTGGCCACTCGCCCGGCGCTTCGTACAACTTCCCGGTGTACCCACACTTCGCTGATCGGCGACAGTGCTCAAAGTACTCGAAGATCGTATCCGCCTTTTACCTCGTATTGACTTGTGTTATGTACATCCTGCTTTCGCGGCCATCCGCAACGCCGCTCTGCTTACCACAGGCCTCAACAAGCGTGACCTGGCGGGCGACGTTCTGTTTGAGTTTTGCAGGATCCTAACACGTCGAGTTTGGAAGCCCATGCCGCATTCCCGAGGCGCCGTGCGCGGGTTGAATAAGTTCAGGAACATCTGTAGGACCAAGGGGCTGCGTCCAGACGCTCCAAGGCCTCTTAAGCGCACCGAGCAAGCAATGGTAAGAGAATCAGACGGGGCAAGTGGACACAAGCACATTCAACCTGTCCAGAGGACCTAAGCAGCGTCAAGCGCGTGACCTTTTGCTGATGGTCGGTCATCAGGGAATACTCACAGCCCGATCACCAGAAAGTCTGTGGGCGGGAGAGGACACCTCTGACTTCGAGGATGAAGACATGGACGATGCCTATGACCAAGGCGTCAGCCCCGCGCACGAAGCACTACCGGACCCCATACCAGGTGATGATAACGAGGATGAGGACGAGGACCTCGATGATCCCGAGCTCGAGGAGGTCTTCGACTTTGGGTATGCGTCCTCATCCTCGGGCGGTGAGGACGATGTCGAAGAGGCAGGGGTTGTTCCGGGTTGTATAGGGATGGATTCCCTGATGGAAGCCGAGGCCTCGCGCGATGAGACGGACGAGGATACTGAGCGCCCAGCCCCCTTCTAGTACAATACCTTAGTGATTGCAATGCACGACTGTACACCCGAGTCGGTTGAGCGCGCAGAGGTCTCCTGTACGGCGTGAATCCCAGTGAAACCATCGTGCATCGGTTCACGCACATTACAATAAGTCACAATGCTTCTGCACGCCATCCGCGCATTACTATCGATCGTAAGCCAATCTCGGGCGCCAAATCCATGGAATCGGCCGCAATAAGTTTGCGGGTTCGCTGATGCGGCAATGGGACGTCTAGGGTCCCTTGGAAGGATTAAATAACCATGTAAGCCTGATGTTGTGTTGTTTTCAGCGGATATATCTTAGGCAAATGCGAGACACAAGAAGAAAAGAAAAGAGGGACAGGAGAAGAGGGGGAGAGGGAATGAAACTAGCCATACCACCAACCTGCTGTAGAATCAGTACGTGCACGCACTACCACTCCTAGAGCGTACATAATCCCATATTCGCCTATCAGAGAGACCCTGTACCCAGTGCGGCGATTGAGCTACGTGCGTAGAACTGAATCGGGAGTAGATATTGAGACGAGCGCATGTGACCCGTCTCCTCTCACTCGTGAGAGAAGAGGGAGCTCTTTAGCGTGGGTCGTTCCGCACGTACATCTCGCATCTCATGAACGATCACACCCACCGCCTCGGTGTCCTATACATCACCTCTTGGAGATTGAGCGGGCACGACTCTGGATGCAACATGGCTCTCATGCCAGCCTGGGAACCGGCTCGTCGAGGACATTGCATTACCGGTGGTGAGAGTACATGTCGATCCCTGGACCGCAAAGCCGGGATGAGGAAACGGTGTCGATGTGGGAAGCGGATACGATACGAGGTCGAGGAAAGGAGACCACGATGTTGCGCAATACGGTCACTGAGCGACACCAGCTCCGTCGTCCATATGGCGACCGTGAGCGGGTGTATCTTAAACGAGCGAGCCCGGTCTAGCGGTGTGCCCTCTGAACCGAGGATGGGGAACCCTCGCGGGTTGTAGTTCGTTTTACGAGCAGATAACGCCGACAGAGTGGCCTGTCAATAACGGGAGGTATATCGCCTATAACATCGGAGCGTTCGTGTACGTCCGTACAACAGTGAATCCGGTACAATCCTGTAGACGCGGTCATGTATAAGCCAGTGATACGATGTGAGCGTAGATACACCTACAGCCTGCTATAGATGATTCCTCAGTCGCGTACAGCTGGAACTCCCAAGGCAGCCTCTGCTGTGGCCCGCCCTCGCTGAACCATATCCTCCGTAGCCGGCAATTGCCGTACACCTTCACATACGAGACGTGCGAATAGACTCCGCTGGGAACCTGCGTCGCGCGGTAGCCATGCTGACCGCTTGCAGTAGAAGCGTTGTATTCTCGATCACCCTCAGCGAGCGTGGCAGACGAGAAGTGGGGGAGGAGGGATGGGAGGTTGATGGCGATCGTACACCACGAGGTGAGCGGTCGAGACGAGGCGGTGGGGAAAGAGAGCGGGAGGAGAAGTAGAGGCTGGCTACCCAGCTTGAGCCTCGGTTCTTTCTAGGAGAGAACGTCAGTATATGGTCCGCATTCACAAGAGGGGGCAGCTATAATATGTGAGTATACGCACCAATATTCCGACAATCGCGGGTAGATATGAGACAGCAATAGCTCGCCGCAACCTCACGATTCCTCTCGCGTCGTAGCGATGATATCCGCGATCACGCACAGGCCATTCCACACCACTCGCACGAGCTCCCTCACAAATAAGATACATACCTGGAATGTGGCGCATCGCACGATGCCCTCTCTCCCGGACTGATCAACTAATCCGACTTCAAAGGCCCACTCTCTGTGCAGATTTCGCACTTGCAAGTGTATCCAGGGGTGCTTCAGCCCCAGATGCTTGCCGGTACTCGGAGCCGCACCAGAACCATGGCCGACGACTGCAGGGGGGCTGCGGATGTACGTTTTGCGGATCGTAGGAGATTGTATATGAAGCACAGTTTGCCCAAGAGGATAGTCGGGAGAGGCCTCGTCGCTGTCCTCGCTTAGATCTATCAGCTTCTTCGGAGTGGGAGGTTTCGGCTCCGAAGTAGCGTCGTTCAAGAGGCAGATCAGCGAGTCGGTTGGCAGAGACGTGTCGGTATGCGAAGAGAAGAGACTGAGCGGTTCGCTGCCGGTGGATGAGAACAGAGAGACGATGCTGGGCTGGACAGCCGTCGCGAACATGGTGGTGGTTGCAGACTGAGACGAAGGACGCGCGAACGAGTCCCAGTTTCCGAGTTTCTCGGACGCTGCTACGTAAACTCTCTCAACCACCAGCTTCACGAAGAGCTCGATTTCAGCAAACCTGCAATTGATGAAATCGTCATCATATGCAATCTTGATATGTGCTGAGACCTCATGCAACGCCCACATATCCGCCTTCAAGACACGAGTTGCTCCAGAGCGTGGGTGGAGTCAGCGACACTGTACTCATGACAAGACGACCTCGCGGTAAGAAGACTGTACGATCTCATGAGCAGGGTGGCTATCTTCCCTAGCCATAAACGTGAGTACCTGGCCATTCAACTAGTTCTGGCCTTGAGCATACCGACAACTACGCAACGGCGACTGATTGACGGCCTAACTGACGCAAAAACCCAGGCTTCACACTGAGATGATGTGCTGATCTTTACTGCACCTGAGCGTACGCTAGCACATTGGACTATAGCATGGCACTGTGCGCTTTGCCATCCGAGGACTACACTGCAGCCCTGCAGACGTCTATCTTGAACTGCGAGTCGCCCGCGAAGACTACAGATGACATCACGTGGTCAGAAGAAAGGTAGACAGAAGAGGTCAACAATAACCAGGGTGGCACAACCTCTCAACGACGGAGCCCCGACGCTGTGGCCCGATCACCTCGACTAGAACACAGCAGGGCCAAAGCGACGAGTGGCGGCAGGCCACCGCTTGGACGCTGTGGCCACCGGGTGGCAGATCATGCGTTGCAGGTCCAAGCGCGCGCACAGCAGCGCCTCGAGGCGGCCACATCTTGTGCGTTTTCGTCCGTCTTGTGCTGATTCTGCAGCGAGACGGTCCAACCGGGACAAGAGGCGCTTGATATTCACCTCCGCGAAGTACAAGAAGCGCCGTTCGTAGGTCCTTGCCGAGAGATCCCATCGGCGACGACGACGTACTATTGTGCCTCTGCAAAGCGGTCGGGCTGCGCCATATAAGTGGCCTGTGCGTTCCGTCCCAGTCACCTCATCCTTGACCAGCTACCCCCACTACCACCTCCACCTCTGCTGCTGTCCTCTACTTTGCACTGAAAACTATGTCCACCTCTTCGAGGGCGGGCCCGAACGGGACCCACCCTAGAGCTCCTTCCTCAGGTACGTTGCCACTTCGTCGCATGCCACTATGTGCCCACGTCTAACCACATCCTCAGCCTTGGGCTTTCTAAGCCGTGGCATACAGTCGGTATCAAGCTTTGTAAGCAACATATCGACCATGTTCTCCTCGTCGGCCCCCGAGTACGTCCACTTCGGTCTCTTAGAGCTGTAGGTCCCTTGACACTCACTCTTGTCCTCCAGAATCGCACCTCCTACGGTTTCCGAGGACGGCGAGGCATCGGCAACTCAGTCGTCCCACGTTGAGGACGACGAGCAGGCACACACCGGATCCTCAGCCACTGAGGATGGTCTCGACAACTCGGCCCTCGCTTCGGACATCCCCAGCACGAGCGAGGATGACTCTCAAACCCGGTCCTCGTCGCCCGTCGGCAGACGCGATATCGCCCCGGCCCCGGCATCGACACTCGCTCACGGCACTCCATCCGCCGCGGGCCCGGCACCATCGACTTCGGCTCAGCCTCCGCGTCGTCGCGGCGTGCTCCGTCGCGAACCGGTATGGATACACGGACAGGACCCGAGCACGGTAACGCCGGCGAGTGAGCTAAGGGGCAGGGATCCACGCACCATCCGAGAGAACAGTACGTATCGCATACACTCCGTCTTGCGTACCCAGCGTCTGACCAGTGTCTTCTAGGGTACTGGCTTCCCGACAGGTGGGGACCGCTCCCTACTCTCCGGGACATCCAATCCGGCACGCGGATCCCCTCGGCACGGGCGGTCATCCTCTACCTCCAGAGGCGCTACGGAGAACGCACGGAGCCGTTCTGGCAGGCGGTCGACTTCCTGTTCCCGCTGCCCGACGGGACGGACTACCGGCCGCGGTTCGAGCGCATCCTCCGCACGAGCGCGTGGCGGGACCAGAGCGACGACTGGATCGGCGGCATCGAACCGGTGGAGCGCGTGCGCGAACCCGCGCGCGCGGACGACGCCGCGGACTCGGAGGCCGAAGTCGAGAGCGTCGGGTACATCAGCGACGACGGGCCCTCGACGCCCCACAGCGCCCCGTCGTCACACCCAACGGCCAGCTCCTCCTCCTCCCCGGCACCGCCCTCGCCCTCTTCGGTTCCCGCGCCCGCTCTGTCCTCCAGCGGCTCGCCGCCGCTCGCGTTGACGTCCCCCGGCGCAGGACCTTCGAGGCCTGCTCGTCAGCGCCGGAAACGGTCCAGGGACCCGGAGCGCGACGCAGAGGACTCCACGACCTCAAGCCAGGAGGACAGCGTGCGGCCCGCGACCCGCCGGAGACTCACGCTCACGCCCCCACCCGCGCCTTCGTCCCCCGCTCCCTCTGCCTCTGCACCGTCCGGCTCCGGCCGCGTTGCAAGGGCGCGCCGTGCCCCCCGCGAAAGGCCGCACGCCAGCTCATCATCCCGGCGCGCGAGCCTCCGCCCCAGACCGGCCCCCTCCCCCGCCCAGAGCGCCCCAGACGCAGACGCGCGCCCCGAATCGCCTTCCGCCGCCGACCTCGAAGACGCCGCGCGCGCGGGGCCGTCTTCCGCGCCGTCGCGGTCCCCGACGCAATGCCTGCCTCCTCCGCAGGCCTCCCCAGCGCCCGCGGAGGGGTCAGAAGGTCGCGAGCGGCGGACTCTCCGGAAGCGGCGGCGCGATGGTGCGGGCACTGAGGTTGACGGTGCACCGGAGGGCTCGGAGGGTTCGGGGAAGAAGCGTCGGAGGAGACGGTAGACTCCCGCCTCTCGATCCCCTCCCTCTGCTCGGTGTTCAACTTGTGTCTGTCGGACGGTTTCTGCGTGCTCACGGACTCGCAGAGGGCCTCTCCCTTAACTAACCCTCAGGCTCTCTGGTCACTACAGTACATCGAGGATCCATTTCCCACTTTGATACCCATTTTAAGAATCGGGACGTTGGATAGATAGATTATTTGTAACTTTATTCGGATCCTGGCTCTGGTTTCCCTGTGGCGTGTGCGGTTTGTATAAAATTGACTGCTTTGCGCTTCTAATCCGTTCGTGCGATTCATTGATTGACTGTTGGTGTGATCGACCTAGTGCGATGACTGAGGTGAGTGCGGATGCTCTGATATACGGTAGGGTCGTGCGTGCACTTCGTGATCTCATATACTGCCGTAGACTTGGTAAATTGCGCAACAGTTCGTTGAAGGCGTTCAAACGTGCCAAGAAGACCGTCTGGCAGTCCCCACAGCGCCTGAAAAACAAACTCGTGTGTGCTGCGGGGAAGCTCGATACGCATTAATGGGGTAGTGGTAACCTGGGTCGTTGCCATCGACCCGCCGGGGGTTCGATTCCCCCTTAATGCACTCACCTTGGACAACAGGAGTTGTAAAAGCACACGTTCGTTGTTCCAGTTTTTTTGTCTCCGGAACCTCCGATATGTGCTCTGGAGCGTTGGGCGAGCACATCCCGAGGCCTCAGCCCTTGAAGCCCTCTACACTACGTTGGCACAGCGAAGCAAAATTCCATAAAAAATATCTGTATGGTATCGAGCACAACCAAAATCCGTCCCGCGCCTGTGCGCCAAGTACGTTATCCTACCCTCCCCCCATGTACACTACGTACATACGCTGTGCATCGTCCCGTCAAGCACGGCGAAAACATATACCTATGTGTAACAAGCGTTAGACCTGCCTGACCCAGTCCTCGACCTGCGCCCAGACGCCGTCCCGGACGCGCTCGTCCCACCAGCCCATCATGAGCACGTCGTGCGGCGCGTCCTTGACCCAGATCGTGTGCACGTCCACGCCGTCGCGCTCCATCGCGCCCACCAGGCGCATCACCTCGCGCTCCAGCCGCTCCGCGTCGCCCAGGACCACGCATGACTTTGGGAACTCGGTGAAGAGGCTCAGCCCGCGCGGCGAGGCGATGATGGGTCGCGAGAGGGACGTGGGGCTGCGTTCTTGCTCGGGTCCGGCCGCTTCGGGGGGCCCGGTGATGAAGCGGGGGACGGCGGAGGCGGGGACGGGTGTGGATGGGACGGGCGTGGCTGGGGCGGAAGCCATGTTCCGGAGGTATTGCCGTTGGGTCTCGTCCAATTGGGCGATTGTGAGGTCGGCGACGCTCGAGGCGAACGCGTCCCCGTAAAAGGCCTTCAGGACGCGGGACGAAGCGGGGCTGACGTAGGGACTGTGCATGGTTTCCACAGGGTTGTGGCCGAGGAAGGTACGCTGGAGGAGAGCGCGCGGTTCGGGGGTATCGACGAGATAGTCGGTATCGGCGTGGGGGCGCGGGATATAGGAGGAGGGAGTCTCGGGGAACGCATGTGCTGCATGTTTACATGAGTACTTTGCGTGACGGGAAAGCACGGCCATTTGCCTTACATGGGTCGCAAGAAGGGGACAATAAAAGCAGGCCGTCTGGGGGAGGCAAGACGCCTTCGTCGCGTATCCAGCGAGCAAGCGCAAGAACGAGGTTTCCGCCAGCACTGTCTCCGATCAAGATGATCTTGCAGTTGGTGTTGGCAGCCAGCTCCGCGACGTGGGCGTGGATGGCCTCATTCTCTTTCTTGTATCGCGCCTGAGCTTCGTAATCCTTGTGCGCAGAGAGGAAGTCGGTGACATCGTCTCTAGTCCTCTTCGAGTCGTCATCGCCAACACGCGTGCTTGAGTTGGTTCGCGAGGAACTGCTCTTGTCCGAGCGCTGACGTTGGTGCCGACGGATGATGTGGGCGTATACAGCTGCTGCATCTTGTACGGCAGCAGGGAAAGGCGCGTGTTGGAGTAGACGGTACTCCACGGCGTGTATTTCGGTGAAGGCTTTGTCCTATTTGGTTAGGTGCATCACGTGTAAACATCATTGCAGGCGTAACATATGGTACGATATGGCGTAATATATACACCGTGCGCCAACTTACCCTCATGAGACGTTCAGGAATCTGGGATGTGGGTGCTTTCTCGTGGGCCGACATATGACAATAACCTCCGCCATGGAGGAAGATGCCAATCAAGGGAACGTCGCCCGCGGCCAATTCGTACTCGCCGCCGTCCATGAGGTCATCGTTGGAACGAGGAGCAGGGTCGCCGGGGCACGGCGGGATGACTGGGGCTTCTGTCAGTCAATTAGTTCTCCAAAAGGATGTATGCTAGCAGAGAGCATGCCATAGACATGGAGCAGCGAAGAATGCGGCACTCACTCTTTGGCCGTTCCTTGGGCCATATGAAGCAGCCCACGCGCTTGAACGGCACCTGGGGGTCTGCGATGATGCCGGTGCGCAGGTCCTCGGGGAGCGGGTCAACCCATTCGAAGCGAGTCCACTTGAGGTCGCAGTCCTTGCATGCCTTGTCCGGGTTGCGGGTGCCCCAGGTGACGCCGGCGAGCTCGGTCACGCGATATATGCGGCGGGTGAAGTTGACGGCGATGCAGCACTTGACGGACCACGACGGGCGGGGGCGGTACTTGCGAGGCATGACAGAGTAGTATATGGCCCACCAGGCGACCATGACGAGCGTGGTGAACATCCGTTGGCAGACGTAGAGGGCCTTGAGCGGTTGCCGGGCGTATGGCATGTCTGCCTGGTAGGGATACTTTTTCTTGGGGAGCATCGTGAGTGGGGTCGTTAGTGAGTGTGAGGGTATGGAGGAGGTCAGCGAAAGCAGAGGGTCGTGAAAGCAGGAAAGAAAGCGGTGGAAGAGGTCGGCGGAAAAGGTGAGAAGGTGGGCATATAATATATTATGGCGTGGCGTGGACCGGGCTGGGATGCGCTCGGAGCACTCTCCAGACCGCGTTGACGTCAGGGCCAAGCCACATTCACAACACCCCAAAATAACGCGTCCCTCCCACGCGACCAGCTGCGGGGCGGGCGCTTGATCCATGTCCCTCGGTGGCAGTGACGGCGAGGGACTCGGGGCAGTCGATCGCGTCCTCGCCCCAGACGGCGGCCACGGCTGACGCGGACGCGAGTAGCTAATATTTGCTGTCAGTCACCCTGCGGCGGGCTGCAGGAAGTCGTCATCCTCCCCTTTCCAATCTGATCTCGCTGCGGGTGCGGACGTACATAGCCTCATTCTGCACTTCACTACCATCCCACGGAGTTGGTACCAACCTGACCACCATCTACCTCGCTGGATACTTCCGCCGTCAACTTCACCTCGCCCTGTAATCTCACTTGTTAAGAACACCAGCCGCAATGGGACATCCTACCCATGTCCTAGACCGTTACTACCTCGCCATTACGTTCTTGGTCACGGTCGGATGTCAGTTCACCGGCTTCGCGATAGCGTGGACGTTTCAGGTAAAAACTATACGTCGATGGTCGTGTTTGGTGTAGCTGATCTCGCTCTAGTTTGACAAGATCACAGACTTCACTGGAGGTCAGTCATTCTACGGTGCATCGTACAACAAACCTGATGTCTCCTCCATCCCAATCCAGGGTTGAACTTTTTAAACCTAGGTGAGTCTTTTGACCAATCTTCGCAGAACATTCTTTGAGATCACTTTGTATAGCTCTACTCACGCTCCTGCTCGGTCAGGAGTTCAGCGCACGGAACATCATCACCAGCCTGTTCGTGATGCTATGGGCCGTTCGTCTCGGAGGTTAGTGGCACCTAATCGTCATTCAGCTCCTACCGACTGCTCTGACTCCCTCCAGGTTTCTTGTTGTTCAGGGTCCTGATGACTGGCCGCGACACTCGGTTCGATGAGATCAGGTCTAACTTCCTCAAGTTCCTAGGTGGGTTGCTGAATTGGGACTTGTCCGTCGCGCTACCCGACGATCTTGCGGCTTCGCATGGCGGCATCTCTTGTAGGGAGGTGGCCTTATATTCGCCACCGGTCCCCCCTCGAGCGCGCCGTCGTCTACGGACGGATTCGTGATTTACACGCCGGTGCGAGAGTCCGCCATGGCTCTCCCCGGCGAAGTGGTCCCATCGAAATCGAAATGCGTTGGGGCGCCGTGCAATGAGCCGAGGGAGGGATTCTATTAGGGCATATGCGATCGTCTCGCATACCGCGTCATGGGGCTGTAGTGCCATCCGTACCTACATACCATCGATTACTGCTCTTCCGCCGAGACAACTTACTGATTGCTTTCCCTTTTATGCAGGGTTTTGGGTCGGTGCGTCTATCTCTAGTACTTCCGATCTCTAGAGATACCGCTGACGTAGCGATTCCTCGTTGATGCAGGTCAGATCGTTTGGGTACGTCTCGCTCAGACACCCCGGACGATATGTTTTCATATTCCGACCATCCCTCGCAGGTGTGGCTCGTCTCTATACCCGTCACCGTCTTAAACTCCCCCGCCGTCACCGAACGCGGTCAGCCCGCATTCGGAACCGCGAGCGACATTCTGGGGATCATTATCTGGGTATTCGGCGTGGTCATCGAATCCGTCTCTGACGCGCAGAAGGTACGCTTCGTCCGGTTACCAGCGACTGTACCTGCGCCGGGGCTTCTACTCATGTGCATGTGCGCTGTAGTATGTGTGGAGGAACCACGGAGGCCCCAAAGATAGGCACATCGACGTAAGCCATTCTATTTGCTTCTACCCCTCAACGCGCGAGGATGCTCAATGCGACCTGGTAAATCCAGATCGGCTTGTGGGGCTGGTCGCGCCATCCGTCCTACTTCGGCGAGTGAGTGCACCGTTCGATCTGCTCCCCATTCCCGCGGTACGAACAGTACTGACCGCGTCTCGAACACAGGATCCTCTGCTGGTGGGGCATCTGGTGCCTCTCCATCGCGCCCAGCCTGCACACCGGCCACGGAGACAGCTCCACGCGGTCTGCTCAACTCGCGGGCCTGGTCTCTCCGCTCTTCACCATGGTGTACGTGTCCGAGTCCTGCCCTTCGATTTCGACCGAGTTGTAAGAGACGTTGACGCCCGCCTCATCCCCTTGTACAGCCTGCTCCTCTTCGCGTCCGGCGTACCCACAGCCGAAGTGCCCGTCGCGCAGAAGTTCTACAAGATGTCCTACCCCGACCCCGACTCCGACGTCGAGCAGCCGTCACCCGACCGCGACGCAACCACGGCCACGGCCACGGCCACGGGCGCGCGAGAGAGCGGGCGGGCGCCGGCGAACGACGCGTGGGCGAACTACCGGCGGTACCGCGCGCAGACGTCCGTGCTGGTCCCGCTGCCGCCCGCGCTGTACCGCGCGCTGCCGGTGTGGGTGAAGAGGACGGTGTTGCTGGAGTTGCCGATGTACGAGTGGACGCCTGGGCCGGAGGGGGGTGCGAAGGTGTGAGGAGGCGGTGGTTCTCGTGTCTACCCGCAGTCATTTTTGCGCGTTTTTATCGTGACGCGGTTTTGGGAAATGCAAGGATTGGGAATGCCGGAGCGGACCTAGGTTTTCGCATATTATGGGAGGGAGGAAGGACACGATGCATTGTGCCGCGGACGACCGCGTGGTGGTAGCGTACAGCGTCGGTGCATGGACCAGTGTGACAGACACCAGGGAGGCGATAAGTGAGTCGTTAAAATTGATGCGAGGGAGTGGATGGGCGCGCGAGGCGCGTCGTTCTATGAACATATGGGATACAATGAGAGGTATAGTACTCGTACAGTACAGTAGATTGACCAAGCCGTGCGTACATATGATGTACGGGTGGGGAAATGAGGGGAACCCGACGCTTGCGCCCCATTACAGTGAATGTGTGAGCAGGCCAGATTGACCAAACCAGTTGGTCAGAGAAGGGAGGGAGAAGCTGAGTCCGAGGCGTGTCAACCAGCCTTCTCCCAAGCCGTGGTCACCGGAGGGATGCGCCTCCTCCTCCGCGGACATGTCCGTAGAATGTGCCTCCTCATCCGAGTCCGAGGCGGGCTGCGGCTCGGGGACGTTCGCGGGCACAGGGGCGGGCACAGGCTGGGGACGCGGAGCGCTCCCGTCCAGCGCATGCGGCATGCCCGGGCACCAGTCGTAGCGGTCATCATACACGACGCCCTCGCGCGCCGCGAGCGCGCGGAACAGCGCGCGCACGAACGCGTAGTCGGGCGCGTCGTCGAAGCGCAGCGCGCGCGCGTAGTTGAGGAAGATCGCGAACTCGGCGGGGAGGCCCGCGCAGAGCGCCTCGGCGGGCACGGTCATCTTCTTGTCGCGGATGCGCGCGCGGCGCTCGCGCGTGGTGCGCGCGCGCAGGCTCTGCCACGGGAGCGCGCCGCGGAGGAAGTAGATGAGCACGTACGCGAGCGCCTCGAGGTCGTCCCGCCGGACCTGCTCCGCGCCGAGGAGGGCGAAGATGGAGGCGTAGCGCGCGGTGCCCATGAACGGCCGGTCTTCTTGGTACGGGATGTGCTGGTGCGTGCGCGGGTCGCGCCATTTCTTCGAGAGCCCGAAGTCGATCGCGTACACCTGGTTCCGGCGGTCGCCGACGCCCATGAGGAGGTTCGCGGGCTTGAGGTCGCGGTGGACGATGCCGCAGGAGTGGATGTACTCCACATGGTGAAGCTGCATGATGGAGCGCGTTGTCAGCATGCCGAACGTGGTCATAGCAAGGGGTGCAACCATCCGGAAAGGACACTCACGAGCTGATCGGCCAGCATGAGTACCGTCTTTAGGCTGAACTTGCGATCGCAGCGTTGGAAGAGGTAGTCGAGGGAGGGGCCGAGGAGGTCGATCACCAATGCATGGTAGTTGTACCCAGTGCCAAAGTAGTGCAGCGTGGGTACGCTCATCTTTGCGGGAGCAGGTGAAAGGATCTTGTACACCTCAGCTTCGTACTCGAGCTGAGGGTGTTTGGAGTGGACCGACTCGAGCTTGATGGCGACCCTCTCTCCGGTGATTACGTTAGTTCCTAGATAGATTTTACCTGGCGGGAGGATAGCGTATCAGCGCTGTTGACGTGGTGCTTGGTTGCAATTGATGCTACGCACCGTAGGCCCCTGAACCAATCTGCTTGTCTAGTCTATACTTGCCGCCGGCGATAGGGAGGTTGAAAGAAAAGGATGATGGGCCAGCCATTGGGATTCAAGTGTAGATTATGGAATGTCCTACTAAAAGTTCGGTGAGGAGGCAACGAGGGGGATGCGTATGCACATGCTCGACAAGGGCTTTATGAACGAATGGGGAATACAAGGGAGGCGGAGCAAATCGGGACAGAGGCTGGGGGCACCGCCACCTACCAAGTGCCGCAACTGGTTGTCCTTCTACTTCGTCGCTCGAGAATTTTATACTTTCTGCAAGAAGCGAGTCGCTTCCGGCCAGGTTGCAGACAACCCAAAACAGGTTCCCGTTGAGCAACAACAAAGGGGTCGAGGCCCGGACGCATCACGGTGCCTTCTTCCGCATAGCACAAGCGTGATGGGGTTGAGTGTAGTGGGTGCGGGGTCAACTAATCCACGCACTACCTTACTATAGCCAGTGTTGTTTGTCGCGGCCTTGTACTTCGGGCGCTTCTCGACCGCATACATGCTTGGGGAAGGCCTTCATTGAAATATTCACCGATATCATCACGTTCGCAGTCAGGTGGTGAAAAAGGGCGTTGTGGAAAGATGACGAGCCGAGCGGCGAGTCTGCGTCAGCCGACGCCCCTAGAGTGACAGGGACTCATGAGAGACATACCCCAACCCCTCAGTCATCAACGCGAGAATCCGGACTACGGGCGCGATACTCCTGGAGGGTTTCAAAAGAGGGATTGCACACAGTGAGCAGAATACAAGAGACATTGACAATGGGATCCGGCGACGCCGGTCCTGGGCTGACACCGCTCAGCACTTACCAGCGAACGAGTCCCACGTAGACACGCCGAGCACGCCTCTCGCAGCAAGCCGCGGCATGGCTCCCTGCACTCCAGCGACGCTCTCGGGCGAGGGTTCATCCTGCTCGTTGCATTTTGACAGCTTCATCACTACCTTTTCTAGGGTCTTCATCGCGTCCGCAGCTGCGAGCGCGTCGTCAAGGAGCCCGAGTCCTACTGCTCGCACGCCCTCGATCTCTCTCAAGGTTCCCACCCTGTGTAAGAAGAACGTGAGGAAACGCAGTCCGGGGGTAGGTGGGATATGCGAGATCATGGCGGCGTAGATACGTGCGGGCTGTGTGGTGGCTGAGGCGCTTCGCAGATCGCATGGGCGGAATATAAGATGGACTGTGAGGAAGGTGAGGCAAGTAAGGATGTGGAGATTGAGCAGATTGAGCGCGCGCCAATGCTCTGCAAACAAGCGAATAGCCATGCTCTGGTGAGCTGGTGCTCAGACAAGAATGTGACGTTGCAGCACACCTGGAATTTCCGCCCCAAACCCAACCAGAGGTTCGATGGCGAACGGGACGTTGAGATGTGCAGCACCGCGTGCCACGTCCTTCACAAATGCTCCAAATGCGCGTAGTCGGTGCAGGTCCCAGGGTCCCCACTCCGCTGTTCTGAGCTCGCGGATGCATTGCGGAAGGAGAGTTTGCCTGAGCGCATCGAACAAGAGATTCAGCACGCGATCATCGTAGTCCGGACGGCTGGCGGATACCATCGCAAGTCCGCCGCCCACAAAGTTGCGCACAACGAGGGGGTGCATGCTGCGCCTAGAGGAAAGCGGATGAGTATCTAGAAACGACATGTCATAAAGCTTCAGGGTGGTGATTGAGGAGAAGAGTGCGAGCAGGTCGAAGAGCGCCGGGAGGAGACGTCCTGTAGGTCTGCCGGCACTCTGGCAGAATCGAAGGACGAGTTCATCGAGTTGGAAAAGGGGCTGTTGGACTCCGCCAGTGCGTGTGGTAGGGGAATAGTAGGGAGTTGTGGTTCGTCCGTCGTCATCTGATGGGGTACTGGTGAGGATTTCGCGTATGTGCAGGACACTCAATCGCGGCAGCTCTCCCATGAGAGCAGCCAGGACGGCACGGTCAACGACGGGGCTCGGGATCCTCGTCCTTGGCAAGTTCTGATCCTGGTGAACCTCCCCGCATAAGTAGACTAATTCCAACTTGAGCACGTGCGATGAAATGTCGGGATGGGAGGATAGGAAGTCAGAGATGGCTGCAAATTGCTCTTGCTTGCGCCTGAAGGTTAGGGAAGCGAATGCATGCGGGCGAACGACGCAGCACCACTCACGCGAGACCCGAGTACACGAGACAATTGTGGGTCTGTCGTCGCGTAGGGCTTGAAAGATGAGTTCTAGGACTTCCACGGGGAGACAATGGATTACAATGCCTTGACCGCTCGTCCTACTATCACATGGGGTGCTTGCTAGAAGCATGGTAGTGCCCGTGATATCCATCATTCCTAACCCAGGAATAGAGAATCCGAAGAGGCAGCGAGGAATAGGCGGGACGCTCCTGAGGGCCGTGGTGGCACGTAGTGACCGTACAGGTTCAAGCGGCGTTGAGAATGCGGCATGAGTGGCTGAGGTGCATCCGGGCGCCTACTAGCTATACCTAAATCTTATAAGGGTTGATCCACATAAAGTAGGAATGAGATGGCCGTGGCATTATCTTCATGGGTGTGGTATCACAGCTGCACGGACAACAAGAATTTCGGGGTTCCCAGTGGGGGTCAGGCCGAGATCAGGAGGACAAAAACAATTTAGCAACTCCTGGTTTCGATCCAGGGACTTCAGGGTTATGAGCCCTGCACGCTTCCACTGCGTCAAGTTGCTGTGGTAGCACGCTACTTATTAGCATATATAGACCTCCTGTGAGGGAACTAGTGTGGGCGTGTGTGGGTGGGCATGGTCTGCTGAGTCAGCAGCTGTCATCCGTTCCCATCGACGTCCTTGGCCTGGTATTTAATCCGCCCTTGTCGCTCGACACCAGCTTCAGCACTCACCTTTGACTGCATACCCATAGACTACCGGTACTTAGCACATAAAGCACATTAACCCTCATCGAATTCTTCACACCTCAGCCCCCCGTACAATATCGCACGCAGAGGCATGCGTTGCTAGTAGCAAGGTGAGTATACATGCTCATAAACGCAGCATAAGCGGCTCATTGCTCATCGTAGACGCGGGATCTAACGATATAAGATGTATTTAACCGAGCAGGAACGGCTCCTATACCGCTTGGACCCTACCCCCGAGGTCGTAGAAGCCGCGTGGAGTACCATCTGTGAACACGAATCTGCGATTGGAGACCTTGAGTACCGCATACAAGACCTCCTCAACCAGATCCGTGATTTACGCTACGACCAGGCGAAGCACCGGGCAGCTATCGAACGCTCCAAGGGTCTTATCACTCTTGCTCGCCGTCTCCCCGAGGAACTCCTCATCAAGATCTTCCAGCATTGTGTTGCCGACGGATGGACTCGCGCACCTGTTGTCGTCTCCCACGTCTGCGCCGCCTGGAGGAAGGCAGCCCTTGCTCCGCAGGTGTGGACGCACATCTATGCCAAGTGCGACGACCCGCAGGTGCTCGACAGGACGCGGTTCTGGCTTGGGATGGCCCGCGGCGCCGACCTGCACGTTACGACCGTCGTGTCGTGGCGCGTTCCCCCTCGCCCCGTTTTGGAGGTCATGGCTCTCTTGACCGAGCGAAGCGCACAATGGAAGTCGTTGAGGATCGAGAGTGATTCCTTGCGCCATGCCGACCTTATCCTCGCTGAATGTCACCGCCCGGCGCCCGAGCTGCGAGAGGTGGAGATACGAACTGCCGCGCTTGACGTCGCCGAAGCGGATGGCATTCCCGACCTCACCCGATTTGCCAACGTCCTGAACATCGAATCCGCACCTCGTCTTCAATCGGTCTCCTACGTGTCAACCGTCGTGCCCGCGTCCCCGATTTTCCCTGCCCATCTCACCAGTCTCGTCTTAGAGGTGAAGGAAAGCCCGTCCAATCGCCCCCTTTCGGCGGACGGCCTCATGAACATCCTAGAGCAACTCCCTGAGCTTCGCAACCTCTCCCTCTCCATGCCCTTTATCTATGAGCACGAGTATATCCCGGCCTCCGACGTAGACCGCGTGGTGTCCCTTCCCTCCCTCTCCTCGCTCACCCTCTATGGGCCGACGGACATGAACGAGCTCCTCCCGCACATCCACGCCCCGTCCCTGCGCGAGCTCTACCTCCGCTCGCTCGAAGACCTCGGATACCGCCAGCGCCCGATCGGCCCGAGCCTCGTCCGCTTCATCCAGACGTCCGCCCCGCCCCTGCGCCTCCTCGAGCTGCACGACATCGACCTCGACCCGGACACGTTCGCGGCGTGCTTCGCGGCGCTCCCGGAGCTGCGCGAGCTCCGACTGCACGAGAGCGCGATTGCGGACGGGACGGTGCAGCTCCTGTATGGGCCGCGCGGGCTGTGTCCAAGGCTCACGCGGCTGGACATGCGCTGGTGCGGGCACCTGCGCGGGCGTGCGCTCGTTGAGCTCGTGCGGAGTCGGCTCGTGGTTGACGACCTCGCGGGCCCGGTCGCGGACCCGATCGAGGAGGTCGGGGTGATCAATTGCTGCTTTGTCACGGAGGATGATGTGTTGGATATCGCGCGCATGACGGTGTGCAGGCTGGTGATGCGTGAGGTGGATGATTATTGTCGTGAGTAGCCCTATTTTCCTGCTTGTGCGTTGTCCCTCAGATTCTGACGATGTTCCCTCGATTCAGGCACTCATAAATGTTGCGCCAACCAGAGGTACCGCACGCGTCTTAGACTTCGTCACATCTCCGAGTTGTTGGATCAGGGGGCCAAGATCAAGCTGGTCTTATAGAGTGGCCGTATAGGAATGGATGCGGGATTGTTCTGTCTGTACCTCAGAGTTATATTGTGATACATTTCTTGCTGGATTGAATATATTTCGTTTGCAGCCCTTGAAGTATCAATCGTGTTTTCATGTACTGTTCTCATGGTCCAAGGCGCACAATGTACCATGACAAGTCCAACCCATTCTTACGCATCTCATTTGTTTATTGTGTACTCGGTCGCTTAGTTTTGGGGAGCAGCGCGCATAACCTCCGCGCAGGGGCTGGGGGAGTGCTGACGGCGCCGGGTGTCTGCCCGGCGCTCGTACCCCTTCCGTAGCAAGAGGCGTGCAGCCCGGCATTGCAACCCGGTGTCTAGATGTGCGGTGAGGTTTAGAACCTGGTACCCAGCCTGTCGGCCGGCGCGGTGTGTGCTGCGCCACCCCCCCCCTTTTTTTCTCTGTCGGACACTTTCACTTAAGTTCCCTCTCTCTTTATTTCTGGCCATACTATCGTGCCCGCGGCGATGTCGGTCGCCGCCCCCTCTCCACCCCCCTTCTTTCGTCTGCCGACCCCTTGCTCGATTATCGTAGCTACGCGCTTTTGTATTGCCTACCATAGGGCTCGGCCCTCGAGGGCAATAAACGAGGAACACACACAAGTCCAACCCGTTGCTGATCCCTCACGCCTTCGTCGTGCCTCCTCCAACGTACTTGCCAACTCTGAGCCACATCTCGGGCTTCATGCTGTCTTTGCTCGCGCTCGGGAAGGTGATAGCGGAGATGTGCCAGTGAATGGGCATCTCGGAGAGCTCGAAGGTGAAGTTGGCGAGTAGACTTGACAGGACGACCTCTGTGGTGTTCGAATGTGAGGATACGAGTGAAGCGGAAGGAGTGTTGGGGATACGCACTCATCTCGAGTTGGGAGAAGGAGAAGCCGCTGCGTGAAGGCGTGAAGGTGTTTAGCATATCGCTCAGCGGAATGAACTATAGTCGACGGCATACATGCAAGATCGGTTGCCACCGACGAATGTCATCCTAGAAAATCCTGTTGAGCATGCTGCACGAAAGACCGACGGGTTGAGGACGAGGACGTACAGGTGAGAGTAAACACCAGGAATGGATGCGTCTTCCACAGCTTTCGGCAGCGGGTTGAGCCAACGCTCGGGCTTCCACTCTTCGGCGTCTTCGCCCCAGAGTGCCTTGTTCCGATTGCAAGCCCTTATGCCAACGAGCACATTCGTTCCTTTGGGTATGGGGAGATGATTGATGAGCGTCCCATCAGTACCCCGTATCGGCTGGGACAGAGGGAGGACTGTGTCTCGGAAGGCCCTGTGAAGCTTGATGTCAGCAAAGTGCGCTCATGGGAGACCGTGAGCGCACTCACTCGCGGAAGACGACAGGCGTCGGTGGATACCTATGGGAAAAGGGTTCAGCGTCGATTATGATGGATGATAGGATAGAACGGCGGGGAATGCGCACAAGCGGAGAGTCTCCTTACACACTGCGTCGAGATACGGTAGCGAGTGCAGCTGATCGTAGGGGATGTATTGGCCATTTCCAGAGTCGAGAATCTCTTCCCGCAGCTTCTTCTGTGCCTCCGGGTTCTCGGCCAACAGCTGTAGGACTTGCGCCATGACATGGGAGGTAGTGTCTGTCGCCGCAAACAGTAGGGTGCTATGGAGAGTTATCGTCAGAGCGGTGTGTATCGAAAGAGCAGTAGACTCTGAGATACGCACTTTATTTGTCCTACAATGTCCTCATCCTGCAATCTCTCCGTGTCATCTACGGCCATGTTCGCTTTCACTGCGGCTAGTTAGACAATCAAGCTCATGGTACGATAGATGAGACTCACGCAGGACGCTCATGATGTCCTTGCCTGTCTCATACTCTCCCTTCCGCAGGGCAGCCTTCTTCTCTTCGATGATCTTGATCGACGTCTGGTGTAGCACGTCAACCACGCGCTTCAGCCTCTGCGTCCGGGAGATAGGGATGTGGTCCACGATCCAACGTCGGAGCCAGGCGGGCCCAAGGCTGGTGAGGATGGGCGAGAGCTGGCGTACGACCATCATCTCAGGAGTGAACGACAAGGGCCTAGTCGTTAGCGTTAGCGTTCGTGAGACGACCGGCGGTTCGATGGAGGTGGACAGAGGGTACCGACAGGTAGTCTTTCGCCGCTCTTGTAAATGGATCTACCTCGCTGTCGGATGTCAAGGAGTCGAAGGAGTGGCCCATGCCAGCCTGACCGATAATCTCCAACGCGGTGCGGCTCATCCACTCGAGCATGTTGACGTCTCGCGGACCGTCGCTGACTCTCTGGGTGATGGCCTCTACGAGCTGAAAGCATACCGTCAGTCCACGAGGTAGGACACATGGGCGAGGCAACGTACGCGGTTGGTGACCTCGTAGAAGGTGGGTGTAAGCTCGCGGAGGTGCTTGGCTGAGAAGACCGGTAATAGCATCTTGCGTTGCTTGCGGTGTGCATCGCCTGAACGAAACGCAGATGTAATCAGCGCGGCGACTATACCTAGGAACGAACCGTATACCTAGTACGCCCAACACTCCAGCGCCGAGCAACATGTTGGTCGACCTGAGACCCAGCCTCGTAAATCAAATGCCGAATGTCCATGGTATTCAACTTACCGTATCAACCATTCAAGCTGATCGAACGTGCCTTGTTCCCGGAGGGTAATGTTCTGCAGCGCAGCAGGGTCGAACACATACAACCACTTGCGCTAGTGGGTAATCCTCAAATGAGGAGCGAGGCAAATCATGGGAAGCGCGGCACCCACCCCCAGCAATGCGTTGATCTTGACGACACCGCCAAACTCGCTCGCGACCTTGTCGTGGAATCCCCACGCGTTCGATTCGAACAGCTCGGCAATGCTGCCTGTGGACAAACGTGAGATCGCCGATGCGCTGCAATCGAGATTGAGGACCCACGCACCCGATACGAACGACTTTGACGGCGGACCCGGGACGACGTCCAGCGGGGACTTGACAAACATCGGGCGTAGCAGTAGCCATAGCCCCCAAGCTATCGCACCTCCGACGACAACATACAACAGCATATCTTTCGACAGAGGGTGCGCGATGCGGAGCTGCGGGGGAAGGACGCATTTGTCGAGGAGACTGCGGGACTTCTTAAGGCCCCTACCACGAGGCACATGCGGCGGGTCCGCACCCGCATCTGGGAACATAATTCATCACGTCCAACCCCGCTCGCCTCTAGGCACGGCATAACTAGCCAACATGTTCGCGTAAAGCGGTCCTTCCCTGCCCTCGCTTATGTGTCCATGAACCTCCCGAAGCCCGCTGGTGAGATGGACCGCGGGGAGCGCAGGTGGATTGCACCGGTAGCGTGCTTGAGAATACAAAGGGAACACCCCAGGTGGGAGGAGCTTATCATCTGACGGAGGCAATATATGGTCTTGTGTATAGCGGGGAATTGGAACAAGACGCTCACACAAACACACGCGCCAGCGGCCAGAATGCATCGGCACATTGCGCGGCTTCTCGCAACGCCCAGTGTGACACGGAGCCGCAACGGTGTTCTGTTGGAACGCATCCCGAAGCACAATAGCAAATGCCTCGCGGCCCTCGGGACATACGTACTACGTCGTGCTGGTCCGAGGAGATCGGGCGACCGCTCGCGACATCCGAAAGGTATGCCGTCAACGCCCCGGTCTTCGGGCCTGATAAGATGGGCTAGGCCGTTACGATTGGAGTCGAAGACCTTGCGTCGGTACATGGCAGGGCGATGTGGCGGGTAAGTATAGGGCCCGTGGGGTATGTTCGATAACGTCTATCGACAGGGAGTGTACATCGCTATCACTGACCCCATGTGGCGTTGACTATTCACGTATAACTCCAGGTAGACGACCAGTATGCCGACGAGCTGTAGGTCCCGGCGAACGGACAAGAGTTAGTCGAGTGAACACTGCTTGATCTCTAGCGCTGAACGTACCAGCGACTAGGTAACGAGATGACGTTGCGTAGCATCCATACGTCAGTCTTCCCTGCCACCGTCACTCCTCGCGGGGTCCCTCAATCCTGACCGAGGAAGATCTAAGCCCTGAAGGCTGAGGAACGGGGGCGACCCGTCACGTCCGTCTCAGTCGCCCATTCGCCCGAACGGCGCGGCGACCTGTCATCGGGAGTGTAGGGCTGCATGCCCCTTCCCTAGGCGTAACACCCAAAATGACGTGCGATGTATCCACTGAATGATAACCGTAAGGTTTTGCAGGCCATGACCGGCGTGGGCAAACTCACCTTGCCACAAACCAAGGCTAGGAGCCCAACGCCTCCGCAACAATCGGCTCGCTGAGAATACGGTCGATGACCGCATTGTCACCGGAACGATAGGATATCCGCTTGAAGGCAGGTACGAGCGGCGTGATGTCCTCCTCCCGGTCGTCGAGGAGCAACCGGCACACCACAGCAGCGTATAAGAACGTCTCTGCCTCCGCCTTGAGCGCGTCAGACGCGGTGTGGATCTTGTCGATCGTACGCGCCCAGAACGCGAGCGTAGTTGTCGGGGGCTGGTCCTTCGGCAGGTAGGTCAGGGAAGCAACGAGCTTCTGCATGGCGACGGCGTCGGGCTTGATGCCTAGTGCGTACATATCCATGATGACGCGTGTGGCAAATTCGGGCAGGTCGACACGTTGGAACGCGTCCATGAACATCGCGAAGTGTTCGGCACCGAACAGCACCGGAGGGGGGATTGGGCGTGGATAGTCTGAGTCGTCTGGTGTTAGGCTTAGAAGCTTGGCGGAAGGGACCGAATGCAACGACACGTCGCGGGAGGCTCCAACGTCTTGCAAGAACTGCGCATATAGCCGCTTTACCTGCGAGCGTGTGGTCGCCCTGTCGAGGAAGAGACCCCAGATGAAGCGTATGTGCCGCCCGCTAGGCGGAAGCTTGTAGCGAATGGGAGGACGATACCGCGTAGGGGGCATATCTCCTTTGTGAAGTTTGTCGAGCATCGCGAGTGGCACACCGACGACGTGAAAGTGGGACTCGAAGATGGAGAAAATGGTGAGAAGAGGCCGCTTTTGAGAGACGTTCATCATCTCGGCGAGAGACCAGTTCGAGATGGCCGCGTCACTTCGGTAGGCGATGGTACGTAGACGCGACAGGAGGGAGAACTCCCTCAACTTTACATAGTGCCTTATGAGCTTGGAGAGCTGTCTTGGACTTGGGGCGGGACCGATTGACAGTGAGCGTTCGAGAGCCCTTGTTTTCACGGCCATGGGGTCGGAAGGGCATTCTGTAGGGTCCTGGACAGCGTCGACGCCTTCGGGCCCACGCACGGGTGTATGGGTGGTTGTAGATGGATGCGAGAACGTTACGGTATCGTCAGAGTCGCCCGACTCGGTCTGGTGCTGCATGTATGAGAGAACGGTGGAGACACCTTCATCATCGGACAATAGGCGCAGGAAGTAGAGGAGTGTGCTTTGAACCGACGGCGCAACATTCACACCACGAGAGTGTGCGAGCCGCAACACTTCCAATGCGACACGGGTCCTTCGGGAGATCGCCAGCTCACCGATCGCGGTGTTGAAGATCATCGGGAACTGAAACGTGCGGAGGTGGTCGGTATCTTGAGATGAAGACTTGCCATCTCGCACCGCGGCGGTCTCGAAGTCCCATGCGGCGTCGCAGAACGCCTGCAGAAAGCGCTCTAGGTCTCTCTGTGAGGCATACCGGGCAAGTATCGGGACAACCTTCGGAATGTAGGCTGCGTAGCCCTTTGAAGCAGCCAGGATGGCGAAGCGAGAAATCAAGGGGATGTCGGGAATAGAGTCATTACGGAGGAGGTCCGTCAAGACACTGCTGATCGCCCGGCGACCGTCTACCTCTGTCCTTGGAGGGAAGAGAGACCACCACTTGAGGAAGCCGTCCAACCGCTCCTGTCGAGAGAGCGTCGTGTCTCGAAGGACGTGACGTGCAGCGAAGTGGTAGGCAGGATGGAGGGGTATGTCTACACCCATGTCGAGCAGCTCGGTGCGGACGCGTGCGGCATCCGCGTACCTGGCCTCTTTGACGAGATTCTTGAGCATCTCGCTTGGCGGGTCCGCTACGACTTGCAGGGGATATAGCGAAGAGTGCGCCTCCGTTGCACCCGCGGCCTCCCGGTAGTCCTCCGTGGCCTCCTCGAAGAGCGATGTGTCCAGTGCGGTTTGCGGGTATGGGTACGCCTTGACCTCACGCATCGCAGGGGTCTCCGTCGTGAGCGTAGGGGTGTTCAGGAACTGTTTGCTAGTCCATACTCCGGATCTGAGGAGGACATCCCAGGGGAGCCGGACGCGGGCGAGAGTCTGCCATGGCGGGTGCGCGAGCACCCATGATGCCATGGGCCAGTGCGGGGTACCGAGGTGCCAGACGAGCTTCGAGGTCGTCCGACGTAGAGCTGTCCGTCGCCGTCGTGGTGGATGGGGAGGTCGTCGTCGATGTTGGTGTGGTGGCCAACGCCCGCGGGAAAACGACGCGCGCCGGGCGCCTAATGCGCTGTGCTGCTTCACTCGAACTTCCACTGTCTCACCATGTCCTCGCCGAAACGCACGGCGTCGCCCGCACCGAGCCCGTCCGAGGCAAAGCGCATACGCCTCACCGTCAACCAAGGCGTCACCCCCGTCGACCCTGAAAACGCGCCGGGCAAGCGCAGCGAACTCGAGCCGATACAGGGTGGTGACATTGGTAACCTGCCGCCCGCGCCAGCAGGCTCTTCGACGGAGCCCGCTAGCGCGGTCCCCGCGCGTCTTCTCAAATCGGAGGGCGACGGAGAGGGTGGAGACGACAGCGGAGACGTGTCCATGGCGGAGGGTGCCGATGGCGGCGACGAGGAGGCCGAGTCCGCAGACGAGAACGACGACGAGGACCCCGCCCAGCTCGAAGCTACGCGACTGCGCCTTGAAGAACAGGCTCGCAAATACCTCGCCGCGCAGACACACGAGGTTATCATTCCCTCGTACGCGGCTTGGTTCGACATGTCGAAAATCCACCCTATTGAGCGGAGGGCGCTCCCAGAGTTCTTCAACTCACGACACCGATCAAAGACACCCGCGATATACAAGGACTACCGCGACTTTATGATCAACACTTACCGGTTAAGACCATCTGAATACCTCACAGTCACCGCCTGCAGGAGGAATTTGGCTGGAGATGTATGCGCAATCATGCGCGTGCACGCGTTCCTTGAGCAATGGGGGCTCATAAACTACCAGGTGTGACAGCTCGCGTACCACAACCAACCACAGGTTACTTATACCCTGTCAGATCGACCCTGACCAGCGGCCCGCCGCTCTCGCGCCCCCTTTCACTGGCCACTTCCGAGTCATTCTCGACACACCCCGCGGTTTGCAGTCTCTCCACCCAGGGACCCGGCCAAAGGACCCTAACGCACAAGCATCGGCCGTCAACGGCGCGACGAAACCATCTACTCCCACCCCTGCCTCCCTCGAGCTCCGGAACTCGATATACCAGACTTCTGCAAAGTCCTCCCGTCCCGTCTCTGCTACTGAGGCCGCATCCCTGGCAAACGGAGCCAATGGTGTCTCCGGCGACAACCCTACCACGATCAAGTACCAGTGCGACACATGCGGCGTCGACTGTACGTCCGTGCGGTACCACTCGCTCAAGCAGAAGAACTTCGAGCTCTGCCCGCCCTGTTACCTCGACGGCCGCTTCCCATCGCACATGTACAGCGGCGACTTCGTCAAGCTTACGAGCGCGACGAGTGCGAATGGTGTGCACCAGGCTGCGGGCGCCGCTGCGGACGACGACTGGTCCGACCAGGAGATCCTCCTCCTTCTCGAGGGCGTCGAAATGTATGATGACGACTGGTCGGCGATCGAGGAGCACGTCGGGACGCGTTCTGCGCAACAGTGTATTCGCAAATTCCTCCAGTTGCCCATCGAGGACCCGTACGTCGCTGCCGAGGGCGACATGGGTCCCTTGCGATATGCGCGCGTGCCGTTCGAGCAGGCAGACAACCCGGTCATGAGCGTCGTCGCTTTCCTCGCGGGCGTCATCAGCCCCGGGGTCGCGGCGGAAGCCGCCAAGACTGCCCTGCACCAGCTCACGGACGGGAACAAGGAGACAGCGGAAGACAAGGAGAAGCAGCAAGGGGAGGGAGAGAGCAAGTCCGCTGAGGGCGAGGAAAAGAAGGAGGAAAAGATGGACGAGGACAAGCCAAAGGAGGACGGTGCGGACAAGCCCAGCGAAGGCACTTCGTCGTCGGCAGACGCACAGCCCGCGCAGGGCGACGCCATGCAAGTCGACTCGCAAACGAGCAGCGGCGAGTCCGCCGCACAGCGCGTAGCAAAGTCGATCCCGCACTCCAAGGTCGTCCGCGCGGCAGACCTCGCGCTGAAGTCCGCGTCCAAGGCCGCAGGGGCGCTGGCGGACGCGGAGGACCTGCAGATCCGGTCGACGCTCGCCTCGCTCATCAAGCTCACGCTCACGAAGCTCGAGCTCAAGACGGCGCAGTTCGAGGAGCTCGAGGAGCTCCTCGAGGACGAGCGCAGGAGCCTCGAGAGCGCGCGCATGGCTCTGGTCAACGAGCGCCTCAACCTGAAGCGCCTCCTCGACAACGTCAAGGCGGAGATCGCGAAGCACGGCCCGACGCCGACGCCGGCAGTCACGAACGCCGTCGCGCAGGCCCAGGCGGGCTTGGGCGCGAGCGGGCAGGGGACGAAGGTGAGCGAGGTGCCGGGCGGTGCGCCTGCGGAGGGCGACGGGGGCCCAGTGAGCGGCGGGAACGTCGCGCAGTTGAGTTGAGCGGACGTGTGTGGTGTGTATGCAGTCGTGGACCAAATTCTGTGTTTTCTCCTACGTATTCTCTCGCTGTGATTCATTGTCTCTTCGTCGTCGCTGCTCCCGTACATATTCTTCGTGTAAATCTTGCTCGCTCGCGAACCTATACATTATTGTGTTGTACTCTTGCAGCGTCCAGAGATGCGCCTCTGCGTTGATGGAACGCTGGGCCGGGAACGAGTTGTGGAAGCGCGATGCTCACTTTCTAGCGTGTACGATATCCCCACGGTCCCATATGGTGAATGGCGGATGTGTCGATGCGATGCCGTACAGGAGCGCACTTCCGATTAGAACCACCATCGAATTTGAATGAACGGCGTATGTCTTGTGTATGCACGGAATGATGGACCTATAATGTACAACAACGAATGTAATGCACGTCCATCTACACGGTCCTAGGCACCGAGGCCGTGTGGCCACCCTTCCCCGCGTTCCAACCGAGAGGCGTCCGGAGCGCCGTAGGTAGACACCCCATCCGCGCTTCTCCGCGGCGTAGAATGTGTCCCCTCGGATGTACATTCGCTGCCGTAGAGGAGATGAGCCGGTCTGGGAACCAGTTCGATCGAGTTAACGCGCTGATGATGAAGAGATATTCGGGGCGGGTCGAGGGTATACGGGATATTCGACGGTTCACTGGCCTTGATGTCGTCCGAATCGGAGTGCATGTCGGAGGCCGGCGAGCAGAGGAACGTGAGGTCGAGCCGCTCGCGCTGCGCCGCTACGCTGCGGACGCTGAGGAGGAGGTGGCAGCCCTGATAGTAGGACGTTGTCAGCATGCAGACGTATATAATGCGGAATGGGCACTGACCGAATACGACAGGACGGCGGAGATCCAACTGTGTGTAGCGATCGGTGAGGTAACGGTATGGGTAGAGAGCGGCGGACGAGCAGACTTACGTAGACATGACGCTGGAAGCGGCGCTGACACCTAGGAGCTGGGTTATGATACAGGCGAGCATAAACGCTGCCGAAAGATATCAGCTGACGGCGCAGTCTCGAGATCGTTTACTGACCGAAAGCACTATGGATACATCATCAGCGAACCGTTTGTCGCTGAGCTGACTCAAGGGGAACTCACATAGCAAAGTATGCAGTCCCATCCCGGAAGAGACGGTATATTAGCGGCGTCTGGTCCAGTCCGCCATATGATATACATTTGGCAGCATTAAGGCAAAACAAGAACGCTATACGCCGCCTATCTTTAGCTATAGTGCTCAGAGTACAATTCTACGAGTACTCACTCTCGAACACGAGTATCGGAGCCCTGAAAGGAAATAAGCAGACTCATGAGTACGCCAGACCTCCAACTCGTGCATTGATACATACCAGGAAAGTTTGCTCCAGAATAAAGCCGGGGGAAAGAAGCATCCTGCGATTGGCCAGTCCGATGGGAAAGGCCGGAGCTTAGCGTATAGACCAGGATAAACTAGCCCGTTAATGGTGCACGCCATCTGAGAGAAGTTGAGTCGCTATCAATGATATCGCGCTTCCGGTGACGTACCGCGACTTCCACTGTAAAGATGAGTACCGTTCAGCTGCCTGGTTTGTGGGACACCACATCACTACGACTTACCCAGAAAGGCGACCGAAAGGAGAGTACGGACTGTGGTCAATTGATTGTCAGCGTTGGCCGTGGCACCTTCGGCGTAGGTGTGTAGGACTTACTCCTTCTTGAGCTCCCGTAAAGCGCATCAATCCGGAGCATCAAGCTCAGCTCAATGCTCAATATCAGGCAGGAGTCGAGTATGAGCCATGTGATTAGTTGTCCACGGCAGCTGCAGTTCATGGTTATCACTGAAGGCGAGGAAGAGCGAAACTGAAATGGAGCTCACAACACCGGCAGAAGCTGTGAGGCAAGCGTGCTGCGCAGAACCGTGGTGAGCAACTGTATCGTCAAGGGGCAAACATGTGCCCTGTGTATAGCACGGAAGTAGGCACGGTGCATCGGAGAGAGTTTGGTGAGAAGAACGTGGCACCTACAATTGCCCAAACAACCCGATATATCTAGAGACGAGATAAAGATATTTGGGGAGCGTATTGGCCGACCTGCATGACACTCAGCTCTAAGGCAGGTACTAGGAACGAAACGCAGTAGAACGCACCTCCATACGAACTCGACCTAAGTGATTGCCGAGTGCCGCGTATCGATCACCGTGTGAGGGACAAGTTCGGAATACAAGGCCTGTACACATGTTTTCTCACCTCCTGGTCAAACGTAGTCAACAGGTCATACAGGAGCCACACTGACGAGGCGACTGGTACACACAGAGATCAGTTGTGCCCATATGCTCTCACGCGCAATAGCCCAAAAGACGTACGGGTGTGGACTCTGTGGCCATGAGCGGTCCTCACGAGGTACAGGACATCGCTCTCACTCATGTGCGCCGAGTCGTGCTTCGAGGACAGCCGAGTCACTGGGGCTTGCAGCTGCACCAGCCCATGCAGATCGTGGTGAGAGGAGGTGGATAAGGGGACGGTTCGAATCCGTCTGCGGACGCCGAGTCGACGTCGACGACGGCGGCGACCACAAAGTTGGACGTCCTTGCCGGGCGTAAGCGACCTCCACCCACGTACCTAGCTATATTTGGTAACATTGTTGCGCTTCTTTGGCGATTGGTATTTCCCGCTTGCGCTACCGCCGGCGGCCGCATGGCCGCCGCCCTGAGATCCTTCAGTTATCCTCCAGAGTATGTGGATCATTGGAAGACCGTTTCTTGGCATTTGACGAGGCTGGGTGGTACAACGAACCACTGTGCGGATTTGTTTCGCTCTGCCAAGGGGGGCGCTTTTGGGCGTTTTGCCATACTTACAACCCTCGCATGCGAGCATCTCAACATCATAAATAGCAGCGTTAGTGTGAGATCATCGGACACTGATAGTATCCTAGTGGCGTATGCTTAGAGAGTGTCGCGGGACGGACCGGGAGCTTGTACAATGCAGAGTGAATTATCGACGGAGAGCGACGGAACCCAAAGATACGCATGCGTCCTCATAGGGAGGGTATTTGACAAGAGACATGAGCAAGCATCCTTGGATGGCACACTCCACCGAGATCTTCCGTCCCTCGTCAAAACGTCTTCATCGCACATTGGTCCCCGAGGCCTCATCCGCGCCACACCGCGGGACCAGCTGTAGGGGCGTATAAGTATCAGCCGCTCTGGGTACATCCTGCGGGTCGCAAGACTATCGGGTGCTTACGGGAGGTGTATCCAGGGTAGTCCTTGGGGAGGTTGTATATGTTGATCAAGATCCCGGGCTCGTACTAGGCCGCACGTCAGTCCAGGCTGTGCCTTCCGCTCCCGGCCTGACAGACACTCACGCCAGTGTACACGCCTGGGATGAACACCAGCGGCCCAGGCTTGCCTTCGCCCCCGTTGATCACGTTCAGCTGCGCGCAGCCGATGTAGAATTGTGCGCCACCGACGCTAGAAGCGACGTGGAGTGCGATCTGGCAGGTGGGGTGACGTTAATCAGCCGGCCCTGTACTCGGAACGGCTACTTGGAATCCGGGAAAGGCCATAAGGGGATGCCGTACCTGCTCGCCGCGGACGAGGTATTGCCCGCTCGGCAGGCTCTTGGGGATCGTGAACGTAATTTCGTTGATAGCTGAGAGCGACATGGGGTGAGAAGCGAGTCCAGTCGAAGAGTAACTGGCACCGGCTCGGCACTTACAGGTCGACGGGAAGACGAGCTGGCCGTTCTCAAAGACCGGGGGATCCTCCCAGATCTTGAACCAGGTCTTGCCTGTGCCGGCCTCCGGGCTGTTTGCAGCGGGAGACGCGGGGCTCATGTACGCCGAAAAGTACTGTCAGCGGTGGGATGGAAGCGTGTCATCGGTTACTACTCAATGCGGATAACGCCGTCGTGCTGTCCACTTACCCCTGGATGGTAGAAGGAGTTGTCCTTCACGACCTTGATCAGCAATGGAACCAGAACG
Organism: Trametes polyzona; assembly: GCA_022606195.1. Classification (NCBI taxonomy): domain Eukaryota; kingdom Fungi; phylum Basidiomycota; class Agaricomycetes; order Polyporales; family Polyporaceae; genus Trametes; species Trametes polyzona. Next base: position 404,747 of record JABYQF010000011.1, on the reverse strand, counting down.
GGCGCGAGGAGCTGCTTACCGCTGCCAGATATATGTGACATTAGCTCATATCACAACTAACATCTTACCAGAGCAGGCGTACCTTTGAAACCGATGGTCGAGCCGGCCTCAACGGTCGCTATCGAAGTCTGTCCAGGAGTCGTGTTCATGTCGAGTTCATAGCAGCGGAACTCGGTAGAGTTGACGTCGGTAATCTGTGGAGGTAGCGGCCTGTCAGCGATGGATCGACGTGGTGATCCAATCAATGTAGATTCATACCGGTGCATTGCTGTAGTGGTTCTGCGTAGTGCGGACGTACACCCAGTCTGGAGTGACTGTGCCGTTCGCGATGAGGTCAGGGAGGGTGTCTATCCGCGCAACCGTCAGCGTGTTAGTTGTGTACATAATCGGTGAAATATACTTACAATGGGCGGCAGCGAGCTGCGCGGAGACGATGGCGAGAGCAGCGAAGATGGTCTTCATCTGAGAGAGGCGGCGGAGTCGAAGGTTTGGAATTTGAGGCAATGCACCTAGTGGTCAAAGGTCCGTCGTGCTCGCGTATATATCCTGGGCATCGGCATGGCCGGTGTCAGCGCACGAGCCGCGATTCAACTGCCCGGATGCATAAGGGACATTGAGCGAAGGGCAGTATGTCCGAAGAATGAGAGCTATGTTCGCTGAGCTGTGTCAGGAGATGAACCACGCTTGTCCAGAATAACGCACCATGAGCATATGTTTAGTGTCAGGATCCGTCCATATGGCTTCAACGGAGTTATTCGATGTCATCACATGTCGCTGACACCGCCTCATCCTCTGTCTGTTGTCCTGTCCTCATACGGCCCTTCAAACACCGAGGCATCCGGGATGACACGGTCGCAGAACATGCTCGAACTCAGGAACGCCCGCACCTAGGCATTGAAACGCGCAGAAGGCGTATAGCGGCATCGTCTATATCGGCGGTGCCGACGGGTAGAGTGACCGCGGCGGCTCCGAGCTACTTCCGCTGTTTAGACGAAGGTTTGCCCGGACGACGCGCTAGAACAGTCTACGAGTGTCTGTGATATGAATTGAACAACGCGTGAATGTCGTATATATAGGTGTGCTAATCTGGGACTCACTGGAATAGGAACAGCGTCCTGGTGAACGGAACTACGCAGGAGGCGTTCCAGACGTTCGAACTTGAGCGGATGGTTGTGCATAATGCATATCATGTAAAAGAGGACGTTCCGAGCACGAGTACTAGTTGTCAATCTAATAGCATATGACACTTTATATGATTGTCGTCGTCGTTCAGTGCGATGGTGGTGGTTGGATGTCAAGGATCCGACAGACTAGCGCCCACACGCATTCGTACGATCCGCCAGGTCGACTGCCAAGACGTGCGGTCCGTACCGGTAACGTCCTACACACACTTTCACGCAATGGGTTATTCCGTTCATGAAATATATCGTCGTTGAGGGATTAATCACGGCCATGAAGGCATTACATCGTCTGGGTGGACACATGTCGTACAGACTGTTAGGGATAGGAATGTGGTCAGAATACGCCGGTGATACGGCTCGTACAATATAGACAATACAAATCCAATGTGTGGGGTAGCTGCCTGCACCAGGCAGCGGGTATACACACTAACCGTCCCCCTCGCCGGTCTTGAAACCGCTACGTCATGAATTGCTGATGGATGCTGAGCGGCGGCGCACCCATCGCGCCCGCCGTCGTCGGAGAACATAACGCGTCGAGCCGCCACTCCCCGCGGAGCCTGTGGTAGAGCGCCTTGAACGCGGACACCGAACCCTTCTCCAGCACGAATCCGAGCACCGTCTCGTACCCTCCGAGGTTCTCGACCCGGCTGCGCGCGGAGAAAGACGATTGCGAGTGCTGCGACAGCCGTGGGGTTGCGGTAGGAGTAGTGAGGCTGTGCACCGTCGGCGTGGCGCAGGAGGTGAACTCGACGCGGAAGCGGACCTGTTTCTGCGTTGCGCCGCTGGCGTCGTGTCCGTCGTCGATGCGGCAGCGCAGGACGCTCCATCCGCCGTTCTCCTCCATCGCAACTACGGCACCGAAGTACTCAAGCAGTCTGGCCGTCTCCGCGCGGGTCGTCGGGAGATCCAGCATGGAGTAGAGGAGATACGATTGGACCTTCCAGTGGAACAAGTTCGAGAACCAGCCCTTGAACTCCCCGACGGCGGGGGACATGCCCGAGGCGGGAGGCGATCCCATGTGAGGCGATCCAACAGAAAAAGTGGAGCGCTTCTGCAGGAGGGGTGGAGCCGAGAAGTCCAGCGGAGGGGCTACAGGAAGACGAGTTTGTTACGTTAGTTGAAGACGACGTGATGCAAGCGATTCACTCACGCCGCGCCCTCTTGTCCTTCTTGACCTGTTGCCCGTTGACGGAGTCCTGAAGAAGCACCATGTTGCCCATCTCCTTCGCCATAGGGACCGAGTGACCGAAGCCGAGACCACCAGAGGGACAATCGGGATGCGGACCACGAGTTGGTGCATGGCGATTGGCGTTCTCCTTGTTCTCGCCACGGCCGTCCTTGTCCCATGTTACGTCCATGCGATGTTCCGTACTCGACATGCGGGCTTGACGACGAGGGATCGCATCATCGGGCAGCTGCACCTGCCGAGAGAGCCGCGGCGACTGCATATGAGAAGGAGGCCACGGCAACGAATGAGGGTCAACTGGGGCCTGCGGCTCTGGGTCAACTTGCATCTCAACATCTGGGATACGAGGGGTCGTAAGCGCGGGAAGGGTAGTAGCCGCCCTAGCAGGCACCGGCCGAGGTGCGTATATCACTCCAGGAGCGGAGACAGCGCCTTGATGCGACGAAGGGACAGAGGAACCAAACGACGACCCATGGACAGATGCCCGGTGAGCAGGTGGCACAGTGCCGCCGCCGTTGCGCTGCATGACGGGCAATTGACGGAAGGCTTCAGGGTTGAGAGACCTTGTCGTCCTGTTCGGGCGCTGTATGGGCGCTGTAGGCTGGAAGCGGACACGCGACGAGTCAGGGTTCGGCACAAACGCCGGAGGGTTGGCGAACGAAACGGTGTTCCTAGCGCCAGGAACCTGCGGCTTGGGTTTCTGAGGACGCGGACCGACAGGCGACGGAGGATGAGGGCGGGAGGGTGCGCGCTCCATAGGTACGGCGGTATTAACAGCGAGGATGGGCCTCGGCGAAGGATCCCGAGATGGCGGCGGCGGAGCAGCACGATCTGAACGAAGATGCATGTTTTGTAGGGCGACAGCCGCAGTCACTCTGTCGACGTCCATCGACTGGCGGTTCGCAGGCTTGGAGAGGGGTGCCGCATATTGCTTCAAAACCACCTTGCCTTCAGTGTTCAGGACCTCATCGATGTCCATAAGAATGCCGTGCTCTTCCATAGCCTGTTCCCTGTGTTTCTGCAGCAAGAAGTAAAACGCCTTAGCCAACGTTCCGTGCCCAACCGGGCTCAGCAGATCAGCCCGGATGCCCTCAGTATCAGCGTGTCGACCCCAGATGACGCAGAGAGACTCAAAGAGATCATGGTCGATATGCAGCGCAGACGGCAAGGGTTTCGCAAGTTCAGACACAGGAGGCGCCGGAACGTAGGTGATACCAGGAGTAGCGCTTTCAAGCCAAGGATGAGCCAGAATCTCGGACATCTACAGCACCAAGTTTAGCGGGTCGGTATATGCGCGATATGTTTGGAACATACCGTAATCCTCTTGTGAACATCCACGACCAGCATGCGCGACAATAGATCCTTCGCCATGGGGTCGACGAAGCTCGGCATGTCGTACTTGCCGACCTTGACCTTCGTCAGCAGCGTGCGTACGTTCTTGTCGTCGAATGGGAGGCGACCAGTCAGCAGAGCATACAAGATGACACCGCAGCTCCAGATGTCCGTAGCAGTCCCAGTGTACTTGTGACCGTTGACGATCTCCGGGCTAGCATAGTGAGGGCTGCCGCAGCTAGTCTCCAGCTGAAGAGTCGGCGGAGCGAAGGCAGCCATACCCCAGTCAGCAATCTTGACGAGTGGCGGGTTGAGCGAGTGGATCAAGATGTTCTCAGGCTTTAGGTCACGGTGAATGATCGAGAACGTGTGCGCGTAGCTGAGACCGTAAACAATCTGCTTGAAGTAAGCCAGAGCCTCGAGAGGAGGAAGCCGTCCGCGGTTGACCAAGAAGTCGAAGAGCTCTCCGCCCTCGACGTACTCCAGAATCAAGTAGAGCTCCTTGTCGCCTTCGTAGACATCGTATATGCGCATGATATTGGGGTGTTTCATGAGCTTCATCATGATGATCTCCCTGTCGATCCCGAGGCGTTGCTTCTCCGCCTTGGCCTGAGCGTTGGCAGCGGTCCGGGAGGTAAGGAAAGGCTGGAGAGGAAGAATCTTTACGGCGGCCAGCTGACCGGTGCGGCGGTGTCGTGCAATCTTGACGCGGCCACTGGCGCCTTTGCCGACGCACTCGCCGATGATCCAAGGCCCAACGTACTTGGCGTCGTCAGGGTATTCGAAAGCGTTTGAACCAGCAGCTGCCTTCTCCTTCTCCCAGCGGGTGCCAAGCGGGGTTGCATACTTGACGCGGGGCGCACGGGGTGGGCTGTTGTTAACCGAGGCCATGGCGGATTAGAGGCGGTAGGTTAGAGTACAAAACTAAAGGATTAGATGTGGAGTAGAGTAGATGTCGTCGTCGTCTTAGAGATGTTGTGGACCGTCGTCGTTGGCGTCGTCGACCAGCACGACAGTGAGGAGCGAGGAGAAAAGCAACATGGCCGGCTTCCCGCCAAGTCTACCATGGCGGCTGGCGCCCAAACAAACAACGCGCAAACAACGCGTCCCCGCCACACAGCCACGTGTCTACCAGCCGGTGACGTCGACAGATTTGGCGAACAGGCTGCATCCAAAATGTGGCAAAATACAAACCGTACAAGCGAGTGTCCCAAAAGAGCGGCCGTAGTGAGGTATATGATTAGTACACTATCGAGAAAATACCTGTAGTCCCTGGAGGCTTATACGAGGATCACAGCGAGCAATAGCGCCATGAGGATGATGATCAATATGACGATGCACCAGCCCGACTTCGTCTCTGCAACATGGCTTTCAGTTCCTCATCTCGCCTCGTAAGCGGAGCAAGGTACGCACCCTCTGTCTGGCGGATGAACTTGCGCATCCGACTCATGGCAGAACTAAGCTTCGCGTCGGAGCGGTCGACCCCGCGCTCGAGGTCTTCGAGCATTCTGTCGTTGAAAGGAACATTCAGGTTGGCATGGTCGCATTACTGGGAAAGCTTTTGTAGACGCACTCAACATGCTCGCCAATCTCCTGGCCCATGAGCCCAGCCTGCTCGTGGAGGGTGTTGAGGGTACCAGCAATGGTGTCTATTGTCTCGTCTTGCTGGCGGATCATCATCTACGAACGGGCGCGCGGGCTCACACCGGCCAAAAGACATCGTTGGGGGGACAGTACATACCTGTTGCTCCTGCCTGGCCCACTCCGCCTGGGCATCCTCGTCCTCCGGTGGGACAGACTCCCCCGCGCGCCCGGAAGCGCCAATCATCGACGACGGTCTTGACCGGCCGTTCTCCGACTGTCCTTCTACTTCTGCACGCATGGTCTATTCCCCGTCACAGCGCATAGTCAGCATGACCGTAAATAAGTTACGGGCACAGAGCGTGGACACACCGAAGCTAGGGACATACCTCAATCTCGCGGCGGACATGGCTCACGTACCGCCGCCTGTCGATGACCTCCGACTCTTCCAGTCCAAAGAGACGCGCTCCCGTAGATTCTACGACGCTAGGCACCATTTCATATCAGCATCACAAACATTTGAAGTGCATGGAAGGAACGGTACGCACTTTACGCTCTCCTCCAAGTCTTCCAAGTCCGCCTCCAGCGCCGCGAGTGTCGCCTTCAACTATATATCCACCACATAACCCGTCAGCCCCATCCATACATCCTTCCGGAGATACAATGGCCCTAAATCAATACGAAGAGTTCTCGTACCTCATTCCGCGCCCAAATGAGCTCCTCGCTCTCCTCGCGCGCGGTGCTGCGTATCCGCATGTACGACGCGCGCAGCGTCGCCGCGTTCTGCAGCGACGCCTGCACCTCCTGCTGCACGGCGTGGTACGGATCCGTCGACATGTTGGCGCGCTGAGCCTTCGCTCCGAGCTATTCAAGACGTTGTGTTGTGTACTAGAGCGCAGAGAGTGTAGGCGGAGTTAAGCAGGGGCAAGCCTAGAGTCTGACGATTGCGGGCAGGCGGGGGCGCGGCAGCTTGGCGGGCGGGGGAACTAGGCCGGTATATAGATCTAGATGCAGTGTACACCAGCCTCCAGTATTACACTAAGACGAGCGAGAACGGACGAAGTAGATTAAATGAGCGTTGGACGTCCAGTAAAGAGATAGGTATCGGGGGGCAGCAGATGTCGGGGTAAAGCAGGGTGAAGCGCGCAGTACTACAGAGCGCTTACTGTTCCTGGCCATAAGCGACGAACGACGCTGTCTTGATCCGGAAGGTGTAGTGTTCAGCAATGAGCAGTCTAGAAGAGGGATAGCATAGACACAAGGCGAGTAGATCACCGTACAAACAGCACATATTTAGGAGCCGTAACAGGTCAGCGCAAACTACACACAAAAGAGAGACAACTATATCGGGCCCATCCCGCCGGTATCCACCACCACCGCGCACACATAGACCTATCGTACACCTCCCCAAGCGCAGCGAAGCAAAGAAGTACAGAAAAGCGAGCAATCTCGTATCCAACCGTGTGTGTATGTGACGGAACGCAAGCATGAGACACCACGCTCACGCCGCGCTCGCAGCGGGGGCGGCACCGCGCTCGAGGTCCGGCTGCGGGGCGTTCTGGCGGCCGAACCCGCGCAGGAAGCCCGGGCGGGGGATGGACGCGAAGCGGCCGCGGTCAGCCTGGACGACCGGCGGCGGCACGGTCGGCGCGGCGGCAGCGGGTGCGGGGCTGGTGGCGGTCGGGGGGACGTGCTCGTCGCCTGATGCGGAGTCGCGATGGTCGTCCTTCTCGTCCTTCTCCGGCGGCGTGGTCGTGATACGCAGCAGCGAAGTATACGCTGGAAAGGTCCGCGGGTTGGTACGTGCATGGGTGCGGAGCGAGGAATGGGGTGGTACTTACGTTGACGGCATACTGGGCAGAACCAGCCCTTGGCCTTGCGCTTGCGCCGAGGGTTGGTCTGGACGGTCGGAATAGGAGGGGCCTGGGCGGGCGCACCCTCCGTAGCAGGGGTGCCGGCAGCAGCGTCCGTGGTGCCTTCGGCCGCTGCTCCCTCGGCAGGGGTAGTCTCCATGCCCGGTGCAGCGGTCTCGCTGTCGTTATGGACGATGGTACCGCCGGCGCCGAACTCAATCATGTTCAGGGCGCACTCGCGGCATGCGACTAGATGACGGCACGGTAGGAGGACGACCTCGCGCGGCGAGGACAAGCAGAGGAGACACTCGGATTGCGGCTCATCGTCAGCGGGCACCGAGGGTGGTACGGCAGGAGGATATGTGTGGGTGTCCAGGGGCGCGGTAGGAGCAGGAGTAGAATGGGAGGGGGTGTTAGAGTTAGCAGAGAGACCATATATTTCGTGCAGGTGGAATGTGTGTAGGCCAATCTAGGAATACGCGTGAACGCGACGCTCCGGCGAACGAAGGAGGAATTCCTACCGTAGCTTCGCGCTTGACGACCTTGACAACCCAAGGACGGTGATCTTCCTCCTCAGTGCCGTCAACAGCAACAGGCGGAGCACCGAAGCGGACGATATGCAGGTAGGTGACTTGCTCGTTGGGCGACGGAAGCTCCTTGCTGTCCGCATCCAAGGCAATCAGGCGGATGGTGACCCGAACACCTACATCCTCATCGTCCTTTGTGTCCTTCGGCTTCTCTTCTCCCTCGGTCTGAGGGTGAACATCCGCGTCGACGACCGCAAGAGCAGGACCCGCTACGCCACGGTCTTGGTTGCGCTTACGGAAGTGGAAGTTCGTAAACCGTTTCTTGCGGTGCGTGTTCTCCGCCGTAGTAGGTTCGGGAGTAGGAGCCTTCTCCTGGTCAGGGCTAGAGGACGTCGATTGGCTCGCGTCGCCTGCCGCGGAGTTTGCACGCCTGTTGTCAAACCGACCAAGCTCCAGCATGGCGCCGTCCTCTAACTTGAGCATGCGGCCGAACCCACCGTCGACGACGGTCTCGAATACGAGCAGCCGGGAGAACCCTGAGGCGTCTGGCTTACCTGCCATTGGGTGTTTGGGAGGGAGCAGGACGTGGACACGAATACCACATTTCGGGGCATCGCAGTCAAACTCAAACTCGAGCGCATGATGGTGTTGGGAATCCGCATGGTCGGCGTCGTCGGAAGCATCGTTCTCTAGTGGTGACAGACGAAGGGTGGGCCGCTTCAGGTTGACCAGCGCCTGAAGTGTTGTGGTAGAATAGTGGGTCTAGGGGAAAGTGGCGTGAGTACCGCTGCTACCGATGGGAGATTTGCGCAGCAACAAGATGTCACGGTACACCTCGTAACATGTTTCGGACACACATCGAAGGGATGCATGAGAGGTATCCGTAGAGATGACACCAACAGGCACGGTGCAGTAGGGTGTATTGCTATTGGACCACCTTCTTTACGCCTGGTATGACACACAGGCTGTGCTTTCCCGCGCATGCACAGTAGACTGAGCGTTGGCAACGCAGCCGTGTTGCACGGTGTGTGTTCACTCCGCAAATAAGAGCCTTCGAAGGATGTAATCATGCTTGGGGTTGGGAATTGGGCCGAAGGGAGTGTGCCGAGCGTAGCAATCCAGGTCCGACCAGACCGAGTAGACTCACCTGCTTGCTCTTCGCAATCCAGCCCTTCACAATCTCCGGGGTCAATACGTCCTGGCTCTTCTCAGGGCTTTCCGCCCATTCCGGTCCACCGCCTAGCACGCCGATGTTGGGTCCGAAGAGGGTGTCGTTGGCCTTTGGCGCCGGAGCGGTGGTGGTGGCTGCACTCGGTCCAGTCCCCGCGGCGGGCGCGGGGGTGCCCATGTCAATGACGACGGCGTTCTGAGCGTGCGCCATCTGTGTCGCTGCGCGTGAGGCTCGGGAATTGACGCGAGCGAGGTAGGGCTGCTGGTGGATGCCTCGGACCCGGTTCCAAGTCGAGTACTGAGCGTTATCTATGCGGTGTCAGCCTCGGCGGCGGGCTGTATGCGAGCGTTGTACGCACACCAGTTGGCAAACGTGGCCATGCACTGGGGGGAGGAAGAGAGGGGGCGACTTGCAGTCGGTGAGAGAGGAGGACTGGGAAGGACTTGGGCAGACGCGGACGCCGGACCCTATACTGCCCCGCACGAGCCGCTAATCTTAGATGACTACATTTGTCAGTCACCTTGACTCGACCACCTGCCACTTCCTCCGCCCCTCGCACTCAGCTCGAGGCCTCACCTCAGCCACTGCTGACGACGTCGAACGTGCAGATGGCCGGTACATCCACGAAGATGCAGCATTATGCCAGGTACAGCCCATGATGCGAGCATGAAGGACACCGAAGAACCCGAGCTCGGCGGAGTGGCCGGGGTCTGTTTCCCTGCGCAGTCTCAGCGACGTGAGAGCGTGGACAGCCCGACTCCCAGCATGCTCCCAGCCATGTCGCGGTCGTCCGTATCCATGGCGTTATGCAACCACGGCCTGCGCATTGGCCCACACTTATTTCGCAGATGGCCTCACGGGGACCTCGGAGGAAAATGTCACAGTGTATGACGGTTCACTCAGGCAGAGTCTAGTGCAGTGTACAGCATGTATTGCATAGATGCTTTGCGGCGTCGTGGCATATGCATGGGAAATCGTAGCAGAGATGAAAAAGGACAGCAGCAAAATACAACTATGCAATGAGCTTGACAACACCACCCGCCTCCTTGATCTTCGCCCTGCACAGAACGGTCAGAAAGTCGCACCACGGCACTTTTCTGGGAGACGTACTCGGCCTTCCGCGAGACAAAGCGGGCTTTTACGATGAAGGGGAGCTTGGGCAGCCTTCACACACGGGTATGTTTAGATCGGGCCTCCTCGAATCGCGAATCAGGAGCACTCACTGTCCGTTGCCCAAGACCTTGCCGTAACCGTGCTGGAGAGTGTCGATGACGGGGACGACCTCCGAGTTCTCCGTCAGGCCCTGCTTCTCCTCCTCGGGCACAAGCGTCCAGAGCTTGTCGACGTTGATGATCGGGCGCCATTGGAGGTTGCGCGTAAGGTGGAAGCGGCGCATACCAACCTTACCGAAGTAACCAGGGTGGTACTTGTCGAAGTTGGTCCTGAACGCGCACAATTATCGACATTGATAGCATCCACAGCGAATCACGAAGGAAAATGCATCGGTTGCCCGTAAGTGCTAGATCGCAAGGAATTTCCGCTCTACGTACCTGTGGTGGTGCTGACCACCGGCAAGACCGCGACCTCCGGGGTGCTTGCGGTGCTTTCCGACACGACCGTGACCGGCCGAGACGTGGCCGCGGTGCTTGCGAGTGTTGGAGAACCGCGTCGGCATTTTCTGTGTCGCCCAGTGGAGAAATTCGCAGAGGGAGAAGGGGGAGAAGTTCGTCAGCGTCTCGCTCCGTCCACTTCATCCGATCGCCCCAAGACCCATCCACCGTCGGTTTTCGCTCAAGTACCGGCAAGACGACATCCGACAGATAGCCCAGGAGTAGCAGAACGCAACGGGGACGGTCTCGAGTCGAAAACCAGCATAGACTTACCTTGAGGGAGGCGGGAGTTGAGGGCGTATACGAGGCGGCCTACCAAACGCTACGCTTTCTCGGGCGGTGGCTGCGAGTTTGTCCGTATTTGGCGCGGCTAGGCGCCAACAAAATGTTGCAGTTACCGTTGCTAATTAGACGCCCGTGTCTTGTCCTCCTTCCACGCTTGTCTCGCGTCGTCGCCGGCTGCTGCTGTGGTAAGTGTTCTTTCCGCACCATCCACCATGATGTCGGCTTCATATAGCCATCTATTTATTGTCAATGATTCACCGTGATCACAAAACGTGTTCTGACCCTCCAACCATCCGCGCTCGCGAGACTCAAGCTGACACAAGCCTCGACAGGTCCTCTGCTCTGTCCTCATACCCTTCTCCGTCCACTCTAGTCTTTCGTCTTCTCGCATCTCCTGTCCGTAGTAGTCGTCGATATGAATGCACCAAACCGTTACGAGCTTTACGTTCTCGAGGAGGGCGAGCGACCGTGCGTCATCCTCCATGTCCCACGTCCGAGTGCGCGAGCTCATCCCGAAGATGGTTGAATCTTTAGTGTCGAAGTCACCGAGGACACGAGGATTCCTAATGCCGCGACAATCAAGATCGTGAAGCAGGACCACACGCTCGCCAACCTGCTTCGGTCGTATGTACCCGCTAGCGATCCATATACCTCGCAGACATATCTGACATACCGTCAGTCAACTGCTCACCATGCCCCAAGTCCTCTTCGCGGGCTACAAGGTTCCCCACCCGCTGCACCCGTACTTCCTGCTCAAGATCCAGACCGACGGCTCCGTGACGCCCACGCAGATCCTCGAGACCGCGTGCACAAAGCTCATCGGCACGATCGCCACGCTCGAGGCCAAGTTCAAGCGCGAATTCACGTACAAGGACGTCGAGGGCGGCGCGCAGGAGGACGCGTACGGAGTGCCTGTCACCGGTGCCCCCGTGGACGACCGGAACTACGTCGACTTCATCTAGACAACAACAGCGTTGGATACCTATGCAACGGTGCCACCACCTGCTGTCCGTGCGGTCTGGTCGCCATGGACGCGTGACGGAGGGGCTTACTGCCTCCGGGATGGGGTGCTTGTCGCAGGTGGGGACTTGTGTACGATATGTTGAACCTAATCTGTAAAATAGCCGTTGCTTTCGTCGCATTCGATGTTCATAATTTCGCTGCCCTATGACGGATACGTCCAGAAGGGTTGGACAGTCGTCTCCAGTGGCTCTCAGCTGGGCGGTTGTGGTGACATTAGTAGGTGTCACTCGAAAGGCTTCTGGGACATGTGCGAGTGCCTTCCAACAGGGGAACAAGAATGCATCCCTCCTGGAGGTGCGTCTTTGATTGTAGGCGGGGAAAATCACTGAAAGCTCTTTACTACCGCCGCTACGGACCGCTGACCGCCGCGGTCTCCTCATCCTGGCCGGAAGCACAGGTTTGATTACCCCATCCGACCACTCCATGCCATTCAGTGGCTCAAACTTCCTGCGCCGTCAACTTCGCCAGCTTGCGATGTGTTCCGCCCATCATGCATCGGTGGCTAGACCGAACGCCCCCGCGCGCGGGCCACCCGGTGGAGTGCAGTACCTCCAGTCCCCCTGGCGTCTCCCGACCACCATGATCCCCGGACTGACGCGCTCTACGGTCCGCTTCGGTTGGCCTTGCGCCACATTTCTCCATCGCTGCGCCGGCCACCATATGGGCAGTTTGGATCATGGAACAGGCCACACTACAGCACGCCGCACCCATGTCGCCAACATCACCGCTAACGACATCATTCTACTACCTTAATCATATGGCTCCAAAGTACAAACACCATCCATTGTCTACACCGCAAGGTCTCCACTCCCGCACGAGTCTCGCAGACAAAGGACGGACCCAGCGGCCCCAACCTGTCACCGACTGCGACACTCCAGAGGGTCCTCGCCTCTCCTCGCCCACCGCCCCTCGGGGCCAATTGCCACCCCGTCCCGCAGACGTAAACGGACCCGCTAGCCGCCCAATCTCCGAAGCCACACCAGAAGCCCCCGAGGCCGCAGGCACACGCGCACACGGCGTGCCGCAGGTGGCAACCGATGGCTCGCCCACCGCCCGCACATGCGCCACGGCCCACGGGTGTCTACCTACGAGCAGTGTGGCGCCACGCGTGTGTGCCGCGCGTCCCACACCCACGCCCATCGGGCTCCCCACGTCCACCCCGTTCCGAAGGGCCTTTTGCCACTGCTGGCGGGTCCGGAAGCCGGCCCCTCGGGGTCGTCCAGCTCGAGTCGGACTGGTCAGGGTCGCGGTGGACGGACGTACGGCGAATCGCGTGCCGCGGCGGAGGGACACCCTCGCGCGGCCCACGAGGATCACGCGAGGCAAGAAGGAGGAAAGAATGATAATCGGCTAGCGTGGTGTATAGTGCGTAGTACCCACCCGCCACACGGTGGGGATATTGCAGCGTACAGCACCTGCGATATCTACCGCCGGTTCACAGCTTGAGAGGCTGGCTGCCGGAGCGGGCTGGGTGTATGCGGGCGAGATCGATGCCGGAATTCAGTTATTGTGTCGAGCACGCTGGCGATCGCCCGCGCAATCTCGCATCGAGATTGTGATTGATTGCACCTAGTCTCGTCTGGTCATCGCCCTACGTACTGCGACGCCCCTCGAAGCTGGCAGGGGACAGGGGCAGCCGACGAGAGGCCCGGAGCGTGAGCCCCTCTGAGCCCTGATTGAAAAGCCAAGTAAGCTCGAGGCGTTCTCCCGCTCGATGATGATGACGATGATGGTATGATGATGCCGTGCCTGCGTTCTGCGTGATTGATGCAGCCTGTGGCACCCGCAGGGACGCGCGCGCACGGACAAGGGCGTACTCCGTATACAGCAGAACCGGTCGATAATGATAGGTCCCGGGCCTACGGGCTGCAGCTGTGCACGGTGGGAGCTCGTCTCATGTGCTGAGATGGCCCGAAGCGGTTAGGCCCGAGCCGGGAGGTGAGAACGGATCGGAAGACGTAAAGGACGCACTCAGGCTGGAGCCCTGGCAAAGGCAGTCGGGCTCGGGTGCAGCGCCCGGTTTGGGGGACGCGCAGCGCTGCGGACGACCGGGCCTGGCAAATTCGCCGCTATGACACCACCGGCGTGGTATGTGGTACGCCGGATTGCCAGGACTGGGCGGGGGGCTGGCTTCCGCGGCTTAACCTTGAGCTTGGGAATTCAGCGGCCTGGGAGCTGCGTAAGCCATCCGTAATCGCGTCGACCATCGGCGATAGGTGCGTGAGGACTGGGAGCACTTCTGTCGATCTGTGGACGACGGCGGGCGAGGTAGAGAGGGGAGGTCAAGGCGGGGTCCACTATTGCATTAGCGTAAGGTAGACGTATGTGGCGGCCATGACCGCTGGATAGAACTGGTACATACATACAGCCCGCAGACGTAAGCTGTCGAGCTGTCTAGATCCCCGGTGAGCTAGCCGCATGACGAAGGACCCGCCGACGGGGTTTGGAGCGCGTATCCAAGCAGCTCCCTAACAGCGCACCGCAAGTGGACAATGCGGCCGTAGCAATAGCCACCCGATCTACAAAGCAGCAGCCCGAGTGCCTAGAACCCACACCGCACGGGAATTGGGGCGACGACAAGGAGTGCGGGGGTCCGAAGCCCCTACCGTCCCTTCTTCGCGGCAAGCCTCGCTCGCGAGCGTGCCTGCTGCCTCGCGCGCTGCATCTCCTTCTGGCGCTTCTTCTCCTGCGTGGAGCTGATGGCACCGCCATCACGCTCCTCCTCCTTCGCGGCCTCCTCGAACCTGTCGATGCACTCCTCCATCTTCGCCTGGATGAGCGCCTCGTCGTAGCGTCCCGTCTCCGCGGAGGCGACGCCCCACTCGAGGTCGAATCCCCACCCTCGCCGGATGCTCTCCTGCCCTGGTGCGGACCGCGGCGGCAGGACTGGGGCCGCGGCAGAGGCAAGGCCGCCCTCTTCGCGCCACCATTTGATGAACCACACCGCAGCGCGAGCGGTGTCTGGGATGCCACCGCGCTTGAGCATGCATAGCCGCTGGGCGAGGGCCTCCAAGAACTCTTGGACGTCGAGCAGCGGGGGCGTGCCGGGTGGGAGAAGCTGCAGGTAGGCAGGGGCTATGGAGGGGGGGAGGAACGGGGGCCAGCCGGGTACGCCGTGGAATGGAAGCACGGCGGGGGAAACGAAGCGGGAAAGAGGCGTCAATCGACCTGGGTTCTACGGTGGAAGACGTGCACGAGGCACGTTTACTCACAGGCAGGGTCCAGCACGTTCAGCCGGTACAATAAATACGACGCCAGCGTCTCCGTGTCGTATAAGCCCTCCTTGATCCCGGCTGTTCCCGCACCGCGGAACGTTCGCAATAGGTCAGCATATCGGTGGCGTATGACCTCGGCATCGGGGCCAGAGCGGGTAGGAATACGATGAATGGGGACTGACCGATGAGCGCAAGCTTGACGCCTCGTTCAGCACCCTTGTCGCCCTTGCCTAGGAAGGGAAGCATTACGCCCGGTGAGTCATAGGCATAAACGAGCGGCGCGACCGAGAGCTTCAGACGAGTGGATAGTACACGGGTCATGCCCGGCTGCGCCGACGTCCGTAACGCCTTTGGTGTCGCTATAAATGCGGTGACAGAGCGCGTGAGTAGGGAGACAGGAAAGTGCGTGGTTCGGCGATGGAAGGTGTCTGGTACTCACGCCCGGCGATACCGATGTTCCTCAGGGCGTTTAACAGTGTCGATTTACCGACGTTGGGCATTCCGACAACCAGAACGTTGAGCTCCGGCTTATGGGGATGATCGTTGGCTAAGCCTTTAATGCCGCAGGCGTGAGCCGCCTGAGATACAACCGTGAAAATTTTAGGACATACTGACTAGGAGCTCATTCAAAGCCTTGATATCGCGCGTGCGGTTCCACGAGGCAAAGAACGTTCGCTGGTCAGGATACTTCGAAGCCATTGCGCGTTGAAACGGCTGCAGCTACCGTCAGACCACTCCATCGTCGACAGATGTGGATAGAACACGGACCTTGATACCCCATTCGGGGACAAGATCGCGCTTACTGAAGACCACGACCCGCTCGCACGCAGGCAATAAGGGAGGGGCCGGTGGTGGAGAAGAGGGTTCGGGTGAGACGAAGCCAGTAACACCATCTACTTTGCCGCGTTCTCGCCTCCATTTCTGCAGGGCACCTAGTTTGCGGGACGAGATATCAGTCATAATTCGAAAGGCTCGGCGAGCAAGACCGTAACGATGCGGTAATATTAATAGACATAGAAGTAGATCATGCATATGTATTCCGTTATATGCAGACTTTACGGTGGGTTGGACGTTTATAAATCAGTTCATGCAGTCGCAGCGCATAGGCGGAGAGCCTACCGCCCCGGAGTGCGGTAGCAATTCCTCAAAAGCGACGACGTATCTGATCAGTGGGACAGGGGATATCATAGGCGACAGGATCGTCGTGGTGACTGTGGTATACGGCATTTGATCCGTCTGGACAGGTCCAGCCGTGCACAAAGAGGCCTCATAGGCGCCATGAATGACAGGATCTGCGGGGCGAATGGTGCGACCCGTCGGGTATGCCAATACAGAGATGGCGGAGAGGAGGATCATGAGACGCATGGCACTCTCACTCGGGAGCCCAATGTACATGCCGTCCATTGAATACAGCGACCAGCAAGTTTGCATGTGATGCGGCGCCTTATATATGCGGCAGTCGCTGTGCAAGAAAATGTCTCATTCTGTGCGCAGATGTATGCTGCATATTTCTGTAAGATGGCGTGGTCAGAGCCGGTCTTGGATGAGGCGCATACACACCGCCTGCGCCGGCGCCACACGCAAGACAGGCTATGTCCGCCATAGCACGCGCATGGCTCGGGCGCGGCACGCCACAGCCCCGCATACAGCCGTCGCCGACTGAGCCCAGACCACCCGAAACGTCTTTCCCAGTTCATCTCCGCCCCAATCTCGTTCTCCCGTATCCTCAACAGCCTGAGAAACGCAGCAAAGAAATAGACAGGGAACAGGGGGGAGGGGGTGCGCAGGCACACGCGCACGCCAACGCACCTTCGAAATTCCGGTTGATGCTCGTGAGCGGGAGGCGCGCATCCCGGAGCTCGAGCACGACGTCCGTCTTGTTCAGCAGCGTCGGGAGCGTGCGCTGGAACTGCAGCATGTGGCCCGGGAACCATGACGGCGGCGCAGGCAGCGGCGGGAACGGTATGTGCGTCAACATCTTCTCTTACTACTTGCTAGCCCGGCCTGGGGCCGTGTCCTCGGGAAATGGGTACGGGTGGGATGGGGGTGCGAGAACCGGACCTGGAAAGCTTGGGTCTTCGGGTTGATGAGGCGCGACCCGTCTCGGTCAAGGCCGTGCAGTCTTCCAGCCGCAGCAATGAACGTGTACTCGTCCAAGCAGATTACCAGAGCCAGCAGACAACGAGAGGGTGCCACAAGCGGACGGAACAGCGACGAGGGGCGGGATGGCGGTGACGAGCAGCAGAAGGCCGGGAAAGACGCCCTGCGGAACGGGCAAGACTAATTGTTGCCGGCGTCTGGGGCGGGCGCTTGGGCGTCTGTGGGCGCGTCCTGCCAAATCGGGGGAGGTAGGTTTGCGCGACGCGGAGCTGGAAGCTGAGCTTGCCACAAGGACCCGCGCCCGAGCCGACGTGGAAAGCGGTGCTCCGCAGCGTCGTCGTCTAGTACGCTCGCTCGCCAGTCGCGTAAACGGGTTGCCCTCCGCGACCGCGACGGTACCGCCGACGCGACGCGACGCGACCGGCGGCGGCCAGCCCACCTGGGCGGGCGGACGAGCGGGCGGGCGGGGGCGGCGCTGGTGTGGCGGCGGGGTGTCGCCTGTTTGATCGCGGGCTGTGTCTCGCAGGGCGCAACTCGATCGAGCCGATCCCAGATATCGTGCGATCGGCCGAAAGGCGGCCAGCGCTGGTGGCACTCACCTCCTCCCACCGACTGGCCTGGGCGCGCAGTGCGAGGATGTGCATTTGAGACAATGTCGCACTTGTACTCGTCCGGGAGCGAAGCACGGTGCACGAGGCGCGCGTCGCGAACTGCCTCGGAGAGGAACAAAGAGCGCGGACGGCAAAGCTGCAGTTCCGCCTGCGCGTGGTGGCTAAATTGGCATGTGGCGGCCTGGATGGCACAAAGGCCCTTTGTCCGCTTCGTCCATTGTTATGTAACCGGGCGAGAGTCATCGCGGCGGCTTTGTGGGTGCCAACACTTTGGGTGTGAATTTCCAGCAATGCATTGTGGGCCTTGTCGGCGCCCAAATCTATGATATCAGCTCGGGCGCCCACGGTGGTGTTGACCGTGTCATGCATGGGCGGCCAACTTGGCGTGACATCGATTGGCATGATTGGTGGGAGCGTCGGTTGCCTGAGGGGGTGCCTTGTGGGGCTGCGGGGGCGCGCACTGCGATGACAGCATACGGGGGCGCGCGCAGTTCCCTGGAACGGCGGAGGAAGGGGAAGAGGAAGATGTGCATTGGGCCAAGGATCGGATTCCGATACGTCTGGAGTATCATACAATGTCGAGGCATGCATGGCAGCGACGATTACGGGAGAAGGGATGGTGGAGAGAACAAGGGTGTCTGTACAAGAGAGGCGTTGAAGCATTTCAGGGGAGCATATAACCATGGGGATGCTTTCGTATTGTCAACTGCGCGGGAAACGACATATGTATACAAGACGATTGGCGATAGTGTTGAAACCCTAGCAACGATATGGACAAAGAAGTACACCACAAAAGATGGAAGCCCAGGGGAAGAACAGTCTCGCGATGGGGAGGAATAAACCGGCCGGGAGTATATGGGGTTTGGTATGCGTAACGAGCAACGAGCGGAAAATAGCAGCATGCAAAAAGACGTACGGTACGCGGAAGAAAGCATTGGGGAACAGCGTGCATCTGGTGTGGCAATGAGACAAATCCAACCGCAAACAAAGACGCGACACGCACCTCATCTAGACCCAGCCCTCCTTGCCCACACCAATAGCGTCGAAATTCTTCCCGCTCCGGGTCTTGCGCTCGGGGAGGATGGTAGCGACGTCGAGATTGATGAGCTTTTCCGACGGAGGTGGGGAACCCTCGACCCAGCCCTTCCAGCCCTTGCGCGCCGCGGTCCGCTTCTTGCGCGGCGGCTTCTGCGGCTCGGTGGCCTGGCTATCGACGCTCTGGTTGCGGCCGTTGATGTCCATGTCGTCGTCGGGCGTGTACGGCCGCTTGGACGACGTCGCGGACGTCCTCGACGACAAAGACGGGCCGGGCGTGGTGGGCGGGGACGAGGGCATGGGCGGGGGCGAGAACGACGCGGATCGGTGGAGGTTGGGGATGTCGATCCGGGGCCTGGCCTGCCAGAAGGACGAGGTAGTGGTGCGCGGGATGGGCATCGCGGCTTTGGACGCGCCTATGAGCGTAGGCGGCGCGGTCGAGGAGGACGCGACGGGGAGGACAGCTTTGTCGGCGGCCTTGGCGGCGGCCTTTGCGCGTTTCTTGTCCTCCTTCTCCTTCTTGTCCCTCTGGCGCTCCTTCTTCTCGCGTTTCCTGTTCCTACGCGCCTCAAGCTCCTCCTCGGTGGGCTTCGGGGTGGGGACGCCGTTCAAGAGACTGGTGAGGACGTCGCGCGGGGGGCGCGGGTCGAAGTCGCCTGCGAGGACGGAGGTCGCGGTGCGCCGTCTTTTGTACGGGTAGGCGGACATGGGGACAAAGCGGGAGGGGGGACGCGAGTGCCAGGGAGGATGGGGGAGGGAAGAAGGGCGTAGCAGGGCGTGGAGAAGATATAGGTCTGTTGTATTCTGTTACGGCAATGTGCGGCGCCAATTCGAGTAAATAGATTACATAATGTATGGAACGTTCTACCCACTCTTCTATCTCGTGGGTTCTCTGAACACTCCGCTTAGGGCGTGCCCTTCCTCCAATCTGATCCCAATCTCACGCCCGCCGCCAGCACAGCACCGCCGACAATCCCCATTGTTGCCCGTGCGCGTGCTGGCCCCGGCTAGGGCACAGATGATGGGCAGCGCTGGCCAACGCCTGCCGTCGCCTGCCTGGCCCGCGCAACGCGGCGGCGGGACGCACCACCGCCAGCAGCCGCCCGTGCGCCGTCACATCCCAACCATCGCCTGACCGCACCGTATCATTCCATTCACCAACAGACGTAAACCCCTGTCTTTGGTGATCTACCACACACTCGGAAAGTTGGCCAGCATGGCAGCCCGCCTTCCTCACAGGGCCCGCCAGGCTCCAGCCTGTGGCGTGGCAACTCGCACGCCTAGCTGCTTTTGGGCCCGACCCGGCGCCTGTCCCGGCCCACCCACCCATGGCCAACCAACCGCCGCGCTCGCCCGCAGCCTTCCTTCCAAAATTAAAAATTATTCGCCGTGTGCTGCTCGTACCGGCATCAGATGCCGCGCGCGTTTCACCGCTCCTCCTCGCGTCGCCGCGTACCCACACCCTTCCTTTCCAGGCCAGCGAAGCACCACGACGACCCCGGCCCAGCCACGCTCGCCCCTCCCCCGCCAGAGCTCGACCGCGAGACGGCCACGCCCGCCTCGCGCAACTCAATTGCCACCCTTGCCCGCGGAAGTTTGCGGCCGCGCCCCTTCTTTTGTTGGTGATCATCCTAGGATATATATGGATCGAACGGAGCATCGGAAGTGGTTCGCCCTTCCCACGCAGACGGACCCCTTTTGTTCCCTCGTCTGCCCCGAACCAATGCACGATCTCCACCCCGCCAGCCCCGCGAAGGCGTGACCTGCGGATGCGTGACCCGGAATCGTCGCCTTCCCCTCCCCATGGCCCCATACGCCTGCGCGGTTACGAGCACAACACGTACAAGAGCCCACAGTCGGTCCCTGTTCGCTCTCGGCTGTGGGAGACCATGTTCTCCGCGCGCTATCGCCCAGAACTGCTCCGCCAACCAAACATATCCTCCTGGGGAGGCCTCTGGGCCCAGTCATCGGTCCATCAGCGGACGCCCAGCACTGTGGGACGCTGTCCTAGGGTCCAATCCAGCACATGACTCCCCGCCGTGCAGCCCATCCAATAGTGGCAATACACGATATTCGTATATTTTCCACCGCAGACGCGCACCGTCTGCCCCTCACTGATCATTCATTCGCCGCTTTCGAACATCAGGAAGGCAGCGGCCCCTCGTGGTCTCCGCCTGCTTCGCCGACCACCCTCCGTCTAGAAGGGCACGTTGCTCGCAGCCTTCGGGCCCTCCACCGTCCCAGCCGTGCGGCGAAACGGACACGCCCGTCCACACGCGCCGAGCCACTGCCGGAGGACCAGAAGCACTCAGGGTGGCAGGACACAGCCCCGCTATTATCATTTTCCGCTCAACAGCGTCCCTCTTCTCGTCCCATGCGGCTTAGCGGTAAGCGGTCTGCTCCCGCACGATCCACACACAGACCTTATCCTGGCTTCGCCTGCTGCGCGCCCTGACATGAGGCCCGCGTCATCCCAGCAGGGATCTGCACCATCGCGAGGTTCCCACCTGTCCATAGGCGATAAGCGGCGCAACTTCTCACACTGCAGACACCGGTCGCTCGACCAACCTCGACCGTCGGTCCACGCCCCCCACGAACCGAGGGCAGACCTACCGCCTGTCACTCCCATCTCGTTTCCGATGCACCCGTGAGTTGTGCATGGCATCGCTTGCGTCGTATCGGGGCCCCCACTGACGGGATGCAGGTTGGCTCCTTGCCTGCAAGCCTTCGCACCTCGTCCTGCCGCGATTCCGACTGCGAACGCACCCACAACAGGACCGGTACGCCTCGATCGGGCCTGCTGATCTGGATATTCCAGATCGCCCTCCGGGGCCCACGACGCTTCCCTGGAGGCACCCGCCGCTTCGCAAAGGTCCAGCGGATGGCGCGCCGTGCTCGCACTGGTGGCGTCGGCTATCCAGCGGGCACAGATCGCGTCCCTCCCATCGCTCCTCCCGACCGGCGAAGTCTACCTTGTTCAGCGCCTCCGGAGTCCCCGGAGCTGCCATGTTCCGTCGTCGTCGCTCACGAACAAAGGGCGTCCGTATTCGGCCCACGCCGCCACAAGAGGCGCGCGGCCGACGGCGCCTAACGAATATCTTTGTCCGCCTTTGTCCCCTCCCCGGGACCCGGCCGACATCAATCTCTGCGGCGTGCTAACTCGGCGGCCCCTCTGGAGTCGGCTGGCGCGAGGACACAAAGCTGTTAGCGCAATACCAAGTACGGCGCTGCTAGCCGGGTTTG
Organism: Trametes polyzona; assembly: GCA_022606195.1. NCBI lineage: Eukaryota > Fungi > Basidiomycota > Agaricomycetes > Polyporales > Polyporaceae > Trametes > Trametes polyzona. Next base: position 382,794 of record JABYQF010000011.1, on the reverse strand, counting down.
GGGCGTGTGCGCTGGGATAGGGAAAACATGCCGCCGACTCGACGTTGGGCGCGGGAACGAGGCGTGGTGCCCACGACCGCGGCAGCGTCTTTCCTGCCTGCCTGCGTGGGTGCCCACGCGCGTTCCCGGCGCCTCTCGCGTTGACGACAATCCGTGACCATGCCCCCGCCCGTCCCGTCTCTCGTTCTTCCCCGCACTGTTGGCGTCGGCGGAGAGTGCCGTTGCGCCACCGCTGCGTAACGGGAGAGAAAGAAAGGAAAGTGCGCTGCTTGCTCCCGTGCGTTTAAGATTTTTCACGGGCTTGTTCGCTACCCTGCAGGCTCGGGTGCGATCCTGGCGGGCCTCTCTGGCTGAGGCGACAGGGTAAGGTCCCCGGACCTTGTGGCCTGCTGCCGCTGTGGGCTTCCCATCGTCGCGCTCCCGCATGCGTTTCGGTGCTCGGGTCGGGCCGCTGCGCTGTCGCCGCGGTCCCCGTGATACCGAGCGTCTCCTGGAGGTGCGTGTGTACTTTTCCATGACTCCTCAGCGCGTGTGCGGGTGCGCGAGTTGTGTCGCCCGCGGGCCGCAGCTGGGCGGGCGGCGGCGGTGGTTCGCGTCCCGCGCTGTGGCATATTCTGCTGCGGAGCGGTTGGCGCCTAACCGCCGCTGGTGTTTGCCATGCGGCTTTCCGGTCGGTCGTCACGAAACCATCGCGGGATGGGGCCATCGAACGCGGAGAGGTTGCTTTTGCTTGCACGGCGGGAGAAGCGGGCGGGGAAGATGATGATCTGGAACAGAGCGTGCGTGATGACGCCGGATCTCTGAGCCTGGACGGACCCTTGGATGGCCCTGGCGGGTAGAACCGATAGGATTCTTTCGGCCCTACTTCAAGTAGGATAGATGTCCTTAGGTGTGTGCATTTTTCAGCATCGGAAGCGATGCGAGATCAAGTACTGAGGGTATTACAGGCACTCACGGAACATCAGGCCGGATCCGGCCAACTCCTGCTTGATACCAGGTGGCCGCGCTGCCCAACGGCAAATGATCGTACCGCTGTTGTCGCCGTTGCCCTTGGGCCAGGCCGCTTGAGCCCACACCACTACCGCAGCGTATGCGTAGATTTGCCTAACCGCCATGTTCCGCACGGCCTCAAGGCGCATGGGAATTTCCGACTGCTCCGCCGCTCTTTTGTTCTTCTGCCACTTCTACCGATGTCACCGCCCATCCCCGCCTATCGCTGAAACATCCGACCGTTAGTTCTATCCACCCGCCCTTTTACAAGGTTCAGAGCACCTCCGCTCGGAATCTGCGTGTATCTAACGATCAGATCGCACCTCCTGGCACCACACGCACTGAAAGGCGCCGGCCTATGGTAGCGGCCCGCCGTTCGAACTGCCCGGCGTCTTCCGTAGTTGCCGCTGTCTACAGACAGGCCATTGTGGTCGGTATACACGCCTTTGTGCTACTCAGCATCTGATCCGCGATGAGAATTGGCGAGCTTTGCTTCAGGTAAGCTGCCCATATGATGGGTTCATTTTGCTTTGTTCATTGACCCGATACACAGAGACTGGACCTTTGTTATGTCCCAGGAGGGCGTTACGGTGCTCCTCGGATCGGCCCGTAAATTCTGCCCGTTGGTTTTGGGCCATATAGGCTGGCGATCGAACGGGGATGTTCCTCGCCTGCTCCCTATGCTCATGGCTGTGTGATGGTACACCCAGCGTATCTCGCAGCGATGCAGCGATGTGGTGAAAATAATGGCCGAGTCAGTGCATCGTAGCGGTGCGATGTCCTGCCTACACTTCCCGGATCGGACGAAGAAGTCACAGCTTCACTCACACCCCGAGCCTTGCCCTTCTGTGACTCGAACAGCGACGGGGTAAGCAGTGAATCATACTGGTTCGAGCCTCACATCCTCTCAACGGCTTTGTGTTACCACATTTACTTTTATCTCTGTCGCATAATCTGTGTGCGGCAAGATCGTAAAATGGATGCAACGCCCGTCGCCTCCAGTCTCACCTCCACCCTGCCGGCTAGCGCGACGCCGTCATCAACGCCTCCGCCCACTCGCCTGAAATACTTTCCGCTCCAGTAGGAAGCCGACCTGCCCGAATGGTCAATAAGATTCCACACTGTAGCCGGCACGCTATCTGTGGAGCACGGCCAAGATCCCGTGTCACGAGCTACATCTCCCGAGGAGCTACCTCCCTCGCGGTAGGCTTACGGTTTGGCTTCTGGCTCTTTCGGCGCAGTAGAGTTCGGGGCACTCATCGCACAGGCCGCATTGTCAGCGTGGTCACCTTCCAGCGCAAAGCAGGATGACATGCATGGATCGACGCAGCTCGCCGACATTGGGTATCTTCGCAGCCTGTCGTCACTGAGCTAAACTGCCGCGGATGTGGCGTCGTCTTGAGAGGCGGACGGCTGATGACTTTACCCCGGCGCTCTCACGGTCCTGCATTCGAGAGAGGCAAGAGGACAGCGAAGATTCTCGCCGCCCTGAAATCGCGCTGCCCAGCGGCAACTGCGGTCTTTCCCCATGACGGGCGTGTACTCGCAGCCGCGCTGTGCCCCTACGCCGGGTCGCGCAGCACCCACCGTGCGCGGCGAACCGTCGGCGGACTTGGGGCACCCGCAAAACCGAGCGGAACGAGTATTCGGCGGGCCCGCGCCCGAACGAACGTACGGACGCGCGCGCTCTCCTGGCAGCTGACCGCCACGACGATCCCGGCCTGGCGCACACGCGTGCCACGCAGGGTCCGTGACGGCGTGCAAGAATACCGCGGGCCTCCTGACCGGCCGCCCGTGGCACGCTGGGGCGCGAACGCGGGCAGCTGTCGTGGATCGAGGCTCCGCCGGCGATGGTCCGTCCACCCGCAGAGCTCTGCCGGGAAACCCCAAGGTCAAATCGCCGCATTCGTGCCGCAGAAGGTGGGGGCACGTTCCCGCTCTGGGCGAGGAAGTCACTCCCATGGGATCCTCGGATGGGGCGCCCGTCGCGATCTGGCGAGCGTGGGGAGCAGGGAATGCCGCCGGCACGAAGGTGGCAATAACTCGCCTGTCCGTGTGTGCGCCACGACCGATTCGGTGAGCACCGGTGTAGGTGCCGGGCAACTTGGATCCTATGCTGTGGACACTGGAAAGCGCGTAGTACAGTGCATGCTGTGTATGGGGGCCGTCAATGTGTATAGGAGGAAAAAAATACTGAGATGCTTCAGAGGGGTTCGAACCGTGGCCAGTTGAGCCGCTATACCAACTCCGCCAAGAGGGCATTTTAATTATTGAGCCGACAAGCAATCCGATCAGAGTAGCAAATTGACGCTCCGGAAGCCCGCGTTCCGCGCGCCGGGGCTCGCACACTTGCTCTCGACCACCGCGGTCCACTGGTGCCGACGCTCTATGCTGCCCTCCTGAACGTCTATGCACTCGTTTTTCCAGCAAGACCCCGTCCAGGGCTCTGGCAACATGTTTGGCGACGCTTCTCAAGGCTCCCAGCAACAACCGCAGCAGCAGCAACAGCTTCTCGGCTCGATGCAGCAGGCCAACATGGAGCTCCTCGGGAACCTCAATTTGCTCGCAACTCAGGACTCTGCGACCCAGCAGCAGCTCCAGCCCCAGTCGCAGCTCTCGCAAACGCTATCACAGGCGCTTCTTGACCAGCAGATCAAGCTCAACTTGTTGCAGCAGCTCCTCCAGCAGCAGACGCAGATCCAAAATGAGATCATACAGCAGCAGGTACGATATCACACCTTGTCTGTTCACCACAACCTATGAAAGAAGGGGCCGTGAAGTGGTCTGGAGTCTGCGGAGATGGGTTCTACCAGGAATAGACGTCCTGCGATTGTGAAGAGATGCACCAGGCTCCAATCATGTCCCCTGGTACTTCTTTTCGCACAGGATCCGTAGTCCTCGGTTGATGTGCCCTTGTAACATTGGAAGGAGCTTTGTGCGTGTCTGCGAGGCTCTCTGAACAAAGCGCATACCGAGGGGGTGTATGTGCACTTGCATCATACGCTTCCAACATCACAATGTTCTACACGTTGTTGAGGCACGGAGCAGGGCTGCCGCAGTGGGCTGCGGATATGTTCTTTGTCTTCTCACCTCATACGCACATCGACTAACCTATGTTTCAGATGGGCATGCTCAGCGGCGGTCAGCCGGCCTTCCAGATGCCCTCCATGCCAAGGGATGCACAGCAGTATGGTCTCCTCACTCCTGGTACGTGGCTCTCAAGGTATGTTATCTCTCACGCCGGTGCTGACTTGCACGAAGGCCCTTCTGGCGAGTTGCGGGCTCAGCAAAACACGGACTTCATCTCTCCGATGTTGCTCCACACGAATAACACGAATCTAGGCACGATACCGCAGAACCCGTCTAGTCTTCCGAACTTCATCTCGCAGCATATGCTGCCGGCTGGTCCTCACTCCGCGCCGCCCAACATTGTCTTCAGCACGCCGAATATACCCCTTTCCCCCGGCGAGCTTGACTTCCAGGAGCTGCACATCCCGAGCCCCTTCCTCGGCCCACATAACAACGCCGGTGGTGCGGTACCCGCCACATCTTCGCAAAATCCTGGCGGTTCCCAGGGCGGGTCCTCCAGCAAGCGTCGCACCGCATCCTCGAGCGGCGACGAGTCCGCGGTGCCCACCAAGCCCGCTAGGAAGCGGCAGATTCGGACGCCGCCGGTCGGCCCCTCGACGAGCACTCGCCGCGGTAGCGTGCGCGGCACGCGGTCGGCGAACTCGACGCCGCTCTTCCCTGCGACGATGTCGAGCACGCGGCCGAGCCCTGTTCAGCGGAGCCTTCAGGGCCCTAGCGACATCCCCGGCGATACGCCGTCGCCGGTGGACCCGCCCATGCCGCCCCCTGCACACCCGGCGTCATATGCCCCGCCGCCGCCCGCTTCGAACGCTTCGACGGCCTCGGCTTCCCCGCCGCTGCCCCCCACCCCTGCGAGTCCCGCGGGGCCGGCACCCTCTGCCCCCAGCCAGATCGCCCCGGTGACACCGGCGAGCATGTTGAAGCTGGGCAGGCTTGCGGTCAGCAGCGCCCTCGTGTCGCAGCCCGGCGTACATGATGAATCCGGCGCGCAGACCGCAAAGGAGGGTAGGAGTACTCGGTCAAGCACCTCAAAGGGAAAGGCCACGGACAAGGTGGCAAATGTAGCGCTCACAAGCCCGGCTCTGAAGCCGATCCGTCCAGGTCAGTGCTTCTCCCTTGATGTGTAGGGCGACATCGCCTCACCTCCGAACAGCCGGCAATGCGGTCATGACGCCGATGGCGGCCTCCCCTACGACGCCGTTCACACAGCCCATGGCGGTGCGCAAGACGTCACACAAGGCGGCCGAGCAGAAGCGGCGGGATTCGCTCAAGACCTCGTTCGACGACCTCCGCGTCCTCCTCCCGCCCATCCCGCTCCCCTCCGAGGAAGGCTTCCCCGACGAGCCGCTCCTGCCCGGGGCGATGCCGCCCCGCGGGCCGCCGAAGGGCAACGCCGAGGGCCCGAACCGCGGCGTGAGCAAGCTGCAGCTGCTCCGGTGCGGGAACGAGTTCATCAAGGTCCTCAAGGGCCGCGTCGAGCGGCGCGACGAGGAGATCGCGAAGCTCCGGCAGGAGGTGCGTCGGCTCCGTGAGCTCGTGGGCGAGGAGGCCGCTGCGCCGCCCGAGGGCCAGGAGATGCTGGACCTCGAGCGCGACCTGGACGCGTGCGAGATCTCGACGGGGCGCATATTCGGGCGGGCGCGGGCATCGTCGATCACCGAGGGCGACTTCGACGAGGACGGGGATTTCTAGGAGACGGGAATGCGGCGAAGTGTATGTATGGACGAGGCTGGACTGGGCCGCGCACATGTAGCAACGAAATGCGATGTACTTAATTCCTTTGGGGGTCGCTGTTGGGTTTTTATAGATTCATAGAAGTAAGCGTAGCTCGAGATGTATCGTTACTTACCGCCGCGGTTGACGTTATTGCATGCTGTTCCTTTTCCCTCGGCAATCCACGCCTTGGAAACCATCTCCTTGTTTGCGTCATCCTGCACGCCTTTGCTACAATACTTGGGTATTAGCCACAGCTGGGTGTGTATGTCTTTCGCCTCTATCAAACTTGCCGCGGTCCGTGCGCCTCGCGATCGATCCCGATCTGGCATCGTACTTGCGGATCTGGGTTATTGTCGTGCCACGTGGCCGGTATCTACACCCGTGCCTGGTTCACAAGTTCGTTCGGCCAGCGCCCACGCAGCCACTTTCCTCCTGCCACCGCCCATCCTCCCCGTTCGCGGACGCTGTTCGGTCTATAAGTGGGTCGAATATGTCGCAGCCGGTGCCAGCGAACAGCCCTTTGTGAGTGTAGGGAGGGACGGCGAGAAATGGTGCTAGGAGCGCTTATCGTACCCTGTGAACAGCTCGGTCGTTTTCCTGCTGCATATCGCGCTGGACGTGCCCATGGCCGTCCAGGGACTGTGGTCGCCGTTCAAGCTTCCGTTCCTACAGCTCAACAATACGGCCATTGTATTTATCAAGGTACGACGTCAACCGATCAAGCTCTCGGGCGTCTGCTTATTGTTGGACATAGCTCTACGCAGCGCTCGTTACCGGGACGTGTATCGCGGCGCTTCTTTGCTTCGGACTGCCAGGTCTGTGGCGTCTCGCGGTGTGTCTGTACTCGACGCAATGGTCTACTAACACGTACCTCTGTCTAGAATTCCTGCCGGGTAAACGCGCATTAGCTATTGCCCTCTGCATCTACCACGTCACCTGCTCCACCGTCCTATTCAACGCTCCTCGGTTCATTCCCCATTCTTTCGGACCTCTCGCGGAGTCGTAAGCTTCGTTAGATTTCTACGGCTGCCCTGGCGGAAGCTGATAGACCTGCCTAGTTATCGCGCTACCCCAGAGGTCATCTGGGGCACTCTGCATGGACTGGTCGGCCTGGGCTTTGCCTTCTGGTGGCAGGCGACTGTTCAGCTCGCCGCGGCCATGGCGAAGGCGGCAAAACGCCAGTGAAACGGAACAGATACACCTAGGCCTACGCCTTTCTACTTGGATTATACTGCTTTCCTAGGACTCAGGGTGGGTACAACCCCGCTGTATGTACGGTAGGGTCAAACAATGTTGTAACGTGGATATTCGTGTTCATCATACCCGACGCTCTGTATGCGCCAAGATGGGTAGGACGATGGCGTTATAACGCTAACAGCGACGAACAGGAGTGGCCATATGCCTAAGGCAATGAGTGTTGCGATGAAACACATGATGGGCGCCATTTGGACCGCGCGAGGCGGGTATGGCAGGTAATCAAACTGGGTCCCGAGGTATTGTGGATAGAACTCAAACGGTGATGGGCCTTTTGGCTGACTTTGCAGCACGACGTCTGCTTATTCGTACACAGAGCAATGCTATCGCCCGACTAACAAGGCGTGGGCCCGACCGAGAGTATGGCTTCTCCTTGAGTCTCAAGCTGATCCGCGGAAGAGACTAGTAAGCCCACTGCGTCCGCTACTGCAGGCCAGGATACCGGCATTCGACCGTCAAAGGCAAGAGCGCAGACCGATGGGGACAGCAGGGCGGGCGAGGCATTCCTGTGGCGCCCCCGCGGACGTTAGGTAGGCTCTGATCGCGAGGTGTCCGGCTCCGCCCAGACTGCGACGTTGGCGGTTCGACAATTGTCGGGTGTACTACTTGCGGTGGCTCGATAGCGTTCTGTCCACGTCCGTCAGACGTTCCGCGACGGTCTCATGCCGTCGCGGGCCAGGAGAGCCCATTTCCCATGGCACCATTCCACACGATCTCGACCGCGTGCCACAACTAGGGAAATCGACAAACAGGGTCCGAACAGCACTTGCGTGGTTGTGCGCAATTGCTGCCGGTGCGTTCATCCCATGTCTCGGTGTCTGTTGGCGACTGGTGCCCTTCTTTCCTTGCAGCGCTAGACACGTCAAACTCTACCACTCAGGCCAGCCTAGACCGATGAAGTGCAGAAATGGAGGCTTGGTAACCTGCCCTGCATTGTGATTGGCAGTCTACGTGGGAACATAACGCGCGCGAGGAATCAACGCCCACAAAACCAGCAGCGTAGACATCATGGATACCACACTGCCAAAAGTCGTCGAGTGGTCAGCCTCCTCCATCCACACTGTAGCGGCATACTCACAACGGCGGTAGGGTGGTGATCCCGAACTTGGACGCGAGGAGACCGGTGATGAACGGCAATACCGCAGAACCAGCTTGACCCGCGCCGGCAATGTATCCGGCACATGCGGTCAGCAGCCACCGCGGTAAGATGGTGGTGGAGTGGTTCATCAAGATCGGGAACATAGGCCCGAGGAGGAGACCGACAAAGGCGACGGCCACAGCGTTCTCGATGAGCGAGGACACGACCCAGACGGTCACCTCGAGGCTGCTCAGAGTCAGCACGACGTTCAGCGGTTGATATACTAAGTAATGAGGTGGGCGAGACGGTGACGCACCCTATGACGAGCGCTGCATAGAGGAAGAGCGCGCGCCGTTCCCCGACCTGCCGCGAATGAGGTGCGTTTTACGTGTATAGATGGTGTGACCTACCTTCTTATTGAACCATAGGAGCAATATCCGTCCTAGCATGAGCCCTGGCGGCGTGTCAGCGTTACGTACTTGCGTCTTCCTCTCGATTCAAGAACCGTACCGCCGAAGAATCCAGAGGATATGTATCCTGAGTTTGAGCTGCCGTGTCGTTTCTCTAGAATGTATGTCACGCTCCATCCTGCCCAGCAACGTCAGCAGCGTATTAACTGCGGCCCAGGTGCAGCACGTAGACTGGCACTGACCTCCCATTGTCACTTCTATGCCCACGTAGATCAGAGCGAAGAACGAGAGGAAATGGACGTCCTTATTGGCGATCATCTGCCGGAACTTGTTGGAGTTGACGCCGTCCGCGTCGGCGTTGGTTTCTCCCTCTTCGTCCATGACCTCTACCATAGGGACAAGTTATCAGGGTGAGTGTACAGGGTAGGACTCCCTGAAGGTATGCTCCCACCTTCCTGCCTTCTCCCTCGGAAGACGTGCCACAAAACACCGGTGTTCGCAACGTATAAACCTGCGGAGATGATGAAATGGAAGGACCAGTACTTCGGGCTCTTGGAAAACTCTGTCGCAACCAGAGGCGAGAGTAGCGCGCCCAACCCTGCGGCAGGGTAGTAAGTGAACAAAAGCCCCATAACCTCCGGAGGTCCATGATAATCACCATAACTACCGTGCAGATATCCCATCTTCGTGTTCGAGTTCTTCTTCAGACTCGCAACATACCCGGTGGCTTGGGCAGCTTGGATAGCTAGAGTGAATCCGATGACCAGGTAGGCGAAGCACATCAAAGGAAATGGGCCCGCTGGGACGAGCATCGCGTACGCTCCGATCTGACACAAAGATCCTGAGAGGCAAAGATAAGTTCTGTCTGAGATACTCCAGGTGCTGGACAGTCAGAACGGATCGTACCTAACACCAGAACCTTGACGCCGAGTGGCAACGGTGTGAGTTACTCGTTGGCGTTCTCATACGGTCGCGGTGACCGTCGCTTACTTTGCCGAACCCAAACCGATCCGTCAAGAAGACATTGATGAATGCGCCGCTAAGAAACCCCTGGTGTCCGACGAAGGTGAACCTTCGCCAGCATACAGCCTTGTTGTAATCCCAGCAACAGACTCACGGTTGCGCCAAATACGAAGATCAAGGAGACAATTGCGAAGCCAACCTGATGACGGGTTCGTATTATCAGACGCGCCGGTACTGGGAAGGAGGTCCAAGCAACCTCGAACTTACGCCGTACTTCTCCTGTATCCTAGGGAGCATCGGTCCCGTGGTACCGTCGTTCCAGCCGTTCACAAACAACGACCCGCACAGCGCCGCGAAGTGAATTAGGCTCTTCCGCCTATGAATTGCCTCAAAATTCTCCGGTGCCGTTTCCGCGCCTTCGGGTACGGTACGGACGGAGCTGCTCCTGTTTACGGTGCGACCGGATGGAGTTTGCCCAAGCGAAGTGTTGGATCCTCCTCCGCGCTCGAGGTCGCCGCCTGCCAGAGAGGCGTGAATTGCTGTGGACACCGCTGGTTCGTCCCCTTTCCCAGTGGGGAGCCCTATTGGTGCTAACTCGATGTCCTCTGCGTGCGCTTGCGGCTGCAGTTCGGAGCGGTGGCGAATCCTAGCCTCTTTGAGGGTGTCCAGGACGTCTGCAGCGTTGGGGGCGTTCAGGTTGGAGGCGTCTGCCGCAAAGATTCCCTGTGTGATGAGTTCAGTATGATATTATAAGTTCATTGAGCATGGCTGCCCTACTGAAGCAGATGTGACGGAGACGCCGCCGCCGGTACTATCATGCTTCGCCGTCGGAGCGGTAGTTTGCTCAGGAACGTCGGGCACAGACATGTTCAAGCACTGGTCCACCGTGCGGTTTGAACGACACGACAGTCAGCTCAGACCAACGCCTCTTATCAATATTTGACGAACGTAGGCGTCTATAGCATCTCTCGACTGCTGTACATGATCCGAGGTTCCGCCGACGTGTACTATGCGAAGCACATGCCCCTTGTTATCGAGACTTGCATCGTTTATAACCCCGCGATCTAGAGTAATATGTATGTAGAACGGTCGGATTTGTAAAGGGTTCTGAGCAGGGTACACTGATCCTTCCTACAAGACCTACGGTGAGACAACAACAGAGGAGCCAGACCTACATATCTATCCACTGCCCAATCAACCCTAATGACGATATGAGCCCATCTATAGACAATAGCCACAGTGACCTCCAAGTTGAGGAAGAAAAATGGGGAGCCCTATATTCAACCTCTCGTTCCTCAGGTGGGAACGAATCGTGCACGCGGGATGACAGCCCATATAACGATGAGCGTCGACATCATCGACACCACACTATCACAACCGCATGCATCAGCTCCTCTTCACTATGCACCGACAGATTCCAAGGCTACTACTCACAACGGCTGCAGTGATGCAATTCCAAACTTCGACGCGAGTAACCCAGTGAGGAACGGGAGGATAGCGGAGCCGGCGAGGCCGACGGCGGCGATGTAGCCCATGCACGCGGTGAGCAGCCAGCGCGGGAGGATCGTCGTGCTGTGGTTCATCAAGATTGGGTACATCGGGCCGAGGAGGAGGCCGACGAAGGAGACGGCGATCGCGTTCTCGATGAGCGAGGGCACGACCCAGACAGTCACTTCGACGCTGTGTGGCGGGGATGAGGAGTCAGCGTGGGGGAATGGACAGTGGGAGGTCGGGCTTACAAAATCGCGAGAAGGGCGTAGAGGAAGAGGGCGAGGCGTTCCCCGATCTGAGGGGGTTAGAGCGTCAGCGAGATATACGAGATGAACGTATGATTCGGACACAGCATACCTTCTTGTTGAGCCACATGAGGAGAATGCGGCCAAGCATCAAGCCTGTTTGTGACGTCAGTCGACCTCCAGTCCTGCGAGCCGATATCAGGCAGGGATTTTACCGCCAAAGAAGCCCGAGGCGATGTAGCCCGAGTTGGAGTCACCGTTGCGCCTCTCCAGAATATACGTTACGCTCCAACCTGGCGCAAGGCAGATCAGCTGTTCCTCTAGTAAACCATAAGGAATCTCCTGTACGCACCGCCCATCGTGACTTCGAGCCCAACATATATCAACGAGAACATGGAGAGCACATGCACCTCCTTCAGCCCGAGGACCTGCTTGTACTTATTTGTGTCCACAGCGTTCTCGGTTGCGCCGCTCTCGCCCTCGTCCTCCATCACCTCTGCAGGAAAGCCGTAAGCCGGTAAATCCTATAAGGGGGCGGCGGGGCGGCGCGAGGCGGGACACACCTTGTTGTAACCTCCCGCGGAAGACCGTCCACAGGACGAACGTGTTCACGATGTAGAGGCCCATGGAGATAAGGTAATGGAAAGACCAGTGTGTAGCGCTCTGCGCGAACTGCGTCGCCACGAGCGGCGAGACGAGCGCACCCAGTCCTATTGTGCATCCTGTGAGACTTGTCATAGACCTGCATGGATCGGAGGTGCATACCGTAGCTGCCGTGCAGGAACCCCATCTTGGTGTGCGAGCTCCTCTTCAGGCTCGCGACGAAGCCGTTGCAGTGCGCGTTCTGGAGCGAGAGCCCGAAGCCGATGGCTACGAACGCGGCGCACATGAGCGGGAACGGACCCGCGGGGCTGAGCATCGCGTACGCTGCGACCTGGCATAATGAGCCTATATCAAATGTGAGCCCTTGGTAAGAAAACGTGAGGAGAAGCAGAAAACCGACCCATGACTAGCACCTGGAGTGCGGGTGTCAGTATATGCAGTCAGCTAGTGATGGAGGCGAACCAACCTTTCCGAAGCCAAATCGGTCGGTCAAGTATATGTTGGCAAAGGCACCGCTGATGAAGCCCTGGGAAATTGCCATTAGTTTATAGGTACACAATCGCTATTTCTAAAACGTACTATTGTGTTGAAGACGAATAGCAAGGACACGACCGCGAAGTTGACCTGCGCGGATCCCGAGCAGATGAGTACCAGCAAGCCATGATGGAAACAGCAGACTGTGCGTACATGGTAGTTCGCCTGAATACGCGGGAGCATAGGGCCCGTGGTCCCGTCGTTCCAGCCCATGCAAAACACGCACCCGCACAGCGCGAGGAAGTGCACAAGACTCTTCCGCCTGTGCACAGCCCGTTGCGCAGCCGAAAGCGCAGGTGCAGTCGAGCTCGTCTCGTCCTCCGCGAGCACGGACGGGGCAAGCGAGCTCGGGAAACTGGGCGCGATCTCAGGGTCACCCGCGCTCTTGCTCGCACCCAGGGCGTCCTCGCGGAATGTGATGCTAGCTGCGTCGCGCACGGCGGTGGATGCGCCCGTCGCGGACGCGCGCTCGTTTATGACCGGGAGTTCGATCGCCTCGGACTCATTGAGAGAAGGGGGTCCGGCCGCAGCAGTAGGACGAATGCGCGAGATGTCGGAGCGGCGCCGGACGCGCTCGCTGGTGAGGATGGCGGGGAGGTTCAGCGAGGAGGCGGACGCGACGGGGTCGGAATTTGTGTCGAGCGCGGATTCTTCGAGGACGCGCAAGAGGTTCTTGTCTCCTGCGAGTCGTTGTGGCAGGCCCTTCCCCGGGCCTGGCATAGTCGTCGCAGTTTCCTCTTGCGCGACATCCTCGGGCCCGGAATCGTCGTCCACCCGCGCCGGGACGAGGCGAGGGTTCATGTCGAGCAGCGATGCCATGTCTGCCTACACTCCAGCTGAAGACGGACACGCGGGGCTCGCGCGCTTGGAATGTGGGGAAAGCGGGGAAAGGAGGGGGAGAAGAACCGTCCCCACCTGGACACGCCTGTGTTTTGTTCGTCGGCGAGCGCGTACCGACCGACGCACAGACCACTTACCACGCCCTTCCTAGTACCTACTCTGATTGTGCCCAATGCCCATGGCCGGCGCGTTCAGGGACGTAACATCACTGGTCGGCGGGCTGGGCGGAGGGCTGCGTGGTGTTGGATAGGCCCCGTATCGCGGGCGCAGACCGCGTTCTGGGTCGCCGCGGGCGGAAGCAGCCACCGGGTCGGGCGTGCAGCTGACCCTTCGGAACAGCGGGGGCGTGGGCGCGCTTCCCACTTACGATAGTTTTACGGCGATGCGGAGGGCCTAAGTTCCGCGTGAGGTTCAAAGGGTGGATGATGTTTGTCGACGCAAAACGTCACCTTATCCTTGAGCATGTGGATAAGTACACAGCACAGAATCACCAGAGTATCACTACCTCCGAGTGGGAAAACGCGCGTGAAGGATGTCGTGCGGAAGAGCGGCTTGCATGCAGCTGGCATCCGCAGTTTGGCTATTCGTTGTTCATGATCGACAGTGACAGAACAGTCCAGGCGCGCACACCAGCGGAATTCGCCGGGTTTGCGAGCCATCGGATGTACGGACCGAGTGGCTGTTATTTGAAGTTCCTGCAGCGAAACAAGCCATGCTCGTTATTAACGGTCGTAGTGGTTCGATTGCGTATAACGGCGTGCAGCGACAGTACGAGTACATACAAGATAAGACTTGCACTCTTCTAGTAGATCGTTCAAAGTTTGTTTGCGAGTGGGCTCGTAGGTCAGGGAGACAAGGATACAAAAATATCGTTGAGAGCGTAACCGGAACTCAGAAGAACCGGGAGTCGTTATAACGTGAAGAGCGAGATGAAGCAAAGGAAGCGGATAGAGGAGATGGAGGACAGGAGATCTAATGAGCTCTAATTGGATGCCGTATGCACCCCTCAAAACCCGGTGGAAATGCGTAGTGCCGAAGACTGATCGTGAGACCGTTTAAGTGGGCACCTGACGGACACGCGGGATGAGTGCCCAAATGACGATCATCGTCGACATCATCGACACGATGCTGTGAACCAACAGCCCATGAGTAACCGTCCATGAGCAGAACAGCAAGACAAGACGACATACAAAGGCTGGAGACTGGCGATACCGAACCGAGACGCCAGCAAACCGGTGATGAAGGGCAGCACGGCGGAGCCCGCCTGGCCGACGCCCGCGATGTAGCCCATGCAGCCCGTGAGGAGCCAGCGCGGGAGGATCTTCGTGCTGTGGTTCACGAGGATGGGGTACATCGGCCCCAGGAGGAGGCCGACGAAGGCGACGGCAATCGCGTTTTCGATGAGCGAGGGCACGACCCAGACGGTCACTTCGAGTCTGAGGAAAGGAAGTTAGCGTTGAAGTTCATCGTGAGTGGTACGAAGGCGGAGTACTCACTGGATAGCGAGAAGGGCATAGAGGAAGAGTGCACGGCGTTCACCAATCTAGCACAGATGTGTGTCAGACGTGTTCATACCATGCATGAAGCACGGCGGCGTACCTTCCTGTTCAGCCACATCAACACGATGCGACCGAGCATGAGCCCGGCGAAGAATCCAGACGAGATGTATCCCGAGTTCGCCGTGCCGTTCCGCTTCTCCTGCACGTACGTCACACTCCAGCCTACACCACCGTTAGCATAGGCCACGCCGGATTAAGAGAATGTGTGCATACGAACCTCCGATGGTGACCTCCGTGCCGACATAGATGAGCGCAAAGACAGAGAGGAAGTGGACCTCGCGGATGCCGAAGATCTGCTTGTACTTGTTCGAGTCGATCGCGTTCGGGTCCACGTTCAGATCGTCCACCTCCGCCTTGATCACTGCGCTCAGAACATCCGGGGTGAGCGAGCGGGTCTCATCTACATCGTATGAGAACGCGTACCTTCTTGGCGCTTCCCACGGAAGACGACCCAGAGGACGATGGTGTTGAGGATGTAGAGCGCGCAGGAGATCATGTAGTGGAACGACCAGTGCTTCTGCTCCGCAAACTGCGTGGAGATCAGCGGGGCCACCAGCGCGCCAAAGCCTGTTTCCTCCATCAGTACACACTTCAAGGGCGGCACCGGATTGAGGTCAACTCACCGTATGTCGCATGCAAGAGACAAATCTTGGTCGACACGTGGTAGCGGGAGCTCGCCACGAAACCGTTCGCATGCGAGTTTTGGAGCGAGAGTCCGAAGCCGATGAGCACGAACGCGATGCACATGAGCGCGAAGGGCCCGCCGGGGATCATGATGCCGTATGCGAAGATTTGCACGATGGAGCCTATAGAAGTACTGTCAGCGCAGGATCATACACTAGGTGCGAAATCTCATACCAAGCAGCAGGACCTTGCCGAAACCGAGCTTATCCGTGAGCCATACATTAGCAATCGCTCCGGAGAGATAGCCCTATGAACTCTGAGTAAGCGATCTATGGATCATGTACTGCAGTACTTACGATCGTGTTGAAGATGAAGAGCAGGGAAACCACGGCATAGCCAAGCTGTCACAAACAAAACATCAGCCACCGCCGGAGCGACCGTGCGCGCACCAAACCCTTACATGGTAGTACGACTGGATCCTCGGGAGCAGCGGGCCCGTCGTGCCGTCGTTCCAGCCGTTCAAGAAGATCGTGAAGCAGAGCGTCGCGAAGTGGATCGCGTTCTTCCGCCGGTTCACCGCCTTCTGCGCGGCCGAGATCGCGGGCGCGGTCGAGTCCGTGTCCTCCGCGTCCTCCAGCCGGATCGACGGCGCGAGCGAGCTCGGGAAGCTCGGTGCGATCTCGACGTCGTCGTCCCGCGACGGCAGCACGTCTTCCCGGAAGTTGAGCTTCTTGTCCGACGCGGCGTGCTCTTGGATCACTGGGAGCTCGATCGACTCGGGTTCGATCGCGGGCGGGGAGTCGAGCGGGCGCATGCGGGAGAGCTCGGACCGGCGCCGGATGCGTTCGCTAGTGAGTGTGTGGGGGAGCTCGAGCGAGGACGCCGAGTGCGTTTCGGAGAGGTCGAGGGCGGAGGCATCGAACGGTCGTGGTGGCTTCTCCCCCAGCCGGGAAAGGTGGCGAGGTGCTTCGGAGATGTCGTGGTCGTCTACTACAGCGCTTTCTACGCTGGGTCTAGGCGATGTGTTTGGGAGTACTGCTGGAGACATTTTTGAATGATCTGCCAGGATTCAAGGTCAGTAGACGGCTCTCGCAGGGCACTTGAAGTGTCCAACGCGAAGGTGAGAAGAAAACGCAGTGATTCAGTTTTCCTGAACAGACGTATTCTGAGCAAGCGCATCAAGCTGCGTGCGCAAAACTGTGATACTTTGCTGGTGCATGGAGTTATGACATCGATGACATATGTATGTTAGGCGCCCGCCCGCACAGCATCAATTTGAATGCCAGGCCCCCTCGATCTCAAACAGCAGGTGCAATGATATCTTTCTGGAGCTTGAAGGAGGTCAACGCACCTAGAAGCGTTTTTTTCGTGGGCTGATACTGTAAAAGCTCGAGACCCGGAGGTGCGAGTGGGGTGCACTGCGAGTGGTGCGAGATGGTGGTAAGAAGGAGAAGACGGTGAGGCTTTAAGCAGTCGGTGTTCGGAGCTTTGATTTCTCAAGGCTGCCGGGTACGCTATCTGTTCTCAAGAAGGACGTAATATCGCCACCCGGCCCTGTTCTGGAACGGAGGTGGATCCGGCGGGCGGACGACCTATGACTTGCGGCATCCCCGGTCCGACCGTCCTCGAACCGCATCGAACGGCGGTGGGGCGGAATCCGCGGCAATGCCCATCCTCGCTGCACACCCAAAGCCGGCTCAGAAGGAATGCAGAGGGCAAAGCTTGGGAACCCTCGTTGTCGACCGCCGAGGCGAGCGCGAGCATCAAGCATGGCCGAGGCCACGAGGGAGACGCAGTGGGAGCGCGCACGGTGGCTGAATGCATCGCGACCCAAGCGGCGCGCGCGCGTCGCGTCTCTCACTCCGCCATCCGCCTTGCCCCCCTTCGCCTCCCTCCGTCCCCACTGCGCACCGCCCGCCACTCTCGCAGCCCATAGAGATAGCTGGTCAGCAGGTCGAGCTCGCAGCTATGCTCTCTCAGCACGCCCAGTCGTCGCGCTTCAACAACTACCACACGCCGAAGCAGAGGATCCTCGGGAGCCAGTCTGCGCACCCCGCGCCCGCATGGCGGCCGAACGCCAGGCTCGCCTCGGGCTCGAATCAAGGCCCTGGGAGCAAGATCCTGCTGAGTCGTCTACCGCTCGACGTCGAGCAGGAGGAAGTCGAGGTATGTGCATTGTTCATCGCGACACTGCGCCCACCATTGTCCCCTTCAGGCGGGAGTGGCGGCTGACCCCCAAGCGCGCGAGCTCACCGTACACCCCCTTAGGTCTTGTTCAATCGCACAGTGGGACAAGTAAAGGAAGTCATTATGGTCTACAACACCCAGGGCAAGTCGCGAGGCATGGCGGTCGTCACCTTCGCGAGGGCGGGCGACGCCGCGGTGGCGCGCGCAAAGTACAATGGCAAGTTCGTCGACGGAAGTAAGTCGTGCACACCGCTGGTATCGGTGCATCACTGCGTGTGATGCTGACGTGCGGACTAGGAAGACCGATCAAGATTGAGATCGTAGTGGATGATGACGAGGTGGTGAACGCGTCCCCGCCCGTTACGGGGCCGCCATCCCTCCTCGAACGCCTCGGCCCTCCTAAGCCAACCCCGAACGGTGCACACAAGTACGCCCATGTATCTAACCCTTCCCTCCTTGCTGCATCACTGACCGCTTGCCCCCCCAGGAACCCGAAACAAGCCGCCGCAGTGAAGACGGGGCAGCAGCCTCAACCACAGCCGCAGCCGCAAGCCCCCAAGGGGCCCGCACCTACCGCGAAAGTGCGCCTCCGCACGAAGAAGGGCCCGCGCCGGCTGAACAAGCAGCAGGCGGCGAGGCAGCCGCCGCGGAAGAAGACGGCGGAGGAGTTGGACAAGGAGATGGAGGAGTACAAGGCGAGCGCGGGGGGCGGGAACGGGACCGCGGTGAGGGTGAAGGCGACCGAGTCGACCATGCAGATGCAGATCTCGTAGCGCATTATGGGCGTGGATCCGGGGTGTATCTGGGTAAGGAATAAGGGACTATATGCGTTCTGGTTCATGATTTGGATGTACTACGATAGATGGCATACAGCCATCTCGAGGGGCTGGTGTCAGTGTTACAGTACAATATATGGAGTCCTTCATTGGTATGCTGTCGTGGGGATCGAGGTACTGAGGGATGACTCTAAGGGGCTGATCCCGATGCCGTTCACGAGCAAGCCCATTCAACCGAGAATGTAGATCTATTGTATTTTGTACGGCTTCTATAAATCCGACCGATTGTTTCCAAGTTCGACTTGCGGATCCTATCGTACACGGCCCCCGAATTTTGCTCTTCGGCTTCGACGTCCCTCATTCCGGACCGTTCCCACCTTTCACCACATCCCCAACCGCAACTCAAACCGCGCTCGAGGTAACTCCCGCCGCCGCCGCTGCCGCGGCGGTCGCGAGCTCCGCATCGACGTCCGGGCCCGGCTTCGCCTCCGGCCTGCGCTTCCCCTGCGTGTCCTCCGCGTAGTTCTCGTAAAAGTTGTGCTCGTCCTTGCCGGACGCGGCGCGGCCGGGGCCGTCCCAGAAGTGGTGCGCCTGCGAGTACACGCCGTACGAGGTCGGGACGACCTCGATCAGGTCCCCGCGCGCGACCTCGATCGCGGGGATCTCGGACGCGGGCAGGCCGATGAGGTACGCGAGGATGCAGCGGATGACGGAGGCGTGGCCGATGATGAGCAGGTCCTCCTTTTCGCGCTCGAGTTCGATTAGGGTAGGTTCTAGGCGGACTGTGGTCGGGACGGAGGTCATGTCAGTTTGAAGTTTAGGAGGGAGGAGAGGAGGAAGGGGTGTACCGCAGAGGTCGTGGTAGCTCTCGGCGCGAGGTGCGCGGTAGGCGTATGGGTCGTTTACGAAACGCTCCCATTCGTCGGGGTAGTATTTCCGGACCTGCTCTGGTGAGAGGCCGTCCCACACACCAGGGTTGATCTCTGACATCTGGGGGCGCTCGAAGACCTTGACCTTGGCGGGTGGTGCAGGGTCGTTCGGACCCTTGGTCAGGAAGGGCCATGCAGTGTGATGTGAACGCCGGCGTGCAGACGTCCAAATCTAGCGGCGAGATTCAGTTGGCTCTGGCGTCGTTGGATGATATCTGTAGAACGACGTACCACAAGCCGGCGCTCGGTGGGGTTGATCCCTCGTTGCTCGAGCGACTTGGCACGCCGTTCGAGTACGAACTCCTTCAGGCGTTCCGCATACTCCCACCCAGCGGGCGACAAATCGGAGTCTGCCTTGTAGGAGTGCTCGATGAGAGATTGTCCCGACTGCACCAATAGATGAGTAATCCGCAGGGAGTTGACGCGAACAGGGACATACCCTAGCAAAGTAGATGGTACGGAATCTGTTGTGGATGTTCATCAAGAAGAACACGATCCTTGACTGCAGATAACCGTGGATGTTCTACGCGAGCACGGTTGAGAAACCGCCGGCGAATATAGTTGAACTGTACCTACGTTAACCATGATTTTCTCGCCGACCTGTGCGTGACATTAGACATACATCCATGTGTTCCCCACGTTCGGTACTACAAGACGTACATTGATGATGCGGATGAAAGGCCATTTCGTCTCCTCGACTGGCTCATAGTGCAGTTCATGGTCCTTGATCCGATTGTAGTAATCCTTAACCGCCTGCTCTGGATCCCAGCCGCGATACTGTTGGGGAAGACCGTAAGCATGCCACTCTAGGTCATATGATCGCCTCTTCCTCAGGAAACGAGCCGTATTGTGAGAGCAATGTTGCGCCATTCACGAGGCGGCAACGCTGTTCAAAGCAACCGCCGTACTCGGAACTTATTGTGATGCAGCTGCGGAGCCGTAGGCGAATCCATGCTCCGGACCTCAAGGCACGACACAAAATGGAGACGGAGATACTTGCATCAGGCGAAGAGATCTTGACGCTTCGGATGTTAGCCATAATGATCTCTTCATTGTCACACAAGGATTCTACCATACAATGTGAGCACCATAACAAGCACAAGGGCGGGGCAGGTATACCAAGCATGATGACATGGATGCCGGCCTTATCGAACTTCTCCGCCACGGCGTTGCGGCGCTCGCGAGTGCCATTGTTTGCGTCGTAAATGACAACCTGGCCGCCTGCATTGAAGAAGTCCCAGATCTGCTGCTCGCAGCCCTGCAGAACCTTCTCGCGGAGCTTTATTGTCTCGGGGCTCTTTTCTCCTTGCGCGAACTTCAGCTCGCTCACGGCGCGTGGGCGGATGGATACGTACCCAATGTAAAGTAATCTGGAGGGAGTTTCTGAGCGCCACCGAGCACCTTCCGCCTGTAATCACCGAGGGATATGACTGTGGTCTTCACGCCCGTCCACCGGAGGTACCGCTCCAGTGCACGCGACACATGCGTCTTTCCACGAGCGGGCAGTCCGACGGTGCACACCAGGATCTTACCGGCGTGGAAAAGAAGACCAGACGCGGTTGTGTATAAGGGCGCAACCATGACTCAAGCGGACGAGATGGGGGTGGCTAACAAGAGGCACGATGCCCAGATGCGGAAGCCCGCCTCGGAGGAGCACCACGCCCGATCTCGAATCTTATCTTATCTAAGCGACCGCTGCAGTATATAAGGGCGAGCCTCAGCGCCCAGTGCAGAGCCACTGACTCATGTTTTCCCCTCACAACCCCATCCTTACCGATTTCGTCCCCCGCATCAACATGGCGAAGCAGCGCACACGCACGCGTCGTCGTCAACGCCAGCGACGCGCAAGCACACCCTCCACCCCACTCGAACAGTTCAAGACCAAGCAGGTTGCGGCGGCCGAAGCTAAGCGCCAGTATCTCAAACGACAACAGGCAAAGACGAAGGCGACAAAGACCAAGGGACATCAGTCCACGATGTTGGCGCAAGCGGCGCGGCGTGCACGGAGGGAGCGGTGGGCGGAGATCGCGGAGGAGACGAGGAGCATCGTGCTCGGGGATGGCAAGTACGTTGAAGAGCGCCCCGCTCCCTTTGTTCCGTCCGCTGTAACTCAACTTCCGCAAGCCCAAGTGTTCTCCTCGGTCACTCACGTCGTCCACGACATTTCCGCATCCATCCTCCTTAGTCGACAAGGCACCGTCTTCTATCCCCACTACTCCCCCGAGCTGGCTGATTGGCCCAAGCATCGGCCTATCGTCCCTACCCCGTCTGCCCAGATCGCGTTCACCCAGAACTCGACACTCACGGCTGCGCGGAAGCTCGCGCTTGCACGTGGCAAACCCTACACCCCCAGCACCGATATCGGCGTTCTATCCTTCGCCTCTCCCAAGCGGCCAGGCGGCGGTTACCTCCATGGTGGCGACGAGCAGGAGGAAACAATCGCCCGCCTCAGTTCGCTCGTTGCTAGCCTTGATGCCCCTGCAGCCAAGGAGTTCTACAAGGAGCACCGCAACTTCCGGTCCACCGACGGTAGCGGGCTGCATGATCACTCTATGGTCTATTCCCCTGGCGTGGTCGTCTTCCGTCGCGACGCGGACGACACGACCTTCACCGATCATCCTCCCATCTTTGACCTCCCTGGCGGCAACGACGACCTCGGCGGCGAATTCATCCCTCCCTACGTCGTCAATGTCGTATCTGCCGTCCCTGTCAACGCCGCTGCAGTACGCGCGAAGCACGAGATCAAACCCGGCGAAGAGGCACTCTTCGAAGACGGCATCCGGTTCGCAATGAAGGAGCGCATGGCGCGTGCCTTGCGCGCATTCGAGCTCAGCGGCAACAAGGCTCTCATCCTTGGAGCGTTTGGCTGTGGCACATGCGAGAACAAGGTGGAGATGGTTGCGGAGATCTGGGCGGAGCTGCTGGTGTGTGGAGAGACCGTCAACGACGTCCATCAGGAGGCGCGCTTCAAGCACTCCTTCGAGCAGGTCATCTTTTCCGTTCCCAGGAAGATGTCCGAGGCGTTCAAGAAGGCGTTCGAGAACCGGGAGCTCATGGAGCGGGTGTCGGGAGCGGTATCGAAACAAGTCGCAGCGAACTGAAGTGTATAGTAGCAAGGAAGATACCCCGGCGCGGATCGTGGACCTGTGTGTATCATTATCTCCGTTATATCTACGCCTTGTTGTACTGCTATTGATCCGTACTTTACTATGACCAAGAGATCCGTCGAAACACCCGAAAGCGATTGCCACACATTGCCGGATGAGCTGTACAATCTGTATAGCAGAGGTGAGTATGCTTCGACCAGTCGGATGCTGTATGTGGATGCTTGAGCTCACGATGCGCAGCGTGAAACGTGGATGAAATTATGCCGTCCGAACCGTTTATAGTGGCAAGCTTATCATACAGCGATCCCAGCTCCCTACATTGTCTGTTTCAACCGGAACTCAAGCCTCACTCTGTCCCCACAGCCATGTACGCGGCGACCTCCACCAGTGACCACAAGCTCGGAGAGATATTTGAACATCACTGCATATCGCGTCGCGGGCGCGCACATATGACACGACACCGAGCACTCGATGTGACACCACTACATCGCTCAGCGGTGCGCCGCCCTTGCCCTGACTTTGTGTTCCGCAACCTTCACTTGCACAGCTTGTGTTTTCGTTGGCGATGGCGCGGACGAGCGGGGTCGTGGGCATGAAGCCCGAGTGTGGCGGCCAGCAAGATCGTTGTCCGAAACTCGCCGATGTTCAAGGCATTGGATGGGTATGGCAGAGCACACCGCAGGAGAGACTACATCTCGTGTAGGCTGCTGTCCACGGTTGTGGTGGCTGCACCGCAATGGGGAATGTGACAGGTGCGTACGGGCCTCTGGCCTATGGTCCGGCGTCGTAAGAGAGCATCCGGCGACCCAAGAAATTCTGCATTATACAATGCATGTCGGCGCAGCAGGTCGTCGGGTCCCAAAGTAAGTTCTACCACTTCCTAGTAGCCGTGATAATACACACCATTGTATTGCCGCCACCCGTAATGCATCCGCTTCAATTGGTCGCCAAAGTGGCAGTACGCGAGCTCCGGAGCGCTGAGATCGTAGGCACTTCGTACATGTGTAAGTACGAATCCGCCTGCGGCGCCGATCGCAGGTACCTGCAATAGAGGTGTTTCGCAACGGGCGAAACGCCCAGGGGGCGATTTGCGGGGCCCTCCACCCAATGCAAGATCTGTTGTACGTCCGCCACCCTGTGGACGCTGCTGCTCTGCAGGTAGCGCCTGTGGGCCCTCGTGTTCTCACCCCACCCAATGCAAGATCCCGCTCCACCCAAGCTCAGATAGGCGCGGTGCGAAACCTTTCTAATATAGTTGTGGGCGCCGCGATCCAAGATCCGCGACTTGTCGGGCTGTTCACGGTCTTCCCCAGAATGTAAGAAACTACTGTATCCTCGTGGGCATCTCCGGCGGGCAGTTAGGCGCAAATGTTACCTATTGGGACCGCCGTTCTTGTCAGTATTCGCCGAGGTCAGACGATGACCGTCGATCAAGGCTGGTAATCCGACCAGAGGCATCGTAATGACTTGGCGTGATATATGCTAAGAGTACACCAGATATCCGTATCCTTCTCTCGTCCTCCAACACCCGAACAATACAAAGGAACGGGGGTGCGAATGCGAACGCCCGTACGTTTTGGTAGTAAACGCCTACGAGCGCGAGTGCACACTCCGGACATCCCCGCTCACCGCGCTCTTCTTATCGCTCTCGAATTCCTCGCTCGCACGCCTCGCATACGCGCCCTCCACCTCCCCATCCTCCCCACGCGCAGCGGCGAGGCCGGTGGACACGTCGACCTCCTCGAAGCGCGTGCACTGCGCCGCGCCGCGCACGGGGAAGGCGAGGTTGAGGGACCAGTAGATGAGCGCGGAGACGCCGAAGCCGGTGAAGAACGACATCTGGTAGATGCGCGTCGCGGAGAGCGGCACGGTGCGCCCCGTCGCGCCCGCGAAGCCGACGACGTTGATGAGGATGCCGGCGATGTACGCTGCGTATGCCCTGTCGTTTTCGATGGGTGCGTCAGTTCGGGGTTTCAACGAAGTGTGGCGAGAATGTGCTGAGAGCAGACGAACCGGAAGTTGATGCCGTAGGTGTACCAGTACCACCCGTCTGTTCGGGCGTGGTACAGGTCTTTGATGTTGTAGTGGCCCTTGTGGATGACGTAGTAGTCGGTGATCTGTAGATATTATTCTATCAGTACAGAGGGGAGTATACCTCGCGTCTGTCAACCCACCATAACGCCCGCGATGGAGCTCAGGAAGACGGAGTACGCAGACAGGTACGACGTGAAGCTGTTGCTGCTCTTCAGGAGGTTCCACGGGAGCATACACAGGCCCACGATGGCGGCGATGTACCCGCCACGGCGGATGTTCTGCGCATCGCGTCAATCTCTGTGTCAACGGCAATGGTGCCTTCATGTGAACGAGGGACTTACGATGAACCGGGGGAACAGCGCCGTCAGGTCGCAGCCCGCGCTAATCGAGTTGGCGGAGATGTTTGTGCCCAGCTAGAAGTTGTCCGGTGAGTGAGCGGCGAATCGGAGCCAAGCCATTCGGATTTACCTGTGCGATGATGAACGAGGCTGCGATAAACCACACGCCGAAGCGTGTAGCATGGCTAGGCTCGCCGTCGAGGAACTTGCCCAGGAGGTCTATGGGGGACCAGATCGCCTCGCCGTAGATGGCCTGCGACGACGAGCTGACAATGACGCCGAAGAAGCTGACGATGGAGAATCCGAGCGGGACGGTGATGAGCTGCGGAAGACCTGCTGCAGAGGGCGTCCGAGCGCGTGATGCGAAGTCGGGGGCGTTCCTGCACGCGCATCTTGGTTTAGCGAACAGAAACGAACGAGCGAGAGCGCACAAGAACGTACGTGACGAGTGTTGCCATGTTGCTGATGCAGGACATGATGCTGGAGACCATACCCCACCCGAGGTCTGACCCGTGCAAGGTCGCAGGCTGGTGGATGATGGGTCCGACGCCGTGGGCTTTGACTATGCACCAGATGAAGAAGGTGATACCGGCGATGGGCACCACTATCGCCTTCACCGTGAACAGATGACGGCTATGCGCTCATGTGTCAGGAGTGCGTCCGACGGACGAAAGTGCAACAGAGGTCGTACATCGTGTGGATGGGGAACCAGATGGCAGGGAGGGAGATGAGCCAGAAGAGGAAGAAGCACATGAAGTCGCGCGTGTTCGTCCCCGATGAAGCGGGCATAGAGTTGGCTGAATTAAAGAGTCTTAGACATACATACACCAGAGAAAGTAGAGACAGAAGGTACTCACGAATGTTGTTGACCGAAGGCCACATTGCCCGAAGCATGACAAGAACACACGAACCGCCAATGCTCGCCTGGACACCATACCAGATACTGCGGGGCGACAACTTGATATGAGTTCTTGTGTGACTGGCGATGTGATGCGGTACTGACCAAGCCATAGCCCCTCTATTAAATACACACCACAAGCTCCCCCACACTCCGAAGCTTGTTCGCGCCACGACCGGAAACGTCACATGGAAGATTGCACCGGGGCGAGCGTTTGCGACGATGAAAGGCGCGACGACGGTGTACCCGATCCAGACGCATATCCATGCTTGCCACCATGAGAGTCCGAGCTGCACCATGGACGAGACGATCATCCATCTGAAAGGGCGCCAGTGAGTCATTTCGTCAGGGAGAGGGAAAGAAGGACATACGTGTTGATATTGAAACTATCCGCTATCCAGCTACAAGCAACTGCATATCAATATGAGCTCACCCAACGGCAACATTAACGCGCGTACAATGCAATGAAGTTCCAGTAGCCCCATGTCTGCTTCTCTTCGGGTACAGGGAGAAGGTCCTCGTTCTAAGGGTGTTTCGGTAAGCGCTTGCTCCTTCGCTGCACGATGACTCGCGCGTACCTGCAAAAATGACTCGGAGTAGGACAGACCCTGAGCGCGGTCAACTTGCAATCTCTTGAGGATCCCCATGGCGGCCTTCGCAGACAGAAAAAGAGGAAACGGGAGGGGTCGTGGGTTGGTGGTCCGTGAGCGGGGCGGGCGACGAATTTACCCCGCATCCCGGCTACTTATTGCGGACGGTGCTAAAGATAAGGAGAGCCTTCTTGTGGCGCAGGCGGGAGACCGCAGGCCCCAGGCGTCGATACTGGGGACAGCTGATAAGTAACAGGTTCACCCGAAGAGATAACGTTGTGTACCCGGCCGCGGTCGTTGAAAATCCTTGCTGGCAGGGCATTTCCTCGACGTCTAGGCCCCCATGACTTCCGGCACGAAGCCGACTGCTTCTCCTGGGCATTCAGAGCACGTATGTCCCTGACGCTACTCTCTTCTGTTCATATTTCACGAAAGACACGGATGTCCAAGTTGGCGGAGCGCATCAAGTGTGCTCACGCGCTCGGCTCGCCTCCTTATCGGCCCTGGCTCAATCAGGCGCCCATATAGCTGTGTGACCGTGACGTGACAGATGTAGTGGTTCGTAGATCCCCTTAGCGCTCGCGGCTCGTCCAGACTACGCTCCGCTCACCACGACATCTAAGGTCGTTCTCTAGGGGCGAGGTATTGCTCTAGCGGTGCTCCCTGTATTCGGCGACATTACTATCTCTGTAATGTCTGAAACGAGGAGTACGAGTGTACGTGGCTGACCGTTACGCGTAGGTACGGCGCAGCCTCGTCCCTCTGGAGTCTGATCCTTGCTTGTCCCCTGCGACACAAGAGGTAAGAGCGGCAAGCTCTTGAGAATGAAAGGGTAAAGACCACCCTACTCGAGACTCACCTCAGGATGTTACCTACCGCAACACAAATCCGAGTCTGATAACATCATCTGGCCGAGTAGCTGCGTGTCACCGTTAACCGTGTCAGTCGACCTCAACTGCAAGTGCCAGTCCGATCAGTGCCAAACGGCGCGTGTCCACTGCGTTCCGTTCTGACACCTTCCCGGTTTCTCTGATGAGTCTGACACGCACGGTGTCTCCAGTCTCTCAGGAAGGTCAGAGACGCCATGTGGTCCTCTCTCAGCCCATATGTAGGCGAGGACCGTATGTGGTCGGCGGCATGGTGCATCTGCAGTTCCGACGCCCGCCGAGGTACGCCTCGTCGCGTCGCGGTCGACACGGTCACAGGACCACGTACAGGCTCGTCCGACGCGAGCGCGTCGACTGCGCCGACTCGTACGCTCGGCGCTCAGGGCTGTGCGCACCGCAAACTGTGATCTCAGGCTGTCTGCGTCTGCCCGAGTCCGAGTCGATTGCTGATCCCCAGAGTCGAGCCCCAGCGCATCATGTACGGAGCCGATCAGATTCCCTCTGGTAGTTCGATACGAACAGAATGTCTATGCACACCGCGTGATGCTCCTATACAGTATTGTGCGACGTTGTGGTCAATGTGGTACGGATGCTCCGGTACGCGTCATGGGCGGCGCCGGCGGCGCACGGGCGCGTTGAATCGGTCGCCGCTTCCTCCGCCTCGGGGTGGTTCCTTCGGCTCCGACATCATGCGTTTGGCCCATGGGTGCCCGTGGCACTCGCCGCCGGCCTGTACATGGCACGCGAGACCGAGGGCTGTATCCCGCATGTGAATGTCCGGACACGGTAGAAAAGCATTGTGGACGCCAGAGCGTCGGTGTCGCATCAAAACTCAACGCCCCTATGTCCAGCTAAACATGATGGGCCGTCCTCGAGCGTCGGGCGAGGAACCGGTGCACTTTGTCTGCCGGCCATCTAGACATTCACCGGTAAGTTCCATGTGCCGTGACCTGCGGCCTGAGGTGAGAGACTCTGTTCGGGGAAGGTTTTGACTGCGATGATGGTACATCATGTTACAATATGATACATCCGACCAACGGGAAACAAAGGAATGCAGTCCGTGATTACGAGATGAAGACCTTTCTGAGCTCGCTGTACCTCTGTCGCTCGACACGGTGCCGGGGGTCGAACACCCAGCCGTCGTTCTGCTTGGCTATCATTTCGAACGCCTGCACGTGCCTTCTTTAGTACTCAGAAATTAAAAGGATAGTGACGACGCGACTAACCTCCTTGGAGTAGACCTGCCCGTTGTCCATGGCAAGGGGCATGTTGTCCGCGTCCATGATATTGCCGGTCATGCGGCAGACAATGGTCGAGTTGACGTGATGGCTGAACGGCACTTCTTTCGCCAATTCGCCCAGGTCGGGGTTACAGGTCGGGCAGTCGACGTTCCGGGTCTCGTGGTTGTAACACGCCGGAAGCCTGAGCGACGCAAGCCCGGCGTACATGGCGAGGTGCAGGAGCGGCTCGGTCGGCAGGGTACTGAGATGGTATATCGCTAAACGAAACGACTGAACGAGCGTCGTCCACCGAGCGGGGTCGTAGAGGCGCTGCGATTTGTCAATCCTACGTACGTATTACAGGCGTTCACGGAAGACATACCTTGTACGGCCCACATGCAGTAGTGGGTGGGAAACAAAGAAGGGCCGCAGCTTGGACTATTTGCCGGTGGTGAGTGTCTTGCCAGGGCAAGAGATACTTCTTTGAGTAAGCCATGGCCTCGACCGTCTTCCGAGCGCGCGCTAGTTCAATATATTCTTGCAATCGCAGGTCGAACTCGAGGGTGTTCTGGTGGGAAGTTCGTGTTTACAAATGGAAGTGCTGATCGGGCAGAGGATGTTTACCTTGAGCTTCCGCAGCGCAGCCTTGTTCTCGCTGCACCACGCGAGCGCCTCGGTACAGCTCTTGCGATTCAGCGCATCTTCGATGCGGCGTATATCAGAGAACAAGTCGATATCCACGAGTTTCTGCGTGAGACAATGCGTAAGCCCACGACGGCTGAGCGTATGGGCGCGGCCCGCCCGCGTGTGAGATCGTACCTCTATGCCTTTCTGAGAAGCTATCATGCGCGCCGTCTTCTCCTTGCCGTTGCGTAATGACCAATCGACGAGCCACCTGTCGAGGCGAGCGTCGGTCCACCGGGCGTACTCCGGGATGCTGGTAGACTCGAGCCCTTCGACCGCATTCAGGTGCTGGAGACGCTCCCGCAGCACGTTCAGGGTCGGCTTGCCCGCGGACTCTTGCATGTCCGACAGCTACGTCGCCGCATTTCAGGGGGACTGGGGCCACACGCACGCGGCTCGACGGGAATGCCTCACCTTGCGTTTCAAGCCCTCCACGCGTGCGATCATCCCGTCTATGGCCTTTGTCGTGGCCTCGACATCATCCTCCGGGCTGTCCTTGTTCGCGAGCTCCTTTGCGGCGTTCTGAACGGCGCCGAGTTCCTTCTCGATGTTCTTCTGTGATGTGCGGAACACTTTGCGGTAGTTCTCGTACGGGACCTGTGAGGTGCCAGCCCGTCAATACGCGTCCTGGGGTGTGGGAGCCGAAATGGGCGGTACCCGCGCGAACGGCTGCTCGAAGAGCATGATGCCATCTATGTTGGGTTTATGGAGGCTCATGGCTGTGAGAATGAGCTCTTGCGCAATAGTACAAGGTCGCCTCTTCGAAGTCGACTAGCAGACCGGAAGCAATACAGAATACCGGTGGTCTAGGTGAGGCACCAAGCGTGGCGGAGGCAAGCCAGTCGGACGGCGTTAACCGCCTTACCGATCGAGCGGGGCATAGACGCTGGTGTTTGGGGACTACTTACCTTTGACTTACCTAATAATATAAACGTACAAACCATACTTACCAGGCTACCTCTTTGCTTCATTGAAAGCGGCCAATCCCGATAGCTCTTGCTTTCCTGCTCTCCGGTGTGCATCGACGCGGTCATCTCGGTGTAACAACTGCACGCGCTACACTGTGCAACAATGGTCTAACACGCGTTGTTTTACCTGCTATCTCACGCCTGCTGGGTATACATGAATCACTCGCCACCCTCGACCTCGGGTAGACGACGCGAAGTACAACACCTGTGGATGACGCACGCGGACTTGGCTCGGAACTGAGCTCACTGGGCTCCGTACACTTTCTACTGCAGCACTTGTGATCATCATACTCGCCTCACGCACTCGGGCGCACGCGACAAGGGCCCGGTCTCTACGTGTAACGCTAGCGCTCGGTCACCAGCCACCCACACCGTTTCATATACCGTGGAAGAAACTGCTACTGCGGGGGGCGTTGACGCCTATCGCCGTAAAACATCGTGCAACCTGTGCAACCGCCAGCCACAGATCTCTACAGATCGCGGATCAACTGGGCTACTAGCGTCTCCTCTCAGTCTGCTTGCCCTGGCTAGCTGCTAGTCGCCTTATATCAGGTGCAAGCCGTCAAAGTCGTGTATTACTGAACAGGTCATATGGGGGCATGAAAAGTTATTCGATAATCAGGGACCTCAGAAAAGACAACGAACGTCACACAGTGTTCACTTGCCACCCCTGGCAAGCTTGGTGAGTCGTAGGAGCTTGGAGAGAAAACCAGTCTCACAATTTCCTAGCGTGATAGGTGTTGTGTCCCTCTCCGGACTTGACATTGGTACAACGCCGTATCATCAAGACCGTCAAGATTCGATCACGCTACATTTGTCTCCGTAAGCTCCGTTGAGCACTGTAGCAGTGGGAATATCGGCCGATGCCGTCAGTCGGTTTCAATCGTTGCATTGGCACTACCCACGTTTGA
The DNA here is from genome assembly GCA_022606195.1 of Trametes polyzona. Classification (NCBI taxonomy): domain Eukaryota; kingdom Fungi; phylum Basidiomycota; class Agaricomycetes; order Polyporales; family Polyporaceae; genus Trametes; species Trametes polyzona. The sequence continues at coordinate 351,868 of JABYQF010000011.1, read as the reverse complement.
CAGCGTTTGTTCGCAGAGATTGTACGCCCCTGCGTATTCCAGCATGACGTGCGCGTGCCAATGCTCTTGCGTCGGCTCGTCGAGAGCCACGCGGACTCGACCGCCACGGACATGACTATGTCAAACATCGCGGCGAAAACACGTCACCGACCGGCCGTGATTGACGGCGTACGTGACTCATTTGTATGTGGTCTCTAGACCTTGTGTTTCCGAGCGTCGCACATTTGCCGCTGTGGGCGTGCCGAAGCCCATGTTTTGGTTCTCTTTTTGACCTCGAAGTCCCTTCCCGCCCGAAGTTGCACGTTGGCGGTGCGGCCCGATCACCATCTGACGCACGCGACGTGCACGCGAGAACTCTGATGTTGTTGAGATCGGAGATCCAGGACCACATCCCAAAATGGCAGTGGCCTCGTCGCCACGTGCAGGAGTGGGAGACACTGCCGTCCATCATGCAAGGCACAGTCAGTGCTCAGCCTCAGCCAATTTCGTCCGTCGGCGGCCCGAGACGGACCATAAGGGAGAACAGATGAGAAAGTAATACTCCCGTTGTCATTAGGCAACGGGATTGTTGCGTTTTGAGATAGGTATGCGAACAGCGTCACACATTATGCCCCAACCGATCTCACCTGGTCAACCATCCATAGAACGAACATCGCGAAGAAGCAATTAGACTAGACACAGCATATTCCACATATTGGAAAATCATGCGATGTTACCGTAGGAGCGGAACGCTTCCAACGGCTTGCGTTGAAACCGAGACTTACCGAGGTGTCCCTCGCGGCATTACTCCCTCGACCTCCTATTCCCTTTCCCGATAACTCGTCCCGCAATGATGGCATTGTATTCTGGAGCGCTCGTACATGACTATGCTCACGATGCACAGGTCATAGTCGCCACTGTGTCTCAGTGACTTGCGCAGACTCGTCGGCGCGGGATGTGTATGTATATATACTTCAGTAGGTACCCCTCCTCATCCTCATCCAACCGGTCTCCGCTCTACTCCTTCACAAAAGCACAGATACAGCAGCTCTTTTCTTCAACCCATCTTAACTCACTATGAACCCCTACGGACAGTGGCAACAGGGTGGTGCGGCCCCCTCTATCTTCGGCGCGCTGCCGTCGCTGCCTGCCTCGAACCCCCCGAGTGCCCTCCCGAACACCGTCACGTTCACGTTCACGAACTTCAAGACCACCATCCTGAACTCCACCGTCATCAGCCCCCAGCAGCGGACCGTGTACCGCGTGGTCACCGAGGCCACGGCGCCGGCGTGCACCATCTTCAAGGACAACGAGAACAGGAACATCGCGATGATCCAGTGGCAGCCGCACCCCACGGTCGAAATCCACGGCGTCGCCGCGAAGCAGCGTGCACGCGACTGGCTCCGCCTCTCGTCGGACCAGAGGTACGCAGATCGCGGGTTTGGTCGGATGTTTGCGAGACAGCCGGATCTGACCGTGTCCGTTTTCCTCGTACAGTCGGCGCGTCATGGAGGTGCGCGGCGTGCAATACGCCTGGGCTCCGATGGACGGTTCCATCTGTGTATGTCATCCAGTCATCATACAAACGGATACCTGGACTCACGCATCATCATACCACAGCTGTACAAGGCGCAGTCTACCGCTCCGAGGGTGCTTGCACGCATCGCGCGCATTCCGACCGCTGTCATGGTCGACATGACGCAGGAGGTCCTTCAAGCCGGCATGCTCGAGCCCTGCCTCGTCGCAGCTGCTCTGATGTGCTGCGGGCACAACATTGACTAGAAGTCCGCTCCTGACTATCCAGAAGCGTTCCCCATCGCACATAGATAGATGATCTTGCAAGCGCCGCTCCTCTAGACACCATCAAGTTCTTGGCTATATTCTTATTACCTTCGGCATGCTTTCTTGGCTTTCTTGCTCCCGCTATATCCCCTCCCCAGACGGAAACTCAACCACCCTTGTGTATACTACTGCTACCGCCGTGCCGAGGCGTCGAATTGTGTATAGTACATATATCTATCTATGTAGCCCACGTCGTTGATCTCTTGGCAATAAAACCCGCTTGTTCGCTACCCCACGGCCTGCGCCCCAGTCCAATGCTTCTTCCGAAAGCTTGTAGCATGGACAATATCATCCCGAGAGACCGTTGAAGGCCGGTCGGACAGACATACAGCCCAGCGGCGTGTTCAACTCGGAGGATGCTGCGACTCAGCCGTCTCAGCCTCGTGGGCGCAAGGCTCACACATCACGCGAACCTGATCGTACACAAAGCCACACTTCGCCCTCTCGCGAGTCGTACACAACCGGCCTGCGTCCCTAGACCCGCCGAGCCCCCATCGCGGCATTGCCTTGGGTCCTCGGACGCGTGCGACCGACTAATGTCATCGACCGTTCGACGCCGTGCGATGGCACACAGCAAAACGTGCCGACTCAGAAGCCCTTGCACTCCGTCGCACCAAGGAACATCAACGCATCGGTATCGATATGTGGGACATCGGAGGGACATTGGCGGCGACGGCATCAGCCGGACGCAGATTCACTGTTCACCTGCAACGCGGGGCGCGGGGCGCCACCGGCGACCAATTTCTGCTGCTCGCCTACGGTATAGCCTAGTATAGCCGGCACGCGGCGGGCAACACCAGCGCAGAAGTACAAGGACGGGGTCGCGTCAGCCTGCGGGTGAGCGCGCGCGCGATGATCGTCGCCACGCCGCGCGCCGATGCTCGATGCTGTGCCCCGTCCGCCATCTCCTCAGCGACTCTCGATCTCTGCCGGAGCCCGAGCGGTGCCGCGCGCCCAATGCTAATCTTTGCTTCGCGCCTGGGCCGCTACGCACGGACTTCGTCCGTGGGCCGGGCGCAGGGCCCATCAGATCTCAGTCCCTTCCCCGCCTCACCGTCGCGGGTGCGCGCACGCCCGCGCTGTCGGTGTCCGTGGTCGCACCGTGGCAGCATGGGTGGTGCCGTGGCGTCGCGGCAGATGCGAGTTGTGTGTCCGCCTGCGCAGCCACACGTCTCGGGTTACTCACGCGCGCCGGATAGCCGGCAGCGGGCGCCCTGTCGCACCGTTCCATCGTCCGAGGGCGTGTCGGTCCCTGGGCGGGCTCGGAGGGAATTGCTTCATATGCTGAGGTGTGCGGCGCGCGGGGCCCTGGTGGTGGAGTGTTTCAGGATATGCATTGGTCAGTCGCACCCGCTGCAAGCGTGGGTGGTTACGGTATATACAAGGAATATCAGGCGACCTCGACCGTCCGGAGGAACCGCTCGTACATGGTCGAGTGGATGTTGCGTACGCGTGTCGCATCGCCGAAGAACGGTGTCCGGAGCTGAGCTTGCGCCTGTGAAACCACGGCGGCGCCGCATCGTCAGTCGTTGTATTTCACCCGTGCACGCGTCCACATGGGAGGGAGCGGGTACTCACAATCGCGAGAGGCCGGATTTGGTCGAGGTGGCGTACGAGTTGGTTCGTCATCTCCGCCGCGGCCGCGGTATGGCGGACGTTTGAGCGATCGGGGAGGACGTCTGGGATAACGCTGACCAACTTGGGCACGCTCCGAGACAATTGGTCGAGCTCGGCCGTCTCGTCCTCGTCTACCGTGCCGTCGCCCTGAACGAGACGTTCGCGCAGTTGAGGGAGGCGGGTGAGTGCCTGGGCGTAGTCCAGGAACACCTTTGTAGCGGTTGAGCACACTGAGGCTGAGCAGGGTTGAGAGACGGGGGACAACGGTACCTTGCCGCGGTCGTTCCAGCCGCTGACGGGGCGACCGTCAAACACGTCAAACAGCTCCCGAAGAAGCACGAGGTCTTGCCGGATGACTGCGTCCGGCGCAAGCTCGAGCACGGCGATATCGTGCGCCGCGTCGTACAGACCCGCGGAAAGGTACAGTTCGTAGGCCTCGTACAGCTTCCCGCTGTCCAGCGCATGGACGGCCTGGGAGACGGATGCGTTCAGGAGATGCATTACGAAAAAAATCAAGTGCCGTACCTTGGCCTCGTTGATCCATGCCACGGGGATCTTGAGGCTACCAACGAGCCCACGGGTCACCCAGTCGTCAAGCTTCGCCGCAGAGCGTGTCAGCAGCTCCTTGATCACCTTCGCCCGTCTGTCAAACAGCAGTGAGGCCGTCGTTCACGACAACAGCAACGGCAGAAGAAATGTCACGTACCCAGCGGACCCTTCGACGTGTAGCAAGACGAAGACGGCTTCCTGGATCATGCCGAGCTGTTCCAACTGAGACGCGTAACTGTTCGCGAGCAGATCTGCACTGGGGCTGTGTCCTTCTACCCCATCATCAACGTCCGGGCTTCGCTGTCTGACGGAGGTATCCCGGTCCGCAAGGTCTCGCACGCGAAGACACCGGGAGAGAAGGATGTAGAGGTGCCAAGGGAGTCGGTAGTCTGCGGGGGATGGGCTGAACGAGAACGAAGAGAGGACGGTAGATAGGTTACATCCCGGGTCGGCAAAGAGTCTGATCAGTGAGTATAATGCGTCCGGGTGCTGCGCCTTGGGCGGGAGCTTCCACGCTGAGTCCGCGAGGTCTGTGCGCTCAGCATACCAAGGGACGGGAGATGCGACGTTTGAGAGGCCTTCTTTCCACAGCGCGTCGTATGCGTCGAAGACCTCGGCGATGGGAGCATCCATGGGAAGCCCATACCAGAGCTGCAGACCAAACGCGCGCTTCCAGTCCAGACCTCGAGCCAAGTCCAGATCCCCGCTGTGTTCGATTCCGCTGCCACCTGAGCCTTTGAGCGTATCCGCCACCCCGGCCAGCAACGCGTAGATCTTGCGGGTATCTTCGCTGATGTGCGCGTCTATACGCTCCTGGCGCCAGATCTCAAGCTGGTCCTGCAGGTCAGCGCGGAACTCGCCGTCTCCCGGACACTGCGCTATGAGCGACGCAAGCTTGACGTTCCCGCCCTCGGCCGCAGCCTCGCATGCTCGCTCAACTTGGTAGCCGCTTAAATGTGTGAACACGGTCCTGTCCCACTTCGTGTCTAGCTGGTCGCGGAGGTCCGCGTCCATTGCAGAGGAGACTGCGGCTTTGAGCCACTTTGACAGTTCGGTCTTGCGCCGGATGGCCCGGATACGATGCCTGACGTGAACGTCGGGAATGTCGTCCAAACGGAAGTCGATGGGGTCGAACAAGGCATGGCCCAAGCGGAATAGCGCGGGCTCGAAGGACTGATCGGTGGAGGGGAACTGCGAGACGAAGGAGGCAAAGGTGAGTCTGGCAGAAGGGTTCGCGAACGGAATGCCGTCCGCATCTTCCTCGATGAGCGTATTGCTGAGATGATGGGAGAGCAGGCGGGAAGCAAGTGCGGACGCGTCAGGTGCGGCTCCAGATATGAGAGGTACAGTAGAGAGCTTGATGACCGAAGCGTTGGCCGAAGATTTCCTGCACAGACGTGAGTTTAAATCTGGCTAAGCATTGAAGTGACACTCACGGTGTACCCGTAGGCCCGCATAGATCACCCAGATGCACGAGCGTTCCACCTGGCCCCCACCCTACACGGAACGAGCGGCCGAAGGCGAGGCCCGCGTCGATGTACGCGTGTTCATGGCCTGCAAATGCAGACGCAGACGTGTCTACCCGCGCATACTTGCGCGACGGGCGGTAGGGCTCGGGTTCAATGTCGTGCGCGAATGACGCGCGCTATGTCGTACGCCAACTCAGTCACTTCGTCCAGCGCGGCCTGGCCAAATCCACGTACCTGACGCGAATCCGCGCGGATCCCCTCGCCATCGGAGTCCCTGCTGTGTTTCCGACTGAGGTTGTGACCCCCAGTCAGGAGGAGTTTCCGACGTGGCTGAGGTTGGTTGAGGGCCTTGAGAGCCTTTTCTTCCTCGGGCATGCGGAAGAGGGAGGTCTGCATGACATGCATCTTCTGAGGGTCCACGCCAATTTCCCTCGCCCATGGTATGATTGTGGGATCGCCGGCAGGGCCGCGCAACGCCCGAACGCTACTTTTAGGATGAGCAACCGTCCGCCCTCGCGCGTCATCTTCACTCTCGCCCTCGTCCAGCTCCTCGTCCACTTCCTCTTCGCTCTCCTCATCCTCGTCCTCTTCATCCTCCTCTTCTTCCTCTACGTCGCTTGGCTCACGAGCAGAGGCGCGGTTTGGACGCGCCACCACCCGTACCTCGTCTTCGTCCATCGACGAATCTCCACCACGCACTTCTGCGGCAGGTTTCTGCGGTTTCGGGGGCGGCGCCTCCATGGAGACGTCCGACTCGTCCTCGCTGTCAGACACATAAGCCCTGAAGCGCGCCATTGCGCAAGAAGCCCGAGAAGTATGGTACAAGCAGCGGGAGGCGTGGAGGTTGAGAACAAGAACGCGAGCGCGAGCGCGCTTGACAGAACGCGCATGGAAGCGCCCGGCGCTCAGCCACAATCCTTGCCTCCGCGACCACGACGATGTCTGCGACGACGGACTCACTGCTGCCTACAGCGAACACAATCCAGTATCTACCTCACACGGCTGATGTGTGTACTTATGTCGCCTCCCGAGATTCATGTGTTCTAAGATGCCATCTGCACTACCATTTGAGTCTGGGAGCGCTGTCAATGACTTGAACCCTTGAGCTTGATTGCTTCTCTCCGCTCCTTGTTCCTGGATGACGACCGTCATAGCATCCCAACATTGACTTGCCGTCGACTATCACTCCTCCTCACCAACTACTCTATACACAAAGAAAACCGGAATGTCGGGCAACCCACCGCCGTGGGCGTACGTTGACATGCGGGACGAGCAGCCCCGGGCTGTCGATCGCCCCGCCGCCACAGCTCCAACACCGTCCGCGGATGGAACTCCGGTACGGAGAGCTTCGTCCTCTAAACCACCAAGCATGGCGACCCCGAAGGACTTCGAGTTTGTGCGGGAGCTAGGGAGCGGATCATGGTCTACTGTACGTTGTCTTCGTATACATACGTTCAAGAGCCATTGGACCGAGTTTTCTGTTCGCAGGTCATGGAGGCGGTTCAGGTTTTAACCGGAAAGCGTTATGCACTCAAGATTCTCAGCAAAACGCAGCTGATCAGACTGAAGAAAGTCAAGTACGCGACGGTGGAGAAGGACGCGCTCGCAAAGCTCTCGGGCGGACACCCGGGTTTCATCAGGATGCATGCCGCCTTTCAGGACGATACTTCGCTCTGTGAGTGTCTTGTCGCGTGAGCAAGTGGCTGTATGCTGATCGAACCCTCGATCTGGGTTAGACTTCGTCTTGGACCTCGCCGAAAACGGCGATTTAGCCGACTTGGTGAAGAAGTATGGTTCCCTTTCCTTGCCATGTGCAAGGTGGTACACCGCTCAGATAGTAGACGCGGTGCTGTGGATGCATAGCAAAGGAGTGCTTCACAGAGACCTGAAGCCAGAGAACGTACTATTGGATAGCGAACTTCGGGTGAAGCTCACGGATCTTGGCTCCGCATACATCGCACCAAACAACGACTTGTGTGAGTACAGTTATCACGGATATCATAGAATGAACGTAACACCCATGCAGCTCCGCGTGCGAGTTCCTTTGTGGGAAGTGCAGCCTATGTCTCGCCCGAGTTGCTGAACCGCGCATCGAAAACCACCAGCAATAGGTAGGGTTATTATTACACCGCCTTGTCCATGCTCCTGACCCTTCTAAGCTCCGATATCTGGGCTATTGGTTGCACAGTGTATTTCCTCATTGCAGGTACCCCAGCATTCGCCGCCATCAACGATTACCATAGTTTTCGGAAGATCGAAGCGCTTGACTATACGTTCCCAGACGGCTTCTACGATACCGCCAAGGATCTGGTGCAAAGGATCCTGGTGAGTGGCCCATATCCCGCCCCACACCACCCAAGTGCTTACCCGATATAGGTTCTTGACCCCTTAGAACGTCTAGGCGTCGAGCCCAAATCCTCCCCCTCCGAGCTACGCAACCACCCATTCTTCTCGTCCCCTGCCGAGGATGAAGGTGGACTCGCTCCTATGCGCTGGGACACACTCTGGACAGACCCACCTGTGCCCCCAGAAACCGGGATCGTGGCGCCCGCTCCCCGACACGCAGGCGTAGAAGACGCAGAGGACGTGTGGGAAAGCATGGTGAACGAGTTCAGCCTCGCGAACCTGCGCTCTCCCGGGGCCGTGAACGGCGACCCGCTAACCCCCAACGGAACCGTTCACTCGGGCCCTCCTGTCGACGTCCCACCAAACGCCGTGCCGTCCGTGGTGGTGGACGACGTTCCGCCGGAAGAGCATGTAGACGTCGGGGGCGCAGGCGACCTGCCCACGGAGCCTGTACCGGAACCGTCCGCCGCTCCGCTCGCCGAAAAGTCGGAGACGGTCCAAAGCGACGACGACGCAGCGCTCAGAACGAAAGACTGGTAAGTTCCCTTCAATTGTGGGGCCTGTGCATCCTCGAGCTCGGCCCCACTTCTGTATGGGGCGGAAGAAGCGTTGGAGGAACCTTATCTCACGCGCCGATCTTGTGTAACCAGGTCTAGCGTCCTCGAGCCGGGCGAGACGCTCCGGCGCGTTGCGTCAGTCAAGACGCAGCTGCGCAAGGGATTGCTCAAGCAGACTCGGGCGTGTACGTTGTTGTTGACGTCGCAGCCCCGGGTGTTGTGTGTTGTTGGGGAGGAGAGGGGTGATGCGCCGAAGGCGGCGGACGTCAAGCACGCCCTCGTGTTCGCTTGTACGGTGGGGAAAGCGAACGGGGAAGTGGGGAAGAAGTCTAAGGCGGTAAAGAACGAGATCACGGCGTGTCGTGCGACGCCCGATGGCAAGCTCGTCTTGCAGACAGTGAGTACATTTTATCAACCCGATTTCAGTGCCGGAACGCCTCGTTGACCGTTCCGGGCAGCCTGACAAGGAGTACACCTACGAATTCGTAGACGTCGATGCTCTGCAACAGTGGAAACGAGACATTGAGGCGCTCGTCGTGTCTCCATAGCCTTGCGAGATAAGGCTAAGGGCTAAACGTGGCCCCGTTTTCTACTTGCGCTTGTATCGGTATACGGGAAAGGATGTACTACATGGATTCTTGGAAGCCGGAATGCAATTGTATTCATTGTTCATTCGAGGTCTCATGTGTCGTCGGTGTCCGCACATACCTTCGGAGCATGAGAAGGTGGGTTGTACCTACATGTCCGTTTACGGTCCTCACAACTACACTTCAAGTCGTCGAAGACGAAGGGCTATGGGTCACCCCGCATGTCGTCGATGTTTCCGCCACCAGCAACACTCAGCCAGACTGGCAACCTCTGATCGGCAGCATGTCATGCAATCACCGCGTCCTTGAGTGAATAAGATGCATAACGATCTTGTTGAAGCAAGTCGCCCACTACACCTTCGACAAATCCGTATCGATCGCCAGACATGATCAGGGGCAGCGTGCACTCCGTGCTCAAGGGACTCGTAAACCATATATTAGAATGACAGACCAGTAGGATATACATCTATCCCGCGAAGACTCATGACATGACCATTAGTAAAGACCAAGTCCTCTAAGCAGCCACGCTCCAAAGAGTGAAGCCATTTATGAAGGAGGGCTGTGTAACCCCCCGATCAGCTCCCAAACTCCTGACCACAGTAAGGAATAAAACTTACACAGGGGCGACGGAGGTGACCGGGCCAGGGTCGGTGGGGAGGGTGGGGAAGGGCGTGGAGGAGCAGGCCTGCTCGATGTCCTTGTTGCTGAGGCCGGCGGGGAAGTGCGCGTTGCTCGCGGGCGCGGGCGGCGTGGGGACGACCTCGGAGCAGTCGACGAGGTCGTTCACGTTGTGGCCGAGCACGGTCATCTTCCGGAACGCGGCCTTGAACGCGGACTGCATCTTCGCCTGGTTGTCTGTCGGGCGCGTTTGCGGTCAGCAAGCGGGATCGTGTGTTGCGAGGAAAGGGAAGGGAGGTACGCACTGACGAAGGACTGCCACTCGCAGGCGGTGCGCGAGTCGCGGGCGAGCTCGGCGTCGGACTGGAGGCGGAGCTCCCCTTGCAAGGGAGACTCGACCTCGCCCTGGTTGCCCCCCGTGCCGGGGAAGAGCGTGCCCTTGAGCTGGGTCTCGATGAAGAACTGGGTGTCGAACAGCTCAGGGGTAGAGTCGAACGGCGTGCCCGGGATCGTCGGGTCGACGTGGTCGGCAGCCGCAACCGAGTGCCTGGATGACAACGGGGTGTGTCAGCTTTCGGCGTACCCTTGGCGGGGTGGGGTATGTTGATGTGGGGAGACTCACGAAGCGAGGAGGGCGACGACCTCGGCCGCGGTGAAGCCTCCCGCGTCTTCGAAGCGGGCGAGAATGTCGTCCACGCTGTCGAACGGCTCGGGCACCGTCTTGTCAGGCGCAGGCTGGGTTGCATCCTTGCGGCCGACGAAGACGTCGAGGCGGGGCGCACCAGGGCAGTTGCTCACGCCGATCGCACCCGCGAACTGGATGCTATCAGACGGGTCACGTTAGCGGTGGGAACATCGGAATCGCGACAGGGAGCAACGTACAAGTCGGCAGTGGTGATGTTGTGGCGAGCGATGAAGGGCTTCTGCTCGTCGATGATCTCGTCGACACCGTTGTTCGCGTGGAAGTTGGTTTCGACGTCCTCGAAGAGAGCGATGGAGCCGTCCGCGCCTCCGCCGCCGAACACGCCCGTTGCGGCGATCTTGGGGGAGATGCCGATGGCGTCGTGGAACGTGAGACGGAGGGACTCGTGCACTTCCTCGCCGCACTTGCCGCCGTCGAAGAGGTTCTTCTGAATATCGTCAAGAACGGGGAAAAGCGCGCAGCAGGCAGCGTTCGAAGCGGTGTTGACACCGTCAGGGCAAGTGACCCGACGAGTGAGAGCACCTAAGAGGAATAGAAGGTCAGACTACAGTACGAACTGGAGGTATGGATGGCACATACCGTTAACCACCTGGAGAGCGGCAAGAACGGAAACAAAGGAAGCAAGAGTCTTGAAAGCCATTGTCCGATACAGGAGATGGCTCAGAAGAGAGGAAGAAGGAGAGAAGAGTGTTCTGAGGTGTCTGTCTGCTGTCCCTCTACCCCTCTTTATACCATCCTGTCCTCCCCATCCTACTTACATGTCTGTGCTGAATGCGCGCAGCGTCGTGCAGCGATCCTCAGCTGCGACCAATCAGGTCGCAGCCATTCGACAGCGTGAACAACGGTTACCGGCCTCTAGGGCGAACGACTCGCCCCGTGGGTTCGGTGCATCGCTCATCGAGCACCGGATGGCCAATGGGGCGGGATTACCCAGCCAGTGGTCCGATCGGCACCCAATCCATGGCTGTTCCTCCGACAGCGGCACGGCGGGCGCGCTGGGACCGACGGGGGTGCATGAGAAAGGAAACAAGGCGGTGGGTGGGTGACGCGTTCCAAGACCCGGGTCCGCATACGCGACCGACGCTGCGGACTGCGTTCTGTGCAGCGACGGCGCATCAGCTCGTACCACGGGGTGGAGCAGGAGACATACATTTTACCTAACAGGGCACGCCGGTTCTCATATGAAACGAGGACCCGTACCGCCCCGATTGTTGGGCGGCCCAGATCCATGGGAACCTTGTGAAGGTAGTGATCGGGCGTGAGAGCAAGATAGACTTCATACGGTATGCCGCCGCGCTTCGTCGCGCTCGGTGCAGCAGAATGTGTCAGGCACGTAGAGGTGAGTTGTGGGAAGACGGTCGGCGAGTAGTTACCCGCCCACAGAACCCGTGAGCGCGCCGGGTGAGGAGTGTTGCGCCCGACGCGCTGCCAAGATTCGGTGATGAGTCGATAGCTTCCGCTGTCAAAGGCAGGACAACGGGTGAAGATTGCTATGCAACATGTGTGAGATTTGTGTCATTGTCAGATGTGGAGAACTTGCCGGTGACTAGCCCACATACCGGTGAGCGTACGGGGTGCAGCAATGGTACTCGCCGGCCGTCCAACAGAGCTGCAGATACTCATGGACATGCATTCATTAACCACAAATAACGCTGCTTTCGATACTGCCAAGTTCGCCCCTTGTACTTCACCCGTTAGAATCGGAGCGGCACCGGTACCCGAGGCCGGCGTCAGGTTTCATACATCATTGCGCGCATTCACCCCATCCGCAGTCCACAGCGTGAGTAGACAGCGCTAGAAGTTTTGTGATACACGTTGGTCAAAGGATGCCGGCTTCCGGGCGCGGTAGTATACGTGATTGAGGGGGTACAGTTGTGTCAGCATACGAGCCATGAAAGTGAGTCAAGACCGCTCTAATTGAGCGGGGGCTGTTATAGAGGTAGTCGATGAGTGGAGCGGCAGTCGACCTGTACTGATGGCCGCTGTGCCACAACGGCCAAACAACGCCACCATGCCGACAACGAGCGCTTCAAGTACTACCAATGGCGAGTACGTCATCGTATTCATCTAAAGTTGTGCATTCGTCATTTGAGATTAATAAATAGCCCTACCTCTCACTTATAATATGTACGGGAGAGTCAGACGAGTGTTGCACAGCCAGGATAATTCAGGACGTCTTTCGAGCTCCCAGGCTGGACGATTCATGAAGTAGAACGGCTTAAGCGTACTCATACTGGCCAGCTGCGTCAGAACACATCGCAATCAGACTGCAAATGCGCTCACCTGCCCTTCCGCGGCGTGCTTCAATTTGGTGAGGTATTTGGCTGTCTTCTATCAGTTAGCAGTCCGATCCCTTGCACAGGCAGCTAGTCGTAGATATCCAACCGCGTAATTCAATACCTAGGTCCTGAAGATGTGTGATGCAAGATGTAGTAAGACGCGCCACCGATGTACCCAGGAGATTATTACTTGGTCCAATACTTCGAATTTGGGACCTACCGCTATCCTGCTTGAGCTGCGGTTCAAAATGGTAGTATGAAACTGACCATCATCCATGGTTTGCACAAACCTCTACGCTTGCATGTACTCCTCAAATGTCTAGTAACCCCCGTTGACCAGTGAAGAAGGGACTATGTAACAACTTATCATCACTGGACGGCGGAGGACCTGGGCTGGACACGGTCGGTGGACTGAAAGTCATGATTCACGGTGGCGGGATCAAGCGGCCACATAGCAAAATGCACTACGGATTCTGCGTCTTCGGACGGCCAAATCTGCAGTCGGAGGGTTGGAATCAAGCTCTGGCTATGCGCCTAGGTCTGATAATCTGACCGCCGAGAAGATCGGTGTAAAGACGCTGTGGGGCTCGAGGTGTCTCTCAGCCACCCGCCCCAAATACACTCAAATAACGCGTAACATGAGCGCGTCGTGGACGCGCTCGGCGTCTACGCGTCTTTCAGCTGCAGCACTGGAGACTGCGCTGCCGATCCTCCTTTTACTTCCTTCCGTTCCCTGGTCTCCATAGCTGGTGCGCTCTCCTCTGGCCGGATTGCAACAATGGCTCCCCAGAAGGCGAAAGAAGGGGCCGATAAGATGAAGCAGAAGAGTCTCATGTCATTCTTTGGGAAACCTGCCGCTAAGGACGACGGTGACGCCGCGAAGACCGCGCCGACGCCCAAGTCCAAGCCCAACAAGGTCTCTGCGACCCCGAAGGTGACTAAAACGTCCGCGAAGGAGAACGTGCGGAACCAGGACGCGTCCTCCCCGGCCATGAAGGAGGCACAAACGCCTCTGGCCAAGGGTAGCTCACAGTCGTCTGGGATCGTGAGCGCTACGTATACGCGCAGCTCGGAGGGAGGCAGCAGTGCGAGGGACACCCCGCCCACCAGTGATCCCATTGATGTAGACATGATCTCAGATGCGGAGGAGCGCGATGTAGCTCAGAGCAGCCCGTCAAAGCAGGTATGTGGCACGCTGTATGCACTCAATGTAAGAGGCTGAGTTCTACCCCAGCCTGCAAGCGCCAGGCCGAAGCGGAAAATGGTCGTAGAGGACTCCGACGATGATCTCCCGGAGGAGGAATCTGTTCCATACAAGCGCGCTTCGGGTAGATCGAAGAAGGCCCGAATGGCTGCCGTCTTCTCAGACGAAGAAGAGGCGGAAGAGGAAGAGGCGCCGAAGCTGAACTCGTTCGCGAAACGCCTGACGAAATACCAGAAGTCTCCGGCTAAGAGCAAATTGAGGGGTACGCATTACCTGTCCGTACACGTACATGTGCAATGTGCTGAAGGTTGCCATCCATTTGGACAGGACGAAAGGCTAATGATGATGACGACGACTTCATAGTTCCGGACGACGTCGATGAAGAAGAGGATGAGGACAATGGTCGTGCCTCCTCTCGCGCTTCATCTTCCTCTCGCCCGTCCTCACGCCTATCCGTATACTCGCGGTCTTCTGGCGCAACGGACCTTGAGTCTGATGAGGAGGCGCCGAAGGCCAAGAAAACTGCCGCCCGTCCGCCCCTGAAGAAGGAAGGCAGCTCTCGAGGAGCGGCCGGTTTCCTCACAGCCGCTGAGCAGCGCGCTCTGAAGCAGAAGGACGAGAAGAAGAGCACAGAGGATCCGTTCAGTTTCCTTGTCGACGTCCGTGACAAGGATGGCCTTCGTCCTGACCAGCCGGGTTACGACCCTCGCACGCTATTCATCCCGGCGAAGGCGTGGAAGGAGTTCACGCCGTTTGAGAAGCAGTTTTGGGAGATCAAGCAAAACCACTTTGATACTATCCTGTTCTTCCAGAAGGGAAAGTTCCTCGAGTTGTACGAAGAGGACGCACGCATTGGTCATCGCGAGTTCGACCTGAAGCTCACGCAGCGTGTGAAGATGAGCATGGTATGTAAACCCATTCTTGAATGCGTGATGGCGCCTTAGCTGGCTCCTTAGGTTGGCGTTCCAGAGATGTCATTCAACTTCTGGGCGGCGAAGTTCCTTGCGAAGGGTATGCACCTCCCATGCTACTGTATACCTCCACTGCTAACCTGGTGTAGGCTACAAGGTCGGACGTGTCGATCAGGCCGAGACCGCGCTTGGTGCAGAGATGCGTCTTGCTGCCGACAAGAAGAGCAAGAAAGCCCCCGCCGCGGACAAAGCCAAGGACAAGATTGTCCGGCGAGAGCTCAACAAGGTGTACACCAATGGCACGCTTGTCGACGAGGAGCTGCTCACGGACGAGCAAGCTGGACATTGCGTGGCTATTCGCGAGGAGGAAGCCCAGGAGAACAACAAGGACGGGAAGCAGACGTTCGGAATCTGCGTTCTTGACAGTGCGACGAGCGAGTTCAACCTGAGCGCGTTCGAGGACGATGTCTGCCGCACGAAGCTGGAGACCCTGATGCGTCAGCTTCGTCCGAAGGAGATTCTCTTCACCAAGGTGCGCATATACTCGATTGTCCTAGATCTCCAAACTGAGGCATCTTCACAACGTACGTAGGGCAACCTCTCGGTGTCGACTACTCGCCTGCTAAAGTCGATATTACCCGGAAACTGCCTGTGGACGAGTCTCCGTGATTGCGAGGGTTACAAGTATAACGACGCCATCAAAGAGCTCAAAAAGCTCTATCCCGCCGACGAAGACGACGACGAGATGGCAGACAACCCTCACGGCCTGACGAAGGCCGTTCCCGAACCGATCCGCAAGATGCTCCCTCACCGGAGCGCGATCGAAGCGCTTGGGTCGATGATCTGGTGTGTCCCCTTTTTTGTTGTTGGCTAGGCACGTAGCTAAGCAGAGGTTCTAGGTACTTGCATACGCTCAACATCGACAAGGACATCCTGAGCATGAAGAACTTCAACGTGTACGACCCCATGAAGCGAGGCCAGGGCCTCGTCCTGGACGGTCAGACGCTCGCGCATGTCGAGGTATATCAACACGTCTCCCTGACACGGGATGATGACCCTGATCTCGTATGTTCCCTTTGAGGTCCTACAAAACAGCGAGGGAACGGAAGAAGGGACTCTGCTGAAGCTGCTCGGACGGTGCATCACTCCTTCGGGTGCGTAGCCCCATGATTTCATGGAGACGTCTCCTGTTGACTCCCGAGATCTCAGGGAAGCGTCTCTTCCGCATTTGGCTATGCATGCCGCTTCGAGAGGTTGCGGACATCAACGCCAGGTACGTTGCTCTATCATGATTCCGTAGGGTATCACTCAACATGTACAGGTTGGACGCGGTGCAAGACCTGCTCAACCACCCGACTTTCGAGAACGACTTTACGTCGATCGCGAAGGGCCTGCCAGACCTCGAGCGCATTGTATCTCGTATACATGCGAAGAACTGCAAGGTCAAGGACTTCATCAAGGTCCTCACAGTAAGTCTCGATGCTAGACGCACCACCTCGACGGTCCATGACATCTACTTCTACAGGCGTTCAGGAACCTGAGCAAGGGCCTCGCCGCCTTGGCTGATACGGCTGACTCGTTCGATTCGAAGAGCATTCCCGGGTTGTTGAGGTCCGCGCCAGACCTTAGCCCGAACTTGAAGCATATCCAGGCCATGTTCAAGCCTCCAGCAGACGGTAGTTATCATCCTTGTTCCCCGCTCGAGAGGGATAGCTGACGAGATATTAATAGGGAGCGACGAGCTTGTTCCCGAGGATGGCAAGGACGAGATCTATGACGGTGTCATGCAGGAAATCGAAGAACTCGAGGAAGAACTCAAGAGCGAACTCAAGAAGCTCCGGAAGCAGACTGGGTACACAAATCTCCTGTTCTTGAATCTATCATGTATTAACTGTATTTCGCCTGCGTCAGCTTGGATCTCACCTACTGGCACAGTGCTCAGGGCACCAAGGTAATGCCATGCTCGAGGTAACGAGGCGCAGGGGCAGTACGCTGATGCAGCGCACTCAGGAAATCTACCTAGTGCAAGTCCAAGGGAAAGAGCGAGAGAAGGCACCGAAGAATTGGACTCTGAGTGGGTCCACAAAGGTATAGCGACTCTAAGGGGCTTCAATGTCCTATCGAGTGTGCTCACACTCCGTGCAGAACGCGAAACGCTACATTGTGCCTGCGTTGCAGTCCACGATCCGGAAGCTCAAGGAGGCTCGCGAGAACCGCAACACCGCGATCAAGGAGTTCAAGAATCGTCTCTACGCCGAGTTCGACCTCGATCGTAGCGTATGGTTGCGCGCTATCCGCGTGCTCTCCGAGCTCGACTGCCTGTTCAGCCTGGCCAAGGCGTCGAGTGCTCTCGGTGAACCCGCTTGTAGGCCTGAGCTAGTCGAGGGCGACGAGGCGTTCATCGAGTTCGAGGCTCTGCGGCATCCGGCGCTGTGCGCGAGCGGGTCGTTGAAGACTGACTTCATTCCCAATGATGTGAAGTTGGGCGGGGATGTGGGCAGGATAGCATTGCTGACCGGTATGTCAATGGCCTTTGTAGTGTGCCACCCCATTACTGACGCTTCGCGGTCCAGGTCCCAACATGGGGTAAGCTGGATATAGTGTCCTGTGCAGTGATCGGTTGCTGACTGCTGTGCTCCTCCCGTGTTTAGAGGAAAGTCAACGGTAAGCACAATGTCTCACTTTCCGTAACACGAAGCGATAGCTAATCCAGCATAGGCGATGCGCATGACGGCTGCTGGCATCGTGGGTGGACCCCCTTTCTTCAACTGAGATCAGTCCACTAACTTTCACGTAGATCATGGCGCAACTCGGCATGCTCGTACCCGCCCAGAAAGCTCGGTATGTATTATTCGACACCTCTAATGAGACGGTGGTTGACCTTGTGCCCGTAGCTTGTGTCCTGTGGACTCTATCCTGACTCGCATGGGTGCCTACGACAATATGTTTTCCAATGCGAGTACTTTCAAGGTCGAGCTCGACGAGTGGTATGTATGCGGTGACTTCGGACCGCCCCGCCCGTTGCTCATCTTTCCATAGCTGCAAGATCCTGCGCGATGCGACGCCGAAGTCGTTCGTCATCCTCGATGGTACGTTTCTGCCTGCGATGTGCCGACCAGTCCACTCATGAAAAATCATAGAACTTGGTCGTGGGACATCTACCTACGTGAGTAATCCCCCTCAGATATCAGTAGTCTCGTTGCTCACCCCGCTTAGGATGGTATGGCGATCGCGGGCGCGGTGCTACACGAACTGGCGACGCATACACTGTCGCTGTCATTCTTCGCAACCCACTACGGGTCGCTGACCGATGACTTCGCCTACCACCCTAACATCCGCAACATGCACATGAAAACGCTCGTAGACGATGAGAAGCGAGAGGTGAGCATCCCGCACCTTACCAACTCCGTCCATAGCTCACACCCGTCCATCAGCTCGTCTTCCTGTACAAGCTCGTCGAAGGCGTCGCCTCGTCCTCATTCGGAACTCACGTCGCCAACCTCGCCGGCGTCCCCATCGAGGTCGTCGAGCGCGCAGAGGTCGTCTCCCGAGACTTCGCCAAACACTTCAAGGAGAAGATCGAGGGGAAGAAGAACAAGGCCGCGGGCCGGCTGCCCCTCGTCGCCCAGGCCGACTTCGCGTACTTATACAAGCTGGCGACGGGCGTGATCGAGATGCCGGAGGACAAGGTCCGGCGGAGGGAGGTCCTCCGGGTGCTCAAGGGCGCTGTGAAGGGCTGCTTGCAGGAGTGCGCTTCCTGAGAGGCGGCGGCGGGCCCGTGCGGACTGCGTTGTGCTTGATATCTTGTCCCAGTTTCTTACTCTTCCTACTCATGTCCGGAATCGCTTTCGTATAGTTGCTCTGATATAATCGCTCTGTGTATAGGTTCCGTGATGTAATGTAGATCGTCATATATCCCGTCTGGGCCAAGTATAGTGCATGTCGTAGATGTCGAACCCAGGCCTAAGCAGATCCTGGGCGCCCACAGTGACAATGTAACATTCAGGCCTTGTGGACGAATTGCACCGGGCCTTCGGGGCCCTCGACGAGCCTCATCTCAGGCTTTACACCGTTCCACCACTCCTTGGCCGGGAGCAAGTGGCGGTCTTGTTGGCGCACCTGTCACACGAGCACAAGGCGGTCAGTACTAGGCCTACCACTCCAAGAGGGCAGCTGACCATAGGCACGCGGAGGAATGTGTCGTTCGCACAGCGGACGATGAGCGCCTTGCTGGGTGGGTAGAAGAGCGCGGTGCCTTCTACGGGGAGCTGGCTCCGGAGGTGTTCCGAGACGTCGCTCGCGACGGAGGGGTCGTGCAGTTGGAGGGTGCGTCCGGTCTTGAGCATCGTCGTCATGGGTTTCTAGCGGCGAGTTCATGTCAGTGCATTATGGTTCCAGGTATGGGGTGTGCGAGCTTACCTGGTGAGATATAGCGCGATGGCGGCGCTCGATGGCGTCCGCCGTCATAAGCTCGAAGTTGACGGTGGAGTCTTCCATGGTGATGAGCGGCGCACGGGGAGCATCCTTGCTGTCAGCTTGGGGCGTTCGGGTATCCTATGTAACAGAAGTCGGTAGTTGTAGCAGCAACCGGTCAGTTGGACTCACTTTGCCAGCGAGCATGTCCCGCAGGGTTGAGACGAGAAGTTGGCCGCCCATGACCGCTAATGAATCGCGGAGGGCTCCAAAGTGAGCACCGTCAGGAACGTCCTGGCATCACATTAAGCTCAGACGTCACCCGAGAACTGTACTGGCGGAGGGGGGAACCCACCATTCGTCGGCAGCCCCATATTGCGCCGGAGTCAATTCCTTTCTTGCGCTCAGTCATCTCTATGACACATACACCCGTTTCGCGTTCGCCGTTAATCAGCGCATGCTGTATTGGCGCTGCACCACGATATGCGGGGAGGAGGGACGGGTGGACGTTCACTCGGCGAGTGGGAAGGAAGCGGTTGAGTAAAGAGTTTGGCAGGATGCGCCCAAAGGACGCCGTGACGAGGAGGTGTTCAGAGGGCGGAGATAGCTCTACTTCTGTGGAGGTGTGTAATCCGAATGGGGGCGGGACCTAGACACAGTCAACTGGATCCTTGTCATTTCGGGCATTGTATTGAGTCTACCTGAAAGTTCTTGAACTCTGAGCGTTCGTGAGGTATTGTATGGATAGGTAACTTTGCATCTTCGGCAATTATTTTGAGTGGCGCTACGAAAAGATATCAGTTGGATGGTCCGACAAAGAGCTTACGTATAGGCGTTACATATTGACAACTTGGAGCCACGTCTACCGGTCTTCGTGTCTGGTTGAGTAACAACGTGAATGTCCTGCCAAACGTCTGGAATATTGTAAGATGTAAATTCATATTACATGATCTGCATGATAACACCTGCCTTTGGCGTCAAGAACTTGTTGCAAGACACCGCAAGAGAATTCGTCGCGCCCGAAAAAGAGGATCTTGAACGGTTCTGGCCGTGTTGAATAGGAGCGGCGGGATGCGTTCAACACAAGTGTTGTCTTGCATCGTCGAGAGACAAGTTTGACGACATAACTCGCACGCATTGTCTGTCGACTCCCACCCGTGAACGGCAGGCCTGGCGTGCTGGATGATCGTTCCTGTTGAGCCGCTGCCCGTTTTGGATCTGCACCAGGGAGGCACGCGCGCCTAATTAGGGTTGTCTGGGCGCTTGTCGGAGGGCGCTGTTTCCCAGAAACACATGATATTGGTCCCGGTGAACAGTCATCCAACCGGACTCTCGCACAGTATGCCATCCGGGGTAGGCCTTCTTCAAAACGCGGGGTAGCAGCCTCTCCCATACCCGCCTCACCACCCCAACTTCGTCTCTCTTCACTCTACTTGTGCAACCAATCAACATGCCTCTCGAGACGAAGCTGACGAGACTACTTGGGATTCGGGTGTGAGTGTAGGACCTCTGGCGGGTTACCGTGCATGCCATTCACATGTTGGTTCAGTCCGGTCGTTCAGGGTGGAATGCAATGGTGAGTGAATGCCATGATGCATGTACGTAGCATGACTCAAGATAAGTGTTATACAGGGTCGGTGTACCGCGGCTTGCTGCGGCGGTATCCAACGCTGGCGGACTGGGTACGTCTCTCCGGCCCGAATGCACGTATGAGAACTCGTCCGACCATCTTCCTGGCTCAGGTATCCTCACCGCCCTCACGCAACCGTCGCCGGAAGCCTTGCGGCAGGCTATCCGTGAGACGTACAAGTTGACGAAGTACCCCTTCGGGGTCAACATTACCCTTCTCCCGAGTATCAACCCTCCGGATTACGAGGGTTATGCCCGGGCCGCAGTCGAGGAGGGCATCAAGATTTTCGAGACCGCGGGCAACAACCGTACGCACACTGCCTCTTGACGGGAGAGGAGACTGCGCTGACCTCATGGAAGCCGGCCCTCTGATCAAGTTCTTCAAGTCGCACGGGTGCATTGTCATCCATAAATGCACGACAATCAGACATGCGAAGGTACGTCATTAGTCGTGCACGAGCAGTCGAGAACACCACCGGCTCATAGTGCACCTCGCAGTCCGCCGAGCGGCTTGGCGTAGACTGTCTCAGCATCGACGGATTCGAGTGTATGACTCCCTCGTTCTGCATGTAGCGTCCTTCGACTGATTGCTGGACAGGCGCCGGACATCCCGGTGAGGAGGACATCGGCGGCATAGTCTTGGTAACGCACCTCGCTGTCTCATCATTCTCTGTGTGTGTTGATCATGAGCGTTGTCATCAGCTCGCGCGGGCGGCGCAGGAGCTCAAGGTTCCCTACATCGCCTCCGGCGGAATTGGAGACGGGCGCGGGTTGGCTGCTGCGCTTGCATTGGGCGCGTGTGTACGTCCGGTTCTTCCGTGTCGGTTTCATTTAGACATATGTCGCTGACAATGGGACGTGGGATGTAGGGCGTTAACATGGGTATGTCTTCTCCCTCCGGTCCGGACTCCCAGCATACTGACTGCGCCACGCAGGCACGCGGTTCATGTGCACTGTCGAAAGGTCTGTCATCCGCGTCTCCGCCCGTGAGGGCACCACACGCCTCACCACGACGCTGACCTGCGCTTGTCTCTGCCACAGCCCGATCCACCAGAAGATCAAGGACACGATCATCGGCGCGAACGAGAGCGACACGGTGCACATCTTCCGCACGCTCCGGAACACGTCGCGCGTGTACAAGAACGGCGTCGCGCAGCAGGTCGTCGCGCTCGAGCGCCGCCCGGGCGGCGCCAAGTTCGAGGACGTGCGCGAGCTCGTCTCCGGCCAGCGCGGCCGGCTCGTGTACGAGACCGGCGACCCCGAGTACGGGATCTGGACGGCCGGGCTCGTGATTGGGCTCATCAAGGACTCGCCGACGTGCGAGGAACTTGTGCGGAGGCTTGAGCGGGAGGCGGAGGAGGTTATTGATGGGCTTCAGAAGCTCAAGGTTTCGAGTACGGGCGAGAAGGCGAAGTTGTAGACTCAGTACGGGATCTGGATGGGTTTAGGGAATGCGGTCCGACCAATTGGATTTGTCAAACTTGCTGGCTACAGTTCATGTTCTCGACGGTCTCGATGCAAACAGAAGAAGCTAAGCGCGGTTCAACGTGTGATTGACACCGTTCCTCGAGTGCAGGATTAACGTTCATACGAAGCCCCAGGGCTTCTGTGCCTGCCCTCTTAGCGTTAGCCCTCCATATGTGCCTCTCATGCAAAGCTCTAAGACGTCTCAGAGCTTCCACTAAGTGTATGTACGTACATGTGGCCGGAGTGTGGCGATAGGCGTTGGTGCTAGTGGGTTGGGCATCCTCTACGGAGCCACTTGACCTGGGCTTCCCAGAACGAGCGGACAATGGCATTTTACATACGTCGTGGAGCCGGCGCGGATACATGCCACCAACGCCATATGCGCGCATATCCTAAACATCAGGATACGGCGTGTTTGGACGCGGACGCCATCTGACGTTTGCATCCGATGCTTGGGCTGTTCAGCTTATACGGATGTGGCTCGCATGGCGGGAGGCGTGGTCGCCTTGCAGTACTCGCGCATCCACTGATCTCAATCTAACATTTCTGCAATTGTCGTGCTACGGGATCGTGATAGAATGTGTTCATTGTGCGACGATTGGGGAAGCGAGCAAGATGCGGATGCGGATGAAGGGGTATGGTTTGTGGGGTGCAGGAATGCAAGAATGCAAGGATGCGGAGTGCGCGGAAGCAAAGCAAAGCAAGAACGCTACAGCACGAGACGGATGTATGAGGACAATACTACACTACGGATACAGCCTGAAACCAGAAACCCAGACCCGGACCCGAACACATTCCCGACCCAAATCGCGGGGAGGAGGGGAAAGGCCGGTATTCGGTAAGCGTGTGAATATCAACGACGGGAGAACGGAAGGAGGTGGGTAGGAGGAAGCGCGCGGTGCTTCGGCAGAGCGAGCGAACTCGTGCTGCTGCTGGAGGGGAGAGTGGTGCGAGCGGCGATGGTTATACAAGACGGGTGAGAGACGGTGTATGGAGACAGGTGGAGAGAATAAGTATACAAATGGAGCCGTGAGCGTCCGGCGATTCGTGGAGGTTCATTGTTCGTGTGTCTACTGGGGAGCGTCCGATGCGACGGGCCGGAAGGAGATGGAGCTGGAGAAAGAGAGATAGGTCACTGGCTGAACGGGCGGGAAGGAAGGTGGGTAGGTGCTCACTCCTCGTTCTCCGGGTTGGTGGTGGATGTCCTCGGGAGGATGCGGTAAGGGTACACCGGGGCGGGAATCATCTCGCGGACCTGCGGGAGGCGAAAGAGGTCTGCGCTCTTGCCGTAGATGATTTGCGGCTGGCTGAACTCGAAGCCGAGGGAGTGGATGTGCTGCAGCTGCTTCTGGTCGGCCTCGTCGAGCGCGGACACGTCCGGAGGCATGATGAGCATGATCTCCGCCTTCTCGTACGAGTCGGTCATGACGACCCGGTGAGTGGAGGGGTGGAAGTAGGGGTGGAAGCGTTGGAGCCGCTTGAGGGCCTCGGGAGTGTACGCGAAGCGGCCCCGGGCGGGGAACTTGGTAGAGCGGCGGCGGGTCCTGCGAGGGCTGGAGGTGGAGGAATAGGTGGTGTACGAAGACTGTGAGGAGTCCGAGGATTGCGAAGAGTCCGAGGACTGCGAAGAGTCGGAGGACTCGGAGGAGATTGAGCTGACGCGGGGACGGCCCCAGCTCCCGTTGGGTTGCAAAGAAATGGGAGACTGTGAGGAAAGGTCAGACCCGACGTCTACCTCAAGTGATAGTGAGCCATACCAGACGGTCATTAGCGTAGTTGTTGACATTAGAGGCATTAGTCTTGGGAGTTGCTGCCGGAGTGCGGTCCATGCTTGAGTTGTTGAGACTGAGGAGACCAAGAGAGGCGAGGGGCGGCAAGACGGGACGGTCGGCGGAAGACTTGGGGGGCATGGCAGGGGGCGAGAGACGAGACATGTTATATGTGTCGCGTGGGTAGAGTAACGTGACGAGAAGGGCAGTGGTGCAGGAGACGATGCGCGAGAAGGGATATATGAATGTGAGAAAAAAGTATGGGTCCACCAGGGTACCAATGAGAGAGGCCTGCCTTTTTCTAGGGTATAGGAGGTATAGGAGGAGAGAAATGCAAGAAAGGAAGGCGGTGCGGGGGCGGGGTGGCACCAAGGCCCGATTGACCGACCTTTATAGCAGGCGGCGCTAGCTCGCTGGATACCCCGACATTGTCGTCGGGCACGCGAGGGTGAATGGGTCGTGGCTCGCGAAGTCCCCCGCGCTCACTTTCCTTTGTCTGCACCGAGGCGGGCGGTCAGAAGCGGATCCGAGTGAACAATTGACCATACTCACCGTCGCTAGAGTGTGTTTGCCGATGTTTGGTATCGGTAGCCCAGATTGCCTGGCTAAGGAAAGTGGCTATTGTGTCTTTCTCACTTCTACGTTACCATGGTCAGGCATACATTGCATCGCATGACAGTCGGTGTGATTTCGACGAACAAGTACGTGTTGTCGAAGAGAGAAACATGAGGGCGGCGAGTCGGGAGCGGCGCAGAACGTCGGCATGGGCGCTCCCGACAAACTCCCACGCTTCTTCCTGCAGGCTAAGCGGGCGCCTATTATGCGCGTAACGAAAGCCTTTTGTCCTCTCCGCTCGCATTCATGGCCGAATCAACACCCAAAATCCAGATCGTGCGTGCCCAATTGTCTGCAGCCAGCGTCAGCGAGCTCACAGAGATACTGAATGCTACTCGAATCGACAGCTGAAAGGTGCAGAGCCTGACTTGTCCGCTGCGACCTTCCAGATTCACGATGAGTCCCATACGATCGGAAACGCTCTGCGGTGGATGCTCATGAAAAAGTGCGTCATCATCTTCTTCTCTCAACGCCCGTTGTATTAACTGTGCGGTTCTATTTCTACAGCCCGAAGGTGGAGTTCTGCGGTTACAGGCAAGTACACGCTCCCATCCTCCGCACATTGCCTCCCCCTCCGAGAAGTATCTCATTGGCAAACCTTTGTTCGGCCGGTCTCCCCTTCGTGCCTGATGTACATGCGCGACGGACTTTAGTTCTCCCTTTCCCGTTCTTTTGTTCAGTTGCCGAGGTGTACCTCTAGTCCCGGTCAATTGTTCAACCTCAGCGTCGATGCAATGTCCTCTCGTATGCTGACTGTACCTCTCCACTCGACCTGCGTGCTTACCCTTGGTTGCCGGTCGTATACGCTAACGCACTCCCCAGCGTGCCCCACCCCTCAGAAAATCACATCAATATGCGAATTCAGATGTACGGTGCGTACCTCGTTGCCGTGTAGCTCCATACATTGGTCTGACGAGTTGTCTGCAGACGGCTTGTCGTCTTTGACTGCGTTAATCCAAGCTCTAAAAGACCTCGACGATCTCTGCGTAACGATCGACGAGGAGTACAAGAAAAGCCTGGAAGGCAACCAGTTCGAGCGCTGGGACGAGAAGAGCTGAGTGGTGCGCACGCTGTGGATCTCGTTTTGTACGCTTTCGTTGCTGTATCATTATGTTGTTCTAGCTACTTGTTTTATGGGCGTACAGTTATATTCAGCACATTGCCGCGGGTCACTAAGTGGGTGTGTGCGACCGTTTTGGAGGCCTACACCACGGCATATACTAGCAATCTAGCAGGTCGACACCGTGCTTTCGCAACATGAGGGACGTCATTGACACCGAGGTACGTCATACTACTACCGTAGTATCAAGCCCGCGAACTATCATAATGCATTGACAGCATGCTCGGCCATATGAACGACTCTAGATGAACTTCGCGGGGCCAAGCCTTGCCATTCTTGTTTAAAGGTAGGTTGAGTTTCCATCAGCAATCAACAAGTAACAGGGCTGTGAGATCTGCCAACGTCATCCTTGAACGAACCTGCAACTGGTGCTATAACCCCTTCAATGAGAGACTGAGAATTGCGACGAGGAGTTCCGGGCGAAGTTCGCGCGATATCACGCCGCAGACGTCTCATATCTCCCTCGGAGTCCAACCGGTCCGAGTCCTAGCAGGTCACCAATCCTCCGTAGGCATTCCACACCTTCGCCAGCATTCGGCGCATACGTGCTTCTCCACTTATTCCTCACCTTCCATCAATCTGTCATGCAAGGCGCAATGAACGTGTGCGTAGTGCAAGTGGCGATCCGTATCAGCACCCGTCAGGCTGTCACCGTCGCCGCCGCCATCCGCACGCGCATTCCGTCCGTGATCCTAGACCACCTCGAGCACTAAGTTGACAGCCCCCAGGTGCTCCTGCCCGTTGCCGATGTCAGCGCACCACGTCGAGCCGTCAGACTCGGTGGGCTTCGAGCCCTTCTCTCCACCGCGGCGCATGTGCAGGGGTGCCATCGTGCGTCCGCCGAGGCGGTTCGTGCGCATGTGCGATCGTCACAGGACGATCCTCTGGGCGGCTCGAGGCGTCGGGCCCACGGCAGAGCATATGCTCGTTCGTGGGCCCTGGTGCGTATAAAAGCTGGCAGACTTGATCTGCAGAGGGCGTGAGCGACGAACCCTTCTTTGGCGTACGTCGACACACATCCTCTGCCGCTTGCGATCATGAAGCTCTCTACTGCTGCTCTGTTCACCCTCGCGGCCGCGGTGGCCTCCATCGCGTCCCCGACGCCGCAGAAGCGCGCCAACCCGAAGGGGATCGACATCTCGCACTACCAGCCCTCGGTGAACTTCAACACCGCCAAGGCGAACGGCATCTCGTTCGTGTACATCAAGGCGACTGAGGGCACCAGTGGGTATCGCTTGTGTTCGGCTGACGGGTGAGGGCTCATTGTCGTTTGCTAGCGTACACGGACCCGTCGTTCTCGACCCACTACACGGGCGCGACCAACGCGGGCCTCATCCGCGGCGGGTACCACTTTGCACACCCCGACAAGTCGTCCGGCGCCACCCAGGCCAAGTTCTTCCTCGCTCACGGAGGTCAGTCCTTGTGCCACTCCTCTTCACCGTCGTAGCTGGCCTCTCACGCAGCTACTCCGATACTTCATAGGCGGGTGGTCGAAGGATGGTATCACCCTTCCGGGTGCTCTCGACATTGAATGTAGGCATCCCGTCGATGAGGAGTTGGATTCTGTCTGATAGAATTCGTCTACCAGACAACCCAAGCGGCACTACGTGCTACGGCCTGAGCGCGTCCGCAATGGTCTCCTGGATCAAGGACTTCTCCAACACCTACCACTCCTCCACCGGCGTGTACGTCTCCTCCCCTCCTTCTCCCATCTCTCATCCATGACAGCTCTGCTCACCTGTTGCCGCGTTCGATCCCGTAGCTACCCCGGTCAGTACCAACGCCGCCTGTCAACTCTATATCACCCCAGAAGCAGACGGGACTGACGCTATGATGGCTCGGGGACAGTGATCTACACGACGACGGACTGGTGGAAGACGTGCACGGGGAACAGCGCGGCGTTCGCGTCGACGAACCCGCTCTGGATCGCGCGCTACGCGTCGAGCATCGGCGCCCTCCCCGCGGGCTGGTCGTACGTCCCTTCACTCACCTGGAGATGTGACGGGCGCGCAGAGAATCTGACGGTGTGTGTGGCGTAGGTATACGACGTTCTGGCAGTACGCCGACTCGGGCCCGAACCCGGGCGACCAGGACGAGTTCAACGGCTCCCTCCAGGGCCTCAAGAAGTGGGTGTTGTTCGTCTTGTGGGTGTATGTGCCGCGTGCTAACGTTTTTTTGCCACTGTCAAGTCTTGCTCTCGGGTGAAGGCTGCAACGACGTGGATTTTGGTAGCGGTGTACGAAACGGTGCGAAGCGTATGGGAACCAAGGTCCAAATATCAGAATTGTGTACAACCTATTGGCTTACTTCATGTTGGACCGTATTATGCAATTGATCTAAGACGGAATCCAGCAGGAGTTAGATGCGGTCAAGGCGCATTGCATCGAGCATTTGTAGGTCGCATTACAGTCTGTCACGGGTCAGTCGATGTAACGATACATTGCATTGCTCTTGGGTACCGTGTACAGCGTAGGGATACAATCGTGTATGCGAGTTTGGTATGCGAATCGACCGTATTACACAACTTCGTCGACCTTGGACCTATGGATACAGAAGCCCTGTATAATCACACAGCAACGGTTAGCAGTGTCGTCGACAGTGGGCCAGGGGGTACCACTTACAGGCACGACCCATTCCTTGCAGGAGCAGCACACGCCCGCCCAGTCGTAGTTGCCCAGCTTCGCGCCGCACTTCTTGTTCGGACATGTGATCTTGCCCGCCATGTTGCCCTGTTCTAGGAACGGCTCCATCCACTTCATCTGTCATCCGAGATAGTAAGCTCCACGTTCCACTCCTCATTCAAAGGGGTCGCGAAGTCAACGAATTCAGGGAAAGAGCGTTACTCACCGGCTCGACGAAGTACCCGGAGCATTTGGGGTTGATGAGGATGGGCGGGCTGACGGGCGCAAAGTAGTTCGAGCTCTTGGCGTTCGTCAGCCCGGGGCTCTGCGGTGCGGAGCGCGTGGGGGATGGTCCGCCCGAGGTGGGCGTCATAGTGAGGCCTGCTGGTGCGCGAAGAGCCGCGAGCTTGGGATGGGAGGAGAGTTGGGCGGCGAGGTCGGAGGGATGGACGAAGGAACTTGGCACGGAGAGCGGAGGGCGTTGGGAGGGTAGGGGCGTGACTTTGTCTGCCTTTTCGTCTGCGGGTTGGGCGGGGGCCTGCGTGGGGTTCTCGCTGTCGGAGTCGCCGTCCTCGGATTTTGGGGGTTCATCGCCGGAGCTGTCCTCGTCGATTGCTGATTCTGAGAGCGAGTCCGATGCTTCTTGTCCAAGTTGAGCAGAGGCACTATCTAGGGCCAGGAGCGAACTCTTCAGTGGTCTGTTTTCGTTGATGGAGCCTAGGCGCGAGCGTGGAAGCATGTCGTGCATAGACGGTCTCCGCGAGGTGTTCCCGACGGGCGACATGGGCGATATCACACTAGGTTTTGATCCCGAAGACGACGCCCGTCTTGCGGTGGGTACTCCGGAGGCGAGGGGACTCAGTGGCTTGGTGTCGTTCATTGAGGGTCTTCTTGAGGATGCGGCAGAAAGCACTGCTGGTGTTGGTGGGCCGAGTTGCCCGTGATCCAGCATATGTTCGCGGGTCGCCAATTCTTGTCTGCTATATGTCAGTGCATGTTGCGTGCGGCCGCAGCATGGTTATGCACACCTGCACATCTTGCAACGGATTCGGCGTCGAGCGGTTGGGACTGGGGTATCGGATGGTGTATATGGGAACTTCGCAAACATTTCCGTTTCGACCTCCCCATCCCCGTCTATTGAAGAGGAAAATCAACTTCTGCCTATCAAACGATTGCCCAGACTCACTCATGACCTCATTCACTACTCGCTCTAAGTAGAACATGCGCGTCTCCTTGTTGTGCTTGGAAACCTTGAACGAGGCCTTGTAGAAAATCTCGAGCTGGCGCATGAAGCCGTCATTTGGCCTGTGAGGCTATCAGATCAGAGCGCCGCGAATGCGTGAGGGGCAGATACACATACTGCACATCGGGCCGAACTTTGCGGATTGCGTCCAGGGCTCCCTCCGGGTCAAGTCCCTGAGACACCATGAGGTACGCGGCGACGATGGACACACTTCGGCCTGTGGCATGCCCACTGAGACGCTTCCTCCTGAGACCACGCAGAGATGACACTCACTCATTCCAGCCTGACAGTGCACCAACACGCCATGGCCATTGTCGAGCTCCGCTTGTATGAACGTTATAGCAGGCACGAAGTGCTGCAGGATGTCGGAGGTGTTCGTATCGTCTATATTGATTTGGTGCCGGATGAAAGTCTAGCTCGTCAGGCGTCCGGCGCATGCTCAATTGTCGACTGGCGTTGGAACGTACCTCGCTAATCGAGACACGCCCGCGCATGGCGGTGAGCACGCTTCGGATGTTGTGTGCCTTGAGCCTTTCGGTGTCCAGTGCGCTCGGCAGATCGCCGACCCAGAGATTGGGTACTACTTCGTCCATCGACATCTCGGATTCGCGGGGAAGCTAGGAGCAGGCGCAAGTGAAGAGAGCTCGATTCGTTATAGGGAACAGTGCCGATGACGCCGAGAGCAGGATGTTTGCAGAGGTTGAGTAGAAAAGCGGAGATGGTGGGGGGAAGAACAACTCCGCCGCAGTATAATAAAGTATGACTACGATCGGCGCTTGTGGCGTATGTGTACTCGGACTTCATCCTCCTTTCCGCCACCAACCAGGTCATGAACGGTACGACCAGCGAGATGAGAGAGGAACCTATTGTACGCCAGTGCTGGTCCTGGACTGACCGAATAGCACGTTGTACTGATACGAGAGGCGCGCCAGGCCGGACGGCAACCTCAACGGCCACCAATCTCGCCTGCGCTACTGCGAGGCGGTCGCGAGCTGACGGCCTACTTCGAGAAACGACTGGCCAGCTTCAGAGCAGAATACGAAGAGAGGATCCGGACGTTGACGCAGGAGCGCGACGCGGCGCTCGCTTCGCGAGCTAGCAATACCCCAGGTCCGGTAGACAATGCGCTACTGTATCATGAAATAGAGAATCTGCGCCAGGAGAACGAGAACTTCAAAAACGAACGCGCTCGTTGGGAGCGGGCCGAGATCCAACATGCCAACGAACGCTTGACCTGGGAGAACGAAATACGGAGACTACGAGTGGAGAACCGAGAGGCAGCTCAGGCACGCGAGGAACTGTTGAAGGCGCAGGAAGCGTGGCAGCAGGAGCGTGCGGCTCTACAGCAGCAGTATGAGACCCTCCGAAGGGAGAGCGATGCGAAGTTGCAAGAAGTCATCGCCTCGAAGGACGCGATCATCCAGGAGCTGGAGGCGCGGGCGAAGTGGCTGGAGTCTGCACAAGCCGGGCAGTCTGTGGAACAGCCCACAGTCCGCGACTCAGATGTGGGCATTTCCATATCTGCTATCACTGCTTCGTACTAATGCTGACGTTGCGCAAGCCCAGCAAAACAAGTTCGATGCGCTAGACATCTTTCAGTCGCCGCCACAGCCCGAGTCGACGTACCACCCATCGTCCAGCACCACCATGGGGACGATCTCGTCGATCAACTCGCCTACCTCTGACAATGTGGCTATGCAGGTACGTACTCCTTCGCCGCTCGAGCTGTCGTTCGACCCGGGGCTTGACTGGCTTTTCGCGCCGCCCATGGACGCTCAGGTCGACGAACCCTCTCGACCGTCACCGCCGAAGTCGCCCACGGTGACGCTGCGCGGAGGCCATTCGCCGACGGGGACCATGCACGATGGCCGGTCGCCTTCGCCTTCCGTTGCGAGGTCACCTACGATGTTCTCCGTTTCGTCGGACCCGCGACCGCCGGTGGATCGGCCAGAGCCCACGCGTCTTGTCATTCGCGTGCCGCCTCCAAGTGACCCGGTGCGCAAGCCCCTCAAGTCACCTGTGTCTCCCGTGACGGAGGAAGAAAGGAAGACGATCGTACAAATACCTCCAATGCAAGGCTCGTCGGATGGAGGCTCTCCGTCCAAGACGTCTACTACCTCCGTGTCTTCTCCAGGATCATCTTCAAGCTGACTGGTATGTCAAGTAGTTATGTTGTTGTCACGCCACTGACGGCTATAGCATTCTGTAGAGCATGTTATATTCTATCGTCATTATGCTGTACCTCGTTGTGCTATATTCGTAGTGTTCCCTCCGTACTATCCTGCTTTGTGCCACTCAACCACCGTACAGCCTCGTGTATTTGCAAGTAGCTTCATACTTATGATTACGCCTCTTATCAGGCGGATGATCGGATCCACGTTCCGAACTAATCAGCACGAATAGCATAGGATTTGTTTGGAACGGAGGCCGTTGCCAAACAACCGTCCAAACCAGGCACGGGCGCCTCTGAACGTCAATGATGTCGTGCCCGACTTGTGCCAGTCCTCGTTACTGCGCCGGCTGCGAACAACCTCTCGTCACTATCTTCTGGGCTGAATTTTCTGCTTTGCGAATACGTCGTACATACTTCCTGCTGGAGACTTGCTGAACGCTCCTATCACTGCCGGCAATGTACGCGCATGGCAGCCGCTCCCACATCCCTCAGCCACCACACAGCGCGGGAACACCCTACAAGGGTCTCCGGGCGGCGATAGACCCCAACCAAATACCCTCGCCTATTGACACGATTGAGGCGGACAGAGAGAAATGGGAGGATCAACCGTACATGACGCTGCCAGGGAAGCATCCGCCTCTCTCAACCACGGATTTCATAGCGATAGACCAAGGTGCGTTCTCGACTACCTCGGGCGCTCTTCGAGTATACATGACGGTTTCTCTAGGAAACTCGTCGCCCAGATATGTCCGTATGTCAACGTGGAACGTCCCAAGCACATCGCGCCTTGCGTCGGAATGCGAAATACCCATCGCTGCCATCATACAGCCGTTCGCAGACCAAGACCCGCGGGAAGAGCCAATACCCCTCGTCGAGACTGGCCCTTCTGGTCCCCCTCGGTGCGCCTCCTGCAGAGCGTATATCAACCCTTGGTGTACGTGGGTAGCGGGTGGAGCTAGGTGGAAGTGCAATCTCTGCAGTCATGAGACGGAAGGTGTGCGATGTCCCGCTCTACTTCTCCCCGCCTGTAGCCCTCCTGACTCGTTGTGTCTCGCGTAGTTGCGTCGGAATACTTTTGCAACCTAGACGCGAACCTGTTGCGACTAGACCACCTACAGCGTCCTGAGCTGAACAAGGGTACCGTCGACTTCGCTGTCTCCGAGGAGTACTGGGCACCTCACCCGCCGCCCCACATCCGACCCCTGTACTACTCCGTCGTCCCCCCGCCCACAAATGGCGTACGGAAACCTCAGCCTATGGACTACGTCTTTGCGTTCGATGTCTCACAAGAAGCCGTGCGCTCTGGATTCTTGAAGACGGCTTGTGCAGTGCTTTTGGATGCTCTCTTCGGCGACGGCGAGTCAATACCCCCGTGCTTCCCGCAAACCAGTCGGATTGCCATATTGGCGTTTGACCGGACGTTGCAGTTCTACAACCTATCCGTAGGCTTATGCTCCGCTCCTTCTCACGGTCATATCTGTAACACCTCTGCCCTAGTCAGAAATAGTTGGCCAGCCACCGATGCTTGTGGTCCCGGATGTGGACGACGTCTTTTTGCCGTCTACGAGCGGGCTGTTTGTGAACATCGAAGAATCCAAGTGAGTTGACGTGGAGGTGTTTAGCGGACACGCCGGTGATGTTTGCTCAGGAACGCTGTTATAGACCTCTTGACGACTCTGCCCATGCGACATGAGCAGACGTTCGAAACCGAAGCCGCTCTGGGCTCGGCGCTTGCTGCCAGTCTCGCTGCGTTGGTAAGTCTGGTTGGAAGATAATGCTCCTGGAGGCTCACCCGACCCTCCTAAGGCAGGACGAGGAGGTCAAGTCGTGACGTTTGCAGCCACGCTACCTACTATCGGTATCGGTGCGCTGCAACCTCTAGTTGACGAGGCGGCCCTCTATGGCACGGACAAGGAGAAGACCTTGTTCGCCCCGCGAGAGGAAACGTGGAAAGATATTGGCGAACAATGCGCCTCGGAGGGCGTCGGCGTCAGTATGTTCCTCGGCATGGGTCGGCCGATCGATGTCGGGACGATTGGTACGTCGCTATCAGTCACGGTGCGGTGACCGCTAAGTTTGACGTCCTATCATTGCGCACAGGTGTAGTCTCCACAATCAGTGGTGGTGAACTATACTTCCACCCAAAGTTC
Organism: Trametes polyzona; assembly: GCA_022606195.1. Taxonomy (NCBI): domain Eukaryota; kingdom Fungi; phylum Basidiomycota; class Agaricomycetes; order Polyporales; family Polyporaceae; genus Trametes; species Trametes polyzona. The sequence continues at coordinate 318,007 of JABYQF010000011.1, read as the reverse complement.
GACCCAGTCAAAGATGGGATAGCGTTCTCGTCGCAGCTCAAGCGGATCGTCTCGCGGGCAACGGCGTATTCGTGCTCGATGCGGATACGAACGTCCAACGGTACGTTCCACTGTTTACCCTTTTGCCCTCACTATCTAAGATGATTCGCAGGTCTGAGGGTCGCAACGCAGCTCGGCAACTTCTACGAAAGCCCCGCGGCAGACCTGGAGTTCGGCACGATGGACGCGGACAAGACGATCTCCGTCGCATTGGAGCACACGCGGACGCTCGACGACAGGCAATACGCTTTCATCCAGGCCGCGATGCTGTACACCACTGTTACCGGCGAGCGTCGCGTGCGCACATTCAACGTCGCGTTGCGGGTGGTGACGCTCGCCGGGAACGTGTTCCAGTATGCGGACATGGACGCGACTGTGACACACATGTTGAAGACAGGTATGGCTTTGGCGGTACTTCTGTGCAGTGTACTGAGAGGATTCCGATATGCTCTAAGCTGTGTCAAAGATGCCTTCTGAGAAGATCTCGCATATCCATGAGGATTTGACGGAGAAGTGCGCGCTCATCCTGTATGCGTACAGGAAGTTCTGTGCAGCATCCGCCGCGCCAACGCAGGTAAGAGGCTCGTTTCTGTATTTGTGCCGAGCGCTCACCCCGCCTAGTTGATTCTTCCCGAAGCTTTCCGGACACTGCCATTGTACATTCTGTCCATGATGAAAACAAAGCCTCTGAAAGGTATGTATCATATCTGTGTATGCTCTCGGTGCCCGGCTGAACGTATGCATCCAGGACGGAACGTGACGGCCGACGTGCGCAACTACCACGCGCACAAGATGATGGCCATGAGCGCGCGGAGGACGATGTTCCACCTCTACCCTCGTATGCTCGCCGTCCACGACCTGAACGACGAGATCGCTCTGCCGGACGCGAACGGGAAGATCGACATGCCGTCGCTCATGCGCGACAGCCATCTGTTCATGGAGTCGCATGGGGTGTACCTCATTGGTAGGCTTTCGCATGGAATGTGTCCGGCGTCGTTTATTGACGAGTGAAGATAGACAATGAGGACTTGACGGTCCTGTGGATCGGGTCGAGCGTCTCCCCGCAAGTGCTCAAGGATCTGCTCGACGTCGACGACATCATGCAGGTCGACCCGCACATCGTAAGCCTCCTCATTCCTCCCCACGATCTGGACGCTGATCCCTTCAATTCGTCCTGGCAGCTGCAGCTCCCGGCCCTGCCGACGCGCCTGTCGACGCAAGTGCGCAACATCCTGGCGCACCGCTTCGCGCAGCGCGGGTACGTGCCCAAGTTCACGCTCGCGCGCCAGAACATGGACGGCGCGGAGATCGAGTTCAGCGACATGCTCGTCGAGGACCAGAACAACGCGGCGATGTCGTACCTCGACTGTGAGTGTTGCTGCGCGTTTGGATGTGAGAGAGTACTGACGATGGGGTGGCTGCTGTGTTAGATCTGTGCTTGGTGCATAAGCAGATTCATACGGCGGTGAGTGCTGTGTTCGTAAGAAGTGATAGTGGGATGTGAGAGCTCATGTTTTGCATATAGCTGACGACTGGCGCGTCGATATCGTCCGGCCACGGGGGATTCAGATCGATGCCCTGGTGAGGGAAGCGTATATACGGGTGATATATACCTGGTATGTATATGAATGTAGATAGACAGTATGCTTATAGCGTGTGTAAACTCTTGCTTCATCCTATGGGTCTCATCGCCCTCGTAGCATGCCATTGCCGCTCGATCCTCGCCAACGTACAACTCTTGATCTAGGACTTTTCTTGTACACGACGTCATCGGTACATATCTCCTTGAACGCACAAAGACACCCCATTTGCGTGCGCGCTGGCATACATACTCTACACGTATGTATGTACGGACTCGAAGCCTGCCAATCGAATAAGCGCCCGTGGCCGGCGTCCCCGGGCCCGAGGGAGTTGGAGGATTGGGGCCCGGAGTGGTGGTGCTAGAGGAATATGTCAGCGTGATGGTCTCACCTTGGGCGGTTCGGGCGTTTAGCTCTCTGCGGGGTATAGGAAAGGTTAGCACCGCTCTGGGGCTCAGAGAGGATTGGTAGAGACTTACTCTTCTCGAATTCGCGGGGGAAGAGTGCCCTAGGCATTCTCCCCCGCTCTGACGGAGACAACGACTGGGCGAAGACACAGGAGAGAGGGCGCCATCTCCCGTACCAACACCGAGCCGCCGCCTCCGCCGCTCCCCCTCCTAACGTCGTGTTTGAGTCGTTGTCGAGTTTGGGTTTTCATCGTGTCGAGGGGGGCTGCCGGAGCGTTGAAGGCCTAAGAGGGAAGGAAAGGTAATTGTAGACACACGAAAAACCCAGTCTAGGTAAACCGAGTCTCCCTGGCGTGTCGCAGAGGCCTGGCGTCGACGGGTGATCCAAGCCCTCAGCCAAACCCCCTTGACGTCGATCGCCGTCCTGGGTCCTGGGTCCTGGAGGTCGTCCGTCGAGGGGGCCATCGTCGTCGCCGGTGTCGAGTCTTGTTCGAAGTACCTGTGGGGGCAAGGAAGAGCAACGACGAACTAGAAGCGATGATCTGCGCAACTGAATCGGGCATCCAGCCTTGACGAGACACCAGGGTCGTCAGGGTTCATGACTCCCCTCGCCCGATGCCCAGCTGCGGCTGTCAGCCATACTACCTATATCTCCACCGGAGCTCTTCAGCATGTCGATGTCGAGGTCTTCAGCTGCGCGCAGTCTCCGGAGTGGCTGCTAATGGGAAGAATCACGAAATACGGAAGGGGGGAAAAGAGGTGCTATAAGTGGGTGGACGCGGCGTACTTCCCGCTGCTACAGAGGTTAGTGGCCGTCGATCTGCAGGGTATAGTAAGAGTTAGCAACGTTCAGGGCGTCGCGAAAGTGAAGGGACACTCACTTCTCGGACTTGCGGGGGAGAGTGCCTAGGGCCCCTCCCCCGCTCCGACGGAAGCGACGACCTAGGGAAGGCACGAGGGGGCGCCATCCACCGTACCGACCCCAAACCGCCGCCACCGCACCTCCTACCTATCGTGCTTGCATTGCCGGCCGTCGAGAGACTAGAGGAGGGGAATTGATGAGCGCACTATACTAGAGGACTAGTACTGAGATGAATGCATACCTTGACGTCGCCGGGCTTTGCTTTGTGTCGAAGGCTTCTGCTAGATACCTGAGAAAGGGGGGGAAATGTTATAGATACACGCTGAACCCAGTCTAGGTGAACCGAGTCTCCCTGGCGTGTCTCGGAGGCCTGGCGTCGACGGGTGATCCAAGCCCTCAACCAAACCTCGTTGACGTCGATCGCCATCCTCAGTCCTGGGTCCTGGGTCGTCCGTCGAGGGGGGCCGTCGTCGTGCTAGAAACCTGGAGAGAAAAGGGGGAAAAGACGATCACAGACACACGCTGAACCCAGTCTAGGTAAACCGAATCTCCCTGGCGTGTCTCGGAGGCCTGGCGTCGACGGGTGATCCAAGCCCTCAGCCAGACCCCCTTGACGTCGATCGCCGTCCTAAATCCTGGGTTCGGGTGTCGTCCGTCGAGGGGGCCGTCGTCGTCGTCGTCGATGTCGAGCCTTGTTCGGAGTACCTGTGTGGGCAAAGGAGAGCAGCGACGAACTAAAAGCGACGATCTGCGCGACTGAAGTGGGCATCCAGCGTTGACAAGACACCGGGGTCGTCAGGGTTCATGACTCCCCTCGTCCGATGCCCCGCCGCGGCTGTCAGCCATACCTATTTCAACCCAGGCTGTTGTCGAGGTCTTCGGCTGCGCGCAGACTTGACGTTGAGGTTGACGATGTCGACACCTAAGCTGAAAAACAAAAAAACAAAACAAAAAAACGAAACGAGACACGGGGGTGCAGGGGGTATGATCAGCCTCTCAAGCGTGGTAGAGAAGCGTACCCCGCACGAGCTCCTCGCGCAGCTTGGCATCGCGCAAGGAGATCAGCTGGCACCCGAGCTCCTTGAACTCGGCGCCCATCCGGAGTCGGTAGGCGGCCTCGGCCTGGTCGTAGTTCGGACGCGGGCGGGGCTGAGGCTGGGGTGCCGGGGGGACGAAGGCGGGCCACTCGTAGGGACGCGGGCGGGACACCGACTTCTTGTCGAGCTTGGACTTGCCAGAACGGAGCGACCGGCGCCCGGACGACTTGTCGGAGGGGGAGGAGGAGGTGAACAGGGTGAAGGGCATGATGAGATATGGGTGGGAATGGGTGGGAATGGGTGGGGTGGGGTGGGGTGTGGGCGGGTGGTGGTACGGGGGAAAGTAGGTAAGGAAGGAGAAACGGGAGGAGGCCTGTTTATATACTGGAGAGTCGCGATTGAGGCTGACCTCGTCGTCGGACGTCTGTTTGAGCAGATCTGATCGTTCGGCAGCAAGCCGTGTCAGCCTCCCTGCAAAGGATCGCTCACCTACGGGCAAACACGGAGCACTCTGCGCTCGGGATTGGCTGCGGGAACCAGGCCTGGATCATGACAGGCCTCTCCTACCTCTGAAGAGAGGCGGTGTCAAGAGTGCAGTATGAGGGAGGCTGACACCAGGGATATTGACATGCGAGGACAGCTGTACAAGCATGCGCATACCACAATCAACATCAGGCAGATCGCTACAGTGTACGCGGAGAAGCTGCAAGTAACTGGTATGAAGTCGCGCTCATGTACATACGTCATGGTAGTAGTTCTCATACCTGTAATCGGTCGCGTCTCCGCTGGCTTCGAAAGTTTCGTGTCCAACCCCGCATTGTACAGACTGGTTTGTTTTTCGGGTTATGCATTCGTCGTGAGTCGTATCAGTATTACTGGTAGTCCGAAGTGGATCAACGGGACGCACGGTTGCGAGCGGGAGGGCGCGGAGTTTAAACGAACCACAGAGCTAGCCAATGAGAGGAGGCACAGCCAAGCGGCGATCAACCATTCCACTCAAGCGCCGGTCTCCTTTTTGTGAAGACAACCGCGTCAACCTTGCCACAGACATGCTAAAGTTGCAGGACTCCGCCTTGTTGCTCGTTCACGTCTATAAAAGCTACTGGGAAAGGTGTTGATGCACAACCCAGCTTGACATCGGATGGATAGTAGACGTCCTCCAGGCCAAAGTACTGCCCAGCGCCTGCAGCGATTGACATCTATCAGGTTCCATTTCGTGGTACGTTGCTGAAGTATTCATCGCAGGCTCCCTGGTACTGCCTATGTCGCGGAACATCCTCAGGACCTGGTAGAGTTATGAGGATGGGCGACGTCGTGTCGTGACAGATCCCCACGTAGCCCGACACTAGCCCCGACAGACGCGGATACAGCAGGCAGACGGGCGGCAGACCCATAAAACGTACTCAAACGCCACGCTCTTTCATCTGTATACGGAACCCCGAGACCGGCGATCTTCAAGGTTTGCGCCCTGAGTGCCACACTGTCCATGGCCTCGAACGGCGACTGATGGCGTCTGTCCCGGCGGGATTTGAGTGGTTGATCGACGTGAGAACGCTAACGCCTCTCTTATCTGGAGCAGTGCCTCGCATTCACCATCGCTCTCCCCAGCATGATCGTGCAATAGGACCTCATTTTCCGGACATAGCCTTGCCGGTGGCGTATATCCACCGCCCTCCGCCATCTCTGTTTCCTCAGTCGCCGCGCTGACGCTGTTCTTGGCAGCGCTGCGGGCGGTTTGGCTGAGAGCTGTCCTGGCGAGTAGTACAGACACATGTCTGCCCGTGAACGTCAGCGGATTGCGCGACCATCTGCCAAGTATTGCCTGGCGTGTGCCCTTGCGCGTCTGTGCTTTGCTATAAGCTGCTCAACGCAGCATCGCGCCTCGCTTCACGAATCCCTGGGTCTCACTTCCGAGTACGCTCCTCCCGCGGTCGCGAACAGGTTGGTTGAGGTGCTCAGCCCGTGCGTTGGCTACGGCATACACGGAACGCTGCAACTTCCTTTCTGGCTACTGGCTACAACATCCCTTCCCTCACGCCCGCCCCCCGGAAATATGGCAACGAACGGGATAGCAGGGGGTCCTGAACAGCTCTCGTTGCTCATCAAGTTCCCGGCGCTCGACAACACCTTCGGGGCGCTTCTGATTGGCACTTTTTTGGGGCTGATGTACGTCTTCAACACGGGCTATTTCGTGCAGATTTCAGCACTTACTGCACACTATAGATTGTACGGCTTGACCTTGCATCAGGGTTACCGGTATCTCCGCTTTCCAGCATATGACCACGACTCTCTGTATATCAAATGGACGGTATGTGCCTGGATGATTGTATGCTGTCCTTGCTGCTCCTAACATGCATCGTTCAACGCCAGGTTGCAGCAGTCATGTAAATACCGGTATATGGGCCGCGACCATTGACCCCGCAACTCACCTATTCTGATGACAGTATCCTGGAGACCCTTCACTCCGCTTTGGCACTACACGTATGGTATGTCTGCGACCATGCAACCCTTTTTCCGTAAGCACTGCTCATCACGGCCGGGAAAGCTACTACTACCTGGTTTCGAACTACTTCAAGCCCCAGGTCCTCCTGCACGGGACATGGTACGCGCGTCGGCCCGCACACGATGTCCCTGAGGCTGACTCGATTATTGGCTGGAACAGGTCTGCCAACGTGAGTCTGTCAGATATTTTGCCAACTATTGCATTCCTGAGCGTCCAACATGTATCAAGACTCTTCCGGGGCTGACGGTAAGGCGGATCGTCACATGTCTGGTCGTTTATTGAGGCGAAGGTATAACTTGCGATACATGTAGGGTCTTATAGTCGCAGTGACTCAAGCGTAAGCCAGCGTTTCCCGTCGTTTTTAGAGGATCACGGGTTGCTGACAAGTATGCTCAGGTTCTTCGCTCGTCGCCTATTTCTTCGTACGTTTATTTCTCCCCTTTCCTCATTGAACCCTGGGCGTTCCTCACGAAGCGTAGTTCACCGCCAATACGCACCCGTCATCGCGTTTGTTGTAAGCCGTACCGGGACATGAGCCTGGCCTCTGCACATTTACTCATCAAGATTGCAGCTCCTTCTTCTGCTCGGAGAGCTAGGTGAGCATTTGTCACTCGTCTCGCCCTCTAGCTCGTAAATTCTGAAGATACGTTGGTACATTCTCAGGGTTCTCGATAGGTATGTCTTTCTTGGAATGGAGGTAGCCATACATGCCGCTAAATGTACACCCGTAGCGTGCACCGTCGAAGCGTATGTTGCGCTTCTTGGTCATGAAGTCTCGTTGTTGCGCATGACGCTCACAGCTCAGACACGCAGATTCGTCCAGCCGGACATCTTTCACGTCCAGAACTTCCAGGTATGTCGCCGTCTCCCTATGTTAATATCTCCTTACTGAACGGCAGACGTAGTGGCTCTCGATCGCCGCTCTGGCTCTGATCATCGGCGCTGACGGGCTACTGACGACTCTCCTGACCCTTGTGCTATGCAAAAGCCGTACGGGTTTCAAGTCGTGAGTGTTGCTTCTCCGTTTGTCCTGAGTCGTTTGATGGCTGCTTACGACGATGCGACGTGCAAAGGACCGATTCTATCCTGAATATCCTGATTTTCTATACCATCAACAACGGTACGCGCCCGCCGCTCATCTTAGCACTATCAGAACTGATGTATCTGCTCCAGGACTTCTGACTGGGTAAGCCGCGCGTCCATCCTGAATTCTTCCAGAGTGTTGACCATACGACGTCCTGGTCTAGAACGCTGACCGTTGTGTCGTTGTTCATGGTGGGTCTGTCGTGTCTGGATATGGGTCTACAATAAGCGAGGCGATCTGACTCTCCACAAGGCTATATTCTACCCGCATTCGCTCATCACGGACGGTCTCAATATATGCATCGCGAAGGGTACGGCGCATGCTCTCCTTGATGGTATCGGACTGTCTGACCCCGGTCTAGCTTACGCCAACAGCCTGCTCTCTGTGTGAGTAGCCCATCAAGCCTTCACTCGATCCGAGCTTCACTCACCTCCTACTGGTCGCTACGTGTATTCGTAGACTTAACCATAGGCACTTCCTCCGGAACCACGGCAAACACGTCCACGAAAGTGCTGAAACAACAGACGTCCGCCCACACGGGGGCTATCACGATACCGGAGACACGTTCGACCACGCTCAGGTGGGTACCTGATCCTACACCTACCCAAATGTACTTGTTCTGAGGTTCGGCTACCCCAGGCTACTACGAACTCGCAACGGGTATTGCACATTAAGATCACGCGGGACGTCGTGCGCGACGCGTCTATCCACTCGGTCTCTGAAGACATGCACGTTCCGCAAGACGAGAAGGCTGGCGGGTTAAGCGGAGCTACCTCGACGGTCGTCTCGGAGAACGTGTAATGTTCCTGCTTCCCAGTCGGCGATACCGTTATGGTGACTTTTGGTCCCTGTGAGCTATTGGGCGCGTCGTGGAGGCAGAACGAATTGGGACTTTGTACCATTATGCTACTCCTTCCTCGCTTGTCACTGATTGTAGGCGGCTCATCATGATGGCCCGGCGCCCCTGACTTTGAAGACGAACGTCCACTTATCCTCACATGTCTGGAGTCGATCGTCTCCCCACATGAAGCTGACGCGTTTGCCGAAGGGCCACGGAGCATGCGCTACACGCAAAGGGAATGAACCATGAGGACGTGCGGCGTAACATGCATCCGGTACACTCACTCGCAGTGAGCGTGTATCGCTGGCCTTCGAACATGAGAGGCGACGGGAAAGGCGTTTGCTGGTGCGCTCCCACTACTCGCAGGACCAACTCCTGCCGTTCGCCGCCATGCGTAAGTAACAGGAGCTGGAGATGACGTGGAATGGCGCATACACTCAGCTCGTGTTGCACCAGGTAGTAGGTCGTGATTACGTCGACATCATCCGGCCTGTAAAGGAGGTTCAAGGTCCGGGGGAATTTTGAGCTTCGTTCAGCGAACCCGCATATGGACTCACAACTCCCCCTTACAAGTGATTTGCACGACTCTGGGGCGCTTCTGCCGTTCGTGGTGGTCTTCTGTGGCGCCGAGGCAAACGACGACGGTGTCATTGAGGGGGAAGAGGAGTGGACGTGCTGTTTTCTGCGTGTGTTCCATTGGGTGGGTACCTGGATTGTCGCCCAGAGTGATGGTAGGAGAAGAACTGCCTACATGAACGCAGGTACATGGCAATATATATCGACCGCGAGCGTTCCACCCAGATCTTCGTTGTAAGAAGAGCTGCCAAACCTTACAGCCAAATCGGGTCGCCGCACTGTGGCGTGGCCACCCGCCAATCTCCACCTAGGGCAGGTCCGGGGGGGGGTCTCTCGGACCGTTTGATGGCTGCTGGGAAATGTGGCTCTGAGACCCGCCTTCTGCGAAACGTTCGGTTTGAGAGCTATAAATAGAGCGAGGCGATCGGGCCATGAATCTAGTATGCATGAACAGACGTACGCTCGTACCTTCGGGGAGATGTTGCGGGCATGGATTTCCGAAAGTAGCGCTCACTCAAAAGGACTGAGCGCCTATCAGGAGATCTCCCTCTCCCATCGCAGGCTTACCACTACCAGCGTACTGTTGCGGTCTTGCGGCTCCTGAGCTACCACGACATGATCAACAATTCTACGATTCTACCGCCTCCCAAAACGCCCCCCCCCCCCCCCCCCGAGGCCACCTCAGCGCTCTGAACAGCCTGTAGGGGCTCAATTCGCCACGCCTCGGAAACGGCGTCCGCCGCGTAAGGATGCTGCCATGGTATCTCGCCCCGAATTCGCCTTGCGCCAACAAAAGCTGGAGGATGAGCTCCGTCAGCTGAAGGAAGCGTCCACATTGAATCCCGGAGAAGGAAATGCCCCAATGGACATTGAGCCGTCGGAGCCCGTGGGCCAGGACGTAGTAATGGACATCCCCGAGGATGTCGCGCAAAGGCTGGTAGATGCGGAGAGCAGCGCGCGTCCCCGGCGACTACAACCCGACGATAATTCTAAATCCCTATACGCTGCTTGGATCGCTCTCATACCTACGCTTGTTCCTGCGTATCTGATGTACTTGGAGGCCGCCCAAGGAAGGACCCGCCCACCTTCGACTGAGGTGGAGACGTTCATCTGTCCACAAGGCAGCTGTTCCATCAAGACCACGAGTGTCCTCTGCCTTCACTTCCAGTGTAAGTTCAGGCTGTCCGCGTGCATGATCAATGCTGATTTCGCCCAGACCTCGTGAACATGCCAGTACAGTATTGCCAATGCGTCACCGTACCGCAACGGCTGGTCTCCAGAGGGCTATTTCCTTCGTCTCCCCAACTTCCCCGTGTTGCAATACATATAGACCTACTCGACTTCTACTTCGCGCTCTTTGAACGCTCGGCGGATGCGGTCACCGCCCTTGCCGGGGCTTTGAAGAGCATATATGTCCGTCGTGGCTTCCCGATTCTGAACGACAAGGTATCGTTACCATGCCCTCTTTGTACGACACACAGTATACTGAAGATTACTCACACAGGGAGAGCCCGTGCAGGATCCATTCCGGCGCGGACTAGGCTCTGCCGTCCAGTGGTATGACCAGCTCAGAAACCTGCCAGAGGCTATGGTAGACTGTGCGCTCGATGAAAGCCTACAGATAATATACGCCGATCAGCAGGTAAGCCCGGTGTTTATGACCCCTGCGAGATTGGTAATAAAGTTCACGAAGCCACCGCAGGCCCCAGCGGATACAGTCGATCGGCATGCCCATAAACATACCACGGCTCAACGACCAGTCGGTGAGTGGCCAGTCAAGTGTCGCGATCTCAACGGTGCATCCTCCGGCCGGGATGGATGCTGATTGCCGTCACCGTATGTTCCTCGGGCGCAAACTCTCCGCGGCCAACGCGTTCACATATACGCGTATGTTCTAGTTCATCGACATCACGAGGACGTTGTCCTCATCGTATTCACTTCCACCTAGGGCACTTGATTCTCTGTCCTGACCTCGCCATCAATGCCAACGGAAACACGGCCGTGGGCGTTCGGTCGGATGTTTTCCTGTACGTACAAGTTTTCCTTCCCACAAATGCGTACGTACATGTCCATGGAAAGAATATACACAAACGCCTGGTCAAAGCATCCGCGAGGATGGATTCCTATGATTCGAAACAAATGTTTGGTCGCACGTTCGTTCTGACGACAGAGCGAACGTTCGATCACTCAATGGGGCAAATATGAGAACGCACATTCGTTCGCATGGTGAAATACACATTGGATCAAAACGCGGAGCGGTCGTTCATTCGAATGACGACGGAACGGCCCTCCACTCGGGCAATGAGGGAAGTAACATGTTTGCTCGCATGACGGGGCATACGTTTGATGAAAGCGTCGACCGTATGTTTGCTCAAAGAGCAGACAGTATGTATGGTAGAACGGTTGCACGAATATATGCTCGAATGGCAGAACAGATAACTGCTTGAACCTTCGCAGAGATTTTCGCATGCATGTACGCATGTGGAATGGACGAAACCTTCATTCATTGGTTCGCCCGTGAGACTAACCGCGGACGCTCATGCGTTGGAACGAGTGTTTGCATGTCTGTCCGAACAGGGGTACGAACGTTCGCGCGTATGTTGCAGCGACCGTTCTCTCGTTTGTCCGAGTACCAAAACTGCTCATATACTGTGCAACAGTTTGCATGCTAGCAGCGAGCGCTGTGTGGTAGGACGTGAATCCTGGTGCTAACAATTGCGTGTCCGTAGCTACTGATAGGCCCGGCACACACTGGCCAAGACACCACGGCGTTATGGCCACACACTGGCCCAGGGGGCATCCCAAACGAACCGCCGTCAAAAAGGTACGGATCTATAACTGATGGCCCACGGGAAATGCCCTACATTCAGCCTTTAGGTCTAGTTCGCCGGTCTCAAGAGTCGATATTGCCTGTTACGCACCGTGCTCCAACTCGAAGTCCGAACCTCCGGACTTCAACTCCGGGTCCGTACTCCGGACTCTTGCCACGGACTCCTACTCCGTACTCCATCCCTCGTACTCCGGACTCAACTCCGGACCATCAGATGTCTCAGATCACGCCATAGCCTCATGTTCGTTCTTAACAATAGGGCTATTGTCTTCTCTCTTTCCTCTCCTATTCCGTACTTCCTTATTGTTATAGAAGACAATAAGACCGTAGCTATTTATACCGCCCTGGGAATGTACTAGCTACTCAGTTCGGATATCTTGTAACTTGTAACCTCTAACTCATAACTATTCCCCTTTCCCGAACTCCTTGTCCGACCTCCGACCTCTGATTTCCGACCTCAGCCCTTGGGTCTCCGCTCCTGTTCCGTCTCTGTTCCTCCCCATCCTCCTTTCCAAAGATCTAGTCCGAACTCCGTCTCCGAACTCCGTCCGTCCCAAATTGAGGACACTTCGTCGTGAACCCGTGTGTTGCCAATAGCTTCGCAGAAGTCCTCCCCCGTGCGTACTCCGAACCCCGGACTTCCTCCTCCACCTCCGCTCCGTTCCCGGACTTCCGTATTCTGCTCCGTAGTTCGGAACTCCGGAGTTCCGTAGTCCGCACAGTCCTAACATTGCCGAGGAAACATTGCCTCCAAGTCGGGACAACCTGGAACACGGAAGTTGTGTCGTCTCCTCCAACAGCGATGCCCCGCGTGTTTTGGGGGAACACACTTTGGGAGAGATTTCAAAACGTAGGCGCTGACATATCATAATCGAGCGCAGCTGAACCCTGTAATTATAGGCATGGCGGAGATGTCCACGTTGCCCTTGATGCAACATTCAGCCAGCGTCACAACGCCGCGGCAGGAGAGAGTCCTTGGTTCTATGAGCCAAAATACTTCGTGTCCAAGCGCGATGTTGACGCCACGGGCGCACGCATTTCAGCGGCCCGCAAAAAGCCAGCACGAAAATATCATAGTCAGGTGCCTTCGACGGTGCTGGATGAGTGTGAGAAGTCGTACGAAGCCGCGGACGAGAAGAAGGAGAAGACACACGGGCGCAAGTTCGACGACACCGGCTTGATGGCACTCGTATGCAGGCACGACGTCGTTCTGTTCCTTGCTAACATCGACACACCCGGGGAGCAGCAAAAATATGCTATCGCGCTCCTCGAGCGGTTCTACAAGGAGATTCCCGAGAACGCCACCGTGGCCGCGTTCTATGACATTGGTTGCGTCCTAGACCGCAGCATCCAATCGGTATCGTTTTCACCGGGCCTTGGCCACTGCAGAATATTACTAATTGGATGCATACAGTACGAGTTGCTACCTGCGGGCATTGTATCTTGACTGATGTTCGCGACCTCGGTCATGCACGCATATGGGCATCAATGGGCATGTCAACTAGTCTACAACCCACGTCTACGGGAAGGCCTCGGACTTTCCGAAGGCGAGGGGACAGAACACGTGTGGTCGAAATTCCGCAAGCTCATTGGCGTAACGCGCTCGTCCGCGGTAAGCCAGACCATCAAGCCTCTCATTACTAGTCATTGTACAGCATTAACTTGCCGCCCTCTAGAGAGCCCGACGAATCTGGTTGTTGGACCTTCACGCAGACACTATGAATAGGTCTACACGCGAAGAGCTGGGCAGTTGGATCAGGGGTCGACTGAAGCACGGGGTAGAAGCACGTACGTCCATTGCGAGAAAGGAGCTCGAGAACATTGAGGTTGGCAAGGAAGAGTTACGTGCACAATGGGGAGCACAGAAGCTGGTGCAGCTCTCCGTCAAGAAGCGTATGTACACCCATTGGCTACTTCACCGGGATGTCCTGTTCACACGCCTCTATAGATGCACCTGTGCGACTCAAGAAAGACTTGGATTCTGTCCTCAACCTCCAGACCGAGCTGAACACGGTCGAGGCATCTTTGGCTAGGCTTCAGGCCAACATATCAGAGTCCGGTGAAGGAAGACCCCACACCATCGTACACGAATACATAGCCAGTCTGAAGCAAACTCATGCACGGAGTCTAGAGAAGGTCGAAGGTCTATACACTTCGCTCAACGTTTCGAAGGAGTTTCCTGAGCTTTCCGGACTACCCCTCGCCTTCGTCCGCCTTCTCCTCATGGCACGCGACCTCAAGATCAACATCCGAAAGCGGGCGATCGGCAGCTTCTTTGAATGGGACAAGTTGAATAGGGCTGCAGGCGGGCGTGACCAGCCATTAGGTGAACACTCTGTCTCGCTGCCCTTCAGAGTGTTGTAACAGAATGCTTCCGTTGCATAGGCACAAAGCTCCACCAACAGACTCAAAAGGCGATCGCCCGGCGCACTCCCGCCCTCACCACTGCGATCAGGAAGTTCAATGCGTACTGCGAGCAACTGGCCGGTATGCAGCAGCAGGAATGGAAGCTCCGGGTCCCGATTCCGAGCCCATTGCCTACTGAACTCGCTATCTTACGCGACGACCCAAGCCTACTCGCAGATGTATGGATCACACCTACGCCTATTGCCATCCCTCGATGGCTTCAGGACGTGCAAGTTCGTCAAGGTATCCGGGCGGTCCTCACTCTGGATCGCTGCTTGGAAGAGCGCAGGCAGCTAGGAATCGAAGCCGACAACTTGTGCTGCTGGTATGGGCGGGAACTCGCCGCCATCGAGCTCGCACTGAGGCGATCTGAACATGAGTGCTATCTGCGTCAACAGTTACACGCACTAATCATGTCGATACAGACGTTCACTTCGCCTTCTTGTTGAAACAACGGAAAGAGGAATTATTGCTACTCAGGCTGCGTTGGCGGACACCGTTGGTCTCCGATTTCCGCTTCCAGTCGGTTACGGAAGAGGCGTCTCGAATTGCCCTTCAGTTGACCGGGGTAGCCGAGCAGGTCCCGATTCAATGGGTTCACATACCCTTCCAGGATGATTTCGAAGACGAAGAAGCTGCTCGCGACCTCGAGGGCACCGGCTATACAGAAGAAGTGGTCATCGCGCATGACACTCTCGAGCAGATGCTCGCCGACGAGGACTCCGATAGTGATATAAACGAGTTTGATCTGGGGCTATCAGCTGTGTCCCGCTCCTCGCCCACGTACTCCGACGATCTCGACATGGTCGGCAGAAGATTACTCCTCGCCGACAAGCATCCGATCTCAGTGAGCATGATATTATCCCATACCTTGAACACTGACTGAGAGGTGTGTTAGTATGGCCCCAAGGAAACCCGCGAGATACCACTCCCCGCGATCGCTTCCCCACAGGGATCGTTTCACGGCAGCCGGATACTGCATCCCACGTCGGTGTACCCAAGACGCTTTCTCTTCCCTGCGCCCGATCTCGCACGCCTTCGGCGGCCACACAACATGCTAACCGACGATTGCATCAATACCGGTGCGGAAGTACTCGTCCGCTATATGGCTACAGAATCCGCCACATGCCAACGCAGGGCTCTTCCAACCGTGCTATCAACGCGGGTTATGACTCTGTATCGTGAAGGCGCCGACACCGACGCCATATGGAGGGATGCAGGATGTACAAACTACTGGCAGTCTGACATTTGGTTGATACCTATCCACCACCCACTACCCGACTTGCACTGGACCCTCGTGGCTGTCTACCTTACCGAGAACCCCCCGTGTATCGCGTACTTCAATAGCTTCGGGTCGAAGACGCGGTGGGAAGCCGACGCCGAGGTGAGTTCTGTGCACGATCTCCTAACAATGCTGTTGGCTCATATCAAGGCCGATATCAGGAGGTACTGAAGTTAGTCCACCAGCTGCTCGAGATCGCGCATTCGAGAGCAAACCGGCCGTGGCCCGTGCTACACTAAGAGACATGGGTCTCATACCCCCTGGTGGTAAGGTTTCTGACATTGACATTGAGTGCATGGTGTTCACGCAATCGCGTTCAAGGTAAAGGCACTGCAGACAAATGCAGTGGATTGTGGCGTTTGGGTTCTCGCATGCATCGCTGCGTTGCTCCAGGGTTACACCGGGCTACAACTGACCGAGGAGGAGATTGCGCAGTTCCGCGTACGGCTATTCCATCTGGTATGCACGACTACGGTGGAGGCTATCGCAAGTATGTAATAGTGTATGCATACATAGTGTCCGTTATGCGTTGGTCGTGGATTGCGGCCTCGACTCGCTTCACTCAATGACGGGCGCTCTGCGTCGCGTATGGCTGACGCCTGCGCTGCGCCAACGGTGTCACATCCCTTTCTTTGCCTTTGCCTCGGGACTGAGCAGGAGTGCACTCGTCGACCAGTTCGTACTCTCCAGCCTGCCGGTGATCACGCGGCCACCCTCAGACCTTGTTCGCGAGCATCCATGTAAGTACATGTGCCTGGTCTCGCGCCTCT
The DNA here is from genome assembly GCA_022606195.1 of Trametes polyzona. Taxonomy (NCBI): domain Eukaryota; kingdom Fungi; phylum Basidiomycota; class Agaricomycetes; order Polyporales; family Polyporaceae; genus Trametes; species Trametes polyzona. The sequence goes on along the minus strand of JABYQF010000011.1, from coordinate 301,790 downwards.
TCCTATGTCAGCACCGGCCTACAGCCCGCCCCCAAGCCTGAAGCGTGGATGCTCTGCATTTGTCGCCATGGATCCAGACCAGGCCTCTGCTCCGAAGATCGACGGCGAGGCCATGTTGGAAGTGTTCGTGCATCGCACAATGAAGTTTTCTGGCGCACCCCTCAGTGACTCTGTACGGTGATGGCCAACGACTTGCATGCCTGGGGCACAAGGATCTCGAGGCCGCATACACCGACGTCCTCTTCAACAAGCGGCCGATGCTCAAGGCCGATGAGTTGAGGGTAAGTTCCACCCCTGATTTGTTCAATCATGGCTCATCGCGCCTGCCGGGCAGGAAACGGTGGATGCCCTGCAGAAAGATGTCGAGAAATGGGTTGAGGGATACAAGTGGAGGGACAAGGTGCGCCATACTTCGGAAGTCGAGCTCAAGGCTCCACAGGTACGTCCCGGTAAAAGTATCGAGTGTGCTGTCCCTCAAGAGCTTCGCCTGTTCCCCCAGGAGACCCGCATTTTGTTTGACTGGTACGTGGGCGCCGTCTTCGTCGGCGCGGGATACAAGGATGTCCGGGATTGGATCGGCGCCCTTGTCGACCCCCAGGCCAACCCCAACCAGGCTCCGCAGGGGCTGCCTTCTGAGCCCGAGTACAGGCGAGTCAAGGTGGAGTCGCCATCCTTGGGGGTAGGCACCGGCTTCGGCCACTCCCTGCCAGGCTATCTCTCATATCCTGGCCAGAATTACTTCCAGCATTCCGCGCAGTCGTTTGGGCAGCAGCCCCCACAGCCCTTCGGGCAACCTCCGCCGCCGCCGCCCGGGAACTCTCCCCCTCCCCTCCCCATGCACAACCCGCTGGCTCCTGCTCAGCCGCACTCAGCATTTCTGCCGTTGTTCAACCAGACGGCACAACAGCGCTGTCTGGAGGTGCAATACCCCGCCCAATTCTCAGGCCCCCCTCACGCTGGCCGATGGACTGCGGCATGTCTTGGTGCGTTTACATGTAATCGCATTCATTTGCGGCACTGATAGCGCTCAATATCGTAGTCAACGGCATGGAGAAGGGCATCGGCACGGGGCCCAGCAAACAGCTTGCCAAGGAAGAAGCCGCATGGCACACGTACCACAACATGGGATGGGCACCTCGTGCGTTCTAGGTATCAGGCCTGACATGCAGTATACAAATGGCATGTCGCAGGCGTATGATAGACTTCGCTCGGCTACCTCCCCATAGCGAGAATACCTCGTGTGGCCGGCATCTCGCCCCCCTTCCCCCCTCGATCGTAGACTGTCGTCAACCTTGTGTGCACTACTCCTTGGCAAGTAGAATGCCCGAGGCTGGTTGTGTCATGCTGTATTGAGTATCGCCCGCGAGGGAAAAGCGGCCACGACTGAAGACCACGGTCGCTACGTGTCGCTAGATCAAGCTCCCACAATGTATCCTCACCTGTCAGGTTATTAGTCTGTGGATGTCTCTGTCATACCGCCATATCCATCTCATACACATATCATACCTGTACCGATCTCGTTCCCTCTTCTACCTCTTGATCTCCTCCAACAGACTACCTGTCACACCAATACACCTCGGCTAGCGCACATTTAGTCTAGGTCCCCCAACTAGCTCTCTCTCCTTCTCTTCCTCGGTTCTCTCGATTGACCACACAGTTGTCGCGCTACTACGACTACCGTCCCACAAGATGTTTCTCTCCAGCGTCCCGCCTTCCCCACCCGAGGTTGACATGGGCGCCACATGGTATTTGCGCACACTTTGCTTGTGTCCTAGTTGGCGAAATCATACATTCGTCCGCCCACGTCCTGACCGCTGCATTCCCAAACTCTCGCGTTTGTACTTCTGTCTCACTACTGACCACAAACCGCGAGCTTTCCCTCATTACGAAGCCCTCATGCCCTGCCTATGTCGCCATGCACCTAGCCCTGCCCCTGCTGCGAAGATCGACGGTGAAGCTATGTTGGAAGACTTCGTATGTCCGTATGTCACACAATACATTCTCTGGTGAGTCTCTCAGCAACTCTCCATATGGCGACGGCCAGTGACCTGCATGCCATGGGACGCAAGATTCCTGAGGTTGCGCGCACTGAAGTGCTACTTAGCAAGCGGCCGATGCCCGAGGTCGACAAATCGACGAAAAGCACCCCTGGACCACCCAACCATGACTCCACCGCCCCCACTTAGCAGGAAACGTGGATTCCGTACGGGTAGGCATCGAGTTATGCATGGAAGGATGCAGGTGAATGGCGAGGGCGCGCCATACTTCGGAAGTCGACATCTATAGTCGGGAGGTACGTCTCGATCATCGTGCTCAGTGCGCTGTCCCCCAAGAATCAACCATTTCTCCCTCATGAAACCCGTACTCTTCATGGGCGCAGGATATGAGGCTGCCTTGGATTGGCTAGGTGCTCTTAGCAATCCCGTTGCCAGCTCGTCCCAGGCTCTGCAAGAGCTGCCTTCTGAGCCCGTACAAGCCAGTCAAGGTGGAGTTGTCGTCCTTGGAGGTGGAGATGGTTTTGGCTAACTCTTGTCGGACTGTCCCTCGTAGCTTTGTCAGAACTACTCCCAGCATCCCGCGTAGTCGCTCAAGCAGGCCCACTTCCCCATAGCCTCTCAATCTCTGCCGTTGCCCGGGAACCCTCCCCCCTCCCTGTGCACAACCTGTTAGCCTCACATGGCGCTTCTGCCGCTATTCGATCCGGCCGTGCAACAGCGCTGTCCGGAGTCCAATATCCCGCCCAGTTGTTCGGCTCCGCTCACGCTGGCTGATGGACTGGCATATCGCGGTACGTGTCCATGTAATCGCACTCTTCAGCAGTACTCATGCCCCCAATACGAGTGTCAACAACATCTGTGAAGGCGTCGGCACGCAGCCGAGCAAGCAGCTTGCAAAGGAAGAAACTTACAAGACATGAGAGCCGTGTACCTCGTAAGTGAGTCTCGGGCCGGCATACGGTGCAGCAACCCGTGTGACTGGCAGGTATTAATCGCAGACCCCTCGAATATACCACTCTTCGGCAAGTAGTGCTGGATCGGGGGTACCGATTGTGAGGTGATCGGTTCGCGGTCGCTACGTGTAGCCTCACATGTCAGGTAATCAGTCTGTGGATGTCTCTGTTGTATCGCGCCATCCCTCGTATATCATACTGTACCTGTTCCGTCGTCTGTTTTCTCATTCCCTCTCAAATGGACTATTATACACAGTGCCAGTCTGGGATGTCTTCGTGCTTCCTGTCATGTTTATTGCACGCCAATATGGTAGCTACCATGCATGCAAACACGTCGAACGCTGGTAAGGTCTCGCTGTCACCGCCGACAAGTGCGGCTCAATGGTTTGAAATCAATGTGCGACGCCCTCGGAGGGCGGGGACCGCGGCGACGTGCACTCCATGCACACCGTGCTCGGCTTGTGGGCATCGGACGTCAAGAGTCTGACCATTTACGGGACTTCTGTTTCCAGTCATCAGTACTCCATCTATCAAAGCAAGCAGTCCCTCTTTGGCATAATCATCGCACACTTCGCAGGATCCAGGCAGCGGGGTAAATAGTCCGGGACGCCAGCACCTATGCCCGGGAGTGGCCTTTTCTTAGTTGTCTCACGAATGATGAAACCTCGGGCCGTTGATCTCAGATATGACTACACACTATGCAGGGATAACGTACACAAGATAAAGCAACTGGAGACTTGACCGTACCTCATTCTGCTATACAGTCATACATGGAAACAGAGAGCATGTGCCACTACAGCGATGGCAACGGCAACAGGAGCGGCGTCATGCGCTCCATCTTGCGTATCGCAAGCTGGAGTGCGCTGTATGCGATGAGGAAAAACGAGGAACTGATGAAGGTTGAGTGAGCACAAGCAGAGTCTGCGACAGAATCAGACACTACGCACGGAAGGTCTTCGTAGATGCCGGCACGCATGCGGGAGGCGACGTGTTCGAGAATGACTGGATGATTCCTGCCCCTCAGAGCCTCGACGAGAGCGTGAACATCGCCCCACACCGATGGCTGATCGTGGGTTCCGGTCTGGGCCAAGCAGGGGAACGCTTCGTACAACGCAAAGGATATGTCGAGGATGCAGTGTTCGAAGTAGACAGAATCCAAAGAGAGGGAATCGAGCGAGCTGTTGGGAAACGTCGGGAGTGCGAAGTAGGAATGACGGGACGATGTGGACAAAGCGGGTAGGTGGAGTAGCCGAAGCTGCGGGCAGCGAGGGCATATGATGGTGAGAACATGGCGCAAGTCCGGAATGACACAACCTTCAACGAGCGGGAAGCTCAAGTTGAGGGTGCGAAGGTCCGGCCATGCCCACGCCATGGAAGCGAGGTCGACCGATGTCATTCCAAACGAGTACCCAGTAAGCACGAGCGTGACATGCTGGAGAGCGGGGCGAGAGAGTAGCGACTTGAAATGCTCTGAGAAAGGACCGACGTTTACAGACGAGGTGTTGTTGCCCAGGACATACACCTCGAAGCGAGTCAATTGCGGAGGGGTGCAGGCTGTCACAAGGAGGAGATCGCTGGCAAACGAGTTGCCGGGGTTGCCGTACGCCATGATGGTAAGCTCACGTAGAGATCCGGTGCAGAGGATAGATAAGATGGTGTCCAGATGGGTGAGCGGGGTCCAGTGAAGCTCAAGAGCGGTCAGTACGCCGGCCTTGACAAAGTCGAAGTGAGGAACGAGGTCAGAGTTTTGTCCTATCGATGGTGCAAGTTAGTGTCTGTATACCAGATACACGACTACATAGACGTACCGGCAATACTAATATGGAGGTCAGCATGTTCCAAAACATCGTATCGCAAGATGGCTGATATAGGGATGGGAATCATCGCAGAAGCCTGGAGAGAAAGCTTGCGAAGCTGGGGGACAGTGTTGGAGACGGCCGTGAGAGTCTCCACGACCCCTGCGACGTAGAAGTCGCGACCTTCGGCGTTCTCAGCGGCGAATTGGAATTGAAGCGTGAGATCGGTGACGCGGCTGACGCAGAGGAATGGAACGATCTTTCCCGACGCGAGGCAGGGTTGCACCTCCCGCCAGGACAATTGCTGGAGGCGAGGAAATACGGTGTGGCCAGACCACAGATTGACGCGGAGATAGGTAAGAAAGGTCGTCGGGGCGTCGAGAGAGGATGCACGCAGCCGCAAGACTGCTTGGGCGTAGAATAGAAAACGAAGCAGTGCCGGATCCCGTTGACTGTCACCGATGCCGAGCAAGCCTTGACATTTACTGCGCAGGTTCAGAATTGTGTCATCGGAGGGTAAAGTAGCTTACTTACTAGTAAAGATACATCTCCATGTCTTGCAGGCCCTTAAGCTTGTCGTCACGGTCCCTCGCTCGCAATGGGTGCAACAGTACGAGCATAAGAACGTTGATGGTGGGCGGAGAGGACCACAAAGCTTCCGCAGCAGGGTGAAAGAAGACAGCTGATGTGCGCAGCAATGCATACAAATCCCGGCACGCATCCCGACACGCCACTTCATAGAAAGGGTGAAACCCGGGCTTGGGCATGGCGTCTACGATGTAGGGGGCACATTGAGCTAGTAGGGAAGTGTGGGTATTGCGCGGCTTTGACAGTGCCGCGAGAGGGTACAAGTGGAGAGGCTCTCCGTAGAGGGTCGGCTTAGGCATGGTGACGGAGAGGGGGACGAGAGCTGTAAGTGAGAGAGACACGGTGTGGAGAGGGTGATGCTGGGGAGACGAGGGAGTCGACAAGAGGCCTTACGGGCGGTGGGGCCATGGACGTTGAGGTGGGGGGGGGAAGGAACGTTTCGGCATCATGGTCTCTGCCGTTGCCTCGTGCTGTCCAAAGTGAGTACACCGAGAGCGTCGATAGTGTCGCTGGATAGGATATGGAAGCCGCATTGCTCCTCAAGCTGTTTAGTCGGTCGAGTGACCGTTCCTGTCCCTTCCAAATTCCCTTTCGTGAATTGCGAGCGCCCCGCTCTTTCGCTTCGGCTGTACCCGGGGAGTCTGGCTATCTCCCGGTCGTGCGGAAGGAAGTGTTTGATTTGTTGACCGAGCCTTCTGCACGATACGTCTGCGGCAGTGATATAATATGTCGGCCACCGAGCGAGGACTGATGGATGAACGGTCGAGTGAACTCACAGATTGCGCTGCCTCCCCTTTGTCGCCGTGAGGTACGATGCTGACACAACACCTGTCAAGGATGTTGATCGTGCGTGTAATCCCTGAGCTGAAGTGAGGTGCTGCACCACTGGAAACACAGTAAAGGAAATACACCCACCTCTTGTTTGAAGCTGGGAAGATCGGGGTTATCAAGGCCGGGGAGGAAATCGTCGACGTCCCCGACCGGCGTCGTTTTAGGGTTCCCCGAGAGTCTGAGCGCATGTGCCTTTTTGATTGACGAAATGAGAGCGCCGAGCGGGTTGCACTAGAGACTTGATATGTGTGAGTGTGAATGTGAGTGGAGAGCGAAAACAGCCTATGTTCACCTAGAGCCGCAGTGCAGTGACGAGAGTCACACAGGACCGGACACGGTCGGATTGTGTTAGGACGCGTGCCGTCCGAAGGGCAGACGGAGTTGAGGGGAGGTTTGGGGAGGTCCGGTGGGGTACGGCACGAGGGGTGAGGACTTCGGCGAGGCTATTGGCAACGCCCTGAGTGATCTCGCGGTTGTCCTCTATTTGCGGACGGGGTACCGACGGAGTTCCGAGGGGAAGCGGAGAGGGAGGAAGGGGACGACCGAAGGGAAGGGAGACCGAGGGATGACCGAAGGCGGACTGACGGAGTTCCGAAGGGATGGACGGAGATAAGGGGGAGAGATATATTCGGAGTAGGGCGGAGTTACGGGCGGGTAGCGTAAGTAGCGACGTAAGGAGGAGTAATGTAACGTAGAGTAGCGTAGTGTCCGAACTAAGGCAAACGCTACTTCCAGCAGCGGTTTATATACTAAGCGAGACTAATCGATAAGAAGGCCTTACATCATAGGCGTCGGAACTCCGGACGTTCCGAGCACCCTTGACGTAAGACAAGAAGAGGGATAAACTGTTAAGGGGAGAGGATGACATAATGTAAGGAAAAGTCTAGCTAACTACTTACGAAGGAAACTGGCAGATGTCCGGAGGAAGTCCGGTAGGAGTCCCAAAGCGGAACCCGGTGGAGGTCCGGCACGGGTCGTGACAGTGCCCCCCCACTAGGCCTGAGCCCCCGAAGGCCAACCCGCACACTGAGCAAAACGGAAGCAGTGTGTGGAGGCCCGAGCGCTTCAGGGTCGTAGGTCCGTCGGAGTATAAGGGAAGGCGCGCAGTAGGTGTTCCGCACTTCCCGTCGCCCATCACTGCTTAACCCACACACGCCCTCTGCCTCCCACCATGTCCCAGCCAACCGCCCCCAACACCGGAATTCCGGAGAAGACCGCGCGCGAGCGCGCCGCCGAGGCCCGGAAGGAGTTCGAGGCAATGCAGGCGCGCATGAAGGAGATGGAGCAGGCGGCCGCGGCAGAGGAGGCTGCGGAGGCAGAGCGGAAGAAGGCGGAGGAGGCGGAGGCCGCGCAGAAGGCGGAGGACGCACGGAAGGCGGCGGAGTCCCGGAAGCAGGCGGCGGAGGATACCCCCGAGACCACCCCGCAGAAGAAGAAGCGGGCGAAGAAGGTCACCGGCAAGGAGAAGGAGCCCGAGGAGCCCAAGCCGGACATCGAGTCCAGGTAAGTCCGGCGACTTTCTCGGAGTTCCGTGCATGCTAACCGGAGTTTAGGGTCCCTTGCGACGGCTGCCGGCGGGCAGGCGTCGCATGTTTCTTTCGCAACTGTCACGACCCGTGCCGGACCTCCACCGGGTTCCGCTTTGGGACTCCTACCGGACTTCCTCCGGACATCTGCCAGTTTCCTTCGTAAGTAGTTAGCTAGACTTTTCCTTACATTATGTCATCCTCTCCCCTTAACAGTTTATCCCTCTTCTTGTCTTACGTCAAGGGTGCTCGGAACGTCCGGAGTTCCGACGCCTATGATGTAAGGCCTTCTTATCGATTAGTCTCGCTTAGTATATAAACCGCTGCTGGAAGTAGCGTTTGCCTTAGTTCGGACACTACGCTACTCTACGTTACATTACTCCTCCTTACGTCGCTACTTACGCTACCCGCCCGTAACTCCGCCCTACTCCGAATATATCTCTCCCCCTTATCTCCGTCCATCCCTTCGGAACTCCGTCAGTCCGCCTTCGGTCATCCCTCGGTCTCCCTTCCCTTCGGTCGTCCCCTTCCTCCCTCTCCGCTTCCCCTCGGAACTCCGTCGGTCCTCCGTCCGCAAATAGAGGACAACCGCGAGATCGCTCAGGGCGTTGCCAATAGCTTCGCCGAAGTCCTCACCCCTCGTGCCGTGTACCCCCGGAACTCCCCGAACTTCCCCTCGACTCCGTCTGCCTTCGGACGGCACGCGTCCTAACAGTGTGTCCGAACTCACACTGAGGATCTCGCCATGACTCAGCGCCCCGAACCCGAGGACCAGTGGCCTGGTTTCACCGCGCGATGTTACCGGGTCTCCACGCAGCCCACCAGCACCCCGGTAACACCGACGCGCGCCGTGTTTCCACCGCACCTTCAAGCCACCACCCAGTCACCCATCGAGTCGACCGCTGGAACTCCGGAAACGGGCTCGTCCCGTCTTCCCGGAGCTCCGCTCCTCGATTTCACCGCTCAGGCCGCTGCGGTACCCCGTAGTTCACCCAATCCCTTCCTCGCCGCGTCTTCGAGCAACGCGCCTCCCGCTCCGGGTCCGGACTCCCGACCACCTCCGCCACACTTCCCTCCTGAACCATCCACATCCGTCCCAACCCCTCCGGACCCCAACCGGGAGCTCGCGCAGGCTATCGCCTTGCTCGCTCAGACGCTCCGGCTCTCCCAGACCGCTCCGGCTGCCTCCGCCGGGAACTCCGCCTCCTCCGAACGGCACAACGTCCGGGAGCCCGACCAGTTCGACGGGTCGGACCCCACCAAACTCCGTTCGTTCTTCACTCAGCTGGAGCTGGTCTTCAAGGCTCGCCCTAGGACGTTCGATACCGACGAGAAGAAAGTCACCTATGGCATCTCCTACCTCCGGGGGATGGCCCTCGCCTGGTTCGAACCGTATCTCCTAGAGGGCGAGTCGGAGAATCCGCCGGAATTCCTGCACTCGTACGAGAGGTTCCAGGAGGAACTCCGGGTCAACTTCGGTCCGTTCGACGTCACCGGACAGGCCGAACATGAGCTGGAGAACCTCCGGATGCCCGACAACCAGCGGATCGCGAAGTACGTCACCCAGTTCAACCGTCTCGCGACGCAGGTCCGCTGGGGTCAGGCAGCCCTCCGGTACCAGTTCTACAAGGGACTCCCGTCGCGGCTCAAGGACCGGATCTCCGAAGTCGGCAAGCCTTCGTCACTGGAGGAACTCCGCAACCTCGCGCAAGCCCTGGACCACCGGTACTGGGAGCGCAAGGCCGAACAGTCGCGCGAGTCCTCCGGCTCCCACAAACCCTCGTCTTCCTCGTCCACCAAACCCCTTCAGGACTTCAAGCCGCACGTTCGGACATCCGGCTACTCCGGACACCAGACTTCGCCGAGCCAGACGTCCACGTCCCCTGGTACCCGGAACACCTCCGCACCTCCGCGAACTCCGGCTAAGCAGGCCCCCAAGCCCTACGCGGACAAGCTGGGCAAGGATGGCAAGCTTACCCAGGAGGAGCGCCAGCGCCGCTTCGCGAACAACCTCTGCCTCTTCTGTGGCGGTCCCGGACACACCTCCGCGAACTGCCCGAAGAAGTCGTCAACCCCCGCGAAAGGCCGCGCTGCGCAAGCTTCGGAAGAGTCGGACCTCCAGCCGGAAGTCCCGCAGGACTCCGAGCCTGAGGAGGAGCCAAAAAACTAGTCAGCAGTCCTCGTACATCCGTGTCTGGCGAGAACTGCGTTGACCCTCCCGGCACGGAACTGCCTTCGGTACTCCGGCTCAACGTGTCCGCTCTTTCTGACCCCCTGTCCCTCCATGTCTCCCTATACTCTCCGCTCATCTCGTCGGAACTCCGTGCGCTCGTCGACTCCGGGTCCTCTCACTGCTTCCTGGACTCTGAGTTCGTGGAGCGCCACGGACTTCCGACGGAATCCGTTCCTCCCATCCGTCTTCAGTTATTCGACGGCTCGTCGAATCACGTCATTACTCGGACTTCCACTCTGCCGGTTCAGTTTCCCTCTGGGGAGGTCATCTCGGTCGACTTCTATGTCACTCCGCTCGACAAGTCGGTCTCCGCCGTTCTCGGATATAGCTGGCTCTCCGCCTACAATCCCTTGATTGATTGGAAGAAGCGCAGCATTCAGTTCCGAACAGCTCCGCCGACTCGTCCTGCATCCTCGGTCCCTTCGGTCTCTTCGGTTCCTTCGGTCCCCTCGGTCCCTCCGGCTGGAACTCCGTCGGACTCCGACGGAGCGAAACCGGAGCTCTCCCCCTCGACCTCCCCATCGTCGGTCCCCCCATCGTCGGTCCCCCCATCGTCGGTCCCCCTTTCGTCGGTCCCCCGGGTTTCCCTGGTCAACGCCGCTGCATTCGCGCGCGCGTGCCGGCTGCCCGGTTCGGAGAGCTATACGCTCAGTCTGTCGGACATTTCGCTGGATTCTGCTAAGGCTCGCAGCTCGTCGGTCTCCGAGGAAGCCCCGGACCTCTCCGGGATTCCGGAAGAGTACCATGAGTTCGCCGATGTCTTCAGCAAGAAGAAGGCAGATACCCTCCCGGAACACCGCCCGTATGACCTCAAGATTACTCTTGAGGAGGGCAAGCTTCCGCCTCTCGGCCCGATATACTCGCTGTCCCAGGTGGAGTTGGACACGCTGCGCGAGTATATCGACGAGAACCTCCGTTCGGGTTTCATCCGGCCGTCCAATTCGCCGTGCGGAGCTCCGGTCCTCTTCGTCAAGAAGAAAGACGGCTCCCTCCGCATGTGCGTGGACTACCGGGGGCTCAACAAGATCACCCGCAAGGACCGTTACCCCCTACCGCTCGTCTCGGATCTCCTCGACACTCCCCGGAAGGCCCGTATCTACACCAAAATCGACCTTCGGCACGCCTACAACCTCGTCCGGATTGCTCCGGGCGACGAGTGGAAGACGGCCTTCCGGACACGGTACGGTTCCTTCGAGTGGCTTGTGATGCCCTTCGGACTTTCGAATGCTCCGGCCGCATTCCAACGCTTCGTCAATGAGGTGTTTGCGGATCTCCTGGACGTCTGCGTCGTGGTTTACCTCGACGACATTCTCATCTATTCGGACTCCCTGGAACAGCATCGGGAACACGTCCGGGAGGTCCTCCGGAGACTTCGGAAGTCCGGCCTATATGCTCGCGCGGATAAGTGTGAGTTTCACGCGACCTCCGTCGAGTATCTAGGTTACATCCTTTCTCCTGACGGTCTGACAATGGCGGAGTCCAAGGTGAAGGCGATTCTCGACTGGCCGGAGCCCCAGAAAGTCCGCGACATACAGTCGTTCCTCGGATTCGCGAACTTCTACCGGCGCTTCATCCATAACTACTCCGAAATCGTCCTGCCCTTGACTCGGCTCACGCGCAAGGGAGTTCCGTGGAACTTCGACGAGAAATGCCGGAACTCCTTCAACGCCCTCAAGGCCGCCTTCACGTCAGCGCCGATCCTCCACCATTGGGAACCGGACCGTCAGATCACTGTCGAGACGGACGCATCGGACTACGCCATCGCCGGAATCCTCTCCATCACCACGGAGTCCGGTGAACTCCACCCGGTCGCGTTCCACTCTCGCACACTCTCCGGCGCGGAACTCAACTACGACACCCACGACAAGGAACTCCTCGCGATCTTCGAATGCTTCCGGACTTGGCGGCACTACCTCGAGGGATCCGGAACTCCGATCGACGTCGTCACCGACCACAAGAACCTCGAATACTTCTCCACCACGAAGCTCCTCACCCGCCGTCAAGCCCGCTGGTCGGAGTTCCTGTCGCAGTTCAACCTCGTCATCCGCTTCCGCCCCGGAAAACTCGGAGCCAAACCGGACGCCCTAACGCGCCGTTGGGACGTCTACCCAAAAGAGGGGGGCAGTGACTACTCCGTAGTCAACCCACACAACTTCCGACCGGTCTTCACCCAAGAGCAGCTCGCGTCCTCCCTCCGGGCCTCCGCGCTATATCCGCCGGTACTCCGAGCCACCTTCCTGTTGGACGACCACCAACTCCGTTCGGACATCCGCTCGGCCCTCTCCTCGGACTCTCCGGACCCCGAACTCGCGGCCGCCCTCAAGGCAGCATCCCAGGGCAGCGACTCTCGCTGGTCTATGGACGAAGACGGTTTCCTCCGCCTCAATGGTCGCATCTATGTCCCGGACGTCTCGGACCTCCGACTGCGCGTCCTCCGGTCCCGACACGACCACCCGATCGCCGGGCACTGGGGACAGAACAAGACGCAAGCCCTCATCCTCCGAGATTTCGCCTGGCTGGGACTCCGAAGCTTCGTCCGCGACTACGTCAAGTCCTGCACCGCCTGCGGGCGCGCCAAAACCCCTCGTCACCTCCCGTACGGGACACTCAAGCAACTCCTGATCCCGGAACTCCCCTGGAACTCCATCTCCATGGATCTCATCGAGCAACTCCCCGCCTCCGACGGCTACACCGCTATCCTCGTCGTCGTGGACCGCCTCACCAAGCAAGCCATCTTTATCCCCACGCACGACACCCTGACCGCCTCGGAGCTCGCGGACTTGTTCGTCCTTCACGTATTCTCAAAGCACGGAGTTCCGTCGCACGTCACCTCCGACCGGGGTTCCGAGTTCGTGTCCCACTTCTTCCGCTCCCTCGGAAAGGCCCTCGATATGCGCCTCCACTTCACTTCCGGATATCATCCGGAAGGCGACGGCCAGACCGAGCGAGTCAACCAGACCCTGGAGCAATACCTCCGGATCTACTGCAACTACCAGCAAGACAACTGGGCCCGTCTCCTTCCCCTCGCGGAGTTCGCGTACAACAATGCTCCGAACGCGACGACCAGAGTTTCGCCCTTCTTCGCCAACAAGGGCTACAACCCCCGCCTCGCGGTTCACCCGGAACGCGACCTCACCTCCGCTCGGGCCCGGGAGTTCGCAGTAGATCTCGAGGAACTCCACGCAGCTCTCCGGTCGCAGATCGCGGATGCGCAGCGGCGCTATCAGGTGCAAGCCGACCGTCATCGACTTCTGGCTCCGGACTTCCGGGTCGGAGATCCGGTGTACTTGAAGGCCGAGCACATCTGGACGACGCGACCGTCGAAGAAGCTCTCGGAGAAGTTCCTTGGTCCCTTCGACATCATCGCGAAGGTCGGAACTCACTCCTACACCCTCCGCCTGCCAGACTCCATGCGCGCTGTGCACCCCGTCTTCCACGTCTCGCAACTCGAGCCCGCAACTCCGAACGGAATTCCGGGCCGAGTGCAACCCCCACCTCCTCCGGTCGAAGTCGACGGTGAGCTAGAGTACGAGATCGCGGAGATCCTGGACTCGAAGCTGGACCGCCGCCGGAGAACTTGCCCACTACTTTACCTAGTCAAGTGGGCCGGGTATGAGGGCACAGCTGACGAGTCTTCGTGGGTGCTCGCCTCGGAGCTCGGACACGCGCAGGAAGTCGTGGCGGACTTCCACCGGAAGTATCCGGACAAGCCCGGACCTCTGAGCAAGTTCGCCTGAGGTCCCTCTCAAGCGCTTCAAGTTGTTCTTACTTCTTTTTCACGCGTTCACACTAATTCTCTCAAGAAGCTGATTTTATTTCGCTACATTTACCACTTTACTATTTACTGTAGCGTATTGTCCGGAAGTCCGCCGGAGTCCCTCGCCGTGTCCGCCCTACTCCACCGCTTCCTCCTCCATCGCTTCCTTGTCCTCAACCTCCTCCTCGCCCGCACCCTCGGAGTCCCCCGCACCTCCGGCATCCTCCGCCGGCGCCTCGCCCTCACCTTCGCCCTCCTCCGCCTCGCCCTCCGCCGAAGAAGACGAGTGCTCGTCAGAGGACGGCACATACTCGCCCTCCGGGTCGGGCGTCTCCACCTTCGCCATCCACTGGCACAGCTCGGAGAACCGATCTGCCCAGTGGTTGCGCTCCACCACCGTCCGCGCGGCCATCCGCTTGATCTCGCGGAACTCCGCCCGGAACTCCCGGACGGACTCCTCCGTCCGCGCGACCTCGCGGCGCAGCCCCTGCACCTCGACGAGGAGTGTCTGCATCAACTCCTCGCCGGTCAACTCCCCGGGCTCCGCCGGGCCCGCCGACCACACCCGCCGACCCAACCCCGACCCCCCAGCCTCCGGCACCGGACCCGTCGCCGGCCTCCCGTCCACCTGGCACGCCATCTTCTTCGCGTGGCACCCATTGCAGGTGCGCACGCGCGGGGAGTCGCGAAAGAAACATGCGACGCCTGCCCGCCGGCAGCCGTCGCAAGGGACCCTAAACTCCGGTTAGCATGCACGGAACTCCGAGAAAGTCGCCGGACTTACCTGGACTCGATGTCCGGCTTGGGCTCCTCGGGCTCCTTCTCCTTGCCGGTGACCTTCTTCGCCCGCTTCTTCTTCTGCGGGGTGGTCTCGGGGGTATCCTCCGCCGCCCGCTTCCGGGACTCCGCCGCCTTCCGTGCGTCCTCCGCCTTCTGCGCGGCCTCCGCCTCCTCCGCCTTCTTCCGCTCTGCCTCCGCAGCCTCCTCTGCCGCGGCCGCCTGCTCCATCTCCTTCATGCGCGCCTGCATTGCCTCGAACTCCTTCCGGGCCTCGGCGGCGCGCTCGCGCGCGGTCTTCTCCGGAATTCCGGTGTTGGGGGCGGTTGGCTGGGACATGGTGGGAGGCAGAGGGCGTGTGTGGGTTAAGCAGTGATGGGCGACGGGAAGTGCGGAACACCTACTGCGCGCCTTCCCTTATACTCCGACGGACCTACGACCCTGAAGCGCTCGGGCCTCCACACACTGCTTCCGTTTTGCTCAGTGTGCGGGTTGGCCTTCGGGGGCTCAGGCCTAGTGGGGGGGCACTGTCACGACCCGTGCCGGACCTCCACCGGGTTCCGCTTTGGGACTCCTACCGGACTTCCTCCGGACATCTGCCAGTTTCCTTCGTAAGTAGTTAGCTAGACTTTTCCTTACATTATGTCATCCTCTCCCCTTAACAGTTTATCCCTCTTCTTGTCTTACGTCAAGGGTGCTCGGAACGTCCGGAGTTCCGACGCCTATGATGTAAGGCCTTCTTATCGATTAGTCTCGCTTAGTATATAAACCGCTGCTGGAAGTAGCGTTTGCCTTAGTTCGGACACTACGTTACTCTACGTTACTTTACTCCTCCTTACGTCGCTACTTACGCTACCCGCCCGTAACTCCGCTCTACTCCGAATATATCTCTTCCCCTCATCTCCGTCCATCCCTTCGGAACTCCGTCAGTCCGCCCTCAGTCTTCCCTCGGTCTCCCTCCGCCTTTCGGTCGTTCCCCTCCTCCTACTCCGCTTCCCCTCGGAACTCCGTCGGTCCTCCGTCCGCAAATAGAGGACAACCGCGAGATCGCTCAGGGCGTTGCCAATAGCTTTGCCGAAGTCCTCACCCCTCGTGCCGTGTACCCCCGGAACTCCCCGAACTTCCCCTCGACTCCGTCTGCCTTCGGACGGCACGCGTCCTAACAGCGACTCCCCGCGCGTGCGCACCTGCAATGGGTGCCACGCGAAGAAGATGGCGTGCCAGGTGGACGGGAGGCCGGCGACGGGTCCGGTGCCGGAGGCTGGGGGGTCGGGGCTGGGTCGGCGGGTGTGGTCGGCGGGCCCGGCGGAGCCCGGGGAGTTGACCGGCGAGGAGTTGATGCAGACACTCCTCGTCGAGGTGCAGGGGCTGCGCCACGAGGTTGCGCGGACGGAGGAGTCCGTCCGGGAGTTCCGGGCGGAGTTCCGCGAGATCAAGCGGATGGCCGCGCGGACGGTGGTGGAGCGCAACCACTGGGCAGATCGGTTCTCCGAGCTGTGCCAGTGGATGGTGAAGGTGGAGACGCCCGACCCGGAGGGCGAGTATGTGCCGTCCTCTGACGAGCACTCGTCTTCTTCGGCGGAGGGCGAGGCGCCGGCGGAGGATGCCGGAGGTGCGGGGAACTCCGAGGGTGCGGGCGAGGAGGAGGTCGAGGACGAGGAAGCGATGGAGGAGGAAGCGGTGGAGTAGGGCGGACACGGCGAGGGACTCCGGCGGACTTCCGGACAATACGCTACAGTACATAGTAAAGTGGTAAATGTAGCGAAATAAAATCAGCTTCTTGAGAGAATTAGTGTGGACGCTGTCGTGCTCGTTGGGGATTGGGTGTGAGTGGTAGTTGTGGTGGTGTGTGGAGGTTCGACGTCGAAGACAGAAATATGTATTCAATGTCGAGGGGTGAAAGCAAGTTCAATCCTCAAAGCGCGAGCGGGCCGCAAAGCTTGTGGGTTTTCCTCTTTTCCGACAGAGGCTTCGCCGAGTTCGCTGAGTTTCCTCAGATACCAAGACTCTACGCTTTGTTGTCCCTGGTCAGGTTGGGTGTGTTGAAGGTCTGTGTGATGTTAGTGGGCTAAACGGTTGAGAACCCTTCGTGAGTTCCCCTAGACTGATCTGCTGCATGCGACTCCCTCGTAGAGTCGTCTCTGAATGATACTGCTGCTGAGGCTCCCCGGGAACCTAGACTGACTGATGATAGCTCTTCGTGAACTATCTGACTGCTTACAGCTCTTCGTGAGCTGGTCCTGACTCTCCCGTGGTCGCTATCCGAAATCGGGCAGAGTTTCGCCTTACGTGTGGCGACGTGCGTGCGTGCGTGCGTGCTTACCTGTGTCGAGGATCTAGGGGTTTCCTTCCCTACTAATCCTGACCTACCTTGTATCTTGCTGATCTTCTGGCTGACTCAGCTACCAGCAAATTGTCCCTGCCCTGGTGGCACTAAAGGAATATGCTTATGTGGTAGCTAGCAGCTTGCTTGCTGTCTGACTGAGAGGTGCTGAAAAGATATGTTTTTTTTTTTTGGGGCCTCCTTCAGGCCAGTATTTATACCTTTCTGAAGGAGTGCTGACTAAGCTATTACAAAGCATCTGTAACTACTTTTGGGTACCTACAGTATCTCCTAGAATGTTCTAGCACTTTCTAATGTCCTTACTAAGCAATTCCGGGGTGTTCTTTGTGGGGTAAATGGAATGTTCTGGGATATTCTAGTATATTCCGGCACTTTCCACAATATTCTCCAAGGTTCTGTCTGCTCCAAAGGTTTTGTAATGAGCCTCCAGGGCTGACTGGAATGGTGTAGAACCTTCAGGAATTTTCCGGAAGTTTCCAGAATATTCTAGGACCTTCTCCATCCTTCCTACTCTCCTGTCTGCAGTGGGTTCTTGAATATGCCGACAACTTACTGGAACATTCTCTAGGGGCCTTCTGGGGTTCATGACATCATGGGGTACGGGGCTAAGTGGGGCATCATGGAGCTAAGTGGGGTATTTGCGGCGCAGAGTGGGGTAATGTGGGGATAGGTGGAGTAAGAATGCGGCAGTGGGGTGTTGTCGCGGTGATGAGGGTTGTGGTGCCGTGGGGGGGTGGTTTCCAAGGTTTGTGGTGTATATGACTAAGCATAGGCCATCTCAGTCAGGAGTGATTAGTGATGTCCCCCGACCTTAAGGCTGGCCCTGGGCGTGTGATGCCTGATGGATGGTGTCCGCTAGTCTGATCACTGGTGAATGTTGCATGTCCAAGTACCAATCCCTTTTGGTGCTTGACAACGTGTCGTGCCTCGATACCAGTCCGTGTCAGCCATGCTCACGAGTACGCTGTAGTACCTGACGGTGGGCCTTCTGCCTCCCCAGCTAGACTGCAACTTCATGACGGCGCGCCGGCAACGTCACCTCTGAGTGAGATTCAGTCTGGTGAGTACGACGTTCGTCTATGCTGTCGAAACACTGAGTTACACCCGACAGATACACATCCATCTGATGTTGCAGTGGACTCGGGAAACGGTCGTTCAACACTGGGCTCCTCGGCCTTGAATGAAGTGCACAAGCTCGCACCCATCGCCGGAGGTGTGGTCACTTCGTCGCCGCCTCCACTGTCAATGTCATTGCCCTCGAGTCGCCAAAATCCTGGTGCGTGCTCGTTTTGAAAGGTCGCTACCTTCAGATACTTCAAATACGCACTTACATACGGCAATTATCGTAGATCGACCGCTAGTTCCCGGTGAGGATTCCAAGCAGTCCCCAGGCGCCTCCCAATCAGGCACCGACATCGACCCCCCCGCACTCTCAATGTTGCTGCCGAACTGTCACGGTTTTCGGACCATCCCCGCGCCATTACGGCGCCTATTTACGGAAGTTAGACGTAAATCACCATACTTTACCTATTTCCGTACTTAATTGATTATTATCGCCTTTTGTGTCGCTTTTTGCCCCTTTGGGAGAAGTTCTGGATAGTTCTACGGCTGGAATCCCGGCCTGGGCCCCGGTGGAAGGTTCTGGATAATTGTCTGATAATGTAGTGTTTCCCATTGGTCCGTGCCCAGTTGGGCAGAGGGCATGCCTGACTATTACTCAGCCGGTCCCGGCTCGGACTTAGCCGGTCCCGGCTCGGACTTAGCCGGTCCCGGCTCAGACGTACCCGGACCCGGCCCCGGCTCAGCTGAGCCCGGTCCTGGATCTGGCTCAGTTGGTCCCGGACCCGGTCATTACTCAGCCGGTCCCATACCGGTCCGGCTGCTAGCTTAGTCACCTAGAGTACCAGGGGTCTCACCCCGGTCCCCGGGGGGACTGACCTACATGTATATAAGCCGGCTACCTGAGGGGGTCCCCCTCAGACTAATCCACTTATTGTCTAAGCCCAACTACCTCTGGCCTAACAAGCCTTTCTTATCCTCATCCTCATCCTCACCTCTATTACTATCCAGTGAGTACTTCAGTTTGGGTTTACTGTTATACGAACGTCGAGAGCGATGTCTCCGAGGCTGCTGGGGGCCGAGCCAGCAATGACGTCTGCCTTGGCGTCGGCGACGTTTTGCATCCCACCCTCCCAGCGGCCTCTACCGATGGAACTCGGGATGGCAGTGGTGGCGAAGTTAACTCGTGCAGAGATACCAGCGTCAATTTGTCTATTCATGCCAATCTCCACGCAAATGTCCATCCGAATGTTCAGAGTAACGTTTCTCACACCATTGATCAAGAGGCTCGCTCGGACGTTCGATCGAATGATCGCTCAGACATTCGCTCGAACATTTGCTCGGACGTTCGCCCCAACATCGACGTCAACATCGCGACCAACGTTGCCACAAACAAGCGTCGAGATATCGGTGTCGCGGAACTACGAGAGCCTCCGGTGCACAATCATTCCGACTTGCCCACATCGTCCGGCCCGGCTACTGCTGCTGGACATTGTTCCAATGGCGGGCATGATGCTCATATCTCTGGTTTCTGTGTCGCCCCCCCCCCCCGACATGCTCGACGCTCATGATGCCCGCCATGTCATCTCTCAACATGTGACACCTGTAAGTTCGCACAATGGTCATCTACGTATGCACTCACAAAGGCATGTCAAGATTTTTTCTGAGGCCGCCTTCTCTGGCGAGCGTGCCGCTACCCGCAGTGCCCAAGATGGCGAAGATCGGGTGATCGTGCCCCAGCACAGTACATATTCGGGTCCCTCTCATCTCGGTATGTAGCTTTTTGCCAATTTTTGACAAGCTTCTCTCGCAGGGCAGACTACAGTGTTGTGGCGCGATCTTCATCTGTACATTTGGACCGCCTTGCTGACATACATTCATGCAGATGTTCATCACGATATACCGCCCGATGTTCGCACAAACCCTAGGGGTCATGTGTCTGCACAGACTGGTCCAGATATCCGTGCAAACATTCATACCGCGCACACCGCGGGACCCTTGGTCAGTGAGCATAGTTAAAATATTTATACAAATACTTACCACATCTCTAGCTCGGCGCAGAGTCATCCGGGACTGGTCATCCCAGCACTCACAATGAACACGAGCCAGTCGACCGTATGTTTGATGTGGAGCGCAGTAGGCAAGCGACGAAGGTGCATGCTGCCGGCGCTTCATCCGTACACGATGCCATGTATATGGATGCTTCGAACCCTGGCTACGATGGCGACAGCGGACTGGACGATGCGGAACGGGCTGTAGGCCATATCTCGAACGAGAACAAGCATGTCCTTGAAACCGCATATGCAGAGGTGCTCCAGAAGGCGAAGGCTATTGCTGCGAGCACTGGCCTTGCTGTCTCTCAAGTGTTCGATCAGTGGTTCGCCCCTCACAGCAACCGCGCTAGCAAGGATAATAAATGGAACTTGTATGGCTCGTACTTCGCTCAAAACACGCAAGAAGAGATTTCGTACCTTTCCGAGGGTAAGCGGTGTAGTTCTACTCAACTACAAGAGTATCAGGACTAAGTTTTCATTCCTTGATCACCAGAGGTCGTGAACGGTAGGTATTGCTCATCACAAACGCGTACACGTTCTGAACCAGACATTTAGCCCCTGGCTTCTCGGCCATGAGCGCCATCACACGCCGGATGTGCTATGAGAAGTTTCAAGACCGTCACGGTAGTCGCGTCTTCGCGATTTTGCAGAAACATCGTGCTCTCCTTGAGTTGCGGCAAGCCCAGAAACACACGGTCGCTCAACGACGAGCTGACTTCAACAAGTCGGTCAAGAAAATGAAGGATCTCGTGAGGTTTACCATTTTGCAGCACTGTTCATGATCGTTGACGGCTACGTGTAGATGGATAGCTTTCAGAACGTGCATGGCTTTAGTGGTGTATGTGCGCTCATCGGTAATGTCGTCAACTCTGACACCGCGCTTGCTATGGTCCACGAGACGGAGGATGCAGTAGGGGTATGTGGCCTCCTGAGTGTGCACACATGGTCTTGTCACTCATTCGTAATAGTTTTTTGAGACTAGATGCCAGACCGACCACGATGGGGTTATCAGCCACCTCAAGGTGCACGTCTAGTGAGCTATATTACGATCGAACTTATGTTTTCCATCTTGAGTTTTCATTTAGTCATAATGTATCTTTGGGGCACGTCGAGCTGACGTCGGGGGACGCCGGACGATCCAAGGGCGCTACTACTAAGACAAAGGCACATGTGAGCACCGCAAAAGACTCCGGCAGCACCAGGACCAAGGGCAAGGGCAAAGGCCATCACACTGACGACAATAACGACGGCAGCGGAGACGACGATGTCGATGCCGCAGCGGACAGCATCGACGACGATGACGACGAAGACGAAGACGATGAGAGCGGCGAACCATCGCTCAAGGAACGTGCGAAGTATATCAAGAAGTGTCTTTATCGGTGTTTACGTACGTCATGAGTTATCTCTCAGCCCGCACTTATGCCAACCACTCCCAGACGCCATTGGTGTGGAGGGGTTAATCAGCGACAGCATGTGGTCCTGGAAGACTATGGTCAGCAAACTCGTGTCGCAGGGTATTGTCATCCGGAACTGGCCGGAAGGCATAGGCCTGCCGCCGAGGCCGCCGAAGTGTGGCGAGACCAAGGTTCCTACCTGCCCGGAGTTCAAGAAAGGTGTAACCGGGATGCCCTCTTTTGCATTGGACATCCTGGTTGCAGCTCTACGCCATCCTTCCCACCCTCTCCGCTTTGAGGTCCACAGGAGGGGCGCGTCTGGTAAGTCGCACCCCCGCTTCATGACTATGGCCCTCTCACTCGCTGTCACGACTAGCGATTACCAAAATTATAATGCCGGTCATTTACGGTGCACCTCCTACCGCCAAGCAGCACAATGCTCGGGCCCGGCGCATGTTCTACGATGGTACGGTCGACCACAAGGGTGAACCCCGCCAAGTCCTCCCCCGCAACACCGATGCGAGCGATGACATCATGGACGCCAGTGGGGAGATCAGCGAGGAAGATCGCGCGGACTCGACGACTCCACCCGAGAGCGAGAACGAATCAACCCCACTCGCCCGTAGCCGGCGTGTCTTGGCGGCAGACCTCACTGCGGTGCAAGTCAAGCCAGGGCCGCCAACTCCTACAGGCCCCCCGATGCGTGTTAATACCTTTGGAGCCGAGTTCCGCGAGGTTCGCGTCGAGGTACCGACTCCTAAGAAGAGCCGTCGACCGATGCCCAAGCCTCGCCAGGTCATCAAACTTGACAGTTCTGGCGACGAACACAATGATTGCAGCCCTTCCCCTACACCGCGACCGACGCGCGACGCTGCTCGAAGGAAAAAGAGGGCTAGGAGTACCACACCGGTGCTTGCACCATCGTCGGAACACGAGTCAGCCCACATAGAATCTGCGCCCAAGCTCGCTAAGGGCAAGGTATGCGATCGTCACCGGGATGTGCACATATGCTCACCGTCACCTAAGGAACCACAGCGGCCTCACCAACGACGTGATGTCCCAAGAGAAACCGTGAGTATCTCAGCGCATTTGACCAACACTGCGGAAGTCGCGAGCACTGATCTTCTATCAAGCCTGCTGGGCCCCATATCAATGTTGTCGCCCCCGCCCATGACGGCGAGATAGCCCGGCCTCTCAAGCAGCGTCGCATCAACACACTGCAACCATGCGAGGTAACTAGCTATAACTCTGTGCTCTACATACGACACCAGCCACGACTCTGACATATCACATCCCAGGTGCAAGGTGCCCTCATGACCTCTCGTGATGCAGGGCAGGCACATAGTAACCCCGGATATGGTAACGAGGCGGATGCGCAACAACGAGGTACGCCTGCACCTATGACTGGCAGACGATTGCCCACAGGGCAACCATCGGCTGATCAACTTGAATAGCCAATGTTGTGCTCGATGCAGGTTCGAACGTTGGGGCAAATACTAACATTCAATCACGCTCAGACCATCCCGCACATCCCCGAGCCGTTTCCGCCGGTGTCGACACTCAGTATAACGCATATTCGGCCCATGAGCATGTGCGCCCACATGTTGCAGCGCCGCCGCCACCGCCGCCGCCTCACATTGCCGGTCAAGCACCGAACCCACACGGCTATTACCATCAGGACAACGCAGGTTCGAACGTCTGGGTGAATACCTACGTTCACTCACGTTCAGACCACTCCGTACATCCCCGAGCTGACTCCGCCGGTGTCAACACTCAGCACAACGCGTATTCAGCCCAAGGGCATGTGCAGCCACATGTAGCAGCGCCGCCGCCGCCGCCTTCCATCGCCGGCCAAGCACCGGACCCACGCGGCTATCACCACCAGGAGGCGAACAGAAACACTGAACACGACATTGTGGCGCCCGGTCCCCACTATGTGAGTTGGTCGTCATGCGATCCTGGACTTGCTGGAACTAGATATTGACGTCGCTTCAGCAGGATGTCCAGGTGCGAAGGGATATCGCCACCAACGGTGAGTATCAGAAGAGATATGGCGACACTTTCTGAGAGAATCCCAGGTCCCCATCCGGACATACATGGCCACTGGGAGCCCAACTCGTGTCTGGTATACGCCCAAGACGTCCCAGGTACGTGTGCAGTGCACGATAAGTAGGACTCAGGCATGACTAACAGTCACTTGCGTCGCTGTCGGTTGGACGTGTAGGCCGCAACCTGCCATCACAGAGAACATCGCACCCGCCAGGCAGCATGTCTCCGGTCGTTTTGGCTCCGCATCCAAACAATGGAGAGCTTGCACGCCGTAGACTTCCAACCTCGGATGGTGATTCAGTGCATTCCGTTCAAGATGTTCATGCGCGCGGTAGCAGGGCCCCCGGTCAGTACTGGCTGATCCCAGCGGTCACGTGTCTCACTAACCCTTCTCCGGGGACGCAGACGGAGTCCATTCTGATCAGTTGCGTGTCTGGAACCAGGAGGGGCTGACGTCCTATAGTAACTATCACGATCATCGCAATAGGGCTCCAGGCCCGCCCTTGCCTCTCCGTGGTGAACCCTACGAAGCTCCTGCCATCTATGACAGAGCGCCGCCAGATCACTATCGTGGGCGCCACGCCGCTCATCAGGGAGAGTATTCGCCTCCACCTCCGCCCTCTCTACCGATGGATCAAGGACAGGGATCGTCACGACAAGCCCAGCCCCACGCTGGGAATCCCTTGCCCACACAGCATCAGCAATCTGGTTCGTCGTCCGGTTACGCCACCCCCATTCCCCCTCCGCATGTCAGTCATCCCTCGGCGTCCTAGACATTGGAACCGGTCATGGTGGAGGTACTGTACCCATCTACGTCATAGTGTCTGCACACTCCCATCCACGCATCGGTGCCTCACATCTTGGTACGAAGGTCGTCCCATCCATTCTCCTTTCCAGTATTGGTCGTCAGATATCCTCTCTCCGATAATCGCTATCCGGTCTCACCCATAGTCGTTATGCATATACTTGTAGTCGCATTGCCTGTGTATCGCTAAGTTGATCACCATCTTGTTCTCTTGACTGTCAGCAGCTCTGCCTGTATCTATCTGATTGTCTGCTGCAAACATCATGTGCTCACCCGTACATGCTTTGACACAACCAAGGACATAAGTATGAAAACATATCTCTAAACATCTGAGCGTATATGTATACAAACATTTGTCGAAAGGTAGCGCCCGCCTCACCCGAAGTGATTCAGTACGTGGTATTGTTATGCCAATGTGTGTCTCGACAATTACCGGACATCAGGATATCGCATCCGTGAGTATCATTTGGAATGTGATGTCAAATATTGCAGTGAACATGGCAGTGAACAATCCTGAAAACGTCCCGAGCATAGTGTTAGCACAAGCACCTGGGAAGATAACCGCCCAGATCATCACCGTCTTGGCAAATCCTCGCTCGAAGGTAGCTGCGACTGTTTGTATCAACATTGTTCCGACTGTCTCCACCAATATCCGAGAAAATATCAACTCTTCTCCAACTAATACTATTCGTAAAAATGTCCTTCTGTATGTGTGTATGAAGGTATCTGTGAACTTCTTTTCCCAAGGGGTGTTGATACTGTAGTCGCCGCGAATGTTTGTGGATAGATGGCATTGAATCATCGCGCTTATGTACTCTGGAGTCTATGCGAGTAAGCTCGCAGAGATATGCATACGGACATGCCGGCGAAAGGTATTAGCACAATGCTGACAATCCTTCATCGTCAGCTGCAATCGAATATTTGACCCAATCGCCGCAGACCGCTAGGAGCGTAGGAAAAATTAGGTTGGGCGCCTACTGCGTTCTCGCGTTCTCGCGTTGTTCTCGTGTAAAATACATATGAGCCTTCGAGGCCGCAGCGTCCTCCATTCTCCATACCGCAGCCGAGCTGCGGATACCCTGTGTGCTCAAGGAATAGTATTACATGCATACGGAAGACGGTGTGATTTATGCATCCCGAAGATACACATAGTCCTGGATTATCCAAGAACCTACTGTTACCTCCGAATTGTTCACACATTTGAACGTATGTTCCCACGAAGGTACGAACCAGATCGCATCAGATGTTGGGACGGTGGAAGACGCCGAGGCGGACGAATTAGGCACGTAGGGAGAACGTACGTGGTGGGGAGACGTCTCGGAGACATGTTTCCCACGGTCATCAATCCCGTCCGAGAGACCATTCAGGGTCCTGCCTGGGGTGCCAATCTCATGCTCATGCCACCAAGTGGCACCGCTTTCATGCGACGACTTGAATCACCAGTTCCTTTGATATCAGACTTACATCACTAGAATATCAACGATCAAGTTGCACAAGTTGAAGCCAAGTAGTACTGAGTCGACAGGCCGCGCCCTGGAAATCGCGAAGCGGGTCTTCCTACCTTCAGTACCAGTGGGGCGGCCAGATGCAATGTGTCTCGTGGTTTGTTTGCTACGCGCTTACTATCAGGGGGTCAAGGAACTGCAGTGCGAAATAGTAGCTCGTTGCTCCTCCAACATTCTTTCCGGGGGTTCAATCATGTTACAGGTGTGAATCATGCACACTTGTACCGTACCCTTAAGAGTTGTGCGCGCTGCCCGTGCAGCGACTTGACGCTTCCCTTGCAGGTAAAATCGAGCACCGCACCGTAGAGTGCAGCAACCCAAGTTCTAGTTGGAAGACGCCGCCTTCACAAGTCCCATTCGGTCACCTGGTAATCGTAAGGACAGCGAGAACACCCACGGGGCAGGAAGGTCCCGGCCTGGGACGCAATCCTGAGGCACCCAGAATTGCAAGCATTGCCTTACCTTGCGCCATCCGGCACGAGAAGACTTGGATCTTAGGCCTGGTTATCTATACCGTAAAGCCTCCGATCAGAAACACACATATAGCACGCACGCACGGCATAAATACTCACGGAAGCCTGGGAAGCATCTCATGACCCACCCAGGTGAACTCACCGCGTCAGGTTTTCAGGCGCGGGTACGGTATGTGCACTCTTCCCGCAGTAGATGATGCCCTATCGCGCCAGAGACCATATGCTCGCCGCCCCTTGCAGCTGTACGAGGTTCTCCTAGAAGGCGATATGGCCTCATCGGATGGCCTTCTGATCCACCTCAACCCCGCGCTCTGGGAATACGGTGAACAAGACGAACGGACAGGCGCCCCATATAAGTTGGATGGTAAAATCAAGAAGACGTCCCAAACGGCGGTACGAACATGTTCTCTCGCTTGCTCCACTCCACACACACGCAGGGACTTCTCGTTCTTGTCTTCGTGGTGGTCCTACACCTCGCCTCATCCGTCCGTGCGGTCCCACCCACGTCTGCAGCGACCCACGAGAATGCGCTCTTCGCCAGGCAGTGCTCGACCACCGACATCTGGCCCAAGGGTCCGGGAAAGGCCCTCGTCCCACAGGCCCCGACCGCCGAGCTCCGTTCGATTCTCTCCGGGATCGACCCCAAGCGCGTGAACGCGATCATCACCAAGCTCGTCTCCTTCGGCACCCGACACACGCTCTCGAGCCAGACGGACCCCGTGCGCGGGATCGGGGCGGCGCGGGACTGGCTCGCGGCGGAGATGCGCACGATCGCGCGGGGCGCACGCCGGGGCACGCACGTCGAGATCACCGTCCCGAGCTACATCCAGCAGCCCGCGAGCCGGATTCCGACCCCGACGAACATCAGCGACGTCGTCGCGACCATCCGCGGCGCGTCGGACCCGGGCAGGGTGTACGTGATCACCGGGCACTACGACTCGCGCGTGACGGACATCATGAACTTCCAGGACGACGCGCCGGGCGCGGACGACGATGCGTCGGGCGTCGCTGTCGTCCTTGAGCTCCTCCGGGTCATAATTCAGCGGCCTCCGCCCGCGGCTACCATCGTCTTGGCGGCGGTCGCAGGCGAGGAGCAGGGCTTGTATGGCGCGGACCACCTCGCTCAGATCCTCGCGGACGCGGGCGCGGATGTGCAGGGGATGTTCACGAACGACATCGTCGGGAGCTCTAAGGGCGACGAAGGCGAGATCGACCCGTTCAGCATTCGTCTCTTCGCCCAAGGCATCCCCACTGCCGACACGCCGTCGAAGATTGCGACACAGGAGTCTATTGGGGGCGAGAACGATAGCCCCGCACGCGAACTCGCCCGGTTCGTAGATGAAGTCGCCACGAACGACGTGACCGGCATGAAGGGTACGTCTGCCCATACAGCCTCATAGCGACCAAACAGACATCCACTCACCACCGTCCACGTTGACCACACACACAGTGCGCGTCATCTACCGCCTGGACCGCTTCCTGCGCGGGGGCGACCACGAGCCGTTCCTCGAGCGCGGCTTCCCCGCCGCGCGCTTCACGGAGCCGCACGAGGACTTTGCGCACCAGCACCAGGACGTGCGGGTCGACGGCGCGACGGGGAAGCAGTTCGGGGACCTCATCGAGTTCTGCGACTTTGACTTTATCGCGCGCGTCGCCAAGGTCAACGGCGCCGCGCTCTGGTCCCTCGCGAGCGCGCCCGGCACGCCGAAGAACGTCACGATCGACACGTCTGTGCTCACGAACAATAGTACCCTTCGCTGGGCGCTGGGTAGCGATGTTGGGCTGGCGGGGTACGAGGTCCTCTGGCGCCCGACTATTGCGCCGTTCTGGACGAACGTGATCCCCGTGGGGCTCGTCAACACTGTTACGGTGGACCAGTCGAAGGATAACGTCGTCTTCGGCGTGCGCGCGGTGGGTAAGAACGGGTATCGCAGCCCGGCTGCGTTCCCGTTCCCTGGATGAAGTGATGCACAGACGTGAGAGGAAGGGAACAGAGACGGGAAAAATGTTCATTATGTCGGAATGCGATATGACAACAGACACGTGTACTATCTGATGTTCGTTGGGTTCAGTGTACATACTACAAGGAGTCATGTAAGGAAAGAAGCTCACCATCTCTCTGTCAACTGCGAGGCGGGGAAATCAATGTCCTGGTGAACGAGAATGGGTTAGCACGAGCGCTCGAAAACACAATGACGTGCCGCGGGCATGGACATCAGACCACAACGTTCTCCGGTAGCCATGCCGACCGAGCTGACAAGAGCGAGAGCAGAAAAGGCAGAGACATATACAAGGACCCATACCAGCAGACAAACAAACACCGCACCAGCCATCGCCGCCATCGTCCCGGAGCCGCCGTGTCACCTAGAGTGCACCAGCCAAAGCAAGACGAGTGAGAAAACCTTGTCTGTGCCCCGCGCCAGCCAGAAGTCGCGCATACCAGCTACCAGCCACCAGCCACCAGCCCGCAGCTCCAGAGCCCCCAGCAGAACCGATCCGACTCCCCAGCCGAGCGCGCCGTGCGCGTGTGCACTGCATGTGTGCATGTGTGCCTGCCTGTGCGTTGCCGGCCCGGTCCGATCGCTGGGGTGCCTAGGACGCGCCGAGAGACAGCCAGGGGGAGACGTGCACGAGAGCCCGAGTTTCCAACAGGCGCATCCAGCCCCGCAGCTCGCGGAGGAGGTCCGCGGTCGGGACGACCGCGGCGGGCGGGGCCTCGCAGAGCCACACCCTGACCGTGCGCAGCGCGCGGAAGCGGCCGTCGCGCACGAGCGCGTCCGCGGCGTCCGCCCAGAAAGCCTTGAGCGCGCAGAGAGCGGCGAGCGTGGGGATGCAGAGGTACAGCGCGAGGTCCGCGAGGTCGCGCGCAGGGGCGAGCGCCTCCAAGAATAGGCTCAGAATCCGGCAGGAACTGGCGTCGACGTCTCGGATGTGGAGAGACCGGAGGGACGTGTTCCTGGACAAGTCCAAATACCGGTCTACAGCGAGGTGGCGCAGGTGGCGTACCGTTAGTGTGGGTGGTCGGGGTGAGAGGAAGGGGTTGTAACGGGAGACGTACCCCGAGTCCAAGACTTCAACGAGACTTGGAAATACTCCAAGTGACATCCGAGAGTCTGCGTAAATCGTTGTAGGGAAGGGAGGTTGCCCACATACTGCTGCCATATCTGGACGTCTCGAAGAGTAGTCTTCGAAGGGGTGCGTATGAGCCACTCGACCAACGCAGTGACTGCACCTTCGCAGCTGGAATTGAACCAAAGTGTGTCCAATCGAGGGTGGCTCGACTCGAACGCACAAAGTGACCCTTGTGGCGCCACACGCCACCCAACATTTTTGACCACGAGCCGCGTGAGACGCCTGAACGCCCCTACCAGCCTCCGGAACTCCGCAAAATTGTAGAAATTGCCGTCTATGAGTTCGAGGTTGGTCACGGACGGGAGGTGGAAATCGATGGCGTAGAAGCTGCGGGGAAGCGGGAATACGTCCCAGACGAAATCTCCGAGGGTGAGGAAGAACATGCGCGGAAGGCTGCGAGAAAAGAGGAGGGGGAAGAGGTGGATCCATGGTCGTTCCTGGTCCTCCCATAGCTGCAGGGAATGGACGTTCTTGAGGGAGTGGGCGATGTGGGGGGATTTGGCGACGCGTACCAAGCAATCGAAGTTTGAGCGGCGAGAGATTGCGACCCGATAGAAGAGGTTATAGCGGCTGGCTGGGAGCCACTGTCGGCACGCTAGGGCGCAGCTGCACAGCGTATCTCGATCGGTGAGAGAATTCAGGATCCGGATGATGACTGAGAAGGGCAGGGTATCTGGCATACTCGGATGTGGTCTGTATGCGGGACCTAGCGGGGAGGGACAGTTGCAAGGTGAGCGTAACATGGGGATGATGGGGGCGCTGCTAGAGTGGTATCTTCAGAAAGACACGTTGCGCGCGGCGGCTAGGCAAAGGCAGTGCTTTGACAGACGTTACTGTGATCCCAAGGACACGGTGGTTCCAAGGAAAGTGCATTCTCCCCACTCTCTGCTCCCGAGCCTGCGATGCCCGCACTGGGTTCAAGGGTTTTCATGTGCTGTAGATAGGTGCAGTCGGAGCACGAGTCAGAAACGTCGCTCATACGCCCTTTGGCTCAATGAAAGGAGGAATGGAACGGGGTTGACGTTCAGGCCGTGGGTGTATGTGGTTTCGAAGGACGGCAAATGTGAGCCCCGGCCTTCCAACCGGACACGAGTTCAGTGAGTGTGACCTAATATCTCGGATATCGCCCCGGGATTGGAATGCCGTTGGAGGGCGGCGGACGAAACTAATCGAAGCGGGTGTACTTGCCTTTGGCTCTGCGGTCTCAAAGACCGGATTCCGACCGCCGGGAAGGAGAGGCGAGCAATTTGGAAACGCTGCTTTCCTTGAGACCAACGGAGTATCCGTGGATGATCGTCATTCTGATCGTCGTCAGTGCTGACGACCGACGAAACCAGAGAATGCATATGCATTGGACACACGCTCCCATGGATCGTCATGCGCTTGAGTGCGACCGGCGCACTTTGCCCGAGTCTCGAGAGGGTTATAGAGACATTTGTATATATATTCTAGGAGGTCTCTAGGAGATTCTGAACAACGGAGGTCGACGTAGTGGACATAGTGCCAGAACTAGGATGGGTAGCCCCAAGATCCACCCACTATGCATTCCAGAGGCTAGTCCTACAACATGGAACACAGAGAGCGAGACATGCACAGACCACGACCTAACAGTAGATTGGGGCAAGAGCCAAGAGGCGACCAGCAGGCCTTGCAAGATGCAAAGAGCAGAGAGAAGGTCGCGGCGAAAGACATCGCGGATTCCACGACGGAATCCGGAGTCACTGGCGGCTCCGCTGCACCGGCAATGGGCGGGCCGCCGGTGCTTTGACGCCAGTACAGTGACGCCTTGAGGCGCCCATTGGCCAATCTGCGCGCTGCAGGTTCTGTTCGGTGTCAGTAAGTAGGGGGACAGTGCTCGAGTACTCAGCGGCAGATGAAGGGCTCGAAGCGTCCGACAGGGTGCTAGATATTGATATATCCTGCAGCACGTACGTTGACTTTCAGATTGTCCCGATTATATGCTTGCTCAACAAAAAATCGGGGGAGCTATAGGCGTTGTTGGCACCGCATCATGTTTTGATACCACTCGATCGCATGCCAGCCTGAAACTGCACCACGGTCATACTTGGCTCTCTCTAGAGTGAAGAAAGTAGTTCTGGTGGTCTCCTATATCGGGCCTTTCTACTGTCAGTCGTTTTAGCCATCTCTCAGAACCCCGACTCGCACCATGAATCATGTTCTCACCCATTGCGTAATTGAGGGGCTTACTCCTTCGTTGTAGTCGCAATGTCGTGGCGCCTTATGTCGACACGATGTGTACTATCCTTCGTATAGACGAAGAAAGAAGTGACGCAGGACATGACGATCGAAGGAAGGTTCGTTGTAAAGTCTGAACCTCAACGCCACAAACCCATTGACCTTTGCCCAAGCTGCCTTCCCACCCCTGCCCCTCCTCCGTTTCATCCATATCCTGCAACGATAATATGAAGCGCATCTCAGAGGAATGTGAACGCCGTCTTGATTCTTGGCGACGCGGCGCGCGCCCCGCAACGCTGCGCCATCATCGCGCCTCCGCCGCCAGCGGCGTTCTCCACGCCAAACCCCAGGAAATGAATCGCGCATGCGGGGCCGGGGCTGACAGGAATTCCCGGCACGACGGGCATTGCATCGTCTCCGTGTACACCCCGACCGACGTCCAGGGTTGAGGGTCCCGTTCCAGACGGCGCAACCAGCAGGCCGACCCTCCGACACAGACGTACCTAAGGCCTCAGGCCGGCGGCGGCGGCGCACGTCGAGGTGGAGCACTACGCTCGTAAGCTGGGGAGTGCCCCCCGCATGGCCTCGGTCAGCTCGATTACCCGCTGGTCAGGGACACGAACGACGGCGCGTCGGGACTCGAACCTTGCAATACAATGCGCCGTCGGCGGCGCACCGTGACGGCGAAGCATCGCACGCCGGGGTGGCCATGCGTCGGGCGCGCGCCAAGGTCAGGGCGAAGGGGGCAGCTGAGTTCAATCGTGCGGCTGTCGATTCTCCACCGCGGCGGCAGCTCGGTCTCCCCGTGGTCCTCCTTGCTCCGCCGATTGGGCCGGGCGACTGGGTCGAGGCACGCTCGGCCACGATGTCGGTACGTGTGGGGAGGCCCATGTGCGACCGTTTGATAGAGTTGCAGGGCAGTTGTCATCGCGAATGGATGACAGATATCAGTCTCGAGGTGAGAGTCATGCGGCGTGGAGGCAGCATTTGCCCGGGCTCACCTTTTTGAACGCTATAGCGGAGATATGGCCGCCGGCGAGCGACCACAACGTGTCGCGCGTCCGGTCACGCCGACTCACCGCCTCGATGTTCCACATTCTAATCGAACGGGTGGCCAACATGTAATCCACCGCGACGCCTGTCGGATGCGATACTTATCTCTTCTGTTAGGCTACCGCGGGCGCGTAGATGGTGCCTCGAGGACTGAGAATAAAGTACAAGCAACCGGTCTGATGCAGACGGTTACGTCGTTCGTTCATTCGCGCCCGGGGCGAAGACGTCCCTGAACGTTCGGACGCTCGCCGCAACCCGGATGAATGATAGCTTCCCCGGCGCAGGGTGGACAGCTGCGGCGCACCCGAGTTGTAAGATGGAAGAAATCCACCGCCGGCAGCGCATTGTGCGCGATGCATCGTGTCGAGATCCGTGGCACATGGCCCCAACCGAGGACGTCGGTCGGTCCGACACGATATCGATGGGGCCCGTTTTTTGTGTCTCTTTCCATTAACCCTCCCTCAGCTATTGGAGAGAAGAGAATTGATTCGATTTCTATACCGTGATTGCCTTCGACGTTCTGCCGTTTGTGCTGGAGACCAACTGCGGATCTAAAGGGCCACGAAACCATGAGTCTGACCGTCAGACTCGAAGCGGAAGAGGTGTCTACACGGACACCGTGCTGGTCGGCGCAGAGTTCATCGATGGAGGAAGCTAAGCATATCATCCCTTCCATGTCGAACGAGCGCCATCGCGAGCGCGTGCGTGACGCATTCAGTGGCGGGTGGATGATGACTCTGCTGGGGGCGGGATCGCGCGCATCGTCGTAAGGCGGGGGGCCACCGGGCGTACGATCATGCATGCTTCTTGTGCCAAGGTGTCGCAGCAGAACGGTTCTATCTAACATTGATTTCACCGTGCGAGGGAGAGGCAGGCCAGCGGAGCCCCTAACGGGGAATTGCGTTTGGGCGTGGGGTAGCGGGGCGCGAGCGACGATCCATCCACATGTTTGTAGCGAACCCCAGCATGTGCCATTCCGCCGACGTTTGGGGTTCAGAACCGTCCGCGAGTCGCGACGTGAAGAAGGAATGGGTTCGCTATATCTACTGCCAAAAGTGTCAGCTCTACTCAGGGTGGAGGACCGTCGCAGACCTTCGACAACGGGGACCTATGTGGTCCGCGGAGGTATGGGTCGGATCAACACGCGAAGTCAGAACCAATGTGCAAATAGGTACAGCACATTGCCTCGCTCAATGGGCCGTGAGACCGACCGGTAGGCAGTGTATATCAAGGGCTGGCCGACGAACTGGGACAAGAAACCGTTGGATGACCGGCGGCGAGCACAGGCGGGGTCCCACCCCACGAAGATCGGCCTGTCGTCCGAGGCGATTAGGAGTGGGGGACGGCGAGGGGGCCGGCGCGGTGCGGATCCTCCTCGTAGAGGGAGGCAAGCGCACGCACGCACGTCGTCGACGCCAGATACCGTGGCGGCGGCAATGGGGCCCGACGACGGCCTGGGCCTCGGCGCAGATTGGGGGAGGGAAGATTGGGAGGATCGTCAGTGCGGGGCGTGGCAAGTCCTGCCAGCACGCACACGACAGACCGCCCTCCTTGTGCGGTGTGAAGCACCCTTAATGTCAACACGCGACGTGGATCGCTACGAGACTCACTCGCTGCGGCTGTATTCACTCCGTCGACACGGTCCTGTTCGGGACGAGATTAGGCCGCGTGGCGCGTGAGTCGGCGGGTACCTCTCGGGCTGTGGATGTGGTTAGGGGAATACGCAAAGGGCTCGTCGGCGTTCGCAGCCACCCCACGGCTGCCAGCAGTGCCAAGGAAAGCGTCGCAGACACTCCGGTGACTATCACCTGGAGCAAGGAATTGAATGTCCCGTTGAGCAGCGCGAATACAAACGGTGGTCCCGCGAAGCGTTCCTCGAGAGCGTTGTACGTACTCTGCCGCGGGTCATGCATGGGAGTCGACGGGCCAGTTTTCGAGCATGCCAATGCGCGCGCGCCGATTCCATGCATGCTCCGGGGTGGCACACGAACCCGCTACGCAGCTCTGAGAAAAGGCTCTGCTGGGCTTAGCGTCCTGGCACAAGCTTGGTCGCGCTCAACTTTCGTCGAAGGCTCACCGTTGCGGCAGCTTCGCGCACCGGATCACCCAGAAGTCGCCAGTCAGAACGCCAGGACAAGATACTAGCAGAGCCTTCGCAGCGTGATCAGAGCGCGTTCTGCTGTCTGCAGCGTACTTGCCACCGCACCGGCGCACCGCGCTTTCGGTGTGGCCCCATGTCCAGATCTGGGCAAATGCTGTACATGCGTCGGGGAGCCCGACTTGGCAGAACTTGTGGCGGGTGCAGTGCGAGATTGTCGGCGCCAATCTGCCAGGTTTGGGCGGAATCTCGGATAGCTGAGTGTCCGCCGGAAAGGTACAGCACACCAAACTTGGGAGATTCGCACGCCATCTATGTCTGGTAGTGAGAAGCGCCGGTGACTGCTATAATCAAACACATACTAGCTCGAAGTATTCGCCGACTATAACGACGCGCAAATGGTCTGTATTTTTGGTGAGTCATATTGATCTAAAGGCCGCTAACCATCTGTAATGTATAGGGGCACGAGTCAATCTGATGGTCCAAAGGATGTTGTTGACGGATAGATCAATTGCCAGTTCCAGCCACGGTCGAAATATGAACGCGTCCACGCCCTGTCGTATGCACGCCAATGTCTGCTCAGGAGAATACTGACATATAGGCTATCAAAGGTTGGTACACGCCCACTAATTCTGGGCCACAGTAGATTGCCTCGACATGCGGCGGCGATAGGCAGGGTCCGAATGAGGACAGCAGCACTCACACCTCTCAGCACTCGGCCGCAGCCCGCCTGCCATGCATACAAGAAGAGCTCTAGTACTATCGACGTCCTATTCTTGCGCACACATTCCAGAAGGCGCACATGCACTTTCAGCGCGACCTTCCTCCGCGATCGTGACGTTCGCACCATACTCTCCTTGGTGTCGGCACCCACGCTTTCACGCTTGGAATGAACGTCATTACGTTCAGGGCGCAAGCAAGGCGGAGGACGGCAGGGGGGGCGGTCGAACGCCCGCTGACCTCCGCTGACGTATACAGGCGGCGAGGAATCGGGGGCTCTGATCCCAGGCGAGCATCGTGCATCGTGGACACCCAGCCGCCAGTAACAGTCGAGGTAGGGTTCGCCACGACCTCCTCGCCAGCCGCCAAAATTAACGCGGGATGGGTGAGCTACGCAGCGCGATATCGAAAAGCACCTACACTGTACCGAGAGGCCGCGATACCCACCGTCCAGGGACGGTGCGCCGGCGCGAGCGAAGCGATTGACTGCACGCACCAGCGCGGCCGATCAGCGTCGACATCCACGTCCAACGCCTCGCCCGCCCGCGACACGTCCGCGAACCCTCGTAGCCTCGCGGCTCTCTGCCAGGTCCCGGCGACGCTTTCCAGAGACGGACCTTCCATCAAGCACTATCTTCCCCAGAGCCCTGCTCGCGTCCGGACGCGACATGCGGACTTAGGCTCGCCCTTCCTGCCGGCAGAGCTGAAGGATCGAGCGAGGGCGAGTCATGTACGTGAGGTAAGCGAGGCTCGCCGCCCGCTGCATCTGCACAGTACGGCAGCAGCTGGAGCTTGCCTGCCACCAACGCCCTGCGCGTTGGCAGGCGTGGGCGCGGGCTGTACCCAAAGCGTACGGCCGGGGGCTAGCTGAGAACGGACCGCCGCTATCAATCAAAGTTAGGTTTGGCCGGCGATTTTCGTGAGTCTTTCGAGAGCGCTGGAAGCTCTCAGACGTCACGAAGGTCGACACGCTCAGGCGGGCGTATTTCCTGTTTGGGCCGCACTCGGCGGTATCGCCAGAAAATCCAACGAGGGCAGGAGCATCCCAGGCCAAACGCACGGCTGGCGGACCCTGTACACGGGCGCAGTAGCAAATCATGTAGGGGTCCAAAACACACGCACTATGTCATCTCTGACCCATCTGCATGCGACGCAAGGGCACGGACGCTGTCTGACGTAGCCCAGCACCATTTCGTCGTGCATGGGCGGGCCACGAAGCGGAAGAGTCGCCCCGATCTCCAAGTCACGGTGCGTCGTCGCTCACGGTGACACTGAAATACTGAGGCCAAGGGCAGCGCCAGGCTGAGAGCGAGCCACGAACCGGGAACGACCCGCGAAGGTTCAAGTCCAGATTCCCCCTCCGCGCCCGCTTTGGCAGACCATCATCCGCATTTCGCCACAGCCGGACGGTCGGCGGGGCCATAACGACCGCCGTGCCCTGGACGGTGCCTCGCCGACTTTCCCGTCCGGACTGCCCGGCGAAATTAGCGGTGGGAAGCCGTGGCCGCAGCCTGAGCCTGGCGACTGGACGCCGACCGTCCGTATCCTCGTGCCCGCCGTACCGCATGCTCGACGCCAGAACGGGCCTAGGACGCCTCCTGGCCGCCACGGGCCCGTGCGTCCTGGATGCACGGTGCCGGGGGCGGTTGGCATCGCGGGCCTCCCGCGGTTCGCGGCTGGCGGCTGGCGGCGCAATCGCGCCCAGGGCCGACGCCTTGTACGTCTCGCGGAACCTCGGATCCCCACAGCCGTGCGTTTTCTATTGTTCTTTTCCTCGAGCTTCAAGGAGGCCGTAGGTTGAGCAAGCCTCTCCAGGGGCGACGTCCCGCAAGAATCCACGAACCTCTGCGCGGAAAGAGCCAGAACTTGGCGGGGTGATTCCCGGCAGCGACAGCGTGGAATATCGAATCGAGCGGAAGCACGAGACGGCGAACGGCCTCCAAGTCTCCCCACAGCGCCCTGGGCCCCGAGCACAGTCCCGCCTGGTGGACGGAGGTTCTCTTCTTACCGCTGAGGCCCGAATCGACGCGAAGGAGGTACCAAGTCCACCCAGGCCCCGCGCCTGACTACTGATGTGTCCAGCCCGCAGCACGAGCCTGAGCGCGCGGGGGCTCCTCGTGCCAGCCAATGCGGTGGACCCAGGATTCGGGCCTTCAGGAACGAACACGGGTCTGCGCCGCCGACCAGCTTGCAGCTCGCAGCGCGCACTGGAACGCAAGCGAACAACAGGGCCGAGCCGAGCCCTCCGGGATGGAGCGAGCAGGGAGCCTGTGCGACGCGTTCGCGTTCAAGTTCGCGCCCGCGACCGCGCGCGATCGCACCGCGGGCCTTCTGCGTCGGATCGCTGCGGTCAGGCCCGTGTCTTCCTGTCGCGTATGATGCCAGTGGACGGGCGGATGGATGGATGGATGGATGGATGGATGGATGGATAGATGGGCGGACGCGGAAATGAGCTCGGTGGACTCGACGGCCATGCCCTCGCCGAACCGTTCAGCCTTGTGCTACCATCTGGCCTGGGAGGTGATCGGTCGCACAGCCAACTGAGAGGCTTCTTGTGGACCTTGCTGTGTACGGGGGCGGACCGGAGGATAACCGTGGCGAATACTCCATGCAGTAACCTCCGGCGAGTCCTTCGCCTTCGCCGAACGATCCCGACGAACTTCACAATCACTTCTACCGTCGGAGTTGTGTCCTCGGTCTTCTCTACCACTCCGCTGCCATCTTCTCTCCTGTGGATGGCTGCTTGTCCCGCTGGTGAAACCGCAAGACGTGCGTTCCCTTCCGTCGGAGTGCAACATGTGCGGCCATGCAAAGCGCCGGAAGAAAATACTTCGCATGATAAAGTAAACTAAATTCGGATGCACGGATAGCAAGACACCAAGCACCACCATGGCGGGCGTGTAATAACGTGCCCACGCGTCGGTGTCCAAGTCCGAGCGAGAGCGAAGCACGGAGGGTCAGACGCGAGACGTGGGACGCGGGGAACCCATACGGTCGGTCGGTCGGTCGGTGAAACGCCCTACTACCGTGTCTTATACGTACATGCGACTGGATTGGGCCGCCGTGCGCTCGGGTGTAGGACAGGCCCGGTCGTCCCTTCCGCCCTTCTCCCCGTCAGACTCGACTCGCGCGCCTCGGAGGATTGCAGTAACTCAGCCTCAGGCTTGCGTCGTGAAAACTGGAGGCGCGGGTGTGGCGACGCCGTGGGGACTCGCTTCACTGGCGTACATGAGAAAAATGCGAGCTTGCATGTGGCGTGGAGTTCGAGTCTGAGCGTCATGATAGGAGCGGTCGTGGCGGGCATTTGATTTATTTTTGAGGGACGGACAGCGAGAATGGCGGAGGGCGGACGACTTCGGACGAGCCTCTCGTGTAATATGGGCGGTAGTCTTGACATGTATGACGACAATTGCGACGGTGTGGGATGGTCGCTGACCAGCGGGTGAGCCGTACGTCGTGTGTCTGCTTGACGGCATCGGCTAGGCCACTTGATTCGAATCTTCCGGTCTAGAGTAACGTGGGGTATACCCGAGCGCTTGTCACGGCCATTTTCCGTCGGGCCAACCTCCACTACCCGCTCAAAGCTAAGTCGCCGGGTGCCCGTACTCGCTATTTGTTGCGACGCCGGGGGCGGGGCAGAGCGTTTCAAGTTACCGCTGCGGCGCCGAGTATCCCGCACAACGACAGATCACGTTAGCAGAGCCATCCCGCCACCCATCCGATGAACAACAACACACCTGCCTCGGGCTGTCATCAAGCCTAACATTGTTCTGGTGATGTTTGCCGCGCACAGGTTCCCCGGAGAATAGAGATGCCGTTCGAGTCGGCGGAGAGAGCCCACCTGGTCCGCTCGTGTCCGCGGGTCTCACCGACCGACGTGCCCGTATGGAGGGCAACAAGAATATAGACCACTACTTCAATTTAGACATGTCGAGAGCAAAACTTCAATGCAACACCAGCATCCCGCGAGTAGCACGTACCCAGCTTCCCACAACCACTCGTCCCCCGTTGCCACCCGCCGGAGGAGCGGTCACGACGCAGCGGCGGGAGCCTGAGGAGGACGGGCCTGAGGGGACCCTAGTAGACGACGTGTGATGGCCGCTCTGGCGCGCCCGAAGCTGCAGTCTGAGGCCTGAGGCGGACCCTGCCGGGAATGCAGCTGGATAGGCGAGGACGACCCCGGAGGTTGGCGGCGGGCCCTTGCCCAGTGCGTTACATACAGTACCCGTGGCGTGAATGGCATACGGGCGCCCCCCTGTATATCGTTGCGGTCTTCGCCGGGCGGGCGTTAGGTGGGCTTGCTGAACGGACTCACCGATGCGTGTACTTGCTGGGCTCGCGAAGGGATGGGTGCGGGCTGCGAGCCAGGGTAGTGGGACGAAGGAGGAGCGGACCAGCGAGGCCATCGTACAGCGGTGATTAGGCGCACGGGCACTTCCTGTGTATTTGCAGGCGGCTGGGACGGTGTCGGTGTCCTACCGAGACTTTCGCGACCGCGGGAGCGTGCTGTGGCCCCCGAATATCCGCACACGGGTCCACAAGAAGAGCAGAGCGGCGACGGGCCATACAGTAGACACGGTGCGCTTCCTCGATGGCCGGCCGTTCGCCAGATTATTTGAGCGGCGGCAGGGCAGCTGTTCGGAGATGATGAGAGCCTGAGGGTCGGGGGGACAGAGTTTGATCTGTCCGTTAATATTTGCCAGATTGGCTCAGGGTTAGGGACTAGTGCTACGGGAGGGACGGGCGACGGGCGACGTGTAGTACGTACCGCGTGCTTCTAGCGGTACGTACGTGTGGCACATGTCCCCTCACAGCGCAAAGCTCTATCGCGACTTACCGCCAGTACTTGGCGCTCTCAGGTTCCGGCGAGCGAGAAGCGGGGGTGCGTCATGGTCGCGGAGGGATTCTATGCATATGGTCTGGATGGACGGTCTGGAATGTGTAAGGAGTCATATGAGGGCATGCACTGCACCCGCGAGCGCACGTACGGGAGCATCGCGCCCGATAGCCGATGGCACCCCCAGTACACCGCGCTCGCCTGAATGGAAATTCCAGCTTCCCAGCATCGGGAGCGGAACGTGCGCTCGCGCGTGGTGCGTAGGGACGCCGGCCGTACGCAGCTACCACCACCACCTCGGACGACGGAGGAGCACTGTGTATAACATACTGATGTACCCACGCATCGCCTGGGCGGCCGGTAGCTGTGTGTTTGCGCCGATTACGTACTGTACCGCACGCCGATCTGAGCCTCCTGGGACCGGACAAGGGCACGCGTTCATTCCAGCATGGATTCCGCGTCCCAGGATACATACATATGGTATGCGTGCCCCTGGCACCATGACCACCGCCCCGCCGCCCCTGCCCTGGAGAAGGCTTCGGTGTCGCTCCACCTGCGTCTCCCTGCATACCGCAGCTGATCGTGATCGTGATACATCCGCGCATACAGTCGAGATCGTATGTACATACGTACATGTGCACTCTGCGCGCGTAGTACTCGAGTGTGCGAGCGGCTCGCCAGGCTCTCCGCATGCACGCCTGTTCTGCCGCGGCGAGGGCTCGGTGCTCAGTGCTCGAAGCGAGCGCTCCTGAGTCGCCGTCGACCCACTGGCAGGGCGGCCAGGCACGCAGGTGCTACGCGACGTGCGCCTGGCACACCCGGCTCACCGCCGGTCACTCAGCGCGCCCGCGCCGAGTCCTCCGCCCGGAGCCAGAACGAGAAGCGGAGACGCGCGTATAAATAGTGGGACACCTACCGGACAGCTGCTGGAAGCCGGCCGAGCCTATTGGAGGTGCGTGGAAACCCCGAGCTCTCCGCCTTCCACCGACGCTTCGACGCGCTGCGCGCGCTCTCTCGTTCTCGGTTCTCGCGGGTCGCGGCGAGTAACGCAGGACAGGGCCCGCGCGGAGAACTTGAACCCGAGCCTGGCGGGCGTCCCGCGTCCCGTGCTAGCTGCGTTTGTGGTCGCCGCCGCCGACCCGGTGCTTCTCGAGGGGGTAGCGGCGGCCCGCCGCGGTCACGGCCCTCAGGGCTCTCTAGGGCGCGACGGCGGGGAATAGGTACATTGTGGCTCTTCGACCACCCCGCGGGGGCCTAGACCGGGACCCTGCTGGCTGAGGAACGGTGTGCTGCGAGGAGACACGTACAAGCCTGCGATTAGGGCCCTGGCGGCGAGCTATACGACACGAGAGCGGGAGATGGACGCGATTCCTGGAGCGAGTCGCGAAGATGCACGGGCACGGAGGTTTAGCGGGGTATCATCGAGGTTTCGGCTCAACGCAGAGGCGGAGACGAGGCGGCTTCGAGCTCGCACCTATCATCGAGAACGAGAAGGAGCCTAGACGCGAGAGCCCTCGTGAAAATCCAGCAGCAGCGCGCGCGGGGCAGTCAGGGCGCGGCGGTCGAACCAGCACCCTGGCGGGAAGTATGAACTATGAAACTGTCCGAATGAGGTAGGTGTTGGTGGCAGCGTACAGCACTTTTAATAAAAAGGAAACGGTGGCAAATGCGCCACATCCGGCGCGCGCCGCTTATTACGTAACCAATTATGGGCGTCAGTGTGAGTTAGTTACGCGCGTGGCCGCTCCTCCGGGCGGACGCGGTCAAAATCAAAATTGGCTGTCAGGAACTGGGGCAGATGAACAGATGCAGGGCGGACAGGGTGCGTGACCGCAGACATTTCTCTGTGCGCACGAAGGCCGCTCGTACTGGCATGGAACATACATTGATGATGCTCAGCGTATAGATGAGCCGCGCGGCGACTCGGCGGCGGCGAACCGTACGGACGGCCGGGAGGGAGTTGCTGGATAGGCAGAACCACCGGGAGTGATTCGCTGGGCCCGATAGGTGAGGCCGGGGGTGCGGGAAGCCTGCTGGGAGGGCGCAGGGCCAAAATGGAGGGGTGGGGAACGACGTTCCGTGCCGCGTGTATGTGAGTGCACCCGTGTGCCGCGAGCCCATTGGCGGAGAGTTTGTTCGCGTAGGCTGATAACGAGTGTCCCCTGCAGAGCGCGGATTCCCGCCGCTGGGTTGGAAAGGCGGGACGGCGGGCGTGGGCTGCGCCGCTGGGCGGAATATCTCCGCCAGGTGGGAGCTCGCGCCGACCGCGACGAGCAGCTGGAAGAGGGAGAGCGGCGGGGATGGAAGGGGGGCGTTCCTGGGTGGGAGGCGAGATCTGGATTGGACGGGCGGACGGGGTGATCTGTGGGCAG
This sequence comes from Trametes polyzona, assembly GCA_022606195.1. Taxonomy (NCBI): domain Eukaryota; kingdom Fungi; phylum Basidiomycota; class Agaricomycetes; order Polyporales; family Polyporaceae; genus Trametes; species Trametes polyzona. The sequence continues at coordinate 259,241 of JABYQF010000011.1, read as the reverse complement.
GGAATCTCGTACGTATACACGCGAGAGGTGGGCTGAGCTTCGCAGTGGATCGCCTCGAGAAGCATGCCATATAAGGGCAGTGGGCGCCTCCGGGGGATGGAGGAGCGGGATCGAAAGCGAGGCTGGGGCTGGTGAGGATCTGAGAGAGAAGACGCGCGACGGTCGTCACGCGGGCGAGGCGAGGGGACGGGTGATTGGACCATATAGAAGGATATCGGCCTGCCATGCACCCACCAATCCCTCTCCCAGATCCAGCCCGCGCTCTCCACCCACTCCCCCTTTAATCTCACGGACTTTACCGCGCCGAGTCCATCAGCCCGTCGCCCGTGCCGCTCCAGATGTCCGCCGTCGCCGCCCACTACGCCGTCGCCGCTCCCGACGGCCGCTACGCCGCCCAGTACGACCCCGCCACCTTCTTCTCCTACTCCCACAACGTCCAGACCGCTCCTCTCGACCCCCAGTACTCCCTCGCCACCACCGCCGCCCCCTCGGCCGCGCCGTACATCTGGGACGCGCACGAACCCTCGCCGTACTCGTCCTCGGCCTCCGCAAACGCCTACCAGCCCCCCGCCGCGCCGGCCCAGACCGGGCACTCCTCCGTGACCGCGTCGTTTGCGTACACCGCCCACGCAGACTACGGCTCCCTCTCCTCCTCCCACCGCTCCTTCCCCGCCACCTCCTCCCGCCCCGCCCCCGTCGCCCACCATGCGCAGCCCGACGCCCCGCCGTCCTCGTCGCATCCCTCCGCCGCAGGCACCTCGTCCTCCGCCCGCCGCTCGTCCTACTCCTCCGGCGCACGATCGTACTCGTCCCTCGCCGCCGCAGCGGCCACCCACCCGCCCGGCAGCAGCGCGTCCTCCACCCCCCGCCTCCAAAACGCCTCCTGGGACAGCGCCGCACTCTACACCATCGAACCCGCCGACCCCGTCTCCCACGCGTCATCCCAAGCATCCTTCGGCCGCTCGTCCACGTCCGCCCTACCCTCCTCGCCGCCAATCAAGGAGGAAGATGCGGAGGGCGAGTTCATCATCGAGCTCTCCGTCCCCGTCGACCCGGTCCCGAGCGCGATGCCCGAGGTGCCCCTTCGCGCAACGCACGCCCCGCCGAAAATGCGGAGCATGATGTGCTCTTTCCGTCTCGAGAGCTTCGCCATGCACGACGGCATCCGCTCCGCAGCGACACAGCCCGGTCCCGGCGGTATCGTCGTCGGCCCGCTAAAGGAGAGGCCGATCGAGTTCGAGTGGCAGGCGGACCTCATCGAGCCGCTCATCCCCCAGGAGGAGGAGAATGCGCTCCGGTACGCGGCCGCGTCGCAGAGCGGTATGCCAAGATCACACGCCCACACCAGCGGGAGGCCTACTATGGGGTATACGATGGGTTCGCCTCCTCCGTCCCGCAAGGCTGCTCTCGGCGCCGGTAACTCCACGATGGCGGGGAGCGCAAGCCCACGGCGGGCACGAGCAGAGTACGTGTCGGCGGGGAACGTGTCCCCCGCGTTGAGCCTCGACTACGCGCAGGTCGACAGTGACGCGTGGGACGCGTCGTCTGCCTACGGCTCTGTTGCAGATAACGGCTCTGGGAGCGGCACGGCGGCGACGGCGAGTCCGACGTTTGCTCCCATCATGACTCCCGCCCAGTCCCTCGGCTGGAGTTTGCGGTATCAGTCTGGGGAGGCTGAGGTGGAGCAATCGGGCGGGTACCACCGGCAGCCCATTGCACAAACGTCGTGTGCGTTCTTCCCCCTCGTTTACAGCGCTGAATTAGGCTTATTGACTGCATATATGCAGTGTCCCGTGTGTCACAAACGACGAGCCCGTTCATGTTCGGAGGCAGGAGCGGCGCGTCGAAGACGCAGCAGCACCACAGCCACCACCAGTCGTCACAACAGGCCGCGTACGGGTACGATACAAGCGGGTACTCGCGCGGTAGTGGGCCTGCCAGCAGGTATAGCGAGGTATACGCGTCCTCGAACTCGAGCGCTGCGTGGTACCGTACGTGTCTCGTGTAACCCAACCGGAAAGTCGACATGTTGCTGACGAACCGACTCCATTCTGCAGGTTGATGGTACGACTTGGCCGCACCCGCAGCGCCTCTGTCTCTCAGAATTCTCCGACTCTCCTGCCGTCCCGGTCGGTCCTCGCCCCCTCGCCCCTTTCTGCGCGATACCTCCCCTCTTGTGGCCCTATGGACCGATCTGGTGACCCCCCGATCACAACGTAGGCGCGTGCGTCTTCGATGAGTTCTCCTCCCCCACTCCACGACGAGGGGGCGCCCGGTGCCCTTCATCAGAATGCACACCGACAGCGGCGTCGGCGTTCGCGGCCCCACCGACGCCTACCGCTCTGATTACCCAACCGCACACAGGCTCTCCGCACGCCGTCCATCTCAGACGCGTTTTCTTGCATACCCTCTTGCACCGCTCCACCTTCCTTCCCCGGGCTCAGAACGACCGAACATTGCTCGCTCATAACACGCTAGGACAGTGAACGCGCCATGCCCTAGCAGGCTCTGCTCCATCATGATTTACGACCCCGCACCGTATTACTGGCTGCGCATATACATATATACCTGCACTCCCACCCGCCCCTGCATCCATCTGTATTGTTGCTTCACGTATTCTCGTTTATATTCCTGTCGTTGTCATCGTCATTTGTGGTTCCCTGGTCGGTCTCGTTTTGTGGTGTCTCGCATCCTCTTGATTTATCTTGTTTTGTCTCGTGCTGTTATGTCCGCCCCCACCTGATGTCGATGTTCTCCCGCCTCTCCTGGTCACGTACAGTCCGTCTCCTTACTCCCCCTTCCAACGATGCTCTCCCGTGCTTCAACCTGCTCCTCTCTCGCGTCTCCGCCTTCCATCCCTCTTTCTCGCTTATAGACCTCTGTCCTCCGTCCTCCTCTTCCGGGCTTACCGTCAGCGTCGCGATCCGGGTCATTGTTCGAATCAGTTTGGTTAGTAAAAGTCGATATAGCGCTAGTTTTCTACCCCGCCACCACCGTCATACCCCATTCATCCCATCTGTCTTTCTGTCTTTCTGTCTGTCCGCATCTTGATAGTGATACCTGCGCATGCATGCTTCCGACTGTGTATAGTGTATATGTAGCAAAACATCCCGCGTTTGTTGTTTCTCTTCTGCTCTCACTCGAAGAGCCGCGGGGTCTTCACATCGTGTGGAACCCCACACTGTTGTGTATGGTCCCCGTCCTGCTGTATTCTTCCGGGCCTACATATATGACACAGCTAGTGATATACTCGCAATACACACGCAGCCACGGCCAGAACCAGGCACGAACATGACGTCGTTCTCGCTGCAAATAAATCTCGTACAGTACACCATGTGAACATACGTACACGGGGACAACGTACAAGGTTCAACGTCCCACGCCAGCCTACGCCTGGTCTCAGTCTCGGTCTCGGGGGCGGTGGCGGAAAGCTGGGCGCCCCGCCGCATGCGAATATTCCGAAGTTACGTGAGTCGGGGCGTGCCACGGTTGTCTGGACGTGCGTCAGTCACCCGTGCCTCGTGGAAGAGAGAGAAAAAGGGAGAAAGGGAGAGTGTCTCTGGAGCGCGGGGCGTGGTGGGCTTGTGCTAAGTAGTGCTAGTGCGTGCGTGGACGCTGGGAATGGAGCAGTTCAGCGCTCGCTCTGGGCACAGATGTCGTTCAGCCTGCGTGGTGGCTTTAACGACTCCGAAGGCACGGACGGATCTGCTACTAGGCTACGATCGACACACGTTAGTCTGCGAGGCATACACCGGGTGGACCGGATCGGAACTGGACTGGACGTGCCACCACGCCCGTCCATCCACCACGGGTGGGTAGACATTCTTAACCAACCGAGGCGGGCCCTTCGCGGGTCTCAGCGCGGGTGCACGTCTGCCGTGGTCGACGGCATCCCCGGCTGCGCGCTGGGATAACCGCACGAGAGCACACGCGGGGTTCTCGAGCGCGCCCTCTCGCGCGCACGCTGTCGGTTAGGCATTAGGGCATCAAGCGGGGACGACGATCGGCGAAGGGACGTACGGGACGCTTGAGCCTGGCTGGCCCACGCCGCGGCAGCGAATTCGCCTCGACCCGCCCGGAGAGGGACGAGGGTCATTTCGCACTCGGGCCCTAAACGTGGTCGCTGGCCGTTGGTGTGAACTTTGAAGTGCACACACGCTTACACGCCCGCGGTGCCGTAAGGCGGGGGCAGGCCCCGTGCGGAACTCGATTCGACTGCGAGGGCTTCCCGCGGGTGGCTGGATGTTGGGATGGTTTGGGGCGCGGTGTCACGGGAGAAGGAGGGTGTGGACGGGGGCTCTTGCCGAGTTCGAGCAGGTTGGTCCGAAGGGTCTTCTCCTTCTGGATTGGGGGACGGAAGCGGTTGGCCCTCATGCAGCGGGGTGCCCTGTACCACGTACATTGCGACGTCTTCAAGACCTCAATGTGAGGCCCGAGACCGAGAGAGAGGACTTCGCAACGATGCCCTCGACACATAGGAGGGCGTAATATCGGCGACCCGACTCTCAGGAACAGCGCAGCACTGAGGAACAGGGGGACAGACAAGGCGGCAGCATCGGCAGCTTGGGCAGAGGTCACAGACAAGAGCCGTCGACTCGCACAGAGAGAAAGAGAGAAAGAGCCAGGGCCGAAGGACTCGGGCACTCGGGCAGAGGCTTCTTCAGGACGATCAGCGGGAGATCTGCCCCGAGTTCGCGGGCGGATTCGCAGGGCGGCCTGCGCACGAGCGTGCGCACATCGTCTCCCTGAGCGCGAGGCGAGGCTCGATCGGCCGGGCGCGACGCGCAGGCGCGGGGTTCTAGTCAGGTATGGTCCTGTGCGACAACCAGAAGAAGCCGTGGGGATGGAAGGGCGCCTAGGGCCCAGGGCCTCCAGGCGACGGCGTGCTGCTGTCTGCGGCACGCCAAGGGACGAGGGGGTGCGGCGCGGCGCCGTAGGCTCGCGGGAGAAGGGCAGTCCGACCCTGGGTCTGGCCAACCTACTCCACTGCGGGGAGAGGGACCACACGGATCGGGTGCGGGCGATTGTTGCGGTTGCAAAAGGAGTGTGGCGCCGAGGAGGAGTGGCGAGGCGGCTGCAGGAATATGCCCGAGGGTCGGAATCTTGGAGGATGCGGCAGGGTCTTCATACGTAGGGCAGGGGGATCGTTCTTCGTGGAGAATACTTGCGCCGATGTGGAAGCGCTCCAGGCAGGTTGTAAGAGGCGCAACGTGCGATGCGTTGCAGGCGGGTCGTGTGCAGAGACTGACCTTTATTACACTTACGTACAATACCGAGTGGCAGAGAGGCGGATAGGCAAGATCGGGGGTGAGAAGACGTAGGAAGACCCTCGCACAGATGATAGCATAGATGAACACAGACGGCGGTCCGCTTTAGCAAGCGGGAAAAACACATACACATAGTTTTCTGATAATCGATAGGCATAAGATGTCAACAACTGGAGGACGGCTGTAGTTCGTACGTACGAGAAGTCGTCCATATCTCGCCGTAGGAAGTCTTCTGCCGACTCATAGAACTCATATGAGAAGATCATTGAATCAGTCCTGCCACTCATTCATGTAGATATCAGAACGTTTTGTGAAGAATACACAGACACGTCTTACCACCTTTGGCCCGCCGTAATCCGAAGTGGAAGACACCCATCGGACCTATGGGCCGGATACCACCTGGTCTAACTCCTGCCTAAGTGAGAATTTGTGTCAGACACTGCATAAAAAGAATCGTTCCAGGGCCTCAAGAATGGTGGTCAGTTGACCCTCTCATTCCTGCTACAACACATACCTCCTGATCTCACTTGATCGCTCCCCTTCAACACTCAAGCGGTCGAATGCCGTGAACATGAGATACTTCTCTGAGTTCGCAACGAGTTACCCGTTCCGTAGATCAGAGGGAGAGCACCTGTTTCGCGATGACGGCTCGCAACGCGCTCCAGGGACAAGCGAGCTTCCACTTCCCCCGGAGTGACAGCACTTGCACACGGTAAAACGCACCTAGTGCAGTATGAAATTACGGGTCAGGCAAGTCGAGGGCACTTGCCATTTCTGTGAGATCGCGTCGGTGGGTTGTAGAAAAACACGCAAAATCCTCCTGATATGGTCGTATCAATCGGTACTAAGAGCGATCTGTGCCAATGAGCATTATATGTGCATGAGCGCATCCTTACCGATTGAAACAATTCGATGCTGTCCGTGCTGGAATAAATCGCGCAACCACGTTTCCAGTGTGAGCCCTTGTACGTACGCGAGATGGTTCTCCAACTTCGCGATGAATTGGCCGTTTCATCGATAAGATCGGAAGTCATCCGTTTCTCGTCCTTTGCCCCTTTGCCTCGCAGGACGTCTTGAATATCCATGTGCTCTAGAATAGAAAACACATTTACACCGCACAGCGCACCTGTCAACCATGTAGTAGAGGAGGAATTGATGGCGGCGAACGCTTCCCTCGTGCCGAGGCAATGAAGATTTGCGGGTGTTCGCGATGATCGAGGAGCGGCATGCGATTGTGGGCGTCCGAAAACATACGCTCGCCGCTCGGCGAGGAAGCCGTTGATGCAGATTTGCCCGGTCCACTGATAACATCGATGGGAATGGCGGACCGTCGATATCGGCTGTTGTTCCGAGTACTCCGCGGGGCTAGCTGGGGCGAGTGCGTGTTGTCCAGCGAGATGTGTGTCCAGGTGAGAGCGACGAGCCGGGAAGTCGCACCGAAGGCCAAACAAATGCCGAGACCAGCGATACCGTTGCGATTGGCGTGCTTGCGCGCACTAGAGTGTGTCCAGCTGGTTGCCGACGCTTAGGCAGGCCGGAAAGGGGGCGGAAGGACGGAGAATGAACGCTTGTGGTGCATGTGGGGGAGGGTGTGTGGCGGTGATGGGAGGAGGAGTGATCGACGGATTGGGTTGTGCAGGCGGAGCGCCCGCGCACGTGGGGCGGATCGCACAGTCACCGCCCTCTCACACGCCCTCCTCGTTCAGCCCACCGTCCTCCCCGCCGTCACCCCCTGCGCCCAGCCCTCTAGCCAGCCCCACCCGCATTTATTCAGCCACATGTCGGACAGCATGGGAAGGCGACGGAGCGTCGACGTCGGCGGCCTCGCCCTCGCCCTCAGCGACGAGAACCGAGGCCACGGCTGGGGAGGCTGGGAGGAGACTGACTGCGGCGAGACGAGGTGCGCGGCCTGTTGCCATCTCCCGCGAGCATCTTGTCCAACCAAATGCAATCTTCTCAGATACGCGGAGACGTTGATAGACGTTCGCGCCCACACGGAGACGATTGTCAGCCAGGAAGGCGAACATGTGTATGTCTCCGCTCCCGTTCCTCACCTCACATATCTCACCGCCCATGAAGTCAATCTTGCTTCTTCGACATGGATCGAGATACGCACAGGCGACTCGTACAGTCCTTGAGCTCGTGGCATTTTGAGCCCCATAAACTCCCTGAAGAAGAGGTTATCGCGTGCTCCTATATCTTGTTCGAGGCGCTCTATCGAATAGAGCACATGGAGGAGTGCGTATCGGTGTCCCTTGGTAAGTGTCAGCCTGTCTTACTGTAACATCAGGGCTCATGGCCATACTGCCCGACCAACCGCGTTCCGTCGTCCATGCTAACGCACCTTCCGCAGATTCAGTAGCTACGTTTCTGCAACATCTGTGCCAGTTGTACCGACAGGCAAACACGTACCATAACCTGCAGCATGCACTAGACGTCTTCCAAGCTGTATACTTCTTCCTCGTCGCATCTGGAGCCGTCCCTCCCGTCACGATACTACTGGAGGCAGGACGAACGTGGAAGTGCGATCCAGAGCGTTGCGACCCACTCGTAGCACTCTTAACGGCTGAAGACCTGTTTGCGCTGTGCATCGCAGCAGTAGGCCACGACGTCGGCCACCCGGGACTCACGAACGCGTTCATGGTACGGACATTTCTCGTAACTGGCTATGCGCATCTCATTCCACATCCAGAAAAACGCGAAAACGCCGTTAGCGGTCGTGTACGACGACAAGTCGGTTCTAGAGCAGATGCATTACTCTCTCATCCTCCAGATCATGCGACACAACGGTCTGAGCTTCTTGCTCGACCGGCCGACATCAGGCCCGCTCTTCCGTCAATTGCTGCTCAAGACGGTCCTCGCGACTGACATGGGCGTGCATTACAACTTCATGGACGAATTTCGGGCTCTGCTCGAGGGCGCCGATCTACCGGAATTCAAACGACGGATATTGGTGTGTCAGGCACTGATCAAGTGTGCGGACATAAGCAATCCAGTAAGGTTTATTCGGCGCGACAGTCATGAAACAAAACGTCTGAACGTCCGTGTCAGAGCCGGCCGTACCTCGTCTCGCAACACTGGGCGACAGCACTGGAATCTGAGTGGAGCAGTCAATCATTGCTTGAGAAGCATTTACGGCTACCGCCGTCTGTCAAGCCGTCGGATAGTCCTATGGGCGAGGCCAACAGTCAGATATGGTTCAATAACACGTTCGCACGGCCCCTGTTCGAGCTTGTCGCGGAAGGCATCCCATGTGAGTTTCATGAGTCCCATGAGTTCGCAGCGATTTACCTATCCATGCGAACAGCACTGCAACGATTTGCACTCCAAACTAGGGAGAATCTTGCTCTTTGGCAAGCCCGCGCCGCGGAGCTTGCAGCCAACCCCAACGGCTCATCGCAGGGCGCGCCAGGAACCCCATGGACCTGGCCTTCCCAGGCGCCGAACGACTTCCTCAACGCCTTTCCCCCTGCACTACCGGATTCCTTCCGGCAACCCGAGGAGCTCCCATATCCGCTATCGTACCACCCACATCATCACCACCATCATCACCACCACCGACGATTATCTAGCATTGCTCCTAGCACATCGTCGTCGTCGTCAACCCCAAGCCAGTACGAGAGCTGCGAGTCTTCACTACCCTCGCCCTCGTTCTCGCCAGTTGTAGGGCCTACCACCGCTCTCCCTCCTTCACCACTGAACCCTAATTCATCATCACCACCCCGGCTCGATCTGGCTACGCTCTCGCAGTCACGCGCACCAAGTGTCGCGTCCAACGCCCCCTCTACCTCCGCCGCAAGCGTGTTCAGCATCACGAACGAGGCCACGGCGGCTATCCGTGCCGCGTACAAGGCCAGCGTCCGGAAGAAGAAATCGTTCCACCGCTCGTCGTGGAACCCGAGCCCTTCGGCGGTGTCTTCGTTGTCGGAGTCTGCTCCCCCTCCTGTGCCTCCGCTAGGGCAAATACGAAGTCCGGTCTCTCCGCCGGGGTCGGGGTCGGGCGATAGTCCGATGAGTGCGAGCGGAGGGTCGCAGAGCACGGGGACGCTTACGCCCAGTCCCCTCACGCCCGACGGGAACACGCCGCAGGCAAGGCAGACGCTTCTCAAGACCGCTCTCGTCTCCGCGTCGTCATAGGACGCAAGCGCGGCCTGAGTCCGAGTCGCCCTCGCTTCTTGGACTAGGTCCCTGAGAGGCGGAGCCCCGCTATTCGCTACGCTTATCCCCCCCTCCCTCCTTACACGGACACACGGTTCGAGGCTGGTGGCTTACCCGCTGTATTATGTGTACCCTCCCTGACGTATGTATGTATCTGAGCGCTGTCGGTTGGTTGGTCTATTCGTTCGTTTCGCCTGTTCGCGTCTGTCCCCTTCCTCGTCATCTGCCTCTGTGTCGTTTTCGCCGTCTATCATGTTCCGCACCGCGCCGTCGCTGTCACCCGTCTTCTACCCCACTTGCCCGAGCCGTATTCGGCGCGACACGGCTCACTCTCGACGCGCCACTCGTCCTCCCTTCTTCTGTGTTGACGTCGGCGTCGGTGCGGCTTTGCAAGTATCTTTCCGTACGTACGTAGGTAGTATGTTCCCTCGATCTACTATACCCTCCTATCATGTGTAGCAGTACCGTTTCGTCGTTCGCAGCTCTGCTCTCTCCATTCCTCTTCCTCTCGTCGATCTCCAAAATTATATAGTCGGTTCCTCTCGCCAAACATTTTCTCGTGAGGTTAACGCTAGCTCGAGCATTCGGCAACCCACGCTCGTGGTATCACCAACTGTCAAGGAGAGCTTGCAGGGCTTCCTGCGTCCGTCTGTTCGTCCGGGACGGGAGCGGGACGACGAAGCCGAGGGGCCCTCCGGACCGCCGGGTCGGGCGGCCCGGATAGCCCTGCGATGATCCCGAGCTCGCGAGCGTGGAGGGCCGCCTCCCGAGTCCCGGGGCCGATGTTATAAGAAGCCACCACGATGGTCATGCCGCCCTTACCTCCCTTCTTCCCCGGATCGTCCTGCGAGGTGCGCGAGACGACGACGAGATGGCCCCCAAAATCACTGGGTACAAGACGCATGGTACGTTTTGGTCTTGGCGCTTCGACGTTTGTATGGTTGGTGTGCGGGGAGTGCGCAAGTGTCGCTATGGGGTTTCGGATGTGTCGTGTTCGCTAGGGCTTATCGACGTTGGCATTTTGTTGGAGCGGTGTTGTTGTTTGGGTGTGCGTGGGCTAGTAGGAGGTACAGATTGTATGTGACCACAAGCGGTGATGTCCGAAGGACGTCAATACTACCGCAAGGCTCCGCCAAATGCTGCGCTACTCACCTTCTTCCTAGTTATAGTCCGCCTTCTCCTAGACTCGGAATATGAATTCAGAACTGACCGGATCGTACAGACATCCGCTTTCCCACCTCGCTGAGCGGCGATGGGACGGACGCGATGAACACCGACTGCGACTACTCGTCCGCATACGTCAAGATCTACACCGACTCCGAGCTCACCGGCTACGGCATGACGTTCACCATCGGGCGCGGGAACGATATCGTGTGCCGGGCGATTGAGGAGCTTGCGAAACGCCTTGTGGGCAAGGATGTCGAGGAGATCTTTGCGAACATGGGCAAGACGTGGGATTACTTGTCTGCGGACTCACAGCTGCGATGGTATGTCATTAAGAATCGGTATTGGAATTGCCTGCGGAGGAACTTACTACATTATGACAGGATTGGCCCAGAGAAGGGCGTCATCCATATCGCCTTGGGTGCGGTAGACAACGCGCTCTGGGACATGTTTGCTCGTTCTCGCAACAAGCCACTGTGGAAACTCGTCGTTGACATGACACCCGTAAGTCTGAAAGGTGTAATGGACTTACTCGTGAAGTACTGATCTTCGCCCTGGGTGGTTAGGAAGAGATCGTGAACGCCACCGCGTTCCGCTATATCACAGATGCTCTTACTCGGGAGGAGGCGCTCGCCATGCTCAAAGAGAAGGAAGCGACCCGTGCAGAACGCGAAGCGCGAGTGCGCGAGCTCGGCTACCCCGCATACGTCACCTCCGCCGGCTGGCTCGGGTACAGCGACGAGAAGGTCGCGCGCCTCACTCGGGAGGCCGTCGAGGCCGGCTTCAACCACTTCAAGATGAAGGTCGGCGCCGACCGCGACTCGGACCTGCGCCGTGGCAAGATCATTCGCTCCATCATCGACGACCCCCAGTACCTCCCGCCGGGCCTGAAGCCCCGCGATCCCAATGGGCCTGATTTGGTCGGAAAGAACGCAGGGCCGACTGGTAGCGTCTTGATGATTGACGCGAACCAGGTCTGGGACGTCCCCCAGGCCATCGAATATGTGAAGAGCCTGGCGGAGATCAAGCCTTGGTAGGTCCTATCTCCGAATGCTTACTCCGAGAGATCTTGGTTTTGATCGCTTATACTCAGGTTCATCGAGGAGCCTACTGCGCCCGATGACATCCTGGGCCACGCCGCCATTCGTAAGGCACTCAAGCCCTACGGGATCGGTGTAGCTACCGGAGAGCACGCACATAACCGCATGGTCTTCAAGCAGCTCCTCCAGGCTGATGCGATCGACGTGTGTCAGATTGACTCTTGCCGTCTCGCTGGTGTCAGCGAGGTGCTCAGCGTCCTGCTTATGGCAGCGAAGTGAGCACCACTCTCTGTCCTTGATCGGTGTTTGAGACAAACCTTACATACCCGACTAGGTTCGGTGTTCCCGTATGCCCGCACGCCGGAGGTGTAGGCCTCTGCGAATACGTCATCCACCTCAGGTCCGTTCTGCAGTGGTGGCCCGCGCAGCAGCATGAAACTCACGAGTTGTTGCCCTCTCGACAGCTTGATCGACTACATCGCCATCTCGGGCACGATGGAACGTAACGTGCTCGAGTTCGTTGACCATCTGCACGAGCACTTCCTCTACCCGTGCTCGATCAACAAGAACGGCAGGTACAACGTGCCGAACAACTCGAAGGAAGGCTACAGGTGCGCAGCGCCAACTTAGCTGATGCCGCACATCACTGCAGGGCTGACGTGATGGTATGACGAACCTTAGTATCGAAATCCACGAGGCGAGCATCGCAGAGTACGAGTACCCCAACGGCACGTACTGGAAGAACGTACGAGGCGTGACAGCAGTCGCGTAAGCGTGCACACGGGGCGGACGCTTGAAAGGTTAACAACGCGGGTCCACAAGCAGTGCAGTGCCGCGGGGCGATGGCGGTGCGCGCAGAGCAGCGTGATTGCCAACACTCCCGGGGCCTGCGTGGCTCACGGAAGCGGTTTTGGGAGAGAGAAGTGCAACGTGTACTATGTTCATGTATCATAGCGGAGATCCGTATCCTGATCTACTGGCACCTCCGAGACCGCTGCGGCACCGCTCGCACCATAGTCGACAGTCGACGGTCGACGGTCGCCACTAGGATGCGATGCGCGCACCACCGTCGTCCCGCCGCCGAGTCCGCGCAGGCCGACCGCGCAGCGGGTCGTTCACCACCCACAGTGATGGCGGACACAGCTTTCCGCCGTGCCACACAACACCCATATGCGCGCGACGGTCGTTCCCCATCCTGCCTCCGCTCCGACGCCTCGCGTTCTCATGACCCTTCGCTACCACGATCAGCGCGAAGCCACCCGGACCGTATTCAATTATGCGACGTCGTTTCCCCACCCGGGCCTCGAGACGGCCATCGGGGGGCGGGCACGCCAGCGCCGCAAAGCCCGCCCCGCGGAGATCAGAGTGCCCAGTGGACATTTGCGAGCGACATCCGGCCATTCGCATCCCACCCGGCCAGTGGCCACTGATGCTCGCCGCGCCACGGTCCACCCCTGCGAACGCGGGTGCTGACGAGGCCACGGGCTGCATGCACATGCCGCAGGCGACGTTGATCAGGCGATCAGAACGCAGCTATATTAGAACGAGACAGAGTGGTATGACGGGAGCGACAAGGACGACGGCGACAGGATGTGCGGCTGGGAGGGAGACGGGGCAATGCAAGAAAGGTCTATCAGAGCAGGGCTGCAGTGTAGTCGTACATACGGTAGATGATACAGCAGGCGGGCGCCGTCGGCGTAGCTGAGCGCCCGCGTAACAAGAAGAGAGAGACAGAGCATGACGATGGGGGCGGGGCGAGTAGCCTCGGAGCGAGCGAACTAGATGGGAGTCATTAAGGTACAGCCGAACCAGGGACGACAAGATACAACCCCCTCACTAGGCGTCGGGTTCAGCCCATGAGAGTCATCACCTGTGCGAACGCGAGGGGGAGAGACCATGCGTCAGCCTCGCCAATCCGCGACTAGAAGCTGCGCGTGCGCTCGGACACGGGCACGTACCGCCAAGCGACCGACGAACATGAGCAGCAGCCTCACGAACTCGTCCCTGCGGTCGAGGAAGAGCGCGTGGCTGCCGCCCTCGACCGTGTGCGCCTCCGCGTTCCGGAAGTGCCGCCGCAGCTCGCCGACGACCGCGGCGCCGTCCACGAGCGCGTCCTGGGACCCGGAGAGCACGAGCAGCGGCAGGCCCTGTCTGCCCGCCTCGAGCAGCCTGGCGGGATCGTGCTGCCTAGACAGGACGCGCGCAGTCACCTCGGGGGGCTGTGCGATGCTCAGCCCGAGCCAGGTGGACTTGACCGCGTCGGGGACCGGGCACGCTGCGCCAGCGACCATTCCGTGCACCAGATCTGTCTTGGCCCGCGCGGAGATCACGGTATCCTGAGAAGAGCGCAGCACCTGCGTCACGCCGCACATCCGTTCCGTGGCCATCCGCGCCATCTCCGGGCCCAGGAAGGCGAGTGGTGCGACGAAGGCCGCGCCTGAGAGCGGATTCGGGGAGACGGATGCACACACGTCCGCGACCACTGCGGCTGCCATCGATGTCGTGCACTGCATCAGCGTTGCTCACGACTGAGAGCTTTGTTGAGGACGTGAGACGCACCTCCCATGCCCCTGCCGACAGTGAGATCAGATTCTTTGGAAGATGGAAGGCGTGAGCCACACTTACCAGGCGACCGCAATCGGCTTATGCAGACCGAATGCTCGTACCACGGCGTAGAAGTCCTCGGCGTAGCAGGCGGGCGTGTGGGCTGCTTCGTCAGCGACCGTCCCACTCCTGCCATGGCAGCGGAGGTCGTAGCGCACCTACAGGTCACGCGATGTAAGCAAAGGAGTGAATGCCAGTGCTCCATATTGACACCAACCAGGTAGAGGTGGTCTGTCAAGCGCCGATCTCGCGCGAGCTCGTCAAAGACCACAGAAGAAAGCGTCACTTCGTGAATGAACACGACGTGAGGATTCCTAGGGCTACCCACAGCTTCCGCATAGATGGCAGTGCCGTCGCGGGATCGCACAGTTTTGGTGGTAACGACCGACGACATGCCCGCTTCTGTGCCGGGCGCGGAGGGAGGAGGCAGTGGACAGGGAGTGTGGTGCAGTGCGAGTGCATCGGTGGCCAACGAGTCAGTGGGTATATAACTGTCTGGGGCTCAATCATTCAAATTGGCCCTTCCCAGAGAAGGCGAAAATTGACTGCGTCTGTAGCCACCACCGAGTCGGAGTCGGGGCTCGGACAGCGAGGGCACAGAACCGGGTGTGACACGTCCCGAAGCGTGGCTCCGTGGACCGTGGGCCAGGGCCGTGCCCAGGAGCGATCTCGGGTGGATCGGGAGATTGGATGTTGAGATGCGGGCTAAGTCTCGCGGCAGCGCGCGATCGCAATCGCAGAAACATGCCGGGTCGGTGCACGTGGCGCCCGCGGCATAGTCGACGGTCAAACCCCTGCTTGGTCTACCACCTGGCGCGTGAGTCAGCCACGATCGGATCCACCGGCGAATGCGTCAGTTATAGCACGCACGCACGGGATGAGGGCCAGGCCCCATTCGAAACTCCCGCATATCGAGGGTCGGGTGATGGGTGCAAGGAACGGATGGGGATGTTATAGCTTGGAAAAAGGACCGGGCTTGATTTGCAGTGGGCACCTGTCACAAGCCAGGGCAACGGCGGGACGCGCGACTCATGGAACTCTGCGACGACTGCTGGGATGTCGAGTTACGTCCGGGAGCTCAGTAGGGGTGATCATAGCTGAGACACCCGGGTCGCTGTCAAGTATAGTCGCCGAGGTGGCCGCCGAGCAGACGCAGACGTGTGCGATGCAAAGCACAGGGAAGTAACAGGTTTCAAGGCATGCAGGGAGCCCTGGGGCCTTGAGATCGTTGGTGGGCCGGCCTTGGCGCAGTCCCCATCAGCCCTCGCACTGGATAAACACCGCCACATAGATGAAAGACCTGGATGAACTGGGCTGACGTCGTGAGCGCCCACCGGTACAGAAAGATATCCGGTCACTCGAGCAACTGCGTCGAGAACGGTTACATTGCATGAGCCGGCCTTGTACCATCGTCGCAGTGCGAAAGTCAAAGCCGGTTCGGTCATGTTGTCAGATGGGAGGTGAGTTGAGTATGGGGTCACCGGGTAGTGTGAGAGGGTGCAGCCGACTTCTGGGGGCTAGGAAAGCCAGCGCGACCGGATATAACGAGGTCAATATGTGGACGGAAGACCTCTGTAGAAACTGCGGGCGCACCGGGAGGCTTAGTAACATGTTTGTATTTAGCATGTTCGATGACCGAGCGACACAAACCAGGAAGCAGCGAGGTATTTCATAAATCAAGGCGACGGAACCGCAGAAGCTGTAGAGTCTCAGCACGAATCTGGGGTCGGACAGAATACAGTGCAAAATGACGGACCAATACGGCAGGCTTGTACCCTTTGAACTTCACAGGACACGCACGGTTGGCACCAGCGTCGTCAACCGCTCTAACGCCTCCGGCATGAGGTTGCACCCAGAAATTTTCAGATAGGTGATCTTGGCGACGTCTGCGTTCATAGCGTAATGACGGGCGTTGACAACCTGGAGGATCTCATATCCTGAGATGTCGAGGCAACCCTGGAAGCATAGAGCCTCGAGCTGCGGCAAAAGCCACTCCCCCACCACGTCGGGCCCCGCAGCGAGAACTTCAAAAAGCCTACTCCCTACGAAAGCCGTAGAAGGCGAGGTAAGACCGAGGCCTGTGAGTTGTGGAAGCTGACGCATCGCCCGAATGAACGGAGCTAGACCCGTTCCGCTGATGTTGAAGTTCCGGAGGTCAAGAAGACGCAACGACGGGAAGCGCTCGGGCGTGAGCGCGATGTGTGTCAGCCACTGCATCTCTTCCGAACCATTCACGGAGAGGTAGCTGAGAGAGGGAAGGGAGGTTGCTTGGAGAAAGAGGGTCATGCTGGAGGTGTCAACGTGATCGAAACAAACTCCCTCCAGTTCACTGAGTTCATAGAGATGTGGGGTAACGCTGAACAGATCGTCCGTGACGTCGAGCGTGAAGACCGCTTGATAAACTCTGAGAACGTGGAGGGGCGAGGCGGTGATGGTGGCCATGAGCTTGGTAAAGGGATACCCGATCTTGTTTGAAGAGTGTAGACGTCGATCCGGGAAGAGGGACAGACTATGGAGGACCGGCATCGGTACGTCAATGCATTCGACGGGTACTTGCTCGAGCTTGACTTGTGTGAGACGGGGGCAGGGCTGAGCCAACACGTTAAAGGGCCCTGCTTCCTCCGAGTCGGCGTCGTCCATTTGCAAATATAGATTCTCCAGGGCGGGGCCGAGGTCGACAATGTTTTCCTGGACGACGCGAAGCCTTGGCCAGCTGGAGACCCACACCGTGAACGAAAAGCATCTAGAAAACTCCGGCTTCAATGCGCCCAAGACAGCCTGGGTATCAACGATGTCGTCCACATAGCGGAGGTCGAGATCAATATACAGTTTCGCGGCCTGCGAACGACGGAGGTACGCCTGTAGCTTACGGAACCAAGCAGGGAGTCGCCATCCCCAGCCTGAGTCTATGAGGATGTAGGACCACAGAGTCGGACACGCCAAAGCCACGTCTCTCCAATGATGACAGACGAGACAGAGGGTCTCGAGGAGTTCAAGGGATTCATGGACGCCCAACTCGAAGATGCGAGAGAGGATCTCGGGCGGTAGTCGGGAGACGAGCGCGCGTTTAGCCAACAGGCGTTCCCGCTCAACTCGGAGGTCCCTCAGCCGCGCCTCTAGTTCTTCTATGGTGTGATCCAGCTCCAGGATGTCGGGCGGAAGCTGGCGAGGATCTCTGCGACGCGAAGGAAGCTGTGAGCGTAATTGGGGACTGCGGCCGGATGGCATCTTACATCCTCCTAGGGTCCTCGGGACTGTCCGATCCATCATCCAGGACGCCTTGACTTTGATTAAGATCCAACCAATCCGCAAGGTCTTCGTATGAAGGCCAGTTCATGGCGGAATACCTACAGGAACGTCGAGGGATGGCCGCAGAGATGGCAGTCGAGAGCAACCCGCGCTCGCAGAGAGCGCCCGTAGTGGCAGTGAATTGTCCTCCGGAGAGGCCGGACCGACAGTCGCGCCAGGCTGGATTCAAGGTGTCGCTCGCCTGGACTTTTCTTGCACCACCCCCTCCGTGGTCCGAGTCGGACTGCTCTGCTCAAGTCCTGCTTGTGCACAGGTAAGCTATCGTGAGGGAGACGGATCCTTGTTATGACTCTTGCGTGAATATGACTCGGTCCAGTGGAGGTAGCGTTCCCAACTGCTATAGCTCCCGACGGGCCGAGTTGAACTTATGGTAACCGTTGGTGCCCAGAGTTGAGTCGACGCTACCGTCAGGCTCAGAATGTTGAAGGTGTGCGCCTTGTGTTATCAATGTTATTAATGACGCTCCATGAAACAATGGCCAAGGAAGGTATAACATGTACCTGCTCGCCGACGCTCGTACTCACTGGCAGTGTTTACAGGTTTTCTTCGCAAAGACCGAATTCGCATCCGTACACCAAAGGGACTTGAAGCGTTCTTGTTTTGCTAGGCGCAACGCAGTGCAATAACAAGCAATAACCATGACATCCCCTTGCAATGCCGGGGCGTTCCATTTCTCAATGCTCTCGATGTTGGTCGTGACATGGTCCTCGCACTTCCACGGTAAAACGAAGTCACGCACACAGGGGGCTGAGCTACCACCCATGCAGATTACCATTACAAGCCCGCATTCTATTCTTCGAAATCCAATGATGATCCCCTCGCATCTATTACTCAAGCATGAGCGCTGCGTGTGACAAACCCAGCACACGAGCCCCACTTAAATCCGGGTCGTCCTACCGCAAGATGCCACGCGGCTTTGTGGTGGAACGACCCATCACCGCCCATCTCCTGTAGGTAGGACGCTTGCCCACGCCGCCCACAAGTGCGGTATCACGCGCTCGGTTGAGATCATCCTCACTTTTCAGAGGGCACAGCTTGAGTCTCAAGCGAATGCCGCCGGAACATGCAGGCTCGGGTCGTGTATGCCCAATGGCAACTTGATCTTGAACACCGCCGAAGCTCCTACAACGACAACGAAGGCCCGCGCCTATCTCAGAAATCAAGATACAATAGCTACCCCGGCGCTGTCGACAGAACCGCAGGCCGGGAAGATACTGATTTGCGCGCGACGCTTGATGGTGGGTACGTGGATGGATGTCGTACGCCCGGGACCACCACAGTGTGGCAACTGGAGCTTGCCACCCGACTTACGCTACTCCGACTAGCAGTGGCCCTAATCGTTCGTGACCGTGTCACGCATCCGGAGTTTGACAGCCTGAACAGCCGTGAGCAAACTCTGGCATCTTGATCGATGTCCGGGCACGTTGCTTCTTACCAGTAACCACCACGACCCCACGTACCTGGGTCCCAGCCCGAGCCCGAGCCCTCCTCGAAACCCACCCACAGCGCACGTTCCGCCACAAACCCTTCAGTATTGTATCATTGTCAACATGGGCAATTCATGGTCCAGGGTAAGCGCTGGTCGATGGTTGTTCGATACTCTGGCCGGTACTGATAGCCTGGCCTACAGCTGATGAGGTGGTGGGGCGGAGGCCTCAAACAGAACCCCGAGGCCGACAACGCCCCTTCGCGCACGGAAAAGGCACCAACAGGGGAGAAGGAACCAGTAAGCCAACGGTCGACTTATACGTTCGCACGCTTGGCGAGACTCACGCGGATCACCCCAGCCCAGTGTCCCGTGTACGATGGAACTCCGTGTGATGGTCGAGACCGAGTCGCCCTCCCCGGACACGCCCAGCGTGCTCATCGACGGCAAACACTGGACGCTCAGCGCCCCGCTCGACATTGACGCTGAACCCTCGACGCTGCCCCCGTACGTCTGCGTCTCGTACGTCTGGGGGCAAGGACGCGCGCCGCAAAACCCCATCCACGCTTCGGTGGCGATGTCGGACCGCACGCTCGCCACGTTCGCCGCGGCTGCGCGCTGTCTGCCTGGGCGCCCAATCTGGATCGACGCGTTCTGCGTGCCCACCGAACGTGCGAAGAAGCGCGCGACACTCGAGAGCCTCGGGTTCCTCTTCGCCCAGGCGAATGCTGTTGTCGCTGTGCTTGCCCCAGAGACGCTCGCGGCAGTCGAGGAGATGGAAGCGTTCCTCGCACTCGACCCCCGCCCGGCAGTGGTCCCGACCGCGCCTATCGAGGTGCTGGAGGCCGACGAGTGGATCCGGAGTGTGTGGACGTACCAGGAGATCGTCAACGGCGGCGTGCTCTGGTTCGTCAGCCGGGATCAGGGAGACGAAGGGCACCACAAGGCGTACCCCGGTAGCGAGCTGCTGAACATCGTGGGCGGCTACCTCGACCGCTGGGGCAAGTCCGCGCATGACGGGATACCTGGCATGCGTCTCTCCTACCCGCACGCGGACAACTTCCAGGATCTCATCGCGGACTGGATGATGTCCGACTACGGACACCGCTCCGCGCTGCGCATCATCTGCGGCATGGACGAACGCGCGCACGTCACGCCGCAGAACCGATTCTACAGCATGATCGGGGCGCTCACCTCGCGGCCGTCTGCGCGGGCAACGAATCCGACGATCGAGCAGCTCTCGGAACGCTTCATGGAGCTGTGCGAGGAGAAGGGGGACTACTCTTTCATCTTCAGCACCGCGCCTCGCGACTCTCGTCCGGGGCTGCGTTGGCGACCTATCCCGTCCGAGCTGCAGGGCATCTTGACTTGGCATACGTTCGGAGACGAGCAGCCCGGGACGAAGGTCGATGGCGGGATCTTGCTGGAAGACGTCCTCGTGTTTCCGCTGAGGAGCCGCGGCCAGCCCTCGGACGTACGAATGAATCAAGAGAGCCAAGATTCTATCCGCAGATGGGTGCAAGAGGTCGCGCGATACCACCCACTTACTGAGGGCGACGCCGACGCGCCCTTGGAAGAACAATGTCTGCGTACCCTGAGGAGGATGAAGTTTGCCGGAGTCGGTGTGTGGCACGTCACGAAAGGCGGCATATTCTTCCCCTACACGAAGTTGCCCGATGGCGATGAGGCAGTTGTTTGTGCATCACATGGCGTGCGCTGGGTTTTTGGAAGCCCTGCGATAGCTTCCGTCAGCTCGAAGGGTGCTACACAGTATGTGCCGGGCGTATTTGTAGGACATATGGACCACACCACACCCACTACGAAGTTCTTACTGACATAGGTTACACCTTCGGTTCCATTCCTCTGTAGTACCGCAGACTGCTGTGCCATTCTTTGTAAGACCAAGTTTCAAGAGCTTCTGGCAGTGTACCGGATCGTACTTTCTGGTGCATATTGAAAGTCCATGATGGAATTGCACAAGACGGAGATATTACAAAGCAATAAATACAGAAAGGTATCCATCAGACATACGTCCGGCTCGCTGGTTCGCGCTCCTTGCCACTCCGAAGAGGGCGAGGAGACACGATCCAAACGTCCTCGAGACCGCGCGAGGCGGCCATGTTCTCGGTTATACGAGCGGACGCTGGTGTCATCGACTGGATGTGAAGGATGTGGCATGTGTAAACATGCGAGACTCGAGTTAGTACCTATAAAATAGATCCTAGCTGAGTATGTTCTGAGGAAACAACGATGCAGGACGCGAAGATTTTATACGGCGGTGAGTTTAGGGCAGGCCCCCCACGTATGGCAGGCGTCTCTCCCAGCTCGACGGTGCGATCAGGGGACGCCCTCCGCGCGCTTCGGACTTGGCCCGCTCATTGCTCTGCCACCACAGTCATCCCTAGTCCTGAGCACGCCTGCTACCATGTCTCTCAAGGCGTATCTTGCGGAGAAATACATGTCTGGTCCCAAAGCGGACGCCATCCTTTCTAAAGTCGGCCAGCCCAAGAAGAAGAAGCGAAAGACGACCGCATCCGCGGCCACTAGCAGCAGCAGCGCGTCGTTCATCAAGGACGATGACCTGACAGGCTGGGGCGACCTACCCCGCGAGGACGCAGACGACGAAGATGACTTGGATGAGGCAGTGATAGCAAGCGACCGCCGATTCAAGAAGCGGCAACGAACAGACGCGGACTCGGGGTGGCAGACGGTCCAGGAGGGGCTCGGAGGCAGCAAGACGCCACCACCCGCGGCAGATGAACAACCGCAGGTGGTAGAAGAGCCCGCGTTCACAGGCGGGCTGCTCACGTCCGCCCAGCTGAAGAAGAAGCTGCCGAAGAACAAGCCGCAGGAGGCGAAGAAGTCCGCAGAGGAGGAGGCTGCGGAACGGGCTGCTGCGCAGGAGACGGTGTACCGAGACGCGTCTGGCCGGAAGGTGGACATGGCCGCAGAGCGCGCGGAGGCTGCCCGGCTGAAGCGCGAGCGCGAGGCGAAGGAGGCGGCGAAGATGGAGTGGGGCAAGGGTCTCGTCCAGCGCGAGGAGGCGGAGAAGAGGCGGAAGGAGGAAGAGGCCATGCGTAGCCGGCCGCTGGCAAGAACGGCGGATGACGCCGAGCTCAACGCGGAACTGAGGGCGCAGGACCGGTGGAACGACCCGGCCGCAGCATTCTTGACGGTCAGTCGCGCCACTATCCCATGACGGTTGCTTTTGCTCACGATGTTACGCGTGTGCCGTGAAACAGAAGAAGAAGTCGAAGGGACCCCGCAAACCTGAGTACACCGGCCCCCCTCCGCCACCTAACCGCTTTGGAATTAAGCCCGGATATCGGTGGGATGGCGTGGGTGAGTGCTCCTTCACACAGATATCTACTGTCTGGGTTCTCATGGGTCGAACTATAGACCGTAGCAACGGCTTCGAGAAGAAATACTTCCAGAAGCAAAACGAGAGGCGACGACGAGGCGCAGAGAGCTACGAGTGGGGCGTGGAAGACATGTAGCCCTGCGATGGACACAACGGCGACCTATACCCCAGCCGACCCTTGCATCTCCATCGTGTCACACACAGCTATGTACTATATTCTCCACCGTGTGGGCGGAATCGAACGTTGTTCTCGATGACGTCCCGACCTCCACCGTCGGTTGCGTTGGAGGTACCTCGGTGCTCAACGACGCCCCTAACGGTCCGACCCCCTGTTACACAATTGATAGTACAATATGTTATATGGTGATCTTCGCAGCACAGACGACCACTGGGTCCCTCGTCCCTCTAACAGTCCGCCCACCGCCCGATCCACCATCTCGACATACCCTTTCTTACGCCCAATTGCTCCCTATCCAGCCCTCCTCCGCTCACCTCCAAATTTCCCTTCCACGTGTCCTCGATCGGCTGCTCCTCGAGCACGATGCCCGCTCGTGCCGCCTCCTCGACAAAGTGTGTGCATACATGTGGCGCGGTGTACTTGCCCGCAGCAACGTACGCGCACGCGTCGGGCGAGCGGCGCAGGAGCAAGAGCAGTGACTGCAGGAGCACGTCGTGCGAGCCGTCGAAGTGCAGCAGATCGGACATGATCACGACGTCGAACCCGCGGTCGTGCGGCGCGTGCGCGGAGGCGAGGTCACTGGTATACGCATGGGGGAGACGCGTGTGAGTGGTGGGCGGAAGCGGTATGAAAGACTTACAGGAGTGAAGAGACATCCTGTCCCCATTCGTACCCGCACGCGTGCACGGTGCATTGTGGTTGGAAGTGCGGTCGATTGCGCTCCACGTTTGATGCGAGGTTTTTCATGATTGTGTCATCGGGATAGTCGGTTATGACGGCCAACGATGGCGGGTTGGACAAAGTCGAGGCGAGCAGGGAGGGCAGCGCGCATCCTGCCCCGAGCTCGACCACTGTTCCGGTATATGTGGATGAGTCTCAGTGGAGGGACCTGAGTTGGCAGAGTTGTGCCCGCACCTCTTTTGCCAGGGAGGGAAATTAATCCCCGCTCAATATGCTCCGCTAGTAGAAGCGACGGTGAGAATAGATGATCTGCAAGAAGGGTGTTCGCCTGCACTCGAAGAGTGGCGATATCAGTGTCTGTAACATCCACGGGCGAGTTCCTATTGATCGCACTTTTCCCTCCTGTATGCCGATGTCAGTGAATAATGAGAGAGTGTAGAGGTATTAGTCGTCGGTACTGACCTTGGGTGCAACGGTCAGAACGAGCGGTCCGTATCTGATTCGCTCGTCGTCGAGAGGAACGGTGTCACCGAATAGCTCAGCGGAGAAGAAATCGTCGGTATCTGCCATAGATTCCTAGAGAAATGCTCGGTGATAAATGACGCCGTTTGAGAATATGTACGCAGCGTTCATCTACCGAAGGAAGTGTAGGCGACACTTACCACTGCTTTTTGTGTTTGAACTTGAGCACAAAACAGCTTGCCTTTATTGGGCGGGCGTGTGGTTCGCAAGCGCCGCCGGCACGACTTGCCGCTTACCAGCCATTGGCCGGTTTGGTGGTTCGTTTAGACTCCGCCTGCTCGTATTCGGCGTGTTTCTCCTCCCAGGGACCTCCGATGCCATATCCTTCGTGAGTATTACCTTCTAAACCGTGACAGCACAAGCTCAGGGCATAATTGCAGGCGTATACCACCCCCTTCACGCCGAACACATTCCTTGGATTGTATCGTGTCGCGTGAACCGCTTGGGTTTGCTTGCGGATACGCACGTATACAAGTCCATCCTGATGTCTCGCTTGTGCCCCATATGCCCCATATGTGCTTCGTTTGGGCCATGGAGTATAATGCTATAACGTCTTACCTCATGCAGCCGATGCAAGACGGGCGAGGCTTGCATTGTGGTTTGTGACATCATCTGGGTAAGCGATCTTGTGCGTGGAGGCTGACAAGGCTGGATGCTGCACAACTTCCCGTAGCCAATCCTGAGCGCAAAGTACTCCGTGTTTGCCCGGAGGTGAGCGATCCTATGCAGTGAGGCTGACATGACATGGTGCCGAACGACACGACTCACCCAAAGGGACGTCCGCCGACGAGGTCAGCCTCGATTGCAACTCTCGAGTATATAAACCAGCCTCCTCCCATCTCGCATTCCTTACCTACTTTCCCCCGTACCACATCTGCCCACACCCCACCCCACCCCACCTGCCCATATCCCATCATGCCCTTCACCCTCTTCACCTCCTCCCCCTCCGACAAGTCGTCCGGGCGCCGGTCGCTCCGTTCTGGCAAGTCCAAGCTCGACAAGAAGACGGTGTCCCGCCCGCGTCCCTACGAGTGGCCCGCCTTCGTCCCCCCGGCACCCCAGCCTCAGCCTCAGCCCCAGCCTCAGCCCCGCCCGCGTCCGAACTACGACCAGGCCGAGGCCGCCTACCGACTCCGGATGGGCGCCGAGTTCAAGGAGCTCGGGTGCCAGCTGATCTCCTTGCGCGATGCCAAGCTGCGCGAGGAGCTCGTGCGCGGTACGCTTCTCTACCACGCCTGAGAGGCTGATCATACCTCTGCGCCCCCCGCGTCCCGGCCGAGTCTCGTTTCGTTTTTTGTGTTTTTCAGCTTAGGTGTCGATATCGTCAGCCTCAACGTCAAGCATGCGCGCAGCCGAAGACCTCGACAACGGCCCGGGATAGAATAGGTATGGCTGACAGTTGCGGCGGGGCATCGGGCGAGGGGAGTCATGAACCCTGACGACCCCGGTGTCTCGGCAACGCTGGATGCCCGGTTCAGTTGCGCAGATCTCTGCTCTTTTAGCTCGTCGCTGCTCTTCCTTGCCCCCACAGGTACTTAGACAAAGACTCGCGGACGACCCTCGGACCCAGGACTCAGGACGGCGATCGACGTCAACGAGGTTTGGCTGAGGGCTTGGATCACCCGTCGACGCCCGGCCTCTGCGACACGCCAGGGAGATTCGGTTCATTTAGACTGGGTTCAGCGTGTGCCTATAATCGTCTCTCCCCTTTTTCTTCTCCAGGATTCTAGCACGAAAAAGGCCCCTCCCTCGACGGACAACCCCCAGGAATCAAGGACGGCGATCGACGTCAAGGAGGTTCGGCTGAGGGCTTGGATCACCCGTCGACGCCAGGACTCCGAGACGCCAGGGAGATTCGGTTTTCCTAGACTGGGTTCAGTGTGTGTCTATAATCGTCTTTTCCCCCTCTTCTCTCCAGGTTTCTAGCACGAGGACGTCCCCCCCTCCCCCCTTCGACGGACGACCCTCGGACCAAGGACTGAAACGGCGATCGACGTCAAGGAGGTCTGGCTGAGGGCTTGGATCACCCGTCGACGCCAGGCCTCCGCGACACGCCAGGGAGATTCGGTTCGCCTAGACTGGGTTCTGCGTGTATCCGTAATCTCCGTTCCTCCCTTTTCCCCTTTCTCAGGTATATAGCATTCGATCTCGACACAACGCCACAACGCACAAGCCACAAGGTGTGTGCAGATCATCCCGATCCTCATTCCTCACGCTCCCGCTCAACTTACGCTCCTCCCCCAGTCTCTCGACGCGACTCAAGCACGATGGGTGGGAGGTTAGAGGTGCGGTGGCGGCGGTTCAGGGTCGGTACGGGGGATGGCGCCCCCTCGTACCTTCTCTGGGTCGTCGCTTCCGTCGGAGCGGGGGAGGTGCCCTAGGTTCTCTCCCCCGCAGCAAGTCCGAGAAGTGAGTGTCCGCTCGTCGCGCTCTCGCTTCGGGCTGTGCTAACCCTTACTATACCCTGCAGGAAGCAGTGAATGATCTTCTAGCCTCGTTGGCGTTATCCTGGAAAGTACTGTAAGTATCGCTCCTCGCCAGCTGCAGCCTGGTAGAAGATCGCTGACGAATGGTCATATCCTCAGGCACTTGTAGGCGCAGTGCAGGTCACATCGGGGACGGGACACACCTCTGCGGCTGGCACGCAGCTGGTACGGTAGTCTCTTTGTTCCAGCCGCTGCGAGGGGCATCTGCCAACATCCAAGTGCAGATCCCGAAAGGCTTCCTTGGGCCAAGGCGAACGTTGAATGTTGACGCTCTTCTCATGTTGAGGGGCGCTTCTGAACGAGAAGGGAGCCTGCACCTTGAGCGGCACCGAGCTTGGGGCTCGCGCTACCGCGAGCCCTTTCGCCCGCCTTGTAGTGCTGACACAAAAGCCACGCACTCATCATCCGATGGCCAACATGGCCTCGGCATCTGCCCAAGCGACCCCACGGCTTGGGCTTGGTAGCATCGTCGAAGCATCAGCGACGTCCCGTAGTCAATAGGTGAGTCAGTCGGCCCGTAGGCCCTGTACGTCCACTCTCAGAGCCTGCGCGCTCCGCATCCTGTGGGCTCGGCGTACTGCTCTCTCGGCGTTCGGTCGTTCCAGAGACCTGGGCGGAGCACGTCGGCCACGGGCGCCTATATAGTCATGATCTTGCTGGGGTCTGCGAAACCACGGTTGTGGACTGCAGCGGTGCAAACATACTCTACATCTCTACCAGAATATTTGGAGATCCGACATCAATTCGCTCCCTATCGGGCTACACATCTCGACCCGGTATATACGATGTCATCGTTGTCTGTTCACACATTACATTCTCTTGAAGTACAACCTCTAAGCCTTTGGGGCGGTTTCCTCGAGGCAGGGGCGCTTGCCGCCCTCCTCATGTTCCTCACCACCCGCTACTTCGGCTCGAAACTCCTCTGGGTCCACTTTGACCTCCATCTCCACCATCCCCCAACGCTCGTCCATCTCCTCGTGCAGCGCGATTCGCTTCTGGAACGCGACGCTGGCCAGGCCCACGCCGCAGAACACGAGCAGGACACGCCAGACTGCCTGGAAGCCCGTCGCGAACGCCGCGCGCACCTCCGCCTGCAGCGGTGGTGGGAGGGTAGGGATGAGCGGGATCGCGCTGTATGCGAGGTCGTGGCCGGGGGGAATGGTGGCGAGGAAGGCGGGCGGGAGGTGTGCGCGGAGTTGGTTCTGGAGGATCGTGGCTGAGATGGCGATCGCCCACGCCTGTGTAATCGTCAGTACGCGTAAGGACATGGATGGGGTGCGATAGAGAGGAGAGAAGCACCCACAGATGAGACGGTGCGGACGAAGAGCAGGAAGGAGAGTGCCGAGGCGTTGTGGATGGGGTCCAGGGGCGCCATGACGGTGAACGTTGTCGCGTAAAGGAAACCGAACCCGATCGAGGCGGTGATCTGCATCGGGACGGTCACTGCGATGGACGTATTCTCGTCTATGAGCGTGAGGAGGCCGACGCCGATGAGCATCAGAGCCCATCCTATAAGGTTCTGCCCGAGAGAGAGTACATAGTCAGCCAGGCGTTTTTAACCAAGGGCTGGGGGGACGCTTTACGATGAGTCGGTAGTGTCCTGTTTTGCTGATGATGATGCCTTGCACTACGGCGGAAGGCGAAATAGAGAGTGCGGTCGGGAAGAGGTAGATTCCGGATAGTAGCGGTGACGCTACTTTGGCGGATTGGAAATAGGCGGGTCTGAAAATGCCACACCATAATTCGTCAGGTAACTTCGTCCGCCAGAGCCTCAGATGCGCCTCACAAATAAACTAAGTATACATACGGTTAGAATGCACGTAACGGACTGGGTAAGATAAACTCACAGGCGACGCTGTAGACCACCAGACCGTGGAGGAACGTGGCGACGTATCTGGTGCAACGTGATAAGCAAAACATCTCGTTGCGTCAGGGAGTACGGGAAGAGAGATTTGACTGACCCCGCGATACTCGTGCGGTTATTGATGATAGCGGTGGGGATCTGCGGCATGCGGATGTTTAAGCTAGGCCGACCACTACGTGCGCACAGACGTACTACGGGGTGGGATGCTAGGAAGGTGTCGTATAGGAGCGCGATGGGCAGCCCTATGAGGCCGATGGTGAAGGGCGCGATCACTTGCACTGAATTCCAGGAGTACTTTACGCCGGCGCAGGATAGAGCAAAGATGCATGAGGTTACGCTGCCGATGATTATGGTGTTACCACTGGAAATGACGGTGGGGTGAGTTGAAGACAACGGCTCGCACATATGCCGAGTACGGCTCACATCCAATCCATGGCCATGAATGTATTAGTGAAACTTTGCACTGTCGGCTTACGCAGGCGGAGGAAGAAGAGGACGATGGCGAATGCGACGACGCAAAGCGGAAGGTTCAGGTCTGCCTCTGGTCACTGAATCATAGATACCCAGGCGAACGCTTACGACGTACAGAAGAGCCTGCCAGGAGGGTAAGAGGTCACTCAAATACTCGCAATGACGTACTGCATACCATCGCCAGGTAGCACGCTCTGCAATGGCGCCGCCTAAGGAAGGCCCTATTGCGGATGCAAGGCTATATGTCCTGTAGTGTCGTCAGCGGCTCGATTCGCCATATCTGCAACACGAGCGGCTTACGCGCCGGTCAGGGCCAGGAAGAATCCTCGGTCCTTCAGGGGAATCAAGTCCGCGATGACAATCGCAACCAGGACCTGTATAGCTCCGGAACCCATGCCCTGAATGGCTATTATGCCAAACGTAGATGAGAGCAAGTCGGCTCGTATCGCAGGCGACAACGCACTTCGGCCGGCTATGAGCATGCCCATAGACTTCGCGGCGCCCGCGACAGCAGAACCGACCCCGAAGAATAAGATGCCGACGAGGAGGACGTCTTGGCGCCCGAACAGGTCTGCTAGCCGGCCGCTCATGGGCAGCACGGCTGTACATGCGAGGGTGTACGCCGAGGAGACCCATACGAAGGAGTCGGTGCCTCCGAGGTCGTGTATGATTGAGGGCAGTGCTGTGGAGACCGATGCCTGGTAGAAAGACGTCAGGTGAGAGTCAAGAGCGGATCTGCGGGCGCACGCACCAAATCGAGGGCGGTGAGAAAGAGCGAGACGCAGAGAGCCACAAAAATAATCCAGAAGCGCCATCCCTTGTCCTGCCGTGGCGGCGCGGACTTGGAGGCAGGTTCAGTAGCAGTCGTGGACGGTTCAGACTCTGAGATCGAGGGCGACATGGTGGGCTGGAGTGCAACAAGCCGGAGTCAAACGTCGGGTAATATCCCTCTGGAGGGCACGCGAAGAGCGGGCGAGCGCGAGCCAAGCGAAGTGAACCGCTCGACGAAGACGGGAAGGAGTGCCACTTTCCCGGTGGGTGAGGTTGTGTAGCTCGCTTCCGGGCGGTCGCGCATGTACCTGTGAGGCCCATGAGGGGATGTGAACATATGAGCTCGGGTCAAGGCCGAGGATTTAAGGACCCCGGGATTGCGTGGCGTCGGCATCTGCAGTCGATCATCGTAGTGCGTTGCATTGGCACCCGGGGCTCACCGATCCGCAAGTCAAAGCCAGAGGTGACCTCTTGAGGCATAGACCAGTTAATGCGCGCCATGCCGTCGTCTTCAGAGCGAGGATGCTGCCACGAGGCAGTAAATGGAAGACGAACACATCAAGGATCGCTTGCATAGTCGTACAAGGACGTTAGAAAGAGCGGTCCTTCCGATACCGCCGATCGTATGCACATGTCGATGACGCCCTCACCATACGGGCGTACACCCTAGGTGGCACTACACTGCCTACCTTCTTTTCGCTGAGCCTGGCATGCACAGACTTTGACGTGTCTCGTGCCTTCGATGAGTCGGTAATGAATAAGCGGTGTTGTCCGGCGTTGTGATTGCTCGGCCTGTGAAGACCGCAACAGAGCAGCGGGGCTCGCTCTCTCCGATGCTCCAGGCGACGCATGGGAGGCGATTAATGCATACGTAGTGGCCATCCGATATAGAATGTCTCCTTTGCGTAGAGCGATGAATCTCCCAAACAGAGCACATGCCGATGATGATCAGGCGAGTCGGGAGAAGTAGGTTGACGGAGCACTGGCCCCACATGGACGACATTGGACGCAGATGCGCGGAAGTCGTTACCAAGCTTGTCATAGTGCTGAGCCTGAATTTCTGCGAATTTGAGGTGGCTCGTCAGTGCGCTTGGACTGGTAGGGGTGATTGAACGCTTGGACGGTCAGACGCCCCGGAGCAAGCCCAAGAGCATGATGGAACGCTGGCTGATTGAAAAGCGGTGGAAGTCAGGAGCCACCTTCGCATTCCTCTCTCCCACATTCCCAAGGGTGCTCAGCCGGCTGAGCTCGCAGAACGGGATCCGGCAGGGTGGAGGAGAGAGTGTTCGCGTCAACGCCAGCCGAGTTTAGCGGGCTGAACTCGCGAGCCGTGACCGTGTGTGACATGTGTGACGAACACGCGCCCGAACGTCGCGTCGTCCGCGCCGTCGCCGTGCTCACCACCACCACCCCGAGACCCTCTCGTCGTCGGTCGTCGGGCACGATGGCCACGTTTTCCGACGGCGAGGACGCCATGTCCGCCCCACCTCGCCCCCTTTCCCCTCCCATCTCTCTTTCTGGCGCTTCCGCGCACTTCGACACGACAGACAGCATGCGGTTGCATCTCCAGGCGCTGCTGGACAACAAGGAAAAGCAACTGCAGTCCGCGGCCACCCTCGGCCACCAGCTTCTCGCTCAGCGGATGGAACTTGAGGAGCGCATACGGCAGATGCAGGAGCTCGACCTGGACAGCGGCAACGCAAGCGGCAGCGAGGATGGACTTGATGTCAGCGTGCGCGAGCGTTACCGTGAATTGGCGGACGCGATCAAGGCATGGGACACGGAGAACGAACAGTTGACGAGCGTGTTCGGAGGTCCCAAGGTGAGTGGCGATCTTTCGCAGCCAGACGCGGAAGAGGTACTGACAGGGTTCGAATCCGTTGCCGTTGAAAAGCCTACAAACGGCGTGCATGCTCCTGCGCCCTCCCGCCACGCGGAACCCTCCAGGAATGAACATGAACGGACAAAAGGCTCCGCCGCTGGCCCCTCTGCGGCGCAGTCTTCACGGCGTGCAAAGAATGCAGCCCACCGCGCTGATGATGTCGGTACGTGCTCTCCCATACAGCTCCCAGCAGCCCCGTTCGAATGCGTACCTATCAGTCATTGACCCTTTCACGTAGAATTTGCGTTCGAAATTGGTAGCGGTCTCCTCACCGAGGTCCGCAGGTTGCAGAGCCTTCTCGGAGAACGCGACAAAGCGATTCAGGACATGAAGGAGGAGAAGGACGACCTCGAGAAGACGGTTGAAAACCTCCGTAGTGCTCTCCGACAACAGGAGCAATCCGCTGAAAAGTTCAAGGAGGAGAACTGGAATCTCGAGGTCACTCTGCAGGAGCTACGTACTCAGGTCGGAGACGCTCAGTCGAGCGTTCAACGTCTGGAGAGCGAGAACAAACGCCTCGTACGGCAGCTCGCTCACGCACGCGAGGCCGCGGACCAGCACAAGACGGAGGCGGAACGGCAGCAGACCGCCTACGAGGAACTCAAGGCCAAGCACGAGACAGATGTTGCGCAGGCGCGCAAGCACGCTGCAGGTTTGCAGCGCGACAAGTCCGATCTTCAGCAGGCTCTAGACTCCATGAAGGCTGAGATGACGAAGCAAAGCCGCCGTCTTCCACGCTTTGGGTCTCCGCTCACCCCGAATGGTGCTACTGCGTCCGAGGTCGCCACTCCAGCAGAACACGATGAAGATGATGTCTTTAGCGCGGCCGGTGCCTCGACGCATACTCGTAAGAAGCTCGACAACTCTGGTCTCTTCCCGCCGGATGGCTTTGACTTCGCGGATGAGTCCCCCGACCCATCGCCGTCCCGGCCCTTCCTCGCGCCAAACCACCCGAGCAACGAAATTGAAGCTCTGCAGCAGCGGCTCGCACATGCCCAGCGACAGATCAACACGCTCAAGAGCACGTTGCAGCGCGAGAAGGAGCTCCGCATGGACTATCGTCGGAAGCTCGAGGCGTCTCCCGGCTTCGCGATCGAGGAAGAGGAGGACGAGGTTGTGGAAGAGCCTGAGGTTCTCAAGCCCAAAGCCCGCCTGACTCCCTACCGTACTATCCGCGGGCGCGGGCGGGGTAAGGCGAGAGGAGGACTTACTCAGCGTCTGGCTCAGGCCTTCAACAGTCCTGCTTCTGACATTAACGATGACGTGGAGTCCGAGCCCTCTCCAGCACCCCCCGTCCCACCTATTCCAGCTGCATTCCGCCTTGAGGACATGAAGCCGGACTTGGAGGACTTAGACGACGAGGGCCCCGATCTCCAGGCATCTCCATCTCCCAATGTGCAGTCTAATCGGACAAGTGTTGACGGTATGGACCCGGCCTTCGCGAACATCCTCCGCCGCTCTGCTTCTGCGGGCTCGATCCATCAGAACCCGAGTCCTCTTCGAGAGAGCGTTCTTGCGCGTACCACCCGTGGCGGCACGCTTCCCCGTCGCTCTCGTGGCGGCGCTGCTTACCAGGAAGCACGGCCACCATCTCTCGTTGGGCCGCCGGAGGATCTTGCAGCGCAGCTCGGCTTCGGCATGATCGGGTCCCCTATGGCTGATGACCTCAAGCAGGAGTTCGCTGCCGTCGAGACTGCTGAGTTCGGTGTACAAACCGACTTCGAGGCCTCTCCCCCTCCGCCGCCGCCTCCTCCGATCCGGGTTACGCCTGCCACGATCGAGATGGGCGTGCAGGCTGAACCCGAGCCTGAGCCGCTTATCCCCAGGATCGAGATATCTATGCAGACCGACGACGAACCCAGCCCTGTTCGTGTCGATGCCGAGATCCAGTACGAGAACCTGGAGCCGCCCGTTGTGTTGCAGTCCACTGGCGTGAACACGGATGTCATTGAAGAGCCGGCACCCCCTACACCGCCACCCGCGCCAGTGTTCTCTGTCGCAGAAGTGCAGACAGTCGCGCCGTCACTATCGCATGCGGAGATGCAGACGGTGCCGGAACCCGCACCTGTTGTGCCCGAGAGGGTCGACATGGACATCCAGACGCAGGAGATTCTTCAGCCTGTCACCGTCGTGGCCCAGACGCAAACCGCAGTTGCCATGGCGGACGCGGGAGCGCAAGCCGGCGAGACGCCTCGGAAGTTCCTCGATACGTCCGTGGGCGATTCCAGCGGAGACACGACCTTACACGGTCCCCGCCCGCCTGCGCTCGACTTCAGCGACGACGCCATCTACTACGACGATGACGACGCGGAGACCGAGACGGGCTCTGTCGTGGGCTCGGCGACGCAGACGGAGGAGTTCACGGACGCGCGGAGCGTGCTGATGACGCCGACCGAGTCGCTCAGCGACTACCACTCCATCATGACCGTCTCGGACGCGGACTTCTCCGACTCGGGCAGCGACGCGGAGAGCATCAAGGCGTCACGGCTGCAGAGCAGGAACGGGAACGTGTCTGCGATGTCGTCAACGGCGTCGATCCCGTTGACGTCTCCGACGTATGGCATGCCGCCCCCACCGCCGTCTCCGCTCAAGCCTACCGTCACGTACGAGTCGGTGGGTATCGAGACCGATGTGATTCCTGAGCCGCCACGGCCGGTGTTGGTCGAGGTGGAGGTGCAAGCGGAGCCCGAGCCTGAGCCTGAACCGGAACGCGAGCCCACTCCCGAACCAGAGCCAGAGCCAGAGCCAGAACCGGAACCGGAGCCTGAGGTGGTCGAACCCACACCTGTACCGGAGCCTGCGCCTGAGCCCAAACCGGAGCCCAAACCGGAGCTCAAGGAGATGTCCGTGCAGACGGACGAGTGGGTTCCTCCGGCTCCTCCAGCGGCAGCACCGGTACCTACACCAGCACCCTCCGCCACGACTGTGCCGGTGCCAGTGCCAACACCGGCTGCCTCACAGGCCACGTCTTCCACCCCCTCGCCTGCCGCACCTGCCGTCCTCGCAGCTGCCCCCTCTACGACTCCTTCCTCTTCATCCGCGACTGCCGCTCCCGCCCCTGCGGTTCCCACCGTCTTCCGTGTTGGTCCGAGCTCCCAGCAATTCCAGTTCATTTCCCCACCACCGTCGGCGGGACCGACAACCACCACGATACCCGCTGTCGTCGCCGCTCCCTCACCCAATACCACCATCCGGGACGCCAATGCCACCTTCATTGCGCGACCTCGCACCTCTCATTCAGACAGGCGGCAGTCTATAGAGTCGACCCTGTCGTCCGTCATGGACGACGTTATCAACCGGTCGCGCACGCCGTCGATGTTGCCGAACATCGACAAGTCGCGTCCGCCCATGATGGTCCTCCCCCCGCCGCCTCGTCAACCGCCGCCGCCTAACAGCATGTTACCCCCTCCGTTCATACCCGAGAAGAGGATGTCCCACGACATGCCTCCACCACGTCCTTCCTCGCCCCCTCCCCCAGAACTCATTCAGCGGGCAACCACGCCCAGCCTTGGTGTACCCGGCCGAGGCACTATCGGTCGCTCGCATGGCTCCATGCCACCGTCCCAGCACGGTCTCCGCCAGCTACCTTCGACGAGCAGCTTCCGCTCCGCGGCGAACGCTGCGGCTCGTGCGCCTCTCTCGAGCCCGTCCGCGCTCTCGTTCAACCTGCGCGACCGCGAACGGCGCGAGCTCTCGTCAGCGTCGCTGCACTCGGGCGGGCAGAGCATCGGCTCGCAGCGCTCGTCTATCTCGTCCGAGAATCACATCTTCGAGCACATGCGGCGGCACAGCAACACCGAGGCGCTGAATGCGCAAGAGCGCGCGCCGCAGACCGCCGGCGGGGTGGGCTCGACGGACCCTGCGATCATCCACGCGATCACGCAGACGATGATCGGCGAGTTCTTGTACAAGTACACGAGGAGGACCATTGGGAAAGGCCATGGGGAGCGCAGGCATAAGCGCTTCTTCTGGGTACATCCGTACACGAGGACGTTGTATTGGAGCTCGGCGGACCCGGGCTCTTCGAATGTCACAGAGTCCAGTGCGAAGAGTGGTGAGTTTGTTCTGCTGAGACAATGTGTTTGTGCGCTTGCTGATTGGTACCTTCGTAGCCTACATCGAGTCCGTCCGCGCTGTGATGGATCCTAACCCGATGCCTCCGGGTATCCATCAGTACAGTGTCATCGTGTCCACGCCTCAGAGAGAGATGAAGTTCACCGCGCCTACCAAGGAAAGGCATGACATCTGGTACAACGTGAGTTGATTGGAGTTCTTTGTGGACTTATCTGTTGCTAACTTCGTCGCTAGGCCTTAACCTACCTCCTCACAAGGCCAGGACAGATGCACGGAGCGGCGACTGGCAACACTGGCCCTGCACCACCTATGAGCCCGATGTCCGTGAATGGCGAGCTGCCCGAGGAAGATGCTCCGTACCAACCCAACATGATCTCGAGCCCGGAGAGCCAGAGGAGTGCACGGACTGGCCGAACCGCCCTGAGCGGCGAGTCTTGGAATGTGACGCCGCGCGGGCAGAGGAGTCGGTCCCAGATCTCCCTCGGAGGCTCCATGGGCAAGCGTTCCGGTACGCCCGCGGCCGAGTACCTGCGGTGGGCGAACCAGGAAACGCCGAGTAGCCCGACCAAGGAGTACGAGCACATCCCGGGTGGCCAGGACGACGAGGATCTTGACTTTGAGCTGCACGACGACACGCTGTCCGACGGCGGTTTCGAGGGTCTGGAGAACGTCCGCGCGTGCTGTGACGGTCGCCATACGGTCGGCCGTTCTGGGCGTCCTCATCACCACCATCACCACGACCACCCACCGCCGAAGCGGGAACCGTCTCGGGCACGCGAACAGCTCCTCGACCCGAACCCGATCGAGCTCCAGCGGCCGGTCTCCCCTGCGTGGTCGTTCCGCTCGCGAGCGGGCAGCACGGCGTCGCACGACGGCGGTGGTTTCTTCTCTAGATTCGGGTCGCGGCGGTCGACGAAGACGATCCCGGGTGCATCTTCGATTGGGCAGGATTCATAGTAGTAACATAGTCGGTTGGTAGGTAGGGTCCGTTGGATGGACGTTGGTTGGCGTCGTTCGGTTTCGCTCGCTTATCTCGCTCGCGCACTTAGCATGGTCGTAGTTGCCGCCGTAATCACCCCCTTGTGTCGCATGGTTCTCTCGCGTTATACTCCCCCTCACTCACTCCCATACACCCCATCGCCCTTCTCTCTCCCGCCCATGCTCTGTTATCGTTTTGCTCCGCTCGTACCGCTCCTTGATAATTCCCTCGCCTATTTTTTGTTCCTTCGTTGTTCCATGCATGCATCGATCTAACTTCCTCCCACTCTCGCCTCGCCTCGTACCCCCACTACCGTTCCTTTTCTTCTGTCCTAGCCTGCATGTATCCAGTTATTTCTGTGCGATTACGCAGTATACACCAAACATTCCTTGATACAGCATTTCCGGCGTCGCGAGCGAGTGATTTAGAGGCATACTTCGTCTCTACCGTTATACTGCATGGCGCGCGGCGCACTGCGTCCAAGTGCTCCGTAGTGATGTCGTAGTGCACGTAGCCTTTCACGAACTGTGGTGCAGTGTACATAAATGCGGTCGATACTACGCCGAGCCGGGCGGAGGCTCCATCATATTCGATGTCGCTCTCGCACACAAACTTCAGTACCTCACAGACTTCAGTACCTGATAGCGGGTACACGACAACGTATATTGCCACAAACACACGGGAAACCCTGTCTCTGGCAATGGAGACTGCGTTGCTGGCCGAATCTACATGATGACGACCTGCCAGGAATGAGATACATTGATTTGGTAGTACCATCGGAGACACATAGCGCGCCCGCGGCTTGCATGGTTGGACGTTCGCAGGCGCTTCGAGGAGGGCGAAGACATGTTCCGCAGCCGAGAGTAGATGGATGTGCGCGGGACTGTCCCCCTGGTGGGCGTGTGAGGTCGTTGGGAAGTACGAGTCAAGCCAAATGGCTGGCTGGGATAGGTGTGACTTTAGTAGCTGCAGGAAACAGGGCTTAAGGGCCGATATGTTATACAACGCACCATCATGCGCACACAAGATATCAAAGAGACATCACAATTTGACGTATTGAATGGGTCGTCTAGATATGATATTAAGCTCAGGATGAGATACCGGAAGCATCAGAGAACTTACCAGACACTGCAATATGGTTAGGCAAATGCATACCGAGACGTCCATCTCACCCAATCTAAAGGGCGCTCTTGCAAGGCCCACCTACGGGTGGACAAGGCCCTCGCCATTGAAGGGCAGTAGTGAAAGGGAATCAACATAAGCAGGCAACCTGATCCTCCCAGGGCCCACCGACCAAGGATTTAGTCCTCTCAAGCCGGTACGGGGCAGCTCTCCCGATCGTACCGCTACGGCCCGCCTTGACCGGATGGGTAAGAATGTCAGCCCACCTGGAGTCCGGTTTCCCGTTCCCATGCAGCCGGTTCGTTGAAGCCAATAGGCACGGATCCCCGATGCTACATGAGTCTTGGTCTCGCATGGCTTGTCCGAGCGCGCTATGGCGTTCTCACGGAGTAGTTCTGCAGCCACACTAACGACCCTCCCCGGGAGCGCATACACGCTTGCCAGAGGGGCGCGGGGTGTCCTTCTCGGATCGTTTTTAGAAGGCATTCCCCCGGCTTACCGTCGCCTATCCTTGCGGTCCCTTGCGGGCTCAGCCGCCGGAGCAGCCTACTTGGCGGGATCGGTTTGGTATCGCAGTCGTCCATCGCACCACCTTCGGCTCATCGCCTCTTTCGCACCTCCCGGGGGTGGTGCGTCTGCGGGGACCGGTACGATGCCCCAGTCTGTCCTCGAGTAGCACCTTCTGTACTCGTCTTTCGCACCTCCTTCACCAAGGGAGGGGTGCCAAACAGGCCTCCTCGGGCCACAGCGTCCCGAGGCCGATCTTAAGCACCTTCTTGGGCAGGCAAATGTCGCGGAGACACTACCCAAGCCCTCGGACCACGACAAGGTCTTGGTGCGGGAGTCGCCCCCCACCGAGGGATCGTATGATGCGTGATGTACGCGCGCGAACACGCGACGAAATCGTACACGCGTGGTCTGGTGGTGAAAGGAACGTCCACCATCTGACCACCCGAGACGCATCGGCACATTCGCAGAGGGCGTTGATATGACACAGATCCGGGAACTTCATATGGAGAATAAAGGGAGATACTGTGCGCTCGGCTGGAACTTGGAGAAAGATGAACGGAAGGAGGATACGTGCTCAGACGACATCACGAGCTACACTCGAGTCCCAAGATCGCTGTGCACGGTTCCTGCTCCCAAAGTAGAATAGAAGAGTAAAGCAACAGTACTCACCATCTTTATATCGGTATAGTGAGCCTCGCAATGAGCGCGTGGGACGGCCTCCAGTGAGCTCGGACGTGAGTCCGAGTCGACGTGGTCGCGAATCTTGCGCGGTCGCTCCCGTCAAGGCTCGTATGTTGTTAAATGGAGTAATATGTCGTATTCCAAGGCCATTGCTTCAAGCGCAGAGGGTGTAAGTGGGTGTTGACAGCAGTTTCTCATGAAGTGTCAGGAGGCAAGGCGACTGGTGACAGCAGCACCGCGCAAGGTGGTGTAGACGCTCGTCCGGCTACTTATGGTGGTGGCGGTGCCACTCGTGGCCAGACGCCCGCCGGGTAGATCGTCGATTCCGGTCTGACTGCTCTCCGATGAACTTATTGAATGACCCACTGACGCGACTCACCCGCTCTGAGTCTCTCGCGCCCTATATAACATGTGTTATATGTCTCCCTTGATGAGGGTATCCTGGTGAAAGAAAATCAGCAAAGCTGTGGTAGAAGAGGTGAGTCGTCCCTGTGGCCGTTTTCAGAAGGGGCTGAGCGCAGGCTGCAACAAGCGTATACGCACCCTGGACGCCGAGGGCACCACCCTAGCTCATGTAAATCATGTGCACAACAGCCAATATACTGAACTATTGCGCGAGCGAAATGTGTAGTCGTGTTAGGCACTTGACCTGTGGCAGCAGGCACTCCGATAAGTACCGGTCCTCGTAAACTACGCTCTAGGACGATGTGGTGACTGGTTTGCATCCACAACCAGCCGGAAAATGCGACTCCTCTAACATAATAGTTCCGAATGGCGCAAGCAAGGAGGCTGACACGGCTGGCTGCCGAACGACCCGACTTGCCCAAAGGGACGTCCGCCGAAGAGGTCAGCCTCGATTGCAACTCTCGAGTATATAAACCAGCCTCCTCCCATCTCGCATTCCTCACCTACTTTCCCCCATACCACCACCTTCCCACACCCCACCCCACCCCACCTGCCCATATTCTATCATGCCCTTCACCCTCTTCACCTCCTCCCCCTCCGACAAGTCGTCCGGGCGCCGGTCGCTCCGTTCTGGCAAGTCCAAGCTCGACAAGAAGACGATGTCCCGCCCGCGTCCCTACGAGTGGCCCGCCTTCGTCCCCCCGGCACCCCAGCCCCAGCCTCAGCCCCCTCGCCCGCGTCCGAACTACGACCAGGCCGAGGCCGCCTACCGACTTCGAATGGGCGCCGAGTTCAAGGAGCTCGGGTGCCAGCTGATCTCCCTGCGCGATGCCAAGCTGCGCGAGGAGCTCGTGCGGGGTACGCTTCTTTACCACGCCTGAGAGGCTGATCATACCTCTCCCCCCGCGTCCCGGCCGTGTCTCGTTTCGTTTTTTGTTTTTCAGTTTAGGTGTCGACATTGTCAACCTCAACGTCAAGCATGCGCGCAGCTGAAGACCTCGTCAACGGCCCAAGGAAGATTGAGGTATGGCTGACAGCCGCGGCGGGGCATCGGGCGAGGGGAGTCATGAACCCTGTCGACCCCGGTGTCTCGTCAACGCTGGATGCCCGGTTCAGTTGCAGAGATCTCCTTTTTATAGTTCGTCGCTGCTCTTCCTTGCCCCCACAGGTACTCCGCACAAGGCTCGACACCGGCGACGACGACGGCCCCTTCGACCGACGACCCCCCACCCGGACCCAGGACCCAGGACGGCGATCGACGTCAAGGAGATTTGGCTGAGGGCTTGGATCACCCGTCGACGCCAGGCCTCTGCGACACGCCAGGGAGATTCGGTTTTTCTAGACTGGGTTCAGCGTGTGTCTATAATCGTTTTTCCCCCTCTTCTCTTTAGGTTTCTAGCACGAAGACGCCCCCCTCCCCTTGACGGACGACCCAGGACCCAGGATTGAGGACGGCGATCGACGTCAAGGAGGTCTGGCTGAGGGCTTGGATCACCCGTCGATGCCAGGCCTCCGAGACACGCCAGGGAGATTCGGTTCACCTAGACTGGGTTCAGCGTGTGTCCGTAACCTTCTTCCCTCTTTCTCAGGTATCTAGCAGAAGCCTCCGACACGAAGCGAGGTCCGGCGACGTCAAGGTACGCGTTCATCTTGTTGATAGTCTTCCAGCGCAGTGCACTCATCCTCTCTCCTTGTCTAGTCCCTCGACAATGATGCAAGCACGATGGGTGGGAGGTGGAGGTGCGGTGGCGATGGTTCGGGATTGGTACGGGGGATGGCGCCCCCTCGTGCCTTCTCTGGGTTCGTCGCTTCCGTCGGAGTGGGGGAGGTGCCGTGGGTATCCTCCCCTGCAAGTCCGAGAAGTGAGTTTCGCTTGAGTTGATATCGCCTCCTTGAACGATGCTGACTCTCACTATACCCCGTAGGTCATGGCGTGGCTGGCCCAGAGCGATCAATTTCCTCCGCCAGTGGTAGCCCCGAACGCTGTACCGGGTAGGAGATTATGGCCGACTCAGGAATATGTCTTCTCGAATAGTCGACCGACCATGGCCTCCGTAAGACCCCTCCATCCCTCCTTTTTCCCCGCCTGGCTGCAAACGATCCGGAGAAAGGCTTCCGCTTCTCTCGGGCTCGTTGTGCGTGCAGGCTCCGCTGCGTTACGAGGACGTCATCCTGGTAACGCGGTCGATTCGGGGAGACTCGAGGTTGAGAAACGCGTTATACCCCGGAGATGGGGTGAGACGCGTGTTCTCTCGCTCGACCCCCTTCCCCGATCGTGCTTGAGCGAGGTACCTAGCTCCATCTCCAGTGGTAGGAGGATATACCATCTATACTCTATTGATACAGAGGCTCTTTAGCCGCGTGCTGTGAATTCGTTGGGCACATATCCGGACACTCGTTTCGCTGGGGAGGGGAACACAATGGCCACGGGCGCCTATCGAGGAACCTTGGACTTCGTGAGGCATCGGTTCAACGTCGTGTTTTTAACACTGCAGTGTATATGGGCATCGGCAGGCGTTTGAACGAGTGGTATATTCCAACGTTGTATTAAGCTGACGAATACGTATCAATGGTCGCGTGCGTAGACGTCCGGCCGAAAGTACCATTAGTTTCGCACTGTATGTATAGCCTCAGCTACGAATGCCACGGCGTCGGAGGACACCACATCCGGACTGGACGGGGTCGTGTGCGCTCTATTTGCATGCGATAGAAAGCACGGAGCCTCCGGCTGTTATATTACGCCGCGCCCACAGGCAGGCGCCGCTGCCATAAGTACCCACGCCAGCCACGCGCACTTCCAAGTGTCGAGGCATCATCGCTGCGTCCGGATCCGAGGCCTAAGAGGGTACGTATGCGCTCCGTGGCCGTGGCTGTGGACACGGGACGAGGACGAGGACGAACGTGCGTCCTACTAGCTACGAGTCTTGTGCGGCGGATCCGAAGTGAACGGGCGTTGGTCTGAGTTGCTGAGCGGCGGGCTTGATAGATGGCGAGTAAGCACTTGAGCACTGTGCCGTGGTTAGTTGGCTGCTGGAAGGTTGCGAATGGAGGTATGTGGGTTCGAAGGAGCGGTACATGATATGCGCGTGGTGAACCTCGATCGAGCAATGGCACGCGCTGGTCGAGCGAGTACCGTATTTGTGCGCGAAGATCCTTGGGCCCATGAGGGCTACTCTAGATCTGTGCGTCACCGGCGCGCGATGAACGAATGAAAGTCGCCGGGTTCCTCGCGTTGCGCGGGGCCCGCAAGTCAGTGACGCGCAGACGTACACATATATGCGATCGTCATGCGGGTTCGGCGTATTATACGGGAGTGACGAGGGGTGATAGTACACGCTCTCGGCTCCTTAGGCCTTCGGACTGCAGACTTCAGACTCGCGTCCAACGCACCGAGTCGATAGGGAAGGGCAACGGAGTCTATAACGGACGCGCACCCTCTTAGCTCTTCTCCCTTCCCCCTTCCCTCGTCCCTCTTCTGCCCCCTTCCCTCGCCCCTCTTCCAGGCCCGTCCCCCTTCCTGGGTCCCCATCCCCTCTTCTTCTCCCTCTTCTTCCTCTTCTCCCGGAGCGGTGCGCGTCCTACATATAGCGCGCTGCTGGTGGTGGTGGTGGGAGAGCGGCACCCGACCGTGACACTGACAGGCGTGCACATGGAGACCGGGACGAGCCGAGGGGCGGGCCTGGGCCTGGGCTTGGGCGGCGCGGTGCGGGCGAATGCTGTGCTCGCCGCTTGCGGGCTGGGAGGCGAAAGCCTCTGACTGTGCTGCGCATCGTGGGCGTGGGCGTATGCGGGTATGGGGGAAGGCTTGAAGCTTGAGGGAGGAGAGACGTGGATGAGAGCCTTGGACTTGGACTTCGATGGCATCTCGATATTGCGCGTCATGTCCTCTTCGTGCGGTGGAGATGCAAACTTCGAGGGTGGGAGGCGCGGTTCGTTGTGTGCTGTATCCGGGTCCGACAACTTCGGACGAGTCGAGGAGGGATCCCCTATGACACTGCATGTGTTGGACTGAACCCTGAGATCTGAGAGCGGCATTGGGTTCAAGGGTCGCGCCTGCAACGAGTCGGACTGTCGGAGGAGGGGGTGCGGTTTGACCCGTATATGACGCTGCGCGGCGCCTTCGCTGGCTGTGATCAGTGTGTACTTGACGTCGGACGAGGGGCGTGGAACGCCGGTATCGCATCCGGCAACTTCGCGAGAGGCCCAGGGGACGTTAGTGCATCATCACTTCAAGTTCCTGGGTGACACTGATTGATCATCGAGCCCATACATAGGGCGGGATGACCAGGACGTCAGAGATACATTGTCATTGTCGTAGGCGCAGGCGCACTTGTGCCGTGTGCGCCGGACGGTGGGTTTCGACGACGGTTTGGACGCCGATGCGGTGACGGT
This sequence comes from Trametes polyzona, assembly GCA_022606195.1. NCBI lineage: Eukaryota > Fungi > Basidiomycota > Agaricomycetes > Polyporales > Polyporaceae > Trametes > Trametes polyzona. Next base: position 215,894 of record JABYQF010000011.1, on the reverse strand, counting down.
GTTTCGGACGCGCAGCGTGGGGCGTCACGGGGCTGACGGGGTCGGTCACTCGGGACGATCAAGCTCCATCTATGTGTTCTTTGCCTGGATGGTCCGTGCTCGTGCTCTCGTGCTCGGGATCCGATGTGCCTGCGTCGAAGTGGTAAGGTTCAAGGTTCGAGTCGTGATAGATGGGGTCGGCGTTCGATGTCGAGCCCTACATTGCGGACAGCTATCGGCGGTGCGCTGCTTCTGCGTGGAATGCCAGCAATGTTGGGTTCGAGAGTGGTTCGTTCGTTCGAGAGTGGCGGACGCTCCGACAGAGCTCCGAGTCGGATCGATGCACGTTCTACGGGAAGCCTCGAGCGGTCGCGAGCCCGACGTCTGGCGCACGGGAGGAGCCTCAAGGCATGGTGAGGGTGACAGATGCCACGGAGGGAGGCGGCAGATGGCGAGCGTCGGCGGCGGGGATTTGGCGTTGAATCTCTGGACGTCCGTCCGTTCGTTGGTGACCGCGGCCGGCTCAACGCGCAGCCGTGGCACTGGACGACGACTTCGCGGGCGAGGCGCGCTGGGAGGTGGACGGCGGCGCGGAGGCGCTCCGGCCAATAGCGGGATGCCCGGTGGAGGAGTGCGCGCGCACGAGGGCGGGGTGGACGTGTGGTCCGGCAGCGAAGGCTCGCGGGGTTGGAAACGAGTGGGCGTGGGAGCGGCCAGGGTCGACCGGGGCAAGGGCGGGGCAGTGCGCCTGCTGGCTCGGGACAACGTCCGTGCTGGCCGGATGGGGCAGGCGAGTGCAGCAGCTGGGCGTACGCCCGTGGGAACACGGCGGACGGGCGGAAGGCTGGCGGGGAGTGAATAGGCGTGGCGTGTGGTGTGGCGGGGACTGAATGGGAGGCGGGTGGGAGGCCGGAGAGAGCGTCGAGAAGGCGCGGGTGACAGGAATAGCGACGGAGAGAAAAAGAAGGCTGCCCTCCCTTGGCCTGAGAACTCGCAGAACACCGCTGGGCCGAGAGCGGATGCGCGTTCGCTGCCCTCCGGGGGTCTGCCTGCACGAGGGGGTCTCGCGGGTGCACACGCTGCACCCAGGGCTGGCCTGCTGACGTCGACGGAACGCGTGCTCGGTGCATATATGCAAGCACAAACCACCGGCTGCGCGGGGAGAGTCGGGAGCGGGCGCGTAAAGGCAAATGGGCCGCTGGGTGATGGCGGAGGAGGGAGGCGAGGCGAGGCGATAAGATCTGAATCTGAGTCTGTGCGGGCGTCATCGCAGCCAATTATGGGGCAGACCCTGTATGGCGAAGCCGGCGGGCCCGGGGTGCTGGTGTGGGAGGAGATCTGAGATGGGGAGCATCGGGGTGAGCCACGTGGGGGCGATCAGAGGCGGCAAGGGACGACTTAAGGCGACGGCCGTTGGCGCGCTTCCCTCCTTCATCTCTCCCATCATCCCCTCCCCCGCCGCATGTCCTCCACAATATACAACGTACGCCGTCCCCCTCCCCACCCGCGCTCACAACGCTCACCCCTCCTTTTTCCCCGCCCACAGCACAAACATCTCCAGCCCACAGGCGCGGCCACACAGGGCCAGCCCCACCAGGCCCCCATGATCTCCCGCCTCGACCACGCGTTCGAGACCATCCGCGCAGAGTTCGAGGGCCTCCAGCAGGAGGTCCTCGCCCTCCGCTCCCAGCGCGACGAGTACGAGTCCAAGGGTGCGTCCCCTCCACTTTCCCTCACATACCCGCAAACAAACAAACACACACACAACCCCCCGCCTATCAACCAGTCACAAGCCAGGTCAACGAACTCAACATCATCCGCCAGTCCCTCTACGACCTCGAAACTCAGCACGGAAAAATCCGCCAGCAGTACGAGGACGATGTGCGCGCGCTCAAACAGGAACTCGACTCGTACAAGCGCAGGGGGCAGGAGCCCCTCGGCCTCGCCTCTCTCGGTCGCGACCGCGACTTGCGCGAATCCATGGCCCGCGACCGTGACCTGCGCGAGAGGGAGGCGCGCGAACGCGAAGCGCGCGACCGCGAACGGGACCGCGACCGCGACGTCGTCATGGCCTCTGCCAGCACCAGTCGCGCCGACGCACATCGCGAAGCGCTCGGTCTCGGCAGACCCCCAATCAACGTCCCCGGCGGTCCCCCTCCAGGTCCCGGCGGAGAACCCTTGGGTCCCCTAGGCTTGACACCTCACGCGGGTCCCGTCGGTCTGGGTGTTGGCGCCGGGCCAGGTGGAGGTGGAGGATACGGCGATCCATTCTACCGTGATCGCGAGCGGGAGAGGGAACGTGAGAGGGACAGAGATCGGGAACGCAGCGTCTTGGATCGTGAGCGGGAACGAGACAGGGAGAGGGAGAGGGATCGTGATACGCGGGAGGTGAAGAGGATCAAGACGGAGAGAATGAAGTCTGACCGTCAAGGTACGTGTTCCATTTCCCGAGCTCCTGCTCTTCCACATTCTCAACGAACCCCGTGCCTCCTCGCGCTGTCCCGCCTTGCCCGCCTTTGTCCGTGCGCCTGCTTCCCCCCCACTCGTCTCACACAAAACGCCCACTTGCTCTACCGCCGACACGCACAATCATAGACCAATTCTCGCCGTCCATGGGGGCTCAGCCATCCCATCTTGCGACACCTCATCACCACCACCAATCCATATCGCTTGGCCCGGCTGCACCTCTGCCCCCACCACCCTCCTCCAACGGCGCACCTCCGACACCATCAGGGCCGCCCAACTCCTCCGTTGCGCAGGCGACACCAAAATTACCCCCGACACCAAGTGCAGGGCCACCATACACCAATGGGCCGGGCGGACCAGGGCAGGGACCGGGCGGGCCAGGACAAGGACCAGGGCAGGAGGGCGCGAACGGGGCTGTGGGTGAGTGGTGACGCGGCCTTGTCTTTATTCCATATGTATCGGCCTGTAGTGACGCTGCTAACAACACCTTCGCCATCTTCCCTTCCGTGCACGCGTGTGCCTGTCGCCGTGCTCCGCACGCAGCAGGTCCCCAGCCGTATCCGCCCACGCCCACGGCGACGTCTGCCGCAGCGTCTGAACAGCAGGGTGCCGGTCCGGTTGCCGCGCTTCCGCCCCCACCGCCGGGCTCGTCGGCTGGGCATCCTATCCCGCCGATGCCTATGGACCTGAGCATGGACCCCCAGAGCGTACCGCCGGAGCTGAAGAAGGAAGGCCAGGACTGGTTCGCGATCTTCACGCCTGCTGGTGGAGAGGCGCGCGACGGGCAGAAGAAGCGTGCACTCGACGTTCAGCTGGTCCACACGCTTATGCATGAGAGGTGAATTGATCCATTCAACACACGCTCTCCCAGCATCACTGACTGTCGGGTTGACTCTCAGCGTGGTTTGCTGTGTACGCTTCTCAGCGGATGGCAAGTACCTCGCGACCGGCTGCAACCGGACTGCCCAAATTTACGATACCAAGACGGGAGCAAAGACTTGGTCAGTCTCATTTCTTCCGCCCTCCATTGACGGAGGTTGATATATGGAACGTCTCTTAGCGTGCTGGTGGATGAACAAGCGAGCAAGACAGGCGACCTCTACATCCGCAGTGTTTGCTTCAGTCCGGACGGCAAGTACCTTGCCACTGGTGCCGAGGACAAGCAGATTCGGGTGCGTGCCCACAAATCAGACTTACGGCGTCGCCTAATCTGACCATGTCGTGTAGATTTGGGACATTGCGAGCAAGCGCATTCGTACCGTTTTCGAGGGTCACCAACAGGAGATCTACTCGCTCGACTTTTCGCGCGACGGCAGGCTCATCGTGTCTGGCTCGGGCGACCGCACAGCACGTATCTGGGATATGTCCGCGGAACGCATCGACAAAGTTTGTGCGTATCATATTCTGTGTCTCTTGGTGTGTGTGGCAGGTATGCTTGAACTGACTGACACGCTGTTACAGTGACCATTCCCGAGCCCGAAAACGTGGACGCGGGAGTGACGTCTGTCTGCATCTCGCCCGATGGACGCCTGGTCGCCGCCGGCTCGCTGGACACTGTCGTTCGCATCTGGGACGTGCAGACCGGACAGCTCGTCGAGCGCCTCCGGGGACACCGCGACAGCGTCTACTCTGTGGCTTTTACCCCAGACGGGCTTGGCCTCGTTTCGGGCTCGCTCGACAAGACGCTCAAGTACTGGGACGTGCGCCCGATCCTCCGGCGGGACTCTGGCTCCGGTTCGGGCGCGCGCCCGTCCGCCGGCGCGCTCACGCCCGCGGGGGCCAAGAACGGCGCGGGGCAGGGCGGCGGCGGTGGCGGCGTGGGCGGCGGGAAGGAGGGTGCGGGCGAGAAGGGGAGCCAGTGCACGATGAACTTTACGGGCCACAAGGACTATGTGCTGTCCGTGGCGGTGTCGCATGACGGGAAATGGGTCGTGTCGGGCTCGAAGGACCGCGGGGTGCAGTTCTGGGACGCGAACACGGCGATGGCGCAGTGTATGCTTCAGGGGCATAAGAACTCTGGTGCGTCTCCTTTTCTCTGCTTCCTTTTGTTGCTTTCTCGTATCCTCGTGCTGTGTTGGTGACGTGGTGGGGTGCGGGGGTCGGTTCGCGGGGTTGTTCGATTTGGTGTGGGCGTGGCGGGACGCTGATCTGGATCTCCATCTATCTCGTACAGTGATCTCGATCGATCTCAGTCCAGCAGGGAACGTCCTCGCAACGGGCAGCGGCGACTGGCAAGCGCGAATATGTACGTCTCCTCCCTCCCTCCCCCCTCTTTCTCTCTGACCTCCGTCTCCGAACTGACGTCTGGGCCGGATAACAGGGACGTACACGACGCTCTAACGCCGAGCGTCCGAAGTCTGCTGCTCTTCTGTTCTTTGCTTGTATATATCTATTCTCTCGTCTCTTTCCTTTTAACCTTGTCGCTAAGTGTTTTCGCTGTTGTTCGACTGCCCTGCCCCTGCCACGCACGTTTTCCCATCGAGCCCCCCTACTACTATCGTCCCGCCCCCATCCCCCATCTCTCAACCCCGCCGCCCCTCCGTCTCGCCGCCTCCGCCTCCAGCATTCGTCCGCGCCCGTCTGACATACCAACGAACTAACGTCCCACCATCCGCCCACGCCATACGTACGTACCGTGTATCCAACCCCACTCTCCGTCCCCGCCCTTTACCCCCCCTCCCCCTCTCCCCTCTCGCGTACCACCCACCGCCATACTGCGTGCCCGCCCCGCCTACTACTGTCTAGTGTCTCTAGTGTTTCTCTCTCGCCTCGCCTCGTGTCCGTGTCCGTGTCCGCTCCGCCCTGTGTGTGTCTGTGGTCTTGTGTCAAATTTTTGTAAAATGTCTAATGCGCTTTTTTATCGCCTCGCATCTTGCGTTTCGCGTTGAAGTTCCGTGCGCTGGAGTTGCGGTGGAGGTGGGTTGGAAGGTATGGCTGGTATAGGGAGGATGGCGTGGAGCGTGCGATGGGCTCGCGGGCGCGGGAATAGGTCGTGATATCATTGGACGGTCCTCCGTATAGCGTATGGTTCGGTACTATTAGGGCGGGAGTAAGGTATGTACTATATGTACATCGGTAAGGACCGTGTCATTGGACGTCGAGGCAGCTTTGAGAGTCCGGTGTAAGCAACATGGTCCGATAGTACTCTGCAAGGTCTGGATGCCTTGACGGTTCTGGAGGGTGTCTCGCGTGCATCGGTCGCGGGAGAATGCCTCGCCTGAGTGCCCATCCGTATCCGTCCTTGGCCTCATGCTTCGTGAGAAGGGGGTCGGTTAGAGTACACGGGAACAGCGGAGGGAGCAATAAAAATGGTGCAACTTCACCATGTTGTCGACCGCAGCGGGGCGGGCGTGACGTTCGCTCTGTATGCCTATCGCCCTAGTAGGGGTGGACAAGTGTCCGCAAACTTATGGAGGCGGCCACTGCGGCCAAGGAGATGACTGGAAGTAAGAGTCGGAGTCGGGACGCGCTTCTGGACGCAGTTAAAAATTCGGCGTAAGAGCCTGAGGTTGCACGACCCCGCGTAATGCGGCCTCTAGCAACACCACCGCCGCAGCCGCTGGAGGCTGCCCCGGGGACTCGGAGGTGCTGCTGCTACCGCTAGTGTGAGGGGGGCAATCCGGCGGGGCTAACGCTGATCGGTAGCGGTCACCAGGTCGGGTGCGCGATCTCGCGATAGGTGCGGCCCATTTGGGCGTATGCGGCGTGGAGGCGCTGTTCGGCCTGCGCGAGGTTCGCGAGCACTGCGGCGGGGGACTCTGCGGGGGCTCCTGGTGGGGTTGGCTGTTCTGGGGCTTTGCTTTGTTGGGGTGCAGCTCGTGGGGTCGCGGCGGGTGGCCCGAGTGGAGGAGGGGGTGGTGGGCGTGTAGCCGTCGAGTAGCCTGAGGGTTGTGGATTATCGATTGTAGTGGAATTTGAACTCGCTGCTCGGTATGCTCGGTATTGCGGGCATGGTACCGACACGGCGGCGTTCGTCCTGTGCATTTGTTGGCAAAGCAGTGTCAGAAGGTTCGGTACCGGTCCGAATATGTGTAACTGACCAGCACGGACGCCGTGATTGGGCTTGAGACTGTTGCGACAGGTGCGTCAGAATCGCCTGCTCGATCAGCTGAACGCGCAGGTTGAGGTTCTGTTGGGAGTGCCAGCGCGTTTGTTGCTGTCTGCCCCGACTGGACATCGAACTCTCGTCCGCGGCCTGAGACTGGGAGAGCGTCATCTCCTTCCGCTTCCGCTTCGCAGCTGGAAGCGCATATTTTCCCAGGTTTGCGAGACCTGTGCGCGCCCTCCGTGATCGCTTTGGCATGGGGAATGGCTACCGGCGGTAAACACTGCGTATTCGTGTGTTGGTATATGTTGCGGGCGAATAGCAAGGTTCTGGGCGGACGTTGTGCGGAGGATACTACTGCCTAGCTGTTAGTGGATATTGGAGATTGTTGAAGCCGGGCGCTGGGAACCTACTTGCACCGCCCAAGGCGAGATGGTGGTGTGCGACAAATCAGGTATGGCCAAGTATGGAGCATTGGGCCGGTTGGCGGGGTCCTGCGCAGCCACACGGCAACGACCCTGCTGAGAAGACGCTCTGGCTGGCTCCGCGCGCTAGACTCTGCGTGAAGATTCGTAATAGAAAGTACTACACAATGAGGATGGTCAACAACAAATCGACTCAATCTACCAAATCGTAGGGATATGTACTGTGGCGCATATGGCAGCCGGTTGGATGATTAGAGGAGATGCTAGGAGTGATATGGTACACGGGATGCTAGGAAGTACAGCTACAAAGGGCTCGCCTTGAGGTGTCGGGCTGGGACCTGCCTACCCTATCGCGGAAGAGTCACGCCCGGGGCAGTGGAAGTGCGTGCGCCACGCTATACCGCATCTTCGCCGGTGTGATCGGTGCCGGATATGACAATGTCGGTGGTACCGCTCGCGCCCTGCGAGTATGATCGAATGGGCTCGACGGGGTAGAAGATGAGGGATGACGACGCCGTGGGCGTATGCTGCGACAGTACGTTGGCGCGTACGATGAGGACGGTGAACACGAAGGCCTGTTGTCAAGTAATGTATTAGTTAGTGGGCTTATAGGCGTTCTGCCGGCATGCACTAACCTGAGTCGGCGTAAGCTGTATGGCGGAGACAGAGGTTCGTATTCAGTATATATTCATGCATCCGATAGACGAACGGGTGCACACCACGTCGATGAATATGAAAAAGACGTTGGTGTTCAGACTCCCTGTGAGGAAGATGGCAAATAGGATCACGCAGTGCACAGCAGCTATGAACGGTGGAGGGCACAACCCTCGTATCAGCGAAAAGAACCATGAAGGCAATGCTTATGAACTTGCCTGTCTGCAACACTGTCTCGAATACTCGTCGCGCGAGGCCATGCAGAGCTGAGAAGCGCTTCTTCTGCGACGCGTCGCGATTCGTACTCCATATCCTCCAGCAGATCATCACTGCCCTCCGGAATGTCGGTCAGTACGGAGTTTCCCTCGGCGGAATGCACAACGGGGGAACGTACCTCCGCAAAACAAGTTCATGCTGAACGTTGTGATCATGAAGTAGCAGCACTGTTCGGTCACGTCGAGCATGGAGACTGGGCCGCCCGGTTTGACCTGCGACATGGTCCGCAATGACCAAGTTCCCAGCCCTGTTGATACATGCAGGTTCAGTCACCCATATCGCCGTTCGCCTGTTGCAACCTACCAATGTTCAAGCCGAGGAGACATATGGGAAAGGCAAACGCGAGGGAGTTCACGTCCCAGACGATGAATGTACGGTAAACCTGTCACAACAACATGAGCGAAGCTGTCGCCCTAGAATACGGAGGGGAACTCACGATTATCAGGTCAGAGACTATACTCATCACAATCTCGAGCGAGTTCTTGATCAAACACAGGGGCGTGGACGTGTTTTCGTAGTACCTCTCGGGATCAGGCGGGCCGTGGCCATGAGGGGCAAAGGCTTGGTATGCCCGAATCATCGCAAACACGGTGTTCTGTGAACAGCTCGTAAGGCTCACAGCATTACGATTGACATGACGAGCGTACCGTAGAGACTATCATCAAGATGACAGCGCATGCTGCTGCTAGGTATCGTGATAGGCCCTCCCAGAACCTCCTCTTCAGGATGAGCACGCATTGGGGGAGGTAGACGAGGTACGCTCCTGACAACACCCGATTCTGTGAGGGTTGGCTCGTGACCACCGAAGTAGGCACCACGTACCGACTACTACCAGCTGGAGCCAGAGCCCAATGAATTCGGCATTCGCGACGCTGATGTCTGCCATTGAGAGGGGGGACAGAGGGCGGGCGCGGGCGGGGGTAGGACGTCACTTCATTGCATTAAATCAGCGCGGGCGGGGGTACCAGAAGCATGTGAGATCTGTTACGGAAGCCTATCCACGTCTGGTCCAAGTGCACAGTCCGTCACGCTTCTCCCGCTATCGCACAGGAGCCTCTCCAGGCTAGAATGCGTATCAACTTCTGAAGATGATGGCTGGTATTTCCGCGGATCGCGTGCCTGCGATGGCTTACGCCGTCTACCTTTACAAGAACAGGCTGACCTGCGCGCGAGAGGTGATCCCGGAGGTGGAGTTCGAGCTGGAACTCGGACTTGCTGGGAGGGGAGCAGCCGCCACGCAGCGCCCGACGCGAAGCAAAGCCGATCACTTCTCTGCGTTTGCCGAATTGGGCGGCGAACCGTGGCGGTGAGGCCATCGCTCGAGGGTCGACGGAGCACGCGACGCATCAGTCGCAGAACAAGGCACGCAGAGCTAGGCGACCGGGTCGCTGATGCCACCGGAAATGACGACAGTACGGCCCGCTCGAGAGTCATGCTCATTGCAGCGCGGGAGGTGAGTAGTGGCTTTAAGACCGCCGGCGGCACTGTCTTACCACCATATCGCTGACCGAGACAGCCCGCCATCGCCGTAGAATAGGAGGATGACATGTGGGCGCATCGATGCATAGCCATAGTGTGGTCATACCGCCGATGCCGCCGAGGAGTTAAGGTGCGCGCGACGGTCTGCCGAGTACACTGCAAAGTATCGTGTTTGACGATAGGCGCCCGAGAGCAGCCTCTCCTCACGATGATGTTCGCATGGCATGATATCCTCCACGTGTGAGGGACATGGCAGAGTTTCACTGCGGCCAGCAGCGACTCAACCACGTTGCCGGGAACTGACGAGGAAAGGTAGAGGAAAAGTGACACGGCCCCACCAACCCAGATACCACGGCCAATGGTATTGCAGGAGGGCAAGAAAGCTCTGACCGCGACGGTGCCCTTACGAGCTCGCCGGCAGCGGCCAGAAGCCCCTCCATAATCCGGAAGTTCGGGGAACCAATCCGGGAAACGCTCTGAGCCTGCGGGTGCGTAGCTCAGAGTTACCGAACTGTCTCGACGGAGGTGCAAGAGCCTGTGTTCCATGGCACGGGTCAGCATCACCCAAAGGATTTCGTGTATTGTCGCTCGACTTACCCGTCAAAGAATCTACACAGTTGGGGATGACGTAGAGGAACGGATGACTGCAGGGTATAGTAAGAGTTAGCAATGTACAAGAGACTAACAGAAGAAGGAACACTCACTTCTCGGACTTGCGGGGGAGGTACCCAGGGCACCTCCCCCACTCCGACGGAAGCGACGACCCAGAGAGGCACGAGGGGGCGCCATCCCCCGTACCAACCCCAAGCTGCCGCCACCGCGCCCCCCCAACCATCGTGCTTGCATCGTTGTCGAGAGACTAGTAGAGGGAAGAGGGTGAGTGCAGTGCGCTAGGAGACTATCAACAAGATCACGCGTACCTCGACGTCTCCAGACCTCGCTTCGTGTCGAAGGCTTCTGCTAGATACCTGAGAAAGGGGGAAGAAGGTCACAGACACACGCTGAACCCAGTCTAGGTAAACCGAATCTCCCTGGCGTGTCGCGGAGGCCTGGCGTCGACGGGTGATCCAAGCCCTCAACCAAACCTCGTTGACGTCGATCGCCGTCCTGGGTCCTGGGTCCTGGGTCTTCGGGGCCGTCCGTCGAGGGGAGGGGGCCGTCGTCGTGCTAGAAATCTAGAGAAGAAAGGGGGAAAGACTATTATAGACACACGCTAAACCCAGTCTGAATGAACCGAGTCTCCCTGGCGTGTCGCAGAGGCCTGGCGTCGACGGGTGATCCAAGCCCTCAGCCAAACCTCCTTGACGTCGATCGCCGTCCTACGTCCTGGGTCCTGGGGGTCGTCCGTCGAGGGGCCGTCGTCGTCGTCGGTGTCGATGTCGAGTCTTATTCGAAGTACCTGTGGGGGCAAGGAAGAGCAGCGACGAACTAGAAGCGATGATCTGCGCAACTAAACCAGGCATCCAGCGTTCACGAGACACCGGGGTCGTCAGGGTTCATGACTCCCCTCGCCCGATGCCCCGCCGCGGCTGTCAGCCATACCTCAATCTCCCTTGGGCCATTGTCGAGGTCTTCGGCTGCGCACATGCTTGACGTTGAGGTTGACGATGTCGACACCTGAGCTGAAAAAAAGAAAAAAAAAAAACGAAACGAGACTCGGCCAAGACGCGGGGGTGCAGAGGGTATGATCAGCCTCTCAGGCGTGGTAGAGAAGCGTACCGCGCACGAGCTCCTCGCGCAGCTTGGCATCGCGCAGGGAGATCAGCTGGCACCCGAGCTCCTTGAACTCGGCGCCCATCCGGAGTCGGTAGGCGGCCTCGGCCTCGTCGTAGTTCGGACGCGGGCGGGGCTGAGGCTGGGGTGCCGGGGGGACGAAGGCGGGCCACTCGTAGGGACGCGGGCGGGACACCGTCTTCTTGTCGAGCTTGGACTTGCCAGAACGGAGCGACCGGCGCCCGGACGACTTGTCGGAGGAGGAGGTGAAGAAGGGCATGATGGGATATGGGTGGGTGTGGGTGGGGTGGGGTGTGGGCAGGTGATGGTACGGGGGAAAGTAGGTAAGGAATGCGAGATGGGAGGAGGCTGGTTTATATACTCGAAGGTTGCAATCGAGGCTAACCTCGTCGGCGGACATACCTTTTGGCAAGTCGGGTGGTTCGGCACCATGCCGTGTCAGCCTCCGCGCAAGGGATCGTCGACCTACCGTACATGATGTCTCGGAGCATCGCGGACATAAGACGAACATGAGGATTGGCTGCAAGAATCAAGCCTGGATTATGGCACGCCGCACCCACAGAGGGCGGCCGGCGTCAAACAGAGCATACAATACAGATAACTTACACACAAATGCGAAGCAGAACCAACAGCAAGCGTACGTACATAGCAAACGATAGCAAACAGTCCACGAGGTGGTATATATCCAGTGAAACTGTAACGTGTATTAGGCCCACAGGTGGGTGCAACGAGGTGGATGCGCTCACATGCTCAAATGAAAGTCGAGCTGGGGCCGGTGTACCCGAGGGCGCGTTCGGGCGGCGGGATACCAGCTTCCATGCACGTCATTACGAGTTGTGTGCGGAGCAGCTCGTACTCTCGCCGTTGCCCTGTACTCGAGATCAGCAGTCATTCAATGACTACCTTGATGAGAACGAACCTGGGGACGGCCAGAGGAGCATCAAGGACTCCGTCGCCGGAGCTAATACACGCGCTACTTCGAGCGCGATCGTGAGCGAATGGTCCGCCTCCCATAACTTCAGCGCCCTGTGCAGTCCACGAGTGAGTGGCTGTGCACTCAGCCAGGGTGACATGCGGACGGTGCATACCGGGATATCTGGGACATGAACCAGAACATGACGACGTTCCGGCGTGTGTAGTTGGTTGCCCCTGCCTTGGGATTCTGCAGAGCTTGGCTGAAGAACTTCGCGACGTATAGCTGTTTGTGCACTGTGGTCGAACGGATGTCAGTAGCTGGCGAGGATGGAGGAAGCTGCGATAGACTCACTCCACTGGGAGGCCTTGTCATGATAGAATAGCCGGCCTGGAGCCCTGCAACAGCGGGCTCAGCCAACTCAGCAGCGTCAACAGGATCGACATGTACGTACGTCATCGCTTCTGGGATGTACCGCTGGAACTCGTGCGACACCACCATCCGCGTGCTGTAATCAAATATTAGTCCAGCGGCACTGCGCATCTATACCGCGTCTCGATACGCACTTGAACAGTATGTCGCGGACCTGTACTAAGAATCCCCTCTCAGCCACACATGTGTGGCGGTCGAGCAGGGCTTCGATGTTGTCGATCTCGAGCCACGCGTTCATCGCGTACTGCGCGCGGTCCGCGTCCGTCATATGGTAGTCGCTCCGCATACGGAGCGAGCTGTGCCAGAGGAGGAGCGTGCGCATGTATAGCGCCCACACGGAGTCCTTGGACGACGCGGTTGTCCCATCGTGTTCTGCTACGTTCTCGCCTGGGAAGAGGAGGGCGTACTGTTGACGCGGGCAAATGTCAGCAAATCGTCGCGTGAACTTCCGTGTCTCACCCGAAGGTTATGAGGAGGGAAACGTACGTTCGAGGGGTCCTTCATCCACAGGTGGTGCGTCTCCCAATCCGTCCCCGCCGTCGACTTCGTGCTCCGCGTCGCCGTAAGCATCACGCTCGACCACACCAGCCGGCGGCACTCTTCTCGGAGCATCTCCCCCGCGCTCACGTCCTTGGGCCACATCGGCATCTCCGCCCACTCGGGCGCGAGGTCCCGCACGGGCGGCCAACGGTGCCCGAGCGAGTACGCCTCGCACCCGCACAACCATTTGTCCCCTGCAGGCGGGCCGCCGATCGCCAGGAGTGGTGTGGCTGGTGATACCGGCGGTCGCACGTTGAGGGCGCCTGGAGGTGGGCGCGGAGGGTGTGTACCGGATGGTGCTAGGAGGTGGAGCAGGGGTGCAGCGGGTGCGATGGTGGGCGCGTCGCTCAGAACGGTGGGCACTGTGCGCGGGACGAACACTGTCGCACGGGGATCGTCGACGTCAAGCGTGGTGAGGGAAAGACAGCGGATGAGTGCGTCGAGCATGGACATGCCCTCGCGCGTACGCGCCGGAGTCAGCTTCGGGTGCGCCTGGATCTCGAAGAACGCGAGCATCTGTTGGGTTGGGCGTGAGTGGGACCGGGATGATTATTGATGAGGAAATGGGTACCTACCCAGGCAGCTTGTACAAGCCCAACGTCAATCCAACCTGCGGTGAAGCTGGCATCAAAGGTGGCGTGCGCCTGGTCGATGAGACGTAGCGCCTTCTCGCGCCCCCTTGCACCGAGTTCTAACTCAGAACTCTGCAGGAACGTCGCGAGCCCGAGCGCAGCCAGGATAAGACTCGGTTGAATGGCTTGTCGCGTGACCGGGTTGAACAAGGACGAGAAGAAGCGCGGGATGTTGATGAAGCTGAGCCAGTGCAGGGACGAATGGAAGAGGAAGCGGAGGTCGGCGGCGATGCGCTCCGACGTCCTGTCCCGCACGTCCACGGTCAGCGGCGGCGCGAGATCCGGCCTGTCTGGTGGCGCAGCGTATAGCGCGAGGAGGGCGTCCCACCACGTCTCTCGGGTGAATTGCACGCTGGGCTCTGTGGCGAGATAGATGATATCGTCGTCGTCCTGGTTCTGCTCGCCTTCGGACAGCACAGAGTGCTGGACTGGAAAGGATAACGCGTCCGAAGGCTGGAACAAGAAGGGTTCGGGTGTGGGGTCAGCCTGCGCGAGTTGAGTCAGGAATGATGGGACGACGTCAAACGTCGAAGAGTCGCGCGTCGACCGCGACGGCCTCTCACGCGGCGCAGGACGCGGCCGTTGTGGTGATGTGGGTGCCGGTGCCAACGGCACGTTACGGGTGGGTGCCGTGCTTGCTGCGCTCCGAGCGGGACCCGCAGCTGGCGCAGTCGGTGGGATGGACGGCGGAGGGGCAGACCCAGAGGCCTTGTTGCGTTTCGCCTCCTCCTCGAGTCGCGAACGAGTCGTACGCGTCTTCTTGGGAATGTAGGGCGCGAGCTTGCGGGAGCCAGGCGTCCTGTCTTTGCCCCGCCTGCGGGGAGCGGAGTCATAGGAGCAGGGGTCGGTGGCGGAATCATAGCGTTTGCTGCAATTGAAGCACTCTGGCTTCCCGCCGTCGCAGCGCACCTTGCGACTTCGACTGTGATACACATGTGAGCTTGACGTAGGCGAGAAGAAGACGAGAGCCTGTACCATTGGCTGCACGCGAGGTAGACGCGTTCGCGGGGCTTCCCATGAGTTGTGGGGGGCTGGTCTGGGGCAAGCTGTATGCGGGGTTTCTTCGATGGACCTGGCTCGCTCGAACCTCTAGAGGCCGTGGGTTCTGTCTCTGTGTGGGAAGGAGAAGGGTAGGGGTGAGAGGCGGAGGGAAAGGAGTGGGGGGAGCTGGCGAAGGAGGGAGACTGCACGGACGGGGACGCGGTCAGGCTCGGTGGCTGAGCCGGAGGGGAGAGGTTGGAGGGGACCATCGCCGCGGTGGGTCGAGCTCAGGAGCAGGTGCAAAACATGTCCACAGCCCACGCGTTCGCATCCAGTCCCACAACGTCCTCCTGCGAAATCGGCGGCGGCAGTCGAGGAGCGGGAGAAAGCTGCTCGGCGTCCGTTTCCGCGATTGTCGGAGGCACAACCCTCACCGCAGGCGCCTCTCTCGCCTCTTCCTCTGCATCCACATCCTTGACCACGATACACCTGCCATGCGCGGTGCGTCACGAGCTTGTTTACACCACACGCTCTACTCATAGTCATCCAGGCCTAGTTGCATACGACGACGATTCGCTCAGCGACCACGAGGATCGCGCGACGACCAACTCCCAGACGGGCAACAGTGCGAATGCCCCTCCATCCGATGTGAGAGCCTTTACCGCACCATGAGACATGCCCCGTTTCCCTCTTTGCTCGCCCTCCCTTCTTTTTCGGCCAGGGTTCACAACTGAACGCCCGATCCGCTGCCTCTCCAGAACGTGAGTATCTTGCTATAACACGAGGTGGATGCGCTCAACGTTCTTCGTGGACACAGAATCTCAACGGAACCTGAGTTCTTCCTCATCCTCCAAACCTGCCGTCATCATTCGGCGGCACGCTCCCGCAAAACCTCATTTACGAACCCGCGTTCCTGACGACACCAACGAAGAGCCCGGCCCTTCGAACCCTGTCCCTGCCCGCGCCGCGTCCCAAGAGCATAATGATATCCCACGCCAACTTTTTCTGGATCGCGAACAAGCGCCGGAGCTTGCACGAATCCGAGAGCTACTTCGGCCGCCCCCGATACCTGGAGTTGAGGATTGGGGAATCCCTCCAGAACCGCAGACGCCATGTGACGAGGCCATCAAGGTGCGGCAGACCTGCGTTCTCTGTTCAGCGGCAGATCTTCATAGGACGTGCGGCGTAGGCCAAGATTACTTCTTTCCTTGCGCTCAAACGCGACCCTCATAATCCACGCCACTTCAATGACTCGCTAATGTCCAACCGCGCCTTCCGCAACCCCCACCTGTACGCCAAACTGGTAGAGTTCGTCGACGTAGACGAGCGTACCACAAACTTCCCCAAGAGCGTCTGGGACCCTCTGGACGTCAAGGAGGAATGGTACGCGGATAAGATCGGTACGTGCAAGCCTGCAGTTCTATCAGAGGGACCTCGGATGCTCACTCCGTTCACCTCTTCCAAACCCTACATATTACCTTTCTGGCGTGTTCCTTGGCAGCCGAAGCGCAGAAAGCACGCTCCGAAGCCACCGCTGCATCTCAATCTTCTTCCAAGCGCTCCCAGATTGACTTCACGTCTGCATCTGCAGCCTCATTGTCAACTTCTCACCGCGCGCGTCAAGCTCCTGTGGAGAGCAAGCCCAGTCGCTATCAACCCTATAGCGTCCCACCTCGCGGCGGTGCGACACAAGGCGCACCCGGTGAACGCGTGCTAGGAGGTGGATACGGACGAGGCAGAAGTCGTTGGGGATGATTGTACCATGGGCGCACATCTCCGGTGTCGTTCGTCAAATGTTATTGGTCCTCGTTGCTGATTATAATAGGAATGGCAGTCGTCGCGCTCGTGACTGCTGTTACGAGATGCCAAGGTGCTAGAACACCGGGCACACTCGACGGCAAGCTCACACTGTGCCAATGATGCACCCGAGGTGGTATTGCCCGTTCATTCTCCTCCCACGCTCTTCTAGACGCCTTAGCCCTGAGGGGAGTTACGGTATCGCATACGCGGCGGCCCCGGCGCGCGGTCCCATTGTATGGGACTTCGACAGCGTTGTGTTTGATCCTCATTCCGCCCCACTCTCACCCAAACTGTTCCCATCTAACTGACATTCCCTTCCTCCGGGAACTTAATAAGACCTCCTGGGCCATGCTACTGCTGTGATCCCGTCTCGCTCTGGACCTTACTCTCACTCTACTCCTAGCTGGCGCTCTCGTATACTGCCAAGTTTTCTAGACGTACACCTGCTTATCTGGTCTCACTCTAGAGCGGTTACAGGGCTTCTAGGGGCATCATGGCTAGCTCGCAAACGCATTCTCGACACCAGAAACGTCCGAGGCAGACATCCTCCGAGCCTGTTGAACCCACTGACCGCTCACCCCCCCCCCTTCTTCCCATGCCTACCAGGCACAGCCTTCCAGCAGCTCAACCTCTCCGCAGGAGATCCGCGCATCGTCGCCTACCAGCAGCCAACTCGAGTACCCTGCTGGCGAGTCCAAGCGGCGGCGAGTACACCTAGCTCCCGACCAGCCGCCCACTACGACTGGAAAGCCCCGCGAGCGCGTGTATGTCGCGTGCGTGCAATGGTGAGCTCTCGCGTCTTCGAGACGGGGTCCGCGCGACGCGCAAGTCTGGGAAATCGACGCGGCGGGACATCAGATGAACCGTCAACGCTATCGCGCACCAATATAGACGGCGCAGATGTGCTTGTCTGCCTCCCACGCGTCGACCCCAGCTCTCCCTTGCGCCACCCGCACGGTCCCGTCGGGCCATGGGAACAGCTGCTTGCGCTATCGCGGGGGCTTCCGCCGAGCACGTCTTCGAATTACTCACCGCTGGTTTCTTTTTTGCGTGTTGCTTTGCAGCCGTACTCGCAAGGTGCGTTGCGACGGCGGGAAGCCGGAGTGCTTCAACTGCAGCCGCCGCGCGGACCCGAACGCCGAGCCGTGCTCGTACGACGCCG
This sequence comes from Trametes polyzona, assembly GCA_022606195.1. Classification (NCBI taxonomy): domain Eukaryota; kingdom Fungi; phylum Basidiomycota; class Agaricomycetes; order Polyporales; family Polyporaceae; genus Trametes; species Trametes polyzona. The sequence goes on along the minus strand of JABYQF010000011.1, from coordinate 198,376 downwards.
CGCCGCGCCGGCGGGGGAAGGACAGGACGCCCGGCGCGCGGAAGCTCGCGCCCCTCACGCCCAAGAAGACGCGGACCACCCGGTCGCGTCTGGAGGAAGAGACGAAGCGGAAGAAGAGTGCCGCAGGCGGAGTTGCGCTTCCGCCCAAACCCTCTGCCCCTTCTGCGAGTTCGTCTTCGTCTTCGTCTTCGCGCACGGCGCGGCCAATCGATAGCGTGCTGGAGACGGCGGGGGAGCCGGGCGCGGGACGGGCTGCGGGCGTAGAACGCGCGATGCAGAGGGATGCGCAGGGTCCCGCCGGACATGTGCGCTTCGACTTCGAGTTCTACGTCGCACCTGTGGACCCGCGTGCGCGTCCTCGGAAACCAGCGGGTGCGAGTGCATTGCCTGGGGCTGGAGATGGACCCGATACGGTGCACGCACACTGCCCGACGGGCGCACGTCTAGCAGAAGTGGAAGACCAGGCGAACGCAGAGGACAACGCCAGTACGGAGTCTGCGATCACCACGGAGCCCGGCGTCGCGTTCACGCGGGAGACGTGGTGGGACGCGCTCCTCGCGCTGTACGCGACGCCGCTGGACCGGCCCGAGCTCGTCGAATTCGCGCCCGCGCTGACGGTCGACGTGCGGCGGGGCACGGCGGCGCGCGTCGCGGCGGACCTCCGGTTCCTGTTCCAGACGTCGATCCACTGGTTCAGCTTCGTGCACATCCCGCGCTTCTTTGCGGCGCTGTTCCACCCCGCGGCGAGGCGCGGGATACAGCCGAGCCTGGTGCTCGCTGCGCTTGCGCTCGCGACGTTCTCGAGGAGCTCGGAGGCGGAGTTGGGCGCGAGGGGGAGGGAGCGCGCGGCGCGGTTGATTGATCGGGCGCATGCGGCGTTCAGCGCGAGCGTGAGCTCGGGGTGGATAGACGTTGGGCTCGTGCAGGCTGCTTGGGTGAGTGTCGTTTGTTGGCCGTTGCTGAGGCTACGGGTCCGTTATTGCGGCGATATACTGACGGTGGGCGGTGCGTTGTGGGTGTTTGTAGATGTTGGCGGTGTTCGAGTTCCAGGCGCATTCCCGGCTGAGCAGCCAGCGCACGAGGGAGGCGATGGCCAGGCTGGACGCGCTCATCCGATATCTACAACTCACGATGCTGGACATCGACGACGCCCGGGCGAGTGTCTTCGTGCCACGCGCGGTGCCCGCTGTCCGAGGAAGTGTAGGCTCTCCCTCCGAGATCGGTACGACCATGGACTTCCCGTACGCAGATGCAGTGAGCGGGACGCATACGACTACTGTTGCTCCGCCTCAGCCCAAAGAGAAGTGGCACTGCGACTGCCAGACGTATTCGCTTGGACATCAGTGGCCGGGCGCGCGGGAGCTCGCGCCGGAGTGGGCGCAGATGCCGGCGTGGCCGCGGGAGGCGGGAGAGGGCGAGATGCGCAAGGAGGAGTGTCGGAGGCTGGTGTGGTCGAGCGTGATGCTGTCTGCGACGCACAATACGAAGACGACGGCGGGGACAGATTGGGAGCCGCAGCATTTGTGGATCAAAGATCCGGCGAATGTGAGTGCTGCGCTTCTGGACGCTGACAGCTCAGAGGGGTTCATGCTGATGTGGGTGTGGTCAGTACGCGCTCCTGTTCCCTGGTGAGAACCTAGCGCCCCCGGGCTCTGCCGCGGTTGCGTCGTCCAAGGACTCGGTGTGGGCGCTGTATATCCGCACGCTGCTGCTCTGGCACAGCTCCTTGCGTATGAGAGGAGACATGAGCATGTCAAACTCTCAAAGAGCGGAGTTCGCGTTCCGGGCGTGGCTCGAGGTCGACACGATCGAAGATACGCTCGACCGCCACTCGTGCGCAGTCGAGACGGGGTTTCTGGCTCAGGTGCGCGAAGTGCTGTTCAAGTGCGTATCGATGCAATTTGGTATGTCTATGAGGATTACTGATCATGACTGTCGGGCAGTACGCGGATGTGTGTCTCGCACGAGTTCCAAAGGTACATCCCAGAAGCTGCGACGTGAGTATTGCCATGCCGTTTCCGGGGATATGCAGTGTATATCCTGACCTGGTGTCTTAGCGCTACCGCCCCAGGACAGCTATTCTACCATGAGAAAGCGGAACGGTGGTGTGCGCAGGCTTTCTCTATGCTCCGCAACTGAACGCCTACTGATCTTGTGCTCCGTGGTGCGATAACACCAGTAATGCGCCAGTTGCAAATCGCCAACTACCTCACCCATTGCCTGCGGAACCCGCGGATAGATACCGACGGACATTCGCGTCGCAACTTCCTCATGTTCTGGTTCATCTCTCAGATGTCACGGTAAGAGCCTCATTGATCGTCTGGTTTTTCCGACATTGTCTTACCAGCGTTGCGTTACCTTTCATAGGGCGCTGGCGCTGTGGGAGGCAGACCACACACTGACAGTTGCCCTCGACGCCGCACGGGCGTTTGCCCCTGCAACGGAATATATGATGCGTCTGTGGCCGGGTCCAGGTACGTATCAACTGTTATGCATTGATCATCAGACTAATGGAAGGGCTTTGGCTGTTCAGCTCAGCGGAGAGAGTACGAGGAGGTCCGAGCGCAGCTCGTCCGGACGTGTATTGCTGCGGGAGTATCCCCGCCGGAACGGGTGATTCCCCTAGAAGATCCGGGTTTTGGCTCTCGCTGAGCGCTCTTATGATGCGATTGCCTGCATTGCCGAATGCTTGTTTTAGTCCAGGTGTTCTGGCTCTACCCTCGGTCCCGTCAGCAAGATGTATAATCTCAGGCCAGACTCGAGCTCGGGTCATCCCGACCGTCGACATGGGCTACCCTTCTATCCAAACGGACTGAATTCAAGTATTATGGTGGCGGTACACGCTTCCAAATCGTCGGTCTCCAACAATGACCGGCCTAGACGCCCGATTGCGGAGTTTAGAAGCTCGAGAAACGCGGAACGTTGCACCACACACATCGCAGAGTGGTTCGTTGTAAAACTCGCAGTGCTTTCCGCGACATCCCTCTGTTCTACCAAAATAGCCTGACTCGGGGTGTTGTAGCAGAGTCTGACGGGCAGATTAATGATAGCGTTGGTGATTCGCGCCGCGTGTTTTCCCGTATATCTCGTTCTGAACAAGATTTTTGTCACAGATCCAGGCATGCATGCTCAGCCTCAGGCGCAGTCGTGCCCACAACGGTCAACAAGGCTTGCGCAGGGCGTCGTCACCACCCATGTACTTCAGAACCGTGGTACGGCGCTCCTTAGGAGGCCCCGGCCTGATCACAACCTTGATGGGCACGGCCGACGCCAGATGTGCCAGCGCGGGCGGCGTCAATCCATACGTGCTTCACGTCAACCACATCGTGGCCCTCACGAGGCGCCACCGTACTGTCTCCGTTGGCCACCCAATGTTGGTCTGGATACATCTTGCGACCAGGGTTCGGGGATCAGTCACGGCTACCAACACGAGTGCATTTTCAACGAGAGTCGCATGGTCGCAGCCGCCAGTAGAACGAATCGTTCAGCACGATTGAAAACTACGTTTACCAAGCCTCTTTCCGCACACTCGTCCACCTTCAATGCAACCTGCTGACGGCCACCTTGGATACCGCGTCCGATCATGCAGGTTCCGAGCTTCTCCGTCCACACCCGTGCGCCCATCTGTCTAGATAATGTCGCATGCCGTGAGAGGCTGTCACCGACTGAGCCGGTGAGTCCTGCAGGGCTTCGTCTGCTTTGTATCCTGCTGCACTGCCTTCAACGTTACGCCCGTTATCTTGGGCGGCAGCCTGAAGACGACGGACCGCAAGTGCGACATCGTGTGGAAGTCGTGCATCGGATTTGACGGTCAGCGAGATGGGTACCTGAGGCCTGACGATAGCCACGGTTTCTTTATCCTATATTTCTACAGAGTCGGATCCATCGTCATGCCTGTCCTCTTACCCTTCTCTCCTCACCAGCGTTTCCCGGTGACAGCCCCAAGCCTCCCCCATGGCGGACGTTACTGCATCCACCTCCGAGCTTGTCGGCCTTTGGTTGCAGCTGCTGATGACCGGTAAGTTGCACCGCACGTCGTGTATTTCAGATCTGCCTGACTCTAAAACATCTCAGGGGCATATCTCGTTTATTTCACTCAATGTGTCACGATACTACGAAGGAGGATGCGTGATGGCGTGTCCTTCGCGCTTCCAATTGCGTGCGGTGTGATCTTCGTTGTGACATTGGCGGTACGTATACTTCTATCTCTATCGCAAAACCCGAGGACACACCCGTCTTACGTAGTCCGCAGGATATGGTGTTAGCACTGTGTCGTGCACACCAGGCGTTTGCCGTCAACGGAACCAGACTACCCGACCCCGAAGCATACTATGCGAACGCATCTACCCCGCTCTGTGTCACGAAGAACGCACTTGAAACGGTGATGACCCTCGTCTCAGACATGATCATTGTACGTCTCCTGTCACGCGCGAATAATACCTGCAAATTGTCATTGAGCGCGGCGTCGTAACAACAGGCATATCGCACATACCTCATATGGGACGTCAAGCCTCTCGTGATCTTGTTCCCCGCTGGCCTGCTCATGACCAACGTAGGTGCGTAGGCGCAGACTCCCCGTTGGTATGCTACATGCCTCTATGGTTCTGATGACACGATATAGGCCTCGGGGTGTGGTTCCTGTGGACGCTCAGGCGAGCGGACGATCCTGCCACGATCGCGCTTGTGGAGACTCGCATGAGGTATTTCTTCATCTTGACGCTGTGTTTGAACCTTTTTTGTGGAGGTGCGTACTAAGTCATCTTTGGCCTTCCGCTATTCGCTTCCACCTGAACACCGATGTCGCTCATACGTAGGTATGATATGCTGGAGGATCTGGACCCGGAGTCGCGGCGCCGCACAATACCGTCAAACGGAGGGCCTTACGAGATGCGTCCTGGAAACCATCCTACAGACAGGTAAGTGACAGCACGAGGCTGTTAAAGCCAGATGCTGCTGAGAGCGAAGGCTGGGGCTCAATCTGCCAGTGAACAACTGTGGTCCAAGTTGAGCTGCTTAGTATGTACATGAAGAACGACCTGTATCTCACCTGTGGTCCAAGTTGAGCTGCTGAGGATCGCAGACGACGAGGACCGCAGGGAGTACGAGGCATGGGCCAAATATCTACCAACAGGGTGAAAAAATGCGGGCGCTATGGAGGAAACAAAGTAGGCGCTGAAAGCGCCCTGCAGTGGGCACCAGAAGGTCGAGGGTTCAATTCCAGCTGGTGCCGGCGCATTTCTAGGTGCCGGCGCCTGCCAAAATCAGAGTAGGAAGGAGACACCGCGCTGAGGCGCTGTGCAAAGTCCAAAGTCAATCGCATGCGAAACAAGCGCAGAATCACCGCATTCAACACTCCCCCCTGATTCAAGCTGTCTGCAACTCCTGCAAACGCAAGAGAGCGCAGCTCCCCCCCAACCTCGCATGGCTGGATCACTCCAGGCCCATCATCCGCCGGAACAGCTCGACCTTTGCTCGGGAGAGCGGCTTGGTGAGCAGGTCCGCAGGCATCTGATCAGTGGGCACAAAATCCGGCGCAATTTTGCCAGCCTCTACTGCATCCCGCAGCCAGTAGAAGCGCAGATCGAGGTGCTTCATCCGCCCGTGGTGCTCTGGGTTCTTGGCCACAGAGATCGCCGACTGGTTGTCGATGCGCAGGGCAGAGGCACCCTCGACTGGGGCACCAAACTCGGAGAGCATGTTGCGCATCCAGTAGATCTCCTTGCCGGCTTCAACTGCTGCCACAAATTCAGCTTCCGTCGAAGAAAGCGTCACAATGGGCTGCAGTTTGCTGCTCCAGCTGATCGCACCGCTGCCAATGCGCACCATGTAGCCCCCAGTCGACCGCCCGTTGTCCGGGTTGTCCCCATGAGCTGCATCGCAGAAAGCGACAAAGGGAGCGTCGAGGGACGGGTCTGGACGGTAGGTGAGGCACAGGTCGACAGTGCCCTTCAGGTAGCGCAGCAGGTGCTTTGCAGCCTTCCAGTGTGCGATCCCAGGGTTCGAGTTGAACCGGGCAAGGGTGGAGACGGAGAAGGAGATGTCTGGGCGAGTGCAGGTGGCCAGGTACATGAGAGCACCGACAATGGAGATGTAGGGGACCTTGTGCATGAACGCGGTCTCCTCTGCGGTCTGGGGAGCCATGGAGGTCGACAGGACGAGCCCAGGCTCCATGGGAGTGGAGACGGCATTGCAGTCTGCCATGCCAAAGCGCTCAAGGACGTCGAGGATGTACTGGCGCTGGGAGAGTGCAATGGTGCGGTTGGGGCGGTCCCGGATGATCTCGATGCCAAGGAGGAAGGAGGTGGGCCCCAGGTCTCGCAGTTTGAAGTGCCTGGAGAGCTGGGCGACGATGTCGTCGATGGCAGCCTCAGAGTTGGAGACGAGGGTGATGTCGTCGACGTAGATGGGCATGAAGATGCGGACACCAGCACGCTCATAGACGTACATGGCAGCATCAGAGCGCACTCGGGAGAAGCCCAGCTCCTGGAGCGCAGAGTGGAGCTTCTTGTTCCACATCCGGGCGCTCTGCTTGAGGCCGTAGAGCGACTTGAGCAGGTGCAGGACCTCGCCCCAGCGCGCCTCTGTGAAGTACGGAGGCGGCTTCATGTACAGCTCCTCGTCGAGGTCGCCATTGGTGAAGGCATGGGAGATGTCAATGGAGCGCATGTGGTGGTCCTGGAGCGCAGCCTGGGCAAGGATGAGGCGGATGGAGGACATGCGGATGGTGGGGGCGAAGATCTCGGTGTACTCGAAACCAGGGCGCTGGGAGAAGCCCTTGGCGACGAGCCGGGCCTTGTAGCGCTCAATGGAGCCGTCTGCCTTGCGCTTGAGGCGGAAGACCCACTTGCAGCCAATGGCTCGCTTGCCCGGAGGAAGTGCAGAGACTTTCCAGGTGCCATTGGAGCGGTGCGCCTCCAGCTCTTCGTCCATCGCCTTGCGCCACTCCTCTGCGTCAGGGCGGCGCATGGCCTCCTCGTACGTCAAGGGCTCAGCCTCGGAAACGAAGAGGGCGCACTCCTCATCGTCATCTGCCTCAGAGGGAGCAAACACGTAGTTCAGCTCCTCTTCCTCTTCCTCTTCGTCCTCAGACTCTGCAACCGCAGGGGTCGGCTCACGGGCCTGCCAGAGGGCGCCGGGCATGGTGGGCGAGTCTGGGGGCGAGCGCAGTGGCGAGGGAGTCTCTGGAATGGGATCGAGTGGAGGAGGCTGAGAGCGCACAGAGTGGTCGACAGGAGGAGGCGATGGAGATGGGGCCGCAGAGGGCACAGGAGAAGGCGCAGCGGACTGAGAGGCTGGGACCTTCCACCACTCACCGGGCGGACGGCTCTGGCGGGTGCTGCGACGCTGGGGAGCACTGGGTCCGGCCTGGGAGCGAGGAGTTCGTCTGCGCTTTGCAGGAGGTGGAGAGGGCGATGAATCAGGGCTGCGAGGACGAGGGACACGATCGGCGGCCTGAACGGCAGGCAGAGGGGGCGCGACTTCGTCAGCTGGTAGGCCAACAGGTGCCTGAGGCGGGGACGGAGGTGCGTCGTCGCCAGGCTCGGGGTCGCCAAAGTCTGGGGCGATCTGAGGTGGAGGATCATCCTGGGGCGCATTTTGCACAGGAGGCAGAGCCTCGTCCTCTCCCCCCAAATGCGGCGCAGGGAGATCGTCCACCGGGGCATCGACCGGGGGCACGGCCCCGGGGCTGTACGCAGGAGCGGGAGGCGCAGCGATGGAAACTGGCTCCGCGCTCAACCGCTTCAGGCCAGGGAAGAACCGCTCATCAAACTCAGCGCGCTCGCTGATGAGTGTGCGCTTGGTTGTGGGGTTGTAGAACTTCCAGCCCTTGTAGCCCTCCGGGTAGCCAATGAAGACGCACTTCTCCATGTGAGGGGAGAGGCCCTGCCGCTTGTCGCGCTGGACGTGGACATAGGCCGTGCAGCCCCAAACGCGCAGGTGGGAGACGTCCGGCTTGCGACCGTACCAGAGCTCGTAGGGTGTGGCATCTGGGCAGGCAGAGGAGTACGAGCGGTTGAGCACATGGACCAGCGAGATCACAGCCTCTCCCCAGAACGTCTGAGGGAGGCCAGACTCGGCCAGCATGGCTGTCACCCCGTCCGACAGCGTCCGGTTGATGCGCTCAGCAACACCATTCTGCTGGGGACGGTTGCGGACAGAGTGTTGACGCTCTATGCCGTGCTCGACACAGAAGTCCGAAAACTCCTGCGACATGTACTCCCCGCCCTTGTCGTCGCGCAGGGCCCTGACCGGCGAGCCAGTCTGCGTCTGCACCCACTGGCAGTAGGCCTTGAAGGCGCCAAACGCGTCGGACTTCTTCCGGAGCAGGAAGAGCACCCGGAGACGCGAGTGGTCGTCAACAAAGGTCACCCAGTAGCGGAACCCCTGGTGGGTCTGCTTCCACATGGGGCCCTTCAAGTCCGAGTGGACGAGGGCGCCGGGGGAGGGTGCACGGTGGGTGGAGGAGGGAAAGGGGTTGGCGTGCATCTTGCCGGCAAGACACGGCTCGCAGATGGGATCTGGAGCGGCCTTGGAGCGGAGATCGAGGCCAGTGACGAGGCCCTTGGTGAGGAGCGTCCGGACACTGTCTGGGGAGCAGTGGGCGAAGCGGCGGTGCCAGAGCGCAAGATCCAGGGGAAGCGTCGAGGCAAGCTGAGCTAGCTCTACTAGGGGCGGATCTGCGGTGATGGTGGTGCCTGCAAGGAGTGCAGTGTTGCGCTCGTTGATGGGGGCGCAGAAGAGCGTTCTGCCGTCGAGGGCAAAGTCCATGCGCACAGAGGAGATGGAGACGGTGAAATGGCGATGTTTGGTCAAGAACAGGACAGACAGGAGGTTGTTTCTAAGCGCAGGGACATGCAGCACCCTCGTAAACTCGACGTCGCGAGCCTCCCTCCCCCCAGCAGCGGCCTGAAGACGACCGAGCCCACACCAGCCGAGTAGACAAGCTGGTTGTCTGCGAGACGGATCGGAACGCGGAGAGGCTCGTAGTTGCGAAGCCAGTGACGATGGGGAGTCATATGAGACGTGGCCCCTGTGTCTGCATTCCAATCGACGTCAGCATCGAGCTGGAGAGGAGATAGAGCGTCCCCTGGGAGAGGGAGACGGAGACTTGCGCTGCCAGCGAACTCCTGGGCAGGAGCGGCGGTGGGGGACGAGTCCTGGGCCTTGTGGGCGCCCTCGGGGCGTGGCTTGCGCGGCTCCTGCGCCTGCTTCTGCGCACGTGCGAATTTGAAGCACTGGGACATGGTGTGGCCCTCCCGGTGGCAGAACTCGCACCTGGGACGGGGAGAGCGCGCAGCAGCAGCGGAGAGAGCGGTGGAGGACACCAGGGACGTCTCAGAGGTGTGGGAGCGGTTGATCTCGTGGTTCTGGAAGGCAGAGACGATGGTGGCCTTGCTGAGCTTGTCCTGGAGGAGGAGAGCGTCAATGAGGGAGGTGTACTGCTCAGGGAGGGCTCGGATGAGCGCCATCGACTGCAGCTCGTCGTCCAGGTCCTTGAGAGTGAAGTCCTTGGGGCGAAGATTCTGGATGGAGCGCATTGCCTCCTCTACGCGCGAGGAGAGCGAGGAGAGGGACTCATCCTCGCTCTTGCGGATGGAGAAGAGGGCGTTGTAGGCATTGAAGCGTGCCCCAGGGCGGCGGACGACGTGGGCAGCCTCCAGCTTCTTCCACATCTCGACAGGGTCGTCCTCAGAGCCAGTAAAGTGGATTCGCTGCTCAGGCTCAACAGCAAGGAAGATCTCACCGGCAGCCTTCTCCTCTCGCCTGAGCCACTCCTTCTGCTTCTCCTCGTCCTCCGGGGGCATGGACTCGGTCCCCTTGACCAGAGACCAGAGGCCGTGCTTCATGAGCCAGGCTCGCATTTCTCCGCTCCACTGGGGGTAGTTGGAGGATGAGAGCGGCTTGAAACTGGGAGTGGAGGAAGAGGACATGGTGGAGGGGCGGTGTGCACGAGCGCGAGCGAGGGGGACGAGATTTGCGATGGGGAGCGATGAGGGAAGATCAGAGGGAGATCCAGATGAGAATTTTGCTCAGACAGGGGCTGGGAAGCTCAGAGAGGGGGTGGATGGCTCTTGAAGGGAGATCAGAGCGCAGAGAGAGGATGGATGGCAAGCAGGAAGTCGAGGAGGGGCAGCTAGAGCGCAGGGCTCATAACCTGTTAAAGCCAGATGCTGCTGAGAGCGAAGGCTGGGGCTCAATCTGCCAGTGAACAACTGTGGTCCAAGTTGAGCTGCTTAGTATGTACATGAAGAACGACCTGTATCTCACCTGTGGTCCAAGTTGAGCTGCTGAGGATCGCAGACGACGAGGACCGCAGGGAGTACGAGGCATGGGCCAAATATCTACCAACAGGGTGAAAAAATGCGGGCGCTATGGAGGAAACAAAGTAGGCGCTGAAAGCGCCCTGCAGTGGGCACCAGAAGGTCGAGGGTTCAATTCCAGCTGGTGCCGGCGCATTTCTAGGTGCCGGCGCCTGCCAAAATCAGAGTAGGAAGGAGACACCGCGCTGAGGCGCTGTGCAAAGTCCAAAGTCAATCGCATGCGAAACAAGCGCAGAATCACCGCATTCAACAGAGGCGACCGTGAACATGCGAACTCTGACTTGGTGGATCACCCGCACAGCTGCGATCCACTGCGCAGTCCTGCTGATCATGATCGTCTTGGACTTCGCGAAGACGAATGCTTTGTTTATCTTCCTTGACTTGGCGAGTAGCTTCAGACATGTATATCTGGGACGTGCACTGAATCCACTATGCAAACAGCTCACCCCACTCCAGGCGAGTCCATTGTCATCGCACAGTGCGTGTTGTCACATACTGACTTGTTTGGATTTGTCAGGCCTACGTGTTCTCCGTGCTGATCGTCCGGGCCAACACGCACGGAGACTACCTCGTCACCGCCAAGCGGTCAGACTGGAAACCGAAGAGTAGCCTCCAAGCGGGTGGCGGCCGCACTGTGCAGGCTCCTCCGCGTGCATACACTGGAGTGGAGATCGTCCTCGAACAGGTTGTCCATTCGGACGCGGACTCGTATAGTCTCCCGCGTGGGCGCACTTTGGGAAGTGGGCCGTTCTCTGGTGACCAGGATAAGGCGCGTCTCTGAGTCAGTGGCGAGAAGGTAGGTTATGTATCGCATCCGATGTACGATAAAATGGAGAAGTCTGGTGTCATGTGGCATTCAAGTCGTTCGGTACGACCTAATGCCAGTAGTACCCCTAGTCTCGTTCCCATCCCTTCTGGCGTTGACTGAGCATTCGCCAGGAGACGCACTCCTGCGCGCTTCCAACTTCCCGTGAGAACTTTTCAGTTTTTGAGAGCGCCCAACACTTCCCCTTGGCCAATGAGCGTGCAAGGAGAGAGAGAGAGAGAGAGAGCTGTTTGGTAGACGCCGGATATTGGCGCCTACGCAGGAGCCCGACTTAAGGGGCGTCCACCAAGCTGTCACGCCTGACCTCGCACGCAAGCCCAAGCCTTCATCATCAAATGAATGAACACTTGATGTAATGGGATGCGTGTGGTAGGATACTGGTGCGAGGGGCCAGCAGAAAGCTCATCAAGCCCCGCTGTACTACCCAACCGCCTTCGGTTCTCCGGGGGCGGTCTACTCGCTAGTGTCCGTATCCAGCGGGCAGCTCGGGAGACACCCTCCTGTCAGTAGCCCCTTGTGGAGGAGGTGCAGCACTATCCGAAGAAATTAGGAAGGTGTGAAGTGACCTAGGGAGAAGATGTCTGCTACATAAGCTGCAAAGAGCGGGAGCAGCTTCTCTGACTGTAACAAGTAGTCAAGTAATGCGTTGCTTGCCAGGCGGAACTGAAGGCGCGGCAGCGCGTGGTCGAGGACCCTCGCTTCCTGCATGAATTGGTCCCGCCGAGCTCATCAGCAGGGAGTTGATGCTGCAGTACTGCTCTGCTCTTCCAGCGTTGGGGTTCCACGAAGCTGCCGTGTATCCCCAAGTCACTATATGTTGAATCCTAGAACTCCGGTCAGACTAACTCAGTGGTCGTGGAACCAACTGTATATATGTACCTAGAACTCCGGTCAGACTAACTACGGAGGTACATCAGTTGGGGGCGATACTCGGACGTGTGCGGATGGGGACATACCTCAGTGGTCGTGGAACCAACTGAGGTATGGGAATGTACGGTAAGCGACTATATGTATGGGCGCTAATCTCGCGTGCGCTGGGCCGAGGAGCTCCCGGACAACCGGGATCTCAACACTCCTCCTCGACGAGGAGACCAGCGCGGAGCCTGAGATAGGTATGGAAGGACGAAGAGATAGTGAGTGATGATGTGATGGGAATGAGTGTAATTCGCGAGCGGGTGCAAAGACGAAGGGGAAGTGAGTGATAATGTAACGAGAATGAGTGTGAGGGATAGAGACTCCTCCTCGACGGTGAGACCGGGGGAATCAGCGGAGACCGAGGCACCCGCGGAAGAGGGTAAATTTGGGGCCGGAAAGGGGTTTCGTGAAGATATCGGCGACGTTGTCGTCGGTCGGAATCCAGTGGATGTGAAGCTGTTCGGAGGCGACGTAGTCGCGGAGGATATGATATTTGACATCAATGTGTTTGGTACGAGCGTGGTGGGTGGGGTCGCCTGAGAGGATTTCGGCACCGCGGTTGTCAACTGCGAGGGGAGTAGGGCGAGTCTGCGCGTGACCGATGGCTAGGAGGACGCTGCGGAGCCAGACGGCCTCTTTACTTGCCTCGAAAGCTGCCATGTATTCAGCCTCGGTGGTAGAGTCGGCAACGGTGGCCTGCTTCCGTGCGGCCCAGGAGATCATACCCGTACCCAGAGAGAAGCAGTATCCGCCGACGGAGCGACGTGTGTCCAGACAGCGAGCGTGATTGGAGTCAGTGAAGCCCAGTAGAAAAGCGGGACGAGAGCCACCGAGATGGAGAGCTAGAGTACGGGTGCCCTTGAGATAGCGGACGACACGTTTCGCGGCCTCCCAGTGGGCGCGCCCGTAGCAGTCCAGGAATTGAGAGAGTTGCTGGACCGCAAACGCAATGTCGGGGCGGGTCCCAACCGCGATGTAGTTGAGACTGCCGACGAGGGCGCGATATGGCCAGGATCGGGCGGCGGCGCGGTCGTCGTCGGTTTGTGGGGAATGTTCGCGGCGAGAGAGGTTCAGGTCGGCTTCCATGGGGGTGAGAGCGGGATGGGCATCAGCGAGACCGAATTGCGCGACGACGCGGTCGATGAGGGCTGTCTGAGAGAGGCGAGCAGTGCGGGAGGCGCGGTCATGTTCGATGGAGATTCCGATGCAGAAACACGCTTCGCCGAGGTCCGAGATGGTCCACTTCTGCCGCAGATCAGCTTTGAAGCGGTCGCCGGCGGCGTCGGAGCTGGCAATGGCTAGGAAATCATCAACATGGACGCCGGCGATGACGGTACCCTCAGCGGAAGTGCGGTGGTATAAGCAGTACTCGCTAGGCACGCGCGCAAACCCTACGGACACGAGATGTTCATGCATGGTTTTGTTCCAAGTGCATCCACCCTGGGGCATGCCGTAGAGCCCTTTGCGGAGTTCCCATACCCAGTCCTCTTTGCCAGGAACCTCGAAACCGCGCGGTTGCTCCATGTAGCAGATTTCGTTGGTGGGGAGCGTACCGTAGAGAAAAGCGGTTTTTACGTCGATCTGGAGGGAACGCCAGCCGAGGGCGGCGCCGAGGTGAAGCAGGACGCGGAAGGATTCGAGACACATTGTGGGGGACGTCGTACTGAAGTAGTCTTGGCCCCAGACCGCCTCGTAGCCTTTACAGACCCAACGCGCCTTAAAACGGACGGGGTTGCCATGCTCATCACGCTTGAGCCGAAAGACGGGCTTACTGTGCATCACCCGACGAGTGCCGGGGACGGACGAGCGAGGAATGAGGTTGTATACACCCAGCTCTTTGATGGACGCGAACTCCTCCTCGAGGGCAGCTCGCCACTGCGGGGCGAACGGGCTGGTGAGGGCGTCCTTTAGAGAAGTGGGGTCGCCATCGTAGGTGCTGTCAAGTTGGAGGGTGGCGGCGAGGGCGAGGTCGATGTCAGTGAAATGGGCGACGTCAGCTTCAATGCGAGCCTCGCGGCGGACAGCACGATCGGCGGCAGCGCAGACGGAGCTGGCACGACAGTCAGCAACAGCACGCTCGAGCGCGGAGACCCACGGAATGCCGTCAGCGGCAGCCTGTTTCTCAGTAGGGTGACGAACGCGCGATGAAGAGCGGGGGCAGGTGGGGAGGGGGGGGCGGACGCGATCACGTGAGCGTGGGAGGGAGTGCTGGACGGAACGGATGAAGCCGGGGGCGGGGCGGGAAGGACAGCGGGAGTGGGAAGGAGGGAAGGAGGGGGATGTGGCGCGGTGTGAGGGACAGATGGGACAAACGGAGGGTCAGATGGCCAAGGGGTATCGAGGGAAGAGGGAGAGATGGGGGGAATGGAAGAAGGAGGTGCGGGAGGCGCAGAAGAGGAGGGAGGGGGCGGTGCCGACGCGCATTCGTGAGATTCAATGAAGGAGACGTGGAAAGAGGAAAGGACACGACGAGTAGGGGGGTGGTAGCAGCGGTATGTTTTGGAATTAGAACCGTAGCCTATAAGGATGCATTCAAGTGAGCGTGTGCGTAGTTTGGGATTGTGGGTATTAATATGGATAAAAGCACGAGAGCCGATCTTGCGAAGGTGGGAAAGAGAAGGGGGAGTGCCGAACCAAGCCTCGTAGGGGGTAACACCGGAAGGGAGGGACGCGGAGGGGGTCCGGTTGGTGAGATAACAGGTGGTTACATAAAATTCGTCCCAGCGGACTTCGGGGACGGCGGCGGCGAGACGCATGGCGCGAGATTTGCCCAGGTAGGTTCGGTGAACCCGTTCGACCTTACCGTTGTGCGCCGAGGTGTAAGGGGCGGTGAACTCGAAGTGGATACCGAGCTCGGCACAGACGGCTTTGACCTCGGCCGTTTTACACTCGCCGTTGTCGGTAATGATGCGACGAATGGGGCAACCTTCAGCGCGACGCGCGATCAGGAAGGTGCGGAGCTCGGAGGAACAGGCGGCCTTGGAGGCGACGGGAAAAGACCAGCCGTAGGACGAGAAGTCGTCTATTATGTCTAAGGAACAAATGTTGCCGCTGGACGACCGGGTGCACTGATCTCCAGTGGCGTCTATGAAAAACACGGCCCCCCGCTCTGTACTCCGAATCCCCTCTCGGACCTTAGGCACGGGCGAACGGGTCTGTTTGCCCAAGATGCAATGGTCACATTTTGGCGGGAGAAGGGAGAGGTTAACGGGCGTACCAGCGGCGCGGAGGCGAGAGGCGACTGTGTACGTGGCGCGGTAGTTGGCATGGCCGAGGCGGCGGTGCCAGGTCTCGAGGGTTGGGACCTTGGAAACGGCAAAGGCGGATTCGACGGCGGGGGCGGAGCCAGAGAGGGAGTACAGGCCGCGGTCGACGCGAGAGCCAGTGAAGAAGACGGCGCCGCTGCGGTGGCGAAGAGTAACACCCGAGTCGTCGAAGGTAACGAGATAGCCGTGAGGTCCCTCGCAGAGCGCGCGCACAGAGATCAGGCGAACAGAGGCGGCGGGGACGTGCAGCGCGTGGCGCAGCACCAGGTGCTTGCCCTTGCCGAGAGAGAGACGAATCTTGCCGATGCCCGTAGCGTAGATGACACTGCCATTGACGCCGCGAATGCCACGAGGAGTGATGGGAGTGAGCTCAAGGAAGTCGCCGCGAACGGGGCTGATATGGGTAGACGCGCCGGAGTCGAAGAGGAAAGGCTCGGCGGCGGCCCCGTCGGCGGAGTACGCACTGTCCCAGTTGGCAGACACGCGGAGAGGACCGCCAGAGGCGACATAGGCTTCGTATCGAGTGTCGCCGTGAGCGTCGAGAGCATCCAGCCAGTCAAGGGGAAGATCGTCGGCAGGCAGAGCGGTGGGAGCGTCGGCAGGGGGCGCAGGGGCAGGGGCCGCGATGTGAGCACTCTCGGGAGCAGCGGGAGCAGGGGCAGCGGAGGACAGGAAGTAGGCTTTTCCGGAAGCGTCAAAGAGTTTGCGAGGTGCAGAGGAGGACGAAGATGTGGCGCCGGGCCGCGCAGCGCGGCGGGCGGCAATCCGAGCTTCGACTTCAGCACGCTTGTGCTCCATGGGGCCGCCAGGCTGGAAACAGTCGGCGGTGACGTGGCCGTTACGCTTACAGTGACTGCATTGCTTAGGGGGGCGCGAGCCGGGGCCGCGGGCGGACTGGGCGGCCAGAGCGAGGTCGGTGGTGAGACCGGAAGAGCGAGGTTTGCCATCGTCGCGGAGGGACTGCTCGAGTTCGACGCGTTTGATGATGTCCGCGACAGTGTAGGGGGAGGCCTCCGTCGCGCGCGAAAGAGAGTCGGCGATGTGGCGTTGCAGGTCCGGGAGGGAGTCGCGCATCATGTGAAGGAGAGCGACTTTCCCGAGGGACTCGACGTCGAGAGGGCCCATGGAAATGATCTGCCGGCACACGGTGAAGCATTGGTGAGCCTGCGGGATGAGGGCGGCGGAGACGTCGAAGCGGAGCTGCAGGAGATCGCAAAGAAGGAGAACTTGGGCGTGAGGGCCACGATTGACATGACGATCGCGGAGGAAGGACCAGAGACCGGAGGCGGACGTGATGGATCCAATGTGTTCACGTTCGTTGTCCGAGCACTGGAGACGAATGTAAGAGAAAACATGGTGGTTATTCTGCGTCCAGGCCTTCGCGCTAGCCGCGTGGGTGACACGGTCCGGGCAGGCGGCGGAGGGGGCGATGTAGTCCTCCAAATCACCGCAGACGGAGAGGACGTCGAGAACACGACGCGACCACGTGCGGTAATTGCCGAGCGTGAGATCCAGGAGATCGGAATCGGCGAACTTGCTCAAGAGGTTCGCGGGGATCTGGGTCCGGGTGATCGGATCGGGATCGACGGGGAGGGGGGACGGATCGGCAGGGCTGGTAATGGTGGAGCCGAGGGCGTCGGCCATGTCGAACGAGGTGACGGACGAGGGGGACATGTTGAGAAACGTGAAGGGAGAAAACGAACCACCGGAGAGGGCAAGGAGAAACGACGGCGAGGACGGCGAGGGAGACAGAGAGCGCAACAATAGGAGGGAAGCGTAGAAGAGAGAGAAAAGGCACACGTCTGTGGGTGCGGGGTTCACGACGGTCTTGGCACGGACTAGGGGGGTTGATCACCGGGGATCAAACCGGGAGGCTCATAACCTGTTGAATCCTAGAACTCCGGTCAGACTAACTCAGTGGTCGTGGAACCAACTGTATATATGTACCTAGAACTCCGGTCAGACTAACTACGGAGGTACATCAGTTGGGGGCGATACTCGGACGTGTGCGGATGGGGACATACCTCAGTGGTCGTGGAACCAACTGAGGTATGGGAATGTACGGTAAGCGACTATATGTATGGGCGCTAATCTCGCGTGCGCTGGGCCGAGGAGCTCCCGGACAACCGGGATCTCAACACTATATATGGACAGCTCACAGGCTCTTGATCCGAGGAGGCTACATCCAGGGCGAATGGGCTCCATCCATCCAGTTGCCCCCCAGCTAGGCTGGTAAGATTGCCTTCAACGGTTTCAAAAGGGCTCTCTGGTGTGCTCTGGAGGCCGAAGGGGGAGAAAGGATGGGCGAGGTTCAAGGATGGTCCGTGGTCGGTGTGCCCTTGAGGGTTTTCACGGTCTTGCTGCCAGGTGGCCGTTCTCGGGGGGAGCTGTGATTCTTCCACTCGTAGGCATCCGTCCTCGACGGGCATCTGTCCTCGACAGGCATCCGTCCTCGACGGGCATCCATCCTCGATGGGCATCTGCGGCCCTCCGGCTCGCAGGGATCGTGAGCTTGCTCGGTCGACAGAGGTCACCCCTGTTCGCGACCGCGCATGCATCGCGCTTGTCGTCCTCCACAGCGACAGTGAGGTCGAGGTTCGAGAAAAAGAGAATGCAGGAGATGAGCGGAGGACTGAGGGCCGCGGCTTCCCAAGACTCTGCATGCGATATGAGTGTGCACGGCGAGCACCTGTAGAATGTCTGGAACCGAGACTATAGTATCCCCAGTGTCTATCCTTGCGTGGACGAATCTACTGTGAGTCGTATGTCACTAAGCTCGGGTTCGAGTTCAGCTTATCGGAAGCCTGGCGTTTACCCAAAGGTTTTTTGCATGTCGATGGCCGCGCATCCGTTATGTACCTCTGCCCATGGGCTCTCCCGGTCGCTCCCGGTCGTTCAAACCCCACATTATAATAATGAACCCGTGCGGGCCATAGACCGGCCTTGGTATGCACGATACATCCCGCCACTGCTATGAAAGCTCCGAATAGCTGCGAAGACGCTCCGACGATATGTCATTATGAGCTATTGGAGTGAGTTACGTCCATCTTCTGTTTGGAATCGCCTCCATTGAAGAGAAAGAAGCTGATCATAACGGTCCCGCACGACAGATCACTGCTTCGGTGTATGATCTGACACAGCCTGCCAGAGCAGGCACAAAATTCACGAACGAGTCGAGTACAGAGCCTCGGGAAAAACTATCGCTCGTTCCACGGTCGTCTCTGTTAACCTGCCAGCCCGCCTTACTCGGATAGGGCCAACGCTACTGCATAGCACGAGCTACGGGCAACACCGCAGGTATCTGGTACACACTTCACATTTACGACGATACTTCTTTGCAATCCCTCCATGCACTTCGGCACTCGGAGCAGCAATCAAACAGTGCTTCCTGCACCATCTTACGGTATGGCCAGACACCCTGGTCAGAAGGTCCTTGCAGGCGTTATGATCTGAAGGTCCTCTGCAACAATTGTTAGGTCATCGCCGCCGGTCCAGGGCGATCTCCACGATCCACAAACATGCCCCTGATAACGACGAAGGCTCATCCACATTCTCCGCTTGGTGTTCGATGCCCTCCCTTGTCAAACCCTCCGAGGATCTGTCCAGAGAGCGTCTCTTGTGGTGATACGCCGTCGGGCACGAGGTCGACACGCTTGTTTGCTTTATATCTGGAAAATGTAGCACCGCCCTTCAGCCTCCTATCGGCAGGAGCATCGCGAAGGCGACGAGCCGCGAAAAGGACGCAGTGTGGACGTGGTGCTCCCAGACTTGAACTCACCCACAGATGCTGTGGTCGCGGGAGAATCGTGGACGGTCAAGGTTTGTGTGCCGTCTGTGTTTCAAACAGGCCCCTTCAAATATGCCCCCTCCTATGCAGCTCCTCTCGCTGCCAACAATTCTCCCTTGGCAACCCCCGGTCTTCTCGCATGGCGGATATATCTACGTCCACTTCCGAGCTCATTGGACTATGGCTGCAACTCCTTATGACCGGTCAGTTGCTCATGGTTTCGCTCCGGACTGCGCTCCTGCTGACATTCCCTACGCCTCAGGAGCATACTTGGTTTATTTTGTACAATGCTCCAATATATTGCGGCGAAGGATGCAAAGTGGCATGTCGTACGCGCTCCCGTTCGCGTGCGGTGTAATCTTCGTCCTCACGTGTTCGGTATGTTGCTTCACTATTATACACTGTACACTCAAGTAGCTGACCTCCTCTTCAGGATATGGTGCTAGCCTTGTGTCGCGCCCACCAGGCGTTCACCGTCGATGGGCAGGGTTCAATGGACCCTGAAACATATTACGCCGACGCGTCCACTCCACTGTGTGTGACGAAGAACGCGCTTGAAACGGCGATGACTATCGTTTCGGATATCATCATTGTAAGTGTCTTGTTAGTGCCGTATATACTGAGCCTTGACGCTACAACAACAGACTTATAGGATGTATCTCATCTGGGAGCACAACGCGCTAGTCGTTCTGTTCCCTGCAGGCCTCCTCCTGGCCAACATCGGTACGTAGTGGTACCCCTAGCGTCCAAGTCGCGAGTTGACGCCTGCGTACGGCAGGGCTGGGTGTCTGGTTCTCAAGAGAGCCGACAACCCGGAGACGATATTGCTCGCGTCGGCGCGCGTTAGGTACTTCTTCATCTTGACATTATGCCTCAACTTGTTCTGCGGTGGTATGCTGCCTCTTTCTTCCGCTGTCCGGCGTATTCATACATCGTGGTCATAGGGATGATTTGTTGGAGGATATGGACCAAGAGCCGCAGAAGTGCCACGTACCGACAAACCAACTGCCTGACTAGGCGTGTCCTGGAGACGATCCTGCAGACAGGCAAGTCGCGGACGGTAGTGATGTTGGATATGGTTACCGACCTGCTATCACGTTGGCACAGCTGCGATTCACTGTGCCGTCCTGCTCGTGATGGTCGTCTTGGACTTTGCGAAAACGAACGCTATGTTCATATTCCTCGACCTGGTGAGTGGATCTCCAGTGTATTTCCCACTAGGACAGCGCTTACTGACGGTGCTTTCAGCTCACTCCGCTTCAGGTGCACCGTGACAGCCATCGTACAATGAATTCTAGCACTGAAGACTCCTGACTTCGAAGGCATACGTGTTCTCCGTCCTCATCGTCAGAGCGAACGTGTACAGCTACAAGCCGATCGGAAAGCGGCGGAATGGAACGCCGAACGCCCTAGAAGCTGGACGCGTTAGCGGCGGACGTGCCCTGCAGGCGCCGCCCCGCGCATACAGTGCTGGTGTGGAGATCGTCCTCGACAGGGTTGGCCATCCGGAGGATTGTGTAGAAGGCAGTGGGGCGTACGCAAAGGGGCGGGGAAAGGTGTGCTTTTGACGGGTGTTAACGCCTTGAGCGGCGGTGGCGACGCTTGTTTTCTTGAGGCATGGATGACGAGTTTTGTTGGCTATTTATGACCGTAGATCATAGATGTATTGTGCAACGTGCGCTTGATTAATGTGACATACGACAGTCTAATGTACCGATGGCTCCATACCATCCCTGTCAAACCTAGATCAAGCCCCGAGCCAGATTTCCCAACGGGACTATACGAGCGGGAGGCTCGACACCCGCGGCATCGCACGCCGGTAAAAGACGGGCATACAGCCTCTCGAACGCTCTCATCTGGCCTGTGGGCGACATGTTTCGTGAGTCCAACAAGGTGCAACGAACGGGGTGTGCAGGACACTTACACTGGGCAGGCCACAGGCGGAGGTAGTATTCAGCACAGGGCGCGAACGCGCATGCGACGTCCAGAGCAACGTGCAGTGTATGGTCTTTCTCCCAGAGTGCGAGACCCCTAGGGCATCATCAATACACGGATGGATGATCCGGAATGAGGTAGGGCCTCGACGTACTGAACTATTTGGGTTAGGAACCAGGCGACGAGGAAGTTGCGCCGGGCGTGGTTGACGACCTTGGTGCGTGGGGTGCGGAGGCACTGCGTGAAGTAGTTTGCGACGTGGAGTTGGTGGTGCACTGTCATTCCGTTCTGGTGAGTGTGTGGATGATGTATGGTGTGATGAGGGGCGGACGCACTCCATTGCTCAGCTTTGTCGCGGTAGTCGAGCCAATGAGGGATCCTGTGAACCATTAGGACATTCGACGTGGGGAACAGGGAGGACGTAGTAGCCGTGCTCACGCCAAGGGCATGTCAGGGGCGATGCCGTGTAATACTTGGGAGATACATATCCGAGTACTGTCAAACCCGCTTAAGCACCGATAAAACAGAGACGGAGGGAGACAACGCACTTGAAGAACACCTCGCAGATTTTCACGAAGAAACCCGTCTCCGTGATACAGGTATGGCGTGCGAGCGCGGCCTCGATCGCGTCCATTTCCGCATATGCGCGCATAGAGTACATCGTGCACTCCGTTGCACCCATAGTCATCGTCGTGTGCGCGTCGCGCTGCATGCGCAGGCAGCCGTTCCAGAGGAAGAGCGCGCGCATGTATAATGCCCATACTGAGTCTTTGGAGGTAGCAAGGGATGTGGATGGGCCTGTGTGCTCCGCCAGGCTCTCCCCCGGGAAGAGCAGGGCGTACTGTTTCGATTGCCTATCAGCACCTCCATGTACGGAGTGAATTGGGTCACTGAAAAGGGAAGGAGGAACGTACGTTCGCGGCGTCCTGTATCCACAGCTGCGGGAGCTCCCAGCCCTCGCCGGTCATGGCCATCACCTTCGTCACGCCGAGCGCGGTGACGAGGACGACGCTCGCCCACACGAGCCGCCTGCACTCCTCCTTGCGCAGCTCTGCGGCGGACGCGTGCGCGGGCCACATCGGCATCTGTGCGAACTGGGGCGCGAGCTGCCGCACGCGTGGGTAGTGCTCGCCTAGTGAATACGCTTGGCAACCGCACCGGTCGCGTACTGTGGGATCGTTCTGAGCGGACGAGGAAGTTGACGCGAGAGAGGTGCTGAGAACGGCGGAGGAGTTTGGGCTAGGGGCGTCGTCGTCTTCGTCGGCGAAGGGGAGGACGGCCATCGCGACCTGGAGCGGGTGCGGCTCTGGAGTCTCAGTGTGCAGGAGGGGCACTTCTCTGCGTACAGTAGGGACGGCGTGCGGGAGGAAGATCGTGGTGTGCGAATCGTCAATGTCGAGGGTGGTGAGTGCGAGGTAACGGATGAGGGAATCGAGGAGGCCCATCGCTTCGCGCGTTCGGTGGGGTCGTCTAGCTTTAGGATGAGCTTGGAGCTCGAATGCGGTGAGAAGCTGTTTGAAGGTTGTGAAGGCTGTGAGGGGACCATGCTTGGGTACTTAGATAGAAAACTCACGTATGCGGCTTTGGCAAGTCCGACGTCGACCCAGCCGCAGTTGAGGCTAGCATAGAAGGCAGCGTAGGCTTGATCAACGAGCCGTAATGCCATATCCATGCCTTTCGAGCCAAACTCCAGCTCCGAACTCTGGAGCAATGTCGAGAGAGCGAGCGCGGCGAGAACAAGGCCGGGCTGGACCTCCTGCCGAGAGGTCTGGTCGAAGAGGCTGGAGATAAATTGAGGCACGTTGAAGAAGCTGTACCACAGCAAGGATACGCGGAAGAGTAGACGGAAGTCGCCTTTGATACGGTCCGTGGCGCCGTTGCGGATGTCGGCGGTGATACCTCGTTGGATTAGACCTGTTTTGTCCAGAGACGCGGCGTACAAGGCTAACAGCGAGTCCCACCATGTCTCGCGGATGAACTGAAGACTAGGGACGGGGGTGATTTGAGGCAGTTGCGCCTCGTCTGCCTCAAGCTCCCCTACTAGCTGTGAGAGGCAAAGGTTGGCGGGAACAAGATCGGAAGGCTGCAATAGGAGAGCGTTCATCAAGTCGAACGAGTCGACTGGGGCGGCGGTCGAACCACAGCACACATGTGTCGATGTAGAGGGACCAGCGTCTGGAGAGGCAAATTCGTTGCAGCAGGGTGCCGTGTTAGCAGGGGTCTCTGCGAGCTTCATGGCTTTCTTTCGCTTCGTTTCCTCTTCCAGTCGGGAGCGCGTCGTGCGTGTCTTCTTGGGAATGAACGGTGCGAGCTTGCGAGACCCGGGAGTCCTGTCCTTCCCACGACGGCGGGGTGCTTCGTCGTAGAAGCATGGCGTCGGGCACGGACGTGTGCGGCGAGTGCAATTATTGCACTCAGGTTTGGTGCCGTCACAGCGTATTTTGCGATGGCGACTACAAGGGCTGTGTTCAGTTCGGAGTTTCGTTGGCAGTAATTAGGCGACGAAGTAAGACATCAACTGCGAGTGCATAAAACTATCCTCCGTGTAGAGAAAGCGAAGTGTGAGAGTGAGCGCAGAGGAGTCCCACCCCTTCTGCATCGCATAGTCAAGGCCTATATAAACGCTCACCATTGGGCGCATGCAAGAGAAACGCGTTCACGAGGTTTTCCGCTGGCGGTGAAGGGCTGGTAATGAGCGGACTCGACGGTAACGCGTTGTTGACCGTTTTGAGAAGGCTCGGTGGGGTGATGCTCATCACTGGATGGCGGGCACGCGCACGTCAAAGGGGAGGCAGGGTTAGTATGCTGAGAGTCGGAAACGGAGGGAGATGCACCGGAGTGGAGGCTGTTAGAAGAGACAAGCTGTGATGCTAATTCAGAAGTGAACTCGGCAGTCCGAGTCGTAGGGTCCGTGTAGCTCTCAGGCGAGCGGGGCATGGAGTGGTGTGCGTGAGGCGCGATGGGTGCATATGGAAAAGAAGTATATATATGAGCACAGCGCACTCGAGGGTGTGTTCGAGTTCCGACTCGACGTCGTGGGTACCGTCCCTGACCAAACCACCCACTCCTTTTGGCCAGCACTGCCGCCCATCACTCGCCCACGTGCAGCGATCAGTGAAAGCACCCGTGCTTGCACATCCTCCATCATTCCAGCTCCTCGCTTCTTCGTCCGTCCCGTACCGAGCACTCAGCTAGCTAGGTCTGGCCTGTTCACTGTTGGTATATATGTAGTGTCCACGACGTTGTTCACCAGGCTCGTGAATCGGTCAGGGGACTAGCACTAATCATAGTTCAACTACTAGTAGGTATGTGGTCATTGACCATTCTTAACCTTTGCTCTACGACTGACTCTCGACCTAGGTACTCAGACATTTACATGGGATTGGTCTCTGCATGGAGCGGCTGTATCTTCGCCCACCTATTATGACGGACGTGCATGGATTTCCCGTTGGAGACGTTTACACTGCGTCTCATGTGTACTAGACGGGCGATTGGGACACCCAGCCCAGGCGTCCTTGTCCCTATATTCGCGAAATACTATGACCTCATGTAAGTGAGCGATCTCTTGCGCGGAGGCTGACACGGCATGGTGCCGAACGACCCGACACACCTAAAGGTATGTCCGCCGACGAGGTTAGCCTCGATTGCAACTATCGAGTATATAAACCAGCCTCCTCCCATCTCGCATTCCTCACCTACTTTCCCCCGTACCATCACCTGCCACCCCACCCCACCCCACCCATTCCCACCCACATCCCATCATGCCCTTCACCCTGTTCACCTCCTCCTCCGACAAGTCGTCCGGGCGCCGGTCGCTCCGTTCTGGCAAGTCCAAGCTCGACAAAAAGACGGTGTCCCGCCCGCGTCCCTACGAGTGGCCCGCCTTCGTCCCCCCGGCACCCCAGCCCCAGCCCCGCACGCGTCCGAACTACGACCAGGCCGAGGCCGCCTACCGACTCCGGATGGGCGCCGAGTTCAAGGAGCTCGGGTGCCAGCTGATCTCCTTGCGCGATGCCAAGCTGCGCGAGGAGCTCGTGCGGGGTACGCTTCTCTACCACGCCTGAGAGGCTCATCATACCCTCTGCACCCCCCGCGTCCCGGCCGAGTCTCGTTTCGGTTTTTGTGTTTTTCAGCTTAGGTGTCGACATCGTCAGCCTCAACGTCAAGCCTGCGCGCAGCCGAAGACCTCGACAACGGCCTAAGATGGAATAGGTATGGCTGACAGCTGCGGTTGGGCATCGGGCGAGGGGAGTCATGAACCCTGACGACCCCGGTGTCTCGTAAACGCTGGATGCCCGGTTCAGTTGCGCAGATCATCGCTTTTAGTTCGTCGCTGCTCTTCTTTGCCCACACAGGTACTCCGCCCAAGACTCGACATCGACGACGACGACGGCCCCCTCGACGGACGACCCTCGGACCCAGGACCCAGGACGGCGATCGACGTCGAGGAGGTTTGGCTGAGGGCTTGGATCACCCGTCGACGCCAGGCCTCCACGACACGCCAGGGAGATTCGGTTTACCTAGACTGGGTTCAGCGTGTGTCTATGATCGTCTTGTCCCCCTTTCTTCTCCAGATTTCTAGCACGACGACGGCCCCCTCCCCTCGACGGACGACCTCCAGGACCCAGGACCCAGGAAGGCGATCGACGTCAAGGAGGTCTGGCTGAGGGCTTGGATCACCCGTCGACGCCAGACCTCTGCGACACGCCAGGGAGATTCGGTTCACCTAGACTGGGTTCAGCGTGTGTCCGTAACCCCGTTCTTCCCTTTTTCCCTCTCTCAGGTATTAGCGTCCGACTTCGACACACGCCACAAGTTGCAAGCCACAAGGTGTGTGCAGATCATCCCGGTCCTCATTCTTCACGCTTCCGCTCAACTTACGCTCCTCCTCCAGTCTCTCGACAGCGAAGCAAGCACGATGGGTGAGAGGTGGAGGTGCGGTGGCGGCGGTTCGGGGTCGGTACGGGGGAAGGCGCCCCCTCGTGCCTTCTCTGGGTCGTCGCTTCCGTCGGAGCGGGGGAGGTGCCCTAGGCTCTCTCCCCCGCAGCAAGTCCGAGAAGTGAGTGTCCGCTCGTCGCGCTTTTGCTTCGGGCTGTGCTGACCCTTACTATACCCTGCAGGTAATTGTGGATGATCTTCCGAGCTCGTTGGCGGTGCGTTAATATGTGAGTATCAGTCTTCGCCAGCTGTTTGATAGAGGATCGCTGACGGATGGTCGTATTCTCAAGCACTCGCAGGCGCAGTGCAGGTTACACAGGCGACGGGACACGCTTCTGCGGTTGGAACGCAGCTGGTTCCTTGTCTTCATTGCAGTCAATGCGAGGCCCGTCACGCTCCAGTACAAGGCCCCGAAGGCTGCCTAAGACCAAGGCGGGCGTTGAACTTCTCCCTGAGGGGGGGGCTACTCCGGCGCTGGTCGCCTTCACGGGAGGCATTGGCTGGATCCAGCCTCCATTTCTACAGGCTCGTGCGGACTGCCGCAAACCCGCATCATACCGTGGCGTTTCCACGCCCAGGTGCACGGAGGGGGCATGCTCACGACGGGCGCCTATTGATGTCACCGACGGACGGGGGCCAGCCAGCCTCGTTCGATCTCTCAGTCTTTAGGTAGGGCTTCATGGTGACCAATCAAGGACATGAATGGCAATTCCCCACAACATGACATGTCATACAACAGGGCGACCTACAGGTACTGTTCCTCAGCGTCAACCGCAGGCGAAGCCCGTTCATCTGGACACTCCACATCCGTAACACAACCTACAACGTGCACACCACCACGTTCACCAGCACCGGTCATAGTACATAGTAGCAACATTATCCGAAGGTGAGGGTCGCGTCCATTCTGGTTCAAGCCCCGGGAGCGAGCGTGCCGTTCCTGTCAATGCACCACTCCGCGCGCGCACAGGGCGGACCCGCGTTCGGCGGCTCGTCGCCCGCGTCCTTGAGGAGGAGCGCGACGACGCCGTGCGGCGGGACGGCGTGCGCGGTGAAGTTGCGTACCGCTGTTCCGTTGTCTGTGTGCGTCCAGAGGTCCTACGGGGCGCGTGGGTAGGGAGGTTAGTGGGGGCGATGGGAGGGGTGCGGAGCGGAAGGCGGGGAGCGGACGTACGCGGACGGAGTATTGGCGGCCGGCACGGATCCAGGGCGATTCGGTCAAGCTGAAGAAGAGGTCTGCGGGCTCGTCTAGCGTGTTGATCTACGGTGCATGAGGGGAGCTACCGTGAGCGTTCTGGCACGAAGAAGGGAGAGAGGTGGGGGCGTACGAGCATAAAGACGGTGCCGTTCTGGCTCTCGCCGCTCCAGTACTGCGCGGGGTGCGTGGAGTTGCTCACCCAGTCTGGCTGAAATGCGGAGTCAGTGTATTCCCACGGTGCGAGGACGAAGGAGTGCGGGGGAAGGCGTACGTTGATGCCCCAGCGGAAGGGCGTGACGCTTGTGCCGACGACGGGGTCCTGGCTGATCGCGAGGATCTCTTCGTTCTTCAGGATGGCGAGGTCGTCGTCGCTGATTGTCGAGAGCTAGCGCGTAGGTCCACTGTTAGGCTCGGGCGCCAGGACATAGAGGAAATACAACGAATGGGACTGACGTCGGTCCCGATGAGCAGGGGCGACTTCATGAGCGCCCACGCCGTGAAGTGCGTCTTTGCCTCTTCGTGGGTCAGGTCGCCGTTGCCGCTAGGATAGACATGGTCAGCAATCGATGCTACTGTTACGTTCGTCGTCCCCTCACATTTCGAGCTGCAACGGGTATTCAGCGTGAGCAAGGAAGCAGATTTCTATCTGGAGTGCGTACAATATCCATGTCATTGTGCCCGTGGAAGTCGGACGCCCACGCGATGAACGAATTCCTGAAACGAGGGCATTAGAGCCCGCCGACCTTTGTACCTTAGGTGCGTACTGGTTGATGATGTTCGCAATCGAACCCCAGTTAGGACCTGCAGGTGTTATGAATTATCCATGTTTTGGCACTTTGTGGGGATGCCGCACTGATGTCGCCTGTAGTCTACGCAGAGGTCAGGTTCATCTCACAACCTGCGCTCACAGGTGCAGCAGACATACCCGCCAGCTCTGGCCGTAGCGCCGCGCCCACAGCCACGGTTGCTCCTATATTCTATTGTTGGAGGATGCGACCAGGAGGCAGTAGAAAAGACCTACCTCTCCCCATTCGCATAGGGAGAAGATGAGCGGTGGCTTGCCCGACTTCTTGGACAGCTCCTGGATGGCGTCCGCCATGCGCTTGTACTCTACGGGATGATTAGCCGGCTACAGGGGTATTTGAAGAAGTGCGGGATAATGACGCACTGCCGACGATGCCTTCCCTGATGATATGGTCGTATGGGACTGGAACGAATGTCAGTATGAAACGGGCAACACCGGAGGTTTCTGTGACAACGTACCCGCACAGTTGTCGAACCTAGGTTCCGAGCGTGCGAGGTTAGGACGCGTGGTTGCGATTCATGGGAGGCTCACTTTAGGTAGTCGAATCCCCAGTCCTGGAAGAGCTTTGCGTCCCTAGACGGACAAAAGGAGTCAGGCTGGGAAGATGCGCCGAGACATTGGGCTGAGCGTTGACCTGGCTTCGTTCTGATAGGAGCCCGGGTAGAGCTGGCAAGTAAACCACCCAGAGTCGCTGTACTGCAAGTATGCTCAAAGGTCAGCAGATTCCCGTCCCTCGTTTGCAGCCGCCAATCTGTGGGACGCACAATGCCGGCTTTGCTATATACCGCCGAAGAAGGTCAAGATCAGTGTGATCCTGCGTGCTGCGGTCGATCCTGAGACATTACGCACAGTCCCAGGTCATGTATTTGCTTGGTGAGGTGATTCATGCCCGAAGCGAAGCGCTCCTTGTCTGTAGTGCAAGCTCAGCGGCTCTCCTCTAGTGAAGGAGAGGCGTTTGCGGACCAGCGACGATGTCCCCGGACGCGCTCCGGTTCTTCTCGGCGTAGCAGTCGTCGATGTTGACATGCTTGTAGCCGACGTCCTGGATTGTAGTGGGGAATTAGAGAGCTTATAGCGAAGAAGGTTGGCCGGATTTGGGGATGACTGACGGAGAGGCCGAGGGAGACCATGAGCTTGGCGGCTTGGAGGACTACAGTCTCGTTGATGTCGCACTGTATGCGCAAAGGTAAGGCTTCCATGCGTTTACGTAGATACCGGGAACCGCTGACATGGTATGCATTCCAGGCTTGTGCAGGGAGAAACGTGCGTTAGCGAGCCGAGTCTGCTCATAGGCGATACTAGAGGCATTACTGTTGTATCCCAACACTAGAAGGGTGAGGTCAGTAAAGTGAAAGTATTTGGACGTAGGAATACCTACCCGGTAGCTTGGCGACACCGTTATCGAGAGCTTGTGCAACCTGGAGCTCCTTGGAGAAGAGCGTCCAGGCGCTTAGGAGAGTGGCAGCAAGCAGCGCAAACGAGCCCATGAGGAGGGAGGATGACCTGGGGGTGAAGCCTACTAGCCTATCAGCACCTCTGAGTGGATAGAGCGTATATATACGACGAAGAGGGAGGAAGGGAAGTCAGCATACCACGAGTAACCCGGAGAGAAAGCCCGGGCGGTCGCTGTGTCTCGTGCTGGTCGGGTGAGACAGCGGGGCGAGGACCGTGCTGGTCGAGGTCATAGGCCTTGTGATGCGCCGGCGAGCGGGGAAGATCGCTAGGAGAAGGATCTGGGGGGCAATAGACATCATCAGCGCTCGCCGCTGGGGTTCGGCAGAGGTTGGGTGGGCATGCATATGACCGGGCGAGCATACGTTTGGGCGTCATGGGACGGGGCTGCCGTACAGGCGGGCTCAATGGGCAATATCGAACGAATGATTGGCGACCCCTCGAGGTCGTCGGTGGATGGAGGAAATAGAAAAGAAGGATGGAGAGAGCAACGACTGAGCAAAGGGCGACCTAACGTCGGCACTGCGCCCCGTGACCGCCGCCGTTGGCGCGGAGTTCTCACCTGGCCCCGTCTTCTCTCCTCGCCGTCCCGCGCTGGCCGTAAGTGTACGGCTGCGCTCTCCGTGCACTCGGCTACTGAGCGGGACTCGGCCCTTGAGGAGATCACTCGCTCTTAACCTGCGTTGTCGCCCGATCGGGCAGGTCATTCGCCTTTTCTGGCAAACAGCCAGTCCCGATCGTCGCCGCAGCATCGGGTCAATCGTCAGACCACAACACGAAAGTCCATTAGTTCTGCGTATTCTACACTGTGGGGGTACAGTACATCCAGTCTTGGTCCGTTACCACGTTTCAACGCTGGCCGTACGATTTGGTCGCGTATTTGCCTGCGACACGTTAGCACCGTCTAACACGGGGGACGCTCTGGAGGTACTCACCGTCACCGACAATAACATTCGCAGGGTCCTGGGGTTGTCCCTTGAAGAAGTTCTCCAAGATCTTCTTCGTCCCCGCCGCATACCGCGCCTGCGCATCCAGCGTCGTCCCTGAATAATGTGGCGTCATCCCGTTCCCCCCGCCCAGTGTGTTCTTCATGTATCGCCAGGGATGGTCCTTCGGCGCAGGCTGCACGTTCCACACGTCTCCTGCGTACCCGTTCAGCTGGCCCGACTTGAGCGCCGCCGCGACGTCCTCGGCGACGCAAATCGCGCCGCGCGCGGTGTTGACCAGCCATGCGCCCTTCTTGAAGTGCTTGAGCAGGTCGGCGTTCACGAGCCCGCGAGTGCCTTCGTGTAGGGGCGTGTTGATGGTGACAACGTCACACTGGAAGAACGTGAGGGGGGAGGTGGTGTGTATGTGAGGGCAGTACATACCTGAGAGACAAACTCCTTGAGGTCCTCGACTCGGCGGGCCCCAAGCTTCTTTGCGTTCTCTGTGGCAGCTGTGATCAGCGGACTGTTGGAGCGATGGTAGGGTGGACATACCCTCGGAGAGCGGGTTGTAGTCGTAGTAGAGAAGCTCCTTCGGGTTGAACGGCTTCAGGCGCTCGAGCACAAGACGGCCAATACGGCCTGCGCCCAGAGTGCCGATGACCTTGCCCTCGAGGTCAAATGCGTTGCGGGCGACGTCCGAGACTTGCCAGTCCCCGCGCTCAATCATCTACGGCCACTTGTCAGCAAAAATCCACTCAAAGCTGGCAGGAAGACGACACGTACCTCATGAGCAGGAACAAAGTTCCGCACGAGCAACAAGATGCTCATCACGACATGCTCCGCGACAGACACGACGTTCGAGCCCGTCACCTCCAGCACCTGGATCTTTCTGTCCACCGCCGCGTTCAGGTCGATGTGGTCCGAGCCGACGCCGGCGGTCACGCAGAGCTTCAGATTCGGCGCGGTGTTGATCAGGTCGCGGGTGAGGTAGCCCGGGTGGAAGGGCGTGGTGATGAGGATGTCGGCGTCTTTGATTTCCTTCTGGAAGACGCTGTTCGGGCCTTCTTTGTCGTCTGTTACCTATGCTGGGGGTGAGTACGGGGGGCGTCAAATAAGTTACGAAGGAGTCCGTACGATGTACTCATGGCCCTGTGACTCGAGCCAGTTGCGGATCCCGAGCTGGTTCTCGACCGTGCCGAGGAGACGGGGCTCTTGCTTCGCGGCCTCACCGCCCTTGTACAGCACTGCGAGAACCTGAGAAGATGCGCATCAGCATCTGTGAAACACATTACTCAACCGTTTGCTTACCTTCATGCCGGCAGAGCTATTGTAGTTGACGGTGGGCGCAATGGTACGGCCGTTGAGCATACGCGCGCCCTTGGCGGAGGAAGCCAAGTTGCGCTTGAGCGCGGAGGCGGAGGCGGCGAGCACAGACATGGTCTATATGGCGTGAAGTCGGGTAGTACGCTGGATGTGTGAGGGGGCGGATAGCCTGTGTGAAAGCTGGAGAGACAGCGGAGGCCAGTCGCGACTCTTATATGTGTGTACATCTCCACCGAAGGCTCTCGTAGGTCCCGACGAAGCCCATGTTCAGCCGTGCGGGTGCGGGTGCGGGTGCGACGGGAAGAACTATGTTTGCCCTCGTCGGCGGGATGGCGCCTGCCATACTGAGAGTGAGCGGCTGGCTAGTCCGAGCGGGCCCGGCGGAAACGTACGGACGGCAGATATGTACATTGCATGTCTGGGGAGGGGTGAGTCGTTTGTGCGGCCGATGTGATGTATTTTTGGAGGATGAGCTGAGTGAGGTATGACGGTATAACATACGCGGGCGTTGAGGATATGACGATGTCGGGGCCGCGACCGACTCTTCGTTCTTCGAGATGCCGTTGGTTGCACATCCAGCTATGGTAGATGTGTTCATAGCACGGTTGATAGTGTTTTTCACATTTGTTTCGGATTACACACATAAATAGCAAGTGCGGGGTACGCACAAGCAAAGCAGTGTTCAACTACAGCAGGTCAGGGATGCCGCGGAGTTGGGGGGAGTAAGAGGATCGACGAATCGGGTAGAGTCGGAAGATGGTCGGAAGCCTCGTCGCGTGACGTAGCGCGTCGCAGACAGGCGCTTGTTGGGCGCTCCGAGTCCGAGTCGACATCGACCTCAGTATGTACGGACAGAAGCATTCAGTATCTTGCGCGACAACTGCTCCTCCAAGCTACCCAGGAAAATGAGTACTCAAGGACCGGATTGACTCCGATTTACTCCCTCTTCAGGCGCAACTAAAGGATAAGCATCGATCAATCGAGCGAACGAAGTCCAAATGAGCCTGGGGAAGATGACCAGCGACGAACACGGCCAGCGATACACAGACCTGACGGTTCCGACCGAGTGCGGTTGTGTCTCTGTCTCAGGCACCTCCGACGCTGTGGCATCCCACGCTGCTATCTGCGCTCGCCTAAATCCCAGTTTCCCGCAACGCCCGGCCGCCAGCTGCCCCTAAACCAAGCGTTCCCAGCCGGCCCTGCCCTCTCCTCATTCTCGGGCAGGGTTCCCGGCCCGGGCCCTCGTAGCATCCCGGAACGCATCCTCATGCTCCCCGCCATCCGCACATCCGCAATAGGCAACCGCAGTGGTTGGATAAGCCTCCCTCCCCACGCATCGTCCGCACATGACCGCCTTCAAACGTCGCGCGCTCACACGCCCTCGCCCGGACTCGGAGCACGCATCTGGTGTGCGGCCGTACAGATGTCGCACGGCGCGACGTGCCTCGCGCAGAGTCGGGTACCGCGAGAGACCATGGGACGCGGTGCGTATATAAGCCTGCGATGTCCAGCGGTGAATCTTCAACACTCCCCGGTCTCACTCACTTCTACTGGCGACCCATTCGTCTTATCTGCATTTGTCCTGACCAGCTGGTAGAAGCTTGAGTAGAATTAGATCTTCATCATGTCCGTCCTCGCTGCCTCCGCCTCCGCCATCAAGCGCAACCTCGCGTCCTCTACCAAAGGCGCGCGTATGCTCAATGGGCGCACCATCGCACCCACTATCAACCACAATAGCTCTGCTGGCTTGAAGGTCCGTGAAGTACCCTATGTTCCCGTGTCATAGATGCTTACGGTGTGTGTCTCAGGTGTTGGCGGTCTTGTACAAGGGCGGCGATGCGGCGAGACAGGAGCCCCGTCTCCTCGGTACCGTTGAGAACCAACTCGGGATCCGCGACTGGCTCGAGTCCCAGGGCCACGAGTATATCGTACGCCTACCGCTCGATACGGCGGGTCGCGCGTCATGCTAAGGCACTCCCGCAGGTGACAGACGACAAAGAGGGACCAAACAGCGTCTTTCAGAAGGAGATCAAGGACGCCGACATCCTCATCACCACGCCCTTCCACCCGGGCTACCTCACCCGCGACCTGATCAACACCGCACCGAACCTGAAGCTCTGCGTGACCGCCGGCGTCGGCTCGGACCACATCGACCTGAACGCGGCGGTGGACAGGAAAATCCAGGTGCTGGAGGTGACGGGCTCGAACGTCGTGTCTGTTGCAGAGCACGTCGTAATGAGCATCTTGTTGCTCGTGCGGAACTTTGTTCCGGCTCATGAGGTGCGATTGCTCCTTGGCTAGAGATGTGGGTATTCATGCTTACCAGGAATTGTAGATGATTGAGCGCGGGGATTGGCAAGTGTCTGACATTGCGCGTAATGCGTATGACCTTGAGGGCAAGACCATCGGCACGCTCGCTGCCGGCCGTATTGGACGGCTTGTGCTCGAGCGTCTGAAGCCGTTCAACCCCAAGGAGCTGCTCTACTACGACTACGCGCCGCTCTCCGAGGGTACGCGCGTCCCTTGTTACGCAGCCAGGGGAGTGTACTAACGTTCAAATGGCAGAGAACGCGAAGAAGCTGGGTGCGCGCCGGGTCGAGGACCTCAAGGAGTTCGTCTCCCAGGTATGTCCGCCCATCCCCGGTATCTGCACATATTGACTGAAAGGACCCAAGTGCGACGTAGTGACGATCAACGCGCCTCTGCACGAAGGCACGCGTGGGCTCGTGAACGCCGACCTGCTCAAGCACTTCAAGAAGGGCGCCTGGCTGGTGAACACCGCGCGCGGCGCGATCTGCGTCGCCGAGGACGTCGCGGCGGCGCTCAAGTCGGGCCAGCTGAACGGGTACGCGGGCGACGTGTGGAATGTGCAGCCCGCGCCGAAGGACCACCCGTGGCGGTACATGAAGAACACGCTGGGCGGTGGAAACGGGATGGTACCGCACTATTCGGGGACGACGCTGGATGCGCAGGCGCGGTATGCGGCGGGGACGAAGAAGATCTTGGAGAACTACTTCAAGGGGCTGCCCCAGGAGCCGGCGAACATCATCGTTGGCATCGGTGAGTGTCGTGGTCGTGTTGTGAGGAGAAGCGTGCTGATTGTTCGCTGTAGGCAAGTACGAGACCAAGGCTTACGGTCAACGGTGAGCGATCGGACCGTAGATTCGGCCGTACGGTTCTGTAGACTGTTGTATAGTAGCATCTCAGCACGAGTTAATGGACGTACCTTCACTCGTTCAGTGTGCGTATGGCTGACTGCGGAGAGTCGGCTCCTGAGCTCAGAAGGATCTGCGTGTATCATGTAGGTTGTATAGGGTAAGCGAGAAGAACACAACTAGTAGATATCTAATAGCACCTATGGTAGCTCATCTAGAACGTGTTAGGACAGAAATATGTGACGGTGAGCTTTTCCCCCAGAATCTGTAGAACGACTTGTGTCTTCGACCCCCGACCCTCACAGAACCTGCCCAAGACCAACACCGATCGCAACACCGACCAAACCCGCGAGGAGCCACCAGCGCGAGCCGGCCGGGGAGGGCGGGTACGGCGTAAAGTAGAAGCGGATCGTCGCGCCGATCGTGCCGAGCGTGTAGTCCGCGGGCTCGGGCTCGCCCGCGGCGATGCGGCGCATGACGATGTTGTGCCAGTTCACGTTCCCGCCCGCGCCGACGAGGCGCGGCATGCGCGCGGGCACGACGGCCCAGAGGAGCGTGAGGAGGTACGTGAGCAGCCGCTCGAGGGCGCGCCAGGAGAGCAGCGTGCGCGGCGGTGCGCCGAGAGGGAGGAGCGCGGGGGGCTCGGTGAGAAGGAATGTGGGGGCGCGCCCGGTGGCGCGGGCGGTGGAGAGGGCGGTGTGGATGTCGATGGGGAGGAGGGGGTGCGTGACGGAGAGGCGGCCGATGCCGAGGAGGTGCGCGTGCTTGTGAGCGAGGACCGAGGACATCTTGGGGAGCGTGTTGAGTCCGCCGGTGAGGCAGACGAGGGGTGGAGGGCGAGAGGTCGCTGTGGGCGTGCATTGAGCAAGGATGTCGATGCTGCGCGAGGCAAACTCTTCGAACATCACTTGACGCGGAGACTTGAACTGCTGCACGCTGTCGATGAACTCTGCAGCGGAATGAGTGAGTGGTCCACAAGAGGAGTGGGACGGTACGTACGAGGATCCTCATAGTCGCCTCCGCTCACTTCGATGAAGTCGACGAGACCCCAGCTGCCGATCTCGCGGACATGATCAAGCGCACGATTGTGTTGTAACTCCGCAGTATCCCTAGCATAGTCTGCGGAGTTGAGCTTCACCGCGATCACGAAGTCGTCGGGCACGACTCCCGGTGCACGGATCGCATATACAACATCTCGCAGGAAGTGCAATGGGTCACGCTCCGCAGAGTAATCATCCGTTCGGATATTGCTCTAGCGAGGGAGTCAGGACAAGGCTAGTAGAGTGGAAGTCCATGTAAGCTCACCTTGGGAGAGATGAACTGGCTGATAAGATCTGGTGCGTGAGGGTGAGCATCGACCGGGTGGCCGACGAAGACGGAGTTCATCACTTACAGCCATGCGCAGCGTGGATTTGTACGCCGTCGAACCCACTCTGAGCAGCCAACTGTGCACCTCGGACGAACGCGGATACGGCGTTCTTGATGTCGTCCAGCGTCATCTCGCGCGGCTCCTGGTGCAGCAGACGATGGATCGCGAGAGAAAACTTGCCCTCTTTGGCGGCATGCGTCGCGCCTGAGCGAATAGGGCTGGGCGCGAGCGGGGGAGCAAACGCAGGGCGGCCGCCGAGAATGTTGAGAGATTGACGGCCACCATGCGAGAGCTGGATGAGCGCGAGCGGACGGCCGAGCCCGGGGGTCGAGTCTTCCTCCAGTTTGGCATCGCTAGAGGGAGGAGATGCACGTCCGGTGTGGATAGAGTCTGCGAGGCGGCGCCAGGGAGCGAGGGTCTCAGGAGTTAGGACCTCGGGGACGGTCATGTCGCGCCCGAATGTGAGGTGTTGCCTGTCTACTTGGACGTTCCCCGTGAGGATGACACCCCAGTAACCTGAACCCCATTTGGCGTAGAGGGAGAAGAGAGCGTCGTTCGGAGTACCGTCCCAGAGAGCCGTAAAGTGCTCGTAGAGAGGTGCCTGGAGGAAGGATCAACGGCTGTTCAAAAGGCATTCAGATGCTCAGTGAGCGTGGCGTGGAGATCGTTGGGCATGGTAGAACGACTAGCTTGCAAGCGTAGGATCTGAGACTTTCACGCGGGTCGCGAAGAAGGGCGCGGCGCAGCAGCGAGGAGTACGCGCGTGACCGTGTCCAGTATGGGCGCGTGTGGGCTCACAAGAGGAAGGAGAGGAGCCGAAGCGAGTAAGAGCGTACCTTGACGAATCTGTTGCATGCCGTACGCCCAGACACAGGAAGCTTTACCGGGGTGAAGATGTCGTCGGCATGGGCGAGGATGCTGGCATCGTCTTGGACGTCGAGTTCTACGGAGACCACGGAGCAATCGGGGTCAAATGGGGTGCTTAGGCAGGATGCTGAGATACTTACCACTGGTTTGCGACGAAGACATGTTGGTGTGGTTATTCAAGAAAATATGGGGATATAGAGAGATGGAAGACTTCAAGCTAGGAGAGATAGGACGCAGGGTCGGGGCGCACGCTGCGTAACCTTGGCAGTGCCTGACAGTGGATCCGTAAAGCCGAGAGGGCGTTCGGTATTTGGAAGCAAACCGGAGGGATACCGTTCAGGTTATGTATGCCAACGAGCACGAAAGAGAGCGTGATATTCCGCGGTCTGTGCATCTCGCTCATTTTCAAGAGGCTGATGGAGACCTCCTCGTCCTCGTCCATGCATGATGCCGGTGCCTGCCCGCTCCAGCCTGACACTCCGTCCAGCGATTAGGACTGGGCTTTCGGAGTGTCAAATGAGTAAGGCCACGTTCGCAGCCCGACGGAAGCGCACCAGGCAATGCGGATAGGCGCCGGCCGCCTCACACAGACCGTCCGCGTTCGCCATCGTCCTCCGCGTCCCGTCCCTCCCGCCAAAATGAAGCTCGTAAGGTCCGTGTCCCTGCGTGCAGTCCGGCGGCGCGATTCATTCACGCCTTCGCGCACATACTGAACGTTGGATCATCCAGATTTTTGATGAAATTGAACAACGAGACGGTCACCGTCGAGCTCAAGAATGGCTCCGTGATCCATGGGACGATCACTGGTCCGTACCCACATCGCGCTGCACTATGCTTACCCGACTGATGCATGGCGCGTACTAGGTGTGGACATGCAGATGAACACCAACCTCAAGACCGTCAAAATGACTGCCCGCAACCGCGAGCCCACCTCGCTCGACTCGCTCTCCATTCGCGGCAACAACATCCGTTACTTTGTGCTCCCCGACGCACTCCCCCTCGACACCCTCCTCGTCGACGACGCGCCGAAGCCAAAGAACAAGAAGAAGGACGAGGCGCGTGGGCGTGGGCGCGGACGCGGAGATCGCGCACGGGGGCGCGGCAGGGGTCGCGGACGAGGCAGGGGTTTCTAGGCGGCTGGTGCGCATATCGCTACCGGTCCCCTCCCCGTTTCCTTCTTCCATCCTTGTTGTTTGCAAACTACGTGCGGGCGAGGGACAGACGCGTCCGCCGATGGCGTACGCTTCCCATCGCCTGTCCGGTGTATTATAGCCTGCGGGTCGTTGTACAACTCTTGCTCGTACCACCACGCTGCTTTGTCCGTCTGTGACATCTACTGCAATTGTACACGGTTCGCATCCTCGGTTTTTGTTGTTGTGCAGAGGGCGTGCCACGGTCGATGCGAGTTTTTGAGAATTGAGACACGCGTGCGACGAGTGCCCAGATCGGGATCTCGCGCGCGGTGGCGGTTGCTCCGTCGACCGTTCCTAGGCAAACTTGGACTTGGAGTGCGTCCTTTCCTCCTCTCAGCATCCACCCCCTCTCGTGTCTTCTGCTCGTATTGTAGATCCCCCCGAAACTGGCTTCTTGCGCTTCTCACGAGTTGTGAAGCCTGCGCAGCCCTTGTATGCGCGTACATCTAAGCGAACTGCACCGTTTTCTTCAGCACTTTGACGCCTCGGCTGGGCTCGCTTGCGATACCTCTCTTTCCCCTCCCCGCGAAAACGCTACCTCTGGTCTGGTCAATCTGCACAGAGGCTTGGCTTGGCCGCTGTAGGCATCGCGCCCGGGGTTAATGGCTCGTGTGTCCACTCATCGACTCCTTACTCTTCATCTGGTCGTCAAGGCAGCACAATGTTCAGGCGTCTGTACATTGTTGCATGGGACACCAGCGGCATACGAAACAATAGTTCACGATACCTATGAGTACCGTGTAGAAGATCTCCGCAGTATCTAACATTTAGGTGAGTTCGACGTCCATAGCCGAAATAACATGTTGCAGATAGCTGCATTCGAGGCCGGGTCCACGCCCAGCCTTGCATGCATCTTGATGTTCGTATGCCCGTACAGAGTCTCCAGGTCGTCCTATACCATTCTATGGCCGCTGGGGCATAGTGAGTGGTTGTGGGATATTTTTTCTTCCCTTCCCTTCGCCAAAGTTGTGTCCTGTCCGAGCGAGTACCCTGACCGTGGGGTTGACCCTGGAATGTGTGTCGCGTCTCGGACGTTCTAGCAAGTTGTCTTATCTGCGGAGTCCTGCTTTGAACCCGAGTCAAGCAGGATACTGAAGCCTCACGATGCCGCTACCGTTTTACTCTTCCTCCATAATATTACCTCGATGGATCTATTCTACGTCAGATAGAATGAGTAGCTAATTACCAGGCCTTTTAGGTGATGAAGGATCACGCCAGTGAAGTTTATTCGAGTGAAGATATTTTAATGTGTCACCTACGACAAATCAGGAACATATAGAGCACCATGCTCTGCGAGGATGTCGTCCATACTTGATGAATGGTCTTTCTTGTGTGCCCGGACGGTCGCAAGCTGCCCTGCAAAGGAACGTTTGGGTGAGGAGCGTGATGTAGTCACAGGTGATGCGTGACAGTGACGTACGCGAGCCACGCGAGGGAGCAGCGCGTATGCGGCGCGGTGCCACCCTCTGCTCCCCGCTCCCCGCCCAAGGCCTCTGTCGCCCTTGTGGCTAAGCTCACATCTCTATCTCTCACCACCACTTACCCCCCTCAGCGATACCATGGTTTCAAGATATTCCAAGAAGAGGGCAAAGTATACCTATGCCGAGCGTCAGTTCACACCCCTTCTAAGTGTGGCTAGCCGCATTCTGAAGTTGCATGTCCCTAGGGGTCCTCGGCGCGCTCTCCGAGATTCAGAAGGAACACCGCAAGCATGCGGTTCATATGGCGACCCTCAGGGCGCACGGTACGTCTTCCCTGCGACGTCGTGGTGGGTCGCATGACTGACAGCGTGTGGTGCCTAGTGCGCAAGATGGCGGACGCGCGCAAGGATAAGATGGGCCCGCAGTGGTCGCAGTGGGTATCTCGGACAGTGAACAGGCTAGTACGTACAAAGCTCTTCATGCATTCGCCAACGTGCTGACGCCGGGGAAGGCCGACGACGGTATCTTGGACACGTCCGACGCTCATGGCAACATATCCTTCACACCCAACGCCAAGAAGACGTATGTCGGGGCGAAATGACATACGCGGATGCATTGGCTTATCATAGAGTTGCAGGATTACCAAGGTTCGCCGGGAGTCCATGGGGCCCGGCGTGGTTGCGTCTCCGGGACTCGAGCGTAAGATCTGGAAGGACGTTACAAGGAGGATGTCTGGAGTGGGAGTGAAGCGTCGCAGGAGGTCCTCTGCCGCTTCCGGTCATACTTACAATAACGGCGAATGGGAAGACTCAGAGACCCCCCCTCGGAAGAAGCAAGCTCGCAAGTCGCTATCCAGAATGACCAAGTCTGAGGTAGGTCTCGCCAACCCTCTCGTCCCTAATCCTCCTGATCGGTGCATAGCTTGAGGATGCGCTCCGCGAAGCCATGGAGAAACTACAAGTCACGCAAGAATTGCAGCCGGCCAACGCGGAGGAGCTGTCTATGCTCCAAGAGGAGTTATCCGATAGGGAGAGGGAGGTTGCTGCTCTGCGTGAGGAACTTACGCGCCTTAAAGAGCAGCCTCAAACAGACGATCGCTGTGTTACCGTCGGCCTGCCGACCAGAATGGTCACCCCGCCCCCGTAGGTCTCCTCCTTCCTACATGCTACATGCCAATGCTTACTTGAGGTGGGGTGAAAGGACCAATCCGTCGTTACCATCTTCTCTGGGGCGTGATGCGGGCATGCGCTCCCGCCTGCCTATACATGGCGTCATCCGCACCCTATCCGGATCGCTCATCTCTAACCTGTCGAAGCAACCCACCCCGGAGCCGAGCGATGAGGGTTCTCAGGACGGCGGTGACGACGATGGTGACGAGTCGGCGTTCGAAGACAGCATGCAGGATGTGTCCATGTCGGCGTTCCCGGAGCTGCAGAGCTTCCCCCGTCCCCAACAAGCGCTCGGCCTCGCGACGCCACAGTCCTCCCCACTGATGGCAGACCAGGATGACTTTGAGCAGGATGACTATTCGCGCGACACCATCCGCGAACATGAGGAACACGGAGATGGATCGTCGGACCAGGTCAGCCATGTGGTCTTTTCTGGTTGTCACGAGCCAAGCCCTGACTGCGAATATGGTACAGATGGTGCAGGTGAGGGACGAACTTGAGTCTCAGTCTGCCGAACTGCAGCGTCTTCGAGAAGAGAACGAACGTCTGCTGTCGGAACGCGATGAGCTTCATGCGTCTGTTGCCTCTCGTGACGATCGGATACAGCGCTTGGAGGCGGCCGCCGCGTCCCAAGATGAAGCCCGTGAGGCCCTTGCTCGATCGCTGTCGGCTGAAGTGGCTCGCCGTTGCGAGCTGCAGGCCGTCCTGGAAGCCTCCGAATCTGCCGTTGCAAGTGAGCGGGAGAAGGTGGCCGTACTCGAGGCAGAACGCGACCACCTGCAAGGCAAACTTAGTCAGCGGGACACACACCTCAGCAGCCTTACGGAGGAGTTGCAGGCGGCCCGTAGAGACGCTTCTCAATTGCTCACGACTCGCCGCGAGAATGAGGCGAAGCTCAAGGAGTCGGTCGCCGAATCGGCGCACGCAAACGAACTGCTCGGCAAGCTTCACAGGGAGTCGCAGAACCTCGCTGAGGTACTGGAGACTACGAATGATCAACTCGGCATCCGCACCTCCGAACTAGAGCAAACGAAGGCCCTGCTCACGAACACTCAGAACGATCTCGCCAAGGCAACTCTCGCGTTGGAGGCTG
Organism: Trametes polyzona; assembly: GCA_022606195.1. NCBI lineage: Eukaryota > Fungi > Basidiomycota > Agaricomycetes > Polyporales > Polyporaceae > Trametes > Trametes polyzona. The sequence goes on along the minus strand of JABYQF010000011.1, from coordinate 156,416 downwards.
CCGGAGCCTCCCAGGAGACAATGTCGGCTCGGATCGCGGAGTTGGAACGTGACCTCGAGGATGCACGGGAGCAGACTCGTGTTCTTCATATTGCGAAGAACGCCCTCGAGGAGACCTCCGGCAACTTGCAGGAAACCGTCGAGCAGCTTCGCGAGGACCTCTCTCACGCCAAGGCTCAGCTGGAATCTACCCGTACGGAGGTGCAGCAGTCTCAGGAAGCAATTCGCGATTTGCGTGCTTCGCATGCTCAGGCGTTGGCGGAGGCATCCTCGACCGCCGAGGCCCTGGCGGCATCCAAGGAGTCCGTCTCGGAGCTCGAATTGGCTGTCGATACGCTTCGCTCGCAGGTGCAGGAATCGGCGGCCGAGGCTGCGGAGCTACGCAAGAGCTTGGAGACGGAGCAGGCCTCTCGTCGCATCGCGGAGTCCGAAGTAGTCTCCACCAAGGCTAGTCGTGACAAGCTCCTGTCCGACCTCGCCGACAAGACCGCACGGCTGTCGTCTGCGACCGAGGAGCTTGAACAGGCTCGCCTGGCGGAGAGCGAGGTGCGACGCCAGCTCAGGGCGTTGGAGGAGGAATACGCTTCCGAACGGGCTGCACGTGCCGCGGAGAGGTCGGGCTTGCAGGACGCGCTGGAAGTTGCACGGAAGAAGGCAGCGGAGCTCGACGTCGAAGTCGGTCGCCTCAACAGCCGTCTCTCTGCGACCTTGGAAGAGATGTCGTCGACCGTTTCCGCTAAGGATGAGATAGAGGCGGAGCTCCGGAAGACGAGGGCGGACGCTGCCAGCCTGCAAGAAGAGCTTGATCTGGCGCAAGGCGACATCCGGGAGGCCGAGGAGGAGATTGAAGAGTTGCGGCTTGCAAAGGCCGAGGATGAGAGGAGCATCCAAAGCCTCAAGGCGGGCCTGGCGAAGCTGCGGCAGCTGCAGATGGATGCACTGAACGAGGTTGACAGCAAGGTGCGTCATCTGACGATCGCGTTGGCTATCGAGAAACTGACATTGAATACAGATGATATCCGCTCACACAGCACCAACCCCCGGCAGCCGTCGGCGTAGCAGCATTGCGCCCCGACTGAGCGTGGGCCGTCGGGCGTGACCCGCTTAGCGACGCGACTGGGAACGGCGCGTAGAGTCGCGGTCCCATATGCTATTCCTCTATTGTTTATATGCCTTCTTATTCTCGCGGCTCGGACATGGGGCTTCCATTCGTCGGTACTGATCTATGTCCAGGATCTATGTGCTTGTATATCGTAGGACTCTGGGGGCAAGTGAGCCCCACGAACATGATGTTTTTGACTCGAGGGTGTGAGGGTGTGATTTCGGGCGAGAGCCTCGTGGCACAAGCTTTCCCGACGCGGGGTGCGGCTCGCTGCAAGGTGTGTTGTTGCCTTGACAATTACCTCCCTCACCGCTCGTTCACAGACTGCTCGGACTAGACCTGCGACGATCCCCGACATGGCCACACTCGCGTATGACACGTTCCTGACCTCCCCCGGCCTTGTCGGGACGCACGGAGCTCAAGTGGCTGGCCGCCGAGGGCGGACCACCACCGCACGCCTGCGTTTTCAGCGCGGACTTGCAATGTCGAACGGGCTCGCCATGACAATCCGTCTTCGAAACGTGGCGGGGAGAACGGCTATCGAGCGAAGCGATGCCCTATTTCATTCCGACGACGTTACAACGAAGGCCTGACGCGTTGGTTTGCAGGACCGCCCTCTGAGCAGAAGCTTCCCAAACCGACTTCTTACGCGCGGCGACGGCCTTTGTTGCGGGATGGAGCTTATGTACGCCGGTTAACACGCCCCATAAAAGTGGGCGGGATTCTTCCGCACGGCCAGAACACTCACCGTCGGCACCGCCAATGTTCCGTTTGCCTACACACCTCGAGTCCCTCGTTCCGCCCCCGAAGGACCAGGTCCCACAAACGCGGCCGTGGAGAGGCGCCCTTGTCCTCCCGGCATCATCTCCGCAGTTATCATCAACCCGCTCGCGGGAGATCTGGGTGACCGCCGCGGAGACGGAGAACGATAAGTAGGTGTATCCTCGGATCCGCCCGCCCCCGTGCTTCCGCTAATCCGCTCTCGCCCAAGTAGTCAACAAGACTCTTGGCCGAAGCAATTCCAGCTGCAGATCGTCCGCCGAAACGGCATCCTGCGCGAGGTACATGCGTGGCTTAGTCAATTCCCACCTAGCGCGCTCTCCCGCTGCGTGATGATGCCGGACAGGCTACCGGACCCAGCGCCGTCGACGGAGAACCAGGAGAGGTTCATATCGTTCGCTCGACGACTTCACGAGGAAGGCATCGTGAGTAGCGTCGAGGTTATGGATCCGTAGTTGTGGACTGCGGCTTATGCTTATTGCCTCCGTGCGCAGATTGCGATTGCCCCGTGGAGCGTGGACGATCCGTCTCGCCCTGGCGGAGTCCTGCTCTATCCTACTGCCACAACCCAGGCGCTTCTCGTTGGGGTCATCTTCCTGAACGCGGGCTTCCCAGAGTTCATTATAGGATCAAGTTCGCACAGCCCGGTCGCAGGGCCGTCACGCACCCACATCGGGCCCCATAACCTGCTCCCTCGCCCCCAGTCACTACAACCGATTTTACCCTACCCGTCTTTTGATTCCCCGCCCCCGTCCATCTCGCGTCATGGCCAAGGCGGGTCCGACTCCACCCGGGGGAATAGGTCGGGGAGACACAGCGGCTAAATCCCGCAAGAAGAAGTATGATGGTCTATCCGACGAACCTTCGTTTTCGCTCGTTCCATGTCTCCCTTCGCCGGTTCCCCAATCACTATTCGTAGCATATCAGGAAATTTCCCATCCACTTGTACACGGATTGAGATTCTGATAAAGCCTTGTCTTTCTGTGTAGCCATTCCCCGCGTCCTCCTTTAGCTGTATCACTAACATCCCTCTTCTTCGCACGGGACGCTCTACCTTTTCCCGCTCCTTTCCATGCGCTCTGGACTCTTGCGAACGCTTCTAGTACCCACGTGGCGTTGTATCGTTAGCGTTGTTTACACCTGTCGTCGTACTTTCCTATACCACATATACCACGGGAAGACCGGTCTTACATACACATGCCCAGAAGCCAAGCACTACAAATCGAAGAGAAGAGAAGGACGTCGGACAGGTAAGCTAGTGTACACACTTCACCCCTCGCAGCGATTCGACTCTTCAAGATCACGGGCCCTACCAAGCTCTACGCGTCCTCAAACTTCACCAGCCGCCGCCTCTTGGGTGGGGTCCCCGGCTCGGTATCTGCGGACTTGATCCGTCGCCGTCGCTTCCCCGAGCCGGAGCCTTCCCCGTCCGCATCAACGTCTACATTCTCCTTACCCGAGCCGCCCTCTGCCCCCTCACCCTCGTTCTCGTCATCCTCCTCCGCCTCCTCGGACACATGCCGCTGCTTGCCCTTGCCGCCCTTCGTGCGCTTCGAGTGCGCGCGGCGAGGCTTCTTCGGGGACGGGTTGAACGGGCGATCGTTCTTGACGGCCCACTCGATCTCGATGATCCTGTAGGTGCGTGCGCAAACCCCGGGTCCCGACAGTCACGCAGGGTTTTGGTTTCGAGCACACGCGTGGGAGGGCACGCGAGGCACGAAGCATGCATACGTGGGACGGGGGGTAGGCGAACGCGAAAAGGAGTGGCATTGGTCAGCGCCGCGCGTCGTGAGATACCATACAGATGAAGACGTTGGCAATGAAGAGTATCCACCTCTCTTTGAGCTTGACGTTGTCCGGGACGTACGTCTCCGCCTTGCGGTACAGTTCCAGAGCGACCTGCAAGTTGTTCCTGGAGCGCGGGGGGAGGTGAGCGGAATGATAGGGAAAGTTGTGGCACGAAGGCTTACTTCTGGGTGTGAGCGCGGGCGAGAGCAACGTAAGCGCGCCCAGTCTTCTTGCGCGAGATGGGCGAGAGTACGTCTGAGAGACGATGGTCCTTGTTGCTACGTTCGCTGTATCCCAGTTAGCGAATCCACTAGCGTGGCTCGTTGTCGGTGCACGTACAACTTGCTCTCAAGTTCCTCTAGGCGTTGCTTTAGTTCCTCGTCGACGCTGTGCCGCTGCTTCAACAAGGGCGTGAGGAGTCCGGGAGGCAAGGACTGGAGTGAGGAAGCCTGGTCGTCTTGCATGCTCATGCTCTGGCTGCGAGCGGCGGCTGCGGCTTCCTCTTCCTCTTGACGTCGTTGCTTCTCCCGTTCCTCGAGGCGGCGCGCAACCTCGAGCTCAACAGCCTTGGCGATCTGATTATGATGCATTGTCAGAACTGAGGTACATGCTACTTAGAGAGGTTCGGACGGGAGAGAACATACCCGAGCGTTGATCTCTTCCTCGGTGAGGTGCACATGGATGGTCGGCGCCGCCTTTTCTTCTACCTTGATAACGGCTTGGGGAAGACTAGCGAAAGCGTTCGACAACCGCGGACCCGAAGAAACATTGGAGATACGGGGAACGCGTGAAGGACGGGGTCCAGGGAGACGGGTGGTATTAGGAGGTGCGGGTATAGAACGAGGAGCTGAAGGCTGGATGGGTGCTGAGGAGGGACCGGCTTGAACAGTGGCTATGACAACATGTCAGTGCCAACCAGACAATCTCCCTCCGCAACGTACGGTGTTGATTGACGACAGGTTTATTCTGGATATTCTTCGTCCGGACGGCAAAACTATTGCAATTCTAAATACACGCCAACTAGGGTGAAGATGGGAAAGACGTACTTCAGCGTATTAAGGGTATCTTGCCGAAATTTGGTACCTGGGGCGAGGTTGCAAATAAGGAGCCCTACGGAGCTGCCACCGAGCGCATCTTGTAGTATTCGGGTTAACTTCGAGTTCCGGTAAGGAATGCGGCTCTTGGAGATCAATTGGGGTCAGAGGGGCTAGAGCGGGCGGGGCGCATATGCGTAATGTCTTACCGCTCCCTGATTTAGGGCGTGCACGACCTGACCGAGGACACTTAGCGACTTATTGATCGCGGCGGACTCTGCCATGCGCGAAGCGTCATTGCCGGTGAGCTACTCGGTGCGTGAGATATCAGTTGATATGAGGAGAAATGGAGGTACTGACCTTGTTGTTCTCGGATCCGGCAAGGTCGACGAGGTTGAGCTTGCCCGAAAGAGCTTCAGGGTTTATCAGCGCTGCATGTAGCACGTTACAGGCTCGTGATGACGTACTGTGATTTGTAGAAGGATCACGGACGGTGACGTGGATAGTGAGGATGGCATGGGAACGGGACGAGACCGAGTTGAGGTTCGTGGAACCAACGGAACGTTGCTTATTCGCTTGCCTGAGTGAAGGTGTTTGTCATCTACGTGCCAAAAAACAGTAACTAGGGGGTACTCACGAGAAGGCACGCTCAAAGTCATCGATGGTTTCGAGGGGGACGGTGGAGAGGTTTGCGACAAAGACCTGTCCGGCCTCATTCTCGCGCACGGGGAGTTTCACGGCCTACTAAATGGTATGAGGTAGCTGGGGCGAGGAACGAAATGTACTCACTGTTTCTCTGTCGACTAGAAGATCGTACACTTCGTCCTTGTAGATCTCCATGTACGATGCAGCAATAGCGGTTGAGGAGGCGAGCGAGTTCACACGCTGAAATATCTCCTGTATATGAAACGTCGTAAATGATGCGCGGGAGGGCAACGGCGAGGGAGCAGACCTGTACGGCCTGAGGAATGATACCGGGTTGGTCCTTGCTGCCTTGCATGGTGTGAGTCTTGCCTGAGGAGGTAACGCCATAAGCAAAGATGGTGACTGTCTGAGAGGGTGTCAAGGCGGGTCGAATGAGGGAAAGGAAGGAAGAACTGACGATGCCAGAGAAAGCGAGGTCGACGAGGGGCTTGACGTCACGCTCGAAGATGTCTTGCTGGGTGGAGGATTCATCGTAACAGGATGAGAACCTAAACACGACTCAGTAATGTCAAGCAAAACAGCTGTCCAAGGAGAACGGACGGGTAGTTGAACGTTTGAGTTGGATCCCGGGGGTTGTCGACGACGATCGAGGAGTTGTGCAGGCCGTCACGGCGAACGACGCGGATGGCGTTGTCATGTTGTTCACCAGGGATGGGAGGCCGAAGACGGGCGGCAATCCTGATGCGAGAGAAGGACATGGAGACGACGACGGCGAAAGGAGCGTGGAGGGCGCACAAGGCGGCGGCCGCGATGGCGGGAGGACGGACGAGGCGGACGGCGGACGGCGGACGAGCGCAGGGAACAACGGCACCGCCACACACGCGTTCAACCGTGCCTCGCTTCCTCACCACGTGACCGTGCCACTGAGCGAGGATGAGGGCTGTGCAAATATGAATAGATATACTCGAGCGTCCGTATTTACTGGATACTTATAGATATTGGAGTACGAGCTTTGCGTATGTATTCGGACGGTATCGTATCAGTATTATACTCATGTCGTATCTCTATGTAATCATATCTACTCATGTATAGTTCATATCTACTCATGGATAGTCACATTGTCGAGGTATGATATATATATATATATATCGTCCCCCAGCCCAGACTTCAGCCATTCTTTTGTGATGATAATCATGCCTGCGGTGTGCGCGGACATCGACGAGCGGACGTCCGTCAGGGTAAGGCGACAATAGTAGGCACTCAATGCCTATACTCATGCCCCGGATAGCGAGGATGTTGCGCGCGATAGCCGCAGGGATGGGGGATACTTCGATGCAAGAGCCTTAAGCTTGTTGATATACTTCTCAGGATTATCAAGGGCTGCACACGCAACACGGAGGGCGGCAGCGCCAGGGTGCTTGAATATTCTCATTGTGAAAAGGATCACCCGGCCTGATAACGTCGAAGTCGAGCTGCAGGTCACACCATCGCGAGTGCAACACCAGACCTCGATAAGCACTGGAGTGCCCAAGTGGGCGCTTCTGCCTATTCGGAGTATAAATACATACTGACCACATACAATATTCTATACATATAGTATTATATGTATTATACTTGTCTATACTAAGTGACCACCCCGAGTACATACTCCCTTGTACGTATTCTGCATTGTATCCTTATTCAAACAATTTATTCAGTACTACTCATATTCTTGCTCAGCCCTAGCGAGGATCCTCTTCTATCATGAGGTGCAATGGTCTATGCTGCCCCCCGGAATATGGCTGTAAATGTGTAGGGAACTGAACTCCTGTTCCGGTGCTCGTTCTAGTGGTGATTCAGGACCGGAACTAGTCAGCATGTTCAGGTCATGCTTTGGTTGTGTTCTGGACCGGAACCAGACTTCCTGGTTTGGGTGCAGAACCAGGCCCCTAAACCATCCCTCCAAGCATTCTCATTCCCTCTAAGTCCTGCAGCAGGGTGAAGAGCTTGGGCAGAGCTAAATAAGGATATGTCGAGCACTGGAGATTATGTAATATGTCAATGATGGAGGAGTTGCCTAATAGATCACAAACAAGGGAAGAGAACACTGTAGGAGGGCTGGCGCAATTTGTCTAGCACCTGTGGCCTAAACATGAGGTCCTCCTGAGGCGCCCAGTCCAAACCCTACATCTTTACTCAAGCACTCAGAACATTTCTCTAGGGTTAGTTGAAAATATACCTGTTGCGCTACAACAAACAGTTGCACGCACCCTCGCGTCTGTCACATCCCATGTCGCCTTGCGCGTGCTTCAGCTTGTCGTGTAGGGACAACTGCAGGCTAGCTCTTTAGGTCATATCTTACCCCGTGCGTGGCATGGAGGGAGGCTGCACAGGTACACAAGGGGCATATACAGTATGTACATGCACAATTACCCACCGTATGCTGTACTGCACCCCATACCTGCCAGCCTCTGCTCCCAGTCAACTGACAGAGGTGCTCGATGTTTTTGCCAATTTCAATTGCAGCCCCCTCGCTCTGATACTGGGGCTTCTTGATCCAAAAGGCTCGTATGCACACCAGGTATCCACCGTTATGCTCCTTGATGCTCTTGAGAGCAACCCCATGCATTATGTAGAAGTGCTCCAGTGGGCATGAACGAAAGTCATGGACATGTATCGTGCAGAAATTACTACCTTGGCTCGTAAGGAGAGCAGACTACACTTTGACACCATGTGGACAATGGAGGCGCAGCTGGAGGACTTTGACATTAGTGAAAAGGCTGTACAAATGCAAGAGATGGCACCCACCTGCTGGTCACTGCAGCGAGCTATGCTTGCGGCTGACAAGACCTTGGCTGTGCAAAGACAGCATCTGAGGGAGCGGCGTCAGGAATGGCATAAGAGGCAAACACGGAGGGAAGCCATCCCAGCCAAACTTTCCATGGACATGGACACTCCAATGGTATGTGGCGATGGTACCAAGAGTGCGCTGATGATACTGACCCCGCACGATGTCCAGGCGGTCGCAGAGCCCACACGGGATGAGGATGAGGAGTATTGGATCGACCTTGATGAGCCAGGGGAGCACCGTGGCGAAGACGTTTTGAGGATTAGTGCTGCGCCTACTACATCAGATGCCTCCCTCGGAGTGCAGAGGACAGCATGGATTCGCTGTTGCTAACTGAGGAGGAGCAAGGGTATTGGGTGCAACTTGATGGAGAGGGTGAAGGCAGAGTCGGTGCTGGGGAAGAGATGGAGGAGGAGGGCGAGGGGGTGGACGAACTTGATCCTGATGAAGTGGTGGAGAGAGATGAACTTGCTGTTGCCTTGGTTAGTGAACTGTGCACACTACACTGGTTATAGAGCTCACCACCACAGCAGAAGTTTATCATCTGCATCAGCATCGCCCTCCAGAACACCAATATGCACTGCAACACACTGCAAAGTGTGATTGGAATCTATCTACATGCGTGCAACGTGACAGAGTCCATGATGGAGCTCATCTCACACATCAGGGTCTCAATATTGCAGTCGTCAATCCATAACTCTGTGTCAAACCTGTCAAAGGAATCTATGAACAGATTGAATGAACTAGGATAAAGCTTACTCACAGAGTACACATTTGACAACTTCAATATGGAGGTGAAGCATCATGTGCCGACGGTTGAGAAGCCTTAGGACGCATTGCTTCACTTGATGTTGGGTACCCTCATCCAGCTGGAGCATGGTGTCACCAAGGAAGACCTATGCTGCTCAGACAAACTCTGGCAAAACTGACTGCTGAATCCGGTCAACCACACGATGCCAAGGGAGGTCGACTGGGTAAAGCTGATGACCATTAACCCGGAGACACAACACTCCTCAAGTCTGACACGCCGTCAGCGATTCAATCACTGGATCTTTCTCACCGATCTTGTTCAGTGTGGACCGCCATACTTCCGTCAGTTTGCCTTGCAACTCGGCGAACCCAAAGTTGTCGATGTGATGCCTCTTGTTAAGTCAAAGCAGGTGCCTGCGCAGGTGATGGATGTCAATCAGTCGACTGTTGTGGGTAATTGCGATGCTCTCGCTCACCTCTTCTGGCAAGGTGATGTTGTAGAAAATTCAGAAGCAGAATTTTCTAGTACTAGGCAGTACCCCGTCAAAACACATAGCGAATCAGACTGTGAGCAAGCGTCTGTGTACAATACAAAAATTAGAGTTCCCCCTCCGACACGCCACCCACCACGGCAGTTGCCGGACCCCTAAGCTCAACCTGTGTCAGATGTGGGCGACCTGAAGGAGACCCCTGGTGTGATGGATTTGGGGAACCATATGGCCCTGGTGTCCAGGGACTTGTCTACTTCAGAGCGGGTCCAGAGTCTTCAGGCCTCACACATGGCAGAGAGCACACAATTCAGGCAGTTGCAATTGGTCATCTTCATCATGGGCCTTTTTCACCTGAAGATGGCATGTGCAGACACCCTTTGGAAGATGTTCATTCAGCTGAAAAATGCCAAATATGACGAGACCAGCTTACTGAGATATGTCACAGAGATCCGCCCTTGAGAGACTGGAAAGATCTCCACAAAACCCAGTTTTCGGAGGTCATCCAACATGTTGGCATGGTATCCTGACTGAATTGCTGGAGGACAGAAATCAGCAAGCTCAAACCGACCATCAACACCCTAGATGCTTGGGCATACACAAAGCCATCGTGGTCAGAGCTAGAGTGTATGGCCAACAATATCATGTGCTCTTATGTGGCGGACTTGCAGAGCTTCTCAGGGAACCGCCAGAGGCTCCCTGTTGAGGGTGGAACATGATAATCTCTGCATCAAGGTAGGTGTAACTACACTATAATTGTGGCAATGCAATGATAATGATCACCTCAATACAGCACATCTACGGCAGCAAATTCTTGAACTTCAACGAGAAGCACATCCTAGAACAATCAGTGCTGATCGGTGTATTCAAGACTGTCTGCATGAGCATTGACAAGATGTTCGCTGTCCTGCAGCGCATGCTCCTGCACAGCAGCCCTGAGATGGAGCGAACATTCAAGAAATTTGCTGACTATATGAAGCAGGCAAAGGTATATACCCATGTGCCATGCCACGTCCATAAGCACAAGGTGCCAAATATGATGGAGGTGGGACTATGCAAGATGATGGCAATGGGGTGCAGTGAAGCAGGAGAGGAGTCAGATGATGTGGAGGTCGGAGCAGTGGATGGCGAAGGAGGTGACCTTGATGTATAGTACATGAATTATTGGAGGGTGTTGTTGGTCGCCACATGAGTAACATGAGTGTCTCGTAGGTGTCACAGAGCTAGGCTCGATGCAACCAGTAACATGCTACAACTACGACTACCAAAAAGGAAATGAAAGGGGATCTTGCTTGGGGTGGCAGACTTGTGGTCAACATGTGCCTGACTTAGACTCTCACGGCGAATCTAGCCCAAGGACCAAGTGGATATTATGCACACTGATCAAAGGTACAATCACAGCTTATTTAGCCCAAGAACCAAAAGGTCAAGATGGGGGCTAGGGTCACTACAGGGTCAGTTATTTACTACTTTGATGGTGCCATAACATGTACAAACAAAAGGGTGGTCTGTGCACCAGTATTGCTTTATCTGCAGGTGAGAGTCACATGACCGTCTATTTGCCTCAGTCCACTCATGTGTGTCATGACCCGTGCCAGACTTCCACCAGGCCTCCGCTTTGGGACTACTACCAGACCTCCGCTACTTCCTTCATAAGTAACTTGCCAGACCTTTCCTTACATTACGTCATCTTCCCCTTTATCAGTTTATCTTTCTCTTGTCTTACATCAGGGGTACTCGGAACGTCCAGAGTTCCGACACCTATGATGCAAGACCCCCTTATTGATTAGTTCTGCTTAGTATATAAACCCCCGCTGCAAGTAGTGTTTGCCTTAGTTTGAACACTACATTACTCCTGCATTGCTTTCCTGTATTACCGCTCTACTCTGAATATATCTCTTTCCTCAACTCCGCTCGACTTCCCAGAACTCCATCGGTCTCCCTCTCGTCCACCCCCGGTCTCCCCCTGGTCTCCTCCCAGTCTCCTCCTGCTCCCTGGTCTCCCTCATCCCCCTCTGCTCCCCCTCCCTGTTGGAACTCTGTTGGTCCTCCACCTGCAAATAGAGGACAACTGTGAGATCGCTCAGGGTGTTGCCAATAGCTTCACCGAAGTCCTCAACCCTCGTGCTGTATCACATCGGACTCCCTCGGACTTTCCCCCCAACTCTGTCTGCCTATTTCGGCGGCATGCATCCTAACAGTGTGTCCGAACTAACACTGAGGATCTCACCATAACCCAATGCCCCGATCCCAAGGACCAGTGGCCTGGGTTCACCGCGCACCGTTACCAGGTCTCCACGCAACCCACCAGCACTCCGGTAATGCTGACATGCACCGTGTTCCCTTCACACCTCCAAGCCACCACCCAGTCACCTATCGAGTCGACCGCTGGATCTCCAGAGGCGGGCCTGTCCCGTCTCCCCAGAGCTCCACTCCTCGATTTCACTGCTCAGGTGATGGCAGTACCTCGTGGCTCGCCTAACCCCTTCCTCACTGCGTCTCCGAGCAACACACCTCCCACTCCGGGTCTGGAAAACCGTCCACCTCCACCACACTTCCCTCCCAAGCCACCTGCATCCTCTCCAACTCCTCCGGACCCCAACCGGGAGCTCGTGCAGGCCATCACCTTGCTCGCTCAGATGCTTCGGCTCTCCCAGACCGCTCCGGCTGCCTCCGCCAGAGACTCCGCCTCCTTCAAACGGCACAAGGTCCAGGAGCCCGACCAGTTCGATGGATTGGATCCCACTAAACTCCATTTGTTCTTCACTCAGCTGGAGCTGTTCTTCAAGGCTCGCCCTAGGATGCAACGAGAAGAAAGTCACCTATGGCATCTCCTACCTCCGGGGGATGGCCCTCGCCTGGTTCGAACTGTACCTCCTAGAGGGCAAGTCGGAGAATCCACCAGGATTCCTGTACTCCTACGAGAGGTTCCAGGAGGAACTCCGGGTCAACTTTGGTCCGTTCAACATCACCAGACAGGCCGAACACAAACTGGAGAACCTCCGGATGCCCGACAACCAGTGGATCACAAAGTACGTCACCCAGCTCAACCGCCTCACGACACAGGTCTGCTGGGGTCAGGCAGCCCACGATGCAGGTCCACTGGGGTCAGGCAGCTCTCCAGTACCAGTTCTACAAGGGACTCCTGTTGTGGCTCAAGGACCGGATCTCCAAAGTCAGCAAGCCTTCGTCACTGGAGGAACTCCGCAACCTCGCACAAGCCCTGGACCACCAGTACTGGGAGTGCAAGGCCGAACAGTCACACGAGTCCTCTGGATCTCACAAGTCTTTGTCATCCTCGTTTTCCAAACCCCCTTTGGACTCCAAACTGTACGTCCAAACATCCAGTCACTCTAGAAATTAGTCCTCATTGAGCCAGACGTCTTCGTCCCCTGGTATCCGGAACGCCTCCGCACCTCAGAGAACTCTGGCTAAGCAGGCCCCCAAGCCCTACACGGACAAGTTCGGCAAGGATGGCAAGCTTACCCAGGAGGAATGCCAGCGCCACTTTGCAAACAACCTCTGCCTCTTCTGCGGCGGCCCCAGACACACGTCCACGAACTGCCCAAAGAAGTCTTCGACCCCTGCGAAAGGCCACACTATGCAAGCTTCAGAAGAGTCAGATCCCCAGCCGGAAGTCCCGCAGGACTCCGAGCCTGAGGAGGAGCAAAAAAACTAGTCAGCAGTCCTCGTGCATTTGTGTCTGGCGAGGACTGCGTTGACCCTCCTGGCACGAAACTTCCTTCGGTACTCTGGCTCAATGTGTCCGCTCTTTCTGACCCCTTATCCCTTCATGTCTCGCTTTACTCTCCGCTCATCCTGTCAGAATTCTGCACGCTCGTCGACTCTGGGTCCTCGCATTGTTTCCTGGACTCTGAGTTCATAGAGCGCTACGGACTCCTGATGGACTCTGTTTCCCCCATCTGCCTTCAACTTTTTGACGGTTCGTCAAATCACGTCATCACTCGGACTTCCACCCTACCGGTCCAAATTCCCTTCGGGGAGGTCATTTCGGTCGATTTCTATGTCACCCTGCTCAACAAGTCAGTCTCCGCCGTCATCAGGTACAGCTGGCTCTCCGCCTACAATCCCTTGATTGAGTAGAAGAAGTGTAGCATTCAGTTCTGGACAGCTCTGCCGACTCGTCCTGCACCCTTGGTTCTGTCGTGGATATGATGGAGACCCTGTATTTTCCGCTATTTTTCCCTATTTTTTCTCAATTTCTACGGACAGTTTACGATACACGAGCAGGCTGAGGCAGGTAGACGGTCATGTGACTCTCACCTGCAAGTAGAGCAATACCGGCGCACAGACCGCCCTTTTGTTTGTACATGTTGTGGCTCCATCAAAGTAGTATATATAAACGACCCTGTAGTGACCCTGGCCCGCATCTTGACCTCTTGGTCTTTGGGCTAGGTAAGCCTAATGATTGTACCTTTGTTTAGTGCGAATGTTAACTTGGTCTTTGGGCTAGATTCGTCGTGAGAGTCTAAGTCAGGCGTGTGTCGACCCCGAGTCCGCCGCCCCAAGCAAGATCCCGTCTCTTTTCTTCAGCGGTAGTCGTAGTCAGTAGCACGTTACCGGTCGCGTCGAGCCTAGCTCTGCGACAGGTCCCTTCGGTTCCTTTGATCCCTCCGGCTGGAACTCTGTCAGACTCCAATGGAGCAAACCCGGAGTTCTCCTCCTCAACCTCCCCATTGTCAGTCCCCTTTTCGTCGGTCCCCCGGGTCTCTCTCTGGTCAACACTGCTGCATTTGCGCGCGCATGCCAGCTGCCCGGTTTGGAGAGCTATACGCTCAGCCTGATGGACATCTTGCTGGACTCTGCTGAGGCTCACAGCTTGTCGGTCTCTGAGGAAGTCCCGGACCTCACTGGGATTCCGGAAGAGTACCACAAGTTTGCCAACATCTTTAGCAAGAAAAAGGCAGACACCCTCCCGGAACACTGCCCGTACAACCTCAAGATTACCCTTGAGGAGGGCAAGCTTCCGCTTCTCGGTCCGATTTACTCGCTATCCCAGGTGGCGTTGGACACGCTGCGCAAGTATATCAACAAGAACCTTTGTTCGACTTCATCCGGCTGTCCAATTCACTGTGCGGAGCTCCGGTCCTCTTCGTCAAGAAGAAGGACAGCTCCCTCCGCATGTGCGTGGACTACTGGGGGCTCAACAAGATCACCCAGAAGGACCGTTACCCCCTACCGCTCGTCTCGGATCTCCTCGACACCCCCCAGAAGGCCCGCATCTACACCAAAATTGACCTTCGGCACGTCCACAACCCCATCCGGATCGCCCCGGGCAACGAGTGGAAGACGGCCTTCCGGATGCGGTACGGCTCCTTCGAGTTGCTTGTAATGCCCTTCAAACTTTCGAACACTCTGGCTGCCTTCCAGTGCTTCGTCAATGAGGTGTTTGCAGATCTCCTGGACATCTGCGTCATGGTCTATCCCGATGACATTGTTATCTATTCGGACTCCCTGAAGCAACACCGGGAGCACGTCCGGAGGTCCTCCGGAGACTTTGGAAGTCCGGCCTGTATGCTCGCGCAGACAAGTGTGAATTTTGCGTGACGTCCATCGAGTATCTGGGCTACATCCTTTCCCGTGACGGTCTGACAATGGCGGAGTCCAAGGTGAAGGCGGTTCTTGACTGGCTGGAGCCCCAAAAGGTCCGCGACATCCAGTTGTTCCTTGAATTCACGAACTTTTACTGGTGCTTCATCCACAACTACTCCGAAATCGTCCTCCCCTTGACCCAGCTCACTCGCAAGGGAGTTCCTTGGAACTTCAACGAGAAGTGCCGGAACTCCTTCAACACCCTCAAGACGGCTTCCACAACAGCTCTGATCCTTTGCCATTGGGAACCAGACTGTCAAATCACTGTCGAAACGGACACGTTGGACTACGCCATCGCTGGGATCCTCTCCATCACCACGGAGTCCAGTGAACTTCATCCAGTCGTGTTCCACTCCCATACACTCTCTGCTGCGGAACTCAACTACGACACCCACGATAAGGAACTCCTCGCCATTTTTGAATGCTTCTGGACTTGGCAGCACTACCTCGAGGGTTCCAGAGCTCCAATCAATGTTATCACCGACCACAAGAACCTCGAGTACTTCTCCACCACGGAACTCCTCACCCGTTGTCAAGCCCGCTGGTCGGAGTTCCTATCACAATTTAAGCTTGTCATCCGCTTCCACCCCGGAAAACTCGGAGCCAAACTGGACGCCCTAACTCACTATTGGGACGTCTACCCAAAAGAGGGGGGCAGTGACTACTCCGTCATCAACCCACACAACTTCCGACCAGTTTTCACCCAGGAGCAGCTCACGTCCTCCCTCCAGGCTTCTGCCCTATACCCGCCGGTACTCCAAGCCTCCTTCCTGCTCAACGACCACCTACTCCATTTGGACATCTGCTCGGCCCTCTCCTCAGACTCTCCGGACTCCGAGCTCGCGGCCGCCCTCAAGGCGGCGTCCCAGGGCAATGACCCTCGCTGGTCTATGGACAAAGATGGCTTCCTTCGCCTCAATGACTGTATCTACATCCAAAACATCTCGGACCTCCAACTCTACATCCTGCGGTCCCGACACGACCATCCGGTCACCGGGCACTGGGGACAGAACAAGACACAAGCCCTCATCCTCCGAGACTTCACTTGGCCGGGACTCCGGAACTTCGTCCGCAACTACGTCAAGTCCTGCACCGCCTGCGGCCGCAACAAAACCCCCCAACATCTTCTGTATGGGACACTCAAGCAGCTTCTGATCCCAGAACTTCCCTGGAACTCCATCTCCATGGACCTCATTAAGCAGCTTCCCGCCTCTGACAGCTACACCGCCATCCTTGTTGTCATGGACCGCCTCACCAAGCAGGCCATCTTTATCCTGATGCACGACACGCTCACTGCCTCGGGGCTTGCGG
Organism: Trametes polyzona; assembly: GCA_022606195.1. Lineage (NCBI taxonomy): Eukaryota > Fungi > Basidiomycota > Agaricomycetes > Polyporales > Polyporaceae > Trametes > Trametes polyzona. The sequence continues at coordinate 140,079 of JABYQF010000011.1, read as the reverse complement.
ACCTATTCATTCTCCATGTGTTCTCCAAGCACAGAGTTCTGTCACACGTCACCTCCAACTGGGGTTCTGAGTTTGTGTCCCATTTCTTCCGCTCCCTTGGAAAGGCCCTCAACATGCACCTCCACTTCACCTCCGGGTATCATCCGGAGGGCGACGGCCAGACTGAGCAGGTCAACCAGACCCTGGAGTAATACCTCCGGATCTACTGCAACTACCAGCAGAACAACTGGGCCCGTCTTCTCCCCCTCGCGGAGTTCGTGTACAACAATGCTCCGAATGTGACAACCGGAGTTTTGCCCTTCTTCGCCAACATAAGTACAATCCCCATCTCGCAGTCCATCCAGAGCGCGATCTTACCTCCACTTGGGCCCAGGAGTTTGCAGCAGATCTTGAGAAGCTCCACACAGCTCTCCGGTTGCAGATCGCGGATGCTCAGCGACACTACCAGGTACAAGCCAACCGTCACTGACTCCCAGCTCCGGACTTCCAGGTCAGAGACCCGGTGTATCTGAAGGCCAAGCATATCCAGACGACCCGACCATCAAAAAAGCTCTCGGAGAAGTTCCTCAGCCCCTTTGACATCATCGCAGAGGTCGGAACTCACTCCTACACCCTCTGCCTACCGGACTCCATGCGCGCTGTGCACCCCGTCTTTCATGTCTCGCAGCTCAAGCCTGCAACTCCGAACGGAATTTTGGGCTGAGTGCAACCCCCACCTCCTCCGGTTGAAGTCGATGGTGAGCTAGAGAACGAGATCCTGGAGATCCTGGACTCGAAGCTGGACTGCCACTGGAGGTCCTGCCTGCTCCTCTACCTCGTCAAATGGGCTGGATACAAGGGCACAGCTGACGAGTCCTCATGGGTGCTCGCCTCAGAGCTCAGACATGCACAAGAGGTCATGTTGGACTTCCACTGGAAGTACCCAGACAAACCTGGACCTCTGAACAAGCTCATCTGAGGTCGCTCACAAATAGTTCTTATGGCATTCTTACATTCTCTTCCTTGCGTGCGCTCACACTAGTTATTCCAAGAAAGGTTTTCTATTTTGATACCTTTACCACTTTGCTATCTACTGTAGTATATTTGTCTGGAGGTCTGCTGGGGTTCCACTGCTGCATCCGCCCTACTCTACCACCTCCTCCTTCACTACCTCCTCACCCTTGACATTTTCCCCCTCTGCGTCCCCAGAGTCCTCCGCATCTCTAGTGTTCTCCACCAGCACCTCACCCTCGCCACCCTCCACCTCGCCCTCCTCTAATGAAGTCCAGTGCTCATCGGACGACAGCACATACTCCCCCTCTGGGTCGGGTGTCTCCACCTTTGCCGTCCACTGGCAGAGCTTGGCAAACCGGTCCGCCCAGTGGTTGTGCTGGACGACTGTCCACACGGCCAGCCACATGATCTCGCAGAACTCCGTCCGGAACTCCTGGAGGGACTCCTTTGTGCGTGCAGCCTTGCAATGCAACCCCTGTCGTGGATATGACGGAGGCCCTGTATTTTTCCGCTATTTTCCCTATTTTTCCTCATTTCCTATGGATAGTTTACGATACACAAGCAGGCTGGGGCATATAGACGGTCATGTGACTCTCACCTGCAGGTAGAGCAATACCGGTGCACAGACCGCCCTTTTGTTTGTACATGTTGTGGCTCCGTCAAAGTAGTATATAACCGACCCTGTAGCGACCCTAGCCCCCATCTTGACCTTTTGGTCTTTGGGCTAGGTAAGCCTTTGATTGTACCTTTTGATTAGCGCGAATGTTAACCTTGGTCCTTGGGCTAGTTTCGTCGTGAGAACCTAAGTCCGGCATGTGTTGACCTCAGGTCCACCGCCCCAAGCAAGATCCTCTTTCCCTCTCCCTTTGGTAGTCGTAGTCAGTAGCACGTTACCGGTCGCATCGAGCCTAGCTCCGCGACAACCCCTGCACCTTGATGAGGAGCATCTGCATTAGCTCCTCACCGGTCAACTCCGCAGGGTCCATCGGGCCCACTGACCACACCTGGCGGCCCATACCCAAGCCCCCCGCCTCCGGCACCGGACCCGCCGCTGGCCCCCCATCCATCTGGCAGGTCATCTTCTTGTCGTGGCACCCATTACAGATGCACATGCGGGGGGAGTTGCAGAAAAAACAGGCGACACCTGTCCACAGGCAGCCATCGCAGGGCACTTTAAAGTCCGGTTAGCACTCGCTGTCACCTGGAACTCCACCGGACTTACCTGGACTCGATGTCCGGCTCCGCTCCCTCCACCTCCTTGCCCTTGCCAGTGACCTTCTTCGCCCTCTTTTTCTTCTGCGGGGTGGTCTCGGGGGACTCCTCTGCCGTATGCTTCCGGGACTCCTTTGCCGTATGCTTCCGGGACTCCGCCATATGCTTCCGGGACTCTGCCATATGCTTCCGGGACTCCGCAGACGTCCAGGACCTCGCTGCCGCCGCCTTCTGCGCCTCTTCCACCTTCTGCACAGCCTCCGCCTCTGCCTTCTTTTGCTCTGCTTTGGCAGCCTCCTCCATGGCCGCCTGCTCCATTGCCGCCATGCACGCCTGGAAAGCCTCAAACTCCCTTCTGCTGCACGTTCTCGAGCAGACTTCTCTGGGAGGCTAGAGCTGGGGCCGGGTTGTTGGGACATGATGGTAAAACGAGAGGATGGGGGTGAGCAGTGCGAGTGGTGAGGAACTGGAAGTGTGGGCCAACGGGTGTGCTGTGCGCTTCTCCTTATACTCTGCCGGACCTGCAACCCTGAAGTGCTCAGGCCCCCACCCAGCTCCTGTTTTGCTTGGTGTGCAGGTTGGCCTTTGGGGGCTCAGGCCTAGTGGGGCGGCACTGTCACAACCCATGCCAGACTTCCATCGGGCCTCCGCTTCGGGACTTCTACCAGACCTCCTTCAGACCTCTGCTACTTCCTTCATAGGTAGCTCGCCAGACTTTTGGGCACTCGGAACGTCCAGAGTTCTGATGCCTATGACGTAAGACCCCCCTTATCAATTAGTTCCGCTTAGTATATAAACCCCTGATGGAAGTAGTGTTTGCCTTAGTTTGGACACTATGTTATTCTCCTGTATTGCTCCACACTCCTCCCAATACTTCTTCTTCTCTCGACTCCACCCGGCTCCCCGGAACTCCATTGGTCCCTCATCAATCTCCCCTTGGTCTCCTTCCAGTACCCAGTCTCCCGTCATCCCCCTCTGCTCCCCCTCCCTGTCAGAAATCCGTCAGTCCTCCGTCTGCAAATAGAGGACAACCGCGAGATCGCTCAGGGCATTGCCAATAGCTTTGCTGAAGTCCTCAACCCTCGTGCTATATCACATCGGACTTCCTCAGACTTTCCCCCGACTCTGTCTGCCTATTTTGGGGGCACGTGTCCTAACAGGAAGCTAGTTTGCCTGCCTGTGCACAGAGCACAATGCACTCGATAATCAACCCAGGAAGGAACAGATTACCGCCAAAGTCCAGTAGGGCTGCATACCCTAAGATGTCTTCTGTCTGTGCATTGCGCCAGTCATACAGCATGTCCCGCAGAGATGTGGATTCAGGAGACGGTGGCGCTGTTTTTATGTGGGACTTCTTCATCTTGTGGATTGGTCTAGATGGCAGGTTGGTGATGTTCTCGAAGGCAACGGGGTTGCAAAGATCACAGCAGATGGTGAGTGGCTGAGGGGCACAGCGGGGACAACCAGAGGGACAAGTGGAATCACATTCATGGTGAAAGGCCGAGAAACGTGCGTGAAAAACAAGTGCCGGATTCAGTACATCTGAAAGTCTACCACATGGACACATACCTCGCTTATCATTTGAGTATGTCAATTTGATTGGCTTACAATGACACCCGAGCTGTTGTCCCACAGCATTGATGATATAATCTATGGTGTATGGCAGCATTGAGGACATGGGCCTCCTTCTTCCCACCCTTGGTGCACTCCTCTTGGGTTGTGCGCTTTTTTTTTCTTTTTCTTTTAACTCCTTGTTTATAGTCCTTGAAGGCCGGGCCTTATGGTAGACTATATACAACTGGTTTTTCCCGCATATTCTATCTGGCGTAGGTAATCATGCATATGGTGTTGGGGTGTTGTTGAAAATGGTAAGTAATCATGCATGACCAGCTGGGAGCCCATGACCTTCCTTCCAAACTCTTCCGCCCTTGTCGTTCCCTCGCAGAGCCGAGCTGGACTGATGCCTCCGGGCCCCCCTAAGCTGAGCCCACTGCCATCGGTTACACCTGCTCCTCGGTCTGGTTGTGTGGGCCCCGGACCCCGCCACGGTTTCCCATGCCACAGCAGGTAAGGTGGCTGGGCTACGCCAGTGGTCGTTATGTGGTCGCTTGCAGCGGCTGCGCGGCGGGGCCAAAGCCCGGATTGGCAATGCCGTACCCCCTACAAGACCCTGACTGTGCAGGGATGCACAGGAGTGTACTGGGTTCCAGTAGGTCCCGACTGCCCGAATCCGGGCTGGTGATGTAATCGGGGTAGGAGAAACTCGGTGCCCAAAATAGGACACCAAGGCCAGAGGCAAGGGGATTTGAATGCCTGGTTTCACAAGCGTGAACCCCACGGAGGGCTGGTTTCCCACTACACCAGCCTACCCCGGTTGTGCGCTTGTTGTACATTACCCTGCGCTCCTACTTGCTGAGAACACGTTTAGCTATCCCTCTGGATCCTGTGCCATCCCCGGTGCGAGTCGCCCCTGCAGAGACTTGCATGCTATATTTTGTGTCAACAACCAGGTTGTTGTCTCCAGCCACATCTTGCACCTGCTGCCTTGGGGGCTCCTCGGTGACCACATCATGATCTTCATCATCATTGTCATCAACAGCTTTGACTTCCTCATTGCTTCCACCCTCCTTGATGGCCGGCAGTGGTACCCGTTGTATTGAAGCTTTGGAACAATGTGTGCACATCGCAGCATGCGCATTCTGAGGCACACAAGTCTCCACCACTGTACGACGCTTGGGTGGTGAGCCTCCCTTTGCCGCTTTTGCTTGTTTCCCCACCGCACATGCATCGGCCCTCGTCTTTTTGAGCTCCCTCTCGTTGAAATGGTCCTTCTCCGCAAGTAGGAATGCGAAGCCATGGGTGCCTTGGCACCGCACTGTGCGCCCGAACCATTGCCAGAGGGTACCGAGATTCCTTGGTACTTTCCATTAAATAATGAGCTGCACATTGGGGAGGTCAAGACCCTTGTAACACCTGCGGGTCAATATATAATAGGCACAATAGTCAGACAAACACATACCATGCTGAGTGAGTCAGTCACACATAACCCAAACCGTTCTCCTTTGTGCAAGGTCTTGAACCCGTCGGCACGATATTCAGGTGTCATGATGGAATGGAAATATGCCACTTTGTGTCTGAGCTGCTTAGGGAGGCGAGCTCGAAGGTGGTGAATAGCAGCCTCAGCTTCTTTGATGCTATCAAAGAATATGAGGAACTTTGGAGGGGGGATGTCCTTGAGGGAGAAGGAATCGGTAATGAGGAAATTTAGATCATTGAATGAGCAGGCCAGAAACTCCATTTTGCACACACAGAGTGCAATGTCAGGACAATATGTCAGGACAATCATTTGAACATATGAAATGCTCGGTGCATCCTGGTCGGAGCCAAAGCAGCTCAGAGACTTTGACAAGAAGGGGGAGGAGGAAGGGTGGCATATGCGATGTAAAAGGGGAAGGATTTGGAGATTGTGTGATGGAGAGTGCTCATGTATTTGTATTGCTCGCGAAAGGAACTCCACTCCTTGATGCAGTGGCCGTTATCAAAGACTACATAAAGCAGCCAGGACAAGAACCTGGAGTTCCCCCAAAGTTTCTCACAGTGATCGCCCTCTTGCATGTCAAGCTCGGGGTTTAGGATGATCACATGGTGTACGCTGCACTTGACTTCCTGTGTGTGCATTAGCAAAACACACGTGCGTCAGGGTATAATACTACCCACCTCGAATACCTCTGGTGTGGCATTAGTCGCATCTATGGCAATGGCACTCAGCCCTGTGTCCGCAAGCAGATCAAAATTTTGTTTCCCAAGGATATTGAGGGGAGTGATGACGATGATGCACCTGTCTTCGCCATTTTCGAGGGCCATGAGCAATGAAATCCAGAAAGATAAAGTCTTGCCTGCGCCCGTGGCAGCAACTGCAACAGCATTGTTGCAACGCTCATGCAAAGCCTGCGCAATCTTGATCTGGAAGGAGCAGGCTCTCTTGTTGAATCGTTCCTGCACCATCTTGCAGATGCACCTGATCAACCACTGGGACCCAGACATAGCAGTGGCAGAGAAGTATTGATGAGGATAGATTTTTAGAGTTGTCCTCATGCGACGAGCTGCAGTGTGTGTGTTGAATGCGGTGATTCTGCGCTTGTTTTGCATGCGATTGACTTTGGACTTTGCACAGCGCCTCAGCGCGGTGTCTCCTTCCTACTCTGATTTTGGCAGGCGCCGGCGCCTAGAAATGCGCCGGCACCAGCTGGAATTGAACCCTCGACCTTCTGGTGCCCACTGCAGGGCGCTTTCAGCGCCTACTTTGTTTCCTCCATAGCGCCCGCATTTTTTCACCCTGTTGGTAGATATTTGGCCCATGCCTCGTACTCCCTGCAGTCCTCGTCGTCTGCGATCCTCAGCAGCTCAACTTGGACCACAGGTGAGATACAGGTCGTTCTTTATGTATATACCTAAGCAGCTCAACTTGGACCACAGTTGTTCACTGGCAGATTGAGCCCCAGCCTTCGCTCTCAGCAGCATCTGGCTTTAACAGGTTATGAGCCCTGCGCTCTAGCTGCCCCTCCTCGACTTCCTGCTTGCCATCCATCCTCTCTCTGCGCTCTGATCTCCCTTCAAGAGCCATCTACCCCCTCTCTGAGCTTCCCAGCCCCTGTCTGAGCAAAATTTTCATCTGGATCTCCCTCTGATCTTCCCTGATCGCTCCTCATCGCAAATCTCGTCCCCCTCGCTCGCGCTCTTGCACACCGCCCCTCCACCATGTCCTCTTCCTCCACTCCCAGTTTCAAGCCGCTCTCGTCCTCCAACTACCCCCAGTGGAGCGGAGAAATGCGAGCCTGGCTCATGAAGCACGGCCTCTGGTCTCTGGTCAAGGGGACCGAGTCCATGCCCCCGGAGGACGAGGAGAAGCAGAAGGAGTGGCTCAGGCGAGAGGAGAAGGCTGCCGGTGAGATCTTCCTTGCTGTTGAGCCTGAGCAGCGAATCCACTTTGCTGGCTCTGAGGACGACCCTGTCGAGATGTGGAAGAAGCTGGAGGCTGCCCACGTCGTCCGCCGCCCTGGGGCACGCTTCAATGCCTACAACGCCCTCTTCTCCATCCGCAAGAGCGAGGATGAGTCCCTCTCCTCGCTCTCCTCGCGCGTAGAGGAGGCCATGCGCTCCATCCAGAACCTTCGCCCCAAGGACTTCACTCTCAAGGACCTGGACGACGAGCTGCAGTCGATGGCGCTCATCCGAGCCCTCTCTGAGCAGTACACCTCCCTCATCGACGCTCTCCTCCTCCAGGACAAGCTCAGCAAGGCCACCATCGTCTCTGCCTTCCAGAACCACGAGATCAACCGCTCCCACACCTCTGAGACGTCCCTGGTGTCCTCCACCGCTCTCTCCGCTGCTGCTGCGCGCTCTCCCCGCCCCAGGTGCGAGTTCTGCCACCGGGAGGGCCACACCATGTCCCAGTGCTTCAAATTCGCACGCGCGCAGAAGCAGGCGCAGGAGCCGCGCAAGCCACGCCCCGAGGGCGCCCACAAGGCCCAGGACTCGTCCCCCACCGCCGCTCCTGCCCAGGAGTTCGCTGGCAGCGCAAGTCTCCGTCTCCCTCACCCAGGGGACGCTCTATCTCCTCTCCAGCTCGATGCTGACGTCGATTGGAATGCAGACACAGGGGCCACGTCTCATATGACTCCCCATCGTCACTGGCTTCGCAACTACGAGCCTCTCCGCGTTCCGATCCGTCTCGCAGACAACCAGCTTGTCTACTCGGCTGGTGTGGGCTCGGTCGTCTTCAGGCCGCTGCTGGGGGGGATGGAGGCTCGCGACGTCGAGTTTACGAGGGTGCTGCATGTCCCTGCGCTTAGAAACAACCTCCTGTCTGTCCTGTTCTTGACCAAACATCGCCATTTCACCGTCTCCATCTCCTCTGTGCGCATGGACTTTGCCCTCGACGGCAGGACACTCTTCTGCGCCCCCATCAACGAGCGCAACACTGCACTCCTTGCAGGCACCACCATCGCTGCAGATCCACCCCTAGCAGAGCTAGCTCAGCTCGCCTCGACGCTTCCCCTGGATCTTGCGCTCTGGCACCGCCGCTTCGCCCACTGCTCCCCAGACAGTGTCCGGACGCTCCTCACCAAGGGCCTCGTCACTGGCCTCGATCTCCGCTCCAAGGCCGCTCCAGATCCCATCTGTGAGCCGTGTCTTGCTGGCAAGATGCACGCCAACCCCTTTCCCTCCTCCACCCACCGTGCACCCTCCCCTGGCGCCCTCGTCCACTCGGACTTGAAGGGCCCCATGTGGAAGCAGACCCACCAGGGGTTCCGCTACTGGGTGACCTTTGTTGACGACCACTCGCGTCTCCGGGTGCTCTTCCTGCTCCGGAAGAAGTCCGACGCGTTTGGCGCCTTCAAGGCCTACTGCCAGTGGGTGCAGACGCAGACTGGCTCGCCGGTCAGGGCCCTGCGCGACGACAAGGGCGGGGAGTACATGTCGCAGGAGTTTTCGGACTTCTGTGTCGAGCACGGCATAGAGTGTCAACACTCTGTCCGCAACCGTCCCCAGCAGAACGGTGTCGCTGAGCGCATCAACCGGACGCTGTCGGACGGGGTGACAGCCATGCTGGCCGAGTCTGGCCTCCCTCAGACGTTCTGGGGAGAGGCTGTGATCTCACTGGTCCATGTGCTCAACCGCTCGTACTCCTCTGCCTGCCCAGATGCCACCCCCTACGAGCTCTGGTACGGTCGCAAGCCGGACGTCTCCCACCTGCGCGTTTGGGGCTGCACGGCCTATGTCCACGTCCAGCGCGACAAGCGGCAGGGCCTCTCCCCTCACATGGAGAAGTGCGTCTTCATTGGCTACCCGGAGGGCTACAAGGGCTGGAAGTTCTACAACCCCACAACCAAGCGCACACTCATCAGCGAGCGTGCTGAGTTTGATGAGCGGTTCTTCCCTGGCCTGAAGCGGTCGAGCGCGGAGCCAGTTTCCATTGCTGCGCCTCCCGCTCCTGCATACAGCCCCGGGGCCGTGCCCCCGGTCGATGCCCCGGTGGACGATCTCCCTGCGCCGCATTTGGGGGGAGAGGACGAGGCTCTGCCTCCTGTGCAAAATGCGCCCCAGGATGATCCTCCACCTCAGATCGCCCCAGACCTTGGCGACCCTGAGCCTGGCGACGACGCACCTCCGTCCCCGCCTCAGGCACCTGTTGGCCTACCAGCTGACGAAGTCGCGCCCCCTCTGCCTGCCGTTCAGGCCGCCGATCGTGTCCCTCGTCCTCGCAGCCCTGATTCATCGCCCTCTCCACCTCCTGCAAAGCGCAGACGAACTCCTCGCTCCCAGGCCGGACCCAGTGCTCCCCAGCGTCGCAGCACCCGCCAGAGCCGTCCGCCCGGTGAGTGGTGGAAGGTCCCAGCCTCTCAGTCCGCTGCGCCTTCTCCTGCGCCCTCTGCGGCCCCATCTCCATCGCCTCCTCCTGTCGACCACTCTGTGCGCTCTCAGCCTCCTCCACTCGATCCCATTCCAGAGACTCCCTCGCCACTGCGCTCGCCCCCAGACTCGCCCACCATGCCCGGCGCCCTCTGGCAGGCCCGTGAGCCGACCCCTGCGGTTGCAGAGTCTGAGGACGAGGCAGAGGACAGCGAAGAGGAAGAGGAGCTGAACTACGTGTTTGCTCCCTCTGAGGCAGATGACGACGAGGAGTGCGCCCTCTTCGTTTCCGAGGCTGAGCCCTTGACGTATGAGGAGGCCATGCGCCGCCCTGACGCAGAGGAGTGGCGCAAGGCGATGGATGAAGAGCTGGAGGCACACCGCTCCAATGGCACCTGGAAAGTCTCTGCACTTCCTCCGGGCAAGCGAGCCATTGGCTGCAAGTGGGTCTTCCGCCTCAAGCGCAAGGCAGACGGCTCCATCGAGCGCTACAAGGCCCGGCTCGTCGCCAAGGGCTTCTCTCAGCGCCCTGGCTTCGAGTACACCGAGATCTTTGCCCCCACCATCCGCATGTCCTCCATCCGCCTCATCCTCGCCCAGGCTGCGCTCCAGGACCACCACATGCGCTCCATCGACATCTCCCATGCCTTCACCAATGGCGACCTCGACGAGGAGCTGTACATGAAGCCGCCTCCATACTTCACAGAGGCGCGCTGGGGCGAGGTCCTGCACCTCCTCAATGTTAGAGCCAGATGCTGCTGAGAGCGAAGGCTGGGGCCCAATCTGCCAGTGAACAACTGTGGTCCAAGTTGAGCTGCTAGGTATATACATGAAGAACGACCTGTATCTCACCTGTGGTCCAAGTTGAGCTGCTGAGGATCGCAGACGACGAGGACTGCAGGGAGTACGAGGCATGGGCCAAATATCTACCAACAGGGTGAAAAAATGCGGGCGCTATGGAGGAAACAAAGTAGGCGCTGAAAGCGCCCTGCAGTGGGCACCAGAAGGTCGAGGGTTCAATTCCAGCTGGTGCCGGCGCATTTCTAGGCGCCGGCGCCTGCCAAAATCAGAGTAGGAAGGAGACACCGCGCCTCAGCGCTGTGCAAAGTCCAAAGTCAATCGCATGCAAAACAAGCGCAGAATCACTGCATTCAACACTCCCCCCTGATTCAAGCTGTCTGCAACTCCTGCAAATGCAAGAGAGCGCAGCTCCCCCCCAACCTCGCATGGCTGGATCACTCCAGGCCCATCATCCGCCGGAACAGCTCGACCTTTGCTTGGGAGAGCGGCTTGGTGAGCAGGTCCGCAGGCATCTGATCAGTGGGCACAAAATCCGGCGCGATTTTGCCAGCCTCCACTGCATCCCGCAGCCAGTAGAAGCGCAGATCGAGGTGCTTCATCCGCCCGTGGTGCTCTGGGTTCTTGGCCACAGAGATCGCCGACTGGTTGTCGATGCGCAGGGCAGAAGCACCTTCAACTGGGGCACCAAACTCGGAGAGCATGTTGCGCATCCAGTAGATCTCCTTGCCGGCTTCAACTGCTGCCACAAATTCAGCTTCCGTCGAAGAAAGCGTCACAATGGGCTGCAGTTTGCTGCTCCAGCTGATCACACCGCTGCCAACGCGCACCATGTAGCCCCCAGTCGACCGCCCGTTGTCCGGGTTGTCCCCATGAGCTGCATCGCAGAAAGCGACAAAGGGCGCGTCAAGGGACGGGTCTGGACGGTAGGTGAGGCGCAGGTCGACAGTGCCCTTCAGGTAGCGCAGCAGGTGCTTTGCAGCCTTCCAGTGTGCGATCCCAGGGTTCGAGTTGAACCGGGCAAGGGTGGAGACGGAGAAGGAGATGTCTGGGCGAGTGCAGGTGGCCAGGTACATGAGAGCACCGACAATGGAGATGTAGGGGACCTTGTGCATGAACGCGGTCTCCTCTGCGGTCTGGGGAGCCATGGAGGTCGAGAGGACGAGCCCAGGCTCCATGGGAGTGGAGACGGCGTTGCAATCTGCCATGCCAAAGCGCTCGAGGACGTCGAGGATGTACTGGCGCTGGGAGAGTGCAATGGAGCGGTTGGGGCGGTCCCGGATGATCTCGATGCCAAGGAGGAAGGAGGTGGGCCCCAGGTCTCGCAGTTTGAAGTGCCTGGAGAGCTGGGCGACGATGTCGTCGATGGCAGCCTCAGAATTCGAAACGAGGGTGATGTCGTCGACGTAGATGGGCATGAAGATGCGGACACCAGCACGCTCATAGACGTACATGGCAGCATCAGAGCGCACCCGGGAGAAGCCCAGCTCCTGGAGCGCAGAGTGGAGCTTCTTGTTCCACATCCGAGCGCTCTGCTTGAGGCCGTAGAGCGACTTGAGCAGGTGCAGGACCTCGCCCCAGCGCGCCTCTGTGAAGTATGGAGGCGGCTTCATGTACAGCTCCTCGTCGAGGTCGCCATTGGTGAAGGCATGGGAGATGTCGATGGAGCGCATGTGGTGGTCCTGGAGCGCAGCCTGGGCGAGGATGAGGCGGATGGAGGACATGCGGATGGTGGGGGCAAAGATCTCAGTGTACTCGAAGCCAGGGCGCTGGGAGAAGCCCTTGGCGACGAGCCGGGCCTTGTAGCGCTCAATGGAGCCGTCTGCCTTGCGCTTGAGGCGGAACACCCACTTGCAGCCAATGGCTCGCTTGCCCGGAGGAAGTGCAGAGACTTTCCAGGTGCCATTGGAGCGGTGCGCCTCCAGCTCTTCATCCATCGCCTTGCGCCACTCCTCTGCATCAGGGCGGCGCATGGCCTCCTCGTACGTCAAGGGCTCAGCCTCGGAAACGAAGAGGGCGCACTCCTCGTCGTCATCTGCCTCAGAGGGAGCAAACACGTAGTTCAGCTCCTCTTCCTCTTCGCTGTCCTCTGCCTCGTCCTCAGACTCTGCAACCGCAGGGGTCGGCTCACGGGCCTGCCAGAGGGCGCCGGGCATGGTGGGCGAGTCTGGGGGCGAGCGCAGTGGCGAGGGAGTCTCTGGAATGGGATCGAGTGGAGGAGGCTGAGAGCGCACAGAGTGGTCGACAGGAGGAGGCGATGGAGATGGGGCCGCAGAGGGCGCAGGAGAAGGCGCAGCGGACTGAGAGGCTGGGACCTTCCACCACTCACCGGGCGGACGGCTCTGGCGGGTGCTGCGACGCTGGGGAGCACTGGGTCCGGCCTGGGAGCGAGGAGTTCGTCTGCGCTTTGCAGGAGGTGGAGAGGGCGATGAATCAGGGCTGCGAGGACGAGGGACACGATCGGCGGCCTGAACGGCAGGCAGAGGGGGCGCGACTTCGTCAGCTGGTAGGCCAACAGGTGCCTGAGGCGGGGACGGAGGTGCGTCGTCGCCAGGCTCAGGGTCGCCAAGGTCTGGGGCGATCTGAGGTGGAGGATCATCCTGGGGCGCATTTTGCACAGGAGGCAGAGCCTCGTCCTCTCCCCCCAAATGCGGCGCAGGGAGATCGTCCACCGGGGCATCGACCGGGGGCACGGCCCCGGGGCTGTATGCAGGAGCGGGAGGCGCAGCAATGGAAACTGGCTCCGCGCTCGACCGCTTCAGGCCAGGGAAGAACCGCTCATCAAACTCAGCACGCTCGCTGATGAGTGTGCGCTTGGTTGTGGGGTTGTAGAACTTCCAGCCCTTGTAGCCCTCCGGGTAGCCAATGAAGACGCACTTCTCCATGTGAGGGGAGAGGCCCTGCCGCTTGTCGCGCTGGACGTGGACATAGGCCGTGCAGCCCCAAACGCGCAGGTGGGAGACGTCCGGCTTGCGACCGTACCAGAGCTCGTAGGGGGTGGCATCTGGGCAGGCAGAGGAGTACGAGCGGTTGAGCACATGGACCAGTGAGATCACAGCCTCTCCCCAGAACGTCTGAGGGAGGCCAGACTCGGCCAGCATGGCTGTCACCCCGTCCGACAGCGTCCGGTTGATGCGCTCAGCGACACCGTTCTGCTGGGGACGGTTGCGGACAGAGTGTTGACACTCTATGCCGTGCTCGACACAGAAGTCCGAAAACTCCTGCGACATGTACTCCCCGCCCTTGTCGTCGCGCAGGGCCCTGACCGGCGAGCCAGTCTGCGTCTGCACCCACTGGCAGTAGGCCTTGAAGGCGCCAAACGCGTCGGACTTCTTCCGGAGCAGGAAGAGCACCCGGAGACGCGAGTGGTCGTCAACAAAGGTCACCCAGTAGCGGAACCCCTGGTGGGTCTGCTTCCACATGGGGCCCTTCAAGTCCGAGTGGACGAGGGCGCCAGGGGAGGGTGCACGGTGGGTGGAGGAGGGAAAGGGGTTGGCGTGCATCTTGCCAGCAAGACACGGCTCACAGATGGGATCTGGAGCGGCCTTGGAGCGGAGATCGAGGCCAGTGACGAGGCCCTTGGTGAGGAGCGTCCGGACACTGTCTGGGGAGCAGTGGGCGAAGCGGCGGTGCCAGAGCGCAAGATCCAGGGGAAGCGTCGAGGCGAGCTGAGCTAGCTCTGCTAGGGGTGGATCTGCAGCGATGGTGGTGCCTGCAAGGAGTGCAGTGTTGCGCTCGTTGATGGGGGCGCAGAAGAGTGTCCTGCCGTCGAGGGCAAAGTCCATGCGCACAGAGGAGATGGAGACGGTGAAATGGCGATGTTTGGTCAAGAACAGGACAGACAGGAGGTTGTTTCTAAGCGCAGGGACATGCAGCACCCTCGTAAACTCGACGTCGCGAGCCTCCATCCCCCCCAGCAGCGGCCTGAAGACGACCGAGCCCACACCAGCCGAGTAGACAAGCTGGTTGTCTGCGAGACGGATCGGAACGCGGAGAGGCTCGTAGTTGCGAAGCCAGTGACGATGGGGAGTCATATGAGACGTGGCCCCTGTGTCTGCATTCCAATCGACGTCAGCATCGAGCTGGAGAGGAGATAGAGCGTCCCCTGGGTGAGGGAGACGGAGACTTGCGCTGCCAGCGAACTCCTGGGCAGGAGCGGCGGTGGGGGACGAGTCCTGGGCCTTGTGGGCGCCCTCGGGGCGTGGCTTGCGCGGCTCCTGCGCCTGCTTCTGCGCGCGTGCGAATTTGAAGCACTGGGACATGGTGTGGCCCTCCCGGTGGCAGAACTCGCACCTGGGGCGGGGAGAGCGCGCAGCAGCAGCGGAGAGAGCGGTGGAGGACACCAGGGACGTCTCAGAGGTGTGGGAGCGGTTGATCTCGTGGTTCTGGAAGGCAGAGACGATGGTGGCCTTGCTGAGCTTGTCCTGGAGGAGGAGAGCGTCGATGAGGGAGGTGTACTGCTCAGGGAGGGCTCGGATGAGCGCCATCGACTGCAGCTCGTCGTCCAGGTCCTTGAGAGTGAAGTCCTTGGGGCGAAGGTTCTGGATGGAGCGCATGGCCTCCTCTACGCGCGAGGAGAGCGAGGAGAGGGACTCATCCTCGCTCTTGCGGATGGAGAAGAGGGCGTTGTAGGCATTGAAGCGTGCCCCAGGGCGGCGGACGACGTGGGCAGCCTCCAGCTTCTTCCACATCTCGACAGGGTCGTCCTCAGAGCCAGCAAAGTGGATTCGCTGCTCAGGCTCAACAGCAAGGAAGATCTCACCGGCAGCCTTCTCCTCTCGCCTGAGCCACTCCTTCTGCTTCTCCTCGTCCTCCGGGGGCATGGACTCGGTCCCCTTGACCAGAGACCAGAGGCCGTGCTTCATGAGCCAGGCTCGCATTTCTCCGCTCCACTGGGGGTAGTTGGAGGACGAGAGCGGCTTGAAACTGGGAGTGGAGGAAGAGGACATGGTGGAGGGGCGGTGTGCAAGAGCGCGAGCGAGGGGGACGAGATTTGCGATGAGGAGCGATCAGGGAAGATCAGAGGGAGATCCAGATGAAAATTTTGCTCAGACAGGGGCTGGGAAGCTCAGAGAGGGGGTAGATGGCTCTTGAAGGGAGATCAGAGCGCAGAGAGAGGATGGATGGCAAGCAGGAAGTCGAGGAGGGGCAGCTAGAGCGCAGGGCTCATAACCTGTTAAAGCCAGATGCTGCTGAGAGCGAAGGCTGGGGCTCAATCTGCCAGTGAACAACTGTGGTCCAAGTTGAGCTGCTTAGGTATATACATAAAGAACGACCTGTATCTCACCTGTGGTCCAAGTTGAGCTGCTGAGGATCGCAGACGACGAGGACTGCAGGGAGTACGAGGCATGGGCCAAATATCTACCAACAGGGTGAAAAAATGCGGGCGCTATGGAGGAAACAAAGTAGGCGCTGAAAGCGCCCTGCAGTGGGCACCAGAAGGTCGAGGGTTCAATTCCAGCTGGTGCCGGCGCATTTCTAGGCGCCGGCGCCTGCCAAAATCAGAGTAGGAAGGAGACACCGCGCTGAGGCGCTGTGCAAAGTCCAAAGTCAATCGCATGCAAAACAAGCGCAGAATCACCGCATTCAACACACACACTGCAGCTCGTCGCATGAGGACAACTCTAAAAATCTATCCTCATCAATACTTCTCTGCCACTGCTATGTCTGGGTCCCAGTGGTTGATCAGGTGCATCTGCAAGATGGTGCAGGAACGATTCAACAAGAGAGCCTGCTCCTTCCAGATCAAGATTGCGCAGGCTTTGCATGAGCGTTGCAACAATGCTGTTGCAGTTGCTGCCACGGGCGCAGGCAAGACTTTATCTTTCTGGATTTCATTGCTCATGGCCCTCGAAAATGGCGAAGACAGGTGCATCATCGTCATCACTCCCCTCAATATCCTTGGCGCCCGCATTTTTTCACCCTGTTGGTAGATATTTGGCCCATGCCTCGTACTCCCTGCGGTCCTCGTCGTCTGCGATCCTCAGCAGCTCAACTTGGACCACAGGTGAGATACAGGTCGTTCTTCATGTATATACCTGGCAGCTCAACTTGGACCACAGTTGTTCACTGGCAGATTGAGCCCCAGCCTTCGCTCTCAGCAGCATCTGGCTCTAACACTCACCAAGCCGCTCTCCCAAGCAAAGGTCGAGCTGTTCCGGCGGATGATGGGCCTGGAGTGATCCAGCCATGCGAGGTTGGGGGGGAGCTGCGCTCTCTTGCATTTGCAGGAGTTGCAGACAGCTTGAATCAGGGGGGAGTGTTGAATGCGGTGATTCTGCGCTTGTTTTGCATGCGATTGACTTTGGACTTTGCACAGCGCCCCAGCGCGGTGTCTCCTTCCTACTCTGATTTTGGCAGGCGCCAGCGCCTAGAAATGCGCCGGCACCAGCTGGAATTGAACCCTCGACCTTCTGGTGCCCACTGCAGGGCGCTTTCAGCGCCTACTTTGTTTCCTCCATAGCGCCCGCATTTTTTCACCCTGTTGGTAGATATTTGGCCCATGCCTCGTACTCCCTGCGGTCCTCGTCGTCTGCGATCCTCAGCAGCTCAACTTGGACCACAGGTGAGATACAGGTCGTTCTTCATGTACATACTAAGCAGCTCAACTTGGACCACAATTGTTCACTGGCAGATTGAGCCCCAGCCTTCGCTCTCAGCAGCATTTGGCTCTAACAACTTGCACTTCGCCTTCTCATCTAGTCCTTCTAGCTACTCCTTAATGTTATTTCAGAACTTTTTTGGGTTTTCCTTGTTGAGGCCACCCGCGAACATCGGCTTGGGTTGGCCTGTGTTGCCACTCACCATGGTTGGTTGGGGTACCTCGCCGTGTAGCGGCAATGGTGGTTGCTTGGGGAATTGGTAGTGCTTGTTAACACTCTTGAAGGCTGTGCGCTCATCTTCCGGTTCTTTAACGTCTGTTTGAAATGTGCTTTGAGCAGTGAGGATGCAAGGCTTACACTTCCTGATGGCACTAGGCTCAGCGGTATCCAGAAGTCCATGTCCGTCCCTTCTGCTCCCAGGATGGTGTCGTCTACCTCGTCCTCAAACATAGGTTGTGTTGTTGTTCTGCTGAGGAACCGGCCCTGTGCGTCTCTGAGGAGCTGATGGCTCTGCTTGGTCTTGGGAGCCACGGTGGCAAGCTGAGACTGTGTTTTCTGTGTTAAGCTAGTCTGTGACTCTTTTGCTGGGTCGCTTTCCACTGCCGTCACCAGATGGAGTAGCCTATCATTGACAAACAAGCAGAGACCATGCCAAAACTGAGGGGTACACTCTGAATCAATCTGGCTGCGACCTCCCCAGTACATGCACTATACATCTGCCTCCTCGCTGACTAAGCTCTTCTCTAGCGCCCGCTCTCCTCACCTTGTCTCTCCTTGTCTCTCCTGCCTCTCCCTACTCCAGCGGTTTGGCATGTGGCGCATCCTTTGACGTACTGGGTGACAAAGTTTCGCATGCCGGGCCACCAGTATTCCCTGGCCACCAGTTCATAGGTCTTTTGGATTCCAGGATGTCCCATGACTGCAGGTTGATGATGAAGTTGGACAACTTCTTGCTGGAGATTATCGTTTGGTGGGACATATACTTTGTCCTTGAATAGCACAATGCCATCATCCACCTTCCAGTTGTCCTTTGTTCTAATAACCGGCTCCTGTTTGAGGTGCCAGGCCCCATTTATGGATTCCATTACAATCTTGTCACATGATGTGGTGTTCTGAACCTGTTTTTGTAGATCCACGTGGACCGTGTTTGCAAATAGATCTCCTGGTAGCATGATGACTTCTTCATTGTCGTGGTCTCCGGCATCATGGTCCGGTTGTCGGGACAGGGCATCCACTTGAACCAGCGTCTTTCCTGGTTGATGTTTGATGATGTAGTTGTACTTGGAAAGTTGCTCCATTGTGCTTGGCGTCGATTGAGTTTGCGAGCGCTTCACCAGTATGTGAGGTTCTTGTGATCTGATAATATCTCCACTGATTGTTGCGTGCCTTCAAAGTAGTGTTGCCAGGCTTTGAGTGCATGAATAATGGCTAGAAGTTCCTGGTTGTACATTTGGTAGTTCTGTTCCGTTTCGGTGAAAGATTTTGACAAATATGCACAGGGGTGCCATATCCCTTCCTCCCCTCTTTGTCTCAGCACCGCCCCGGTGGCGACTTTGGAAGTGTGGCGACTTTGGCAGTGTCGCATTCAATTTGGAATGGCTTGCTGGGATCTGGCTGTAGCAAGATTGGTTCTTCCATAAAGTGTTGCTTGATCGCTTTGAACATGTCGTCACACTGCTTGGTTTAGTTCCAGGCTTGCTGCTTCTTGGTGAGATCATTGAGTGGCCGTGCAAGGTTCGCAAAGCCACGGATAAATCTCCGGTAGAAGTTTGCAAAGCCCAAGAAGCTTTGGACTGGTTTGACTGTTGTCAGTGTCAGCCATTCCTTTAGGCCATCAAGTTTGACAGGGTCCATGGATACTTTGCCTGGTGTTGTTACAACTGTGCCAAGTCTGGTCAACTCCGATGCTCGGACTCCGATACTATATTCCGGACTATGTTACTTACTTACTTTGTCAACTCCACCGGACTTACTTCATTTAGCTAAATTACTTACCTTACTTAGTTGCGCACCCTTTGCATCATAGCTGTCATTAGTTACCTTCTTCTGCGACAGCCCTCGATCAGCTCCGGCTTCCCTTTGCATCAATGGTGTCGGGGCTGGGCTGAGGTCCAATCATACTCCATATTCTGCTCCGATTCCATCGGACTTACCTTCAGATATATAAACCCTGGTGCAAGTGCCAGGTAACCTCAGTTCGGATATCTCGTTAACTTACCCATTAACCTTCGCCTCTTACCCGCCCTTTACACTTCTTGCTCGTCCTTGCTCGCTAGCCTACTCCTCCCCTACTTCAATACAAGTCTCCTCTGAACTCCAAACTCCGTCTGACAAGTCCAGCGTCTGACTCTGGTTGGACTTAGGTGTGCGTTCAATCCCTCTCTTGCAAATAGAGGACACCGGCGTGTAGCTCGAGGCATTGCTAATAGCTTCACCAAGTCCTCGCTCCGACCCCAGGCCCGACTCCGAACTCCGACATCCGACGTCCAACCTCCGACGCATACTCCGGCGTACTCCGACCCCCTACCCGGCCTGGTGCCTAACAGGTGTGATGATTGCACCAAGGAATTTTACTCACTGGACCTCGAATTCGCATTTTTCAGCTTTGATGTAGAGATCGTGGTCACATAGTAGTTCGCTGACTAGCCTGGTGTGCTTGCGTAGGTCATTGAGGGTGTCAGAGAATAACAGGATGTCGTTCATGTATATGACCAGCCATCCTTCTGACAGGTAGTCATAGAAAGATGGCATTCATCATGGTTTGGAAGGTAGCCAGCATGTTGCATACTATATGGTACCCGGTTCGACAAACTTTCTGACTACTCAGTGTCAGGAGCTCGATACGCGGGCTCAAATATTCCCGGAAGCAGCACTCTAGTGCATTGGCGTCCTCTTGAGAGTCTAGCGTTTTCTGCGCCATTGGATAGCGTATGAATGATACCGAGGGGAGCCGGAGAGACGACCTCTCTGGCCCCTGTAAGCCAAAGGCTTCGGTCACACTCTGTCACGACGGCCGGTTAGATCTCCGCTTCGGCAACACAGACGATCTCATCACTGGGTGCAGGCGTCGCAGAATGTGCAGTTAGTACACTTACACCGTACATCTTCGACGGGCGAAATGTGCTCGATCACAGAGGCTACAAATAGTATATAACATGAAGGTAATACAATTCTAGTGAGCATGAGCGACGGCAGCCTCGAAGTATTGCATGCCGGGGCAGGTCTGAATATATTACCGGTATGAGAGATAGGTTGAAGAGGTGGAGGTAAGTCAGCGGCATCCGGAATGGGAGGACACATTTAGTAAGGTAATGGTGTAGAAGCATAGAAGGGGACAGGGGATTCCGGGACAGGCTGCAGGACTGTGGGGTGGGGGCGGTACCATCGGAGTCGGTCTCTCCTGAGGTTTGGGCTGCCTGGAGAAGAGGCCGGCGAAACGAGCATCGAGCTTGAGATCCGAATAGCGGTCGAAATGTGCACAAAGTCGGTCGTAAATCTCCTGTTTCGTAGGGGAATCAGCGAGGGAGAGTGCAAGCACAAATGTGATGTCCTCAAGTTCGTGTTTAGCCTTGCTCTTGAGTGATCCATTGAACCTGACGTTTGGGCCCTCGAGCATCAGTCCTGCCCGTCTACGACGTGTTTCTGTTAAAGCCAGATGCTGCTGAGAGCGAAGGCTGGGGCTCAATCTGCCAGTGAACAACTGTGGTCCAAGTTGAGCTGCTAGGTATATACATGAAGAACGACCTGTATCTCACCTGTGGTCCAGGTTGAGCTGCTGAGGATCGCAGACGACGAGGACCGCAGGGAGTACGAGGCATGGGCCAAATATCTACCAACAGGGTGAAAAAATGCGGGTGCTATGGAGGAAACAAAGTAGGCGCTGAAAGCGCCCTGCAGTGGGCACCAGAAGGTCGAGGGTTCAATTCCAGCTGGTGCCGGCGCATTTCTAGGCGCCGGCGCCTGCCAAAATCAGAGTGGGAAGGAGACACCGCGCTGAGGCGCTGTGCAAAGTCCAAAGTCAATCACATGCGAAACAAGCGCAGAATCACCACATTCAACACCCTGATTCAAGCTGTCTGCAACTCCTGCAAATGCAAGAGAGCGCAGCTCCCCCCCAACCTCGCATGGCTGGATCACTCCAGGCCCATCATCCGCCGGAACAGCTCGACCTTTGCTTGGGAGAGCGGCTTGGTGAGCAGGTCCGCAGGCATCTGATCAGTGGGCACAAAATCCGGCGCGATTTTGCCAGCCTCCACTGCATCCCGCAGCCAGTAGAAGCGCAGATCGAGGTGCTTCATCCGCCCGTGGTGCTCTGGGTTCTTGGCCACAGAGATCGCCGACTGGTTGTCGATGCGCAGGGCAGAAGCACCTTCAACTGGGGCACCAAACTCGGAGAGCATGTTGCGCATCCAGTAGATCTCCTTGCCGGCTTCAACTGCTGCCACAAATTCAGCTTCCGTCGAAGAAAGCGTCACAATGGGCTGCAGTTTGCTGCTCCAGCTGATCACACCGCTGCCAACGCGCACCATGTAGCCCCCAGTCGACCGCCCGTTGTCCGGGTTGTCCCCATGAGCTGCATCGCAGAAAGCGACAAAGGGCGCGTCAAGGGACGGGTCTGGACGGTAGGTGAGGCGCAGGTCGACAGTGCCCTTCAGGTAGCGCAGCAGGTGCTTTGCAGCCTTCCAGTGTGCGATCCCAGGGTTCGAGTTGAACCGGGCAAGGGTGGAGACGGAGAAGGAGATGTCTGGGCGAGTGCAGGTGGCCAGGTACATGAGAGCACCGACAATGGAGATGTAGGGGACCTTGCGCATGAACGCGGTCTCCTCTGCGGTCTGGGGAGCCATGGAGGTCGAGAGGACGAGCCCAGGCTCCATGGGAGTGGAGACGGCGTTGCAATCTGCCATGCCAAAGCGCTCGAGGACGTCGAGGATGTACTGGCGCTGGGAGAGTGCAATGGAGCGGTTGGGGCGGTCCCGGATGATCTCGATGCCAAGGAGGAAGGAGGTGGGCCCCAGGTCTCGCAGTTTGAAGTGCCTGGAGAGCTGGGCGACGATGTCGTCGATGGCAGCCTCAGAATTCGAAACGAGGGTGATGTCGTCGACGTAGATGGGCATGAAGATGCGGACACCAGCACGCTCATAGACGTACATGGCAGCATCAGAGCGCACCCGGGAGAAGCCCAGCTCCTGGAGCGCAGAGTGGAGCTTCTTGTTCCACATCCGAGCGCTCTGCTTGAGGCCGTAGAGCGACTTGAGCAGGTGCAGGACCTCGCCCCAGCGCGCCTCTGTGAAGTATGGAGGCGGCTTCATGTACAGCTCCTCGTCGAGGTCGCCATTGGTGAAGGCATGGGAGATGTCGATGGAGCGCATGTGGTGGTCCTGGAGCGCAGCCTGGGCGAGGATGAGGCGGATGGAGGACATGCGGATGGTGGGGGCAAAGATCTCAGTGTACTCGAAGCCAGGGCGCTGGGAGAAGCCCTTGGCGACGAGCCGGGCCTTGTAGCGCTCAATGGAGCCGTCTGCCTTGCGCTTGAGGCGGAACACCCACTTGCAGCCAATGGCTCGCTTGCCCGGAGGAAGTGCAGAGACTTTCCAGGTGCCATTGGAGCGGTGCGCCTCCAGCTCTTCATCCATCGCCTTGCGCCACTCCTCTGCATCAGGGCGGCGCATGGCCTCCTCGTACGTCAAGGGCTCAGCCTCGGAAACGAAGAGGGCGCACTCCTCGTCGTCATCTGCCTCAGAGGGAGCAAACACGTAGTTCAGCTCCTCTTCCTCTTCGCTGTCCTCTGCCTCGTCCTCAGACTCTGCAACCGCAGGGGTCGGCTCACGGGCCTGCCAGAGGGCGCCGGGCATGGTGGGCGAGTCTGGGGGCGAGCGCAGTGGCGAGGGAGTCTCTGGAATGGGATCGAGTGGAGGAGGCTGAGAGCGCACAGAGTGGTCGACAGGAGGAGGCGATGGAGATGGGGCCGCAGAGGGCGCAGGAGAAGGCGCAGCGGACTGAGAGGCTGGGACCTTCCACCACTCACCGGGCGGACGGCTCTGGCGGGTGCTGCGACGCTGGGGAGCACTGGGTCCGGCCTGGGAGCGAGGAGTTCGTCTGCGCTTTGCAGGAGGTGGAGAGGGCGATGAATCAGGGCTGCGAGGACGAGGGACACGATCGGCGGCCTGAACGGCAGGCAGAGGGGGCGCGACTTCGTCAGCTGGTAGGCCAACAGGTGCCTGAGGCGGGGACGGAGGTGCGTCGTCGCCAGGCTCAGGGTCGCCAAGGTCTGGGGCGATCTGAGGTGGAGGATCATCCTGGGGCGCATTTTGCACAGGAGGCAGAGCCTCGTCCTCTCCCCCCAAATGCGGCGCAGGGAGATCGTCCACCGGGGCATCGACCGGGGGCACGGCCCCGGGGCTGTATGCAGGAGCGGGAGGCGCAGCAATGGAAACTGGCTCCGCGCTCGACCGCTTCAGGCCAGGGAAGAACCGCTCATCAAACTCAGCACGCTCGCTGATGAGTGTGCGCTTGGTTGTGGGGTTGTAGAACTTCCAGCCCTTGTAGCCCTCCGGGTAGCCAATGAAGACGCACTTCTCCATGTGAGGGGAGAGGCCCTGCCGCTTGTCGCGCTGGACGTGGACATAGGCCGTGCAGCCCCAAACGCGCAGGTGGGAGACGTCCGGCTTGCGACCGTACCAGAGCTCGTAGGGGGTGGCATCTGGGCAGGCAGAGGAGTACGAGCGGTTGAGCACATGGACCAGTGAGATCACAGCCTCTCCCCAGAACGTCTGAGGGAGGCCAGACTCGGCCAGCATGGCTGTCACCCCGTCCGACAGCGTCCGGTTGATGCGCTCAGCGACACCGTTCTGCTGGGGACGGTTGCGGACAGAGTGTTGACACTCTATGCCGTGCTCGACACAGAAGTCCGAAAACTCCTGCGACATGTACTCCCCGCCCTTGTCGTCGCGCAGGGCCCTGACCGGCGAGCCAGTCTGCGTCTGCACCCACTGGCAGTAGGCCTTGAAGGCGCCAAACGCGTCGGACTTCTTCCGGAGCAGGAAGAGCACCCGGAGACGCGAGTGGTCGTCAACAAAGGTCACCCAGTAGCGGAACCCCTGGTGGGTCTGCTTCCACATGGGGCCCTTCAAGTCCGAGTGGACGAGGGCGCCAGGGGAGGGTGCACGGTGGGTGGAGGAGGGAAAGGGGTTGGCGTGCATCTTGCCAGCAAGACACGGCTCACAGATGGGATCTGGAGCGGCCTTGGAGCGGAGATCGAGGCCAGTGACGAGGCCCTTGGTGAGGAGCGTCCGGACACTGTCTGGGGAGCAGTGGGCGAAGCGGCGGTGCCAGAGCGCAAGATCCAGGGGAAGCGTCGAGGCGAGCTGAGCTAGCTCTGCTAGGGGTGGATCTGCAGCGATGGTGGTGCCTGCAAGGAGTGCAGTGTTGCGCTCGTTGATGGGGGCGCAGAAGAGTGTCCTGCCGTCGAGGGCAAAGTCCATGCGCACAGAGGAGATGGAGACGGTGAAATGGCGATGTTTGGTCAAGAACAGGACAGACAGGAGGTTGTTTCTAAGCGCAGGGACATGCAGCACCCTCGTAAACTCGACGTCGCGAGCCTCCATCCCCCCCAGCAGCGGCCTGAAGACGACCGAGCCCACACCAGCCGAGTAGACAAGCTGGTTGTCTGCGAGACGGATCGGAACGCGGAGAGGCTCGTAGTTGCGAAGCCAGTGACGATGGGGAGTCATATGAGACGTGGCCCCTGTGTCTGCATTCCAATCGACGTCAGCATCGAGCTGGAGAGGAGATAGAGCGTCCCCTGGGTGAGGGAGACGGAGACTTGCGCTGCCAGCGAACTCCTGGGCAGGAGCGGCGGTGGGGGACGAGTCCTGGGCCTTGTGGGCGCCCTCGGGGCGTGGCTTGCGCGGCTCCTGCGCCTGCTTCTGCGCGCGTGCGAATTTGAAGCACTGGGACATGGTGTGGCCCTCCCGGTGGCAGAACTCGCACCTGGGGCGGGGAGAGCGCGCAGCAGCAGCGGAGAGAGCGGTGGAGGACACCAGGGACGTCTCAGAGGTGTGGGAGCGGTTGATCTCGTGGTTCTGGAAGGCAGAGACGATGGTGGCCTTGCTGAGCTTGTCCTGGAGGAGGAGAGCGTCGATGAGGGAGGTGTACTGCTCAGGGAGGGCTCGGATGAGCGCCATCGACTGCAGCTCGTCGTCCAGGTCCTTGAGAGTGAAGTCCTTGGGGCGAAGGTTCTGGATGGAGCGCATGGCCTCCTCTACGCGCGAGGAGAGCGAGGAGAGGGACTCATCCTCGCTCTTGCGGATGGAGAAGAGGGCGTTGTAGGCATTGAAGCGTGCCCCAGGGCGGCGGACGACGTGGGCAGCCTCCAGCTTCTTCCACATCTCGACAGGGTCGTCCTCAGAGCCAGCAAAGTGGATTCGCTGCTCAGGCTCAACAGCAAGGAAGATCTCACCGGCAGCCTTCTCCTCTCGCCTGAGCCACTCCTTCTGCTTCTCCTCGTCCTCCGGGGGCATGGACTCGGTCCCCTTGACCAGAGACCAGAGGCCGTGCTTCATGAGCCAGGCTCGCATTTCTCCGCTCCACTGGGGGTAGTTGGAGGACGAGAGCGGCTTGAAACTGGGAGTGGAGGAAGAGGACATGGTGGAGGGGCGGTGTGCAAGAGCGCGAGCGAGGGGGACGAGATTTGCGATGAGGAGCGATCAGGGAAGATCAGAGGGAGATCCAGATGAAAATTTTGCTCAGACAGGGGCTGGGAAGCTCAGAGAGGGGGTAGATGGCTCTTGAAGGGAGATCAGAGCGCAGAGAGAGGATGGATGGCAAGCAGGAAGTCGAGGAGGGGCAGCTAGAGCGCAGGGCTCATAACCTGTTAAAGCCAGATGCTGCTGAGAGCGAAGGCTGGGGCTCAATCTGCCAGTGAACAACTGTGGTCCAAGTTGAGCTGCTTAGGTATATACATAAAGAACGACCTGTATCTCACCTGTGGTCCAAGTTGAGCTGCTGAGGATCGCAGACGACGAGGACTGCAGGGAGTACGAGGCATGGGCCAAATATCTACCAACAGGGTGAAAAAATGCGGGCGCTATGGAGGAAACAAAGTAGGCGCTGAAAGCGCCCTGCAGTGGGCACCAGAAGGTCGAGGGTTCAATTCCAGCTGGTGCCGGCGCATTTCTAGGCGCCGGCGCCTGCCAAAATCAGAGTAGGAAGGAGACACCGCGCTGAGGCGCTGTGCAAAGTCCAAAGTCAATCGCATGCAAAACAAGCGCAGAATCACCGCATTCAACACACACACTGCAGCTCGTCGCATGAGGACAACTCTAAAAATCTATCCTCATCAATACTTCTCTGCCACTGCTATGTCTGGGTCCCAGTGGTTGATCAGGTGCATCTGCAAGATGGTGCAGGAACGATTCAACAAGAGAGCCTGCTCCTTCCAGATCAAGATTGCGCAGGCTTTGCATGAGCGTTGCAACAATGCTGTTGCAGTTGCTGCCACGGGCGCAGGCAAGACTTTATCTTTCTGGATTTCATTGCTCATGGCCCTCGAAAATGGCGAAGACAGGTGCATCATCGTCATCACTCCCCTCAATATCCTTGGCGCCCGCATTTTTTCACCCTGTTGGTAGATATTTGGCCCATGCCTCGTACTCCCTGCGGTCCTCGTCGTCTGCGATCCTCAGCAGCTCAACTTGGACCACAGGTGAGATACAGGTCGTTCTTCATGTATATACCTGGCAGCTCAACTTGGACCACAGTTGTTCACTGGCAGATTGAGCCCCAGCCTTCGCTCTCAGCAGCATCTGGCTCTAACACTCACCAAGCCGCTCTCCCAAGCAAAGGTCGAGCTGTTCCGGCGGATGATGGGCCTGGAGTGATCCAGCCATGCGAGGTTGGGGGGGAGCTGCGCTCTCTTGCATTTGCAGGAGTTGCAGACAGCTTGAATCAGGGGGGAGTGTTGAATGCGGTGATTCTGCGCTTGTTTTGCATGCGATTGACTTTGGACTTTGCACAGCGCCCCAGCGCGGTGTCTCCTTCCTACTCTGATTTTGGCAGGCGCCAGCGCCTAGAAATGCGCCGGCACCAGCTGGAATTGAACCCTCGACCTTCTGGTGCCCACTGCAGGGCGCTTTCAGCGCCTACTTTGTTTCCTCCATAGCGCCCGCATTTTTTCACCCTGTTGGTAGATATTTGGCCCATGCCTCGTACTCCCTGCGGTCCTCGTCGTCTGCGATCCTCAGCAGCTCAACTTGGACCACAGGTGAGATACAGGTCGTTCTTCATGTACATACTAAGCAGCTCAACTTGGACCACAATTGTTCACTGGCAGATTGAGCCCCAGCCTTCGCTCTCAGCAGCATTTGGCTCTAACAACTTGCACTTCGCCTTCTCATCTAGTCCTTCTAGCTACTCCTTAATGTTATTTCAGAACTTTTTTGGGTTTTCCTTGTTGAGGCCACCCGCGAACATCGGCTTGGGTTGGCCTGTGTTGCCACTCACCATGGTTGGTTGGGGTACCTCGCCGTGTAGCGGCAATGGTGGTTGCTTGGGGAATTGGTAGTGCTTGTTAACACTCTTGAAGGCTGTGCGCTCATCTTCCGGTTCTTTAACGTCTGTTTGAAATGTGCTTTGAGCAGTGAGGATGCAAGGCTTACACTTCCTGATGGCACTAGGCTCAGCGGTATCCAGAAGTCCATGTCCGTCCCTTCTGCTCCCAGGATGGTGTCGTCTACCTCGTCCTCAAACATAGGTTGTGTTGTTGTTCTGCTGAGGAACCGGCCCTGTGCGTCTCTGAGGAGCTGATGGCTCTGCTTGGTCTTGGGAGCCACGGTGGCAAGCTGAGACTGTGTTTTCTGTGTTAAGCTAGTCTGTGACTCTTTTGCTGGGTCGCTTTCCACTGCCGTCACCAGATGGAGTAGCCTATCATTGACAAACAAGCAGAGACCATGCCAAAACTGAGGGGTACACTCTGAATCAATCTGGCTGCGACCTCCCCAGTACATGCACTATACATCTGCCTCCTCGCTGACTAAGCTCTTCTCTAGCGCCCGCTCTCCTCACCTTGTCTCTCCTTGTCTCTCCTGCCTCTCCCTACTCCAGCGGTTTGGCATGTGGCGCATCCTTTGACGTACTGGGTGACAAAGTTTCGCATGCCGGGCCACCAGTATTCCCTGGCCACCAGTTCATAGGTCTTTTGGATTCCAGGATGTCCCATGACTGCAGGTTGATGATGAAGTTGGACAACTTCTTGCTGGAGATTATCGTTTGGTGGGACATATACTTTGTCCTTGAATAGCACAATGCCATCATCCACCTTCCAGTTGTCCTTTGTTCTAATAACCGGCTCCTGTTTGAGGTGCCAGGCCCCATTTATGGATTCCATTACAATCTTGTCACATGATGTGGTGTTCTGAACCTGTTTTTGTAGATCCACGTGGACCGTGTTTGCAAATAGATCTCCTGGTAGCATGATGACTTCTTCATTGTCGTGGTCTCCGGCATCATGGTCCGGTTGTCGGGACAGGGCATCCACTTGAACCAGCGTCTTTCCTGGTTGATGTTTGATGATGTAGTTGTACTTGGAAAGTTGCTCCATTGTGCTTGGCGTCGATTGAGTTTGCGAGCGCTTCACCAGTATGTGAGGTTCTTGTGATCTGATAATATCTCCACTGATTGTTGCGTGCCTTCAAAGTAGTGTTGCCAGGCTTTGAGTGCATGAATAATGGCTAGAAGTTCCTGGTTGTACATTTGGTAGTTCTGTTCCGTTTCGGTGAAAGATTTTGACAAATATGCACAGGGGTGCCATATCCCTTCCTCCCCTCTTTGTCTCAGCACCGCCCCGGTGGCGACTTTGGAAGTGTGGCGACTTTGGCAGTGTCGCATTCAATTTGGAATGGCTTGCTGGGATCTGGCTGTAGCAAGATTGGTTCTTCCATAAAGTGTTGCTTGATCGCTTTGAACATGTCGTCACACTGCTTGGTTTAGTTCCAGGCTTGCTGCTTCTTGGTGAGATCATTGAGTGGCCGTGCAAGGTTCGCAAAGCCACGGATAAATCTCCGGTAGAAGTTTGCAAAGCCCAAGAAGCTTTGGACTGGTTTGACTGTTGTCAGTGTCAGCCATTCCTTTAGGCCATCAAGTTTGACAGGGTCCATGGATACTTTGCCTGGTGTTGTTACAACTGTGCCAAGTCTGGTCAACTCCGATGCTCGGACTCCGATACTATATTCCGGACTATGTTACTTACTTACTTTGTCAACTCCACCGGACTTACTTCATTTAGCTAAATTACTTACCTTACTTAGTTGCGCACCCTTTGCATCATAGCTGTCATTAGTTACCTTCTTCTGCGACAGCCCTCGATCAGCTCCGGCTTCCCTTTGCATCAATGGTGTCGGGGCTGGGCTGAGGTCCAATCATACTCCATATTCTGCTCCGATTCCATCGGACTTACCTTCAGATATATAAACCCTGGTGCAAGTGCCAGGTAACCTCAGTTCGGATATCTCGTTAACTTACCCATTAACCTTCGCCTCTTACCCGCCCTTTACACTTCTTGCTCGTCCTTGCTCGCTAGCCTACTCCTCCCCTACTTCAATACAAGTCTCCTCTGAACTCCAAACTCCGTCTGACAAGTCCAGCGTCTGACTCTGGTTGGACTTAGGTGTGCGTTCAATCCCTCTCTTGCAAATAGAGGACACCGGCGTGTAGCTCGAGGCATTGCTAATAGCTTCACCAAGTCCTCGCTCCGACCCCAGGCCCGACTCCGAACTCCGACATCCGACGTCCAACCTCCGACGCATACTCCGGCGTACTCCGACCCCCTACCCGGCCTGGTGCCTAACAGGTGTGATGATTGCACCAAGGAATTTTACTCACTGGACCTCGAATTCGCATTTTTCAGCTTTGATGTAGAGATCGTGGTCACATAGTAGTTCGCTGACTAGCCTGGTGTGCTTGCGTAGGTCATTGAGGGTGTCAGAGAATAACAGGATGTCGTTCATGTATATGACCAGCCATCCTTCTGACAGGTAGTCATAGAAAGATGGCATTCATCATGGTTTGGAAGGTAGCCAGCATGTTGCATACTATATGGTACCCGGTTCGACAAACTTTCTGACTACTCAGTGTCAGGAGCTCGATACGCGGGCTCAAATATTCCCGGAAGCAGCACTCTAGTGCATTGGCGTCCTCTTGAGAGTCTAGCGTTTTCTGCGCCATTGGATAGCGTATGAATGATACCGAGGGGAGCCGGAGGGACGACCTCTCTGGCCCCTGTAAGCCAAAGGCTTCGGTCACACTCTGTCACGACGGCCGGTTAGATCTCCGCTTCGGCAACACAGACGATCTCATCACTGGGTGCAGGCGTCGCAGAATGTGCAGTTAGTACACTTACACCGTACATCTTCGACGGGCGAAATGTGCTCGATCACAGAGGCTACAAATAGTATATAACATGAAGGTAATACAATTCTAGTGAGCATGAGCGACGGCAGCCTCGAAGTATTGCATGCCGGGGCAGGTCTGAATATATTACCGGTATGAGAGATAGGTTGAAGAGGTGGAGGTAAGTCAGCGGCATCCGGAATGGGAGGACACATTTAGTAAGGTAATGGTGTAGAAGCATAGAAGGGGACAGGGGATTCCGGGACAGGCTGCAGGACTGTGGGGTGGGGGCGGTACCATCGGAGTCGGTCTCTCCTGAGGTTTGGGCTGCCTGGAGAAGAGGCCGGCGAAACGAGCATCGAGCTTGAGATCCGAATAGCGGTCGAAATGTGCACAAAGTCGGTCGTAAATCTCCTGTTTCGTAGGGGAATCAGCGAGGGAGAGTGCAAGCACAAATGTGATGTCCTCAAGTTCGTGTTTAGCCTTGCTCTTGAGTGATCCATTGAACCTGACGTTTGGGCCCTCGAGCATCAGTCCTGCCCGTCTACGACGTGTTTCTGTTAAAGCCAGATGCTGCTGAGAGCGAAGGCTGGGGCTCAATCTGCCAGTGAACAACTGTGGTCCAAGTTGAGCTGCTAGGTATATACATGAAGAACGACCTGTATCTCACCTGTGGTCCAGGTTGAGCTGCTGAGGATCGCAGACGACGAGGACCGCAGGGAGTACGAGGCATGGGCCAAATATCTACCAACAGGGTGAAAAAATGCGGGTGCTATGGAGGAAACAAAGTAGGCGCTGAAAGCGCCCTGCAGTGGGCACCAGAAGGTCGAGGGTTCAATTCCAGCTGGTGCCGGCGCATTTCTAGGCGCCGGCGCCTGCCAAAATCAGAGTGGGAAGGAGACACCGCGCTGAGGCGCTGTGCAAAGTCCAAAGTCAATCACATGCGAAACAAGCGCAGAATCACCACATTCAACACCCTGATTCAAGCTGTCTGCAACTCCTGCAAATGCAAGAGAGCGCAGCTCCCCCCCAACCTCGCATGGCTGGATCACTCCAGGCCCATCATCCGCCGGAACAGCTCGACCTTTGCTTGGGAGAGCGGCTTGGTGAGCAGGTCCGCAGGCATCTGATCAGTGGGCACAAAATCCGGCGCGATTTTGCCAGCCTCCACTGCATCCCGCAGCCAGTAGAAGCGCAGATCGAGGTGCTTCATCCGCCCGTGGTGCTCTGGGTTCTTGGCCACAGAGATCGCCGACTGGTTGTCGATGCGCAGGGCAGAAGCACCTTCAACTGGGGCACCAAACTCGGAGAGCATGTTGCGCATCCAGTAGATCTCCTTGCCGGCTTCAACTGCTGCCACAAATTCAGCTTCCGTCGAAGAAAGCGTCACAATGGGCTGCAGTTTGCTGCTCCAGCTGATCACACCGCTGCCAACGCGCACCATGTAGCCCCCAGTCGACCGCCCGTTGTCCGGGTTGTCCCCATGAGCTGCATCGCAGAAAGCGACAAAGGGCGCGTCAAGGGACGGGTCTGGACGGTAGGTGAGGCGCAGGTCGACAGTGCCCTTCAGGTAGCGCAGCAGGTGCTTTGCAGCCTTCCAGTGTGCGATCCCAGGGTTCGAGTTGAACCGGGCAAGGGTGGAGACGGAGAAGGAGATGTCTGGGCGAGTGCAGGTGGCCAGGTACATGAGAGCACCGACAATGGAGATGTAGGGGACCTTGCGCATGAACGCGGTCTCCTCTGCGGTCTGGGGAGCCATGGAGGTCGAGAGGACGAGCCCAGGCTCCATGGGAGTGGAGACGGCGTTGCAATCTGCCATGCCAAAGCGCTCGAGGACGTCGAGGATGTACTGGCGCTGGGAGAGTGCAATGGAGCGGTTGGGGCGGTCCCGGATGATCTCGATGCCAAGGAGGAAGGAGGTGGGCCCCAGGTCTCGCAGTTTGAAGTGCCTGGAGAGCTGGGCGACGATGTCGTCGATGGCAGCCTCAGAATTCGAAACGAGGGTGATGTCGTCGACGTAGATGGGCATGAAGATGCGGACACCAGCACGCTCATAGACGTACATGGCAGCATCAGAGCGCACCCGGGAGAAGCCCAGCTCCTGGAGCGCAGAGTGGAGCTTCTTGTTCCACATCCGAGCGCTCTGCTTGAGGCCGTAGAGCGACTTGAGCAGGTGCAGGACCTCGCCCCAGCGCGCCTCTGTGAAGTATGGAGGCGGCTTCATGTACAGCTCCTCGTCGAGGTCGCCATTGGTGAAGGCATGGGAGATGTCGATGGAGCGCATGTGGTGGTCCTGGAGCGCAGCCTGGGCGAGGATGAGGCGGATGGAGGACATGCGGATGGTGGGGGCAAAGATCTCAGTGTACTCGAAGCCAGGGCGCTGGGAGAAGCCCTTGGCGACGAGCCGGGCCTTGTAGCGCTCAATGGAGCCGTCTGCCTTGCGCTTGAGGCGGAACACCCACTTGCAGCCAATGGCTCGCTTGCCCGGAGGAAGTGCAGAGACTTTCCAGGTGCCATTGGAGCGGTGCGCCTCCAGCTCTTCATCCATCGCCTTGCGCCACTCCTCTGCATCAGGGCGGCGCATGGCCTCCTCGTACGTCAAGGGCTCAGCCTCGGAAACGAAGAGGGCGCACTCCTCGTCGTCATCTGCCTCAGAGGGAGCAAACACGTAGTTCAGCTCCTCTTCCTCTTCGCTGTCCTCTGCCTCGTCCTCAGACTCTGCAACCGCAGGGGTCGGCTCACGGGCC
Source organism: Trametes polyzona (assembly GCA_022606195.1). Classification (NCBI taxonomy): domain Eukaryota; kingdom Fungi; phylum Basidiomycota; class Agaricomycetes; order Polyporales; family Polyporaceae; genus Trametes; species Trametes polyzona. The sequence goes on along the minus strand of JABYQF010000011.1, from coordinate 106,931 downwards.
TGCCAGAGGGCGCCGGGCATGGTGGGCGAGTCTGGGGGTGAGCGCAGTGGCGAGGGAGTCTCTGGAATGGGATCGAGTGGAGGAGGCTGAGAGCGCACAGAGTGGTCGACAGGAGGAGGCGATGGAGATGGGGCCGCAGAGGGCGCAGGAGAAGGCGCAGCGGACTGAGAGGCTGGGACCTTCCACCACTCACCGGGCGGACGGCTCTGGCGGGTGCTGCGACGCTGGGGAGCACTGGGTCCGGCCTGGGAGCGAGGAGTTCGTCTGCGCTTTGCAGGAGGTGGAGAGGGCGATGAATCAGGGCTGCGAGGACGAGGGACACGATCGGCGGCCTGAACGGCAGGCAGAGGGGGCGCGACTTCGTCAGCTGGTAGGCCAACAGGTGCCTGAGGCGGGGACGGAGGTGCGTCGTCGCCAGGCTCAGGGTCGCCAAGGTCTGGGGCGATCTGAGGTGGAGGATCATCCTGGGGCGCATTTTGCACAGGAGGCAGAGCCTCGTCCTCTCCCCCCAAATGCGGCGCAGGGAGATCGTCCACCGGGGCATCGACCGGGGGCACGGCCCCGGGGCTGTATGCAGGAGCGGGAGGCGCAGCAATGGAAACTGGCTCCGCGCTCGACCGCTTCAGGCCAGGGAAGAACCGCTCATCAAACTCAGCACGCTCGCTGATGAGTGTGCGCTTGGTTGTGGGGTTGTAGAACTTCCAGCCCTTGTAGCCCTCCGGGTAGCCAATGAAGACGCACTTCTCCATGTGAGGGGAGAGGCCCTGCCGCTTGTCGCGCTGGACGTGGACATAGGCCGTGCAGCCCCAAACGCGCAGGTGGGAGACGTCCGGCTTGCGACCGTACCAGAGCTCGTAGGGGGTGGCATCTGGGCAGGCAGAGGAGTACGAGCGGTTGAGCACATGGACCAGTGAGATCACAGCCTCTCCCCAGAACGTCTGAGGGAGGCCAGACTCGGCCAGCATGGCTGTCACCCCGTCCGACAGCGTCCGGTTGATGCGCTCAGCGACACCGTTCTGCTGGGGACGGTTGCGGACAGAGTGTTGACACTCTATGCCGTGCTCGACACAGAAGTCCGAAAACTCCTGCGACATGTACTCCCCGCCCTTGTCGTCGCGCAGGGCCCTGACCGGCGAGCCAGTCTGCGTCTGCACCCACTGGCAGTAGGCCTTGAAGGCGCCAAACGCGTCGGACTTCTTCCGGAGCAGGAAGAGCACCCGGAGACGCGAGTGGTCGTCAACAAAGGTCACCCAGTAGCGGAACCCCTGGTGGGTCTGCTTCCACATGGGGCCCTTCAAGTCCGAGTGGACGAGGGCGCCAGGGGAGGGTGCACGGTGGGTGGAGGAGGGAAAGGGGTTGGCGTGCATCTTGCCAGCAAGACACGGCTCACAGATGGGATCTGGAGCGGCCTTGGAGCGGAGATCGAGGCCAGTGACGAGGCCCTTGGTGAGGAGCGTCCGGACACTGTCTGGGGAGCAGTGGGCGAAGCGGCGGTGCCAGAGCGCAAGATCCAGGGGAAGTGTCGAGGCGAGCTGAGCTAGCTCTGCTAGGGGTGGATCTGCAGCGATGGTGGTGCCTGCAAGGAGTGCAGTGTTGCGCTCGTTGATGGGGGCGCAGAAGAGTGTCCTGCCGTCGAGGGCAAAGTCCATGCGCACAGAGGAGATGGAGACGGTGAAATGGCGATGTTTGGTCAAGAACAGGACAGACAGGAGGTTGTTTCTAAGCGCAGGGACATGCAGCACCCTCGTAAACTCGACGTCGCGAGCCTCCATCCCCCCCAGCAGCGGCCTGAAGACGACCGAGCCCACACCAGCCGAGTAGACAAGCTGGTTGTCTGCGAGACGGATCGGAACGCGGAGAGGCTCGTAGTTGCGAAGCCAGTGACGATGGGGAGTCATATGAGACGTGGCCCCTGTGTCTGCATTCCAATCGACGTCAGCATCGAGCTGGAGAGGAGATAGAGCGTCCCCTGGGTGAGGGAGACGGAGACTTGCGCTGCCAGCGAACTCCTGGGCAGGAGCGGCGGTGGGGGACGAGTCCTGGGCCTTGTGGGCGCCCTCGGGGCGTGGCTTGCGCGGCTCCTGCGCCTGCTTCTGCGCGCGTGCGAATTTGAAGCACTGGGACATGGTGTGGCCCTCCCGGTGGCAGAACTCGCACCTGGGGCGGGGAGAGCGCGCAGCAGCAGCGGAGAGAGCGGTGGAGGACACCAGGGACGTCTCAGAGGTGTGGGAGCGGTTGATCTCGTGGTTCTGGAAGGCAGAGACGATGGTGGCCTTGCTGAGCTTGTCCTGGAGGAGGAGAGCGTCGATGAGGGAGGTGTACTGCTCAGGGAGGGCTCGGATGAGCGCCATGGACTGCAGCTCGTCGTCCAGGTCCTTGAGAGTGAAGTCCTTGGGGCGAAGGTTCTGGATGGAGCGCATTGCCTCCTCTACGCGCGAGGAGAGCGAGGAGAGGGACTCATCCTCACTCTTGCGGATGGAGAAGAGGGCGTTGTAGGCGTTGAAGCGTGCCCCAGGGCGGCGGACGACGTGGGCAGCCTCCAGCTTCTTCCACATCTCGACAGGGTTGTCCTCGGAGCCAGCAAAGTGGATTCGCTGCTCAGGCTCAACAGCAAGGAAGATCTCACCGGCAGCCTTCTCCTCTCGCCTGAGCCACTCCTTCTGCTTCTCCTCGTCCTCCGGGGGCATGGACTCGGTCCCCTTGACCAGAGACCAGAGGCCGTGCTTCATGAGCCAGGCTCGCATTTCTCCCCTCCACTGGGGGTAGTTGGAGGACGAGAGCGGCTTGAAACTGGGAGTGGAGGAAGAGGACATGGTGGAGGGGCGGTGTGCACGAGCGCGAGCGAGGGGGACGAGATTTGCGATGAGGAGCGATCAGGGAAGATCAGAGGGAGATCCAGATGAGAATTTTGCTCAGACAGGGGCTGGGAAGCTCAGAGAGGGGGTAGATGGCTCTTGAAGGGAGATCAGAGCGCAGAGAGAGGATGGATGGCAAGCAGGAAGTCGAGGAGGGGCAGCTAGAGCGCAGGGCTCATAACCTGTTAAAGCCAGATGCTGCTGAGAGCGAAGGCTGGGGCTCAATCTGCCAGTGAACAACTGTGGTCCAAGTTGAGCTGCTGGGTATATACATGAAGAACGACCTGTATCTCACCTGTGGTCCAAGTTGAGCTGCTGAGGATCGCAGACGACGAGGACCGCAGGGAGTACGAGGCATGGGCCAAATATCTACCAACAGGGTGAAAAAATGCGGGCGCTATGGAGGAAACAAAGTAGGCGCTGAAAGCGCCCTGCAGTGGGCACCAGAAGGTCGAGGGTTCAATTCCAGCTGGTGCCGGCGCATTTCTAGGCGCCGGCGCCTGCCAAAATCAGAGTACGAAGGAGACACCGCGCTGAGGCGCTGTGCAAAGTCCAAAGTCAATCGCATGCAAAACAAGCGCAGAATCACCGCATTCAACAGTTTCCTCAGCCACGGCATTGCGCTTGGCCTTCTTTGCCTGTTCCTCGGCTTCCTTGGCCTCGCGGGCCTTCCTCTGCTCATTGTATTGAAGCGCTGCCTTGGGACCAGTAAGATGGCCCTCAATCCCTCGTGCAAGCCGCCTCCGTGGCGCTTTGTTCTCCTTCCTAGCATTGAGCTGATTCCGCAGGGTCGCGTTCTCACGTATCGAGAGACTTAGGTGTGTCTCTGCAGTGACACGGTGCATTTGTTCTTCTTTAAACATGCCACGCAGGCGCTCGAGGTCAGCCCGGAGAACGTCCACTTGTCGGCTCTTGGACCAGCGGGGGTGAATCGGAGACGGATCGAAGCGCTGTCTCTTTCGAGAGCGAGGTGAGCTGCGTTGCACCTGAAAGACCGGCCCTGGCACATGGTCAGAGACTGCACATGGAGGTTCCCTTGAGTGGTGTTCACCGCAGCCCGGGACAGACACTGAGCTCTCGGAGCTGGCACTGGAAACACCGCTGGCAGGTAGACATGGACTTGGAAGGAGCAGACGAGAGTTGACAAGGGATGGAGGGGCCTCACAGGAACGTGAATGGACCATGCTATCAGTGGGTTCAAGGTTTGGGAGAGGGCAGGAGGGGGGAACATGGGGCAAGGTCGACGTCACATGGCTTGGTGCAAAGTCGTCAGGGCTGAAGATGTCTGGGTTGAACGGCACAATGCCAGTCTTGCGGAAGGCTGCCTGTATAAGAGCAGGCGTCATGACCTTCTTCCGGACTGCAAGATACTCCCGTACAACGTCTCGCCGCTGAATGAACATCCTTGTGGCTTCATAGACCTCTGCACAGCGCTCCAGCCATCCAATCTGGATGGGCCCAAAGATGCCTACGTTGAGTGGCTGTAGCTTGTGTGTGGCGTGCACAATAAGGCAAAAGAGATGGATTCCAAACTTTTTGCCCAATTTGACCATGCTCTCCCCTACGTGTGACCCATGCCCATCAAAAATGAGTAGGATCAGCTCGGTGTCACTCCCGGCATGTGCACGTGCCTGAGGTATGAAGCACTCTTCGAACCACTTGAGGCACTGGTAGTCGTCCGTCCATCCCGTGTTTGTCAGACCAATGCTTCAAGTGAATGGGGGATATTAGTAAATCTACGGTGATTTTAAATGCGAACAAACTCACACAATGTCCCTGCTATCTGGGCCGTCCCACCAGTCGAGCTCATAATATGCACCAGAAAAGACGAACCCGGGTTGGATGGCCGTCCCATCTGCTGCAATACACTCAATGACAGTGACAAGCTCGAGGTTGTCATTTCCAACCTGGTACCGTGCTCGGTCGGTGCGCGAAAAGAATGCCTTGCGGCGACCACGGCTGCGAGCACTGCCAATTTGGATACCTTTCTCGTCCATATTGTAAATGTTCTGTGGCTTGAAGTTGTACTGCTTCAGGACGTCTTCGAGTTGATCAGAATGCGTGGCAACGGTGTTAGGATTGAAGGCTTGTGCACGCTTCTGGTCAATCTTGTTTGGTCAGACGTACACAACGTCTGGATGACGTTTGCGAAAGTTATTCGCCCAATGAAGCGAGGGCTTATGACCCGAGAGATGTTTAGCTTTAATTCGGAGCGTGTCCCTGGTGATACCGTGTCCTTCGGCACCCCACAGAGCTGCCCAGTCTACAAGTACTTGCTCTTGTACTTCAGACAAGAGCTGCTGGGACTCATTCCGCTCGTGTCGCGACTTCTTATTCTGACGATAGCGCCCGTACAAACGGTGGTACGGCACATTGAATTCACGTGCGATCTTTCGAAGGTTTGCGCGAGGCTCCTGCGTGCACGCAGACGCAATGGCGCACTTCATGCGCGCCTCGATAACCCTGTCTGGTTCGCGCTCTGTGTTTTTGGTGCGGGTTGTCCTAGGCATGGTGGTAGCAGAAAGACGAAAGGTGAATTGAGGCACTGCACGGTATTCTGAGCATTATATGCGCGTTGTACACGGCATCGGTGTAACAGGAGCGAGGTGCAAACGGAGCGAGCACGACACCGCGTGTATGACAAAGACGCCCAGATTGGATCGGAGTCTGGAATGCACCAGCGTCTCGGCGAAGGGAGACGCGGGCAAAGTCACGCATACTCTGGGTTCAACTCAACTATCCATCCTTCTCATGACGGGAGACACAATCGGGGGGGATAGATCGAAAGAATAGACATACTTTATATGTCGCACAAATTTCAGAGGTTATCGAAGGCGTGGATCACGCAGGATCTGTGCATCATTGGCCGAAATCACCTTGCACTTGGTCTCTCTGCACCTTCGTTACTCAACTTACTCCCTCAATACTCATCTTGGTGAGCTGAAACTTCGAGGCTACGCAATTGAACGTGATGCGATGCTACTGGTAAAGGTACACAATATAGGAGTCCATGAGCAACCTCCTAGTGCCATTTTGGCTAGTGATGGTCATTTTGGTTACCCGGGTACGATATAGTAGTCTAAAGAACATGACCCTGGGTTTAAACAGTCCTCTCAGGGTCTTGAAAGCTGCCTTCCATTGGTCCCCATCCTTGATCTGTTCTGTCGTGGATATGATGGAGACCCTGTATTTTCCGCTATTTTTCCCTATTTTTTCTCAATTTCTACGGACAGTTTACGATACACGAGCAGGCTGAGGCATGTAGACGGTCATGTGACTCTCACCTGCAGGTAGAGCAATACCGGCGCACAGACCACCCTTTCATTTGTACATGTTGTGGCTCCATCAAAGTAGTATATAACCGACCCTGTAGCGACCCTGGCCCGCATCTTGACCTCTTGGTCTTTGGGCTAGGTAAGCCTTTGATTGTACCTTTGATTAGCGCGAATGTTAACTTGGTCTTTGGGCTAGATTCGTCGTGAGAACCTAAGTCCGGCGTGCGTTGACCTCTGGTCCGCAGCCCCAAGCAAGATCCCCTGTTCCTCTTTCTTCGGTAGTCGTAGTCAGTAGCACGTTACCGGTTGCGTCGAGCCTAGCTCCGCGACATGTACATTGTTGTATCCGGCGCATACATCCAGTTTTGTGAAGAACTTTGCAGAGCCCAGCTTGTTGAAGAGTTCCGAGATTAGCGGAAGTGGTCTGGCATCATTGATTGTACCATCATTGAGGTAGTGGTAGTCCTATACTGGCCTCAAGGTTCCATCTTTTTTCTTGATGAAGAAGGGTGGTGCCATTGGGGACTTGGAGGGTCAGATGTATCCTTTGGCTAGGTTTTCATTGACAAATTTGTCTAGTTCAACCCGCTCGGATGGGGACAACAGAATGAGCTTGCGGTCTCGCGGGACAAAGTTGGCTTTCAGTTTGATCTCGTGGTCCCAGGGGTGAGAGATCAGCATGTGCTCGGCCGATTTCTTGTCAAAGACTGAACTGAGATCTGCCAGATATGATGGAGGCAATTCGTGTAAGCTCTTGTGCGGCTGCCCTTTGTGCGCTTTGATTGCAACATTGGTAGACATTGTAGCTCTGTTGACGATCAGGTCTCTGTTTTGAAGCTGCAGGGAATTGAGCGCCACATTGGCAGATACGTTCCAGACATCATTGTCGTTTGATGCTCGATATTTGTTGGACAATAAACGGTTCTTCGGCTTTGTCCATTGATGTCTTGAGGAAGCCCCATATTGGTACTCCTGGTGGGGGATCGTGTTTGAGCTGATATTCCTGTTGCTGTTGTTCTTTTCGGATGGTCTTGGGGTCAAAATTGAAATGACCTGTTACCCAGTCGTTTTTGGGGTTGTATCAACTTATCTAGGGAGTTACAAGAATGGCATCATCTTGTCCAAGGTTTGCAACATAGAAGTTGGTGGGTAGCGGATGTCCCCAAATAACAAAGTTTGCCTCTACTCAATGGGTGACTTCACCCATTGTGTTGATGCTGTTGTCAGCATTTCAGAACTTGATTGGTTGTGGTAGTCATACTGTTGGGAGGTTGTATTTTTTGGCAAGCTGGTGGTTCAGGATGGTTACGTCCGCCCCTGGGTCGAATAAGGTGCAGATTCCAACAACTTTGGGTCTGCATTTTATGTAACCAGATAGCAAATAAGCCTGCTTTCTTTGCTGTCCAATAGGCACAAAAGAAATGGTGTAATCCCAGTCCATGGACAAGATGGGTGTCAGCACTGTTTGTCCTTCTAAAACTCCGGTGCGTTGTCTTTGTCATCTCCCATGGTGACTACTCCAATTTGCTCCTCCTCTTTAGCTTCCTTGGGTTCATCGTCTTCTGCAACAGCTCATATTGTGCCTGCTGGTTTCTTTTTCTTGGGGCAGCAGGCTGCAATGTGTCCTGCTTCTCGGCAATAGAAGCACTTGTTCTCTTTGCAGAGTTGGTCGTGTGTTGTTGTGTTGAGTTTGCCTTTGATTGTGACCACTCTGACCCTTGGGGTTTGCAAGGTCTTAAGCCAGCTGGGGCGCCCTTGAGCAACATTGAGTTCTCCGGCCATCTTCCATTGATGATCAAGGTGAATGGCCCAGTCCATGAATTTGTCCACGTTCTGGGGTGCAGGGAAGGTTAAGGCAATCTTGTCCCGCAGATATCCTAGAAGCTTGGAGGTGTATATGGTGCGCTCAATGGATGCCTTGCCTTGCGGGTCAATTTCACCAAAAATGATGTGGAAGTCTTCAACCCATTGTTGAGGTGCCAAAGTCTCAACCATTGTTCACGGTGGTCTCAACCTTGGATTCTGCCCACCAATGGGTTTCTCCTTGCATGTAGGAGAGTGTGGAGACAATCTTGGCATTGTCGTTCAGGTAGTCGCCTGGGCAGCTGAGGAACAGAAGTTGGAGGTCTGTGAGGAATTCACCCGCCTTGGATCGGTCTCCAGTGAAGATCTCAGGCTCCCTGACTTTGCTCTTGTGACCAGGGTTTGCTTGTCCGGGGATATTTTCCTGGCTGAGGGGCCCGAGGGGGCCTCCTCCTCCTGGTGGTCCACCTCCACCTCCGCCTCCTCCTCTGCCAGGTGGTCGTTTTCCTCCTGGTGGTCCTCCACCTGGGTGTCCCCCTCCTCCCCCTCCTCCTGGAGGTCCTTCAGGGAGGTCCTCATCTCCGTCCCCTGGCGGGGGTCCTCCTCGAGGATTGTCAGCTGGTCCCATGCCCAGGGCTGATCGGAAGGCCCTGAATGTGCTTGAAACTGGGTTCCTGCCAACACTAGATGCTGATAGGTCCATGGGGTTGTATGTTCTGTGAAGTTCGTTTGCAGGTACAATGGTTGAGATGGGTGTGCTGGGTCGAACTGTTAGGGGTATTTTCAGACTTGGTGTTTGAAAGAAGTCGTGGTTCAGTGTTCTTGACCTGGTGACTGCTCAGAGTCCGAGGTTCCGAGTGCTGGAGACTGAGTGATTGTGAGACTTGCTAATCCAGTTGGCGGGGATGGGGCAACTGTCAAAGGTCCTAAGGCAGGGGAAGTGACTGTAGAGGTTGGCTGGGAAGTGGGAACATATTTCACTCCAGGGCCTGTCCGAACTACGTCTTGTTTAGAGCAGGCAGAGAAGTCTAGATGGGTGATTGACCTCTTCACCAGCCAGTTCAGGCACAGTTGGAACTTGCAGATCCTGTGGGCTTGGAGCCAAGGGATCCAATCAATAGCCTTCTTGGTTATGTGGTTGTAGTTGTGTTTGTAGTTGTAGCAAGATAGTCTTCGATCTGGGTCGACAGTGGACAATATGCTCAGATAATGTCCTAGAAGTACATGAAGGGGGTGTGGCTTAACACTTCTCTAGCATGCAACCACTCGAGGAAGATGCCACAAGCTTGGTTGAGGGCCTGTAGCCATGTTATTCTACTGGGTTGTGGTAACTGTGTCCTCCGATCTGTGCAAGGGTTGCGATGATCTGCTGATTGAGGAATAGAAGGTAGTCTGTGTAAAGGTTCACCGGGGGTTTGAGGCTCAGGTTGATGCATAAAATGATGCGTAGGGCCTCCCTGTAGTGCCATGAAGTGTCGCGCAGGTGGTTGGTGAGGACCGGTTCAACAAGACTGTACATGTAGTAGATGACTTTGTGAAAGGCAGTAGCAGTGTTGAGAGCCCTAATGATGCATATTTCGAGATTGTCAGTGGGCTCGTCAAAGACCGGGTTTGCCCTTGGTTTCGTGGCCTTGGTGTCTGCTAGATACCCCGGTCTATTGAGGGTCCTTGCAAGATGTACTGTTGGAAGTAGTTTGCGCTCAAGTACGTGGTCCCTTGGAAGTGAATGTTGAGGGATGCATCAGTTTGGGTAGTGTCGCAGAGTTAGGCTCGATGTGACCAGTAATGTGCTACAACTACAACTACCAAGGGAGAAATGGAAAGGGATCTTGCTTGGGGCAGCAGACTCGAGGTCGACATGTGCCTGACTTAGACTCACAATGAATCTAGCCCAAAGACCAAGTTAACATTTGAGCTAATCAAAAGGTACAATCAAAGGCTTACCTAGCCCAAAGACCAAAAGGTCAAGAGGGGGGCTAGGGTCGCTACAGGGTCGGTTATATACTACTTTGATGGAACCACAACATGTACAAATAGAAGGGCGGTCTGTGCGCCGGTATTGCTCTACCTGCAGGTGAGAGTCACATGACCACTTGTATGCCTTAGTCTGCTTGTGTATCATGAAGTGTCTGTAAAAAATGAGGAAAAATACGAAAAAATAGCGGAAAAATACAGGGCCTCTGTCGTATCCATGACAGGTAGGGGACAGGGGAGCAGGTGCTTGGGGTCGTGGTGATAGATCAAGCTCGGAAAGAGTGAGATGATTGACAAATTCTGCTTTGTCACTTTCAATTATTGGGGTCACAAAGGGACCAGAACGGTTGGTGATCTCGAGTGGGGACAACGTGGTGGGTGAGTTACAGAGTCGACAGAATGGGGCTTGTAACACTTGGGTTACTACCTTTGGAGCTGAGCCCTTACACTGTTATGAGGTGAGGAATCCAGATCTTCAACCTAATGTTATGATAACAGCTGTGGTGGTGTTTAAGTGCACTCAGATGTTATAAATGACAAGTAGATTCAGAGTTCAGGAGAAGTACAGGAGGAAACAGGAGGTCGAAGATGGGGTCTGGGGGAGCAGGACGTGGGGTTTATATACTGTATGGTAGGTGCCGGCGCAGCAGGAGCCGCAGTCATAGTGAGTCATAGTGAGTCAGAGTAAGTCAGGGCAAGTCAGAAGGAGTCATAGATAGGAAGAGGGAGTCGTGGCAGGTTAGAGCAAGCTGAATATAGGTAGGAGTCATAGGGAGTCAGACTGAGTCAGAGATATAAATAGACAATGAGTCATGAGAAAAGGAAAATGGTAACAACAAGCTGATTGTCTGCATGCTGGGATACCACCTCAAGCACATCATGATCTGTGCTGAGAACATCTGTGATCATCCCTGCAATGCTCTCGCGCTTGCAGTGACTACTGTACCGCCCGTTCATGAACTTACTTATCTCTTGTAACCCCCACACTCAATCATCCCTCCACACAGGTCGAACTTGTGCTCAAGATGTGGGAGACTGGCGATCTTGAGCCTCCAAAGCCATGCTCCAAAGAAAGCAAATTCTCTGATAGGCTCTAGGGACGTGCTGCACATGAGTACATGGCCAGCATCATTGACCTCAGCAATGAGCAATGGGACAAGATCTTGGCCCTCGCAGAGCAGCATGTGCATGGCCTAATCCCTAATGATACCCATTCCGAAGGTGAAGACACCAGCGACTACAATGCAGGCGATCTGCCTATAATGGGTGGCCATGCAACATTGGATGACACCAATTCAGAGGACGGTGATGACAGGCACTGCACCGCAAACAACCGTGATGATCACCTCAGGAACAGCAATGACAGGACTGTCTTTGCCGAGGACAGCCAGCATGATAACAATCATTTTGAGACAACCAGCGGTGATGTCAATATGCAGGATGCCACATGATGTTGATCACAGGTCAGTGTGTCCTTTTGGTGCTGGCAAGGTCTGGTCAACAACAAGCATCCACTGTTCATGCAGTCTATCATTCCCAATCCCCACTCCCTAAGTGGTGCCCTCACCCTTTGCTATAATCAGACACTCACCACACGCTCGCTACTGGTTTAATTTTGAATCGTCAATGTGCACGCCTACCGCGTGCCTTCCTCTTATGCCCATTCTCTCCCGCAGCCGGGTGCCGTGACCCCCAACTTACACCCTCCCAAGCCTCTTCTGTGCTTTGTTTACACTCTCTTCAAGTCCTGTTTGATGTTGAGCAGGGCTTGTTATGCAGTGGAAAGCCCCTCCGCTCACTTACCTGTAGAGCTTTGGATAGAGGCACACGTAGTGGTTGATGGCAAGAGCGACTTGTTGAACTGCTCCTACAGAGCAATCTTATATACTACTGTACATGGGCTATGATGTAATACTATACAGTATGTAGCCACAGTATCCAGAACTTTCTCCAAGTGACTGGTAGCCTCGTGTCAGTAGTTGCTTACTTCATTGCTATTAGTCAGCACTGTAGTTCAACATTTGAATCATCTTAGCCCCCTTAGATCAACTTTATATACTCTTGCCGGCCGACTAGCCCCAACTTCAGCTCCGTCCTTACCACTCTACTTAGCCACTTAGAATGAATTGAATTGAACTTGTGCACAGTTGTAGCCGCTTACAGGTGACTTGGGTAAGGAACTGAACTTTATCGGTCTAGGAGTCTGAATTCGCCTTGGACCGACTTATTCAAGACACTGTAAGTCCTCTCAAGTGAATAAGTGCCCGGGACATTTTGCTGATGACTGGACTATATACGCTGATGCAGTACATGCACCATTGACCAAACAACACACAAAATATAGGACAGGGCTCCTGTTGCATGCATGACTATGCCTAAAATATCAGTTAGTGCATAAATTGAGAGGGGGCCGCAGAATCAGTGGGGTGACCTGAGGAACCATAGTGACCCAAGGAGCAATGTAAGGGCCTGGTCAGCTGCACGTAAAAAAGATCCATGCCAGCCAAAATCTGATCACGGTGAATGCAAAACCAGACTCACTGTGAGTGCGAGTTTGGAATCACAAAAAATGTTTAGTGAGCACGAGGTCATAGGCACCTGCCATGTCATGCTCAGTCATGTTGTGTGCGATGTGCGGGGCTGTGTCGTGTCGGTGTGCATCGTGCAACGTCTTGCCTCCTTCCTTGCTCTTGTTGGGCTCTCTCTCAGCACTCAGCAGCAACCTGAAGCTTCCTATCATGTCATCTCAGTCTCAGAAGGCAGCAGCAACTATGGAAAATGTCACAAACCTTGAAGATGAGCCTGGAGATGACAACCCTTTAAGCACACAATGGACAGCTGCCAGGTGGCACACTCCGTCAGCACACTGGACCAGTGCAAGCGACAACACCATGGTCAGCATCCTCGAGAGGAACAAATCTCAGGGCCACCAGGCAGATTCAGGTTGGAAGCCTGGTGTGTGGAACGAGGTTGCAAATGCTGTCCGGGGTGGCCCAAGAGGACCAAAGACGGTCAAGAGCTGTCAAGACTGCTGGTGCATGGTGAGTTGACCATTTTTAATCTATCTCATAACCCTCCAGCCAATGTCCTCCTCAGCTTGTAAAGGAGTACAATGACATCTGCTGGCTGATCACCACAGTGTTGTACGTGCGATCAAGCTCTTCACAAAAGACATTACTGTTTGCAATAGTTACCTTGCAATTGATGACACTGATTTATGTCACTCTTTCCTTACTGAACTTCTTTGCTCTGACACCAATTAGGCCATTCAACTATGTTATTTGTGATTTAGTGTCGAGTGTTGAAATATTCTACATAATCCTCCCACATCTACTTAGCAATCTCATCCCTATGTGCTGCAGCCTTGTCCCTCTCTACTGCTGAGATGCCTCCACTGAAGTCTGCCTTGCCTGCCTCACCTGTGGCTCCAGAAATATGAGTGAGATCTCCAACATCATTGATGTAGTCAGGATTGTGGATGCGGATGAAGTTGTGGAGGACACCGAGTGCATGGACGATCCTTGCTCGTGTTGTCTGAGTATATTTTGGGGCAACCACCATAAGTCAGAAGCGGCACTTGACTAGCCCAAAAATGTGTTCAACTGTGTTCCAGGCAGAGGCATGGTGTAGGTTGTACAGCTCCTGATAGTTGGCAGGCCTGATAATACATTGGATTTTGTGACACCAGACATTATACATATAATTTTGTGATGCTGCAGCCCATTCTCGCATATGATACCGCACCCACAATATGGAACCAGGAGGGCATAGCAGAGGGGAAAGCCAGCATCTGCAAGATAGCAGACACCCTATTTGACTGCAAAATTGGTTGTGCATGCATTCTCAAAAATGCATAAATCGGCTGCACTGCCCTCCCAGCCAGGGAGAAGATAAAGGAACCGCAGGTCGAATGAGCAGGCTGCAAGGATATTTTGGGTGATACAACCTTTGCGGTTATGGTAGCGGGCAAGAGCATCGGCAGGAACCCAGGCACTGAGGTGTGTGTAGTCAAGAGCACCCCAGACATGTTGGAAATAGGGATAGAAATGTGGGTTATTGTGAATCTCAGGGGGCATGTTGTGATGGGGAGGCAGCTTAACATATCAGTGAATATATTGGGGACAGGTGAGGGCTTCCAAAATGCGATTGAATGTCCTATTGTATTGTCAAAATATCCATCAAAGGTAGCAGAGTTATCACACACAATGATACCGTCTCCAGTGAGTGTTGAAACCTCTCCCGAGCCTCCCATTGACCAAGTCCTGTGCAAGCAAACGTAGAAAACTGGTGACCTGTTCTTCTTTCGAGAGGTGTTTGGTCTCCTTGAGTCCTGCAGAGTGGTGGAGCTTCTGCACAAGCACTCAAAAGATGTGCTTGTGGACACCAAGGGTGTTGTGGATGCACTGGGGATGGCCGTGAAGTAGCTCTTGAATGTACTCCTCACCGGTTTGCGTGGAATTGTACATTGGTTCCTTGATGATATGGGGTGTGATGTAGGTTGTGACAGCACTCCCAGCTAGGGTAGTAATGATAGCAGCAGATCGTAAAGTTCATCTTAAGCGTGCACTGAGGGATTCACACTGAGCAGCAGTCGTACTGGACGTGTTGCGAGTCATGGCTGTTTTACGAGCGCATATAAGCACCCATGTGCACGACCTTTTCGTGGGGTGCACAGGTGTGACACCGTGTGATGGTGTGAATGCGAGTTGCCTGGACATCTCGGGCATTGATCACATCACCTGTGACTTTTCTTCCACGGGCAGCCGACCAGGCCCTCACTGCACGTCACTGCCCGATTGTCCCGAGAAAATATGTCCCAAACTCCATCTTGGGCCCCACTTTTGTGCCACAATTGTGTAGATTAGCAATTGCTCCGGATTTGTACATAGAAGGTGCAAATACAATCACAAGATGTATGTGTCACGCGCCGGTGGCGGAGGCTGCACCCGCACTCACTCCTTGACCACATACACCCACACCCACTAACCATTGCATGCATGCACAAACCAATACATTCATTTCACCTTCCAATGCCTGCTGTCCCTCCTGCTTCGACCTTCTGGCAATATCTCTGCCACTGCAAGACTTGCAAAAGCGACCCAAGGCAGAAGCATACGCTGCAAATGATCAATGTGCACAGAAGAAGGGACAATACATGCACGCCCAACATCACTGTCCTGGGCCTCCGACCCCACCCAAAAGTCATCTAACCTTGCCCCGGTACTTGGTGAACTGATTACCCAATTGTTTCATAGATGGTTCTTGTATCCGCCATCCTGAGGTGAGCAATTCCCCCCTTCCTCACAGGTCACCTAAAGATGCACCTGCATCTCCATTCGACTGCTCTCTCTCCTTGCCGGAACCAGCTGCAGCCACCTCCTTCATGCTGCTAGCCATCATAGCAAGATTGGCCAGGTTTTTCCCAGAGGATTTTGCCGCGTGGGGCTGAGACAATACATCACACTCACTCTCACCTGTTGCTGCAGTGGTAATAGGCACACGCCCCTTCCCCCGTTCCTGAATGGGTTGCGGAGCACTGTGGTGGGCCTCGATGATGGCATGGGCTATCAATTTCAATCAACGTTGCCACAGAATCCCACCAGGTGCTTCCTCACCTGTTCAGTGAGTCACGCTTGTTTCTGCACAGTGTGCTCGTCATCTGAGTCATTGACAGGTCCCAGTGAGCTGGCGAAAGCACGCACCGATGCTAGGCCTCAATCATGTATGGTTAGTTCAAGCCATAACTGCACAACATCTCTGACCGAAGCACCCACTTTTTGTGCCGTGTCTAGGCATCCCCTTTGAGGTTCAGCAGAGCACAACAACTTGTGCACGAAAAAGGTTACTGCAGCCAGGTGTGTTGGGGTGCAGTCTCCCAGAGCCTGTTAATGAACACATAAGCCAGGAGATGGTCCAGCTTGCTATCAACATGAACGATGGTAATTCCCACCCCCCCTCCCCCAAATCTCAATCCCATGCTGGGATACCCATGCTCCTCCTCAGTGTAGGTACGTGCAAATCGTGTCACGGCCCGTGAAGCACTGGATGGGTATTGAGCGACAATCCTCAGCACTGTTGATCTCTGCCCTACTACTGTGCAACCCACCAGGAGACATTGGAATGCTCATGGGGTACGTCTGCAGATCTTGTCCTTGCCTTGTACCAATATATTCAACTAACAAGCTGAGGTTACAGGATAAGCGTATACTACCGTACTCTCCAGTTTCTGGCCAGATGCTTGGGTAGCTGTGACGTTTGGCAGGGGCAGTGAGCACCATGCCATGAAGGCAGTTGACTTCTGTAAATTAATGTTACGCCATCATATACTATACCCAGATGTAAATATACCCTCTCAGGACGTTTTTGACTCCATTCGGTCCCATGTGCCAGCTGCCTGAATGCATCCCCACTGCCTGGAGCTCATTCACCCCCCACGCGGTCAGATCGGAGGTGGAACAATCATGTCACAAACACAATGTTTGGTGCACTTTTGCTCGAGGTTTGGGCAGCGTCAATGCGGTGTAATTGTGGTACATTGCATCATGTTTGAACCAACTTTGCTCGGAGCGATCAGGCCTTGACGCCCAGTGACTAAGACTGTACATCATTCCACCCCTCACCTCGAAGCAGCGGCTGGATTGAAGCCTGCACATATACATGATTTGCTTCACGCACAGCCTTTAGTGATAGTAACAGCCGTCTGGTTTATTCCTGCCGTCAGTATTGGAAAAGGGTGTTGCCTTTTTACACTCCCTCACGTGTTTTTGCCATGTTTTTTTTTTTTTTCCGAAAACATATAGTATTGCCCCCGGTGCCAATTGGAAACAATTGCCTGCCACTTACACCGCCATAGCCGACAACACGTTGCTGTGGAACAGGACCCCTGACAATGGTATGGGGCAGTGTGATCACGATCCGGACATATTTGAGCCTCTAGAGACCCCTTATGTTGTATTTCTTCCAGACAAACAGGTACCAAAATGGGGTGCAACCTGGTCCGGGATGGCGGACAAATGAAGGGGTTTGGGGGCGAAGGCACATCAGATTGGCAGACATAGTTGCTATATATGGACATTGAGCACTTCAAGCATAGATGGCGAGGCTACGGCCCGGGGCTACACTGCCAGACACGGAGCCATGGATGCCCAGGAATTCGAAGGCTCTGGTGGAAAGCCACTGGAAAAACCCATGGAAAGGCAGAGTCCAGCAAGAACTGTGGAGCAACAGTATGGATGGCAGAAAACCACAAGGCGACGGACTTCAGGTTCTGCCCCATGTATCTAGTCACATGATGTTCCAAATAGAGTAATCTGCATATTGAACATCCTTGAGCGAATCACCAAGTACAACATTGTTCTATATACCACCTCAAATCCCCATGTCTAACAGTTCCAGTGAATCACTGACCAACCCCCAGTGTACAGAAGTCCCCAGAAACTCATGACCCCTCTGTCCTGATACCGTTACAGGCTTCTCTAATTGGCCCCTAAAGGGGCTGTGGGTGTGCAATATATGCCCGTCTCCGCAAAAGGGACTGACACTGTCCGCTGCGCTCTGACATGAAGGGTCAAGAGGGCATACCTTCAATGTCTAAGTGCGGGATGCAGAGCCAGTGTTCGACATGGCGCCTGCTGCACCGCCATTCCCCACCGCAGTGCGTGGGCGGCCTCAGGTACCGTCTCCAAGCCCATATGTGGAATCCAACACCTTGGATGGCCTGTACACTTCCGATCCCTGGTTAGAGACTGGAGAACCATTCCGAGAAATCCCCTCTTGCAAACCGAGAGCACTCACAAACATCGGACCCTTGGCAGTGGGCCCACCTGAAACAGCACCCGGCGACAGCTCCGGCCCTCAACCATTGCCTCTAATACCTGCTCTTCATGGCCCAGCTCTAGATGAAGATGTGCCGGATCAGGTCTACAACAACTGGAATGGCCTTTTGGCATTCAATCGACCAGAACCGCCAGAGGAGGATCTCGTACCTGCAGATGAGATACACCCCGGGGGCGATTTGCAAAGGCGCAATGGTGCTGTCGGGCTTGAGCCCATTGCTGTGGACGAAGCGGCAGCTCTTCATGCAAAGGGACCTGAGGGAGGCTTCGGCAAGGAGCCTTCTGGCGCTGTCCGCGAACTGATCAGTGAGTAGCTTGACATCTAGCAATCACGCAGATCACCTACTAAGTGGAATACGCGCAGCTTGGTTCATTAGCTGAAGGCTCGCACTTTCTGGATGTCCATTACCCCCACACGCAGCTCGACCACTGTCCATGGAAGGATAGACAGGTTAGTGTTTGGCCGCTCTTCAGGCAGAAGCGACACCCAATGACTGACGTACCGATGACCGTGACCGCACCATCTATTACCGCATGGCAGCACTGCACCCTAGATGTATTAGGCGCATTCCCGCGGTCGCTGTTCTCCAAAAGCGAGCTGGAAGGGGTCCGATGGTTCGCTCATGCAAATGGCGCCCCAGAACTGCCTAGCGTGAAGTCAATGAAACGTGACCGCATGGACATCTGGAAACATGGCAGGCTCGAGCCCGGCGATGTTCACATCGCACCTCAGTCAGATGTTTGTGATGGCTGACCTCACGACAATCCTATGCCATGTAAGTACACCCGCCGCATATGAGGCATGGTATCCAGAGGACTTACCACCTTTGCTATAGGAGTTCACAAATCCGCTTGTTGTGCCACACATCCAGTCACTCCCAGAGGATGCCGGCGAGACACTCGGTGAGGCTGCACAGGTGGATCGCTGGCACTATGAGGTCAATCCGAATTTGGCGTGTCCCATGGTGCGCGCTGTGAGCGGGAAGGACTACTTTGTAGACGAGATGGCAATGGTTGTGCTGCAGCCAAACGATGTGGAGGAGGTCCCCGTGGTGATACAACACTGGTTCCGCAAGAAGGGAACTACTTGGGGAGATGTCAGCCCGCTGTTGCTCTCAGAAGATAGGGCCTTGTTCATCATCGACAAGCATCCTGGCTGCTCATGGAACATACTGTTATCGTACTTCCGCTTGTCTGTCCTTGACCTCTGCAAGCCGACGGTTCAGCAGGAAAGGTCGATCCCTGCTCCTGA
Organism: Trametes polyzona; assembly: GCA_022606195.1. NCBI lineage: Eukaryota > Fungi > Basidiomycota > Agaricomycetes > Polyporales > Polyporaceae > Trametes > Trametes polyzona. The sequence continues at coordinate 87,937 of JABYQF010000011.1, read as the reverse complement.
CCGCATCACCGGTGAGCCATTCAGGCTTTCATCACTGCTTAGAGTAATGTCTTATCAGCAAGTGTAGGCATCTTGTATGATGACACAAAACCCCTACATGTGTGGGAACACCCTGCTCGCAACGAGTGGCGGACTGCAGCTGCAGGAGTCCGCATTTGTGGATGTCCACTTTGGCTCTACTTTGACGATACATCGGGAAATACAAGCAAGAAATGGAACAAACATAACTCACTATTGTTCATGCTCGCAGGGTTGCCCCGCTCACTTGTCCACCTGCTGTACAATATACACTACCTTGCAACGTCGAATCTGGCACCGCCATTGGAGATGATGGAAGAGCTTGTGGAGCAGTTATGGTGAGTGCCTTGGTGTCAGTTGAAATATGGTGTCGTCGCTAAAATGGAGGATGAGAAGCACAGCTCAGAAGACTGGTATCCATGTTTGGGCTGTGCACCTTAACGAGGAAGTCTTGATCATCCTGTGGATCTTGGCTTTCCTCGGGGATAACTCAATGTCAAGCGAGTTCGCATCGCATATCGGCATGCAGGGGAAATGCTTCTGTAGGGTATGCAAGGCAGCGAAAGGTGCGGATGCAGCGAAGAACCAAGACACGCGTGGGCTAGGAGAGCAAGCACGAGTGGGCGCATTCTTATCGATACGTCAATCTTCCAATCCACGTCATAGAGGGAACACTCACGAGCACTCTGCATAGACCAGGTTGGGGAGGAGCAGAGTAAGACTTCTACCCTTGATGATCTACACGCACAGCTTGATCGCGCTCTGAGTGGTGCACCAAGTGCTGTGGAGGACATGGCGACACAAATGGGATCGAAGGACAAGTTCTTTATGAGCTACATTGCAAAGCTAAAAGAGGTGGTCAACCTTGTGTGTGATCACCAGAAGCTAGTCCCCCCAGCTGTAGGGACAACAAAACAAGAAGAAATCTGATGCACCCTGCATGCTGTGCGTGCTGAGATGCCCGACGACTTGTTCAACCCAACACTGCATATACCAGGTCAGTGCTATTTCCACGTTATAGTATGTAGATCAATCCCTACATGCACGGCTGACAGTTGGTGTCGGCAGAATTCAATACAAACTAGAACAGCCCCTTCAAAGCGCTGCATGTTGTTCTCCTCGGTGCGGTGAAATACTTCTGGAGGGATGCAGTCTCGCAACAGACAGCAGATGGAAAACATACGTTGAAGACCCGCCTGGATAGTTTGGATGTCAGCGGTCTCGGGATACTGCATCTGCAGGGACATACCTTGGTGCATTATGCCAGGTCCCTTGTTGGACGTGACTTTAGAGCAGTCCTCCAGGTGGCTCCGGCAGTCTTGCATGGCCTTATTCCTGATGAGGCCTACGAAGTGTGGCTGGCTTTGGCCCGTTTAGCCCCCTTGATCTTCCAGCCTGTAATCCACAACCGCACATCGTACCTGGTAAGACATCGCCTATTCCAACATGAGTTCAGCGTTATGCTCCCCAGTTTTGGCATGCCACACCAGCTAGGACTGCAAAATGCCATCAACGACTTTCGTGCGGCGACAGCTCCCTGGTCTACACAATGGTTTAATAAACCTAAGTTTCACCTCTTTCTGCACCTACCTCGCCACATACAACACTTTGGGCCTGCAATCCTCTACGCGACCAAAGGGTTTGAGTCATACAACTTTCTTATATGCTTGTGTAGCGTGCACTCAAACCGACACGCACCGAGTGCCAATATTGGCGAGGCCTTCAGCACCTTGCATGTGGTTCAACACCTAGTCAGCGGTGTGTTTGTGGATACCACAGATTCTCGTACCGGGACGGCAATCAAACGCCAAGCCAGAGATGGTGTACTTGGTTTTGCAGAAGACACCACCTTCCGTCACTTGATGGGGATGGACGGGATCCTGGAACCCATTGGACTATGTGAGTTCTATGGAATTACACCTGGGAATAAAAAAGGAGACTGATCTTCATGGCGCAAATCAAAGCACGTGCTCCATTGCTTTGCAAAAACCCACGTACAACCTTTCACGACATGCTCACTGCAAAATTAGCGCCCACAGGTGTACCTCTCTCACCGCAATCGGCCGTGGTTCAGTGCGACGGAGTCTATCTATCAAATGGAGATATGGCTCGCCAGCAAGGTTACGTGCTCTATTGTACCTCCACTGGAGAAGGTTCTGGTCCCCTATGTTGTGGGTGTGTGGAAGAAATCTTGTTGGACGGCCTCAACAGCACCGTCTTGGGCATGCTATTGTTAGATGTCAGCATCCAGTCGTCTGTGGTGCTGCCATACCGCTTCCCAGGTGTCAGCCCACACAATCTGCCCAAACATGTATTCCTGACCACGACGGTGAGCTCAAGGCGAACACGTCATAGCTGAACTAAGAGCTTACTGTGTGATCTTCCATAGGAGGTCCAATGTTCAGTGCATGTCTTTCATGACTGTGCCAACCAGGCCTGTGATGTGACGAAGACAAAGCCAGTTATTCAAGAATGACAAGCATCGTCAGAGATGGCTTACGAGATTGACCATGCAAACGCCGCCCATATGGTCCTTAATATTGCCCAGCTAACCAATTCCACGTACCTTTCCAGTTTCCGACCTGCTTTCAGATATCCTGAACTCAGCTGGGACAGTATGCTCGACGCTGCGGTCGCGCGCCGGGCTCAGCTGGACGCTGATGCTATCAAGAAGAAGCTTGACGGAGAACAGCGTAAAGTAGCCAGGCAAACACGAGTGAATAACCCAAAACGCAAACATAGGACCAATGACAGAAGCTCACAGCAAATTCCACTCGTTCCTGGTACGTTCCTTATGTGTTCACAGGGATAGACTATTCGTCCAGCGCGCGCGGAGCAGATCCAAACCAGGGATGGGATCCGGGGCCTGGGTGTTCACCAGCTAAGGAGTCTAAGCTGATGTTGTACAGGGAATGTCGTGGAGCTAGGCTCGATGCGACCGGTAACGTGCTACTGACTACGACTACCGCTGGAGAAAGGAGAAGGGATCTTGCTTGGGGCGGCAGACTTGGGGTCGACACGCGCCTGACTTAGACTCTCATGACAAATCTAGCCCAAAGACCAAGTTAACATTCGCGCTAATCAAAGGTACAATCACAAGGCTTACCTAGCCCAAAGACCAAAAGGTCAAGATGCGGGCCAGGGCCGCTACAGGGTTGGTTATATACTACTTTGATGGAGCCACAACTGTTCAAACAAAAGGGCGGTCTGTGCACCGGTATTGCTCTACCTGCAGGTGAGAGTTACATGACCGTTTATATGCCTCAGCCTGCTCGTGTATCGTAAACTGTCCGGAGAAAATGAGGAAAAATGAGGTAAAATAGCGGAAAAATACAGGGTCTCCGTTGTATTCACGATATAACCCCCCTCCTACTGTTCATCGTCCCTGATGGACGCCCTTCCCGGGTGTCGTCCACTCTCCCATTCCAGGTTGTTTGGCTTAGTGTTGGTGAAGTTCTCCCGGGGTTGCCAAGGTAAGGCACTGAAGTCGACCGCCGAGATTTTCCGGGGGGTGCTTGGATTACATCGGTGGAAGTCAGCCACAGCTTCCGGGATGTTGTCCAGGTTCTTAGCCGGTCCCCAACTGTCCTCGCCTTCCCTGTACCCTTTCCATCGCACGAGGTACTGCAATTGATTCCGGTACCAGCGGCTGTCCAAGATCTGATCCACTTCGTACTCTTCCTCGCCATCTACTTCGATCAGATCTGGAGGGGGAGGGATGTGTCCATTTACTTCATTTCCATGCCACGGGGAGAGCCAGTCCACGTGGAAGTGGAGCTTGAGTGCAGGGGGTAGTGCCAGGCAGTAGTCGAGATCTTCGACCCGTTCGGTTACTTCGAAGGGGCCGAGTTGCCGTGGTCTGAGCTTAGGTGTGGCCTGATGGATGTGGATGTTCTTAGCCGATAGCCACACCTTATCATCGACTCTGAATTTGTGTGCCTTGCACTTCCCTTCTTTGTACATGTGCTTCATCCGCTCCTTGCTCATCCAAAGGGCAGCTTCAGCTTCTTTGCATGCTTCGCGGAGCCACTCGAGCCGCGCGTCTATGGTGGGGATCGGAGTCGGGCGTCCAGTGGGGATAGTGAAGTCGGGCCGGTATCCGTAGAGTACCTATATACTACTTTGATGGAGCCACAACTGTTCAAACAAAAGGGCAGTCTATGCGTCGGTATTGCTCTACCTGCAGGTGAGAGTCGCATAACCATCTACCTGCTTCAGCCTGCTCGTGTATCGTAAACTGTCCGTAGAAAATGAGGAAAAATACGGAAAAATAGCGGAAAAATACAGGGTCTCCATCGTATCCACGACAGGGAACTGCGGGCTGCCTGCAAAGCAGTTCAGACAAGATTCCACACTTGAAAGCAGGGATCAAGGCAGTGATGTGGGCAAAGGGACACCACGAAGCAACGCAGGTGCAGCAGGCATGGGAAACTGAATTGACGCACAATATACAAGGCTTGCCTAATGTGGATTTACGTACACGCCGCATGGCATTGAATACACATGTACATCTCGTCTTGCGTTATGAGAGGTCCTTGCACACAATCTTCATGAGTAACTCTACGTGCCCGCCCTTCTTGTATACCTAGTCTTGCATTTCGTATGGCTCCGAGTCTACGGCAAAAAAATCCTGCTTCAAGTATAATTCAGCACCGGCCAGTAGTAGTCAATATATGCTGTGCGCTCTTCTATCAGCAAAAGCAAGACCTAGTGAGCCTCTACTGCATAGGTAAGTTGATGTCCTCGATACAAGCATAAGAAACATGTGGGAGGTTCACACGTTAACTCGTTGTAGTAATGCACACTTATTGAGAACGATAGGACACTGTTTAATAGCTCGAGTGCAAACCATTGTCATACCAAACGAGAAGCCAGGTCTCCGACTCCAAATGGTGAGCATGACCGTGAGGTGCAACATCCTTGGAGTCGACTGACCACTGGGCCAATCAGTGCATTGCTCAGTCAGCCGTCCAAGTTGAGGCACTCACAGGCTTGTCGGCACTCCGTGCGTCGCTCTTCTTCTCGTCAACACTGTGCGTGTTGCTTCTCTTCCCCTCAACAATCTCCTTGTAACCTCACCTCGGTTTTTTTCCATAGGCTCAGGTTGGCAAGGCCACGACATGTCGGCTTCCAACACAATCCCTCCCAAGATGCCTGGGGCGGTCAGGATCCATCGGCCACCTTACAACCCCAGCACCCAATTTGCCCCCTATCGTGCAACCGTGAGCGGAGCCCGCAGCATGCCATTGAGTCCTACGGTTTTGCATGGAGGCAAGGAAAACCTGCCGCCCTCTACGCTTCCCAGCGGGTCCATGGCAATCCCCACAACTTTCATGTGTACCAATCCTGGTGGTACCCTACGGCGACACACCTCTACATCTGCATTATCGGACAGAGACGGAAGCTGGACTTCATTCAGCCCCACGTCGGACAATGTTGCCAGCTTCAAGCTGCTCCTCTCCAAAGCACAACATCTTGCTTCACGCTTCGGACTCGAGCACCACGAACAAGAGCTCGATGAGTTTTTTAAGGTATGTGCACCTACAACAAGTTTGGAACAATTTTTTTTAAATCCTCGGACACCGTCCCATACCAGGAGAGCTACAGGTGTGACGCGCTCTTGTATTGTCAGATGCTCCTGCTTGAAGACAACATGAAGGATGTGACTGCGGCCCTTCGCGAGAGTACCGAGACGCTCAACGAGCTCAAGACATATGTCAGTGGCAACTGGGTCCTCACAAAAGCCCAACAGGTACGCATTGCATGCCTTAGGGACAGGCCTGCTCACTGCTCATTTCGTTCTAGGAGCTCCTTACTGGCCTTCTAGGACATTGGCTTGTGAAGCCGCTCGAGACCTATGAGAAGATTTATGTACGGGTTGGGGTGCATTCTCTCCTGCCACGCAGAAATCAACAGGTCGCAATCTCACCCTGCCTCGCAGCACTATGTCCATCTGCGCGCTGAGTGGCTACACCTCAGTGTCTACGTCACTGACCCTCTCGCCCGCCAGACGGTGGACAAATTCCTGCGGACGACTATCGGTGGGATGAAGAGCACATTTTGCAAAGACGTAAGCTGGGCAGTTCTCCATCACTGTTATCTGACAGTGTGCAGCTGGACTAACGATCCCTTCAGGTCATTGCCTCTCTCAAGGATCAGAAGCCCTTGGACAACTTCCCGAAGGCCATGCTTAAGAAGTATCATGCACCCATTGTACCAGCCACCCCGCCTCATGACACTCTGGCCGCCCTTGCCCTCCTGGTTTGTCACTGTCTTACCCATCCTCCGACTCTCCTGGTGATCTGTAATATGCGGCTGACCGGCGTCCCAACAGCACGCTATCGCTTCCGGTGAGACCACCGCTGTCTCCGCAGACGGTCCTCGGAGTAGCGCCATGGATAGTGCGACCGACACGCCGGACAGCACATCTGGCCAAACCGAGAAAGGTTACTGGCCAACTGTCGAGGCCGAGCTCACTCGACTCTACCTGGTCAATGGCACTGAACGGTCTAACAATGCCTGGACGCGGTGAGTATTCAACTCGTTTGCCTACGCACCACGGTGCCCTAATCAAACATGGTCTGTCCGACACAGCTGGGAAGCAGGCGTGATTGATCAAGACCATGCTCGTCTCCAAACCGGGCCCGGCAACGTGCATGCACCTTCCGTGGCCGCATTGAGTCAACAGCCAGAACTCGCCGTGGTCCATTGTGCCCAAGCCCCCCAGGCAGAGTCGCTGCCGCTGGGAATCAGCATCACAGTCGACATGGAATGTGGCGATAGCCATCGCCAGGTCGACGAGATCAGCATGCCTTTGTTCAACATGTACCATTGCAGTGCTCTTCCTGTCAATTTCCCCCCCCCCTAGACGATGAATGGCGAGGTGGAGTTCAGTGAGTTGGGCGATGTAGCTCAGACATTGAATACCGCCCTGTGACCATGCATATGTACCACTACCATATGTACCGCTACAATAAGAACATGAATTCATCACAACAGGGTGTATAATGTGAACACCGAGGATGCGGCGAGCTCGTGCACTGGCGTGGCCACCGATGCTCGACATCCTGTCAATGCAACCTAATATGGCGATATACTTATGTCATCAAAGCCATGTGGTGTGCGTAGTAGTATCCCACAGGTTTCGTTCAGTCCTGACATTCCACCATCCACGTCCTGTCATTCCACAGTCAACGAAACCCTCGAATCCCACTGGCCCACGTCTGGCGGTGTAGTACCTCGGCTATTGAAGTTGGTATACGGTGTATGGGTACTCTAGCCGCTCTCGACCAACAGTATCAATAATGTAGTTCAAACTGCACTACTAATGTCGATAAGGGGCGGCATTGACACTACATTCCATATTGTCACCTTTCAATGACTGCAGACGTGCACGACGGGCTTTTCGGAACTCTCCACATCCACTCTGAGCTATAATGCCCACTGCTTCCCTCGGAGACCCTATCATCATCGACGATGACTTAGAACTTGGCTGAGTGGAAGGAAAAGGAATGGATAAATGAAAACAAATCCTATCCGGAATCCCCTACACACCACTCATTCTGGCAGCCGGGAAGCGGGCGATGAACCGCTGGGAGATGCCATATAGCTAGTCTCCACACCGTCTATCAGTGCCTACGAGTGTGTCCATGTAGCTGCTGCGACTAGGTCGCCTTTCCGGACAAAGAATGCGAGTTCTGAACCCTGATTGCACCTTCCGGACACATGGAGGTGGCATCCACACGCTTTTCTGAAGTCCGGACAAACGGCCCCCGAAGGGGGCCGAACCCGGATTTTCCGTGGACATTTGAGGCCCAAAATCGACCAAAATCGGCGGACATTTACGCCATATTCTCGCTCGTCCTGATCAGGGTTCCCCTACCATTGTCAGGGGTCCTTGTGGAACCCGGATCCTACTTGGTGCGCATACTATGATAGAGCCCATCGGCATTTTACACACTACACACTACAGAAGCAAACAAAACGTAGGAAGGAAAAGTCTACAATACTGAGCACAGTTCGACCAGCAATACTCTCGTCTCTCGTACAAATCTCCACCTCCATCTCTCACTCTGTGTGACCGCACCGCCGCGCCGTTGACTTCTTGCCCTTATTCCATCGAGAACAGATCGTCGTCTTCTCCCGTGAGCACCGGCCCGCTGAGTGGGCTGAGCGAGCCCTGTGGATGCGGACCGCGTCCGCTCGGGACGCGCGTGCCCAATCCCGTCGGCGTCACGTTGCCCGGGCTCGCGCCTACACACGCAAGCCAACGTCAACAACAGCGCAATCGAACGAGACATAGAGAGGAGTACGTACGGGAGGCCGCGGCTGAGTACGACAAGCGCGAGAACATCGTCTCCAGCCCACCAAGGGACGTCCCAGGAGCAGCGACGTTCGCAGGCTGCGTTGGCCCGTTGTTGATCTGGTCTAGGAGGCTGCTCGCCGTCGGCGACATGCTTGCCCAGTCGCCTGAAGCCGTGTGAGTGTGCCCGAACGTCTTTGCCCCTGGCGAGAAACCGCCAAGGGGAGTCCGACTGAGAACGCTGGAGGTGGATGGCGATGGGATGACAGGCGGAGGAAGGGCATGGATACGCGAGTACCCGGCGGCAAGACCTTGGGGCAGACTCTGACCAGGAGCGTGCGCCTGGAGCGCACGGGCAGATGGGGACAAAGCGCTGCGGTGCTCGTCGAGCCCAGGGCCGTACCCATCGACAGCAGGGATGGGTCGTGCACCAGGACGGAGAGCGGCATGTTGCAAGTAGCTGTCACTCGGTACCTGATCAAAGGCTGGGCGATTTCCGTAGATACTGGTTCGAGGAGGGGACATCGCTGTGCCATTCAGGTCAGCACCATAGGCGCTGGCGCTCGTGGACAAGGCGTGGGCGGAGAGGTTGTTGCCGTTACCAGAGTACATGGCAGACAAACCGGAGACCATGTTCGGTCGTTGGTTCTTAGGGTGCATGTACTGATGCAAGCCTGGCAGGAACGCAGCAGAGGCGTTGGAAGGGTTGAGGATGTCATCGGCGCGCGAGCCGAGGCCCGAGTTGGAAGTGAACGAGCTAGGGGTGCCATTACCGAGTCCACCAGCAAGATGACTCGTGCCCAACGCGGCAGCGTCCGGGGAACCGACGGGAGGAGGGCCTGCGTCGGACCAGATAGAACGGATATCTTGCAGGAGGGACGGGGCCGGAACGGATCGAGAGTAGCGATGGTGAGCCTCGGTACCCGATCGCTGAGCGCTGGAATCACGCTCCGCGCCAGTAACGTTGGGACGAGTGGTAGTCCGAGATAACCTCCTTGAGCGCTCCTCCGGAGTCAAGAGATCAGTGAGCGAGCTGGGCAAGAAGTCCTCGAGGTCCTCGTCCTCCACGACGACCTCCTCCATAGTGATCGCGGTCCTGCGGGTGGTGATGCGTTCCGGTCCCCAGGTCATGACAGCGCCAAGCGAGGAAGACAGGCCCGACCGGACCTTGAAGTCGGACGAAACCTCCTCCCGCTGAGACAAGGCAAAGACAGTTTGCGTGCCCGGAGCAGAGAACGGTGAGCTGGAGACGCCTGGAGCCTGGGGAGATGTGCCAGGAGAGAAGCCATTGACACGGGCAGGCCCACCGGCTGAGGAGGAAGCGCGAGGGGGAGATCCGATCGGACCAAGGTCGGTGGCCGGCGACGAATCATTGACACGGCGCGAGGCAGAGGGGGTGCTGGTAGGCAGCGGCGACGGGGAGGCACGTTCTGCGGAAGGCTGCTGGTGGCCCGCGTCGTCCTTTGCGGGTTGAGCGTCGGAGGGCTGTTGCTGATCGGCAGGAGCAGTATCGTTATCGGCGTTGGGGGCAGCCTTGCCGTGGGCGGGGGCGGCGGGGAGCTTATTTGACTCGTCGGGCAGGCCAAAGGAGGCAAAGTCGGTGTCCTTGACGGGCGGGGCGGGCGCCGAGGGGGAGAGGGTGGCCTTGAGGGGCATGGGGATGGGGTTGCGGCCATTGCCTGCGAGGGAGCGGTTGGAGGCGGCAGAGCCGGTGAGGAGGGCGTTACGTGATTGTGCGCCTGGGCCGCCTGCTGGGCCGCCGTGCTGAGAAGACTTGTGTGCCCTGGAAGACCTTGATCCGTCTCTGCCGCCGCCGCCGCCTGCAGCGTTGGCGGCGAGCTGGGCGGCCTTCTTGTTCTTGCGGTCCATGGACATGCTCTGGCCGGGGAGGATGTGTGCGAGTGCGCACTTGTGGCCGAACTTGCAGTTGCCCTTTACGAACCATGCGCAGACCTCCTTTTGCTGGCCGGGCTCGAGGGTCTGGTGGGAGAAGGGGCAGGAGGAACCTGCGGTGCAGGAGCCGACCTTGAAAAATTTGCAGGGGACATGGGAGAGGTCCTTGGCTGTCGGAGGGGGGGCGGGCGTTGGGCGGACGGTTACGGCGTGCGGGGGCGGACAGAGGGCGGGGACGTACCCTTTGTGGAGGCCTTGTGCTTGGGGCCCTTTTCCCTCTCTCGCTCCCCACCCCGCTCGCGCTCGCGGTCGGGGATGTCCCGAGCCGGGTCGGGCACGGCGTCGGCCTCCCTCTGCTTGGCGTCGGCGGCGGGCATTCCGGGTCGTTTTGAGGTGCGAGAGCGAGGAGAGCTGGGAGAAAGCGAGAGCGAGGGGACGACGAGGACAGCGGATGGCGGACGAGAGCAGGAGGCAGGAAACACGAAACAGGAAACAGCACCCGAGCTCGAAACTTGGCCGCCGGCGTCTATCTGCGCACACGGGCGCCTGCGTGCAGCGATCTCGTCTTATTATCCTCTCCTCCTCCCTCCTTCCCCTCCTCCCTCTCCGCGCTCTCTCTCTCCCCCACGACGGCCTGCGCGATGGACGAACGCATGTCCACCTTCGTCGTCGGCAGCAACTACCAGGTCCTCGACGTCATCGGCGAGGGGGCCTACGGCATCGTCTGGTCAGTTCCCCGCCCGCCCGCCCGCAGTCCGTGCATGCACGCCCGCTCACATCCGTCCGCTCCTATTCGCAGCTCTGCCGTCCATGTGCCCTCCCAGCGCAAGGTCGCCATCAAACGCATCACCCCCTTTGACCACTCCATGTTCTGCCTCCGCACCCTCCGCGAAATAAAGCTCCTGCGCCACTTCCACCACGAGAACATCATCTCCATCCTCGACATCCTCCGCCCCCCCAGCCTCGACGACTTCAAGGAGGTCTACCTCGTCCAAGAACTCATGGAGACAGACCTCCACCGCGTCATTCGCACACAGCAACTCAGCGACGACCACTGTCAGTACTTCATATACCAGGTACGTCAATCCTCCGCACACCCACACCCCGATCCAGACCCTCGGTTCGCGCACGCACGCGACGCGACTGCCCTCTCTCCCTTCGCCCGTCCACACGGTCTCGGTCGACTCACCGTCTCGCCCAGACCCTCCGCGCGCTCAAGGCCCTGCATTCTGCCGACGTCCTCCACCGCGACCTCAAGCCGTCCAACCTGCTTCTAAACGCAAACTGCGACCTCAAGGTCGGTCCGGCTCCGTTTCCCCCATGTCATGCGACCTGCCGACGATACTCCCCTGACAGCTCTGCGACTTTGGTCTCGCTCGCTCTGCCCGTCCGCCGCCCAATGTCGCCAACGATAGCAGCACGTTCATGACCGAATACGTCGCGACGAGGTGCGCGCCCCGCCGCCTGTGCGCTATCGGTTTATCTGACCTCAGCATCCCGTGACGCGCCCGCTATTTCCGTCCCGAACCGCCTCCCGCCTCCCGCAGATGGTATCGTGCGCCAGAGGTCATGCTCACGTTCAAGGAGTACACCCGCGCGATCGACATCTGGTCCGTCGGCTGCGTGCTCGCAGAGATGCTGAGCGGCAAGCCGCTCTTCCCGGGCAGGGACTGTACGCCACCCCGCCGTGTTCGATTCCGAACAAGCCGCAGGCCGGTGCTAATCCGTCTGGTGCAGATCACCATCAGCTGTCGATCATCCTCGACATCCTCGGGACGCCGTCGCTCGACGACTTTTACGCCATCACCTCCCAGCGGTCGAGGGAATACATCCGCGCGCTCCCGTTCCGGAAGAAGAAGCCGCTGAGCAGCCTCTTCCCGAATGCCAATCCGCTGGTACGTTTTGACTTTTTGGCTGTGCACATGCCCCGACCCGCGCTCACGCTCGTCCTCCCACTGTGTGCCATCTTCACAGGCGATCGATCTGATGGAGAAGTGCTTGACGTTCAGCCCAAAGAGGCGGATCGAGGTCGAGGACGCCCTCAAGCACCCATATCTCGAGGTGCGTCCGCCGCGACATTGAAGTGAATGCCCTCGCCTGAGCAGCCCGATAGGCATACCACGACCCGCAGGACGAGCCGACGGCGGAGCCGTTGGACCCGAGTTTCTTTGACTTTGACAACGGCGACCCGTTGGGAAAGGAACAGCTGAAAGGTGTGTGAGACCGTCAGGCACGCGGACGAGCCTGCCTTACAAACGCCCCGCGGACACAGTGATGATCTATGAAGAAGTGACGAAGCCGCGGCCGATGCCCCCTCCGCAGCCCGCGCAGTGACCAGACTTGCGAGCGAGTCTGAGGAGACTACTAATATATACCCCGGCGGTGGAATGGGTTCCGAGCAGCGTGTATTTTGGCAGTATAAGGCGATCGAATATTGGAATGCGGTCTCTAGCGAAGTGTGATATACAATGTATCAAGTATAATATCCCGTCCTGCTCTGACGTCATACCCTTCCTTCACAAAACACAAGTATATCAACCACGGATGCTCTCCACACCTCTTCAACAACGACCACCATGCCAGACGAGTTCAAACAGGTCGGTGGGGGCACGCTCGGCGTTCTTGACGCGCTATCCTCACCTCAGCCACCAGATTGGTATCGTAGGCGCCGGCTCTATGGGCTCCGGTATGGCCATGCTCTTTGCCGAGCATGGCCTCCAAGTCTCCGTGTACGACGTCAAGGGAGAGAACGTCGACAGCCTCGCAAAGAGTATCACAGACCCTAACAGCGGCCTCGCGCCCGAGCTGTACCAGAAAGTGACGGGCTACAAGGAGCTCCCGCCATTCATGGACTCGCTCGGCGGCAAGAGCGCCGACAAGCTCCTCGTCTTCAGCATCCCGCACGGCTCTGCCGCGGACACCGTCATCGACGAGATCCGGCCCTTCCTCACCGCGGGCGACACGATCCTCGACGGCGGGAACGAGTGGTACGAGAACGCACGGCGGCGGCAGGATGCGCTCGCCCCGCACGGCGTCGCCTACCTCTCCATGGGCGTCTCGGGCGGGTACCAGTCCGCGCGCCGGGGGCCGTCCATCTCGCCCAGCGGGGACCGCAATGCCGTCGAGCGCGTCCTGCCCCTCCTCGAGCGTGTCGCGGCCAAGGACGCGCGGAGCGGGCGCGCGTGCGTGACGAACGTCGGCCCGGGCGCGAGCGGCCACTACGTTAAGATGGTGCACAACGGCATCGAGCAGGGCATCCTCGGGATCGTGTGCGAGACCTGGGAGATGCTGTACAAGTGCCTTCATACCGACCTCGACGCGATCGCGGGCATATATGAGCACTGGGTGTCCGAGGGCGAGCTGGTGCGTACCTGCGAGGCCTCTTGTATGCTTCATATAGGAGGATCACTCGTGTCGGCAGAAACGCAACTTTTTGTTCGGCATCGGGGCGGACATATGCCGTCGCCACAAGGAGAATGGCGAACCGGGGCATATCGTGAATGAAGTGCAGGACAAGGTCGTGCAGGATGCGGACGACTCGGAAGGTGCGTCATTTCGACCATCGGGTGCGCGTCGAAGCTATAACATCGTATGACTGTCAGGGACTGGCTTCTGGACGGTGATGGAGGCGGCGAAGCGCCATGTGTCGGCGCCGACGATCTCGAGCGCGCACTTTTTCCGGATCGCATCCTCGGACCGCGCAGAGCGTATGAAGGTAGTCGAAGCGTTTGGCCAATCGCTGGGGGCTGCCCGGAAGCAGCATGCCGACGAAGCGTTCCGGAAAGAGTTCATTGAGGATCTCCGGCTGGCAGCGTACTGTGCCTGCCTGGCGTCGTTTGCGCAGGGGATGAACTTGATCGCGCGGGCGAGCGAGGACGAGGGGTGGAACGTCGACCTGGCAAGCTGCATCCAGATTTGGCGAGAGGGGTGCATTATCCGGTCGGAGGGGATTGCAGACCTGTTGCAGCCCCTGTACGAGAAGGAGGGCAAGGTCCAGAACACACTGGCGCTGCAAGCGGTGGCCGACGAGGTGAAGCGGACGCTGCCGAGTTTACAGAAGGTGGTGAAGCATGGGCTGGAGTGGAACGCGCACATGTAAGTCTCGAATGCGGGTCGCCGCTCAGAAGGGATGCTGATGATGGGCTATGGGCGTAGACCGACGTTTAGCGCGAGCCTGGAGTATTTCAAGTACTGTGGCGGAAAGCACCTGCCTACGCAGTTTATGGAGGCCGAGCTGGACTACTTTGGTGCGCACAGCTACGACTTGAAGTCGGAGGGAGACGGAGAGGTAAAGAAAGGTGAGCACGCGCGAGCATGGCCGCGATGGATGGCTGATATGTCTGGACCAGGGAAACATCACTACGAGTGGAAGCGGGCGTGAGGGCAAGGGGCGGATGGGGCTAGAGCGGGCGAGAAAGCAGAGAAGCAGCGGTCGTGTGCCGGACGAGCACCGTGCCCCCGTGTTCTGTACTTCGTACTTTGTACTTGTATCCCGGCGTAGTCGCCTGTATGAACGCATGGACGGTCGGAGGTTGAGGCGAGTGCGGGGAATGCGAATCGCAGGCCGCTGATTTCTGCGCTCGCCCGAATTCACGTGCGTCGGTGCGGCGGAGAGTGCGGGGTAGCATTAGGCGCCCGGTGCAGGGGCGATTAGGCGCCGGTGGGACTCGGAAAGCGGCCGGATTGGGAAGCGTCGAGCGTCGACTGGCCTCGCTCTCGTCCGAGTCCGAGTCCCCGCACTCGCCTGCTCTCCTCCTGCCACCACGACCACCGTTCTCTTTTCTCCTTTCTCTACATGCCAGCTCCCTCTCTGCGCTGCCCGTCCTCGCCCACACAGAACGCGTCAAGACCGCCATGTTCCGCATCTCCTCAAGCCTCTGGGAGAGGATACACCACTATGCGTCCTTTCCCCAGACCGGAGGTGATTGACTCACCCCGCACTCCCGCTCTACCCCGCACCCCGCTCACCACCACCCCCAGTCTCCCTCCAGCAGATGGTCCTCTTCGGTCAGAACCCCAGCCAGGGCACGCTCCTAAGAGGCAGCCAGTTCCTCCTCGGTACACGCCCCTTGCTCCTCCCCTCCCGTTCTCCTGCTCACCCGCCCCGTTTCTCGCAGAGGAGCTGCCCGTACGGCTGGCGCACAGAGTCAAGGAGCTCGACCAGCTCCCCCATAACCTCAGCGACATGCCCTCCATCAACAAGGTCAAGAACTGGTACGCCCAGTCATTCGAGGTATGCACCCCCTTCCATATGCCCATCGCCCGCGCTCACCGCATTTGCTCGCATAGGAACTCATCCACTTCCCGCCCATACGCCTCCCTGCCGACATCCGCGCCGCCTTGCTTGCGCCCCCCGCCGACCCCGTCGCGCTGCCCGAGTCATATCCCAACCCCTCGCTCCACTACCAGTACTACTCCGACGACTATGGCACCCCCCAAACAGGCCTTGGAATCGTTTCCACCCCCAAGAACGGCAACGGAAATGGCAACGGCCAGAAGATGCGCATCCCTATGGAGCGCAGGTGAGCTTGGCCCCTTCTCTCGCCACCCGATCCCGCGCATCGCGCCCGCGCCCACCTCCCCCGCCCTGCTGCGCACCGCGACTAACGCACACCCAGATACTACGCGAACATGTCACACGTGAAAGACTGGCCACCCGAAGTGCGCGAGTACAACCGGTCGTTCACCAAGACCCTCGAGGCGATCAAGAAGCGCCACGACCCGACGGTGACCACCGTCGCACAGGGCGTGCTCGAGTGGAAACGCTCCCGGAACGCGCGCAACATCAACCTCGACGTCCAGCATTGGCTCGACCGCTTCTACATGTCTCGCATCGGCATCCGCTTCCTCATTGGCCAACGTAAGTTCCGTTCCCGCCGCGGCGCCCGTGCTCCCCGTTCGGGCGCGACGCCGCGCCATCCACCGCAAATGTGATGATCCTCACCGCCAGTATACGCAGACATCGCATTGAACACGTTGCAGCCCCACCCAGACTACGTCGGGATCATCTGCACGCGTGCGGTAAGTGCGCCCTCTTCTGCCCGTGCCCGCCCGGGCGCGTGACCACCGCTCATCCCACCGCTCGCCCACTCAGAACGTCCACGACATCGTACACGAAGCCATCGAGAACGCACGGTACGTCACAGGGCCCGCGCCATATGTTCCGCCCGCGTCCCGGTCCGCTCACGCGCGCGTGTTTTTCTCACCCCTCTCTGTAGATTCGTATGCGAAGAGCACTACTCAATGTTCAAAGGCCCGCCGGTGCAGCTCATCTGCCCGAAAGACCTGCACTTTGCCTACGTGCCCGGGCACCTGTCGCACATCTGCTTCGAGCTGCTGAAGAACTCGCTCCGCGCCGTCGTCGAGCGCTTCGGGCCCGAGGCGGAGCACTTCCCGCCCATCCGCGTCGTCGTCGTCGAGGGCAAGGAGGACATCACCATCAAGATCTCCGACGAGGGCGGCGGCATCCCGCGCTCCGCCATCCCGCTCATCTGGACGTACATGTACACCACCATGGAGGGCCAGAACATCGACCAGGACTTTACCGACTCGGACTTCAAGGCGCCCATGGCCGGCTTCGGCTACGGCCTCCCGCTCTCCCGTCTGGTGCGTCGAGCGTGTTTCCGCGGAGTTGTCCTGGCTGTCACTCACACGTCTCTGCAGTACGCACGGTACTTTGGCGGCGACCTCCGCCTGATCTCGATGGACGGCTTCGGGACGGACGTGTACATCCACCTGAACCGGCTCTCGTCCAGTCGGGAGCCCTTACCGTGAGCAAGCCGCCGGCGCTCGGTGGCGATACAGCGGGTGGGCACCACAAGATGGTCCAAGCGCATCGAGGCCCGACCCTCGGAAAGGGACCGGGAGCCTGGAGGGCACACATACCACGCACGGACAAGCACTGGCAGGAGAAGAGGGAGAGGCAGGGGTTCTGGTGTACTACATACATTCATCGGCTTCGGGTCACCATGAGCTAGCTATTCACACGAGAGCATATGGCTGTACGAGAAAGTGGAGGGAGCACCTGTATGAATATAGTCGCGACCGTTCCTTCGGTGCCGCTGCGCGGTGCGTGTGCGTGTGCGTGTGCGCGTGTATGTATATGATCGGCGTGCGTGAATATGACCTGCGTATGCGTATGTACATATAGGGGTGGAGAGCTGCGAGCTGCGCGTGCTGTACAGGGGAGAGCCGACCGCAGGGGGATACGACGAGCGAACACCGGAAGCATGGGCGCGGAAACGAAAGCATGGTCGACCGAGGGAGAAGAAAGACAAACAACGATATATCGAAAGCGAGTAACGCGACGACGGCAAAGAGGTATCATCCCGATGTCCATCGATGTGCAAACGTCCCCATCCAACATCTGTCACCGAGTCATCATCTCCTGTCTGCCTACTCTCCATCGCCCCCACCGCCGCCGCCCGGATCCCGAAGGGAGCTGTCCCATGTGCGTTTCACCGGTATGGTGCTGAAGCTCCCTCCTGCACGGATAGTCAGCCCGGTGTTGCCACTAGCACCCGGCGCACTGTCCGGTTGCTCGTACGAGTAGTGGCTCCAGCCCTGGAGGGACGAGTCCGAGTGCCGGACGCGCGGCGGATACGACGCCTGTGCGTAGGACAGCGACGCAGCGTGGGACATCGACGGCGATTGGGTAGAGGAAGAGGAAGGCATCTGAGGAGCAGGCGGGACCACCGACGAGCTCGGCAAGGGCGTTGATTGCGTCTGGTGAGGCGGCGGTGGCGGTGGCGGATGGGAGCGCGAAGAGGGGTGTGCGATGGGCACCCCGTGACTGCCAGACACGAATCTGACGTTGAGCGGCGGTTGGGGGACCTGCGACGTCTGCTGCGGCTGCATACTCGCCGCCGAGTGCGGGAAGACCATGGACATACGCGCGGCGGCAGCGTTGCGCGCTGTCGCGCTAATGCCCAGTCCGACCGCGGCGCCGGCGGACGAAGTGGAAGCCGAGATGGCGCTCAAGGATTGTTTCCGCCGAACCTTTTTCGTGATGGCGGCCTCGAGCGCGACGACCTCCTCCACGAGCCGTTGGTTGCGGAACTTGAGTTGCTGAAGCTCGTACTGCCAGCTGCTCTCACGGTCGAGCGCCGTCTCTTCGAACACGCTCTCGTGGAGGGGATGCGCGATCGGGCCCGATGCTGGGGGTGACCCTCCTTCGCACAGCTTCACCTGGCAGACGACCGGGGCCTGGACGGCGTCTCCGCCGTTCCCGCTACAACCGCCGCCGGCGCCTTCCTCGCCCGAGTGCCCTGTCATTGCCCGCGGCCGCGAACGGTAGAGGACGATGTGGACAGGGACGGTGCCTCGCTCCTTGGTATGGATCTCACACGCGAGACCGCCGCTCTCGTTTCCGCCAGAGTCGGCGAGAACCTTGGTCATCTCGACTTTGACCGCCATGCGGACTTCGTGGGCGGACGTCCCGCTCACAAAGTCCGCGAGAGGCTTCCCGATGACCTCGCCCGCTCCCCAGCCGAGCACGTCCCGAACGGCGGCGCCGACGCAGAGGAACGTGGCGTTGGTGCTGAGCATGCCCCAAAACTCGCGTTCCGGAAGCCGATCGTCCGAATCCGACTGGGCGTCGAGCGAGCTCGATATCGGCGGAGGTAGCGGTTTGTACGCTGGCGAAACGAGGCCTCCCGCGCGAGCGATGGGGCCCCATTCGAGGTGCGGTATATGCCTGAGTCGGCCGCTGAGGATGATCGCTTTGCGGCCCTTGCCCGGCTCGACGTGGAGCCTTCCGCGACATTCGATCCACACGTAGCCATGCCCTTTGGCTTGGATGCGGAAGAGCAGGTCGACAGCGCGGGGAGAACTGCCGGAAGGAGACGCCTGAGAGGGACTGTCGGGATTGATGTTCAGGCCCGCCGATGAAGAGGAGGCGCTAGTGGGGAGGAGCCCGGGACCTGGAGTGGCCGAAGCCTCTTTGAGTTCACGCATGAGCGGTACGCAGTCCGCGGGGTGGCAGAAGTCTGTGAGAGAGCGGCCGACAAGCTCGTCCGGGTCGTAGCCGAGCACGCTGCGAACGGCGGGAGCGGCGTAGAGAAAGGCACCTTTGAGGGAGACGACGTGGAGAAAGTCGGGGGAGCGGTCGAGGAGGAACATGTGGATGGGCTTGTTGCCATCGTAGGGGTCGAGAGTGATCGGCTCGGAGGGATTTGTGGTGAGGGCCAGGGCGGTGGAGGCGTGGGTGGAGGAGGAGAGGGGGAAGGAGCTGATGAAGGTGGGATCGGCGAGGAGGGCGCGGAGGTCCTTGGACATGCCGCGCATGGACATGGAAGATGTGCGCCAATCGCGAGGGCCGGAGGGAGAGAGGGAGGGAACCTTGTCGGAGTAGTTGACGAGATAGGTGCCGTCTTTGAGTTTGCCGAGAATGGCCTTTGGCTGCTCGGAGAGGTCGACCTGGAAGCCGACGTGGAAGACGATGTCGTCCGCTTCCTCGGGGAGATTGAGAACGCCGCCGCGGATGGGGATAACGGAGACCATGTTGATGAAGGCGGAGCCGTCCTTGCGGTAGTTGATGATGCTAATCTGACACTCCTTGTCGGCGATGATATTCTTGCGGAGATGAGCGACGGCCTCTGGGGCGGTGTGGACGCGCTCCTGACCGCGCTGGACGTGACCGCCGGGGGCCTGGAGGAAGCGGCAGTTGCGGCCGATGACCTCGTGCTCGTCGTAGCCGGTAAGCTTGTAAAACGTCGGAGAGGCGTACGCTGGGAGAAAATAAGCGCCAATAGCGGAGGGGGGAGGAGAGACGGACCTATGGGAGAATCGAAGCGGCGGGTGTCTGTGACGACGAAAGAGCAGGAGAGATCTACGGGGCCGAGAGAGATCTTGGGGTAGGGCCTGTTTACGACGCGGGCAAGGATGGAGAGGAGGTCAAAGCCGGAAGAGGAGTAGACGGGGAGGCCGAGGGCGGAGGGGATGGAGAGGGGAAGGGTGGGCGGGTATGGGTGGGCGGACTGGGTGTGGGGGTGAGTGTATGCATTGCTAGCGGGATAAGCTACCGCTTGAGCGGGCTGTGAAGCGGACGGGGACGGCTGGAGGGCGGATTGCTGGTGAAAGGCCTGAGCTTGGGCGGAGGACTGGAGGGAGCTTGAAAGAGGGTTAGGAAGGGGCGTGCGGGAAGGAAGGGGGACGCACAACGGGTTGGAGTAGCCTTCTGTTGCGGAGAACCAGGAGAGGGAGGAGGAGGGGGGGAAGAAGCCTGCGGGGAGGGCCTCTGCGCCTCCGCCGGGGGGGACGGTGGGTGCGTTGAGGATGAGGTTTGGGAGCTGGAACTGGACGTGTGTGGAAAAGGTAACGTTGTGATCGACGGCGTCTTGGTGGTCGTCGGAGCTGTCCTGGCCGTCGCCGAGGTATCTGGAGAAGGGCATTGCGGGGCGACGGGGCCGCTGCCGGGGACGGGCTGCACGACGGGCGGGGTGAGCGGTGCAGATGGGGGGAGCAGAGGAGAGTCGAGGAGAGGGAGGGTGAGGGAGGAGGAGGAGGGAGAGGAGGGAAGGGGCCACCGCCGCCGCACTCTTTCTGTCATTCCACATTTCCTAATCAGGCAGGAACCCCCGCCGTCCAAAGGGGACCAATCAGAGCAGCCCCTTCCTCCGCGTCTTTCGCACTTGTCACCCCCGTAACAGCAATGTCACGCGTGACGACACCCCTCCCGCGCACACACGACGTCATTCGCCTCGCGCGTCCGGCCCGTTCGGGGCCGCCTGATTGGAAGCGACCAGGGTGTACCACACACAGAACGAGGAAATGCAGCACGCCCGAGCCGTCGACGGACGCAGAGAGGGCCTCTCGGGGAGCTCGGCCTGCACCAGAGCTAGCTGAAGCAGTCACTGAAGGGCTGGGGTGGGGACTCGGAGCAGCGGCGCAAACCGCAGAGCCTGGCCCGGGCTCAGCCAAAGCGCAGGAGATCGTTTTGCCCTCCCCGATCTCCCGGCGTCATCGATACCGCTCGCCTCCCCGCCCTCTCCGCTCGTCGTCTCCTTCTCTTCTCCCAACCACCATCTCCCCAACTGCCATCGCATCGCACAAAATGGGTGTTCTCGACGTCGTCCCCGTACGTCCACTTCTCGTTCATCTGCGAACTCCGCGCTCACTCTCCCCAGGCGGGTGTTCTTACCGGCGACAACGTCCGCAAGCTCTTCGAGTACGCAAAGGAGCACCAGGCACGTCCCTCATTCACTCCCTCCTACACATAGCTGACTTCCATCCAGTTCGCAATCCCCGTAAGTCTCTTTCTTTCTGCGATCCAGCCCAAGCCTTGATCTCCCATCGTCCCATCTCCAGGCCATCGTAAGTCCCCCTTCCATTCCAATCAGCCCTGCCCACCCCTCATCTCTCTCCCCCAGAACGTCACCTCTTCTTCCGTAGCAAACTCCGTCCTCGAGGCTGCTCGGTCCGTCCCTGATCTTCATCTTCTCCCTCGTCCCCCGCGTGCTAACCCTCCAATAGCGATATCAAGGCCCCCATCATCATCCAGGTCTCCCAGGGTGGTGCCGCCTTCTTCGCAGGCAAGGGTCTCCCCAACGACAAGCAGCAGGCCTCCATTGCCGGCGCTATCGCCGCCGCCCACCACATCCGCACCGTCGCAAAGGAGTACGGCGTGTAAGTCCCCCTCCTTTCCCCGAAATCACATGCCCCTCCCGCTCACCTTCCGCTCCTCCGCCTTAGCCCCGTCGTCCTCCACTCCGACCACTGCGCCAAGAAACTCCTCCCCTGGTTCGATGGCATGCTCAAGGCAGACGAGGAGTACTTTGCTCAGCACAAGGAGCCCCTCTTCTCCTCCCACATGCTCGATCTCTCCGAAGAGTCCAAGGAGGAGAACATCGCCACTTGCGTACAGTACTTTAAGCGCATGGCTCCCCTCGGCCTCTGGCTCGAGATGGAGATCGGCATCACCGGCGGTGAGGAGGACGGTGTCGACAACACCGGCGTCGACAACTCCCGCCTCTACACCCAGCCCGAGGACATCTGGGACGTCTACTCGGCCCTCTCCCAGATCTCCCCCAATTTCTCCATCGCCGCCGCCTTTGGCAACGTTCACGGTGTCTACAAGCCTGGCAACGTCCGCCTCCACCCCGAGCTCCTCAACAAGCACCAGCTCTACGCCGAGGAGAAGCTCGGCGGCAAGCAGAAGAAGCCTCTCTTCCTCGTCTTCCACGGTGGCTCGGGCTCCACCAAGGAGGAGATCAAGACCGCCGTCCAGAACGGCGTCGTCAAGATGAACGTCGACACCGACACCCAGTGGGCCTACCTCTGCGGTATCCGCGTGCGTCCTTTTTGTGTATAGCGTATACTCCCCGTCACGCTCACGTTCCCTTCTACAGGACTTCATCCAGAACAAGCACGGCTACCTCCAGACCCAGGTCGGCAACCCCGAGGGTGCCGACAAGCCGAACAAGAAGGTACGTGATCATCGCGTCCACGCCGCGGTAAAGTATCTTACCCGTGTACCTCACCGTGATGTAGTACTACGACCCGCGTGTCTGGGTGCGCGAGGGTGAGAAGACCTTGGTCGAGCGTGTCAAGGAGGCCTGCGCCGATCTCGGCAACACCAGTACGTGCCTTCCAATGTTCTCCGTTGGCGTCTTCAGTTCCTGACGTTTTCGCTTCTCAGACCGCTTGTAATCGGACAATTGTCATTCGTGGACGGTCGCATACATATCCAAGGTGTAGCAAAGGAAGAAGAGAAGAGAAGAAATGTAGCGCTGTATCCTTACCGCTGAATATATCACATCCCTAGTGTTACCACGCGTACATGCCTGACCGACCGCTTGATTCTGTCTGTTCGCCCTGTCTATGTCGACGCCACCCACCACTCATGGGGAATGACAAACGGGCACGCGAGATCTACGCGGCAACTCCGCGAGGGGGATCGAGCATGCACCTTGCAGGGCCACGAGCGTGTGTCCTGCTGGAAGCTCGCCGCCTACTATCCAGGCCTCGGTCCCCAGGACCTCCGACGCCTCCGCAGCGGATATTAAATCAATATAGCCAGTCCCGCGACACGCCCTCGTCCACGCACCCACCACGAACGTACACTACGCCGTCCAACCTCCCGGGCCCGGCGCCAAAACCGCAAGAGCGCATCGTCCTGCTCGCGATGCGGCGGCACGCCGTCCGGGCGCGCGATCGTCGCCTGTGGGGCCACAGAACGGGGGCGGCAGACCCGGGCGGGCTCGCGCAGGGATCGCCCGCTCTGCAGCCTATCTGACGTCGGTCGCTGACAGCTTGACGTGCTGCCGTACGCCCGCGCGCGTACACAGTGTACCACCGCCGTGGCTCGCTCTGGGACGTGCAGTCACACGCGCCTCTCTTGGGGCACGCTGTATGGACCGCCGGGCTGGGCGAGCCTCGAGAGCGGGAGGCCCTCCTCGACGTGCCACTCGGGGTTCATGTATTGCGGTGGATGAGTGGCGGGGGTGGTCGGCCGGGGCGTTCTGGCCTACTAGTAGTACATCTCTGTGCGTTTATCTCAGTCCTGTCGGGCATGATCCAGCCAGGATCGGATCTTCTGCAAGCGGCATTGTAGGGTGGCGGCGAGAGACCCTATGTGTACGTCCGTGACAGAATGAACGACATCTGCAAGTGCACCCGGTCGCCGCTCGGCGTCACGCCCTGCACGCGCTGAAATCGTGTGCAGCGCTTCGATCGTCAGGCCCACCCTCCGAGTACCTCCGCGCCTTTGAAGCGTACGGTACGGCGGACGAGCGGCAGTCTTCCCAGACTTCTCCGGAGCGTGTCAGACGCGTCTACCGCCTACTTCTGAAACACACTTGCGCGACGGGGAAGGTGCATGTCTCAACCTCGGAAATGGGGAGCGTTCGCTGTGGGCCGCAGCCGCCGTTAGATGGGTTCGATCTCGCACTCAATTGTTATGGACGGGGAGGCATGCCTTCTGCTTCGCCAGCTGAGATGTGTGAGGTTTCTTGACCGAGCTTAACGGACTTGTATACAGGGGCAGTAGCGGCGAAGGTATGCGACTTTCCCGCACTCACGGAGGATGCACATGCTCCGAAGGTAGAGTCGATACTGAGCGGCTCATGTCGCCAAGGGGCTGTTGATATTCGGCGAGGTCCTTTTGATCTGCTTACCCGCGGGGCCCACTGCATGTTGAAATTGCACTTAGCGGGCGGGGTTAATCCCGTTCCAGGCAGTCACTGCGGAATTCACTTTCCCGGAGATTGGTGGTGGTGCTGTTCGTCGCAAGGTCGCGCCAGAAGCATGTTGTTGCATCGAACCGGCCTTCCGCACCGTGAGGCCTTGAGGGGCCAGCTAGTCATACGCCGTTTCCCATCCTGGACTATGTATGAATTCTCGAGAGAGAAGCATCGGACGTCTCCTGCAATTGAACTTTGTATCAGATGTTGATAGAAGTTGTGTCAATATTTGAACCTACGGGAACAAACAGGATAGTGTTTAGGACATGGAGGTGTGTTGGACGACGTCGGATGTCCGATATGCGCTATCGTCTCCATGTACGTTGACGAACAGTCGCCGCGCATTACACCATCGCCAAAGCGGTTATCCGAGGTAGGAAATGTCCCCAGGGCGACATGTATATCACGTCGGCTCGCCGTCTAGGCTACACTTCTGTGAATTGAGTTGGTAGGGAGTAGAGCGGTGGGCTCTAACCGAGTCCGAGACCCAGATTGAGCAGTTGAGTTGAAGCAGGGAGTATAGAGCGGAGTTAGGGCGGAGTCATCCAGAGTGATATCAAGTGCCGCACACCTGCTGCGAGGGTGGTCTGTGATAATGGCCACCCACCAGCGCGAGAGCGCCGTGGACGCGACGCGCTCAGGCTGCGGTGCACGGGGCGACACGGTGCACGTGACCCGACGCGTTGAAATGAGCGTGTGGGCGTCTATGCACCCTGCCCACCCTCTCCCTCCTCCTCGTCCTCGTCCCGTTCGCGTCTGTGTCCGCCGCCGGCTCCTGCTACGCGTCTTGTGCTGTTTGTTTGTCTGTTGTGAGATGAGAACGCGATGGAGACGCGTATGATATCCAGTGCGTGCCTCTGAATCGCCCCCTCCGTTCGTTCAAGCTCATCTCGGCTAGTTCGCGCGTTGTATACCATCAACGGCCAGTATCCCTACATGCTCGCTCGTTCGACTTCAAAAGTGGAGGTGTCTATTATACCACAGCACCTTGCGCCACCACTTGCATCGTCCAACATCGTCTATGGCAAGGTCGGCCTCAGGCCTTGTCTCGACGCCATCTGCCAGGCAAGGTCTGTTTTCGCATGGTTTCTTGGATATCCCACCAGAAACCTGAACCCGACGACAGTCCAGAACTTGCACCTACTGGGAACCGCGACTGGTCTGTATATGTCTTTGACCCATTCGAGTCTCGTATGTCCACTCGGTTCTCCACTGCCTTCCCATCTAGCCACTGACCCCAGCGGCGGCCCCCAAAGAGCAGACAAATGCCTCCAGCTCATCTCCGGCCGTGGCTGTCGGCCTTGGTTGGCTTTCCGACGCCCTTCGTAGCTCCGATCTCCCGTCCGTCTTCGGCACCCTCATGTCCGATGGCATTCGTGATGACGGCCTCGAAGTCATCTTCTCGCTCAGAGAGGTCCGTGCCCGTCCACACTATTTCCGCTGTGGCTCGTTTCATCTCACCGCCCGTGTAGGGAAACCGCATCCCTCTGCCTCGTGCCAATACCTGGTCTGCTCCATCAAATACATCGGAGAGGAAACCCTCGAAACGCAACACAGGCGCACTATTCACCACCGATCCCCTTCGGTGGCCCAAGGAGGAGAAGGACAAGCCTGCCGTGCCCGAGACTACGCCCACCCCTTCAGCTGTGACACCCGCCGCCCCCTCGCCACCCGCGGCTGAACCGTCCATCAAAAGGAGTGAGTCTGTAACCGCCAATCCTCCACCTTCAGCGCCCCCTCCACCAGCGCCTCAGCCTCCTCCACTTGCGCCCCCTGCAAATGCGTCGACGTCTACTCTGCCCGCTGCGGCACCTACTCCTCAAGCTGCACTGCAGGCCTTTTTCATCGCTCTCGCCAGCTCCCAACAGAACCCGCAACTCCTGTCTCTTCTCTCATCCATTGACTCTTCATCAAATGCTACTCCAAATCCCGACTTGGTCCAAACTCTCGGGAGGATGTTCTCCGCTGCTGCTTCTGCCTCTCCGCCTATTGAGCCTCCGGCCGTGAATGCCTCTGCCTCTGTACCTACTGGGTCGATCAGCAGCTCTGTGGCCAAGTCCTCATTCAGCTTCCTCTCTGTACCGAGCTCGTCCGCCGGTTCTGCCAGCTCTCCAGCGTCTTCGTCTCTCTCCCCACCTGCCAACACCCTCTTGCCGTCTACGCCGCCAACAACGGATTCTGGCCAGGATGATGAGGAAATTGTGCTGCTCGATAAAGAGAACGTTAACCCCTCGGCTTTCCGCAGGACGGGTAATGAGAAAGCGAAAGGGAAGGACGTTGCTCGACCACCGGTACCTGCACGCACGGCCCATGGCGTTCACAACGCCGGTCATGACCAAACACCCCGGCCGCGCATTCAGACCAGCGGTGGTGGAGGTCACTTGCACGCTCGCACTGCTAGTGTTGCGGGCTCTAACAGCCGCAAGAGGACACTGAGCGAGATCATGGATGAGCGCGACCGCGAACGGGAAGAGTCGCGCAAGCGTACTGCGAGCTCCTCTTCACGTACGCTTACGCACAAGTCGAGCAGAAGCTCTATTCTGTCTTCTCATGGGACGAATTCTGAGCTATCCCAATCGCACATTGCATCTGATCCTGGGTGGGAGAACACCACGCCTAATTCGAGTGCAGGTCTCGGTCCTTCTACCTCGCCACCACGACGCTCGCACTCAAACTCGCAGTCCCTGCTCCGCAAGCCCTATGTTGTTCCTGCTTGGGCGCGAACGACTACTGCGACGCTCCCGAGGAATGCCGACGGGACATACCTGACTGAAGGTGCCTCGGACGCTGGTCCTTCGGAGGCGCCGAAGAGAAAACGGTCAACGAAGAGGAGTGCTGACAACAAGCCACGGAAGAAGTCGTCTGCGAGCAAGCTTGCCAAGGAGGAATTGGAAGGGAGGGAGTTCCATGGTCCTGCCGTACTCACACCACCACCAGCTCGCACATCGAGCTCCAACTCTCGTGCAAGCGCAAGTACGATATCGAGTACGAGTTCGCAGGCAAATCCTCCGCGACCCGTCGTCGCAACTGCTTCACAAGCACCCATCTTTGCCATGCCCCTTGCCCCTTCTTCCTCGCATAACGTCCTCTCTTCCTCGTCCTCGCAGAATGTCGAACCTCCTACCACACCACCCCGCCGTCGACATGGTCACGGCACCGCGAGCACGACCTCCAGTCCAGAAGACGATACGTTGGGCTCGCTCTTCACGCCCGAGCAGCCGTCGCGGAGCGCCCGCAGCCCCCGCAAACTGCCCAGTCTCTACAACAGCCTGTCGAGCATGCATTCACCGCTTCGCTCGGAATCCTCCTCTGCTCGGAAGCGTACTCGGACTCGAACGCACTCTGGCGGACGCTCTAGTCATCCGGGCAGTTCGCGCAGCGTGAGCTCTTTGCCCGACGCGCCTCCACCTCTCTCGAGTGTCGATGCCCCGACCTCCGAGCCGGCGGAGTCCGACGACGCAGAAGATGTCCCGCTAGACTCCATCCCTATCGCGAGTAGCGATGGCGAATTCGGCGACATCGGTCTCAAGGATGCCCCCTCCGAGGGAGACGTCTTTGGCTTCGGGGCACCTCGCCGGTGGCCTCCTGGGCTTCCACCGTCGTCACCACTCCCACCTTCGAGCCCCATTCTCTCACCCGCTGACAACGAGAACAGCGACTGGGAAACTCACCTCGATACCGAGCATGACGGAGACGAGAGCGGTGCTGACGGAGGACAGGACGATCCGCACCCCGATCCAGACGCCACGATCTGTCTACCGCAGCTCGAGCTCAACGTGCCAGACGATACGCCCGTGCCCTCGGACGGCGACCCCAGCAGTCAAGACTCGGACGCGATCCTCGCCATGCTCTCACAGCAAACGGACATGTTCTCTGACGCGACGTCCGCGGGTGGCGACGGCCCCCTCGACTTTGGCGCGCTCGACCCCGCCTTCTCCGACCTCTTCTCCATGCCGTCCTTTGCGCCGCCCACCGACAGCGCCCTCACCTCGGTACCGAGCGACGACGGCTCTGCGGACTACCTCTCTGGGTTCGGGATGGGCATGGACCCCGAGCTCGCAGCGGTGTTCTACGAGAATCCGGAGCTGTACGGGGCGCAGGCGGACGCGGCGGCGCCGGGCGAGATGGACTTTAGCGAGTTCTGGGCGTTCATGAAGCCCGTCGTGAGCGAGGGCGTCGTCCCGATGTCTGTGCCTTCTGATCCGTTTGCGCCTGGTCCTAGCGTGGATGGCGGTGCGCCGTCCGCTTCGGGCGATGCGACGAACACGTCTACGAGTACGAGCGAGGGTGGGAACGAGGCGGGTGCCCTGCTCGCCATCGACCCTCTCAAGATCGCGGAGAACGTGCAGGCGTTGCTGTCTGGGTGTGCCGTATGATTCCTGAATAGGGGTGGGTGAACTGGATATATGGGAGGTCCGGTGATGGTATTCAGTGCTTGGCATGGACCGTTTTGCATCAATATGTACCTGCGCATATGTTTCCAAGTAGAGTAGCATGTTTGTGTCATCATCCTGTTATGTTGCAATTGACCACCGACCTCGACTGACTCCTCTGTCGGAGATCGTGGTGTAGAGTGAATAGGCAAGAGGAACTGCGCACCTCATCATGTCATCCGGAGACATTCGTCGCAATATGATGATCATGTAGTGTGATCAACAGAGAGGTGAGGCATAGAGAGAAAGCATAGGATACATCGTCTAGCAGGGCAGGCAAAGGTCGGGTATACGTGTGTCATGTCATAATCCCATGAGCGCGTTGCAGCCATAATGGTACACTTCTTCTTTTGACCCCTGGAACTGTTCTCCACAATATGAGTCTCCGCCTCGTAGTGCACTACGCTCAACAACAACAACACGGCTGAGGTCTGAGATGGGTCGTCAGCGCCTCCAAGTTCTCAGTGACGATGGAAAGAGGCTCACCCGCAACACTCATCGCAGCACGTTTCGCAGCAGAGATCCCTACAACACATCGACTGACCCGGCCGGCGCATGAGACGGTGGTAGTACACCGGTTGATTGCGATAGATCATCGGCGGCTGGGCCACGGGCTGCACATATTGGGGGTACGACACCATGCGCATCTCGGGAGCTGGACGAACGCGAGGATAAGGATAAGCATGCAGATCGCGAAGCCGCTCGAACGGGAACCGACGCACAATCGTAGTAGCTCCCGGAGAAACTGCTCGGGCTGTACATCGGCGACAGCGGCGGGGACGCTCGCGTCGGCCAGTAGGACATTACAGGGCGCTGGGGGCCGGCGTAGTACATGATGAGCTCAGTGGTGGATGCGTCGTCGAGGTCGAGCGATAGCTCCTGGGATCAAGAGATGGGGAGAGCGGGGGCCGCAGCAGTCCCTGGAGGCGTCGGTATTTCAGGCATCGCCTGCTCAGGCGAAAATGGATCGTCGCTCGCACATCTGGGCCGGCCGCACACAGAAGCGTAACGCGAGAGGCCACAGGAAGCGGTTTATGAAACCCACGCTGCAGCGTGGAAAAGGAGGCAGCGCGCAAAGCGGCAGGAGTGGCCCTGGTGCGGGGAGGGCAAACGCAAAATGAAAACACGTGGATGGGCCATGGGTACCGGTGTATGTCGAGGCGCGTGTCTTCGGCAGTGTTGTCGCTCGAGTACGTCAAGCAAATGAACTCTTGACATATCCTGAGGCAGGACAACGTCGGTGAAGCGCGCTGTTATGGGCGTCTTGGACGACAGTAGAAGATGTGGAAGGTGTTCAACTGTGAGTATCGTTGTATGCCGCCGAGGATAAGCGCAAAGTTTGGGAAGACTCGAGGATAAATTGCATCCCGACGTGATTGTGGGTAAGGAAGCGCCGCCTCTGTATAGGTCAGCTATCGCACGCCGTCTGGTGTCATTTCCGCGGCTGTTGTTACTTCATCGCCGGCATAGAGCCCGTAGGCACTGGGATCGAGTCATCGCATGGCCGAACGCCAGAGTGTGATAGGTACGTCAGCCTGTACGGAAGCAAAGAGGCGGCGATACGTACCATGGAACCGGCAGGATCACTCCATCATCGCGCAACAGCAGAACGACGCCTGGGACCTTTTCTAAAGTGGATTCCTTCAAAAAAACTCTTGCCGTGATGGAAATGGGGCTACTGCCCCCTGGCAGCGCCTTCCAAGGCCGCGCCGTCAGCGTTGGTGGTACACGAACGAAGCATGTGCGATACAAGATACCTGATACTGAAGGGCGGGAAGAACCCCCGTAGGTAAGCCCAATGTTCCTGAACACCCTCGTGCCGGTGAGTCTATGTTCCGCTGCTGCTTTCCAGGTAGACGTCTTGTCCGCCGTCGGGGATTAGGTGACAAACGAGTCATCACTAACAGAATAGTCAGCGATGATGAGTGTCGCGATACTGCGCGTACCAAACCGTCTGAGATTCGGCATATTGCCATGATTCATTGCATTGCTCATCTTCGTTTTTTCGGCCCATCCATATGAGGAGCTTGCACATCAGTAAGTCCATGCCGCCTTGTACCCGATGTCGCAGGGAGAATCTTTAATCGAACTTCAGCCACACACACTACGATCAAGGTATGGCTACGACGGGGACAAGACGGAGTGAGCATATACGATGTACAATGAGAGGGACAGCAGTCGCATAGCGAGAACAGCGAGGTAAACTTGAGATAGGCGCAAAGATTAGTGCGAGATCGGGTTGTTCGTCAATGAGATGGTCATCGAGCGGATATAGTCCAAGTCGATCAAGGGACCTGGTCCTTGGAGAGGATCCCACTGGCGGTACTCTTCGATGGCCCATTTCCATTGCTGACGAGGGTATGAAGCCAACACGTTTGGCGAAGGTGTGCCGATTACTCACGAGATACTTGATGAGCTCCTTGTCCCGTGGTCGAACAGATTTCCACTCATCGGCGCCGGAGCAGAATATGCGGTACGAGTCTAGGGCGTATGGGCCACAGCCTGGCAGGTGGGAGACGGGTGTTGGCGGGTACCGTATCTCTCGGGTGCCACTCCCCCCGGGACGAGGGAGAGTTAGCTTGCCACGAGAAGGTCGCAGCTTGTCGGGGCAAGGTGGGTCGGCCAAGTACAATTGGGACAAGTGGATGAGACGAGAGGTGCGTAACTCGCCCAAGCCAAGATCCTTGATCAGCTCGAGAAGTACAGACCTAGGAGCTTGTCAAAGTAAATACGCGGCCAGATGGGCATTTGACGACGGTGTACAAACCATGAGCTAGCGCAGCAGGAGTAGGCCAGAGATCCATGATGTCGAAGAAGACAGGAATGGACTTTCTGCCTGCAGTCTTATTGAGAAGGGTGACGGCGACCAGTACCTTCCAAGGACTAGCGGCGACATGCTCTAGTACGGCAGGAAAGAGGCGCGGACCAGCTGGACTGAGCAAAGTTGCAAGAGAACAAACATGATTACAGTCGACATACCCTGGATGAGGATGGGTTTGGCCTCATAGAGCTCCTGCATGTTTCGCAGGAAGTCATCGCGAAAACGGAGGAATGCCGTGTTCGCGAGGAGCTCGGTAAGATCTGGCACGGCTGGCGCAGGAAAGAAACGGGACTTGTTCGTCCACCGGGGCCGGGCGAGCAGCTCCGAGGCCTGCTCGACCTGCTGTCCGTCTCCTTGTCGCACTTTCTGGCGTTTGGGACTGGGAAAGTACCGTGACTGGAGATTGTTTGCTCGCGACCTTTTCCGACGCTTTGACGTCTGCTGCGGCTCAGTCATCGTCGCCGTGGGCCGCACTGCGCTCGGTCGAGTGCTCTCGGGTCCCAAGACTGAGTCCAAAGACTGAGAACTAAGACGCGGTCCCGCAGAGAGAGGCAGTCATCGCGGCACCCCGGGCCGGTCGCCAGGCTCGTAGCCAGCACGCCAGAGTTGCCATACAGGGACGGATTAGCCCGCCGCGCTGACCAATCGGGACGTCGCTCGCGTGGCACAGACGCCGGGCAGGGTTACTCAGCGGAGGTGTTTGTCATCGACCGCACGCCCACTCAAAAGGAGGAGACACAGGTGCGCTCCCCCCACTTTTCCTCGTCCCCCACCACAGTGAGTATCTCGTCATGTTGCTCCTACGCATCCCTCCCGTCGTATCTGTGCGATTTGGGCCCAGAACTGCCGTTGAAGGAGATGGATGTGGCTCGAGACGTCCGGATGACGCCCAGATCTGACTTCGCATCCCAGGCAAGACACCATGGGTCGCCGTCCCGCTCGCTGCTACCGCTACTGCAAGAACAAGCCCTACCCCAAGTCCCGCTACAACCGCGGTGTCCCCGACCCCAAGGTGCGTTTGTACCGAATCTGCACAAGAAAAGCATGTCGCGAACCCGTCCCTCCCTCCCTAGATCCGTATCTTCGATCTTGGCCGCAAGCGTGCCTCTGTGGACGAGTTCCCCTTCTGCTGCCACCTTGTCTCCGATGAGTACGAGCAGCTCTCCAGCGAGGCTCTCGAAGCCGCTCGTATTTGCGCCAACAAGTACGTCACCAAGACCTCCGGCAAGGACTCCTTCCACTTGAGGGTCCGCGTCCACCCCTTCCACGTCCTCCGTATCAACAAGATGTTGTCTTGTGCCGGCGCTGATCGGTGCGTCTCTCCCGCGCCTGCTGCTCACATTCTCGCATGAACCCGTTCCCCCTTTAGTCTTCAGACCGGTATGCGTGGCGCGTGGGGCAAGCCCTACGGCACCGTTGCCCGTGTCAACATCGGCCAGATCATCCTCTCCATCCGTTGCAAGGACCAGAACGCAGCGGTCGTTCAGGAGGCTCTCCGCCGCGCCCGTTACAAGTTCCCCGGTCGCCAGAAGATCATCGTCTCCCGCAAGTGGGGCTTCACGAACGTCAACCGCGAGGACTACGTGAAGCTGAAGGAGGAGAAGCGTGTGCTCCAGTATGTGTCCTTGCTCTGACGCTCATCTATGATGCTGACCCACAACAGGGATGGTGCTTACGTGCAGTACATCCGCCCCAAGGGCAACCTCGAGGCGAACCTCCGCGCCCAGCTCCGCGCATGATTTATGTATCGTGTACTTCTATGTTCCGTCATGTTATCTACACGTGCACGGCTGTTTCATCGGGTCTGTCTGCCTCAGCAGGGTTTGTATGGTAAGATGGATTGTTTTCGTTACTTGATTACGCGCGTGTGCGTACTGCCTCATATTCACTACGTCATCCGTATCCCGTGGATGATGGCTAGGGGGAACGGGGCAAAGATTGACTCTCATCACGGCGTATATGACGTTCCAATCCATTCCGAGGACTAGGCTTCGCGCTTTAGATCGGGATGTCTGTTGATGAGTACATTACGCAATGAACACTTTCGTCCCTCTTGACACTCCTGTTCACCAAGTTACCCAAAATTCTCATGTGTGCAAGCTTCATGACGGGTACGTTGTCCGACGAAATGTTCGACAGAATGGGTCCGGCAACGATAAGCTGTTCGCTCATGTGCGCTGTGAACTGCTCGCCAGAAGCCCGCAAGTAGCCCGCCCCATGCCGCTCCGGGAGGCTCATCTGCATCTTGACCCGACTTCCCGCCTTCTATCTGCTCATGTGTACCGGACATTCCCTATCCGCCTCACCGTCGGAGGCCCGTTCAACGTAAGTGTTAAGTCAAGACTGGTATAAGCCCACTGGGACTCTGGGAGATCACGCTTTGGCTGCCTGCGATATCTAACCCCACGATGCCTTGGTTCTTCGTTTCTATCGTCGTCTGTTCTCTCTGCCTGTACGCCTCAGCACTATGGCCGATACCCACAGCGCTTTCTACTGGAACCTCCGCCTTGAAGCTCTCCTCCAATTTCGCGGTCCACGTAGACGTTCCGCGACCTCCTACCGACCTGATTTCCGCCGTCGCTCGTTCTCAATCTCGTTTGCGCTCTGATGCATTTGAGAGGCTCGTCTTAGGTCGTGGCGCGGAGGACGCCGACACCATCGAGCCTGCCCACATCTTGACTTCGCTAACGGTGGCCTTGCGCCCAGGTCTCCCTATCCGGGGCATTGTGCAAGAGACCACTGGCGATCTCCTCAGCAGGGACGAATCCTACCAGCTCGTCGTTCCCGAGGATAGCCCCCGTGCAATACTCGAGGCTAATTCGACCCTCGGGTTGCTCCGCGGTTTGACGACCTTTGAGCAACTCTGGTACCAATGGAATAGTGTCAAATATCTCCTTGACGGTCCCCTGCACATAGTGGATGCACCCGCCTTCGTAAAGCTATCTGTATTCGTATCCTCGCGGTCCCTGACTTTTCCGCAGCCCTATCGAGGGTTCTCGTTCGACACATCCCGTAACTTGTAGGGCCAATTTCATCGTTCGTGCAGGGGCCAACTTGACGTCGTGACCCTAGTTACCCCGTGGCGGATATAGAACGTACTCTCGACGCCATGTCATGGGTCAAGGTCAGTCTTGGACTTACGTATGTATATCGCCGACGGTAACCCGGCAGCTAACCTGGCACCATGCACGAAGCTGAACATCCTCTACTGGCACATCATCGACAGCCAGAGTTTCCCGCTCGAGGTCGGGGCCTTCCCTGAACTCTCGGACAAGGGTGCGTATTCGCCGTCGGAGGTCTACACCCGTGACGATATTCAGCATGTTATCCGGTACGCGAACGAGGTCGGGGTGAACTCGCACTTCCTACACGACGCATGCTAATTCACTGCCCCAGCGAGGCGTCGATGTGATATTGGTACGTCCAATCTCCACTGGCCTTGTCCTTCGCTCAACGATGCCGTTCACATGCAGGAGATGGACTCCCCCGGACATACAAACGCGATCTCGGCGGCCTTTCCGGAGCACATCGCCTGTGCCGCAAAGTCGCCCTGGTCAAAGTACGCGTCTGAGCCACCGGCTGGCCAGCTTCGCATCGCCTCTCCATCCACAGTCGCCTTTGCCAAGACGATGTTCTCGTCCGTCGCCGAGACTCTCCCCGGGACCATGATGAGCTCAGGTGGCGACGAGGTCAACCTTCCATGTTGGGAGGAGGACGAAGAGACGGTCTCCGAGCTGACCCGGCGCAATATAACAATTGCGGACGCACTTGACCAGTTTGTGCAGGCCGTCCAGGGAGTCATCAAGGCTCACGGGAAGATCCCGTTCATCAAGAGTGGTGAGCTGCTCTTTGCTCCCCCCACGGTACCATATGGTGACACCGCGAACGACAGATATGGTCTTGACGCATAACACGCCGGTCATGAATGATACCGTTGTAGTGTTTGTTATCATGCTACTCGGTATGTACATTGGTGCTGATGCCACTTGCTCCATAGGGTATGGCAGACATCGGAGGACGCTGCTGCCGTGGCCGAACGTGGGCTTCGCCTGATCCACCAGCCGTCAAACTACTTCTACCTGGTCAGTCACATACCATTACTACCCTTGAGGGCCCACAATGATCCTTCCGAGTAGGATTGCGGGGCGGGTGAATGGCTTGGGAACGACATCCTAGGGTAGGCATGCCTCCGTCGCAAATAGGCAAGATTCATGAACCGTTGTGTTTATAGGAACAGCTGGTGCGACCCGTTCAAGACCTGGCAAAGGGTACGGCATTTCCTCCTTACTCGCGGTCATTCATGAAGCAAGGAGTCACTCCGCTCGGACAGGCCTACTCCTTTGACCCATACTCGAATCTAACTGCAGAACAACGTTCCCTCGTCCTCGGAGGTCAGCACATCG
Source organism: Trametes polyzona (assembly GCA_022606195.1). Lineage (NCBI taxonomy): Eukaryota > Fungi > Basidiomycota > Agaricomycetes > Polyporales > Polyporaceae > Trametes > Trametes polyzona. The sequence goes on along the minus strand of JABYQF010000011.1, from coordinate 51,887 downwards.
ACGAGAACTGGTTGTCCGCTTTCTCATGGCTGCTTCAGGTCAAATGCCTCTCTGGAGCGAGCAGTCATCGCCGGAGAACCTCGATTCAATTGTATGGCCCCGGCTCGCCGCAGGAGCCGAGGTGTTCTGGACAGGCGCGACGTTGCCGGACGGCTCACCACGGCTCGGTACGCCAAGAATCAGTCGAACACGTTCTAATGCTCACGAGTTTGCAGATGCCAACGCCACGAGTGGTACCCGGGCATTGGCTCGTCTGAACGAGCTCCGTTACCGCCTGGTCGACCGTGGTGTCAGCGCCATCGCCCTTCAGCCCAAGTGGTGTGTCGTACGGCCAGGTGAATGCGATCTCAACTCATAGCCGTACGGACGAGATGGATGTATTGGGGCGGTATGCGAAGCGAGCCACATCCCGTCGTACCTTCGACAAATATACAAATACAAACGACTCTACATGTGCGAATCCTTTGAGAACCGCAAGCGTCGTGACATCAAGCCTTGCACTGCGTCTTGTGGCGAGGCCAATCCTTCTTCTGGCACGCCTGCGAACAGTATCGAACCTTCATACAACCCGTACACGCCTTCAGCTTTGGCTTTCCCCGCCCTCGACAGACCGAGCACTTGTGCGCGTCGGGGTCCCGAACGACCGTCTCCAGGTACGACACTGCGAAGAGTGGCGAGATCGCGAGGCGCGTCACGTATGGTGCATACTTCCGCCACTGCTCGACTTTCCGCAATGCGTCGACCTCCCAACCCCTCCCGCACCCGCACAGCGGATCGACCTCCATGTCCAAGGAAAGCGGGACCTGCTGCCTCCTCAGATACTCGCAGTCGTCGTTGTGCTCCCACGTCCGACACCGCTCGACGAAGGCCGGAACGAGTTGCTTCCATGCCTGCATCTCGCCCTCGAAGACGGTGACGTTCTCTATGTCGCCGCTGATCACGAGCTCACCGAAGAAGTTCCGGATCTTGAACATGATGTCGTCTGTGAGAGGAAGCACGTAGCCGTCGCAGACCATCGTGTGGCAGTGGAGGTCGTAGCGGACGTCCGCGATGAAGAAGACCGTATCGCAGTTGTTCGTCTTTTCATCCCGGAGCGCGAACACGCGCCGCGCTGGTCCGCCCTGGACGCCGGTGGACCGCATGAAGATCGCGTGAATGGTATCCTTGACGAACATGAGCGCGTCTGCCCGACGTTTCCTCCGCAGCTGACGTTCTCGAGTCGACAGCATTGAACTGACGTGCGGGACAAGCCATTGATCGATCCGAGCGGACGTAAGCTTCAGTACAGGCAACCGCGAGAGGTTGAGACGGTGGATGTTCCAAGAATGTAGGGCCCTCCCAGTCCCGACGACGGGGAACGGGTTGAGCTTCATCCCGTCGGGTTTCAGGAATGGACCCGAGGGTGGAACCACTACCTGTGGGAAACGAGGACCCAGGAAAATACACCAAGATCTCATGTGCAAAAATCCCCGAATCGGGCAGCCAAAATCCCCGGAAGTTGGGTGCAAATCCCCGAAAATAGGGGTCCGGGAGGCCGAAGCAATATCCCGAAATGGCGTCCCGCCGGGCCAGGTATCATCTGTCGGGGCCCCGAAAATGGGGGTTCAGAGGGGTTGAGGGGCCGAATGGCCGGCCTCGCCGATGAATGACGCGTTCGCGGCTAGGCGAAGATCGCCCGACGCCGAGCCGGAGTATGCGTTCCGGTGCGGGCCCTTCGCGGCGTGTCTACCAAACACCTAAGAGACTAATGCTCGGCAAACTATTGAAGCAGCCGTCCGTAGCACGCATCTATTACTCTTGACTCCTTTTCATTGTATATTCTGTAGACTGTCAACCCCAATGGGTTCTAATATCATAAGCACGTTTGTAACCGTTCATTAGTGAAGCACTTGTCGCCGACTAGTAAGGACACTTGGGCTGCAGCTGAACTTTTCCTTGCCGTACAGACACCCCTCTCGGAGTCTCGCTCGACGATTGTGCAGGCCCGCCATGGCATTCCCTCCTTCTGAGCTACTCGAAGCCTACTGTCCACCCTCGGATCTCCCTGTCTCTGAGCTCTTAGAGTGGTCACACAGTCCCAAACGCCCTGGAAGTCGAAAGCTCTCCCTGCCACCGGCGCAATGGCTGTCAAAAGAGAGCCCGAGCGTCACCGAGGTCCCTGTTGAAGGACTGCTCCTCCCCTCCTCACGTATCTGCCAGGCTCTCGAGCCGTTGCTCCGGACTGTCGAGGACAAAGGCGTCTGTTCAGTACAGCATCCAACCGAGGAAAACTCGTACTTGCCACTGTGGATCATTCCCATCTGGAAAGGGGCCGACGAGGTGCTCCGTATGCAACAGCAATGGCGCGTGCGGCTGGTCTGGATCGAGAGGACGGCGAAGGCAGAGAAGTGGAGCGACCACTTACTGGAGAGCTTGAAGGCCTCCATGCACCATGCACCGTCGATGGCCGGTCTCGAAGCCCTCCAACGAGGTACGGTCAGCGTTGCCCATCTTGCACGGGTCCTTCTGTCGGATGAGTGGCTCGATGACGAGGTGTTGGACTGTCTGGGTGACGTCTTCCGCATAGAAGCAGCGGTCAAGTCCGTCAGCGAGGCCGGTGACTCGGAAAGTGGTACAGTTGTGCAGGTCGCATCTGCGCACCTTCGGACATGTCTTCTGAACGTGCACTCGGGAATAGCCCGCTTCTACGAGACACAGTTGGTATCTGGAACGGTCGTGCGGCTGTTCCTGCCCTGCAACATCAACAACCTCCACTGGATCCCGGTGGAGATTGACTGTAAGCAAAGGGCGATCAACCTGGACGACTCGAAACCTCAGATCTCACGGCCACACATCCCATCCCTTCTCGGCGACTTACGCACCTGGCTCGATCGCATTCTACCTGGACGTGCGTGGTCAGTCAACATGACCGCGCTCGAAACTGGCCTTCAACAGGATACATGGTCCTGCGGGATCGCGACAGCGAACACCATTGAACGTCGGATGAACCCAAGCACGGCGAAGTGGTCTCCTGAGGCTCCGGGAAAGGCGCGTGCGCGATACTTCATCAGGATCATCGAGGCAGCTCACACTGCGGTACGTGCTCAATGAATCAGTAACTGCACGTCTCCGAGGGGTCAGGAAAGCTAACGTACCGGTAGATCTCCAACGAGGCAACTAGAACCATGTATGCACCCGCCTTGTTGGGCTCGATGGAGGGAGACACGGCTATGGCGGAACTTGAAGTAGAAGATGGTCACCAGTGCAACGACCCTAGTTTGGCACACCTGTCAGACAATGGTGAGCAACCTATACGACTGGAAAAGAGCCGCTTCTGACGGATGTACTCAGCTGGTTCCGGTCACAAGACATACTCAGATAGCTCCTCGGAATCAGAATCGGACGACGGGGAGGTCTCCGTGGACGATGATGAACGGGCCGCTATGCTTTGGCCGTCGCAGTCAGGCCGACCGTTGACAAGTCGGAAGCCCTTGTTTGTGAAAGCAAATGTCAACGTGATCCTGAAGGTGGTTTCCCAGGTAAGTCGTGGTGTACACGCTACAATGACAAGTGCGTGCTCACTGTCCATGGTAGAATAAGAAGACGCAGAGCAAGCCGTCGTGGTTGTTAGGACTGTGCGGACTACGGAACTCCGGAGTTCCGGACTAGGAAGCGGAGTACGGAAGTCCCGGAACGGAGCGGAGGTGGAGGGGGAAGTCCGGGGTTCGGAGTACGCACGGGGGAGGACTTCTGCGAAGCTATTGGCAACGCACGGGTTCACGACGAAGTGTCCTCAATTTGGGACGGACGGAGTTCGGGGACGGAGTTCGGACTAGATCTTCGGAAAGGAGGATGGGGAGGAACAGAGACGGAACAGGAGCGGAGACCCAAGGGCAGAGATCGGAAATCGGAGGTCGGAGGTCGGAGGTCGGAGGTCGGAGGTCGGACAAGGAGTTCGGGAAAGGGGAATGGTTGTGGATTACGGGTTACAGGTTACAAGATACGAGATATCCGAACTGAGTAGCTAGTACATTCCCAGGGCGGTATAAATAGCTACGGTCTTATTGTCTTCTATAACAATAAGGAAGTACGGAATAGGAGAGGAAAGAGAGAAGACAATAGCCCTATTGTTAAGAACGAACATGAGGCTATGGCGTGATCTGAGACATCTGATGGTCCGGAGTTGAGTCCGGAGTACGAGGGATGGAGTCCGGAGTAGGAGGGATGGAGTACGGAGTAGGAGTCCGGGGTGAGAGTCCGGAGTACGGACCCGGAGTTGAAGTCCGGAGGTCCGGACTTCGAGTTGGAGCACGGTGCGTAACAGTGCCCCCCCTCTAGGCCCGAACCCCTGAGGGCCTTCGGAGTAAGACATACGGAGTCGGAGTTAAAACATACCAAAAAAGGAGACGGAACAAAATGGATCGGAATCGGAGATCGGAAAATTTTTTGCATATAGTCCGAGGTCCGTCGCGGGATTGATTTTCGCCTCTTCCCCTGCACCAACAGCACCATCAGCAACCACCCACCTCAGTCCTCAGCTTCAAAATGTCCTCTCGCTCGTCCTCCGAAGAACTTGTGGACGTCGCTGCCTTGGAGGCAACTCTGGCGGAGGCGAAGCGGAAGGCGGCGGAGAAGGCGGAGCGGAAGGCGGAGAAGGCGCGGAAGGAGGAGGAGGCCCGCAAGGCGGAGGAGGCCCGGAAGGCCGAGGCGGCGAGGAAGGCTGCGGAGGCGAGGAAGTCCGGCGGGGCCGGAAAAAAGCGCAAGGCGCAGGAGCGGGAGGCGACCCCGGAGGTGGGTGCGGTGACGCGGCAGCGGAACGCGGAGGGTAAGGTGGAGACGATCTACTCGCCCATGTACGTACTCCGCATTTTCGGAGTTCGGAGGTCGGACTAACGGACTTGTACAGCGCCCCCTGCGACCGGTGCTTCGCGCGGGACCTGACGTGCCGCTTCCGGGGCGGACTCCGCACGGCCGCGTGCGTTGAGTGCCAGAAGAGGGCGGTCAAGTGCCTCAACGCGAAGGGCGTCGCCGATCCGGACATCCAGGATCGGCTCGACAAGAAGTCCGGCGACGACCCAAGTCCGGCGCGAAAACGGACGAAGAAGTCCGCCCCTACCGTCGACGAGGACGACGGCAGCCCAACTCCGCCCCCCACCAGGTCGAAGGGCAAGGCCCGCGCGACGCGGGTCGTCGACTCCGACGACGAGGAGGATGGGGAGACGGGTCCGAAGGCCGGACCGAGCGCGAGGAAGGGTGCGGGGAGGAGTGCGGAGCGGAGTGCGGAGAAGGGCCCGGAGTTGGAGCCGGGGTTGGCCGCGGCGGCGGACTACGGCCGCCGTGTGCGCATGGCGTTGGGCGCGGAGAGGCGGTGGTCGACGGACCCCGCGGGGTTGACCGACCGGGAGCTGATGGAGCAGCTCCTGGTCGAGGGGCAGCAGACGCGCCGCGCCCTGGACGTGCTGGGGCAGTACCTCGAGCACGAGGTACCGATCCGCGAGGCCCTCGTCAAGAGGGAGGTCCTCATCCTCCGGGCCGCGGCCGAGGAGTCCGTCGCGGCCGCGCTCGAGCGGCGGTCGAACTCCGAGGTCCGCGCGATCGTGCGGGACGAGCTCGACGCGGCGTTCGAGCATTACCTCCCGGAGATGGCGGACAGGGCGGCGAGGAGGTCCTCCGAGGATGCGGAGGAGGAGCGCGAGGAGCAGGAGGCTCCGGAGAAGGAGCCGGAGGTGGCGGAGGCGAACCCCGAGGCCCCGGAGGTCCCGGAGGTTCTGGAGGTGGAGATGGGCAGGGAGGATGCGGGCGAGGGCGAAGGAGTAGGCGCGGGCGAGGGCAAGGGAGCGGAGTAGGGCGGAGTTCGGACACGGACACGGACACGGACTTACGGACTACGGCCTCGGACTACGGTACTTAGTGTAGTCCAAAGAAAATGATAAATTTGTAGTCCGGTGATCAGAAAAGCGTGCTTCAAGACAGCTTCTCCAGAGGTCCGGGCTTGTCCGGGTAGGCCGTGTGGAAGTCCGCTACGAGTTCTTGCGCATGTCCGAGCTCCGTGGCGAGAATCCACGAAGTCTCCTCGTCGGTGCCCTCGTAGCCGGCCCATCGGACTAGGTACAGGAGTTGACAACTCCGTCTCCGGCGGTCGATTTTGGAGTCCAGGATCTCCGCGATTTCGTACTCCGGTTCTCCGTCGATGAGGACCGGAGGTGGAGGCGGCTGGACACGACCGGGGATGGTGTTCGGAGTTGCGGGCTCCAGCTGCGAGACGTGGAAAACCGGGTGAACCGCGCGCATGGAGTCCGGAAGTCGGAGGGTGAAAGAGTGAGTTCCGGCCTGGGCGATGATTGGGTAGGGACCGAGGAACTTCTCCGAAAGCTTTTTGGATGGGCGGGTAGTGCGGATGTGCTCCGCGCGGACATAGACGAGATCTCCGACCTTGAAGTCCGGCGCCAGAAGGCGGTGCTTGTCCGCCTGGACTTGGTACCGGGCTTGGGCTTCGGCGATCTGCTGTCGGAGGACGGAGTGGAGTTCGTCGAGGTCAACAGCGAACTCCCGTGCACGAGCGGAGGTGAGATCCCGTTCCGGATGTACGGAGATCGCGGGGTTGTAGCCCTTGTTCGCGAAGAACGGAGAGATTCCGGTGGTCGCGTTCGGAGCGTTGTTGTACGCGAACTCCGCGAGAGGCAGGAGTTGGGACCAGTTGTCTTGCTGGTAGTTGGAGTAGACCCGGAGATACTGTTCCAGAGTCTGGTTCACTCTCTCGGTCTGGCCGTCGCCCTCCGGGTGGTAGCCGGAGGTGAAATGGAGACGCATATCGAGGGCCTTTCCGAGGGAGCGGAAGAAATGGGACACGAACTCCGAGCCCCGGTCGGAGGTGACGTGCGAGGGAACTCCGTGCTTGGAAAAGACGTGCATGACGAACAAGTCCGCTAACTCCGATGCGGTGAGCGTATCGTGCGTAGGGATGAAGATGGCTTGCTTCGTGAGGCGGTCCACTACGACGAGAATCGCGGAGTAGCCGCCGGAGTTGGGGAGTTGCTCGATGAGGTCCATGGAGATGGAGTTCCACGGGCGTTCGGGGATCGGAAGTTGCTTGAGAGTCCCGTATGGAAGGTGACGCGGAGACTTAGAACGAGCGCAGGTGGTGCAGGACTTGCAGTAGTCCCGAACAAAGAGACGAAGTCCGGGCCAGGAGTAGTCCCGGAGTACGAGAGCCTGCGTTTTGTTCTGTCCCCAGTGGCCCACAGTAGGGTGGTCGTGACAGGCCCGGAGAACGCGGAGTCGGAGGTCTTCGGAGTTGGGCACGTAGATGCGCCCGTTGAGTCGGAGGAAACCTTCTTCGTCCAAAGTCCACTTCGGGTTGCCTTCTGCGGCCAGACGTCGAGCTGCGAGGAGTTCTGGGTCGGGTTCGGAGGTGGACTGGGCGGACTTGATGTCCGTCCGGAGTTGGTCGGAGTCGAGGATGAAGGATGCGCGGAGGACCGGATCTCGGAGAAAAGTCGCGCGGAGTGACGCTGCGAGCTGCTCCTGAGTGAAGATCGGTCGGAAATTGTGTGGGTTGACGACGGAGTAGTCACTACCCCCCTCTTTTGGGTAGATGTCCCAACGGCGCGTGAGTGCGTCGGGCTTCGCACCTAGTTTCCCGGGACGGAAGCGGATTACGAGGTTGAACTGCGAGAGGAACTCCGACCAGCGGGCTTGACGGCGGGTAAGGAGTTTCGTGGTCGCGAAATACTCCAGGTTCTTGTGGTCCGTGACTACGTCGATCGGAGTTGCGGAACCTTCAAGATAGTGTCGCCAAGTCTTAAAGCATTCGAAGATCGCCAGGAGTTCCTTGTCGTGGGTGTCGTAGTTCAACTCCGCGCCGGTCAGGGTGCGGGAGTGGAAGGCAATGGGGTGGAGTTCACCGGAGTTCGTGGTGATGGACAGAATTCCGGCGATGGCGTAGTCCGAGGCGTCGGTTTCGACAGTGAGAGGGCGGTCCGGCTCCCAGTGGTGCAGGACCGGAGCTGTGGTGAAGGCCTTCTTGAGTGTCTCGAAAGCCTTCCGACAATCCTCGGAGAAGTGCCAGGGGACGGACTTCCGCGTAAGGCGCGTGAGCGGAAGTACGATCTCGGAGTAGTTGGGGATGAATCGGCGGTAGAAGTTCGCGAATCCGAGGAAGGATTGGACGTCGCGGACTTTCCGGGGTTCCGGCCAGTCGAGGATGGCCTTGACCTTGGACTCGGACATGGTGAGTCCATCCGGAGATAGGATGTAGCCGAGATATTCGACGGAGTTGGTGTGGAACTCGCACTTGTCGGCCCGGGCAAACAGCTTGTTCTTCCGGAGTCGGCGGAGTACCTCCTTGACGTGCTCCCGGTGTTGTTCGGGGTTGTCGGAGTAGATGAGTATGTCGTCGAGGTACACCACAACACAGACGTCGAGCAAGTCCGCAAAGATGTCGTTGACGAAGCGTTGGAACGCTGCGGGGGCGTTGGAAAGTCCGAACGGCATGACCAGCCATTCGAAAGACCCGTAGCGAGTCCGAAACGCGGTCTTCCACTCATCTCCGGGGGCGATGCGGACTAGGTTATAGGCGTGCCGGAGGTCGATCTTGGTGTAGATCCGAGCCTTCCGTGGCGTGTCCAGCAAGTCCGAGACCAGAGGAAGTGGATAGCGGTCCTTCCGGGTGATCTTATTCAAGCCCCGGTAGTCCACACAGAGACGCAGAGATCCGTCCTTCTTCTTGACAAAGAGGACCGGAGCTCCGCAGGGGGAGTTCGACGGACGGATGAACCCCGAGCGGAGGTTCTCGTCGATGTACTCGCGAAGAGTGTCGAGCTCCAGCTTGGACAAGGAGTAGATAGGTCCGAGCGGCGGAGTAGCCCCTTCCTCGAGTTCGATCTTGAGGTCGTAGGGCCGGTGCTCCGGTAGCTCGTCCGCTTTGGACTTGCTGAAGACATCCGCAAACTCGTGATACTCCTCCGGGACTCCGCTTAAGTCCGGGGGAGAGTCCGAGACGGACGAACTCCGAGCTGAGACGAAGTCCGAAGCGGCCAGATTGAGAGTGAAACTCTCGGACCCAGGCAGCTTACAAGCCCGTGCAAAGGCCGTGGCATTGATCAGCGAGACCCGGGGTGCAGAGAACGGTGAAGTCGGGGTCGGAGGTTCCGGACTACGCTCGACCGGAGTCGTCGGAGTTGCCGGAGTAGGGACGGATACGGGACGAGTCGTGGGCGCAGCTCGGAATTGGATGCTACGCTTCTTCCAGTCAATCAGCGGATTGTAGGTGGAGAGCCAGCTGTATCCCAAGACGGCGGACACGGACTTGTCGAGCGGAGTAACATAGAAATCTATGTTGATGACTTCACCAGACGGAAAGTGTACAGGCAGGGTAGCAGACCGAGTAATGACGTGGTTTGAAGACCCGTCGAATAGAGACAATCGGAGCGGAGGAACGGAGTTGGTCGGAACTCCGTGGTGCTCCACGAACTGTGAGTCGAGGAAGCAATGGGAGGATCCGGAGTCGATGAGAGCACGGAACGGAGTAGGAATGGAGTCGGAGTAGAGTTGAATGTGTAGGGAGGAGGGATCGGAAAGAGCGGACACGTTGAGCTTGACAATCTCCGTACCGAGGGAGTCAACGCGGTCCTCGACGGGCACGGAGTTCGGAGGACCGCGGACTAGTTTTTTGGCTCCTGGGCAGCCGGAGTAGCTGCCGGAGCTGGGTCCTGGGCCGGAGTCGCCTTGGCGGCTCGGGCCTTGGACGCAGAGGAGGTCTTCTTGGGGCAAGCACTAGCAGAATGGCCAGCACCTCCACAGAAGAGACAGAGGTTGTTCGCGAAACGCCTCTGACGCTCTTCCGGAGTCAACTTCCCGTCCTTCCCCAGCTTGTCGGAGTACGGCTTTGCTGGAGACTTCGCGGGGGTTCTCGGAGCTGACCCACCGGAGTTTCCCTTCGACGGAGTAGAAGCGGTAGTCGACGCAGGCGGATGTCCGGACTTCGAGGAGTTGCCGGACCTGGAGTCGGAGGACGTCTTATGACCGGACTTTGACGAGCCCGACTCACGCGACTGCTCCGCTTTCCGCTCCCAGTAGCGGTTGTCGATAGACTGAGCGAGGTCGCGGAGTTCGACAAGCGTCGACGGCTTTCCAACTTCAGAGATGCGGTCCTTGAGACGGTTGGGAAGTCCATCGTAGAACCGGTACCGGAGAGGCGCGTTGCCCCAGCGGACTTGAGTAGCGAGGCGGATGAACTGCGTGATGTACTTCGCAATCCGTTGATTCTCGCCCATGCGGAGGTTCATGAGCTCGTGCTCCGCAGCTCCGGACGCGTCGTAAGGTCCGAAGTTGACGCGGAGTTCCTCCTGGAAAGCCTCGTAGGAGGTCATGAAGAGCGGAGGATTGTCCGAGGCTCCCTCAAGGAGGTATGGCTCGAACCACTGGAGGGCCGTTCCCTTGAGGAACGAAATGGCGTACGTGACCTTCTTCTCGTCGGAGTCGAAAGTCCGGGGACGGGCCTTGAAGACCAACTCCAGCTGCGCGAAGAACAACCGGAGTTTGTTGGGATCGGACCCGTCGAATTGGTCCGGCTCTCGGACATTGTGCCGCTCGCTGCCACCGGAGGACGGAGGTGTTATCGTCTGTTGGAGGGTCTGGGCAAACATGGTGATAGCGGTGGCGAGCTGGGGGCTAATGTCCGAGGTAGCGGGGACCGGAGCCTGTCCATGCATACCCGGAGCTGAAGTAGCTCCCGGAGTAGGGCTCGGGGCCGGAGCGGTCTCCGGAGCTGGGTTGGGCGGTGCTCCTTGGGGTGCGAACGGGTTACCCGGAGAAGGAGAACGGGCAACAGGAGCATCGTCGAAAACCACACCGGCAGGACCAGTAGCAGGTCCCGGACCAGCAGTTCCGGTGTCGGAGTCCGGCGAGAAACGAGGGGGATGGACAGACTGACTGAACTGGGGGTCAACGGGCTGAGTGGAATCGACCGGAGTTACTGGTCTCCGAGTCGAGACGGTATAACGACGGACAGAGAACCCTTGAAAGGTGTCGTCAGGACCACTTGGAGTAGTCATGTCGTGAAGGACCCGTTGAGTTCGGATATACTGTTAGGACTGTGCGGACTACGGAACTCCGGAGTTCCGGACTAGGAAGCGGAGTACGGAAGTCCCGGAACGGAGCGGAGGTGGAGGGGGAAGTCCGGGGTTCGGAGTACGCACGGGGGAGGACTTCTGCGAAGCTATTGGCAACGCACGGGTTCACGACGAAGTGTCCTCAATTTGGGACGGACGGAGTTCGGGGACGGAGTTCGGACTAGATCTTCGGAAAGGAGGATGGGGAGGAACAGAGACGGAACAGGAGCGGAGACCCAAGGGCAGAGATCGGAAATCGGAGGTCGGAGGTCGGAGGTCGGAGGTCGGAGGTCGGACAAGGAGTTCGGGAAAGGGGAATGGTTGTGGATTACGGGTTACAGGTTACAAGATACGAGATATCCGAACTGAGTAGCTAGTACATTCCCAGGGCGGTATAAATAGCTACGGTCTTATTGTCTTCTATAACAATAAGGAAGTACGGAATAGGAGAGGAAAGAGAGAAGACAATAGCCCTATTGTTAAGAACGAACATGAGGCTATGGCGTGATCTGAGACATCTGATGGTCCGGAGTTGAGTCCGGAGTACGAGGGATGGAGTCCGGAGTAGGAGGGATGGAGTACGGAGTAGGAGTCCGGGGTGAGAGTCCGGAGTACGGACCCGGAGTTGAAGTCCGGAGGTCCGGACTTCGAGTTGGAGCACGGTGCGTAACAGTGGTTCAAGACCACAGCATACCGTAGATTCCAGGCGAAGATCACGGGCGATGATCGTAAGGCCAACTTCAGTTGGCATGATCCCAGAGTCGTTCGCTGCTCTCATTGTCTAAAGGCGGTAACGATGCGATCAGAGGGTGACACCGAGAGATGGAAGGAGCACCGCCGTGGCGCCAAGTGCCGCAGCGCGAAGGGGAACCAGCAGTTCATTACGAACTTCTTTAGGACACAACAGTCACTTACTACTGCTGCTCAGGCCAGTCTCCAAGATACCACCACATCCCATGCGTGTCATGCACAAGATGAGCGCATCCCGCAGTACCTTGCACGCACCACCGTCCCGTCGGGTGGGGCACCACGTCGAGACGTCCTGAAACTACAGATCTTACATGACCACGCCAGATCGCACGCTCGGAACAAACTCTCCCACAAACAGCTTCAGACACGTATTCTCGCTCAAGAACGTGTACAGGCGAGATGGCTCAACTACCACACCCTTGCCATGGTGGCCTCAACAAGATGTCAGAAGCGCGGACGAGTAGCACCCTCGGGAGAGCTGCTTCCATGCTCCGAATGCCTGAAGATCAAGCGGTTGAAGATCTTTGGGAATGCGCTCCGCAAGCAAGCACCGGCACCCGGCCGAGCGAAGTACACACCCAAATCGTACCGCAATCCGGTAGCTGGAGAAGCGTACCTCCGGCACTGTGATGTGCAGGAACTCATGGAAATGGTGCGAACGTCTTTCCTACAAGCTCGTGATGTCGAGGACATTACTCACTATATGTAGAACAAGCACAACTTTCCGTGGAGGGAGCTTGCCCTGCGGGGTATTCAAGGGCGATACGACGACCGTCAGGCGTTCCTTGGGGTCCTAGACACAATTATGCGTGTTGAGGACGGCATGAGCAAGGGGAAGAAGGTCACCAACATACGTTACGATGCAGCGTATGATGAGGTGTGCACGACAATAGCCCTCATCTCACCGCGTGCCTATGCAACTATACGCGCCGAGTTCGGGGGTCGGAGCCCTCGAAGTATGCGGTAAGCAGTGTTTGGTGTGAATGCAGGCTCCAGAAACTCACTGTATCTGTAGAATGGTCCGCGCGCGCTCTGGGCAGTTCAAGCCAGGCATAGACAACGCGAACTTTGATGCGGTGGCAGAGTGGGCGGAGTCATTGGGATGGAATGGACCATTCATCCTTGCCGCTGATGATACGAAGGTAGTCGCTGCGCTGCGCTCGTACCATGACGGGGAACAGTGGCGTCTTGGCGGGGTTCATGGGACCGTGCACATCTTCTCGAGCTACGAAGAGCTTATGGAACTCGGAAACGTAGAGCGAGATCAGCTTGCTGAAAAGGTACACAGATACCATTATAGGAGGACATACCTGATACTCATCTCACACGCAGACACGAGCATGGCATCTCATCATACCCGTCATCGGTGTACCTCCAAGGCTAATCGCGACGATGCCCCTGCGGAATAGCGTCAGCCGGGTGGAACTTCGTCGGTGGCACGATGAGGTCGCTTCCAAGCTTGCTGCTCGTGGTCTACACACAATCTCCTACAATGTCGATGGTGTTGAGACTGAGCGGGGCTTGACACACGACCTACAGCAGGAAGCGGTCGAGGCAGGGCAAACCCGCACTTGGACATTCAAACATCCCATCGCAGGGCATCCTCGGCTTCAGCTCACTGCACCGCTCCTCGGAAACGGCAAGCCCTGCATCATGTCAACGGACGGCAAGCATACTAAGAAGAACGGCCGGGGCAGCACGACCGCAGGCACACGCGCCGTATCGATAGGCCGCTATCTCGTACACTTTGGGCTCCTCAAGCAGATCGCTGAGGGGAAGCACTCACCGCTCATGAAGTCGGATATCGTTGGAGTTGACAAGCAGGACGACCGCGCAGCCGTGCGCCTCTTCTCATCCGCCGTAATCGACTACATCTCCCGCACTCTCCCCAAAGAGCTGGGCCTTGCTGTTTACCTGTTCGTCATTGGGGAACTAGTCGATGCTCAGCAGAATCGCACACTCACACATTCAGAGCGCATCAAGATGCTATGGCGAGGGCGTTTCTTCCTTGACGGCTGGCGGCAGCACATTCTCGACCATCCCCTATACGCCCTGCACACACACTTTATCTCTCGCGAACTCTATGACATCCTCTCCATCTTCATCAACGCCATGCTGCTTCTGGTAGTGACTCACCGTGATTACTTCCCCAACATCCCGCTCCTTCACTGGCTCAATTCAACAGAGACCTGCGAGCATTTCTTCGGATGTGCACGGAAGATCCAGAAGGACTTCACATTTGTCAAATGGCTCCTGATGATTCCAAAGATATCAGCACTCATGGCAGGCGAGCTTCGAACGAAGTTGAAGGGCGCACAGGAGAAGGCAGCGGCCGCGCGCTATGGGTACCATCACTCATACTTCGACTCCGGCGGTGTCGATCTGGCGAACCTGGCAATGTTTCCCTCAGACAATGAGATCGAGCAGCTCATTCAAGTAGCTCATACCGATGCACAGTCGCTTCTAGAGATCGTAGGCGTCAGCCTTCCTGCCCTTCCAGTTGTTGATGCAGAAGGCTTCGCGGCAGCATTGGCAGCACTGTCGAGCGACGCCATCGAGGACGCCACTCCAGAGACAAGTTCGCAAGGACCTGCCGTACAGCTGGAGGAACTGCTTCAAGATGACAAGGCTCGGTTTTTGTTCGGGACGAATACCCTTACGAACGATGAAGAGCTCACCAACATCGGGATCCACACCACCGCTACAATCATCAATGATCATCTCAGGCTGTGAGTGGCTCAAATCCCTGCAGGAGCACGTCACTCATGACTCTGCCCAGCGCTGATCTCAGTCAGGAATGCTTCAATGATGACTCCTCGGACTCTGACACTTACCGAGAGCACATCCACCGCACTCTCGCCGCGATCAAAGCCGAGCTTGCAGAACGCGATGCCTGCGAGGTGAAGACATCCATGCCTGCTCATCTGCGGTCACAGGATGGACAGGAGAACACTCAGCGGGTCGATGAAGACACAGCGACGGATGAGGAGGGTTTACCAGCACGTCCGAGTCACCGCGAGAGCCTACGACAACTTCTTGTGCCTCTTTCGTTGGGGACAGCACGTTCGTTCAGCTACAAGGCTCTCATCAGCGAACGCCAACGCCACGAGACCAGGGAAGCTACAAGCGCTATCACATACCGTTATAACAATGCCCTCGCGATGGGCGTCCTGAACTCTCTCCACGAGGAGACGGAACGGCTTGGGGACGAACCTGAAGAGGGGGTGTCAGTTCAAGGGGACACCGCGCAGCTGAAAGCCACCCTTGTTTCCCAGATAACGCGAGTCATGTCCGCCGAACGTGCGACGGGTACTGCAGGCGTCAAGGATGATGGTCGGGCTGAGGCCTCTGGAGTCGAGCGACGGACACGCTGGCAAGGCACGCGGTCGGTGGCCCGGGATAAGAGGGAGGAGGTGGGCCAGGGGAACGACGAGGGTGCAATGGCGACAGGGAGAGTTACAGGTGAGAATTCGAACCACCCTTTAGCCACGAGCAGTGACAGGCTGGGAAGATCAGCTAACGCTCGAGAAGCCGCAGTGGGAACGCACCCGGAGGGCCGCAGTGGGAACGCACCCGGAGGGCCGCAGTGGGAACGCACCCGGAGGGCCGCAGTGGTGCCGCACGCGCTGATATCTATCGCGGATTGGACATGCGCCTGCCATATGCCTTCACATCTGGCGGAATATCACACTTCCACCCGCTCCGGCAGGGCTCCTGGGTCGTGGTGAGCAAGATGGACAAGCTGTACTTGGGGGAGGGTGAGTGAGGCCTTGTTCACCTGAGTAGCATTCCTGCACCGTGCTCACACACAGGACAGTGAAGGTACTGTACATCAAGGGCGGCGGTGCACGTCCTACCCACAACTACGCCGAGGCCTGCGAGGACATCACGAAACTGTCACGTTTCGTCGTGCTGCTATATTCCTTTCTAGGCGACACCATCCTATCCCCGCTCACTGTGTCCGTAACTGGAGCTTCCACCCCAGACAGCCCGACGTTCTTATACCTACATCAAGAGAACCTACTCACATCCTTGGACGCCCATTGCGACAGACCTATCGAGACACGGATTAGTCTTCAGCCGGGTCTCTCGATGCTTACGGTTAAGCAAAAGCTTTGCGACATCTTCCGTCACCTGGAGGCGAATGCGGTTACGCTCTGCAAAGCTGTTGACGGTGTATTCAAGGAGGCGAGGAAGCGGAAGAAGCGCTCGGATATAGATCACACGGCGTTCGAGGGCGTGGGCGCGGGAGATGGTGGTGGGGAGTCGAAGCGTCCGAAACCGTAATACATTGCTGCATACAGCGGCCAGAGGCATCAGTCGAGTGCGCGATGTTGCAGCTACTGTCTTCGACTAGCTACCATGTCTGATATCGTAGTCTGGATAGAGAACTGGATGTTACATGCCGTGAACCCCCGAATCCGGCGTAGCCGGCCGCGACTTGCATGAAAAACCCCGAATTTCGACCCAGATTTGACCCCCGAAAAGGGGGGATTTCGCGAAATTTTGGGCACATGAGCTCTTGGTGTATTTTCCTGGGTCCTGGGAAACGTCAGATGAGAGGGCGGCATCTACAGGACGCTACACATGGGCTTCCAGCGCACCTCGATATATAGCGACTTCCTGGCGAGGCGGAGCTTGTTCTGGGTCCCGATCACAGGGAAAGGGAACACAACGTCCTGCGAGTGTCCGGCCACGGTGAGACGCATGCAGCACGGCGACAGCTGTCTGATGTGAGGCATCGCCCCCGCTGAACCGAACTCCCTCTTGACGTCGGGGTGCTCTATCGCGACCTTGCTGGAGAGTGTTTGGACGAGTTCACACTGCTCGTCAAAGTCAATGTGAACCGCTTGCTGGGTGCCGACGTCAATTCGCATACTCGAATTCGGGCTGGGGAGAGGGCCTAGTGAGCTCTCAAAGTCTTCAGGAGGCAAGGCAGCCTCGGGAACCACGAAGACATGGTCCTCGTCCATGAGCGCTGCGCCGAAGACCTCAAGATTCAGACCCAGGTGTGGAATCAACGTCGCAGTCCCTGTGGTGCATCGGACGGAGAGGCAGACTCTGAGGTTGCTGGGAGGCTCGAAGTGCGTGAGAAGCATCGAGGGAAGGCAGAACGAGGCCACGAGAGGCAGCGAACCCTTCCACCCCTCCGTGTCTTCTTCGAAGAGGACGCGAGGACTGCTCCTCGTCCCGGTTGAGAGGATACGTCCGAAAGCAACGTGCACGGCACCAAAAGTGTTGTGACAACGGTTTCCGCGGACGTCGCAGTGAAGGAGAGGTGTCCCACTCTTTGCGGTGCGTACGACGCTCTCGAAAGCGGTGATTTTCTCGCGAGGGACAGACAGGATGATTCGCACAACGGGCGGAACGGCATCCCAACCTGCGAATCTTCCGATCCTCGGCAACCTATCCGTCTTGTAGTACCCCAGCGTGTGGACCCCTTGCCGGTGCAGATGGGCGTAGAGGTCATTTCGATTGATGGTGTTCATCGGCATCGTACGGTCCGACCCCTCCAAGTCAAGGAAGCGATCCATCACCTCCAGCCACTGCTCCCGCGGTATACGTAGACGTTCTCGCACTGACCTCAGCAGCAGCACGAAACCCTCCCGCATGTAGTGGATAATGTTTGAGGTAGCTATCGCCTTCCTCAGGTTCATCAGGTTCTCCTGCAGGAACGTCGGCGCATCCTCTTGCTCAAAGATAGCGTGGTACATGTCAAACAGCAGAGTTCCCAGTTGTCGAGACTCGAACACAGGGGGTAGCTGCGAACGGGAGCCATGGAGGGCTACGTCACTGTCGGACGACATGGGGCGCTTCCAAGTGGTGACCTGCTGGAATTGGCCTACCTTGCCCTGCGCGGCCTGATAGGCAAGCAATTCATGAGTGTTGGAGCGAGAAGTGAACCCGGATAGATAGTCGATAGGGCACAAGTCCAAGAGGAGCCCGACGGTCCCGATATCGGCGTATAGGAGGTTGGCAAACTCCTTTGTAGCATCGTCTCCGAGGAAAACCAAGGACTCTGTGTACAACACGCTAGTCGGCGACGGCGCTAGGAGAGGAGCCGCTGCGATGAGGACGTTGAGCAGCCCGACGTGGTCGATGAGATTTGATGTCTCTATGACATTGAACGCCGCTGGTGCGCCGCCATCGACGTATTCCTCTGCAAACAGCCGTAGGAGCTGGGTCTTGAACTGTGCGATGGGGATGCCGGGATTGAGCATATGGGACGCCCGAAAGCCTCTGAGAGCCTTACAAAAGGCTGTCGCCTCTGCGAGGCACATACGGACACATGGGGACCGACGATGTGTCGTCAGGGACTCCCGGAAGGTGCGACACCAGACAGAGAATTCGGACCGTGCAGCCTTGACAAGCTCACCGGGTTGGACGTCGCCTACCGAGTTCCCAAAGACCTCCGCGGAATGGAAGGTTACGAGCGGGTCGCTAGCATAGTGCACGTTGCACCCTTCACCAAGGAGACAATACGCGAAGGTAGGATTCAAGAATGTGGCTAGAGAGATTTGCCTGACGTCGAAGAATGTGGTCCCCGTTTTCCAGTAATTCTTGACTTGCTCGGCCGAGACGTGGGAAGACCTAGCGATGAGGGGGCCGGCGGCACGGGCGGCGGTCATGGGTGTACCCCGAGATCTCTGGGATGACTTGAAGGCCATTCCATAAGCCTCGCGGATGGCTGAGAGGCGATGCGGGGGCAGATTTTGCATGGAATGGTACAGGGACCAATGACGACGTAGCTCCGATAAGGTGTACTCGGTTGAAAAGTGGAGAAAAGGGCCATAGGGAGACAAACGCCACGATTCCAAGTCTGCAGATGCGTCAACGAGTTTCTGACAATGCGACCGCAAGACGGCTAGCGAGTTAGCGTCGAGGTGTAGGTGGTAGAAGATGTTCCACAGGGTTTGATGGGCTACATCGTCCGCGATGAGGGTGAGTAACAAAGCGTTTCGGGCTATCCCGACGTTGGTGAGGTATATGCGGCTCGTGTTCAAAAGGTACCCATACCTAGAACACCTGGGTCGAAGTCGCAACAGGTGAAATCGAGCTTCCTGGAGGCTGGGCATTTGTTGGTTTCGGGTCGTGAGGTAAGAGCTCAATCATGACACTGTAACTCACAGGTTTCAAGCTCTGAGAAGACGGTGTAAAGAACATGTCGAGGATCGCCGCAGCCCAACAAGAGGATGTCGGCGTCTTCCTCTGAAGGGAGATCCCGGGTAAGACAGACGGCAGAGGTGTTACCGATGGGATAGAAGAAATAACTCCCTGGCCAAACCAGCGGGTGCGACATGGCTGAGATGGGAGAGGACGGGGGAGGTGGGAGGCATACGGCAAGGCATATAAGCTCTAGATGCCATGTGCGGACGCCCTATGCAACGAGGCAAGTGTCTATGACAGGATGTGGTCATTATGCAGCTGCGGTAATGTCCACCCGCCGCCGAGGGCGACGATCCACCTGGATCGTCGCCGGCCGTTGTAACATCATCGACGGGCCGTACAGTGTAAGGCGACACTGCGCTGCGCAGGGACTCGGAAATGTACTGTGCCTCTCTGTACCGCTGCAGTGAGTGGTACATTAGGATACAGTACTAGTGGGCCCGCTGTCACGATACTCTTTCAGTTCAAGTCGATAGATAGCAAGAAAAAATATTCCACGCTCCTTCATGATATCCAGATCCAGAAGATCAGACACGAGCGGAGGCAGAAGTGCGTACTGCGGCACTCACGGTATGTTGCCGCTGTCGTCGGCTTGACCAATGATTTTGGCGCCCGCCTGGCGGATGTTGGACTGGAACACAGCCACAGCACTCACGCACATGTCCCAAACACTCGCCTCCCTACCTCCTCAAGTACTCTCGGGGGTCTGGAATACACATCTGTGGGGAACAGCGGTATAACATGCATCCTGCGGTCATTCGAATGGGCAGAACATCCTGGCAAGCGGGACTCCACCCGGAGAACACCGAATGCAGGTACGTGAGTTGACATCGGGTTCCGTGTCTGCCGCGCTCACATACCGCCGCCCGTCCCGCGAAACAGAATGCGTCGTTATCTGTCCGCGATAGCATTCTACCTGCGTTGCACCACCTGACCTCTCCTCAGAATAGGTCTTCCGTAATGCTACCGTTCCTTGACCTATCGTTATCGCCATCCTCCTGCTTGCCGCCCAACCAGGTCAACGTCTTATACAACAGCTGTGCTCTGGCATACAAACGTACCCCCGGTTACCTCTATGATCTTCCCCGTCGACGAGATGCAAATCCCGGAGGTGAATTGCGTCGCCTGCAGCATGGAGCTTGTCACAGAGGGCCCGATCGTTGGCCGCCAGTCTTCTTCTACCTCGAATAAATATCTTGCGGGTGACAACGAAGAGAAAGCCTCGCTGCAAGTGGATCAAGTTTTTTCAGTCTCCTCCGTATACGACGATGACGATGACCGCACCCGCGAGGACCTAGGCACAAACGAGCCTTTTCCAGAGGACCCGGATGCACGCCAGGAGACTCAACAGTTCACCTTTCGAGCTGTTCTCGTAGGCTGTGCCCTAGGCGCCGTTATATCTGCTAGCAAGTACGTCTGATGCTGAGCCTCCACGCGGACCTGTACTCATCCCACGGACTACCAAGTGTATACCTTGGTCTCAAGACCGGATGGACATTTGGCGCATCACTTTTCGGGTCGATCTTCGGGTTTGCCATCCTGAAGCCGCTTTCCCGGCTTCTGCCCGAGCCTCTTGGCGGCGGATACTTTGGTCCGAAGGAAAACGTCTGTTGCCAGAGTGCTGCTACGGTAAGGCATCCGGGCTCAAAGCGCGCGTCCTCGCTCACTCCGTGCAGGCCGCAGGATCACTTGGTCTGCTTTTCACCTCCGGCTTCCCCGCCGCGTATCAGCTCGGTCTTTTGGGGGAAGACCCTGTGTCAGACTTCGGGTGCGTTACATGAGTGGTCGAGCTCTGTAAGATGCTGATATAGGTCTGGGTCAGGCGTATCGTCACGTTCACCCTGTGTTGTGCCTACGTTGGCATATTCTTCACCATGCCCCTCCGCCGGCTTTACATCCTGAAGTTGAAGCTGACCTTCCCGAGCGCGGTCGCCGCGGCTTACACCATCCGCTCTCTCCACGTCGGCCGCAACGCAGCTGCCAACGCTCGTAAGAAGACCATAGCTCTCATTGTCTCGTTTTTTGTGGCCATCGCATGGCGTGTAACTAGCGAGTATGCTCCAGGCATTATGTGGGACTGGCACTGGGGTTGGTGGTTTTATAACGCGGGCTGGAAATGGATCATCAGAGCGGAAAATTGGGTACGCATCCGTCGACAGCATGACATGCCGCACAACCGAGACTGACGTGAGCCCCCCTCCAGGGTTGGATATGGGAGTGAACCTCAGCGTTCATCGGTGTCGGATTATTAGTCCCTCTCAACTCCTCTGTCTCCTTCGTCGGAGGCTCCGCTTTAGCATGGGCCATCATCGGCCCGGCACTCGTGGCGACGAATCGCGCATTTGGCACGCCCGTCTCGTCGACAGGAGCATCGCCCGAGTACATGAACTTCGCCAACATGGTGCTCGACGACCCCGTTGGTGCGCCGTCTCCGAAGTACTGGATGATCTGGCCGGGGTGCGCGGTGCTGCTTTGCGCGAGCTTGGCTGAGATCATCGGGAACGGTGGGACGGTGATCACGAGCATGGCGATGGCTCTAGGACCCGCTGTCGTAAAGTTGAAGCGCCTCCTATGTCACGTTCGCCGCAGTGACCGTGGCAGCCTCCCATCAGTAGCACCCAAGGACGACGTCATCCTCGATCCCATACCATTTGATCAGCAAACCCCCTGGTGGATGTGGGCCGGGGGACTCACGGTGGGGACGGTCCTCACCATGCTTGTGATGCGCTACCAATTTGGACAGAACGCTGGGGTGACCCTCCTCGCCATCTTGTTCTCGTTCTTCTTCTCCCTCGTCGGGGCGGAGTGCACTGGACGCGTCTCGGTGACGCCGGTCACGACGCTCGGCAACTTCGCCCAGCTTGTCTTCGGCGACATATCGAAGGGCGCAGGGGTCGCCCCCATGGCAAACCAACTGAACAACGGCTTGACGGGCATGATCACCCTCGCCGCATCCGAGCAAGTCGCAGATATGCTGGGTGCGTCTCCATCACATCCTCACTGCAGATCCGCACTGACACCTCTGCAGGAGATCTGAAGACGACGCACCTTCTCGGGGCCTCCCCGCGTGTGCAGCTCTACGCGCAGTGCTGTGGGGCACTTGTCTCCATCTTCCTCTCCGCCGGGATGTACATCGTCTTCGTGAAAGCTTACCCCTGCATCAACACGCTCACGAACACCACCTGCGCTTTCCCCGCGCCCGACGTCGGCGCCTGGCGTGCGGTCTCCGTAGCGGTCTCCTCCCCCTCGCTGCCCATACCGCGATCCTCAGGAATCACCGCACTGTGCCTGGGCGCGCTCGCTATCCTGTCGACGCTCGTCAAGTACCGGTTTGTCCGCCCCGAGCGCCAGGCGTGGTTTCCCAACTGGAACGCGGTCGGCATCGCATTTATTCTCGGGCCTCTGTGCACGTACCCCATGGCGATGTTGTTCGGCAGTCTCATCGCGCTGGGGTGGAGGAGGTACTGGCCTGCGAGCGCAGTAATGTACTGTTACGCCGTCGCAGCAGGGATGATTGCTGGCGAGGGACTTGGAGGGATCGCAAACGCCGTGCTGCAGATCGCCGGTGTGTCGGGTTCGGTGAAGGGAACAGCTATCGGGTGTCCCCTGGGCGTGTATTGCGGGTAACTGCTGTAATCTGGTTGTCGACGACGTTCCGTACCCTATGACTCCCAGCCCCCTCCTTGATGTGTATGCGCGTCGACGTAGAGAGCAATGATGGAGTGTAGCAACTATATGTACAAATATCCGTACAACAAACCAGAACGAAACGTACTGACACACAGAACCAAAATCCGAGCACTCCTAGCCGTCACCCCAACCTCGCCTTCTTCCGCGGTCCAGTTCCGTTCCCGCCGCCGCTCAGGCTGGCGAAGCTCGCAGCACTTCCCGCCTTTGAATGGTTAGAATGAGAGTGCGAGAGCTGAGAAAGGTGGGCTTGCGCAGTCTGCTGCACCTGTGAGACCTGAGCCTGCACTTGCGACCCGACCGCGGCCATGGGCATCATCGAAGGCGCATCGTCTTGCGTGATGCGGCGATGAGGCGGAATCTGGTGCGCCGGGAGGGATTCGAACGCGCTGCAATCCGTGCTGAGTCGTAACGTCGTATGCGTAGGGCGTGTTGACGTACTTTCGTGTAGGAGGCGGGTCCTCCTGGAACCACTTGTGCTGCAGTGCCTCTGCCGCAGTCAGCCGTCTGTCGGGATCGTAGGCAAAGAGATGCGCCAGCAGGTCTGAGCCTGGAGGACGAATGCGGGACTGGCACCATTCGGATAGCCGATTGTTGTAGCTACGCGAAGTGTCAATTTCGACGACGACTTCATAGCTCTGTCCCGGAGACGTACTGGTCGAGACGCCTCATGTTCGAATACTCCGGCAGGTCTTTGATCTTGGGCCAGTCCCTCTCTGCAATTCACGTCAAGTACTCGCTTGCGCACGGAGGCCAAAAGGACGTACCCGACGGAGTGCCCAAGACCTCGAAGATTTTGAGAAGCTGGTCCTTCTGAAACGGCACGTTCTTCTTCGAGTCCAGCTTTGCCTCCTCTCCTTTGAAGATTGGTCTGAGGCTGGCCAACTCCGCCATGACGCATCCGACGGCCCAGATGTCGACGGCCTTGTTGTAATGCTTCGCGCCGAGCAACAGCTCCGGGGCGCGGTACCATATGGTGACGACGACCTTGTCGCCCATGAAGAGCGGTTGTAGTGGCTGATGTGTGAGACGGGCGAGACCAAGGTCGCCGATTTTGACCACCCCAGAGGACGTGATAAGGATGTTAGCGGGCTTGAGGTCGCGGTGGATGATGTGGGCTTCATGGAGATACAGGAGACCATTGAGGAGCTGGTAAGTGAGGGACCTGAGAACCTGTGGGGTGATGGAGGAGCGCAGTGTTTGAGAGTGGTGGTGTATGACTTGCTGAGCGTCGATTAATGACGGACATGAGGACACCGGTGAGCGGGCTCACCAAGAAGTCATGTTCCGCATATTCAAAGACCATGTAGATGGACTTGTCTTCGAGGATGACCTCCTTGAGTGCAACGATGTTTTCATGTGAGATTTCCCTGTTTAGCTTCTCTGTCCGTTAGCGGCAATTCTGTGGCTGCCATCCTCTTGTATTCGCTCACCGCAATTTCGCGGATGGCACTCTGACTGATACCGGTATAGGTGATCACATCACCCTCCTTGTCTGGCTTGAACTTCTTGATGGCGTGTATCCGACCGTCGCTGTCTTTGCTCTGGGCCTTGTACACACGACCGTACGTTCCGGAAGAGATGAAGCCGAGGATGGAGTACTTGTCAGTTACGCGTTTGCGCGCGGCGTCGCGCTTGGCGCGATATATGCGCATGGGGTCATTGACGAGAATGTTGCTATTCTGCCACTCTTCCAGGAGCGACATCCTCCGAGCGGCCAACAGTGAGCACACGGCGTGGACGTGGTGGACGTTCAGTAACAGTCCCGTACTGAGCTCGACCGTAGGCGCTCTCAGCCGACGGCCTTGTGGCGTCCACGCCCTCCGAGAATGTCGGACCGGCCTCAGGCTGCTTTATATACAGTACGCACACATTTCGCTTGTAGCAATCGCATATTATCCCGACGACCGCCTATCGACACTCCTCGCCATCGTCTCTTCATGAAGTAAATTGAAAAGACAGGTCCCAGCCAGAACTATGTGCCGTCGCCTCTGCGGAGTCGATTGAACTTGGGGAGCATTTCCCGGAGATACTCTGCATGCTTTCTCCGCAGGTCCATCTCCTGCACCTTGCCTCGCCCACTCCATATCCGGCGTTCGGCAGCAGGCCCATGGATCACCGTGTACTCGTCCAGCATCTCGTCTTCGGTGGGCACGACGAGGACGCCGGCGCCGATGACGCAGTAAGAGGACATGCGGAGCGTGTGGTGGACGCGTGCGCGAGTGCAGACCGTGTTGCAATTCCCGATAGTGGGCGACTCAACACCTGTGCAGGGTCGTGTTAGCAATCAGCCGACCTGGCGCGCCGGACGCGTCGCATCCCTCGCCGGCGTGAGCCTGCGCGTTACATATCGTAAGAGGGCGAAAGGGACACGCACGGCAGCCGATCTCGAAGAGGTTGTCGTCGCCAATGCGCATGACTTCCTTGCGCCTGGGAAGGGTAAGCGCGACCGGGCAGGCGGAGGAGAACGAGAGACGGACCTGTTGACGATGATCGCGCCTTCTTCGATGATACAGCCCGAGCCAATGACAATCGGGCCTGCGATGGCGAAGATGGTTGCCTTTGGGTGGACAATCGTCCCTGCGGGCACGGTCGGTCATCGGCATGGGACGGCGCACTGGCCCAGGGGGCGCGCACCTGCGCCTATGGTGATGTCGCCCTTGAGTTCGACATCCTGGCAGACGACGGCCTTTGAGTGGATCGTGAACTTATCTCGTCTGCGCTGCTGTCGTCAGCGGAGTGCATTCACAAAGAATGGAGAGGTGTACATCGGGGGCATGTGTTAGCCGTCTGCGACGTCGGTGGCGGTTGTGGTCAGAGCGCGGATGTGGCTAGCGGCGACGGCAGAGAGACAATAGGACGCCGGGGGTCGTCCCATTGCACGGCGGCGGGGGCCGTTGACGACGACGGGGGCGGGGAGGACGAGAGAAGGACGGAGGGCGTGGCCTCGTGTGCGCGGAGGCCAGTGGGAAATCAGCCCCGGGCGTCGCCCCCGGCCTCTCCTCCTCCTCCTCATCCTCCTCATCCTCCTCCTCCTCCCCCATCCCTCGCTTGCCGAGCTCGCTCTTCTCCCGATACCCCCGCCGGGCACCCTGCCCTCGCTCGTCTTTGCTTTCTTTTCTCCGACTCTCTGGCTCTCTGGCTCGTACTCTACTGCTTTCTCCTCTATCTCGCCCCGCAGCTATGGCCCCGACCGCAACGACTACTCCGCCCGGTCTCCAGGAGGCGACACGAAACTCGACCTCGAACTGGCAGGACGACCTCCAGGCCCTCTTCGATCACGCAAAGGAACGCTTCGCAGACGTCGTCTGGGAGCTCCAGAGCGACGCTGGCTCAGGAGTAGAAGAGGTCTGGGGCCACAAAGGTCAGTTGTCATCTCTCCCCGCCCTCGCCGCGCCCCCGCCTCTCGCCTCCGCGCGCCGT
This sequence comes from Trametes polyzona, assembly GCA_022606195.1. Taxonomy (NCBI): domain Eukaryota; kingdom Fungi; phylum Basidiomycota; class Agaricomycetes; order Polyporales; family Polyporaceae; genus Trametes; species Trametes polyzona. The sequence continues at coordinate 25,770 of JABYQF010000011.1, read as the reverse complement.
CCCCGACGCGTCCGGGACGCAGCGTGCGCGGGCGTCGTCGCGTCGGGCGTGACCGATCTGCAGGATCGGCGGCGCTGACCAGAAAGCTGCAGCTGTTGTCTACGCCCGTGCCCCGCCGTCGTTCCAGGCCCGGTACTTTTCCTTCAAGCCCCCGCCCGCCGCCTCGCCCGTCCCGTATTCGTCTTCTCCGACTGGCACCCTCCCCGCCCAGTCTGCCCTCTCCTTAAGCCTTGGTGTCGACTTTTCCTCTCATTCCCGCTCTCCTTCTCCCGCCCCCTACCGCTCGACCTCGCCCACTCCCTCCACCAGCGCAGGCGGCCTCCTCCGTCTTCCAACCAACATCAGCCCCTCGCTCTTCTCCAACGAGCTCGAATACCTCTATACCGGCAAGGGGCTCGGTTCCGCCTTCGACTTCCTCTTCGATACCACAGACAGCGCAGAGGAAGGCGACGGCGATGAGGCCAGGATAGACAAACTCCGCAAGGACCTCGTCTTCATGTGGCGCTCCCGCCTCTACTCCGACGTCCGCATCGCCCTCACCGGCAACTTCTCTTCCTCCAACCACGAGAGCACCACCGCCGTCTTCTCCTCCCACCGCTTTATCCTCGCCTCCCGCGTCCCCTACTTCAACACCCAGCTCCTCCAATGGGGCGTCAAGTCCACTCCGGGAGAGCCGTTGACCCTCAACCTCCCCTCTCCGCCCTTTACCCCTGCCTCCCTGCACTTTACCCTCGGCTTCATCTATACCGGCACCCTCGTCTTCTCTCACCGCACATATGACCTCGACACTGCTTTCCATATCATGCGCTCTGCGTCCTACCTCGGCCTCGACACGCTCTACGACGAGATTCAGGCACGCATCGTCCAGGAGATGATGCACGGTCTCTTCCACGCCTTCCTCGAGTTCTCCGAATATGAGGCCATCACCGGTGGCAAGTGGGGCACGGGCGGCTGCCGCTGCCGCCAATGCGCTCGACGCGCACCCCGCGTGCTTGAATTCTCCCTGCTCGATGACGTGAAAAACCCGCACCTCGACCGCGGCGCGCGGCGTGCCCTCGTCGGCCTCTTTGGCGAGGGCTGGTGTACGTCCGAGTTCGCTGCGCTTCCCCAGAAGACCCGTGACGCGCTCCTCAAGGGCCTCGGCAAGCGCACAACGCCCATGAACGTGTTCGCGCTCCTCCACGCCTCACAAGCCGCGCTCAAGAAGCTCGACAACGTGATTGACACTTGGGCAGATACTGTCCGGGACATGGTTCTCGCCGCTCGCAAGACGATCGACGACGTGGTCTGTTCCCAGGCCGCCGAGTGCTTTGAACAGCCCGAGTGGCTGGAAATAATGGAAGCCGATGGCGTCCGGTTTGAAGATGGCGAGAAGGTCGAGATGTTCCTGGACTCTATGCGTAGGGGCCTGAACGAGAAGAATGCCGCGATGACATATCAGGTACGTACGGGCGCCCACATTGTATGTGCAACACTCACATCGCTGCAGGCGCTCGTCGACCTGGTGCTGTTGCGGCCACATCCTACAGACCCCGAAGCAGCCATGCTCTCGTCGACCTCACACGTGCGCGTGCAAGTGGAACAAGCTAGGATGGACATCATCCGCTACCTCCGACGACGTTGGCTTACCATCAAGCAAGACGACGGATTCGCAGGTTTGGAGCCCTGGGCTGCGAAGGAGATTGCCAACGGTGAGTCTCCACTGTATGTCACATATGGTTCCTGTATTCACATCGGTCCCCAGAGCTGGAGCTCAAGGACGAATTTGAGCTGCTCCTACCCACGACGCCATCCACCACTGCTCGCGGTGGGCGCCTCACCGTCCGAAACGGCCCCGTCTCGAAGGTAGAGGACTCGGACACCGTCAGTATGCACTCGACGCGCAGCGGAGCACCAAGTCGACGAACCGGAGAAGTGGTGAAGACGTCTGCCGCGTCGGTCCGGTCTGTTGCCCGCAGTACACATTCGACAGCCACGCGCGTCACCACGACCACCATCTCGCGACGCGTGCCGCTATCTCCGGGAAGCCTCCGCCCAGACTCGAAGCTCACGCCGGCACACTCTACGCCTTCGCCTTCAATACGTGGGAGCGTCAATGAAGCGGGTCGTGCGAAGTCTCCTCTCTCTCCCAGCCCCAGCCCTGTTCCCAGGAACAGCGTGTCCACGGCAAGCGTGCGGAAGTCAACGACGCCATCGTTACACTCCACCACCTCTACCATGGAGCGGTTCCCGCGGCCGAAGTCCGTCGCCGCTTCCGTCAAGTCAACGCGCTCGACGACGTCAACCATCCGGAAGGGTGTGGCGGGACCTTCGACCCTTCGTCCGCCGTCCGCGACCTCGCGACCGGCATCGACGCTCTCGAGTTCCTCCACGAGCGAAAACTCGACTGCGTTCGAGACAGCGCGTTCCGAGCTCACCCCGAGCAGTGTCGGCAGGACACGCCGTGGCTCTACCGCGTCCTCCATATCGACCGTCAGCGTGCGGACTACAGGGACGTCCACACCGCGGACGCCGAGGAGACCGCCGTCCGCGGCGTCGAAAACGACGTCGTCAGTCAGCAAGAGGGCGCCCCCATCACCAGCGGAGACCGGGAAGACCAGTCCCGTGGCCAGGCGAACGGTATCGACCGCGTCGGTTCGTTCAACGATTTCCACGAAATCGACTGCGACGAGGAAGTCTGTTGCGCGGACTCCCTCCGGAACGCCTGCCACGTCGAAACCCACGACACCCGCGAAGACAAGCAACAAACCGCTGCCTCCAGAACAGGGCGGGAGCGCAACCAGTGGTACCGTCAAAGCTAAACCGAAGGCGCCGTCATCGGTATCGCACGAGAAGCAAGCGAGCGTCGTGTCTTCGACGAGCACGTCGACCCTCAAGCGGAAGAGTTCCTCAGATACCATCCGCGAAGCCTCCTCCGAGCCCGGGCAGAAGCAACCACGGGGCGCCACGCTGGACATCGGCATTCCGTGCATCATCTCGTCGAAGAAGGCGCGTTTCCGCGCGTACGCGCGCTACATCGGCGAAGTCGAGGGCGAGGTCGGCCCGTGGGTGGGCGTTGAGGTGCCGCTCAACGACGCGTGGCCGGACGACAAGCTCGAGGGCCGGCAGTGGCACGACGGCACCTGGGGCGGCATTCGCTACTTCGACATCGGCGCTGCGTCCGAATGGGAATTCGGGCAGGATACGACCGCGCGTCGGCGGCGAAACGAGTGGCTGAGCACGCTCGGGAAGGACCCGAAAGGGAGCCTGAAGCGTGAGGGCGACCAACTCAGCATCGAGCGTGCGAAGCGGCTCCGGAGCGTATCGCCCGCGGTCTCGGATATGTCGTCCGGGGAGTCGAGGGGGCTCTTCGTGAGGCCGCAGCAGGTGCTGTACGTCGTCGACGCAGTCGGTACGGACCTCTGAGCGACGCAGCCTTCGGAGTAGCAATCCAGCCAGGGTATATCTCTCGTGAAATCGCGTTTGGAATGGGACTAGGAGGGCTAATTGGGCCGTGCTGTATGGTTTTCGCTCTAACTCTGCTATGCAAGTCGAACACTCGCAATGTCGATCTGATACCATGGTACTACTCTACAAGCCCTCTCGCAGGCTTAGTTGCCGAAGCCGGAATATGGATACCTATCGTCACGCGAAGCTATATTGTGTTTTGTGATTCTCCGTGCACACCCATTACCGATGCTGTACACAACACCCTCGCTTAGTATTCACTGATATCCACCGGTGTCTTTATGTCGACGCGTCCCTTTTGCGCGAAGAGGCCCTGAGAGGACCACGCGAGACTATGTGCATCACGCCAGTAGCCTACCTCGACTGACCATTTCGGCGAGCAGCCTGGCGGTCTGAGAAACCCCCCATTGTGGACGCCGCAAGAATATGAATAATTGTCGAGCTAACGTTGTGCAGTATGGATCAGGAATCTGGGGCCTGCATAGTATTATATACAGGCTAGTGCTCGTCGTCATGGTCATCCTCGTCCTCGTCTTCGTAGTCCGCGTCGCCCTCGTCCTCGCCCTCGTCCTCGTCGTCATGGTCCTCGTCGTCGACGAACTTGGGCGTGATCGCACCCCGGACGCGCAGCTTCCGCTTTCTGGAGATCGGCTTTCCAGTGACCGGATCGAAGCGCGACTTCTTGATATCGTCCCGGCCGCTATTTGGCATGCCGCTGTCGCCCTCGTCCGCGGGTCCGGGGACCGTGAGTGAAGGGTCGCGAGCGCATGAATAATATTCCCCGTCGTCCTCCACGCGGACTAGGCGGAGGATCTTCATGCTCCGGAGGCGCTCCAAATTGATGAGGGTCTTCATAGTCAACTTGTGCAGGGATTGGAAGGGAAGGTCTTCCGGCCATCCCTCGAGTCGCACGCGCCGTTCCACGAAGAGAGTGTGGTGTAAACGGTTCCTCGTCCACCACATAGTAGCCGTGCGATCCCCAGTAAGCTTCCCTGGACATCGTCATTATGAGATAATGAAAACAGCAGTGAGGGTAATGGCGGTTATGACTTACTCAGTGACCAAGAAAGGCATCGGTGAATCTTCCTGGCGATGGGGCTCTTCGGGTTGGTGGCGGTGCGACGGGCCTTATGAGTCACCATGGACAGGGGCGTACGGCGAATCACCTGCATTGTACGGGAGGCCAAGTCAGTGAACGCAACGATAGAAGACAGAAGGATGCATACAGGGTGTCGCGAGGGAGTCGGAAGGTATGATTTGCGCGCCCCCGAGTACGGCGACGACGTCGGGGACGTCGCCCCACTGCGTCCTGCATATATATGCAGGAGGTAGGGCTCCCTAAACACCTCGATTCGCCTAAGGTGCGCGCAGTGACCCGACGTCTTGGGCCGACCCGCCGTGACAGTAGCCATAGCCGACTGAACGAGGAAGAGGAGCCCCAACGCACCGAGCATACTCGGCTGCTCTGCTTCACACTCCTGAAACGGCGGCGAGACGCTCTTCACGGCGCGTATATGCCCGAAAACGACGGCGGGCCCGCCTATACCGCAGTCGACGTCCGGCACACCGAGACGAAGACTGCGCCTGCCATCGGGTTCGGGCCATGACACGAAGAACGACGTTGCATCATAGGTCCTGCGCGGGGGCGCTCGGGTCACACCTGGATTCTGGCAAAGGGAGATTAGGGGTTGTCACCGCGCGCAGGTTTGCACGCGAGTTTGCACAGCAAGAAACATATCCGATTCGACACAGGCATAGGTACGACATGGAAAACAAACCGCAAGAGATCCCGAATCCGATCAATTGAGCGAAATTTCCTCCGTCTCCCCAACGTCATCATCGGCCAGCTCGTTCGCGCTCGCCAAAGGGCGCTCCTTCTCGACAGGCGGGGGTGGAGGCACCTCCACGCTCGATGGCGCCACTACGCCGACTTCCGTGAGTTCAGGATCGGAGGAGTCCTTCGTCTCCATGTCTTCAGTCTTCGGTGGGGGCGGCAGCGGAGGCTCGTCCGAGGTCGCAGTCGCTAGAGGTGGGGAAACTGCGGAATTCTGGGGGACGGGCGGAACTGGAGGCGCGGGCTGCGTCGGACTCGGCGAAGGGAACCGGAAGTTCTTGCTCATAGTGCCTTTGCGAGTCCGCCCTAGGCGCTGGGCGTCCTCGTCATCTTCTTCGCCCGAAAGGAGCTCTGGCTCCTCAGGGATGTTGTGCGTACTGGCACGGGCGGCGGAGTGAGGCGGTTCTGACGGAGGAGGTGAGGTGGATGTCACTCGCTGGGGTGGCATTGACTGTCGGTTCGCGGCATGCTTCTGTTGGGTCGGGGAAGCCGTGGAGCTACGTTGAGAAGGCGATTGGAGGTTCGCCTGAGACATGGACTGGGGACGGTAGTGGGAAGGAGATGCGGGGCTCTCGCCTAGGTAGAACGGCCGTATAGGCATCATCCTGGTACGAATCAGCGCCTGTGAAGCAGAGGGACAATTTGAAAGGCTTACTTCTTCTCAGCAAGGCATGCGAGAATCCATTGCGGCTGGACGACAGGTATACTGAGCTGCAGTGCCTTCTGATATTCGACACCAGGACCTGTGATGATACTGCCCGACGCTTGTGCCCCACTCGGAGTGGCGGCGGGGGTAGTGCAAACGAAGTGCGTGGTGTCAATCTGGATCTTGTCGCTCCATTTGGCGCCCATCTCGCGCAACGCCAGTTTGGCGTTCTCGAGGAGAACTTCATCTTCAACCGTACCGAAACAGACCGAGATCCCGGAGGTGTCTGACATAGTGTGGGTGCGGACCCGCAGAACGTTGGAAGGATACACGCCAGCAGTGGTACGGAGCACGAGCTGGAAGGTATATTCGGTGTCCAGTTGCAATCCGGATACCTTGGTGGACGTGTTCGTGAGCGGAGAGGGAATGGCCGCGACGCGTTGACGGTCGCGGTAGAGGTCGAGGGAGCGGAGCTTGGCGGTAGCCAGGTCAAGGCGGGGCCATTCAAGGGTGACCGAAGTTTGTGTAACGTTTCGGAGCTGGGGCACAAGCGGGGCTCAATGCGACAGGATAGAGAGCGGCAGCGTTGGCACGTACCTGGAGCTTGGGCGACTCGGGGACGCGGGTGCCATATTCCTCCAGGATTTGGTTTTGGAGGTCCCAGAACTCGGTCTCGCGCTTCTTCTCCTCCGCGACGTTTCTCTGAACGGAAATGTTCACGATTGAGCCAGTAGTTACACCAGGGGGCAGGAGGAGGGAGGGAAATTCGATGAGATGCGCTCGCTCGCCGAGGAGAATCTACGGCGGTCATTGAGATATGCGTGCGATGGAGAGTGTAGCGAGCACATACAGCCATCCCCGCATCTGGCAGCAAAACCCCCATAATCAATACACAGTCAGGCCCAAAGGTGAATCGCGCGTACCGAGCTTGCCGACGGTGAACATGAAGCTATCCTGCGAGACTACCATGTTTGCCGTTGGCGATCTATGGCAACGAGTCGTAGGGTTTGGCGGAGAGTGCGCTCAAGTGGAACGTGCAGACGCGTGTAGTAGTGCAGACGGAGCGAGGCGAGCCGCAGAGAAGGAGGAGGAGGTCGTGGTCGTGGTCGTGGTCGACGGATGACGGTGCGCTTCGACGACGAGAGCACGCGCACAGAGCGCCCGATCACAGACTCGAGACCACGTCGCGTACGTATTCAAGTTGTACTACTGTACATCCTATACTCGCCACTGGCACTCGCATTTATACATGCGCTACGAACAACGACCGCGGAGATCCCTGCCCAACCAGCCCATTGACAGTCCCCGGAGAATGCCCTGTGTCCTCTCGTGAATGTCCTCGACGCTCGTTCGCCTCACTATCTCCTAGCGGTACAGTTCAACTTGTGTTTCGCCCAATCCGCCTTCTGACACGACTCCGAACAGTACACAACCGCCTTGCATCGACCACACCTTCTCAGAGAGCCGTCGGCTTTGGCACAGGTCGCGCATGTCTCCAACGACGGCTTCGGCGTCGGCGGACGAGGCGACTGCCGGACCGCAGATGCACCTCGAGTGCTCGGCGAGTCGATGAGCCCCAGCTCAGCGCTATCGATGATTTGTTCCAGGTAAGGGACGGCGAAGAGCGGGGAAAGCGCGATGCGTGTCACGAACGGTGCAAGACTCTTCCACAGCTTCACCTGCCGCATCCCGTCCACATCCTGTCCGCGGCCGCAGCTGCAGAGGAGTCCCTTCGCCGTCTCGTACTCGGAGGGTTCATACCCGCCGCCCGCCGTGTGCTCGCAATCCTTGCCGTGGGTCCAAGTAGCCCGGCTTCTCTCCACTAGGCTGGGCAAGAGTCGTCTCCAGAGTCGCATCTCGTCCTCGCCGACCAATACTGCCTCGATGCCATGTCTTGCGACTGCTCGCAGCGCAAATGGTGCAGCACGCGCTACTTCTTCGGCTGATGGGAGTACAAACGCATCGCAAAGAATGGTGTGGCATCCAAGGTCATAGCGGAGGGAACTGACGAAGAGTACCATGTCGTCCGGTTGTGGCCCACTCCTTTCATCGCTGAGTGAGAAGACGGTGGAGCGGGCTCCCCCCTGGACACCCGTGAACCGAACCATGATCGCGTGGATGGTATCCTTCACGAGCCCAAGACCGACCAGTTTGTCTTCTGCCCGCGCCTTCCGCTCTCTCTGAGACATCTGCAAGCTCACGTGCGCGTTAAGCCAGTCTCGCCGTCCCGTTAGCGCCCCCACATCCACAGCGGGCATGCGGTCGAGGAGTACGCGGTGGATATTCCAGGCCGTCGCCGTGCTAGCGGTGCGAACGATGGGGAACGGGTTGGTCTCCAACGCCCATGTATCCGGGTACGACATGGCGGTGGGGATCACGACCTGTATACTCAATGAGCATGAGCATGTCGTGAGCCATAGACCAATGCGCACCTCGATGTAGGACGACCTCCGTGCCAGACGGACCTTCTCTTTGCCGCCAAGGACAGGCAAGGGGAACGCCACAGATTGGACCAGCTTCCCAACACCTATTCGGATGGTGAAAGGCGAGGGTTGGGTGACCGTCGGCATAGCCCTTCCAGCGAAGGCAGCCCTGCAGTCCGTATCCCGTATGTGCAGTTTCGTGGACAGGGTCGCGATAGTTGCACAGTCCGGGTCACCGAGTTGAACTTGCACGAGGTCCTGGACTCCAATGGGCGGGTTTCGATGCCAGTGCTCGGGTGTTGTGCTGCCGGCACATGATCGAGTGAAGGTTCTTGGGGAGGGACGAACTTCCGGCACGACGTGAACATGGTGTTTGTCGGTGATAGACGCCGCGAAGATCGACAGACGCATTCCTAATACCGGTGCGAGAACAGCAGTGGCAGGAGTTGACTTTACACACAGCTCAGCGACAATGTCGGCCGTGTCCCCAACTGGAACATCCGTCAAAATCCAACTGGGGACAACGAATGAGAAAACAAGTGGCGATACGGCGTCTGGGTGGAGGCCGCTCTCGGAGGACTCGCGAAGGACCACCTGTGGGTTTGTGACGGAACCGTCGAGGCTTACGGAGCCAAAGCATGCGTCTACAGACTGGAAGCCGCATTCGAAGCGGCCGGAAGCTGAGAGGACACAATGTAGAGGGGGCGTTTCTGGGCGTGCACGTAAGACAGAGAACTTGTCGTGGGGCACCGTAAGGAAGATGCGGACCAGATGAGGGATTGATGACCACCCCGAGAACAAGCTGGCAGAAGGACTAGGAGGGGGAGACAGAGTCCGATGGTAGACTGGATAGGCATAGACGTGATGGCGATATAGCTGTGCGGAGAGGTCTTGATGCCATAGATTATCGAACGGCAAATGGGCCCTACGATGGAAGCGAGCGAGCAGGTTCTCCATGGTTTCTGTCCATGTACTGTCGGGGAGGGAACATCGCTCTCGAACCATATGAAGGAAGATCACAAACGTTTCCCTTGAATTATGGATAATCCCAGAGCGAGCTCTCTCTACCGTGCTCCTGCGAAGACCTCGGATCGGGTCTTCGGGACCGAACATTCTGGTATAGGTGGCGTAGAGGAAAGAAGCCAGCTGCTCCGAGTTGAAGTCAAGCGGGAGGGAGCCTCCATTGGGCGTGGATAACGTTCCGTTCCGTGATTCTGGCTGCAGGGCAGTGTCTGCTGTATACGGTCCCTTCCAGGTGACAATCAGGTGGAATTGCCGCACTGGCTCGGAGGGGTTGAGCGCGAGAAGGACTTCATGAGTGTCTGAAGTAGTCGAGAATCCCGAGAGTACTTCGATAGGGCAGATTCCTAGGAGAAGAGCGATGAAGTGCACGTCAACGGGCAACAACGGCCAGAGCCGTTCGATTGTAGTATCCCCTGGGGGATGTGCTAACAGAAACTCCGTATACAAAACACCGCACCATGGTTGAGATGCCGATAGGAGGGGAACTGAGCAAAGAAGAATATTTAGTAGCCCAGCGTGGTCCGAAAGGTTCGAGGTGTCCACGACATCAAAGAGCGTCGGCGCGCCACGATCACGGTATTCCGCGTCGAGGAGTTCGATGGGTGTCGCTGTCCAGGGAGAAACGGCTAGAGGGGAAGCACGGTCACAATCTCGGTTCGCCAGAGCGGCTGCAACGTGGAGGGCGTCGCCCACGATGAACCGTATGATCAGGGCATCTCCAGTTGACGACGACGCGTTCGTGCGAACTTTGAGGGCCAGACACCATCCGTCGAATTGCGCCTGTGCTGCCGTTGCCATCTGTTGGATAGTGCAAGGACCGCTATGATTCCCGAAGAGAGGGGCGAGATGGAATGGGGCTAGCGCAGCGGTGCCGTAGTGCACACGGAAACCTTCGCCAAGTCTTGAGTACAGGAAGGTCGGGTTGCCGCAAGAGGGACCTCCTGTTTTCGTTATGGGTGAAGGCGTCTGTCCGACCCGCCAGTAGTGAGAAAAATGTGCGCGGTATGCCTCCAGAGCCTCCATGAGAAGCGGCCTTGACGACCGAGCAGATGAGATGATGACGCCACCCAGCTTGTCGTGCAGCTTCAGCGTGTCTGTGCGACCTGTGTCCACCATCTGAAGAGCGTGGGCGGTATGAGGATCTCCGATAGGCATGCTCGAGTTTCGGTAGAATCTCCAGGCCCGCCGGACCTCAACTAGGGTGTGCTCAGTGCCCATGCGTAGGAAGGCCCCATACGAGGAGGCGTGCCAGTCTTCAGACGTGCGAGAACATGCAATCATCTTGCGACATTGTTCCAGCACAGCTTGACGGGCCTCATCGCTGATGTACATGTTAAGGTAAATCTCCCAGATCGTCCTTTGGGGGACGTCGTCCATGATCATGGTGTACAGGAGGATGTCTCTTGCTGGTAGACTTTGGCTGAGTGGTAGACGCCAGAGCTGACCGACGTAACTGACCTAGGATTCCAGGGTCGTAGTCGACGCAGGTGAAGTCGAGCTTCCGCGGCACTTTGGAGGAATGTAAGGACGCAATAAGCTATACCACTGGTATGAACGTACTTGACGGGCACTCATTGAATATGGTGTATAGCACGTTCCTCGGATCGCCACACGGCAGGAGAAGGATATTTGCTGCGATATCGGGGGGCAGGTTACGCGTGAGTGAGACAGCAGGCGTGTTCCCGATGGGGTAGAAGAAGTATTGTCCAGGAAAATAGAGAGGCAGAGACATTGCGAGAAGGAATTGGTGGAAACAAGAGGGCAACGCTAAGGCAATGATCTCGTAGTCTCGCAGAGCCTAGAGGGTAAGACCGTCGGAGTCCTCGAAGGCACATTGCACCGTGGAAGGCATCGAGGCTGAGAGGTGTGCTGCGGTAATGACGACACCTATGGGTTCTGAGAGAACGTGGTCAGTCGGCGGCGTCTGTACGGCAAATGGTAGGATCGGCCTTCCAGGAATTATTCTCACAGATATAACATCAAAGCGAAGGTTCTCCAGGTGATGGCCGTTGGAGGATGCCAATATGACGTGTGATGAATGAATTCGCAGTTACAAAGTTACAAACTCACAGCGAGGGATCGAAGAGAACTTTGCCGCAGTGCCCCTTATCGAATAACTTGTACATGTCTACAGCTTCGTCGAACCCGACAACCCTGTCAATCAGGCTGGCCGCAGTTCCCACGCCTCCGAACACGTCTTGCCTCTTGAGAAGGATCTCGAGCGCGATCGGGAACAATGCTCTGACTGGGCAGCGACCAAAGTCAAACGAGACGTTCTTGTTGTACACGTCGCGCCCATTGAACGGCAGGGGCGGCTCTTGATGCACCCCGACTGAGCTGATGATCCCGAAAGGACGTACGATGTTGTACGCCAACGTGAGGGCGCTGCTGTTCCCAACGACCTATATCCACGGAAAGATCAGTCAAGCCCGCGGGTGTCCGACTCTTAGAGGCGTCCGAGCACTAACCTCGAGGACCGCATTGCATCCTGCACCCTTAGTCCACTCTTGTGCTAGCTTCTTGCCCTCCTCCGCCGTCGCCACGGCAAATCGGCCGGTTCCTTTTCCAGAGGGCTCGATCGTGTTGTATATGGCTTGAAGCTTCGTCCGCCGGGACTCTAGAGGGTCAATAGCGATGATCCCGAAAACGAGCCCGTGGCTTGTCTCGAGGCCCGCGAGTATATCGAGCAAACTGACAGTGGCGCACTATCACCGGACGTATGAGGTGCAGCAATAGCTGGGACGCGCACGGACACTCACGACTCCAACAGGACCCAGACCAACGACGCCTACGGTCAGAGTGCGGTCTTCCTCTTGCAACGCAGTAGCGGCTTGTCCTTGTGCAACTGATCCTGAGGGAACGAAACCCCCGAATGGGTAGGGCTTGCCTGTGAGCATGGGTGCAATCTTTGGGTGCTGCAGCGCCTGCATGGCCGCAAAGACGCCGGTCGGGAGGATGTCCGCGAGCAGAATCAAGGAGCTATCGGCGAGACGGGAGAGATCGTTGTTGGCGAGAGCCGTGCTTGACGAGCGCGACGCGCTGAGGTTGAAGAGCGTCCCACCAGCTTTCGGAATGCGTATGTATTGCGCCTGTCCTCCGGGGAGTGTTGGAATGCCGAAGAGGCAGGAGTGAACACACCGACACGTGAAGCCGATGCGGCAAAAGCTGAGAGGGTCGTCAGAAGGCAGGGCGGCTGGAACAAGCTTGCCAGCGCTTACTGGCATTCTCCACACGACACCGTAAACGGGGATACGACCTTGTCGCCAACGTGCAAGGTTGAGTACAGCTCCGGCCGACCTGCAGCGTCTGGGCGAAAACTTGCACCCAAAGCGACGACTCTGCCTACGACTTCGTGGCCGCAGGTCAAGCTGAAATCTCGTATGAGCATCATAGTGATGTGGAATGCGGTAAGTGCGTACTCGCTCTCAACGTCTTCATGACCACGGTAGATGTGAAGGTCGCTGCCACACAGGCCAGCAAGCTACAACCACATAACGTCAACGCAATCTGGATCAATGCGCCTTCTGCGGGAAGAAACGTACCGTCACTTCAACTATAGCGTCATCGGGGTCTATTATTCTGAACCGCGCGATCGAGACGATTGTCAGTTGCGAGGCTCAACGCTGAAACGCGAGTTAGCGGGGACGTACTGGGGAATTGGAACAGCCTCTACGCGGATGTCGTACGCCGGTGGGTACCATCGCACTGCGCGTTGCATTCCCGAGAGATCTCGCGCAGCATTGTCTACCTGCACGACCATGGCACAGTGCTAGCGATGCGGTGGCTCTCGACGAGGTGAGAGTCAGGCGTGTGCCTTCGCGCGAGACTGAGTCCCAATGAGTCATTTGCCCACAATTGTAGCAGGCCGCCGTGACTCCGGGCCGGCCTTATCACGCTGAAGGGCAGAAGGAGAGCCGGCTACGACTCATCGAGTACGATGAACGTGCGCGAGCATGTAAGAGGTCTGCATGAGAGAATGTAAAGATGTGAATCGGAAGGTGATAGTCCGTGAGCATTGAAGCAGTGAGATCCAGGAGTTTACGTTAAAGTATACAGTCTTTACGTTCTACGGAATTCGAGTTCACACACCCGGATACCGATGCAAGGGCGTTAGTCCAGATCCCAGAGTTTTCCAGTCGGTTGGTATACGGTATGACAGTGTCCCGCGCGTAAGCAACATACGAACACCGAGAGAGCAGATCGAGACTTTGCATGTACTTCACATCACCACACAGTTGGAGTTCTCCTCCGCCCGCTGCGTCGCGATTCCCATCTCCTCAAACGTCGCCGGGCCCTTGCTCGGCTTGGGCCTCTGCGGGCCGGCGTCGGGCGGGGGTGTGGCATGTGACTGCGGCGGCGGGCCTGCGGCGGCGCCTGGGCCACCGGGTCTGCGCAGCGGTGGCGTCCCGGCACCTTGCTGGTGGTGCGGCGGGGGTCGGGGAGACGGGGCGGGAGATCCTCCAGAACCGGGATCGACCAGGCTGTAACGGTGCGCGTTCTGGAATTGCCGCTGCGGGCCGTGCGTCGCGGGCGGGACACCAGCGGGCTGCATGCGCGGGCTTCCCGATTGTTGGCCCTGGCCGGACGGGCGACGGGAAGAGTTCGCATATTCGTCGGATTGGGGAAGACGGTTGGGTCTGCCCATCCCGGGAGAGGAGCTTGTGGGTGGGTAACCGCCGTATCCAGGCCCAGCAACGGGGCCATTGTAGCCTGATCCGGCACCACCGTACGCTGCTGCACCGGAACCGGCCGCGCTCGCAGCACCGTAAGGTGCAGTTGGGCCGTCCCTCATCGAGTTTGTCCTGATGTTGTTCACGATCTGGCTGCGCTTCTCTACGGGCATCGTAGGCGGCACCGCACCGGCAACCGCCTCAGAGCGCTGCTTCGCCTGCGTCCGTTTCCGTACTAGTTTCGCGTCCGTGAGGGTCTCGTGTTGCTCGCGCGAGAGGGCTTGAGCGTCAGGTTGAGAGAGGGCCTGCAGGCGCTCCGTTGCGTCGGCGTTGCCATGCTCTGCGGCCTGTCAGCATGGAAGGGAGGGAGAGAGGGTCGGGAACATCAGTACCACAGCACCGTATGCGAGGGACGAGAGGAGCACGACGCGTACCCTGGTGTACCACTTGCGTGCCGCTTCAAGGTCCTTGGGACCACCGACACCAACCTCGGAATAGTAACCAAGGGCAAACTCCGCGCTAGGCAGGCCTTTTCGCGCCGCCTTTTCTGCGAAGGTCCATGCGAGGGCCTCGTCTTTGTCGAACGCGCCTTCTGCACCGCACAGGAACCACTTGCTGAGTGCCATGTCTGCCTCAATCTCCCCCTGCTGGCTCGCGAGCGAGTAGTATTGCACACTGAGAAGTGCGTCGAATGGAAACGGCGGGGTGGCAAACTCGTACGCGTGTCCGAGCTTGTACTGCGCCGGCGCGAAGTTGAGATACGCGGCGCGCTCGAGGTGTCGACGCGCTTCTTCTTGAGGAGTGACGCCCGGAGGTAAGAACGGCTGGAAGAGGTGCGGCGGGATGGAGACGTGAGAGAACTCATTGAGCAGCAAGAGTCCGTAGACATAAGCAGGCTGCGGGACTTCGATCGTGGCGAGCGTGGCTGCGCGATTCAGCAGCGGCAGCGCAGCTCGCGGGTCCGGTTGGAAGCCGAGCTGACCCATGAGGTGCGCCATTCCGAGCCGCTGTACAAAGTTAGAATTGGGGCGACAACGTGGTGAAGGTAGACGTTGCGTACGTAGTAGCAACTTTCCACCCCGTGTTTCATGCCACGCTCGAAGCACTCCTTTGCGTGCTGCATGTCACCAAAGTTCTCATACTCCCGACCAAGTTTAAACCAGGCGGCATGATAGCCCGCCTTGGCCGCGCGCTCGAAGTCGCGAAAGGCCGTCCTAGGGTCGTGAGGGATGTATTGGGGGTAGATGCCGGTCGCGGCGCAAGTCGCTCGCATGTAGATCGCCTCGGCGACGTGTGGAGGGAGCGAACCTGGTTGAGATTGAGACGATACTTGCAAGATAATGGGCAGAGCAACGTTGACGAGCTTCTGCAATTCGGGGTCATCGATCTGAGCTGGCCCGAGGGCAGGTTCGGTGGAGTTGGAGTTTGTGCGGGCGATCAACTGTTGAGCACGATCGACCAATGCGAGGACGTCTTTGCACCAGGCGATCCTACGAGACGGATCGGAAGTAGGCTGCTGGATAGCTGTCTGTTGCACAGATAGAATCGCTATCGTTGGGAGAGGTGCGGTGAGGGAGGGCGGGCCATCGCGGGCGGCGGACGGGGCTGGAGGGGAGGTGGAAGGGGAGGAGATTCGACCGCCGAGGTTGAGATTAGCAAGGGATGATGAGAGTGAGCGTTGGTGCTGGTGTTGGACGGGCCCCGAGGCAAACGGCTCTGCAAAGGCAAAGGGTGCTTGAGGGGGCGGCGTTGACCACGACTCAGGAGGGGACCATGGTTGCCAATCTGATCCTTGCGGGGGAGGTAAAGGACTGGGTCCCCGAGAAACAGGGGTGGGCTGGAGAGGAGCGAAGCCAAGTGTTTGTTGGTGGGGCGGGGGACCGACGGGCGGCGGTTGAGCGGGAGGGTAAGTGGTGGTGAACATAGGCTCGGGGAACGCAGGGGGGCTTGTGGCTTGGGGTGGTTGGAAGGGAGTAGAGGCCTGTTCATCGAGTGTGCGCGCCATCTATAGGACGTAAGAAGGCGATGTGCGACGGATCGTCAAGAAGGGCAGAAGTGATGGATGAAGACGTGTGAACGCACGTTCTGAGGGAGATCTGGCTGAAGCTTGTGCGGGCGGGGCGCGACGAGAGGATCTTCGTAATGAGGACCCGACGAATACTGATCGGGCTTGAAATCGGGGGGCAGGGGAGGCACGGCGGGCGGTGAGTCCTCGGTCGAGCGGCGGTGAGGCTGATCGTAGTCGTCGAACGGCCTCGGGGGTACCGGGGGAGCATCCATTGCGAACTAGGCTTGTACGGAATCGCACAGGTATTGATGGGAGATGCGAGAGGGATACGCGGATCCGGAGGTGGGAGATGAGGAGTATGGCAAGAAGAGAGTCTGAGAGCCCGGGCTACGAGAGCGTAGAGAGAGGTATGCAGTTATTATGTATTTCTGGCCGTGGCTGTCAGCGCGCGCGGGCCTGTCGCGCGCAGTCGACGGACGCGGGACAAGCAGATGGATTGCGTGTACTCACATCAACACAGCCGTCCAGTCCACCCGTCCGGTGCACGAGCCGCAAGCTGTCCGAGGCCGAGCGGAGCGAGCGCAGGATGGTCGTAGACGACGAGACGAGGGCGCGTCCTGTACGCGCCCATGATCGGGTTGAGCGCGTGTGGTCGAGAAAATCTGGGGATCTCGGGAATCCCAAGATGCGCCATCTGGAAAAAGTCCTCCAACTTATGAGCACTCGTAATCGCCCATAATCGCTCCTGAGCGAGTTAGTACCTCGAACTCATAAACGAGGTCCTCTGAATTACAGTACAAGTGCTCATGAGTGCTTATGAGCGATCAATACTGGTAGGTAAGCATCAATATTTGTGGCCCACCCAGAGAACACACAGTAGCAGTAGGACACATAAACAGTGACTTACAAAACTGTTTACAGAAATGGCCGCCCGGTGCTATTTGTGCAATATCTCCGTACATACCCAACGTAGAGACATGATTTAAATTATGTTGAATAGCTATGGATTCTGGCTTTCTATCAATATATGTCTCATAATAATCAAACAAAACCTGCACATTCTACAAAACATCCTTTGACCTCAACTCCTGGAAACAGTTTTGTAATGCGCTATTTGCAGCGCCTGGATACATGATTTTAGTACTTAGTATAACCTCCCTTCACCTGCAAAACTGCCCTGATCCTGTTTGGCATGCTCTCCACCAGTTTCCAGCACTCCTGCACTGAGATAGCCTCCCATTCCACCTGTACCCTCCACCACAGCTCCTCCATCAATGTTGGTGCATTCTCGTAGGTAGCAAGCTTGCGCTTGAGGACACCCCAGAGATGCTCAATGGGGTTGAGATCTGGAGACTGAGCTGGCCACTCCATGACATTGTTCTTGGTCTCTTGGAATGCCTCTCTGGCCTTTTTGCTTGTGTGCTTGGGGTCTGTGTTAGGACCGTGCTCAGGGGTTCCGGGGGTATGGCTAAGGCCCAAAGCACCAGAGTGAGGACTTTGGCAAAACTATTAGTGACGCACCGGGCAACCTTGTCGGTTGTCCTCTATTTATGAAGGACTGATTCAGAGTTCGAGCGTGGGGCCATGAAGGCCTGAACGGGGGCATGAGAGTCGGGGGGGAGAAGTGGGGAGAGGACAAGAGTGAAGTAGAAGTCAAGCAAGGGCCGGAGGTTTCGATGTTCGGGGGTATGGAAGGTCGTAAATCAGATCAGGGGTTCAGAGGTTGAGCAGTGTTGTGGATACGACAAAGGCCCTGTATTTTTCCGCTATTTTCCCTATTTTTCCTCATTTTCTACGGACAGTTTACGATACACGAGCAGGCTGAGGCATGTAGACGGTCATGTGACTCTCACCTGCAGGTAGAGCAATACTGGCGCACAGACCGCCCTTTCGTTTGTACATGTGGTGGCTCCATCAAAGTAGTATATAACCGACCCTGTAGCGACCCTAGCCCCCATCTTGACCTCTTGGTCTTTGGGCTAGGTAAGCCTTTGATTGTACCTTTTGATTAGCGCGAATATTAACCTTGGTCTTTGGGCTAGATTCGCCGTGAGAGTCTAAGTCAGGCGCGCGTCGACCCCGAGTCCGCCGCCCCAAGCAAGATCCTTTCTCTTTTCTTCAGCGGTAGTCGTAGACAGTAGCACGTTACCGGTCGCGTCGAGCCTAGCTCCGCGACATTAGGTCAAGATCCCCCACCGTACCGGAGGACTGCCGATCAGTCCCTCCCTTATGTGTAAGTCTATTCCGTTCGTGATCACCCCCTGTGCCGGTTGGCCCTCGTGTACGCACTTTGTCACCCCGGAGTAACGGTCAGGGCGCAACCCTTGGCTTGCCAATCCTTGGATCAGGTACGATACGCGGAATCTGCTACCAAGCAGTATAAAATCCGGTGTCGGTTGTAACGGGTGCACCCTCGGGTGTAGGAGGCAAAGAAAGGTGACAAAAGGAAGCCGGGGCAGGTGACCCTTGGGCTCGTGTCCCATGCGGTCAGAAGACGCAGCAATAGGCCGAGGAGGCTGAGCAGACAGCGTCAGGTAGCGAAACTGTGGATAACGTCCCGAGATCGGGAGTAGACACCCTGGATTTTGAGTGCCAAGGACTGATTCACGGCAGCGATCGCCTTGATCTAGTCGACTGCCACTGGATTCCTGACCGCGCAAAGTGGTTCGATTGTCGCCACTTCCCGTGCCCCAACCGTCTCCTCACCCTCGAACCAAAGCCTGTCGAAGAAGGCGAGGAGCTTCCCCGCTTCCTCCCCACCAGACTCGATCAGATCCGCGGACTGATCCCCGAAAGTATCCCTCTCCCCGAAACCCCCGCTATCATCACACGTGCCCCCAGTCCCATAGCAGCCGACGTCCCCATGGCTGATCCAAATCTCCAAGCCCTCATCAACAGCCAGGTGGCGGTCCAACAGGCGCTAGCCGCTCTCATGACGGCGGTCACCGCCCTCGCCGCCAAATCCAACAGCCACACCCTCGACAAGGCAAGCCAGAAGCCGGCTCCCTTCAAGGGTGACTCCAGTGCGGACGCCCGCCGGTTCCTCGCGGCCTTCAAGGCCTACGCCCTGTCGACCGGCCCCACGCTCAACAACCCCCGCGAAGAAGGGGGATACACTCGCGATGGTGTAGAGTGGATTTTCTCCGCCCTTACGTTCCTCCAGGACGAAGCGGCCATCTGGGCCACCCCCTACCTCGAGAAGGTCGACGGCGACACGGCCGCGGAACACCCCTTCAATGACGACTGGGAGGCATTCCAGACCATGTTCAAGGAGCGCTTCGAGACGGCTAATGAGGCCGTTGATGCCAAGGACGCACTTCGGTCCCTCTGGCAAGGGAGCAAGACCGTCCCCGAGTACGCCGCCAAGTTCAAGGAGGTGATGGATCACACCGGCTACTCCGCCGCCGATCTCCGAGATCGCTTCTATGAGCATCTTGCCAGCAACATCAAGGACGAATTGGTGCATACCGCCCGGCCAATCGAAACCCTCGATCAGCTCATCACGGTCGCCACCGACATCGACATCCGCATCCGGCAACGGCGAGCTGAAAAGGCACACAAGCAGGGCGAGTCCGCCCCGCCTCCCAAGCACCCCATCACCGCTACGACCCCCATTGCCCCCTTTGTCACCAAAGACCCCAACGCGATGGACATCGATGCCTCCCACACCCGCGAGGCCTTCCTTTGATCAATGACAGGGAAGTGCTTCGGCTGTGGATCCACCGCCCACAGCAAGAAGGACGGGAACCACGAGCGCGACCTCTGCTCGTGGTGCGGACGCACCGGCCATCGCGAGGTTGTGTGTCAGAGCAAGTACATGGGGCAGCCGAAGAAGCAGCGGGTGGCAGCGACTGAGGACCAGGTCCCGGACCCCGCAGCCCCCACCCCTGAAGCGACGATCTCGGCCAGCCGCGATGACGTAATTGCGCAGCTGCTCGAAGGACAACGGCAGCTAGCCGCGCAAATCGAGGCGATGAAGCAGGCTTTTTAGAACGGGCGCGTGACAAGGCTACACCACCCCCGCCCGAAGGTTTACGTACGGACTCCCCCCTCCCCTCTATTTACGATTCCATCTCGTCATGTACCTTTAGCATACCGGAAATAGAGACGCCCGGTTCACACTTCCGTATTAGTGTGAACATCAAGGGAAGGAACCGCAACGTAAACGCCGTAGCCATGATAGACTCCGGAGCCACGGGTCTATTCATTCACCAACGCTTCATTGACACCCATCACGTCATTACGCACCCCCTCGCACGCCCTATCGCCCTTCACAACGTAGATGGCTCTCGCAACCGCGCGGGCAGCATCACTCACTTCGCACGCCTCGAGATCCGCATCGGCGAGTATGTCGAGCGCACCGAGTTTCTGGTCACGGACATCGGCCCGGAGGACCTCATTCTCGGACTCCCCTGGTTACGTAAAGTCAACCCGCACATTGATTGGAAGGACGGGCAGGTTGAGGTCGAGGCAGGGGACCGATCGGCAGACCCTGTGGGAGACCTCCCACTGTTCGAGAAAATTGCGGCTAACCGGTGCCTGCGCCGCCGCATGCAGAAGCTCGGAGTCCTGGAGGAAGCCACCGAAGAACTCTGGTGTGCCGCCGGGTTCACTTACTCCACCGAGCTAGCGGCGGAAGCGCAGCGCGACAAGCCGAAGCGGACCTTCGAGGAGATGGTACCCGAGGAATACCGACAATACGCCAAGGTGTTCTCGGAACAGGAATCGGAGCGCCTCCCGGAGCATAAGCCCTATGATCACGCCATTGATCTGAAGCCCGGAGCGCCCGAGACTATCCGGTCCAAGGTGTACCCAATGCCAGTTAACGAACAAGCTGAGCTTGACGCATTCCTTGACGAGAACCTCCGTAAGGGGTATATCGTCCCCTCAAAATCTCCGATGGCATCGCCCGTCTTCTTTGTCAAGAAGAAGGATGGGAAGCTGCGCATGGTCCAAGATTACCGTAAGCTGAACGACATCACGATCAAGAACCGGTACCCGCTTCCCCTTGCTTCCGACATCATCAATCGCCTTCGAAACTCCAAATACTTCACAAAGTTTGATGTTCGTTGGGGCTACAACAACGTTTGGATCAAGGAGGGCGATGAATGGAAGGCGGCCTTCACCACGAATCGAGGCCTGTTCGAACCCCGGGTGATGTTCTTCGGACTTACGAACTCCCCGGCAACGTTCCAGGCCCTGATGAACTTCATCTTCGGAGACCTGATTGCAGCAGGCAAGGTGGCAGTGTACCTCGACGACATCCTCATCTTCAGTAGCGACCTCCAGACCCATCGGAATGTCATCCACGAGGTCTTGCGGCGGCTCCAGGCTCATGATCTATTCTTGCGACCAGAGAAGTGCGAGTTTGAGCGAACGGAGATCGAGTATCTTGGCATGATCATCCGGCAAGGCGAAGTCGGCATGGACCCCGTCAAAGTCCAGGCCGTACACGAGTGGCCCACCCCACGCAACCTACGCGAAGTGCGCGGATTCATCGGCTTTGCCAACTTCTACCGCCGGTTCATCAAGGACTTTGCCAAGATCACACGTCCCCTCCATGATCTGACGAAGAAGGACGCTCCGTGGGAATGGGGCACACGGCAACGACTGGCTTTCGAGACGCTCAAACAGGCCTTCACCACGGAACCTGTCCTGGTGACCTGGGAGCCGGATCGACCCACTAAAGTCGAGGTAGATGCCTCTGGGTATGCAACTGGGGGAGTCCTGCTGCAGAAGCTCGAGGACGGACTTTGGCATCCGGTCGCGTTCCGCTCGGAATCCATGTCGGAAGCGGAACGGAACTACGAGATCTACGATCGAGAACTCCTGGCCATCATCCGTGCCCTGGAGGACTGGCGACACTTCCTGGAAGGCCTACCGGAGCCCTTCGAGATCATCACGGACCATCGGAACCTTGAGTACTGGCGAACGGCACAGCACCTCACCCGACGACAGGCACGGTGGGCGCTCTGGCTCTCGCGGTTCGACTTCCGCCTCACGCACAAGCCAGGCACCGCCAACACCCAGGCGGACCCCTTATCTCGGATCTCGGACCTCCAGGTCATGGATGCGGAGGATAATCAGGATCAGATCGTCCTCCGACTGGAACGCTTCGCCACCCTCGCGGCAACCGCCTTGCACGCGGCCAACCCGCTCGAGGAACGGATCAGGGCTAGTAGTGAGAGAGAAGCAGAGGTGTTGCGGGGTTTGGAAGCTCTGCGGAAGGACGGGCCGAGGAAGCTGACGGATGGGACGTGGGATTGGGAAGAGGACAACGGGCTGGTGTACTACCAAGTGTCGCAGAGCTAGGCTCCACGTGACCGGTAACGTGCTACTGACTACGACTACCGCTGAAGAAAAGAGAAGGGATCTTGCTTGGGGTGGCAGACTCGGGGTTGACGCGCGCCTGACTTAGACTCTCACAACGAATCTAGCCCAAAGACCAAGTTAACATTCGCGCTAATCGAAGGTACAATCAAAAGGCTTACCTAGCCCAAAGACCAAGAGGTCAAGATGGGGGCCAGGGGCGCTACAGGGTTGGTTATATACTACTTTGATGGAGCCACAACATGTACAAACGAAAGGGCGGTCTGTGCGCCGGTATTGCTCTACCTGCAGGTGAGAGTCACATGACCGT
This sequence comes from Trametes polyzona, assembly GCA_022606195.1. NCBI lineage: Eukaryota > Fungi > Basidiomycota > Agaricomycetes > Polyporales > Polyporaceae > Trametes > Trametes polyzona. The sequence goes on along the minus strand of JABYQF010000011.1, from coordinate 3,079 downwards.
CTGCCTGCCTTAGCCTGCTCGTGTATCGTAAACTGTCTGTAGAAAATGAGAAAAGATAGGGAAAAATAGCGGAAAAATACAGGGTCTCCGTCGTATCCACGACACTGTCTGGCTGGGTCTTACCTCTTGGTGAGCCGGCATGCCCTTCACTGGGTGTGTCGGGGAACCAGGACTTTTACCTTGAGAAAATTAGAGTGTTCAAAGCAGGCATATGCCCGAATACATTAGCATGGAATAATAAAATAGGACGTGTGGTTCTATTTTGTTGGTTTCTAGAGTTGCCGTAATGATTAATAGGGATAGTTGGGGCATTAGTATTCAGTTGCTAGAGGTGAAATTCTTGGATGGTCTGTGCGCAACATGAGATCAAACAACGTCATTGTTGCTGGCCTGCCCTAAACTGCAGGCTGGGTATCAAAGGAGGGTGCGAGGGGGAGGATGCTCCCCATCCCACTCTTCCCCTCTACTTCAACCATCAACTCTCATCTCACAACAATGGCCGCGCAACAACAGAAGACCCCCAAGAAGGCTTCTGAGCACTTCTAACTGCCTGCGTCCGAGCAATTGGGCAAGGACTGGGAAGGGGAATGGACCCTCTGCCAACCGGTGGGTCGTGTGTACCGCGCAGTGCTATGTTGACTAACAGTTGTCTAGAACACCCTTATAGAGATGGCCCGCTTCGGCGTGGCGCAAGGGGCTCTCTTTGAGAGACTCTACGTCAGAAGCGCGGTCACTCTCCACTTCCTCCAGGAGGAGCCCTCGGTGGTCACAGCCCTCGTGCTGAAGACTCAAGGGGTGCGCTCCTGTCACGACCCGTGCCGGACCTCCGCCGGGTTTCCGCCTCGGAACTCCTGTCGGACTTCCTCCGGACATCCGCCAGTTTCCTTTGTAAGTAGTTAGCCAGACTTTTCCTTACATTACGTCATCCTCTTCCTTTATCAGTTTACCCTTCTTCTTGTCTTACGTCAAGGGCGCTCAGAACGTCCGGAGTTCCGACGCCTATGATGTAAGACTTCCTTATCGATTAGTTTCGCTTAGTATATAAACCCCGCTGGAAGTAGTGTTTGCCTTAGTTCGGCCACTACGTTGCTATGTTACGTTACTTCTACGTTATCCTCGTTACCTCTACGCCACTTGCCTGTAACTCTGCTCTCCTCCGAATACACCTCTTCCTCCATCTCCGCTCGACTCCTCGGAACTCCGTCGGTCACCCTCGGTCATCCCTCGGTCTCCCTCCACCCTTCGGTCACTCCCTTCCCTCCTACTCCGCTCTCCTTCGGAACTCCGTCGGTCCTCCATCTGCAAATAGAGGACAACTGCGAGATCACTCAGGGCGTTGCCAATAGCTTCGCCGAAGTCCTCACCCCCCGTGCCGTACCCCATCGGACTTCCCCGGACTTCCCTTTGGCTCCGTCTGCCCTTTGGACGGCACGCGTCCTAACAGCTCCTTCAAGAAGTGGGATGGGGGTGTTCACTTCAAGCTCAAACGATTCCTGGTGTTTACTGAGTCAGTGCTGGCACCCAAGGCGGACCGGCCGATCGCTGGCACACGCGTGGATCGGTTCGACCACCTCGTTGTGGGTGAGGCGCGGGCCTTCTGGCCCCCTCCCCTGCAATCGCCTGAAAGGGACGGTCGCGCTTCGCGCTGCTGGGAGGTGGTGGCTCCCTCCGCTGGAGACGACAACGACTGGATGATCGACAGAGGGTGCTGCTGGTGCTCAAGAACCATGTCGAGGGCGACATAGTGGTCGCGTTCCGCCTGGTAAGTAATTACTTTGAGTGTCGCAGCTGGTTTCTCTAACTTCATTCCAGGGGACGAAGAAGGATCGTGCAAGTAAGCGGTGGGCCGTTCGCGTGGCCTGGAAGGCGCCTGTGGAGGGTATACTGGGGGAGCACTTGGACTTCGAGGCCCCTGGGGGCCTCAAGTCCGAGGCGTGCCTCCGGTGCGCCTTTTGCAGCATCTCCCCGCCATGGTCATCGTACCACGACCATGCTCAGTGCCCCTATCTGGGGACGCTAAACAAGGTGCGGGAGCACCTCCACGTTGAACATGCCATGGTGCTGGCCGACAACCGCATTCGACTTACGTGCGCCCAGAAGCCCATTGAGTTGAAGGTGTTCCTTGCCGAGGATAAGAAGTGGAAGGCTGAGATAGAGCGTAAGGTCGGCGAACTAACCGCCACCCTGAAGGGGGGTAAGAAGCACAAGAGCGCAGACGACGCCCCGGGCCCTTCGAAGCCGGCCAAGATGCCGAAGAAGGAGAAGAGGGAGAAGGCACCAGGTAAGCAGGAGGGCGGGTCGAAGGACACGAAGGGAAAGGGCAAAGCTAAGGACTAAGGACTTTAGTACACGCCAAATACCTTTATGCCCCCTACTTTGTAATATGTCTTATGTTGTGTGCTCTATGCGATATGAAACATGTTGTATGCTGTCTAACATGTGTGATACAAAACCGGCCTTAAGAATTTAAGTGCAACGGACTATCGCGCCACTAAGACCAACTAAACCAGACCCAAAAAACCGTCGATGCATGATGTCACGGGCCGAGGGAGGCCATGCGAGAAAAATGTGGGGCATTGGCAGGCCGCATCCAAAACTTGAGTTGAAATTCTGGGAAGCGTAGGGGTTTGCCGCTGCTATGACAAACGGTCGGGATGCGTTCAAATGTAGGGCACGGTTAGAAATCTTCTAACCATGTCGACTACATCCTCGAGGCATAAGAGGACTCCGTCACCAGCGGTGGGGGGTGGCATAGGTCCTCTATACAACTATAAATCCCCTGCCGAACGGGTGCTGCATTTACGGCGCCTCGACTGGAAGGACACACTTTGCTTCGTTATCTTCAATATCGAGGATAACAACGAGAAGGCAGTGCGTGCGTGGCTGGAGGGCGCTCTCCCTCCGGAAATGTATGCAGTGGTTCTGAAGGTCAAGGTTGTACAACATGTTTCAGGCTTCCCACGGGCTGACCTCTGGATCAGAGGAGAAGTGGGGGATGTCGCGGAGCTAGGCTCAACGCGACCGGTAACGTGCTACTGACTACGACTACCGAAGAGAGAGGAAAAGGGGATCTTGCTTG